>JAEIFS010000732.1:5963922-7216897 GCA_018904165.1 Zaprionus camerounensis
ACGATTACAATTACGATAACGCATTACGATAAAGTAAAAGAAATACATATTGAGCTAAACCTAATATAATTACGATTTACGATATACGATATAAATACGGTAAATGCAGCTAAAGATCAACATGACTGATCGATCATTGGTTTGATTGGTTAATTTACAATACGATTACAATAGTCAATAATTATCGAAGTCTGACTACACGATAAACTTAACGTGAGGTTAGTCTCGCTGCGCCATCTGCTGTCGAGTTGTGGCAAATGTGAGAGGGTTGTCAATGTGCTTTAGATTTCCTTTTGTTTGTTGTTTTACTTTGTTTGTTAATTACGATAATTACATCCAATTGGGCAATAGAATTTTGAATCGAATCAACTCGACAACACTGAGGAGCTGCTTGCTTAGGCGCTACCCATTGCTATCGATATGTATCGCGTGTTTATCGATAGTTGCATGCACGAGACAATTACATACTAAACTAAATACATTAACTTAGACTGGTCTAACTAGGAAGATTGAGTTCTAGGGGAAGATTCGCTGAGGGGGTTAGAGACAAATTCGGATCGGAGTTATCCCACTTTCGTATTCTGTGTGTGTGTGTGTTTTCTAGTGTGAGGTTAGGGACGTTCTTAAGACTAAAGATGCTCGGAATTAAAAACACAACTGAAACGGAAACTAAAAATTGAAAAAGTTGAATAAAAACACAAACAAAATTCAATTTGAATACGGGGAACGTAGAGGGGAAAGTTGTAAATGCAAAATCAAGACAAAAGTTTGACTACTTCGGAGTAGGAGGAGAGGTGTAGGAAGGGGGTATATCAAACCAGATACTACGGTACTGCTGGGTAGGGACAAGGGCAAGTCTGGTAGCTGGGAAAGATACTTAATGAACTAGAACTAGAGCTAAATACAATGGATAAGAGAGATTTGTCTGAGGGGGGAAATACATACAAAATACAATTAGAATTCTTCATGTTCTGCTTAATTTCTTTTCTTTTTTGTTTGCTTACAAACTAAATAACGGTACAGGGTACATCTGCCTGGGCCGAATCGTGCACTTACCTTGCCAGTACCAGCTGCCAGGTGCGCCGATGAACAGGCGCGATCCATTCTGCAAGAATCGAATAAATCTTGAGATTGCGTTGCGATTGCGATTGCAAATATGCAAATATTATGCCACGATCGCAGCGAGGTGCCAACTAAATGTGCCCACGCTGCATACCGAACCCAACCGAACCCCTAACCGAATCCTAACCGAACCCAGCCCAACCCAAATGGGCGCCCAAAACACCAAGGCATGCGATTAATAATACCCCAAAGAGGCAAGAGCCTAAACGCTTCACCTTCACTTGAGTTGCTCTGGAGGCACTCTACTGTAAATACCCTTCGCTTCCAATGCACTATGGAAAAAAGTCTTTTTTTTTTGCCATTTTACAATTTGTAAGTTGTTTCAAATTAAAAACTATATATAATTTTTTGTTTTACCACATTTAAAACTACTTGAAACATTTTTTTGTTGATTTTCAATTATCGATTAAAGTTATGAATAAATTGATATAGTTGTTTTCTGTGTGGTAGGTAACTTTCGTTGAGTCGAGTTAAGATAAAAGTTTAAAATCAGAAGTTGTTAAATAAACTATACACAATTGACATCCATTTTAGTTTTTTGCCCGTTTTTGCCTCTTTATCCAAAAAACTACATGTTGCAGCTGCATAAACAGCAACGATATTCGCCAAAAAACAATTTTAAAGAATTTTATTTGAAAAAATATTATTTAGAAGCACCTTTATAAGGAGCAAAATTTAATAATACAAAAAAGAAGCGGCTTCGTCTTTAAATTAAGCTAAAATTACCAAAATGAGAAAGATTTTGGAGTGCTTCAATAACATTAATTAACAATTGCTTGCGTCTCACATATCGATATACTAAATTTACTAGAAATAAATGCAATTGGAATACAATTGAACACGAATGGAAGACCGCAACTCGAGCGAATGAATATTCATTAAATTATTGTTTTTATATTTACCTACGTACGAGGGTCGTTTGATAAGTCCGTGACTTTTTGAATAAAATATATTTTTTTCGTCAAAGAAGCGTTTTATTTCTCAACATAATCTCCTTTTAGCTCTATACATTTAGTCCAGCGTTTTTCCAATTTTTTTATTCCTTCCAAATAATAGGTTTTCTCAAGGCCCTCAAAATAGTCGTTTGTTTCTGTGATGACCTCTTCATTTGACCCGAATCTCTTACCGCCGAGCCATTTCTTCATGTTTGGAAACAAAAAATAGTCACAGGGGGCTAAATCTGGAGAATATGCTGGATGGGGTAGCAGTTCGTAGCCCAATTTATGAAATTTTGCCATGCTGACTACACACGTGTGCACCCGTGCATTGTCCTGATGGAACAGCACTTTTTTTTTCGCCAAATGCGGTCGTTTCTGCTTCAAATCAATATCGAATCTGTCCAAAAGCTCTGAATAATATTCGCCGGTGATCGTTTTACCCTTTTCAAGGTAATCGATGTGAATGATACCTTGTGCATCCCAAACAACTGTGGCCATGACCTTGTTGGCCGACAGACCCACCTTGGCCTTCTTTGGTGCACGTTCACCCGGAGAAACCCACTGTCTTGATTGTTCTTTGGTCTCTGGTGTGGTGTGGTGGATCCATGTTTCGTCTACGGTAACGAAACGGCGCAAAAATTCGTTTGGATTGCGGTTGAACATCGCCAAACACTCCTTTGAAATGGTCACACGGTTGCGCTTATGGTCGTGTGTGAGCAATCGCGGCACCCATCGCGCGGAAAGCTTTTTCATGTCCAAATATTCATGTAAAATGTGATGTACCCGTTCAGTTGAGATGCCTACAGCCTCAGCTACCTCACGCACTTTCATTCTCCGATCATCCAATATCATTCCATGGATTTTGTCGACGATTTCTGGCATGACGACCTCTTTTGGGCGACCTGAACGTTCGGCATCACTTGTACTGGTACGACCACAACGGAACTCAGTAAACCATTTCTTAACCATTGAAATTGATGGTGCAGAGTCCCCATAATATTTATCAAGTCTTTCCTTGGTTTCGGTGATGGATTTTTTACGCAAAAAATAATGCTTAATTAGCACACGAAATTCACTTTTTTCCATTTTCGTTAAAATTCACGAGATCGTCTGCTTTCAATGCCTATAAAACGCAAACTAAGAAACGCAGCTTTCTCAAAATTTTACAGTCAGCTGTTAATCGATAACTGCTGACAGGAGCAGTGTTGTATTTAGAGCAGGTGCGCGGCAAATACAAAAAGTCACGGACTTATCAAACGACCCTCGTAAATACAAAACGAACGTGGATTTAAAAAAAAACCCAAATTCAGTCATACTTTTAGTAACACACCACAAAAATTGCAAGTCTCTATCTTTAAAATTGGAGTTGATGCCACTGTACAATGACTGAGGAAGCGTTATAGATCATTGCAGGTTAATGGCATCTTATTCTACGTCTTTAAACTCGAAGATCTCTGCTATAGTTAATGCTATCCCTATCAAATTTGGCATGTTCAGCAACATTAAATACATTATTTTCCCTTTCGTTTTACTTGCTTTGCTTGCGATTTGCATGTGATATGCCCCCTTTTGTTGTGCTGTACTTACTTTGTTGATAGCCGCACTGAAGCCAGCTTGACACGATCCCTGCCGATGGTAGCCCCAGTTGTCTGCAAGAAAAAGAGAGACAGAGAGTGAGTGAGTGAGTGAGAGGGGAACAGTGTCAGTTGCAATTTGAGAATCGGCTTCGCACACGTTTTTCGCACTTTTGCCCTTTATAATGTGTGTAAGCTGATTGTAATGTGCTCATAAAATGATGTTGTTGCTGTTGGGGGCAGGGACGGGAAGGGGATTGCAATAATTACCACAGCAATGCCATAAATTGCTGCTGTGATTTGTCAGGTGATGAGGCTGAGGCAGCAGCAACAACATTAAAGGATTAGAGCGCGCGCGCCCTGTGGCAACAGCAAAGAATTGAGAGCTGAGAAGAAGAGACAGAGGGAGAGAGGGGGGGAGAGGAAAGAAGAGAGAGGGCAGTTGAGGAAGCCGACAGAGAATGGACATTGAAATGAAAATACAATAAACAACAGCAGCGGCAGCAGATCGGCAAACAAAAGGCCGCAGACAGGCGGCCCAAAGGCCAAGCAGCAACAACAGCAGCAACAACAACAACCGCAGCAACAACAACAACAGCAGCAACAACAACAACAGCAACAACTACAAAAGACAGACAGACAAACTGCAGCCAAAAGTGGCGACCACAAGGCCCCAGGTCCACATCCTTTTGTTTTGCGCTTTTTACCAAATAAAAATCACGCAATACTCGCAGCAGCAGCAACGACAGCAGCAGCAACAACTGCCACAGCGGCAACATGTCGCGCTGCTGGTAACTTGCTGCCTTCTGTTTCTTTTTTCTTCTTTTGCAGCTCAGCTCAGTGCAAAATCAACAGGCAGATCGTGCGTTTGATCAAATTAAACGATAACAATTTGTCTCCGAAGTGTTTCAATTTGAACGTTCAACAGCAGCAGCAGCAGCATGTTGCTGGCGTGTAGCAACCTTCTCGCCATAAGTCAACTTTTAAGGCTGAGCTTGGAGACAACACACACACACACACAAACACACACACACACCTTCACTTGAGGCTCTGCACTTGGTTGTGTAGTAATTCCCATAATAAAATCGCCCCCGTCTTGAATTACAATTAGTCTGCGCAAGGGCAGCGGGCAGAGGCAGTGGAACAGAAGAGCAGGGCAGGCAGGGGCAGTAGAAGAAGAAGTAGGAGCAGAAGAAGTAGGAGAAGAAGAAGTAGGAGAAGAAGAAGTAGGGACAGCAGGCAGCACATTGTACAAATCGGACAAGTCGGAATCAAAACTTGCGACTACATCGATTGTTGCTCTCTTGGGCCCTTACTCTGTTCCCCCCATTCCCCCTTGTTCCCTTGGCCCCTTTCCTTTGTTGTTTTTTCGTGTATATTTTATGCGTTTTGCTTGATTCGCCTTAACTATTAGTTTGGTATTTTGTGCGTTAAGTTGGTATTTATTGCTTTCAGTGATGTCGGAATGTGCCGGGCCAACTGTCATCTGATGCGTTGCTGCCACTGCTGTCGTTGCTGTCGTTGCTGCTAATCATTTCACAGCAACAGCAACAACAGCGACAACGACAACATTAATAACGCAACAACAACAGCAGCAACAACATATACAATACCATCGGGTATTGGGCCTGGCAATGCGTTTGGAATCATTAAATTGGCCCTGCATCGCATTGGATTGGATAGGATTGGATCAGACTCCAATGGGGGCACTTGCAACAATGCATTGATAGAGCTGTAGAGTAATATTTCAGTTATAGCTGGGCTTTGCTTTATTCTACTTGCGAAAACACATTCACTTAAGTGACACTGAACAGAACTTTGGAACTACATTCAAAGATTGTTGAGTATTTGCCATTCAGGTGATGAAGCATATACATAAAGAACTGATTCACATGAGCGGAATATGTGAATTTGTGCATTGCATTTTGTATTTGTTTACGTTCTGTAAACCCAGAAAGAAAGGCTACTTATAGCTTCAATCGCTGGAATGGAGTACACATGTTATTGTTTAGTCTGAATATGTATCCAAAGAAATGAGTTCACTTTTATAATAGAGTAATGGCTTTCATACAAAAACCTTCTCTTCAAAGTGTGCAAATTTTGACGAAATTTAAAACGTATTTACGTTATCGTTATCGAAAATGGCCGATTTGCAGTATATAAAAATAACAAAAAACGAGAGCAACAGTCGAGCGGTACGCGACAGTGGGATACCCTTCGACCTATGTTCCGGTGTTAACATAGATATGTACATACTTTCAAATTATTCTCGACAGATGGCGCTGCGCTCGTCTGCCTACCTTGTTAGCTGACACAAGCACTTGGAGTTATGCTCATACTTTCTTGAATAACTTCTGTGTTTATTGTTCGATAGGATTGAAATTTGATGAGTACGCAGATATTTCATTCAGCTTAGTATATGTCAAAGTCAGAAAGTTGTATCTTTTATACAGCGCTTATAAATTAAGTTCAAAAATTAAAATATTGATTTGCGGGGGCGGTGGGCGTGGCACCCAACATTTGAAATAAACTTGATCTGCGCAGAGTATATAGGAACCTTCATTCCAAATTTGGTGCCTCTAGCGCTTATAATAGCTGAGATCTGTGTGTTTATCTGGTCAGACGGACATCCGGACATCCGGACAGACAAACAGACATGGCTCAATCGACTCGGCTAGTGATCCTGAGCAAGAATATATACACTTTGCCTGTGACATACGTTTGCACCAAGTTAGTATACCCATTTTCAATGATTAAAGGGTATTACAATCACGAAAGCTACAGTTGAGTGTGCTCGACTGTGTTATATCCACTACCCAGCTGACCCAAATGATTTCATAAATATATAACTTCTATGTTTTGCGTAATCGCACTCGAATAAGTTGCGGGTTCTCCAGGCCAACACTCTGAGGAAGACCACAGGCGCTCCAGAGATATTTAACGAGTCCTGAAGGTGCCAAAAATAGGAGAGCGGCTAAAAGAAATAGTGAAAACGTACAACGAGAGACTAGAATCACATTCCAATAGCCTAGCTCGGCCCGAAGATCTGCCAGCCATTGGACAAGAAGGAGAGGAAGGCTAAAACGCCAGCGCCCTCAAGACCAGATTGAATTGGGGACTTGACATAGAATCTTATAAAGAAATAACATAATTCCATTTCATATTTCACTCATACTACATATAGTAATCTTTGTAAATAGCCTATATATTAAGAATTGTTTAAAGCTGCTACAGATTAGAATAAGTTGCTCAAAAGTTGACGTGAGTGGCTTTGAAATAATGATTTCTTAAATACCTTCTATGTAAATGTTGCAATCGCAATCAAATTTCAAAAATCTAAAGAAGTTTAGCCTTTTTTCATATTTTTTTTGTAGTTCTAGCTTTTATAGTCTCTGAGTTATAGTTTTTCATATGGACAGGCAGACAGACGAACGGAAGGACAAGGCTATCACGATTCGGCTGTTGATGCTAGTTAAGGATATTTATTGTGTTGTCTGCCACGCCTTCTTTTGTCTGTTACATGCATTTTTGGTGGGCACTAAGATAATATACCCTTCTACCCTTCTATGTCTAGGGTGTATAAAATCAGCCCAAAGTTTGACAGCTAACCAATATATCGGTTTGATCCGACTCGAGGCATGTGTGGCAAGTTGCATTAAGATATTTAGTTAAAAAACTGAGGGACTATTTTATATTCCAAACAGACAGACAGATCGGCATCCCAGTTGATGCTGATACAGAATATATACATATATATACTATATAGTATATAATTGATAGATGTCGGAAATGCGTTGCAAACTTCTGGTGAAAATTAATAATTCCTTTATAAGTGTATATGAAGAACATTTAATTTATTTGTAAATATGCAATTTTATGGGAACAAACAGAAATACAGATAATTAAATGACAATAAATGGAGTACAGACAAAAAACTCGATTCGCTTGGCTAACAACATAAAGTTAGCTAGCAAATTGAACTTGCAGATCGGAAGTCTGTCGTACTGAGTGAACATGCTCGTATATACAAGTATACATGTATTTACCTATGTATACTTGCACGTACCTATACATATGTTATGTATATGTATCTATGCTAGGTCGTGGCGATGCTCTGCATATGCTGCGGATGCTAAAAATAATCATTTGAAATAGGCAAAAGCTGTGGCCCGTAAGACTTAGAACCGTTCCACATGTCCAGCTACATATGTTTGTATATGTATACTCCTATGCTAGCTAGGTGGGGACGGGCATATATAGACCATATATGTAGGATGGGCATAGACAGAGAACATATGAAAACATGACTGAGCAAACAAATTGGCATTCAGTTCCGAATTAACCGAAAATATCAGCCCTAATGCAGCGCAAAGTGATCTCCTTCGAGCATAATATCTACTATATACGATACATATACGATATATATTTTGTAGCCAACGTGGAAAAACACTAATAGACATGTTCTTTGTGTCTGCCTGTGTGTCGGATGGGATGGAATGGAATGGGGGAATGGCCCTGCACATATTTGTTGCAAGTTGCCGCCCGTTTGGGCACTATAAATCTCTCATCAAAGGGCCGCATGGGAGAGAACGGAGTGGGAGAAGGGGCTGGGCAAGGGGATAAAGATGAATTTCACCTTCTGTTTTGAGTTTAGTAGAAAGAAGACAAAAATGGGGCATGCTGGCATACGGTTATGTCATTTTAGTAAGTAAATAAACCATATTTTACTTAAGTGCAAAAACTATCGATACACATAAAGTCAAGCGATAGTTATACACATGATATAGACACAAGTGATAGATACAATATAGAAGAAGATTCAATTCAATATTTCAGTTATGTAGTCATCCCTATTAACAACAGTTACCAGATAGTTTCAAGACTATCAGTATTATCTTTACACGTGCAGTGCATTACTATCGATAGTCTACTACTATCGATAATTACTGCGTATACACGCACTCAGTCTCCCTACACGAGACCAGACAAGTTCACACGCAGTGCTTCTCCATATTCTTCTTCTCCTTCTTCTTCTTCTTCTTCTCCTTGCCCACTTTTCTGGTTATTCGATAGCTTAGCTTTGTCCTGGCCTTGGCTCACTCACTTTCAGCGATTGTCTGTCCGCACTGCGCGTGTTTCTTATCTTTTATTTCAATTTTCTTATTTCGTTTTTTTTTTTGTTTTTTTCATTGCGGTTAAAGGGATTCCCTGGCTCGAATTACACGAGCGTGCAAATCACATCAAGTGCAGGCGATAGTTCTCACTGCACTCAGTCTGATTCAAATTTGAAGGCGACCCACTTACTTGTGCGACACGGCGATATCTCATGGAACTCCTGGAAGTTGTGTGAGGTGAAGCAGGTGCCCACTGGCTCATAGCGAATCGCCTGTACTGGCGTCAACGTGTGGAACACATAGCGTGGTGCGCAAGCCTGCAAGTAAAGTAAGATGATGAAGGATTAGGAAAGACTAAAACGACTTGTAAATATTCTGTTGGTAGTTTAAAGTCAAATTTACAGAGTTAACAATGGGTCTACAATAATAACGTTAGAGGCTAGACTAGGATATAGCTAAAGAGGCAATCGATAACTATCGTTGGCCTATCAAATATTCAACTTCTTTGTAAACTTATCTACCATTGCAGACCAACTACCTCAGTTTGCAACAGCGCAAGACTTATGGATCCCAATTGATCTTCTAGTTTTGCACACTATCCTACAGTTCTTGGTCATAATTATCGATGAAGGCACACTATCGATAACTTTTATTTTTCTAAAATGTTGGACAGGATTAAGTTAATCCTGCATTCATTGTTAAACATAAACTAAGTGCAATATACAGTCGAAGCGTATACCCTATAAAGGGCATAGTGTTAATACCCTTTCGTACATGCTTTGCGCCTTTATAAACCATTAAGTAAACCGTTATCTATAAGACACTGTTTCCCTTTTTGTTTATTTCCCTTTTTATTTCTGCCTTTGTTATATAGAACCTCAACTTGATTGTACAGGCAATTATATATCACATTGTACTTTCACTGCCAAAAAGAAACTATTGTGTTTTTATGCATTTTGTTTCTCTTTTTAATATAACATGTTTTTATATTCCCAAGTACAATGTATAATGTACGTTCCCTATATATAACGATAAGAAACTGTTTAAGGATTTTGTTTGCATCCTTTTGTAACAGTTTGTTTTCCTTTTCAGTATTATACATACTTATGTAGTATTTCCAGCTCTCGTAATTGAATCCCGACTCGACTGTACAAGAAGTTAAATATCAGAAAATACGTACACTACAATCATTCCATGTCTAACATTTCGATTGTTTTGAAATAAATAAAGTTAAAAAGCGTTGCTTAGTTTGCTTGTCTATCGATAACTATCGATAGCAATTGACTTACATAGCAGTTAGTTAGTTTGAACGTCATTCTCTTCGCCAACTATCTACTTCAATCAGAGATCACGATCAATAATCGTCTTTCAATAGTTGAAAACTTACTAGAAGCTGCAGCAAATCTCTCACTTTCGTATGGGGCATACCCAATGGAGTATTAGCTCCGTCTAGAGTATCTCGAGAACAGAACATGAGAATTAGTTAGCTGCAGACGCAGCAGCAGCCTGTCTCGCTGTGAAGTTGTGAAAATGCGAAACAATGGCAGCAAGCAGATCATGAAAATGCAGCTAAGCCAAAAATGGACAAGGCGAATTACGAGATGCAGACAGAATGAGGTAAGCCAAGGTGTGGTGCGGGGCGGGGCGGGGCAGGAGAAGGGGTACGCTACGGTACGGTACGATATGGTACAATGTGCTGTGCGCTCTGAGACGATGCGACCCTGGAGCTGGAGTGTCCAACTGCAGCAGCCACAACTGAGCATTGGCTCAGTCAGCTTGTCTGTCAGTTGGCCTGGCTGTCTGTCAGTCCCACTGTCTCTCTATCTGTCTGTCTGTCTGTCTGTCCGTATATATAGTTTTATAATGTATAAATGGTTGGCAGTTGGACATAAAACACGCACGCTGCCTCAGCCTCGCCCTCCGCCTCCGCCTCCGTCGCCGGCTCTACTTGGGCCTGTGGCCCATGCCAAATATGGCTGGCATGCTGCAGTTGGCCCGGCCCGGCCCGGCCCGGCTCGGATCGGATCGTAGTGGCATTGTTTGATGCCCGCTCTGTGGCACATATGCCTGCAATTACTTTTACAAATTTATACATATTGTACCTTTTATGGCATTACCAGTGGCAGGATTGCGCGCCAGGCAGCGAGCAGCGCGCAGCAGCTCTATTGACTTGCTCCTTACCCGCCCCTCCTCTTGCCACCCTCGCCCTTGCTGCTCAGGCACTTTGTGGCGCACACCTCGCTGTCACTGCCTTTGCCAGAGCCTCAGTCGGCATGGCCAAAACTGCATGCTGATCGCATCATCGCAGCTCCAAACCAAACCACACCGCACAGCTTTGCCAGCTCCAGCACACGAGGCCGGGCCACGCCCCACGCCTCATTCAAATATCCATTGAAATCGGAAATCTATGCGCTCGCATTATGCAAGCGACGACTCCGAATCACAGCCACAGCCACAGTCAGAGCCAGAGCCAAAGAATCACAGGCAGCGACAGCAGGCCCAGCTCAAGTTTGCGACCAGGGAGGCAAAGCCAAATATCTATTTGAGAGTTGGCAACACAATTGAGGGGTCTTGCAGCAGGTAGAACGCTTGCCTTAGTATGACTTAGTTAGCATATGATCATATGATCATGTATGGTTGATTGTGGTAGATTTAACTTCTCTACAATCTCACGATCCGATTCGATTAAAGCCTTGATAACGTCATCATCAACTGCACTTGGCCGACCTGAGCGTCTTTGAGTCTTGTCTTTGAGTAAAAAATCTCCCAAACGGAGTTTGATAAACCAACTTCGACACTGTTGATTCTTTTAGGGCTTTGTGACCATACACATCACGTTACTTTTTAGCAACCTGAGCTGCATTTTTCCTTTACGGAAATAATAAAGTAAATTATGACGAAAACGCTCCTTTGTGGGCTCCATATGAAAATTGCCGCCAAACAAACAAATATAAACAAAATTACAAGCTTAAAGTGCCAACTAATAACTGACAAAAGATAGAATAGAATAGAATAGAATAGAATAGAATAGAATAGAATAGAATAGAATAGAATAGAATAGAATAGAATAGAATAGAATAGAATAGAATAGAATAGAATAGAATAGAATAGAATAGAATAGAATAGAATAACAGAGTCAAACAAATTGTATGCAAAATCATCGGTTTCTTTTCGGTCAACCCAATAGTTATATAGAAACTCACACTACATTTACTTTAGCAAAGATATGACTGCATGGAATGGTAGATTAAGCGAAGATATAGACGTACATACATTAGAGTAGGTATATGAAACTAACACAGGCTGTACCTAGATTGCAATGCACCAGGCTCTTTTTCATATTCAAATTATAAAATATAACTAACTTCATTATCCTTAATTAATTGCATAAGAAAGAGGGGGAGCTGCAATTACTTTATTGACTTTCCAATTGCTATATGCCCACGATCTTTCCTGGCTTTTCTTGCAACTTCTCTCTCCATCCCTGGCACATATCTGCATATTTGCATTCATATCTTTGTCTTTAGCCTCTCAGGTGCACTCTCAATGCGCCCATAAAATCAAAATAAAGACAATCAGCAGTGGCTCGCCAGGTCCAGGTCCAGTTCCACATCCACATCCACAGGCCCAGCTCCCAGGCCATTGAACAATTCAATTGAATTCATAATGTGGCCTGTTTTCGCTCTCTTTTCCTTCCTTCCCTCCTCTTCCTTGCTCCTGGCCAGTGCCCACCAGGCGGGCCATAAGTTAATAGCGTTTTCCTATTAAAAACTTTATTATCGGCGGCTCGACGAGTCCACAAGTCAGATAGTTTGATATGCAAACAGACTGCATGCCCACGTTGGGCGCCATTCACTCAATCGTTGCTTTATTATGCGCCCAGCAACAAACCCATTTCGAGGGGGCACTCAAAACATATTTACCAATGATTTTTATTTGCATTTTATTCACAATTTTTGTGTTTTCTTTTCTTCTCTTGTTTTCTTTCCTTTTTCTTTGGTTTGGTTTGTGTTGCCATTTTTGCCTTTTGCCCAAGTTGGGGCATGGAGCGCATACCGCGTGGAGGCCAGCGATAAATTTTTGAGACATTAAACTGCACTTTCCGAGCCAGCATGGCCCTCCAGTTGCTGTTGTTGTTGTTGCTGTTGTTGTTGCCGGGGCAACGGCAGAGTCAAAAGTCAACACGTTTGACATGCTCGACATGCAGAATGCAAAATTCAGCAAGGATCGCAGCCATTGCAGCCGCTGAATGAAGGCTGGAAGATGCCTGCTGCCTGCTGCCTGGTGCCTGGTATCATGGCAACTGGCCAACTGGGCTCCCATGGCCCGACGACCATGTGCCCGGCCACATTTGAGTTCAATAGCGCATTGCCAATTCTACAGAGATCGTGTCGATGATCATGTCGCAATCGCAACGTCGAACGCGAAACGAGACCGCACGACATGCGGCACATGCCCCACAGCCGCCGCCGCCGTCGCCGTCGCCGCAGCATGTTCGCAGTCAACACCACACCCTCTACACCTTCCCTCCCCTTATGCTTCCCCTACTAATTCCCCCCACTTCTGCCGAATTCGCTTCGCCAATCGGCAATTGTGTATTGGGTTCACAATGATGTCATCTCGCGATCGCGTTAACTTGAGATGCCGCCCAGCAACAACAGTTAATTTCTTGACTGTGCACGAGAGAGAGAGGGAGTGTGAGTGAGGTAGAGATGGAGCGAAGCTTAAATTAAATAAACTTCAATGTCGCATCAATCGAAATGCTTCAGTTGCCAGTTGCCTGTTGCCAGCTGAGAGCAAAGAATCCATTCGGAGTCGAAAGTTAACTTTGTCTTCTGCTCAACTGCAGAGCTTGTTCTTCCAGAAAGTGTTTTGGATTTGATACACATACTAATTTGGCAATCTCTCTAGTAGAAACTCTGTGTGCAGACTAATCTTAATCTATTCTCAAATCAAATCAAAGGAATTCAAGCCAGAATTTGATCTCTCTCTCTCAATTCTAAGTGCAAGCTTTGCCCCACATACATCTAGCAAAAAGAACAGCCACAGATTCTAAAGTTAATGCGCTGTTGTTGTTGTTGTTGTGCCAGTGCCTGGCGATGATGTAGTTCGGGCTGTAGGAGCTGCCATGGGGCGCACTTGGCGCAGACATAAATCGATGATGGCCTCTTAATGGCGATTTGAAGGCCAGGTCAGCTCCAGCCCGGCCCGGCACGGAGCGCGCGCGCGTGGCGGAAGTGACCTGGACATCGATGGTCAAGTCAACACAATAGCCAGAAACCACAACAACAACAACAACTGCAGCAACAAATAACGGTTACAACAGTGGGAGGCAGGAGGCGGGAGGCGATAGGGAATTGTAGTTTGCGACTTTGGCCATCAATGTTAACGGTTTGCTTTGTCGGTTGCGTCTTGCTCTGCCAAATCAAATGGGCCAAATCAAAGTTAATTGAGAACTAAAGTGAAAATCAAATGCCCCTCTCCCTCCTCCCCCCCCCTTTCTCTCTTTCGCTGTATGCTCCTGCTCGCTCTAACTGGTGGGTGGGTGGTTACTTTACTTTGCCTGACTTGGCCAACGAGGGCCGCCAACGCAATTAACCAAAGTTGCGACTGCGGCGCACCTTAAACCGAGCACATTGTGGCGCACTGAATGTCTGTGTGTGCCAGTGTGTGTATGAGTGTGTGTGTGTGTGAGTGTGTCTGTGAGTGTGGCTTACTTGACGCAATCCCAAGAAAAGGCCAAGTTAACGCGCGACCACAAAAGATGACAACAAAATCAAAACGCATGCAGAACAACAAAGACTACAATAGACAAGACAAGTAAACAGACTAGACTAGGCTATGCACGACTGGCAAATGCCCTGCAGAAATGCTGCGCATACCCTAAAGACACCATTAAAACCTTTTACTATATGTCAAATTTACTTAACTTTTGATTTGCAAATGAAATTAGTCTATAATGTCAACATTGTCTGCCGCAACATCTTTACAGGGTATATCCAGCTAGACTGGCGCACAGACTGGCATAACGGCACTGTACACCCACTGCAGTTGACATCAAAAGAGGCATAAAAATGAAAATGTCATTTGGGATTTTCATTTTCTTTCGCTTTTTCTTTTGCTGCTTCGCACTGAAAGTTTCGTTTTCAATATCAGTTTGCCGCCCACCTGTTTGGCCTTTCCCCTCTTCCCTCTTTCCCCTTCCCTCTTTCCCCTTCCCTCTTTCCCCTTCCCTCTTTCCATGCTGCCCCTGGAGATGTTGTCAAATCGAGCAGCTCAACGATGATGATGATGCCATCTAAGCGGCCCAGGTGCAGTCTGTCAGTCAGTCTGTGGGTCAGTGTGGTGCGGTGGAAAACGAGAGTCTCGTGGTGTCACAGTAACTTGGCCATAAAAAAATTCAATTGGATTTTAGCGCGTGGGTTGTGTATCTCTACTTTTATGATGCACTGTGCCGCGGCAAAGCTGGTCAAGAACAAAGAATCTAAGAGCTCGTTTGGCTGATTAGCTCATGGCTTAACTAGACTGAGTGATAGTGTGAGATGATAGCTCTACTTTAGATAAGCTAAGATTTACAATAGTTCTTAATCTTCAACTATCTCATTCTCTCTTGGTCTTCCCAGCTATTTCCATCTATGATTATTTCTAACTGTGTATCTATTATAAGATATTGCATCGTATCACATTATTTCTGTGTCTATTTACTAAAGGCTGATTTTGTAGCTATTATCATTTTGGCAACACTGGTTTAAACAGCTGACGCGCGTTTCGTGTTTTCAAACACTGTCAAACATCTTCAGTTTGGTCTATAATTTAACAATGAATCGTCTTACAAACGAACAACGCTTGCAAATTATTGCATTTGTCAAATTGCTTGCTCTGTTAAGAAAATATAACATAATATTACTTTACAAACTTGAATATCTATTATGTATAGATATAAGAAGGAATGAATGAATGAATTCTTTTCAGGACTTCAATACTGTACATAACTGTACTGTACTTATTATGCCCTTGTAGAGAGTTTATTAATTATGGTCAGAAGTTTGCAACGCACTTTAAGAGACATCTCCGACCCTTTAAAAATATATGTATACTCGTATTCTGAATCAGGATGAACAGAGGAGTCGAACTAGTTAGACCTGCCCTTGTGTCTCTCCTTTTGTCTATCTTATACAATACGAATATAAAATTGTATTAAAATCGAACCACTATAACATATAGCTGCCATAGGAACAATCGACCGGAATAAAGGTTTTTGTATGAAGACCAATATTGATCAAAATAACTAATCAGTCTCAATCAAACTTAGACAGTTATGGACATTGTAGTTTTATATTTATATTATTGTATTTATATTATATTCGAATAAGCTTTATCGCAGTTAACGATTAATCAATGTTAGAAGATAAGTTAAGAGGTTCCGATAGTTGTTCTTATATTTTGGAATCATCGTGTAATTAGAACAATAGTTAAGCTAATCGTTATCAAAGATCGGAATACATTAATACGAGAGCTTGTGAAATTAAACGACGAGCAATAAATGAAAGATAATTTAAAATGGAAATAAAACTATTGAACAATTGAAAACAAATAAGAATTTCGTACAACAACATATACTTTTTCCATTTCATTAAAACCGGATAACTTTATGCTATATCCTACTATAAAACCTTTGCTATGCTACAGTTACCCTTTTTTTTTGGTTTTTATACACTCTATACTAATTTTCTTTTCTTTTCCTTCACTTCAAACTAAATTACAGGTCAACTATTGATAAATAAAATAGACAACCATCGTTTGTATTGACTTTGTCGCATCAAATAGAGTACGATGGTAAACTGATATTATCTGATTGCTAAATATAGTATATATAGCTATTATTTATATATAAACCTGTTATACAAATTATAGATGGAGTAATTGTACACAGATTCTACTATTCTTGTGGTACTTTTCTTACTCAGCTTTTCAGTATAATATGGCGCGTTACTTTTGTGAACTTATCGATAACTATCGTAAGTACGATACCACAATAGTATTATGACTATAAATCTACTCACCACAATCATATCACTATCCCGTCCGGTTGCCACGGTCGCTCCGAGCCATTGAAACGACTTGCGATCGATGACCTGATGCATCGTATTGCGATTGTTACCTGTTTGGAAAGGGGTTACCAATTAGAAACACTTTTGAATAATGCCATGAAAAACAATTTATAATAAATGAATAAAACGAAAAGCTTCTCACAAGAGAGACAACTAAACGACACGCAAAAGAAAACAAGGCAAGAAAAAATAAACTCACAAAATTGGGCGGAAATAAAAATTTGCTGAAATTAATATGTATTCTAAAGTGGGAGGGAGAGCTGAGAAATGCGTAAAGGAAAACAAAGCCGACAAAGCAAACTAATTAAAGTGCCCGCAACGAGGCACTTGACAAATATCGTGTGTATACACACATGTATATATATATACCATATATCTATATAGTATAATGGCATAATGCCCACTTCCGCTGGGATATCGCCGGATGATTTATTATGATACAGAGTGCTGAGGGTAGTGCCAAGGGTGGGTAGTGCCAGGTAGTGCCTGTACACAGGGTTGCTTTGTACCCTGCAACACTGTGTCCGAGAGGGTGTTGATTGAAGTGCTTTCAATATCAATTGATGATTGAATGTATCTGCGAAATGCCGTGATTGATGCGCTGCAGCTGAATGAAGTGCAATAGTTTAGGTGATTGAATGGGGCTCTGCAGTGCGATTGAATGAGGTTTTAATGATGGAGTTGAGATATAATCACATGGCCTGTGCTGTGTCTACCAACTGATTTCTATATTTACTTTGTTGTTATATTAGGATCTGACGTAGTACATCGATGAGCGAATATGTGAAATAGTCGAAAATGATTTCAGATGCAGTTCAAATGAATAGACAGATGAATCGGATATGTATTTATAGTATGCATATGACTAATGCTGCTAATGATAAACAGATGAATCACATGTTGACTAATTCTAGGGCGATCTGATTGATGATCTTGATCTTGATGATGATGAACCAACCTGCGAGCTGAATGAAGCACGTGTTGTTTCCTTTTCGATATGCAATTTGTAAGTTTTGAATGACTTTTATTATGGTTTATAGCGAGCGATACGACAACAAGTTGCTCGAGCATTGATAGGTCGGATAGGTCGGATTGCAGACTTGGTCAAAGCCCCCCAGCCCCAAGGGATTAGTCAGCGCAACCAACCCATGCACTTAGTCGGGGCCAATTTATGCATTTCACTTTGGAGCCGAGTCCCATCATCAGCTCAGCTCAGTTCAGCTCAGTGGCTCCTGCTGTGGTGCGGCAACTGGGCACGCGTCAGCAATTTGAGGTGTTGTCAGCAGCAGAGCCAGAGCCACCAGGAGGAACAGCAGCACCAGAGCCAGCCGGCAACAGCAGCCGCAAAATGAAATTGCATATTTATGGCGGCAGGTAATGCGTCTGTCATATGCAAAGCTATGGGCTGTGCACGACGAGTAGCTACCCTCGCAAGTTGTTGACTTTGAGTAAGAAGAAACCAGCACGACTAGCAGTTACCCTCGGGACAGTTCAGTCAATATACTTCTGCCAAAACACAAGTCTCCAACTTCTGCTTGAGGGAATGTGCACATTGCAGGGTAGCCTCAGTCCATGCTCAACAGACAAGCCACTCGGCAGCAGGGAGAGTGGAGAGTGGAGAGTGAGTGTGGAGAACTTCATTGCCATCATCATCTTAATGATCATCATTGTCAGCGTCGACAAAGCGCATAATTTTTATTTGCGCATCCGTTGCAGCAAATCGACGCGACAGAGGGCGGGGCAGGGGCAGGGGCAGGGACAGGGACAGGGGCTGGGGATGTGTCTCGGCCCGTGGCAAGAGAAGATACTCAGGCAGCCCTGAGTGAAGGTGGGTGGGTTTCTCTGCCTCTGCACAGTGGAGAGGGCGCGGCAGGAGGACCTTGAAAATGGGCCTCATGTTTATTTTAAAGGCCGCCTGTTTATCATTTCCGTTTGCGCTTCAGGAAGTTCCATGTGCGAAGAAATGGCGAAACAGAGAAAAAACAGAGAACACTCACTAAAAATAATAATACTTAATAATAATAAACGGCAGACCAATGCACAATTTCTGCTGCGCTGCTTTGCATATTCGCGTCTTCTCCCCATTCGCATACTGCATACTAAACATGTGCGAAGGGGCAAGGGACGAGCGCAGAATACCCTGTAATAACTCGACACACACACGCGTGCAATGCTGTAGAAGTGTGAGAAAGAGGCGTGGCATGCTAAGGTGCAAAGAAACTTGAGGTGGTTAATATAGAGACGCATCTACACAACAAATTTGCTAGCTCTGGCAGAGAAGAGAACAAACTGTCTTTCCCATTGATGCAGATGAAACATGTAAGGTACGAAGATACCATAGTATACCCCACTTTGCACACGCATGCCATCTACAGGGTATCGAAAGGCTACGCATGCGTGTGAGCCATAAATAACTAATTGCATTTTACGCTTCTTTCCACTGGCGCCAATACAAAAGACACTGAGACAGCGACAGCGATTGAGAATGGGGGAGGAGACGGACACGGAGAAGGAGACGAAGACAGCGACAGAGATGGGGACTGAGACTGGGATTGGAGCTGAGCTGAGCTGAGTTTGAAGGGAAAACAACTGTTGCATAGTTGGACTTGTGAGTAAGTAGCACACATACCTTTCGAATCGAAGGGTACCAGGCGGCAGTGATTGTCGCCATCCATGGTGCATCTGAAGACGGCGCCAGCCTCGGACACCTGCTCCTGGAAGTTGGATGTATCGAATTTGGGCGCGCCCACGACCAAGCTAAAGTTTAAAAAGAAAGAAAAGGATACACAGTTATCAGTTATGGTAGTATAAGATAATATATTTATATATTTATTTATATATTTATATTAAGGATTATCAAGGTATTGTTAGTAAAATAAAACAAGAGATTAACTTAAGTTAAACTATGTGCAATCGTTGCGATCAAGTAGATTGAACAGCTTTAGCTGCCACTTTACACGGCCAAGCAAAGATCAAAGGGAAGCACTGACCTAAGGCTAGACTCGAGCAACCCAATGAAGCAGCCATTAGCAGGCTGCATTCAACGCGTATTCACTCACTGATTGAGTGCCGCAGAAATTGAATACTCAACTCAGCTCCGCCCCCTCGCCCAGTTTGCGTTGCACGCATCTGTGCGGATTTTGGTTTGCTTCTGCTGCTTCCTCTTCTACTACTCCAATTCAATTCTTCTGCCCTCCTCTCTCTCTCTCTCTCTTGCTTCAGTCAAACGTCAAATTGTTGCATGTGGGCTCTGGATGTGGCAGGGTCGGATCGCGGGGGGGGTTGAGCCTGGCCCAGGGCCGTTTTTAATCAACTCTCAAGTGTTTGATTTGCCGTTGCGGCCGCCAGTTGTTCGGTATTTATTTTCTGTTTTATTATTCTCAATTTTAATGAAGGCCCATTTACTGCACCCCAGAGCAACTGCCTCAACTGCCTCAACAACAACTACAATGACGACCACGACGACGACGACGACGACGGCGGCCCTTCAATGGCTTTTGCCGCGCTTCCGCAATGAATGCTAATGACAGCTGTCAATGTGCGTGCCATGATGTACTACCAGCTCTACCCTACTGCACCCGTAGCCGTACTCAGCCAGTTAGAGCTGAGAGCAAAGGGGAGAGCACCCTCCCAAGACCCTCTCTCTCTCTCTCTGCAGAGGGTGCTGCAGGAAGTAGCTACCCAATGTCCAGTGATTTACTTTACAAATCTAGTGATTCACTTCACTTCGGGTCACTACGACTCTAGTGATTCATGTTGTTCTTCTCAATAGTATTTAAAATGCCAACATTCTTCACTATTCTTCGCTGTTCTTCGCTATTGTCCCTCTTCTAATTCTTTGCCTGATAAAGGTGTTTTTGTCATACCGAAAAAAATACATATTTTGCCAATTAACTAATCAGCATCACAAAAGCCTCGACCTTATCACGCAACAATCTCTCTCTCTCCCTCCCTCCCACTCTCTCTCTCTCTGTGTCTGTCTCAGTCTATTGTTGCGCTGACATCATGGCGAGCCATTAAATCATCATTCGATCATTCTCGCCGCATATAATTAATAACGATTTATGAGTACAGAGCAGAGCGCAACAGGTTCCCCCACTACCCGAAGGGGCTGGCTGTACCCGCGAGAGACTAAGGCCGAAACAATCTTACTTTCTCACAGCACGCCACGGGGCATTATTCGGTACTTGTTTGCATATCATATCGTTTGGTCTATATATAAATCTGAGACATCTAACTCATGGCTAGCTGCCTTTTGAAAGAGAGAGAAAGTGAGGAGAAGCCTTCCATCATTCTTTATTAATCATGCAAATCATTTTGGCATTCCGAATGAGTAATACCACAAATTGAATGCACAAGAAATCAATGAATATAATTGAAATTTATGAACAGATTCCGAATAAAAGAGAACGGAAACTGGCACGCTTTATAGTCAGATTTATAGGGTGAGCTAAGTGTAGGTTTGGAATACGAATAGTATCAAACGGATGGTATCATATACATAGGACATAGTACGTATCCTTTATACTTTCCTATGTCATATCTTATATCCTGCAGTTTTTACAGATCTCAAGCAAAGTCAAGCACATGCAAGAAATTCAAAGCTGTGCTATATGTATGTGCATATCATATCATATCATACTATCATCTGGCTTCCCATGTAGTGCATAATAAAATATCAACATAAATTGCCTTACGACAACGTTGTTTATACAACGTGGGCCTGGGGGAGCTGGCGTAATTTTCAAATTAAGCAGCACGCGTCAGTGTTGTCTGTGCAATGAACCAAAACCATAAACATACACATACACATGCACATACGTACTCACACACACATATGCAGAGAGGTACAGAGAATGCGCCTTATAGAGCTCAATGCAACACACAAGCCAACACAAAGTAATCAAAATCAATGCGCCTCAATTAAAAATGGACAACACACGAGGCACAAACAAAGTGCAGCGACATGACGAACACAGCATACCCTATAGGGCAATGCGGCAAGATGTTTTTTCGTTTGTATGCTAAAAAACTGATTTAAGGCTGAAGATTTGTGATCTTAACCAAACGATTTGCATAATGATCAAAAGAAGATTGAGCTGGGTTTTGATTTAACTTACAGTTCCTATCGATTGGGTTATAGATCTATGATATTGCGATATATGTTATGTATGTATCTACTACCAATATTAATAAGTAGAAGTCTCAACTATATTTTCTTTCAGTTTGTAATTTAAAGTTTCACAAAGTATCATTTTGAGCGATAACTTTAACAGGATTACAAATTAGTTAGTATATTTAATAAATATATACTAATTATGTTTAAGATATATTTGCTAGATCTGAGGTGCAGGGAGATAATGTGTTTAGCGAAATGCAGTTTGATCTGTGGATCGTTAGGAATGTAATCTACATATATAGTTGATATAGCTGCACGTTCTGCAGAGTATTGGATACTATACTATATACGATGTTTAAGATATATTCAATAGATCCAAGCAAATGTGTTTCCCCAATTCCAGTTTAATTGATCTGTAGATCGTCATTAATGTAATCTACATATATAGTTGATATAGCTTCACGTTCTGTAGAGTATTAGATGACAAAAGGCATCGATAAACAATGCAGAACAGCAAGCAAGGCGCCAAATAACAAAACGACCGAAAAGCAAACAGAAAAACACGTTGGAAAATTGGAAAAGCGCGAGAGCACGCGCGTGTCTGGGCAACGTGGAAACATTGAAAAAGTGGAAAATTCGTTTCAATTGTTTTGGGCTTGGGCGACTTGGGCAATGTCTCAATTACAAATGGCCAAAATGGGCAGCAAGGCCGCCGTCGCGATCGATCGATCGATCGACATGGAAATGGAAATGGAAAGCGAGGCGGGATGCATTACAAATTGAACAATTTTCCGCACACATGGTCAGCTACCTCACTCGCCCTGCTTGTGTGTGTGTGTGTGTGTGTGTATGTTGAGGGAAATTTAAGACGAAGCCATAAGGAAAAGCAATTTAGCTGGAACTGCAGAGGAGACAACAAAGTGAAGAAGCAGAGGCAGCCGCAGGAGTAGGAGCAGGAGAGGGAGCGGGAGCGGGAGAAGTAAAACCTTTAAACGCATTGCGCATTGAATTCGAAATTGACTTCGATTGGTTCCCCGCCCGGTACGGTTCGGTTCGATTCTTTGGTTCTTCGTCGCGTGCAGCAGCCACAATAAAAATTATGTTAAAAATAAACTGAATTTGCTGTCTCCCTTTGCCTCTCTCTATCTCTCCTTTGTCGAGGAGGAAGGGGGGCAAAACACATGCACAACATCCGTTTCGCAGGACAACATGGGCCGACAGAAGAGCAGAGCGAGACAGCAGGCAAACTAGAGAGAGAGAGAGAGAGAGACAGCACGCGTGTGGGTGCTGCGTGCGTGTGTGAAGCTGCGCATGCTTCCTGTCCAACTTCTCTGTCGACTTCTCTCGGATTCCCTTCGGTTGCCTTAGACTCACTGCCTGCCTGCCTGTCAGGGGCAAACTGTGAATGAAAACCACATGCACAGTGGCTGCCAACTGTGTGCGTACACAGCGTGTGCATTCATTTATCAAACTCGACTCACACTAATCTCATGCTTAAATAGAATTTATTATCTCTTGCAAGTATTTGCGCCTTTCCTGAGATTACAGCAGATTCCCTCGGACTCAAGGCTATATCTACTATAAATATCGTTTATTTTCATTTATTAAATATATTTAGAAGTTAAATTCATCCTCAATTTAGGATCATTCATTTAATTTTCTTGTTTATAGATCATTTATTATCATTATTTGCATTTATTTAATTTATATTATTATCTTATTCAACAGGATCATCTTGACTTCTTGATTAAATATATTTAGAGGTTAAATTTATCCTCAATTTATGATCATTCATTTCATTAACTAGTTAATAGATCATTAATTATAATTGATATCATTTATTTAATTTATAATATTATCTTATTCAGCAGAATCATCTTGACTTCTTGATGGTCTTTAATTCTGCCTTTTAAGATAATTTATTATGATCGATTAGCACTCAGTTGCAATTATTAAGATTTAGTTTGAGTTATTTAGTTGTAAATACAAAATAAATATTATTGATGAATTCCCAACACCTTTGCTGTCTTTACTTTTAGCGCGCACTGTGGGCAGGCAAACGTGAATATCGTAAACGGGGTAAGCCCCGTATGCCTCGGCGTATATGTTATATGTATTTAATTTCTCAAAATCGCAAAGTCATTTAACAGTCAGTCAAAGCGACAGACAGACAGTGACGGCAGGGAGTGAGAGGAAGGGAGGGTGAGGAAGGGAGAGGCAGTGAGGTAGGGTACAAGGGCACGAGGGTCCGGCGCTCTCGACTCGCCTAGCCTCACCTCGTCTCGAGGGTTTCTCGAGGGCGTTTCGGCGCTAAACATGTGTGCGCCTTATTTTTGCTGCACTCTACTCCGCTCTCCCTCTCCCCCTGCCCTCTCTGTGCCTATGTCTTTGTCTCACGCCAGTCTGGGAAATAAAAGTAACTGTTCACACGTGACGGACGCTGCGCCGGCGCTGAATGCGGCTGCCCACAGTGCGCGTCGTTTGTGTGCGGCCAGCCAGCCAGTGTATGTATGTGTGTGTGTGTGTACGTGTTTTTCCAACACCTTTTTTACACATTGACACTTCCGTTGAATGACTCGCACACAGGATGCGCCATCCACGGTCCGTTGTCCCTGCCAGGTCCGTGGCGAGGCCCAGCTCTCTGCCCACATCTTTGCGCTGCCAGCGGATCGGATCTTTATCTTTATCGCTGCCACTCGACTCCGCAATCAAGCGGCAATTAAACGACAGACAGACAAACAGACAGAGCAGAGAGAGGGGGACAGACAGAAGATGGAACAGGGACAGAGACAGGGACTGGGACAGGGGCAACTGGCAGCCAAATGCCAAAGTGTACAAAAAGTACAGTAAATATTTGAAATCAATTACATTTTATTGTCTACGGCTGCCCCTGCTGCTGCCCCTGCTGCTGCCTCTGCTGCTGCCTCTGCTGCCGCCTCTGCTGCTGCTGTTTGCCATTTCATAACCACAACAAAGCGACGGAACGCAGACCGCAACAACACCAGCAGCAGCTGCCCAATGTGGCAAGGGGTCCGGGTCCATTTATAGGACAGAGAGCGACAGAGAGAGAGAGAGAAAGATAAAGAGAACCGAGTCACAGAACGAGGTTAATAAGCAAACGAACAGGAAATTTGTGCACTTCCGCAAGCACTACTACTAAATCATATTAGGCATATAACAAATAGTGAACATTGCAGAGCTGAATCAAAGAGAAGGCTACTGCCAAACAAATCTCTCAAATTGAAGAGTATTAAACAGTCAGTTAAGGGATCCACAGTTAGGCCTAGTGACAAACCAGAAAGAAAGGCAGGCCGAAGGTACTGTATTCTTGCAGGTTCTTCTGGATACTCTGATCGTTCCTATACTAGTGATATATATATAGTGCAGAATTAAAAAGTATTGTTTATGTACAATACAGATTAGTTAAGTAATTCTGGTCTTCATACAAAAACCTTCATCTTGGCCGATTGTTTGTTTGTATATGTTATAATGATTTGATATTCATGAAATTTAATATGCATATTACAAATATAGAAAAAGTTCGATATAGTAAATTTGCTTACAATATCTTGACAAATAACAAAAATAGGCCGATAGTTTGTATGGCAGCTATACGATATCTCCGTGCGATCTGGCTCGTGCCAACTTATATACAGCGTGCAGCAATAAGAAGCAAGTGCACCACGTTTCTTTCAGATAGCTTTACAACTGAGAGACTAGTTTGTGTTGCAACAGACGGACAGACGAATAGACGGACAGGGTAAGTTCGATTCCTCTCTTGATGCTGATTTAGAATAAGTATATGTATATGTATATACCTTATAGGGTCAACGATATTTGCTAAGATGCTTTGCAGACAACTGATCAAAATAAATATACCCTCTGCAATAATAATATATATAATGATATCCTTGGCTCAATTTTGGAATACCTTATAATTCCCTATAAGAAATTGTGCGGTAATCCATGTGTGTTGTTTATCCAATCGGATTGTAATTTGGGGGTATAAGCGAATATAGTATGCAACTCTGTATATATCGCATCTTATGAGTATATGAGTATATGTTCTCTAATAATCGCAACCAATTGAAATAAACTGCATGGTATTGTTATGGGGATCCTTTATGCCAAATATTGTGTCTCTATTTTTTATAAAAGCTTAGATTTGTCGGACTGTATGAAGAAGAATATATACATATATACTCTGTAGGGTCTGCCACGCCTCCTTCTGCCTGTTACATACATTGGCACAAAGTAAGTATAGCCTTTGGGGTATGAGCACATAATAAGTTGAGACTCTGGTCTTAAAATACTCGTACATCTATTAAGGATATCACTCTCCTCTGCCACTCTACTCTTTGTCTCTTTCTCTCTCTGTCTCCCTCTCTCTCTCCCTCTCTCTCTCTCTAACCAGTCAGTGTCGTAACCCACTTTAGTTGCCGCCCGCCAAGGCAACAATCATGGCACCATCCTATCAACGTATGTGGTGCACTCTGCGAACGGGGCCAGGCTAATGAGCTGCCCCAGCTCGGCATGTCTATAAGGAAACCTGCAACAGTGTGCAACATGTGGCAAGGCTAACGGTCGCCGACGCTGATGACTTATTTGGCCAATTGGGTGAAGCGGACCCGAGTTGGCCAACCTTGCGCCAAACACTTGACCGTAAATAGCGCACGCACAGCGCTAACTGTGTCAGCTGCAGAAGGAGGGGAGGGGATAGTGGCAAAGAGGCAAAGAGGGAGGGAGAGGGTAACTAGTGCTTGCCACGTTTTTTGCTCGCCTTGTCACTGAAGATGCGTATTAATTGCGCCAGGGCAAACCACATTGGCCAATGGTTTGCCTTATTAACAATAACCACAACTAGTTACCAACAATGCCATAAGCTGCCTCCCCCCACCTCTCGCCCTCTGTCCCCTTCCTTCTTCCACCATTCCACACAGCCTCGGACTGTATCTGTATCTGAATCTGTAAATGTATCTGTATCTGCTGTGAAGCAGCAAATGGAGTCAGGTAATTTTCAGCTTTTAGTGCACTTCAGACGTGACTGTGAAACGCCAGCGAGTGGGTGGGGGGCAGACACAGCGGATGGCAGGAGGGGGGGAGAGGGTGAGACAGGGGACTGCCCTTCGCATCACTCAACAAACTTAAGCTCGGCAAACACAGACACAAATAAAGATGTGTTAATTTCAAGACAAACCCCGAGAGACACCGAGAGACAACAAAAGTTGCTTTAGTTTCTTTAGAGCATGCCCCGTGATTTCGTTAAGAACTTGGGGTATCTACGGCAGCCAGATAAGCTTCGAGTTCAGCAAAGATGCTGCGGTATTCTGCTTAAGAATTCCAAGATATTACATTAATGATAAGTACCTACTGTATCTCATGAATGTAATTCGGACACATCGTGCATTACGCACTAGCTACGCAACCCGGACATGCGGACCACCACAAAGCTATTTTTCAATCATAATAATTTCTTATAATTTAATTTAATTACGTACGTGGTTTACGTTGAACACAATTACAATACAACACATTACAATACATCGAGTTTTCTATAATTACATGCAGAGAATGCGGTAAATATTGGGTAATCAACTGTTTACAGGGTATGCCAGGCATCTTGCCGTACAGCTATTCCAGTTAATATACCGTCTAATGGTATTTCTTTAACTTAAGGTGTATCTCTTACTGTTACTATATGTATATCTTCAGCTATAGCTATATCGCCGATAGTCGCTGTACTGTATCTGTAAATCCAACTATATCTTCATCTAAACTGTATGAATCTGTGTCTATAGCTGTGCATATATCCCAAACTACATCTGTATGTATAACTATATCTCTAAGTATACCTATATCTATATTTCCATCTCCATGTGCATCAGCTATGTTTATATCTTCAAGTATCTTCTGTTATATCTTTATCTCCAACTATATCTATATTTCTACCTCCAACTACTATATCTCCAACTATATATCTGCAAGTATATCTGTATCTGTTCTCTATCTCCATGTGCATCAAAATCTCCAACTATATCTGTATGTATAACTGTATTTCTATACTCTACTATATCTATATTTCCATTTCCAAGTGCATCAGTATCTCCAACTTTATCTGCATATCCAAGTATATCTTTATCTCCAACTATATCTATATTTCTAGCTCCAACTTTATCTGTATCTCCAACTATATAAGTATATCTCTTTCTCGAACTATATCCATATATCTACCTCCAACTATATCTGTATCTCCAACTATATATCTGCAAGTATATCTGTATCTGTTCTCTATCTCCATATGCATCAAAATCTCCAACTATATCTGTATCTATAGCTATTTCTCTATAATCTACTATATCCATTTCCATGTGCATCAGTATCTCCAACTTTATCTGCATATCCAAGTATATCTTTATCTCCAACTATATCTATATTTCTAGCTCCAACTTTATCTGTATCTCCAACTATATATCTCCAAGTAAATCTTTCTCAGTAGTCTTTAGCTGTTAATGTATCTGTATCTCCGTCTCCAGCTCGACTGTATCTGTATCTGTATTTCAAGCATGTACTATATGGAAGCTTTAAAGGTCTCCAAGAGCACGCACACCGCACGCTTTTTGTACTCTTTGTTTATCGGCGTCTGTTTATTGAATTGTAAACATTTTAACGCTGCATTTAAATAACTTTTCTGCTGTCGATGCTCTGTTGTTGTTGTTGTTGTTGTTGTTGTTGCTGGTGTAAAAGCATCTGCCGTATTTGAGTGCACTTAAGTCGCCCCAAGTCGATCGGCATGTGAATTGCAACTTCTCCAAATACTTATTCGCTCATGTATCTAACAGATACATTCGTATTATATCTGCAGCTACAAAGGAAAACGAAAACTAAAACAAAACAAAAAACAGACAGACAGAATTAACCTGCAAACCTGTCTGACTATCTGACTCAAGATCGTTTCCATTTCGGAACTTACAAAATTGCCGAATAAACAACTCGCTCGAACATTTTTCATTTCGATTCTTTTGCGTTTATTTTCGACCTCAAGGCTGACGTCATATGTGAAATATGCCATGCTCTGCTATGCTGCTATTCAGACTTGCCCAATTCGTATGATTGAGCAGGTTGCTCAGCTACAGCAATCGCTGTAGATTGCCAAAACATTGGAATTCTCTTCTCCCTCTCTCTCTCTCTCTCTCTCTCCCTCTCTCTCTCTCTTACGTGCCCCAAACGAGATCGTTGAGTGATAAAGAGTCTATCAAAATGGGTTAATTGGTACTCTCAGATATGCCAAATGAGAATCCATCAGGCAACTTAAAGCTTAGTTATCCTGAAGATAATATATGGTACATATAATATACAGATCTAATTATACCCGGTACCCAAAAGGGTGCCAACTGTCTACCCGTTCGTATAAAAGCCTAGATCTCTAACAAATTTGATGTCAATATGTGTTATTATTTATTTAAGAATTTGAACACGCCCCTTGCCGCCTGCCCAAATCAATAAAAAAACGAATTCCAAGCGTAATTTTAATGCAGGGCAGTTTATTTTTGGTAGACACAATAACAATCAACGTCAAAATGATTTCTGCAAATTTGATTGCAATCGGATGATTAACTTTACTTCTATTAAAGAAACAATTTGAAGAGTTACTGATATTCACACCGCTCCCTAGAGTATGCAACACAAAATACGCCTTGTACTAAAGAAACTATTCTGGTGCGGTGTGTGTCGGGTATATCACAGTTGAGCACACTTGACTGTAGCTTTCGTGCCTGTTTAGTATGTCATGCAAATTATGAAGATGCAAATAGATCTGTTTCAACTACACAGCTACACTGCACGTCTATACTGCCCATGCAGTCGGCTAGGTAGGGTATAGAACAATGAAAGCGAAGCTGCTGCGCTTTGTCTTCGCTTTCCGCATACACGTTGATAACTTCAGCTTGGCGAATCTTGTTGTTGTCTATCAGTCGATTCAGCTATGTTTGTATCTGTGTGTGTATCTGTGTGTGTCTGTGTCTGTATCTGTGTGTGTGTGTGTGTCTCCCACTGCAGATGAGCTGGACTTAGCGCTCTGTTGTGCCTGCAGAGACTCTATCAATGGCTCGTATCTCTGCCTGTCGTCGTCGTCTTCTTCGGCAAGTGAACGTGCGAAAAGTCGACTGAGGCATCGACAGAGACTTGGGCATTTTAGCATCTGGATGGAATATGCCAGCGCTGAGTTTGGCTTGATTAACACGCTCGCCGAGCAGGGTGAGCAGGGTGAGCAGGCGGAGCGCGTCCGTTGACGAACTTTCAAAAAGTTCAATAGGTTATCGGCCCAGAGAGCATGCGAATGTGAATGTGAAGGCATGGGAAAGAAGCACTGAAGACAGGAGAAAGGCAAGGCAAGATGGGGAGAAGAGGAAGGGAAGGTAAGGGAAGGCAAGGCAAGGCAAGATGGGGAGAAGAAGGAAGGAAAGGGAAGGCAAGGCAGCAATCCATCCGACATGAGAAACTCTGGAGCGGCACTAGAGAGCGTATCGCGCTGCCCATTTTCCATGGGTCAACTGCAGTGGGCCAATAAAGGTTCCGGTTCACACTCCCAATGCGCTGCACACTCCACAGACACACACACATACGCACACACACACACACACATGTGTGTATTTATGTATATTTAGTGCAATAGGACACGCTGTCGGTCATAAATTGTGATTGGGCTGCATTGGCTGCGCTTCACCTCGTCCGACGATTGAAATTGATGGCATTCTGGGATCGTTTTATGCTGTTGACACAAGACACCCGACAGTTATGGCACAACAACAACAAAAGCACAAGGCGATAGATATACTATATGTAGAATAGACTAGACTAGTCCCTAGTTCCCTAGTTCCTCTCTCTCTCTCTTTCTCTCTCTCTCTGTGTAAGTAGCAAATGGACGTGGTGTGAAGAGCTTCTGCTCCCTGGGGAGAGGCTGCAGTAATGACAGCTATAAATGTCTATTTGCGCTCGATGTTGCCATAAAAACAATTATAGCAAATCAAATATATTTTCCTGAACAATATTCCAGGCAGTATGGCAGGAACTGTCGATGCTGAAATAAAAACATGGAATTTACAACGAAAATCGCTGCCGATTGCTGGATATCAGACAGAGGAGACGGAGGAGAGTTATCGGGTTATTGCTGCTGCTATGGGTTCATTTGCTGTTTGACACTCGGATTGGGATTCGGTATCGGATGCAGTGCGAGTGCTGTAAAGCTGTTGCACTTACAGCAGCAACAGTTGCAGTGATAAGACCGTAAACGGGGCGTGCGCTTATCAAAGTTGCCGCTGACGAGACGACAATGAGGCAAATCCCAAAAAATGAGTGTGTGTGTGCCCAAAAAAGGGCAGCAAAGATGTGTGTACACTTTCCTCTCCCTCTTCCCCTATCTCCCTTTAATTCTCCATGTCTCTGTGTGTGCTCATTTCGAGTATCTCTTGGGTAGATACTTCTCTTAGTGACTTGAAGATACTTTTGTCATGCCTCATTGTTTCCGTCCCAGTTTGACATTGAATTCTACTTCTCTCTGTGCCTCTGTGCCTGTGTGTGCCTGTGTGTGCGTGTGTATAGGTGTGCGTGTGTGCATATGTCACTGTCACTCCAGCAGCTCCCTCTGTCTATATCGGGTTTCAGAAGGTCGCTCGCTAGATTTACATAGATCCGCTTCTGTCTCTCAGTTTTTGTTCTCTGCCCGAGTCGAGGCACGATGAAACCAATTGAGAGTCTTCAGTAATTTCGTGATAAACCCCCATTAAGAGGCATTGCAATAACTGAATGCTCAATTAAGTATCAGCAAATGTCGAAAATATATATATAATAAATATATATAAATAGGTATAATACATATAAAGAACTTTGGCATTGCTGCTGATAAAGTATTGGGCAATCCCCAAGGCCTTTGGCAAACTTCATTTGATTTGCTTTCGAGCAGAGTCTGCATTAAACAATCGAGAGTTCGACAACTGAGTTGATAACGTTGCGTACAGTTTGGAATTTCAGTATATATAGAATGGCATAAGACCTATAGTTGATTTTGATTGAGGCAGAGTAGAAATATAGAAACTAACACGGCATGTACATGCGATATGTCTGTATATATTGTAGTAGCCTGACACCAAAGGAACAGTCGAGAACACCCGACAGTAAAATGCTCTTACTCTTCGCTCAATTTTGGGCGCTTACTCAACTGTATTTATTATACGATGAGATTGAATTATGTTATGTAAGTGTATATATACATATTGTATTTATCGCAGCAGAAAGTTATGACTAAACGAGAGCAACACTCGACAGTATGTAATGATGTAGGAAGTACTGAAGTTTGCGACAATATAAGATCAGATGAAGCTCGAGCCACACGCTCGTCTGCCTGCCTTGTTAACTGACACCAGCATTTGGTGCTATGCTTATACTTTCTTTAACAACTGCAAACATTTAATTTACATTTGAAATAAACTTGATCGGAGCAGGAAATGCAAGAAACTTCAGGCCAAATTTGGTGAGTCTAGCTGGCATTTACAGCAGCTGAGATCTGTGCGTGCAAACAGACAGAGCAATGGCTCAATTGCCACTGTTTGCGATCCTGAGCAAGAATATACGAGTATTATACATATATACTCTGTGGAGTCTGCCACGCCTCTTACTGTCTGTTACATACATTTGCACAAAGTTAGTATACCCTTTATTGACCATTTGGAATAGTCGCAGGGTATACAAATATGTTGCTTGGTAATCGCAATATACATCCATATTTTAAATAAACTCGATCAGTGCCGAATTGTATTTGATTTAACAGACAGACAGAGAAGAGTTTATATCAACAAAAGATCAAGTCTAGCACGTCTCCATTCTGCCTGTTACATACATGTGCACAAACTTGGTATACCCTCTCTTAATTATTTTCAAGGGTATACAAATGCGCAGACTAAACTTCAAATTTAATAGGTTCCAACTCTCTCCCTTCTGCCTTTAAGGCGATTGTGCAATGTTAGACGATCAGGAATATATATATCGACTTAGAATATATATACATAAATAGTGATTTCTCGACTTGAGCATGAGTGTGCTTAGTCTGCCTTAGCAGGTGTTTACTGTACACAGATTTGGGCTGCACTCGCAGCTGACTGACTTCATGGTGAGTTTAACAGAGTTCTGGGGTGTGGGGTAAGTTGTGTAGAGTGGGGTGAGTTGTGCCTGAGGTGGGTTACCCCAACTTTGGATGAAAGCTGTGTATAAGGGGGAGGTGTGAAGAGATGGATAGGTGCAAGGGGGGATACTTACGAGTTGGCATTGTTAAACCCGGTGCGTCCCTTGTGCAGCGATATGCTGAAGCCGAACATGGAGTTGGCCGAATTCTGATATCTCACGTAGCTGGGCAGATCGATGTTGTAGGCGTGCGTCGGTGGCAGCAACATGCTGCATAGCAGCAGCTGCAGCAACACCAGCATGCAATTCGTCGCCGACAGCAGCAGCAACGCGCTTCTGCTCCTCATCTTGCACGTAACGTTTCCGTTGTCGCTGTTGTTGTTGTTGTTATTGTTGTTCTTATTGATGTTGTTGTAGTTTTCGTTGTTGCTGTTGTTGTTGTTGTTCACACACTCTTGGCAGCGCGTGTTGTTGTTACTCCTTTTGTTGCACTATTTATTTATTTTTTGTTTTTTTTGTCACTTTTATTGCATTTTCGTAGTTGTTGTTGTTGTCGATGTCGCTTGCTGCTCGAACTGTTGCAATGGATCGGGAGTTAAGCGTTGCGAATCTCGCATATGGTCAGATTGCCCCTCAATGTGCACCCACGCCCTCGCACACACACGCACGCACAGACACACACACACGCACAGGGGCACACACTGATAGGCCAGTTTTATTTATTTTATGATCTCAAGTTGTCGCTGTCATTGCTGTTGTTGTTGTTGTTGTTGTCTGTAGCCTTGGCCGAAATGACTTCGAAACAAATTTGTGAGAGAGCGAGAGAAACGCGCAGCTCAGCGAAATTCAAAAGCACCAACAACAATAACGACAGACTCACACACACACACACACACACGCGCACATAGACAACGCGCCAAATCAAGTTTGCTAGCAAGAGATCTTATTTATTGTTGTTGTAGCTTTTCATCATTTTTGGCATCATTTTCGTTTGTTTCGTTTCGTTTCGTCGCGTATTCTTTGCTTGTTTGTTTGTTTATATGCGCAGCTTTTGTTTTTCTTGTCTTCTAATATTCTTTTTGTCTCGCTCGCTCTTTCTTACTTCTTGCCTACTGACGTAACACAGACGCACACACACACTGACAAACAGGTAGCCAAAAACAACAAGGAGTGTGGTGGAGAGACGGAGGTGAATGACAAATGAGTGCGATTGCCCTTTAGCACGGACACGAACCGCAGCATCCAAATTCACCAAATTCACATGCAATTTGTGCGCCATGTGGGCGGCGTTGGCGTTGGCGATGGCAGCGACGTCAGCGTTGGCGTTGCCATTAGCTCTATTGGCGCAGGTAACAAGTGGGCAAAATGCACATGCTGCATAAGTCTGTGTCTGTGTGTGAGTGTGTCTGTGTGTGTGTATGTGGGCGCCAGAGCGACAATTTCAAACTCATTGATAGGCTGCCATTCATTGAATCGCGCCGCGCACAGTAACAGCAGCAGCAGAGTCAGCAGCACAGGCAGGGGCAGAGGCAGAGGCAGCGACAGCAACAGTATGAAACATACATGAAATATTAAATTGCGGCGCGCTGAATCGCCATATGGCCAACGACATTCGATTGACTAAATTAACATACAGTCATACACACACACACACGCACAAGAGCAGCGTGTTTAATATGCTGTGACATGCGTGCCTCTTGTGGGGGGAGTGGGCGAAGTTGGGGTAGCCAAAGGGTTTGCGTCCATGCTAATAAAACCGTTAAATCGTAAAAACGATTGCAAAATTACTTTCTGCTGCCTTTCTTTACGAAAAAGAAACAGTGTGCAACGTCAGAGTAGACAAAAATAATACTATATACATATATACACACACGATCGACTGTCTATAAATAAATGTGACTGCCAGAGAGAGCGAAAGACAGAGAGAGAGGGAGAGCAGCACTCATGAGAATGAGAATGAGGGCCAGGCCAGGCCAGATGCTAGATGCCAAAGATATATACAGATATGCCCAGCCAAGATATGCCATATCTATGTATACACACACACACACTCACTCACTCCCTCTCTCCCTCTCTCTAGGTGTGTGTGTGCGCATTAGTCAGAGACTATTTTAAAAAGTAGCATCGCTTGAATTGCAGCCGAACGCGGCGATCTGCAGTCGTAATACTCGTAATGCTGCCCGCGGGGCTCCTCCAATAACCGAACAGCTGAGCCAACAAATACTTTTCAAAATCCAAAAAACTCACACGCAGACACACACCCAGCAGCACGTAATTAACAGCTAGCAAGCGTGTGTGTGTGCGTGTGTGAAGGTTAAACAATTTTAGAACGATTCTCGAGTTGTCAATTAATCTTTGGCGCTTTTCATTTCCAACAACAACAACAACATTTCATAACATTTTCACTTTTTATGCGCTTGCACAAATATAAAAAATAATAAAAAAAATATAACTAAATTGTAAATTGTATAAAGTTTGTCCAAAATTGTTGCTTTTTGCGCGCGTCGCGTTCACGTTGCTGAGTTTGAGTTGTTTCTGTTTCTGTTTCTCTTTCTGTTTCTACTATTATAATTATTCATTATTTAACATTATTATTAATGATTAACATTATTATTATATTCGTTTACTTGCTGCTCGTGTGCAACGGCTGAGAACGCGGCAGAATTTGAACAACGACTAAACGCAGAATGTTGGGAGCAGCAGCAAGTTGGGCAAGTGTATCTGCCAGATACAAATATGGCCCAATGTATCTGAGCAGCAGCAGCGCCAGTATCTCTATCTCTGGCTGTCTTCGTTGTAGTTGTGCCTCTAGAGCGTCGCCTACGAGAGAGCGCGAACAGCAACAACAACAACAACAGCAACAACAACACGAACAACATTGATAGCAAGAGGCAAAGTTTCATTAACTGACAGATCGCTAGATTGCCCCCTCTTGTTGTTGTTGCTGTTGTTGTTGCTGTTGCTGTTGCTGTTGCTGTTGCTGTTGTTCCTATTGCGCTGTTTTTTTCAGCTTCTAACGTTGTTGTTATTTGGACTGGGGCTGCTGTGTGGGCTGCCGTGAGTAGGCAGCGTAGATTTTTGAATGTATTTTACACGTTAGCAAAGTTTGGTTACCTCAACGGGAAAGCAAAACATCTCTGTGGATGACACATCTGCCCAAAGATTATGCACAGTATTTATAATTTATACAAGCTATATATCTACATATATATCAAATCTATACAGAGTGTATATAGAGCAACGCCCACAGCTGCTGCTGCTGCTGTGCGAAACACGCTCAGGTGGTCTGCAAAAAGTGTTTGAAATTTTTAAAAATCATTTCAAACTGGAAATTGAAATTGAAATGGAAATTGAGTCGAGTCAATCAGGTTGGAGTTCTTCGACTTACGTATGCGTTACGCATACGCAGTGTGGGCGCACATTTGTTTATAGAGGGGGGGGCGATACGAACTGCATCTGCAAACGTAAACAGAGTAAATTAACGGAGAGGGAGACGAAGACAGAGTCAGAGACGGGGGCGAGAGAGCGAGTCTCGTACCGAGTATCCACAATTTGTATATGTTTGCATAGGAATGCGATATATGTGGGGAAGGGTGCGGGCAGTGTGGGTGGTGATGGGAATGCGGGTGGGGTAGGGGTGTCTAGCATTATAGACTGTATAATCGGTTGCAACGCGAGCGCGATCTTCACTGCACGAGGCAGGCCGCGTCGGCGTCGGCGTCGGCGGCAGCTTTGACATTTCAAATGGCAAATTGCGAATTGAGAACAGCTGCTACTGATGCCGCTGCCGCTGCTGCCGCTACTGCTGCGTTGCAGAAAATAATAATTGATTGTAATGCGGTCGTTTAGATTGTAATTTTGATGAACTCTTCTTGTTTATTATCAATTTTCCTTTGAACGCCCATTCAACACACACACTAACACACACACACACGTGGGCACAGTAAAAAAATAAACAACACATACTTATTAAATTTACATTCAGCTTTCGCAAATGCAAACGGATTTCGATTTGGTTTTTATGTTTTTCAAACTGTTCGTAACGGTCTTGTTTCGGATCGAGTCGAGAGTCGACGCTGCAAGTACCGAGCGCGCGCGCAAACACAACTGTCTTGTTTCGCTTTACGCGACCGAATAAAGTAAGGGGAAGACAGCACAGAGTTCATAGTTGGCGGTTTCAACGGGTCTGCACATCTGTTCAACTGTTTTCACTGATGTGGCAGCACTTTACAAGTAACACGAATGTATCGATTATCGATTGAGTGAATTTTTATCAATAATTCATCCAATATATTTTAACAAAATTTTTAAAATTGTTTAAAATTGAAAAAAATAACTATGATAATAATAATAAATTTTAAACATCGTGCTGTTAACTAACAGTTCGATTATTTTTGCTTTTATAGTGCTGCCACCCTGTTGTACTACTCAATTGACACTGTTAAATAAAGCAGTTATTTTGATTTAAGAAGTTATGCGAATTTAAAGTAATGACTTTAATCCCAATCTTTACACAAATGTTCTGTTTTTTCTTTGAATTCTCATTTATTTTATTTCATTCAAAAAGGTTACCGCCAGCGCAGTTCAGAGAGCCCATAAACAAAGTGTTCTCAGGCAAATATAAGCTGCACGCTGTTATTGCCGCTGTAACAGTGCAATGTTGTTGAACATTCTTATGTACGCCTGTGTATGTGTGTGGAATCATGAACAGCTGTTCCCTCAAGTCAGTTGTTCTAATCAAATTGCTTTAAGTGGATTTTGTTTGTTAGTCCATTATTTAAAACACAACAAAAAAGCACACTCACACACTCAAAGTAGACAAAGGCAATTAAATAAAATTAACAAAATCACAACTGTTAAAAAGAAAAGAGGAACCAAAGTCAATTGAAATGGAACGAAAGGAGGTAGATATCAACTTGAAGCCAATTCGCAAGGAGATTCTCAATCCTGGCAACAAGTACATACATCGAGTTTACCATAGTCACCAGGGTAAGTCGCAAACACACACACAGGCAAGATGCAACCCGAAAGGCAACAGTTGTGCTGCTGCTGTCCATGCATGATAAGAAAAATGGGAAGATATCTCACTTCTTATCAGAATATGTTAAAGAAGTCCAAGCTGCCTTCGTATGGTTCCTCCGGTCGGGACATGAGACATTCTTAAACTGCAAATGGTAGGGCCTCAGCTGCTTGTGCACCTCACAGTGTCGCCGCAAGACTCCAAGCTGTCTTCCTCCTCGCTCGAAATATTTGGAAATATATAACGTTATATTGACTTCTACCTGGCACAGAAACTAAATAAGGTCTATGGAACGGATGTGCTTAAGTATCAGTATCTGGAGGACTTGATGGTGCTCGATGTGATCGCGGATGACTTTGCTGTCAATGCGCTGCTGTGGCTGAAGCGGGGTCTCCAGTTTATTTGCATCTTCTTCGGGAGCATCTACACCGACGCAAAGAGTTAGGAACCACTGCAGCAACATCTACAGGACGCTTAGGAGCGCACACTGAAACCCTATCATACCTTCGTCGTGCAGAGCAAAATCAAGGTGAGTGCCCAGATGCGGTGTAGACCCAATCTAGTTCCATCAATAACTGCAATCATCCTTTTACAGATCATCTACAGTTGGGTGCCTACACGCAGTGCAGGTGCTGGGGCACGGCGAGGCGCAGAAGGAAGAGATGAAGGTGATAACCAAACAACTGCCAGCGATGCAGGCTTAGCTTAAGTGGATCGATCAGTTGCACAAGTCGCATACTCAGTTCTTAGTTTTGTTTATAGTCCTGAGCAACGTCTGCGATTGCGTACCCCTTGCTGTCACATACAGACAAAGGCAGATGAGCGCCACCAGCGCCTCCAACGCTATCAACAGCAGCTGCACATTCAAATAAACCAGAGTGGGCTGCAGCACACACAATGTCAGGGTCAGCAGCAGCCACATGGTCGTGGCACCTGTGCGAAAATTGGTTAAGTAGCCAGCGTAAAGGCGCAATGTCTCAGCCGCCACTGCCAGCAGAAAGGTTCACCAGCATGGTTGTAGTTCCACAACTGATTCAACTGAAAGCAAATGCTTGGGAGAGATAAGTTTATTTGCTTGCTGTGCGCACTCACCCAAACGAACATATGAAGAAAGTAACTGATTCTCCAGATGAGCGATATACATATATCCGTTGGTCTGCAACAGCATCTGATTGGATCGCTGTGAAATTACTGCAGTGCAGAGTGGATTCTAAGTGCATCTTCCAAGGCACTATGGAAAAATGTAAATTTTTGTTGGCATGATGTATGTATGTACATATCTGTTAGAACTTAACTAAGTAAAGTATTTCTGATTTGAGTAGTCTGTAACTTTAGTTGAATCGAAATGAGACAAAAGTAAAAAAGAGAAGTTGTACAACTATTCATAATGGGCAAGAAACAATCTGTATATACATATGTATATAGTACACAAAAACAACAATCACCAAGAAAATGTATAAAAAAGGATTTTATTTTGGGAAAGTTTATGATAAGTACCCTAATGAAAAAAAAACATAATTAAATTAAACAAAATAACGCTCTTTCTTCTTTTGATTAAGTAAAAATAACCAAAACAAGTTAAATTTTTGATCGGTTTTAGAAAATTGGTTACAAATGGCTTGCGCCCATATAACGATAAGTTAAATTCACCGGAAATAAATTGTAAGAAACAAGGTTGGAATACGATTGAGTTACACCTATGCAGCAACTGGACTTGAGCGAATGAATATCAATAAATATTTGTGTATACCCGTGCAGAGAGTATTTTAATTTTGGTCAGGGGTTTGCAACGCATCTTAGAAGACGTCGCCGACCCCATAAAGTGAATATATTCTGAATCAACCTCACCAGGAGAGTCGATCTGACATATCTGTCTGTCCGTCTATCAGTTGCAACGCAAACTTGTCTATCAGTTTTAGAGCTATCTTGTTGAAACTTGGCATACATACTTCTTATGCACGCAGTTTATAAGTCGGAACTAGCCGAATCAAACCGATATATCGCTTTTGTATGAAGACAAACGAAATAATCAGTATTGATCAAAGTCAGACAGTAATCGACGTAATACATTTTCCCATTTCATTAAAGTCGGACAACTTTAACATATATCCCATTCTAGGATTCCTACGACCAGCGTATATAAAAACCTGCAATGGTATGAAATATTGGGCATGCCCAAGGTTTTTAGTTTCTAGTTTTATAATACAGAACACGAAATTTAACCTTAAAAGTAATACATCACAACAATTTAAAGTCTGTATCTTTGAAATTGAATTCATACCGAATGATATTTGTTATTCACAGTGCAAGGGAATCTTCTGTGGAATCCACTCGCATGCCTGGCCGCTGTTTTGGAAGTTGATGCTGCTGCTTGCTCAGCTGCTTCCATTGCCAAATTGCACTTGAAGGACAGTGAGGAAGGCGACCGCGAACATAGTTCTCGGATGACTCCTGTCCTTGCCAGGACAACCAGACTGCTAGCCAGGCATGGTTTGCTTATTTGCTTGTTTCATTTATTTGTTTATGTAGTTCCACTGGACAAGGCGTATTCGATTCATAAATTTCAGGGGTTTATTTAGTTTTTAACAAATATATTATTTACAACTTAAATTAGACAGACTGAGTTCTTAACGGGCAATAATACAATCTCAGTAGGGGGTTTATTTTTATGATGTTCTATTAAAAATACTCAACAATTCGATTGGGAATTCCACTCGCTTCTAATGGGGAATGCTCGAGTTGATTGCCACTTCCAAAGAGTTTACTGCAAAGACAGAGAGAGAGAGAGAGCATGTACATGAGAAAGAGCAGGAGAGCAATAGAGCAAAAGATGCCTTACAGAACTTGTGATTGCCTTCGTAGACAAGACTCGTGAGCAAAGTGGCCAGCAAATGATGACAGCGTATATAGGTATGCTCAATCTTAACGATATCGTTGAGGGCTATATACTCGAGGGCCTTCTGACGTCCCATGTCATCTGGCTGCAGGCTTGAATCCTCTTCTGCTACCAAGCTCATATCCGGACTGAGCGCGTGAGATTCATTCAGATAGCTGCAGCAACTGTTCCACTCCATCTCCAGCACAAATACCAAGTGGAAAACTTGATCCACTGCCTTGCGAAAATCGGCAAAGTCGTCGGTAAGCAGACAATGCTTGAAGATATTATTGATATACTCCTTGTGTATTTCGTCCAGATCACGTATCCTTTTCGCTCGTCTGATCTGCTGCTCGAACTCCTCGCCCAGTGTTTGCACCACGTACGTGCAGAGATGCGAGTGCAGATTGTTGATTACGTAGAAGAGCCAAAAGCGAAGGATCTCCAGGCGACGCAGTGTTAGACCCAGCAGATCCAACGGCGCGTAGGCATCGTTGCAGTTGCGCCTAATGAAGCGCATGTTGTCCAGCTTCCAGGCCGCCCACTTTACCTTCAGCATGAAACGCCAGATTTGATTGTACTGCCGCATCTGCTGCTGGTTGATAATGCGTTCCAATGGCAGCGACATCTCGTACTCCATGTCGAGATCATCCAGCGCCACATACACCTTTGTTGACTTGGGACCCAGCTCAGATCTGAGTCGTATGTAGAGCAGGCAAGCCTTGGACGGGTAATGCGTATCGAGTATCTCGTGAAGATCCACAGTTAGGAACGCGCTGTTCGCCCATCTTCGGCCCGTCTCGATGCATTGGAAGAGATTCGTGTAGAAGGGAAAGAGCACATAGTCGGCCTCCATCAACATGATGTGACGCAGGAAGCGAACATGTTCGCTCAGCTGCAGGTCTTCGTGGAACCAGCGCATCATGTACGTGTTGGCCAGCTGGCAACGCGTATGCAGCACCTTGTCGAGGGCGCGGGACAGCATGCAAGGAGGCAACAAATCAATACACTCTTCCAGGCTACTAAGCACCTCGATTGTCTCCGAACGCGGCGCTGGTGTCCCCTTCTCCTCTTGAGGCTGTGTTATGTGCATCGTCAATATGCTCATAATCTCAATGTTACCCTGGCAGGAGATTGCATCCAGCACCTTTGCATCGTACTGTTGAAGCTTCTCGCTGCTCGCCTCCTGCTCGTCACTGTTCCGAGTGGGTACACTTCGAGGCACATCAGCATTGCGAGTATAGGAGCGCAGTTCTTTGACCAACTGCTGGGATAGATCATCGTACAGGGGCTGCCTATCTCTGTGGGCCTGCAGCAGATCGCCCAGTAAATTGACACTGGACAGCAGAAGCTGCGTCTCACCCGCCTCGAGAGCGTAGTTCACAAGCATTTGATAGAACTCACAGCGACGCAGTTCCCGGGCAAAATCATGATTGTTACTGTCCACACATAGATCATCCTCTGGCGGCAAGCGTGCGTATAACCTGTTCACAATTGGCACGGTCTGATCGTTGGACAGCTCCACAATGTATTCCCGTTCGTTATCGTTCAAGTTGTCGTGCCGCCACCAGTTGTCGATAATATTGCAGTAGGTGCGCAGCGAGATCAACAGCAGAGCGGTGGCAATTTTCTTGTCGGATGAACCATTCTTGGTTTGCTTATACAGCTGCGATAAGAGGTAGACACTCCTCATATATGAGGGCCCATCGATTACGGCTTTTGTGACCAGCGATTGCAGGTGAAGCAGCTTCTTGAAGTCTTCTCTCATGTGTTGCACAAAGCTAATCAATGTTGTTCTCGACTTGTAATCCCCCTTCTCCTCCTGCTCCTCCGTTTCCGTTGTCTTTTCCAGTATACGTCGTTCAAAAGCAATTATATGCTGAATGATGGGCTCAATGAGATCTCTCAGCCCGTAGGCGAAGGTCTCCAGTGTGCCCGGGTAGAGATTCTCGTCAGCCTGCGGCGTTTGCTCGTTTATAGCCTCGCGCAGTTTCTGCATGGCCTGCATGGCCGGCAGGATCTCAACTTCCAGAAAATTAAGCAATGTGCCCTGAAAGAAAGAGAGAAACCCAAGCACTTGAGTACGGATGCATTTAAGCAATTGATAGACGATCGACTTACACTGCTCGCTTTGGGAATGGAGACATTTTGGCGCACACTGATGCGCTTCTGCTCCCAGTATTGCGTGGGAGTGGACTCCACCTCGAAAAAACCACAGCTGACAGGTGACATGAACATGAAGATGATCTCACGCATCAGAGCCGTCTCGCTGATGGTCTTGGGCAGCGGATGCTTGATCAATCCTCGGCCTACTCTGTTCAAATGTTGCACATAGGCAATGGCAAAGTTGGAACATGGATCATTCGTTGAAGTCTGCGTGTAGACTTGTATATCATCGCGCCACCAATCCGAATGGGTTGTTCTCAACAGGTTTTCGGGATCGAATTCGCATTGGGTGTATGGCGTGGGCACTTGCGGTTCCTTCAACGGTGGCATCTCTGGCTGTGTGCACCATTTCCTGCGCGGACAATTGATGCCACTGAACGATAATGTTGTCGGTAGGTTAATACTGAAGTTAGATTTGCGACTCAGAGACGATCCCGACTCCGGAACATTCAACACCGTGTCGGAGACATATGTATTGGTGCCCCTGGGGTATGCCATGGACTTGGAATAAACTTCGGCCATGTCCAGTGACTTCAGGCTAGTCTTATTTTCCATTTCCAATTCCGACTGTGAACTTTCCGCAATTTCACTCGATTCGGACCAGTCCTATTGCATTATAATAGAACAGAACAAGTTAAGTGCATCTTTCGAATTTCATTAAATAAACCACATACGCTCAAAGTGCTCTCACTATCATCGTCTGAAGTCCACTGAATGGAGGAAACTGAAACGAAATCCTCGCTTAATAGTGCTGCCCAATCGATGTCCTCCTCGGAACTGTTTGGCTTTACTTTGGCAAACGAGGACTTGACATTTTTGCCATCGAGCGCCGCGTCCATAGCAGCGTTTATTTTCTGCAAACAGCTGTGCATTTGTCCTCTATTGCTGCGGATATTCTGTATGGGCCGATGCGTCATAGCGAAGAGGAAGTCTACCATCGCATATTGCGCATCCATCTCATATTGACCCTCCCAATCGGGATGGTCGAATATTTTGCTGCTCATAGCTTGCACAGCAACCGCAAAGTCCTTTAAGCCTTCGTACTCCAGGCGATCCACCATATTATCCACTGTTCGTCGCACTTCATGACTGTTGGTCTTTAGGAAGTTATGGTTACGTATTGTGTGAAGGGCTTTCTGTTCTTTTGCGCGTAAGCGGGCTTCTGAGCACTGTATTCAGTTGAAAAATAACATTAAGACATAGGAATTTTTGAAAGTTAGTTAACTTACTTCGGCGCCAGACAAACACTTGATCAACTTTTGCACATTATTTAAAATCGATTGACTGCGCTCTTCCTCCGACATTTCTAAGATGGATTCCCCGCCTAAGCCTTTTCCTTTAACAAAAGTAATCAGCAATTTAAGGCGAGTTTTTAGAAAAAACAAATGATATTCAGACAGATGTTGCAAATTTTGTGTGCAGGCACGCAGCGTTGCCACCTAGGGTCACTAATTCTGCCGGTTGGGTAGCCAGACTCGAATGCTTTCTTTTACTCCTGTGTTTGTGACCGGTGCTGCCAGTTGCGGTACACAGAGTGTGACCAGATGTGCGCGCTAAAAAAGTAAACAAAGCGAGTTCGTATCCAATTGATCTAAAACAGATGATGAGCACAAAAAACAGTGAGACAACCATGAATGAGTATCCAACCTATGTGATCCTCGGCTCAGGCGGTCACACAGCCGAAATGTGCAAGATCAATCAAGCACTGCTGCAGCAGAGCAACCATGGCAAATACCAGCCGATGCGTTACATTGTGGCCAACTCTGATAGCACCTCACAGCGCCAATTGCGCGCCGCACTGCCCGATTCCACAAAGGACAGCGATTTCATCAGTGTGCCACGCAGCCGCAGCGTTGGCCAGAGCTATCTAAGCAGTGTGTTCACCACGTTGTGGGCACTGCTCTGGAGCTGTTGGCTCATCTGGCGCGACAGACCACAACTGGTGCTGTGCAATGGTCCCGGCACTTGTGTGCCCTATTGCTATGCTGCCTACTTGTTGCGCCTGCTCGGCCGCCTGCCCGCTCACAGCAAGATTGTCTTCGTGGAGAGCTTTTGTCGTGTGGAAACACTCTCGCTGAGCGGTCGCCTTCTGCTGCCACTGGCCGATATGTTTGTGGTCCACTGGCCTGCGCTGGCCACACGATATGCCCACAAAAGCAATCTTCGCTATTTCGGTCGAATACTCTAAGAACTAAGATCCCATTCCAGAGCAAGACCAAAGAGAATGCATGTAAATAATAAATGTCGAAACACGTGTAATTTTTTTTGAGGGTAGTCCAATATCTAGCTTACTTTCAACAAATAACGTATAAATAACATAATTATATATGAAATAATAAAATAATGATTTCTTTACGACAGTTTGCAGAGACTTATACAAAAAAAAGGTGGTAGCTATATATATTTTTCAATTTTAAGAATGTATCTTTTTGCGCTTGCAAATCTTACGGTGGGCCTCCAGTTGATGTCCCATCAGCTCCTGGCCACATCTGGGACACTGCTGCGTTGACTTTAACAGAGTACTCTGTCTTTTCTGACGTGGTGTCCTATCATCATATGTGCTCTGTGCGTTGTCCGCATCGCTGGACGAGCTAAGGTCCAGTGCAGCAATATCAGCGTCTGAGTAGCCACATTTCTTGAGGATGTCATATTTGGAATTGCTGCCGGCTTTACTCTTGGCTGACGACAGAGATTTAACGCTTTTGCCCACCGTCGGCGGCTTAACCCGGACGATAATGCTGCAGCCCTCCAAATGATTGGCGAACTCAGAGCGTCGCATTTTCTCAAAGCATATGGGACACGTGGTGATATCGTTAGCCTCGTCGTGCTGATAGCGTGAGCTGCATGGCACCACATCGTTCTCACGTTGAAACTCCTGCAGCAGGGTGTCCTCCCCGAAGAGATCATCGATGATTGACTGATCGGCCAGCTCAGCGGCAACGGACAGCTCATCTGTACCCCCAGCGCCATCGTCATACTCATCGTCGATCATGAATATATCATCATCGCTGTACATCGATTCATCTTCCATGACTTCGCGTTTTATGTTTATCGTACGTTCCTGGCTACTTATCGGTGCCCTGGACTTGGGAGGCGGCTGCTTCGACTCATCTTCATTGTCGCTGTCGGTGTCGGAGATTTGAATGACCGGAACATCTACACCGGCGACCATGACATCATCATCGTAGGACTCCCAGCTAACCAAATCGGTTGAAACGCGACGACGTTTGCTCGGTTGTTGTACTTTCTCTGGTTTCTTGCTTTCTTTACCTTCAGTCTTTGTTTTATTGTTGTCAAATCGCTTTGACCACACCTCACGCAAATGCTGTCGGTCCACGTCGATTGACTGGTTAGCGCCAGCGCTGTCATTGCGACGACCATTGGTAAGATTGTAGCCTGGACCTTGCATATCATTCGTCGTATTTCGCCTTTCCTTCGTGTCTGAGCTTCCCTCATCACTGCTGCCGAGATCTTTGAAGCCGATTACATTAGTGCGCCGGCCTGTGCTGGAATTTGACTTGAGTCCCGCCATCGGATTGCTTGATAAGCCTGGATAAGATGTTGGCGGAAATGCACTGGCCAGACCAGCAGCGGGTTGCGCAGACGGAACAACTTTTGGCGTCGTTTTCGGCGTCAATTTTGGCTTCTCAAAAAAGTTGCGAATATCTTCATCGGACGTCGACTTCTTAAACTTGGCCATCGGCTTTGGCGCGACTGCTTTAGTCTTGGCCGCTGGCTTCGAGGGCTCGCTGACCTTTTCAAATATGCCGCCGCAGTCGCGCACATGTTTCTCCCACCACTGATCACTGGGACCGGGTGCACGGTTCGATGTGCGCTTCACCCAGCCAAAGAAAGGATTGTGAAACTGACAAACGCCGTTGCAGCGCCAGATGTGTGTCTTGTAATTGTTGACTTCGTCATGGAACGTGTGGTAGACGGTTATGTTGGTACCGGCCACTTTGTTAATGGTCTCCATGATCCGCTTGAAGTTGGGACCGTGGCCGCCATTGCCCTCGCGTATGTTCAGAACGAAACAGTAGGCGTGTATCATCTCGTGCTGCAATGCGATGTGTTCATTTGATGAAAGTTGTGCCTGCTTGCGACAGTCGTCTACTTACCAGAAGTGTTTCAACCAAATCCTTGCGCGGTCGCAACTTTAACAACGGCTCACTTATTCGTATTATTATCTCCTTAACATATCTATTGCCGCGCTGATAGCAAATGCCAGCACAGGAATACATGCGTTTGCTCCATTCAACGGTCACAGCGCCCAGGCGACGCTGAAAGAACTTCTCATCGAACCGAACGAACATTGCGAATATGTCCGGGGTTGGATCGACAAGCTCCCATTGCGGATGCACTAGATTCTGTGTCTGGTTCAGGTAGCTGTCATGGCTGGGCGGCGGCAAACTGGGGGCATCCATGAGTTGCTTTGTGCGCTTCAGCTTCAGGGAGATGGAAGTGCGTTCATTATGAGACTGGCATATATTGCAGATTTGCAACTTACCTGCACAGGGGGTTTGCGCGGTCTTTTGTTGTTTTTGCTCATGTCGAGAGCCACAAAACTAACACTGTCATCAGCATCGTCGGCACGGCTGTCCTCCGCATCCTCGTTGTTCATTTCGGCCTGCAGCTTCAGGGCCAACTGATAATCGTTGTCCTCAGTTGGCTTTTCAATATTCTTTGGCTTTTAAAGTTGAGATTGGAAATTAAGATTCGAGTTTTCGTTTGTGTTTATTGCGTTGTTATTTTTGCCACTTACTTTGTGTGCCCCAGGATCGCTTGCTTCGGTTGCATCTCCATTGAGTTCCTGCTGCAGCTTTAGTGCAAACAAATAGTCAGCATCTTCAGACATTTTAAGGCCTAGCTATTTCTATAAATGAGAAATGAGGCAGTACAAATGCCGCAATTCTTCAAAATTCTACACATATGGGCCACTTGACAGGTGGCAACGCTGTTCAACAAATTACCACTAAGCATCGAACATCGATGCTTAGTGAATTTACATGTCAATAACAACGATAGTGCCGATCATTATTAATCATTAATCGATTGGTATTTTTGAAACTGATTTTGTATATTTTCAAATTCAAATAAAGTAAATATTGAAAAACCATTTATACATGCAAAATTGTTTTGTTTTTATTAATTTAATGTTGACTATGATCAGTCGACAGATTAAAAAATGTAAAAATTTTATTCTTATTAGTTGTAAATTACAGATTAAAAATTAAATAAAAAAATAATTTATTAATCAAACTGGGATAAACTATCACCTCATGTAATTTTTAAAATTTAATAATTATTTTAATTAATTAATAAATAAATACTTTACGCTTAATTATTTTAAATTTTAAATAATTCTTTGTATCAATATCCTTTCTAATTCAGTCGAATGTATTTATTTGACTTTACATTAAATAAAAGAATATTAATTAAATTAAATAAATACAAATATTTAATTGTAGAGTAATTTGAAGTGCTTTCAATTATTTAAGTATCAAGGTATACTATGCCGATCGTAGGTAAAAGCATATTGGAAAAATACTACATGGTGTTTTTAATGTTCGGCTCAAAATCGATAAAAAACATTGAAGTGCAGTCGATCACAGTGCTCATGTCATTGTCATCGGTTAACAGAGAAATTTGAAATAAATAAAGCAATTGATCAAACTGTTTGGATTGCAGTGCAGCTTAACAAAAATGAAATATTTGACTAAGCGACAGCGAAAAAGAAAAAAGATTCAGATCTTCAATCGCCTCGGACAGATTTACTTGCAAAGCGACACGGAAAGCGATATCGGTGTGGATGTGGATGTCGATGTGGACAACGAAAACGAAGTCGCGTTTCAAGGCGATGGCTACTGTGAGCCGGGCGAGTTAGAAGCTAATTTATGCATTGGAAAGGTAAGTTAGCTGGCCATGCAACAGAAATGCAACAAGTGCAACAGTTTGTCGATCGTCTCCACTCAGTTTCCATTAACAACGAAGGGCATTGCTAAAAACGATATCAAGTCCAAGCTGCAACAGCAGCAGCCCCAACAGCCCCAACAGCAGCAACAGCAGAAGCAAAACGGGACGACGACAACATGCGGTGAGTAAGCCCCGGCGGTGCTGGCGTCGGCGTCGGCGTCGGCGTCAGATGCCGCCGTATAAACAAATAAAGAGTTTTTAAACAAATGTCCAGCGCATACTACAAATTTAGTTATACACAAACAAAGCAACCCTTTGGTTCGGCAATCGAAGACATGTGAGAACAAACCGTTATAATTCGTGGTGAATTCCTCAGATGTAGCGAGGTCGAGGTCAAAAGCTTAAACATGGTTCTCTTTCCCTCCCTCCCTCTCTCTTTCTTTCTATCTTTCTCTCTCTGTGTGGCTCTTTAAGCGTGGCTTGCCTTTCTCTCTTTAAAGGATTCGCCGCAATTGAAGATATGGCAAAACAGAAACGCCATGTCGCAGCTGTGGGTCTTAACTAGAAACCGTAAGTGTGTCTGCTTTGCGTGCTGTGCATGTGTGCATGTGTGTGTGTGTGTGTGTGTGTGTGTGTGTGTGTGTGTGTGTGTGTGTGTGTAAATGGTGTGTGTTGTGTAGGTGTTGAGTGACAACCTCTCTACGAACTACTGCAATATTCGCCCATTTGGCGCCATCTTTTTTGCTACTCTACTGTGATAAGCCGCCGCCTCAATTTAACCTCAATCTATCTATAGAGAATCGTCGCATGCATTTCGGATTTGAGAGCTACGCTCTGCCGTCGATTGATCGCGATTTGGACTGTTATTACTATCGCAATGTGCCGCTGACATTGGGAAACTTCATGAACTTTGACCTGCTGATACATCGTATGGCAGAGCGTCAAATAGCGCGCTATAAAACGATAAGCTCATCGCGAACATCGAGTGGCAGCAAGGGGGACATTGATTGCATCCGGCACCGACAGACACCAGCAGAGCCAGCAGCAACGGGCTCGGCAGATGCGTCCTCCCCATTGGGCCAATCCAGGGAGGAGAACTTGGATGAGTCTGTTGATGTGCTGCTGAGTAGCTTTGGCATCAATAATCCCTACCAGGAATTGAACAATCTAACGCTGGCAATGCTGCAGAACACAGCCTTTGGTCCACTGGCCACCGGCAGTCCCAGCACCGGCGGCAATGTACCATCCTTTGAATTCTGGCCGCATCCTTATCAGATCAGTTTCTTCACACACACAGACACAGATGCGACTGCGACTGCGACTGCGACTCCGACTGTGACTCCGACTGCGACTCCTTTAGCTTCTCCGGCTTCTGGACGACATCGAAGTCTCAATTTGGCGGCGGATGCGTTGCCCGAGTGCAGCGTGAAGCCCATCGGGTATGAGGCCAAGTGTAAGTCTGCCGACGATCGAGATCCCAGGCTGGTCAAGCATCAAGAACAACAAAAGCGGCACCAGATGGAAAACGGTGACATGTGGCTACCATGGGCATATCACGGTCGTCCGCACTGCGCCAACGGCAACAACAACAGTGGCAGCAACAACAACAACAACAATAACAACTGCAGCATCGATACCAATCCCAACAGCATTGTGGAGAGTATCAAGTGCATCTGGAAACGGAACATGCCGTTGGAGAGCAGCATCGATAGCTGGCCCAATTGTTGGGGCAACAGTCCTGGCGGCAGCAGCATTTGGAGTGTGGTTCAGCCACATCTGCACTTGCAGCAGCACCACCAACAGTATCAACAGCACCAGCAGCAGCAGCAGCAGCAGCCGCAGCATCTGCAACATCAAGAAGATCAGAGGACTCGAGCCTTGATGAGCGCTGCACAGTTGCATGGTTGCCACATAAATCAGAGTCACGGCCAGCAGGTGGCCACAGCAGGGCCAGCAGCAACACCCTTTAACGGCAATCATTATATCAACAACATTAACAACAACAACAGGAACTTTGGCAATTACAATGCACGCATGACCAACAACAATCGTTTGCAGTACCAGCAGCAACAGCAGCTTCGGCAGCAACAGCAGCAGCAGCAACAACAAATGCAATACGTGCGCTACAACTATCAGAATCAAGGGCTTCCACAGAAGCCACAGCTGCAACAGGAGCAACAGTTGCAACTTGCACCCTGGCAATGGCAGCAACATCAAAATAGACTGGGTCAAAAGCCACGCCCACATTTCTATCCAACTCGATTCTTCAAGAGCAGCAGTAACAACAACTTGGGCCGCAAGCATAACAAGAATTGCTGCTGCAATGGTCGCTTCCCACAAGCCGCCAACACCAATGGGAACAACAACAACCCCAACGTGGAACAGTTCATGGTCAACTTAACTCAGGAGGATCTCGAGGCGACGCAGATGTATGCGATACATGGGGAACGCTTCTTCGAGATGCCCATGGGCAGAAGGTACCGACGCAGTATGTATCCACCAACACTGGCAGCAGCAGCACCGACACAGCTGCCACTTCAGCCACCAGACGTGTTCCATGGACACTGGCAGAGCAGAGCCATGCCAATGGTGGGTCTGCCTTTAGTTACAATAATTCTTACTGGTTCAACTTCCCTTTTCATTCGTTTAGTATTTAACGCCGATGGATACAGCAGCAACAACTGTCGTCCAACCAACAGAGAAGACAGCGACGGCAGGGACGGCAGCGACGGTGGCATCGGCGACAGCGTCCAGACCCCTCAAGAGTCAGATGACGGCGTCAGTGTGTTCGGATTCCAAGCTTTATACGGATAACTTTCCGCCCCTGCCGACGCCGAACCAGAAACGTGTCGGCGGCCACAGCCAAAAGGATTAGCCAGAGGTATTAGGTTAATGCAAACAAAAGAGGCATCTAGAGTGCATGTTCTCATATTATATTTATGTTACAGTCGGGCTATATCTAAATATGGTTTCAGGTGCGCTGAAAGTCTCAAATTGTTTTATCTGATCTGTTATAGAGCTTAATGTGCGACTGCTTGTGCTTGATTTAAGATGAAATCTTTTTGATATAGTAAGTTAGTTTCAAGTTGGAATTATAGGTTAACTACTATAGTTAGTTAGTATTAAGTAAGAAGTTTACTAGATGAAAGGACAGAGAAAACAGTATAAGTGTAATTTTTGATTAGCGGAATATGTAGTTAAGTATCAATTATTATATTATATTGTTATTATATTATAATTATAATTTTATATGTGGAATTTAAACGTGTTTTCATAATTATTTTGTTTTAACATTAACTTAACACTGCTATAACGGCGACTCTACGAAAGTGCTGTAAAGTTCGACATCGATAATTTTTTGTATTTGTCGGCCACTTTACAGCACTAATGCAAAGAGTGTGGGTCAAAGTTATCGTCGCCATTAAATACTCGAAAATCAGCAGTGTTGCCAGTTTAGCATAGATTTAGCATATTTCTAAGTTAACTAAATACAATTAGCTTTTTTTGCAATTTCATACAATTCAGCTTTCAATCTATCTTTTCTCCGCTCAAAAATTCTGGCAGCACTGCTCGAAAGTCAGTATTTTAATATCGACTTGCGATAACTTCTTGCAGTGCAAAAATGCTTAGATGCGTTAGATGCTCGCAAATCAGTATATAACTATCGACTAGCGATAACTTCTTTGCGCGCACAAATCCAATAAAAGAATTAATTAGATTTTTGATTTTTGTAACGTTTTTTATTTAAAACATTTTATTAAAACTTCTGTTGCGTTAGGAATGTTCCTCATACGATCAGCTGGCTGCACAAAAAATATATAGATGTATGTATATATATGTATGTGTGTGTTTGTGTGTGTGTATATATACTGCATTTATTCAATGTTAAACGCTGTGTTTACACGCTAAATTGTTCTTGTTGCTGTTGTTAATCTTGTTCCATTCTAGTAATTATGCAAAATGTTTGTTTCGTTCAATTGTTGCTGTTGTTGTTGTTGCTGGTGTATAACGTAAATACATTAAATTTTTGGTTGCGGTTTGCTTAGGTACTGCATTCAACTACGCTTATTCACTTAAAATATACAATAATAATTATAATTAAACATTACTTTCGTTATTTATGCCAGCTGCAGTTGCCGCTGCTGCCGCGGCGGCTGCTGCTGCTGCGGCCTTTGCTGTCGCTGCCGCAGCGACGCGAGTGCGGGAGAATTTGCTAATGGACGTGGGGGAGGCGACGGCGGCGGCGGCTGCCACTGCTGCATCCGGAACAACATCGACGCCGACGCCGGTGCCGGCAATGCGGACACTATTGCCAACGGGATAGACACAGCAGCCCCTGCGCTGCTTGCCCCGCCCCGAAGGCGAATTGTGGCCGCTCCTATCACCGATTTGTACTAACATGGGAAGATCCTCGCTGCGCGTGAATACAAACTCCTCGGACGAGAGGCGTTTGCGCACACGCCCACCGACCACATCGGGCCGCTTGCCCCCGTTGCCGTTGCTCAGTGGCGATGGTGATGCTGGTGCCACAATGGCCGGTGTCTCTGCCGGCTCATTGCCACTGCCATTGCTGCCGCCGTAGACGGGGAAATGCGATTCGAGGACACCGGGGCGTATGAGTATCTCGTCGAGGGCATGGCCACCGTTAAGCTTCACCTGCACCTGCCTGTGTCCCGGCGTGGCGAATTGCTCCAGCGACGAGCTGGCGCTATAGAAACTGCAATTGGTATCCGTGGAGCCAACCGTCGTCGTCGTCGTCGTCCTTGTCGGCTGCTCCGCCAGACTGGCAGATTGGCACTGCTGATGATCGTGGTCGGAGGAGCGCGTACAACACTCGTCGCGTCCATCCCGCCGACATGGACAGTGCGGACAGAGCCGCAGACAGTGCTCATCGGCCAGAATGTTGCTGTCGCTGAACGTTAACTTCTTGACTGGCGCTGTGGAGCTGCAGCTGCGTGTCTCGTCCAGCTGATCTGCCGACTTGGAGCTGGCACCGCAGGCCACGGTCGCGGGCAACTGCAGACGGTGCAGGCTGTGGGCGGACTCGAAGCTATCGTCACTCGAATTGGAGTCGAGACTGCGCTTGTGCTGCAGCTGCAGCTGGTGCTGCATGCCAAGGTGCCCGGGAATGGACGAGTCGCCGGGAAAGATGCGAGGAAAGGTGACGAAGACGCGACCCAGTCGCTTGTATTGATCCAGGTTGCGACTGTCCTCGGCACAGCCGGCGAGGTTCTCAGTGAACTTGGGTGCACGTCGCATCACCTTGGGCGTGTGCAGCTGCGACTCGAATATATCCTCGAGCGGCACCTTGGGCACACCCGCCGCTGCTGCAGCTGCTGCCGTCACGCCCATGTGCTGCAGATAGCGTTCGATGCTGTTGGCCAGGCTGATGGGGACACTGTTGCGCGAGGAGACACTCGAGATCTCTGAGAGTGTCTCTGGGCTGGCCAACGGCGCCAGGCCGTACCAGTCGTCGTGCAGCAGATCGACGCCCTGCCCGGAGACCGATGCCCGGCGCAGGGCCTGCGTTATGGGCAGGGAGCGGGGCTTCTTCTCCGAGTGCTGACGCGCCAGCGAGCTTGGCTGCAGTCCGAGGGCAGGAGAGCGTGATGGGGACAAGGAGGACATGGCATGCGTGGGCAGTGCACGTTGTGCTGGAGGCGGTGTCAGGGTCATATCGAAGGCCACCGCCTTGAGACGTGGCGTATCCTCCGCATTGAGGATCACCGTCGTCGATTCACTCAGCAGCGAACAGGGACTCTTGCCCCGCATTGCCACCGTGGTGATGCTGTCGTCCAGCACGCTTGATATGTCATATGGCGTTGTAGTCGAGCTCAGTTGGCTGCGCCCAAAGATGCTGCCTGCTATGGAGGAAGCTTTGCTGCCCCCTCCACCACCACCAGCACCAGCAGGCTGCACGGCGCGTAGCTCGAGCTGATGCTGCAGATTGGTAAACGATGTCTCCAGGCAGAGTTTGTGCTGTGCCGTTGGGGTTAGCATGATGCAGTTGCTCAGATTCGTATAGGAACTATCTGCAGCATGCTGCCCATTCTGCATCGAGTCAGGCAGTTCCTGCTGCCGTTGCTGCAACTGTTGCTGCTGCTGCTCCTGCTGCTGCTGCTGCCCAACAACAACAATGCTGGCATCCGGTTCCTGTTCCGTCGATGTGGTGGAAAATGCATTCGAGGTTTGGCGTTGCGGCTTGCGTGGTCCACTCGTTGTTACAACCTGCGCAGAATAACGTTTGATATTACAAATCGATAGCGATCAATGGAAGTAACTCTGCGATTAATCGATAAATAAAGTTTTTGCTTTTGCGCCTATTTAATCTATACAGTTATGCATACATAGACAATAATTAACAGTCATATGTACAGAGAGTAGAGAGAGAGTGGGAGAGAGGGGAAACGATATTTTGAAGCAAATGGACAAGAGCGAGACAGCGGGTGCGAGTGCGTGAGTGAGCGAGAGGCAATGGCAGAAGCTGCAGGCAAACATTGAGTATGCACCTGAGCAAAGAATTTACAAGTGTGTGTGTGTGTGTGTGTGTGAGTGTGTGTATTTGCATACGGAAAGCACAGTTCGATAGTTGCTCCTGTTCACGTGATTTGTGGAAAATACATAGATAACTTTCGGGTGAGAGTGTGGTGACACTGGTGGGACACATATTCATGTGGTACATTCTACAGAGTACACAAGTATTGAGTACAAGATTACATTTAGAGAGTATTCGGAGAGGCGATGAAACATAAATTGTACAAAACTATATGGATTGGGTTGAGCGTAGTAGGAGAGAGTCAGAGAGAGAAAAGAGACAGATAAACAGAGAGAGAGAGAAAGAGAGAAATACAGAGAGATAGAGACTTGATTCGATTGAATTTCATATATTGAATATATATTGGTTTTTTAAACGAGAGCAAAATTGATTGGAAAATTGTTTAAGTATTTATAGTCTTTTTTTTTAGGTAGGTTGGCAGCTGTACCTGGTATCGGTATTAAGTGTTGTCGAAGTTGTTGTTGTTGTTGTATTGGTGGTTATTGTTGTTGTTGTAGTTGTAGTTATTGTCGTGTTAACTTTACGTTTACGAGTAGTACATGCCTTAGCGGTGCGATCTCTACACGACACGACCTGTACACATCGTCGTCGTCGTCGTTGTTAAGTCCGTTATCATATTAATCGGTTAATCGATGGTATATCGCACGTAGTGGGACATAGTTAAATATATCGAAAATGTATCGAAATTAAACAGTTATTCAAACAAGATTTATTCAGCTTATTCGTCTATGTGTGTGTGTTGTACTTGTACTCTAGATGATTCATTGCCATATTTGTATGTATGTATGTATATGTATATATATGTATAATATCTGCATATATAACAGCACGCACACAGAGGGGTCCGCTACAACGCCTGACAACAATCTCTGGCCAACTATCTATATATTATATATGTATGTATATCTATGACAAGCTATAGACAGACTAAGTAAGGGGTACGAATGAAGTTCTAGCAAAACTCTATTTGTTCCAATTATCGGGGCAGCTTGGGCGCATATGGTCACATTAGCGGTACAAAAGCTTCACAACAAAAAACATTCCCATGCAGCATTTCGTGTAGACTCCAACATTGTACATACAATGTACATATATATGTATGTGTGTGTGTGTGTCTGTGTTTGAAGTATGTATATACAGTATGTCAAGAAACACTTTATACATAAGTACATAACATTAACATGTACATACATATGTATGTGTAAAGAGTTACTTGACTGACTGTATATAATTTTAGGCAGGTCCGTAGCTGGGCGTGTCAGGGTGTGTGCTGCACAAGGCCCGCCCCGGCTGCCAGGGCACCGGATACCAAAGAAAAAGAAAGTAAAGGAACAGAAAGTCACAGTCGAGCGCGCACCCGACTGTCATATACCCCTCGCGCAATTTGGACATTCATACATATCATTTATAATGGTATTTCCCTTTTAAAAGATAACTGATCAACTGATAGTACACAGATTGATAAAACGGACAGACAGACAAACGGACAGATCGTTAAACTGGCATTAAACCCGCGATTGATACTGAACAAGAATATTTATACTTTGGTAGATTGGCCAAGCCTCCTTATGCCTGTTATAAACAGTTCGTTTGGCACAAGGTTATAATATAATAGAGCAAGAATGATTGAATGGATTGCTTATATTATCAATCGTAAATGAGGGGGCCCACTATATAGATTTTCTCAAAAACTATTCATGATTTTACCAATATCAAATCGAGAACGAAGTTAATGTTATTAAAATAAAGTTTCTTATTAAAATAAAGTTTCTGTATGAACTAAATACGTGCTATATTTAACAGCTTCGGACTTTTATTTAAACAAGGGGCCCTAACAAAATATTTTACAAGGGCGCTGCGCCCTTGGCTACGCCCCTGGTCGTAGGCAAGCCCAAAATTGCACGATGGTGTCATCATTTATTTGTGTTTCGTGTTGCAAAATAAAACTTACCAAACTCAAAGTTGTACAATAAATTAAGGTATTAAAAATCTGTAAGTCTCTAGCAAAGTTCAACAAACATATAACCCTGAAACATTGTAAAATCCGTTAATAATATGATCTTTTCGAGAAATCAACATGTCTGAGATTGCTGAGAATTAACAGTTCCACTTTAAGAGGGTTCACAATGTTTATAAATATTAAAGAGTATTAGATAGATTTGGCTTTGATTTGCCACTCGACATCAGCTGCGTTTCTTTTACAAACATGAATGAAACAGAGGTTCTGGAAAACCCAAAAACATTGAACTACAAACTAAAATAAAAACGCAAATGTTTACATGTGTTGGCAACTCTATATAGTTTATATATGTATATAGAGGTTATGTGTATATTCATAAAACAAACAAAAATAATAGACAATTAAGCAAAGAAATGCAAATACAATTGTAACTTATAGTACGACGATTATAATTACAACAAACTTAGGCGATAAATAAATAATCGATGACAAATAAGTTAAAATCGAAACATGTGTGTGTGTGTGTGTGAGAGTGTCAATTAATCGATCGTAAATACGGGCTAAGATATGCGACTTCTTGCTGGGGGCATTGGCATAACGAATGATCGATATTATATCGATAATACAGATACAAAATCAAGCTAAACTTAGTGAAAATACATAAAATGAATGTACTTAAAAGTTAATATCATCAATGTTATTCTTGTTGTTCTTGTTGTTGTTGCAAAGCGTGTTGCTGATGAAGATCTGGGCGTGTTCTTGTGAGTATGTTAGGGTGTCAGTGTTGGGTAAGGTGTTACACTAACTAGCTGGAGAATTGCCTTAACGAGAGGCAAATACATACACGTATAGCTAAGTAGGTAACTAAATCACTGTGTGTGTGTGCGCTATATAGTATATAGTATGTGTATGTATGTTTTGCTATTGCTAATATGCTTGCTAAATAACGACGAGAAGTTGTACGTGTACACGAGCATCATCATCATAATCATCATCATCATCATCATCATCATCACCATCATCATCATCAACATCATCTTCATTACTATATCATCGCGTGTCGGTGTGTTCAATCAACTGGCTGTGGAACAACTATGCACCGATGTACGTTCATCATCGGCTTCCGCAATTACCTTCTTAAGCGCAGCGAGCACCTTATCGGGCATATGATCCTGCAGCATGACAGGTGATATGAGCACCTCATCGAAATCGGTTGAATCGGCCCAAATGGCCTGATAGACGGGCTCACGACTCTTAAGCACGTTTCTGCAAGACAAGTAAGGGCATTTGTTTGGTTCGCTATACATATACGGTATATATAGAGTATGTCAGTAGTTAGTAATACATATTGATTAGTATATATATTCTCTATATATGTATGTGTGCTCTACGCAGTCTACAAAGAAGGAACAGGGGGCAAATGATAAGACTACAATAGTTAGCTAATTAAAGAAAAGAATTCAAGAAAGGAAAACGTAAAAAACAAATTGATTTTAGACTATAGAAGGGGTATGGGAGAAAGAAGGAGAAGTTGCAGAGCCGAACAAGAAAAGAACAAGGGAATTAAGGGACAGAGAAAGAGACATAGGGAAAGAGAGAGAGAGAGAGAGAGAGAGGGAGCTAAGATTGAATACTCGACGGAACTTAGGCCGTAAAGGACATGCAAGTTGCAGGTATAACAATTATCAAGACTCGCATATCAAAAACGAATAAACACGCTACAAACTATCTATGATTATACTTGTTCTATATCTCTCCGATTCGTGGGGGGTAGTAGATTGGGGGAGGGGAGTTGGTTGGAGTGGATAAGGGGCGGGCCTCATGCGTTGCCTCATGCAAGTTGTGGCAAACAATAAGAGAACTCCAACAAATCAATTATTCACACTACGTATGAAAAGAGAGAGATAGAGAGACAGTGACACAAAGAGCGAGTGTGTGTGTGAGAGAGATACAGAGAGAGAGATGAAGAAAGAAAGGGAGAGATAAGACAAGAGAGAGAGACAAGCATGAGCTGCTTTTCGTTGCTGTTTTCTCATTCTGATCGATCGCTTTCTCATATCAATCAATATAAGTTCTGATCTCTTCAGATCCTCTGATCTTTAGCTCTGCGTTAACGGGCCTACCTCCAACCACTGTCGTATTTTTGCCTGAAATATAATTGTAAATCATTAGATTATGCTTATGTGGTACACAGAACTGGATGAAGAAACGGTACAAACATGGGGTAAATTAAGAAGAAGAACCAAGAACAAACAAATACCAACAAAACACAATCCTAACTCTCAAGGCTTGGGGGCAACTAAGACTGCAATCATTCACAGTACTATAACATATGTATATGTTACTATAATTTTATATGTTTGCTACTTTTGTAGCTATAAATTGAGCTTGCAATGCGATTAAAACTTGTAATTCATTCTTGAACTTTAGCCTGCAATTTGTTTTCAATTGCAGTTGTCATTGTGTATTTATAGAGAGCCCACTGTGCACAGTATGTGTGCACTGTGTGTGTGTACTGTGTGTGTGCACTGTGTGTGTGTACTATGTGCGTGTGTGTGTGTGTGCCACACCTACTACAATCTTGTCTCGCTAGCAGCAGACCAAACTGACGTCATGGCGAGTGACTCAGTGACTGAACTGAGCAGCAGCTTCAGCTTGAGCTTACATCAAGCTGATAATTCTCCACACATACACACACTGACACACACACACTGGCACACACTGACACATACATTCAATTAGAGACGTCGCGTCAAGCGGATCTGGCAAACATCAAGCTTCAAAGTCAAAAGGCGAAAGTCGACAACGACTTGCAAATCGAAAAACAAAAGATTAAAAAAAGAAAAGAAACAAAATCAAAAACAAGCAGAAAGAAAGGCTAACTTCGTCACGCCGAAGTTTCTATACCCTTGCAGGTACATATATACTCCAATCGTGCCTATACTAGTTGTATATAATGCTGCAGAACTGAAGAGTCTTGTGTATATACTATGTTATTGTCTTACTTTGATTGACATTAAAATTTAAATTGGTTTTCATACAAAAACCTTCACTGCAGCCGATTGTTCCTATAGCAACTATATGTTATACTGCTCTGATTTTGTTTAACTTTCAAATGCACATTTTATATATAGAAATTTATTAATATATTATATATATATATATATATATATATATATATTATATATTACATATATAAATTTGCTGGCACTATCTTGACAAATAATAAACATAGGCCGATAGTTTGTATGGCAGCTAAACGATATATCGGTCTGATCCGGCTCGTTTCGAGTTATATACAGCGTGCAGCAATATGTAGCAAGTGTGGCAAGTTTCATTTAGATAGCTTCAAAACTGAGAGACTTGTTTGCGTTGCAATAGATGGACAGACGAACAGACGGACAGACGGACAAACGAACAGACTGACAGACGAACAGACGGACAGGGTTAGCTCCGCTGTTCATACTGATGCAGAATATATATATATATATATATACTCTAAGCTGTTTGCTTGGCAAACTGCTGCCCAAAATAAATATACCCTCTGCAAGGGCATAACAAAAACGATTCAAAGAAATCAGGCAGACTGAGAGCGAGAGAAAGAGAGAGAGAGAGAGAGATAGAGAGGGGGGGGGGAAAGAAGAGATAACAGCAGCAAGTTGAAGCAGCCACTGGCAAGCTTCGCTTTTTACTCACTCATCGGGCTTGGGATGATGCCGCACAATGTGAATGATGCGGCCGGGCGGATATAAGGGCTGGTGCAGTGTTAAAGCTATTGAGCTGTCCGTCGGATGAGCACTGGTTGACCGCGCTGTGCCACGCTCCTGCAAGCAGACAGAGGGGGAGGTAGAGGGGGGAGAATAAACACTTCTACAGTTCTGTGACAAACTGAAACTGACCTCCTGATACTGATTGATGTGCGTATCCTGTCCGGACATGTTGACCACCGATGTTGGCTCAGGGCCGCAGCCACAGCAGATGACCGAGCACGATATGGTCTTCCACTGAGAGAGAGATAGACAGAGATAGGCAGAGAGAGAGAGAGAGAGATGAGTGTGTTATCTTTACTTTGATTGCAGCTACTGCACCCACCTTGGGATCCACACTACGCTGTATGGCATTGATGAGATCGGCACGCAGTGCCTCCATTTGATTGAGTCCAATGCGCGGCACCACATCCTTGCCAAGCACGACGGACGTGATAAACGACTTGGAGTACTCCACAGCTGGCATGCTGAGCAATCCCCCAGGTGGCGAATAGCTAAAGCATTGCAATGTCGGATGCTCCGGCTTGAGCAATATGGCCAATATGGCCGCAGTGCCGGCGCCCAGGGAATGACCCACCAGGACCAGATCGAAGGTATGCGTCATACGTTCCGCATTCCTTTGCAGCGCACGCTCAATGAGATTCTCCTGCTGCAGCTTGTTGCGTATATAAATCGCAGCCTGCACCATGCCCTTGTGCCCCAGCCAATCGTCGCGGGGCGGCTGCAAGGGCAACACTTCGCCTTCTGCATTCAGATCCGTCAATATATCCTTCATGCTCAGCGTGCCGCGTATGCTGATCACGATCTTCTTCTGCGTATAATCGACGGCCACAAAGAACGGCGTCTCCCCCACATCCACGTGGTATGTGGCATACACAATGTCAATGTCGCCCAGCTGCAGTGTCTTCTTCAGTGCCGCGTAATTGCAGTAGCAACAATTGTCCTGGATCACCTGGCCATCGTCCCCGCTGCCAAAGCAGCAGCCAAAGCATCTGCCAAAGACAATTTAGTTAAAGCGCATGAGTTCATCAAGAATATATATAATATAAAGGCTGATTTTTTAATAGCTATAGGAAAGTTATACAAAAAAAAACATAAACAATTCAGAGAAATGCATGAAATCTTTATTTTTATCGATAGTAGGGTGCACATAATTAAATGTTTGAAGATTATTTCATGCAAATGTTGACCGTGACTGCGCCTCAGAGTGCCTAAAGCACTGTCAAGACTTCTGTTCTGAAGTTCTTCACTTGCATACCCTGTACACCTAACGCGTCTAAATGTTTCACAATTGAAGCCAGAAACTGTTTTTATTTTGAGTATCATAAGGTTTGTTAATACCCTTGCAGGTTACTATCTCCTCCAATTGCTTTAATGTTGGTGCAGAATTGAATAATGTTGTATGACAATTATAATATTATTATTTCAATTGCTGGATATATTGCAGTTTTTTATTAATATCCTTATTCAAATGAAAAAAGTAAAAGTAAACGATTTAAACTAAACTTTGATCCGCACTGACACATTAAGGTATTTTCAACGAGGGCGCGGCACGCGACCGTGGAATACCCTTCGACCTATGTTCCGGTGAAGTTTAATTTGTTAAATTCATACACATATACATACATACATAAGTGCATACTTTCAAATTATTCTCGACAGATGGCGCTTGAGCTTCGCCCTCGCCTGTCTACCTTGTTAGCTGACACAAGCACTTGGAGTTATGCTCATACTTTCTTGAATAACTTCTGTGTTTATGTTCCAATTCGATTTAAATATCGAAAATATGTAGATATAACAATCAGCTTAATATATATTAAAGTCAGAAAGTTATACATTTTTTACGACGCTTACAAATTGGGTTCAAAAACTAAATTTGTGATTTGCGGGGGCGGTGGGCGTGGCATCCAAAGTTTGAAATAAACTTGATCTCCGCAGAGTATTTAGGAACCTTCGTTCAAAATTTGGTGTCTCTAGCGTTTATAATAGCTGAGATCTGTGTGTTCATCTGGTCAGACGGACACCCGGACAGACAAACGGACATGGCTCAATCGACTCGGCTAGTGATCCTGAGCAAGAATATATATACTTTATGGGGTCTGCCACGCCTCCTTCTGCCTGTTACATACATTTGCACAAAGTTAGTATACCCTCTTTTGACCATTTTCAATGGTTGAAGGCTATATTTTGATTGATATATAGCTATATAGATAGAGAGATAGATAGATGAATATATAGATAGTATATATATGTATATACTTAAGTTGATTGATGGTATATATGGAATAGTCGATAGTGCAGGGGAGTCGTGCATAAAGTCCAAAACGTGATAAATTGAACAAAATTGATAGAATATGATAGAATATTATAGAATATTTTGATTCATAGTAGTATATAGAGAGATAGATAGTCGATAAATTATGCCTATTTATTGTATTTTGGACTCAAACTAGAATCATAACCTTAAATAAAATGTGTTTCCTCACGTAAATGAGATGATTTCATGCAAATAAAGTGCAGGGGAGTCGTGCATAAAGTCCAAAACGTGATAAAATGAACAAAATATTATTAATAGAATATTTTGATTCATAGTAGTATATAGATAAATAGATAGATAGTTAGATAGTTAGATAGATAGAGTAATAGTCGATAAATTATGCCTATTAATTGTATTTTCGAATCAAACTAGAATCATAAGCTTAAATAAAATGTGTTTCCTCACGTAAATGAGATGATTTCATGCAAATAAAGTGCAGGGGAGTCGTGCATAAGGTCCAAAACGTGATAAGACGAACGAAATTCGTCGACAAACTCGGTGTCGTCACAGATTCGCATGACTATTCACGCAGTGTTAATCGAATGGAGGCAATGGAATGGGGGCAATACTCACTTGAGTTCGGGCACCAGATGCCACACTTTGGTGCGATTGATGATGACGTACATGGGCCAGCCGTAGGCGCCCTGCGCGAAATACATATAATGGATGACGGTCTGAAAGAAGTCATAGTTTTTGGCATCGTTGAGTGCTAGGAACTGCGTGCGCTCCGTGATGGGGACACCGCTGAGGAACTCGTAGGTGCCGTTCTTGCGCTGACGCACAATGGCCTCGCGCTCCAGACGCTGAAACTTGCGCAACAGCACCAGGCCGGCAACAACATCCGATGGCACCACATCCAATTCCCGAAAGAAGTCGCTCAGCAGACGGGCAATGTCGGTGAAGGAGGTGCGATTGCGCTCCGAGGAGCCCATGCAACAGAAGAGCAGCCGACAACGATGATCCCAGCTGTCCTGATAGGCACGCATCACCTTGCTGAAAAGCAGCAAATATGTTAGGTTAGAGATAGTATTTATTTATGTTTATTTTATTATTATTATATACTATTATTATTTATATTTATTTAATTTAATTTAAAGTCAACTAAATACAGTTCACTGAATTAGAAAATATATTGATGCAAAGAATTATTTAAAAAGTCTATTTAAAATAATTAAGCGTAAAGTAAGAGTTTACAAAAGTTTAAGTTGTTTAAATTTAAATTTCATTTAATTTAATTGAATTGAATTTAATTTAATTTAATAGATAGAACATATACTAGTCTAAACAATACACAACTATTGTCCTTTTTCTAGATCCTTACTGAATTGGTCCGTCAACTCAGTCAGTCTTAATACAGATAGAGAGAATATCTGAAATCGCTACACAGTTCTTTACTTTAGATCTCTATCTTTGTAGAGCAGATAGATTTGGAAAAAAATAAATCGCATTTCCGTTTTGATTAAGCCAACCTCAATTTGGTATACGAAACTACAGCATAGGTCTCAACCTGATTAAATAAATAAGTTATAAAGGGTGATTTTTTAGCTGTTATCTTTTTGGCAACACTGGTTTAAGCAGCTGGCGCACGTTTCGTGTTTTCTAACACTGTCAAAAATCTTAAGTTTGGTCTATAATTTAACCATAAGCTTGACTTGCATGACATGTGGTTTCAACTAGACGGTGCCACATGCCACACAGCACGCGTAACTATGGAACTATTGAGAGGCGAGTCCGGTGAACATTTTATTTTACGTTTGGGACCGGCCTACATCGTGCAATTTAACGCCTTAAGACTATTTTTTATGAGGCTTTGTTAAATCTAATGTCTATACAGACAAGCCCGCTTCAATTTATTCGTGAAATGATGGAAAGAGTATACCAAAATTGGACTAAGCGGGTGGACCATTTAAGGCGCACTCACGGTCAACATTTGCATGAAATAATCTTCAAACATTCAATTATATGCACCGTACTATCGATTCAAATAAACATTTCATGTGTTTCTCCTAATTTTATGTTTTTTTTTTAAAAAACTTTCCTATAGCTCTTAAAAAATCACCCTTTATTTGCAGAAAGTACTATATATATGTATGTATATATGGTATACTTGTATTGGTATATTAGGTATTCGAGCTACTCACCGTTGCCGCCAATTGCGATTCATGCTATTGCTGCGCTTGTAATTGAATCGCGATTCAGTCTCACGCATTGATCGCTGATATTTCTTCATTTTTACCCAGGATCGACCGGCAGCATCGAAGGTGCACCAGATGGTAATCAGTGTGATAAACACCAGCGTCCAGTTGCAAATGATGATGGCTGTCAATGGCGATAGACATACTTATAAGCTAGAAAGACCCTCTCAAAATACTCTTAACTTACCAATGAAAATCTTTTTTGCCTCATCGATGGGCGCCGCTGCGTAGTAATGCGACAGCCAAATTGAGCCCAACACCAGCCATGATATATCAAATAATATCACCACTATATAACGAATTAAAGTGATAGAAATTAGAGGATAGTAGAGGGAAGGTGCCCCGGCACTTACAGCTCTTAAGATATATCCATATATTGATCGATGTGCGCGCCTCGGAGTCCAGAATGCTGCCACGCATCGAGATCACACAAATGCCTATTTCTACACATATCGAAACTGCAAGCAATACAGTTAAATAAATATGGACATAACCCTGAACAATCATTTATATATATACTCACAAAATAGTATTAACAAGTAACCTATTAGATGATAAAATAATAGTTTAACACTTAAAACGCTTGTGTTGTACTCAAATAAAACTAACGAGACGGCGACAAGCACAAAACTGAAATGATATATAGGAAATATATATATTTATAAGGTAAAGAATATGCTTATATTACTTACCATATGAAATGCAGGGCGAGCAGAAACGCACCCGGCACCACCAGATCATCAGAGCCCACAGACCAGCGGCGTCTGAAGACCACAAGTCCAGGCATCTGCAATAAGAAATGGAAAGAGAGGATAAGTAACTAAGTTTTATGATACATATACATTGCACAGTGGGAATCAACTCTAATTTTAAAGATAAAGATTTGCAATTTTCGTGATGTATTACTAAAAGTATGACTGAATTTTGGTTTTGTTTTTTAGTCCACGTCCGCTTTATATCTTCGTAGATAAATAGTTTATTATTATTATTCTTTCTCTCGAGTTGCGGTCCTGCATTCGTGTAACTCAATCGTATTTCAACCTTTCTCTTGCATCTTATTTCTAGTAAATTTAGTATTTTAATATGTGAGAGGCAAGCAATCCAAAATCTTTCTCATTTTGGTCATTTTAGCTTAATGTTAAGAAGAAGTCGCTCTATTTTGTGTTATTTAATTATGTTGCTCCTTATAAAGATGCTTCTAAATTATATTTTTACAAATCAAATTCTTCCAATCTATTTTTGGCGATTATTGTTGCTTCTTATGCAGCTGCAACAAATGTGCAAAAAACTAAAATGAATATCAATTGTGAATAGTTTATTTAACAACTTTTCATTTTTAACTTTAACTCGACTTACGTAAAGTTACAGACTACACAAATTTCAAATTCAATACTTAATTAAAGTCTAACAAATACATCAGCAACACATCAGAAAATGGATATTCACCTACATTTACTGCGGACTTTGTATTAAGAACTTATAGAACACGCCATGATTGTTTTTTTCTATTTTCAAAATTTATTTTTTTGGCACGGCCTGTCAGAAAATCGCCTTTGGAGTAGTAGAAGATTTTTAAAAACTGATTTACAGCAAATAACTACGTCAATTCAGTCCACTTTAATCGTTAATTGAACTGTTGCTGAAGGCGGTAAAAATCAACAAAAATATTTTTTAAGTAGTTTGAAATTTGGTTCAAAAATTATTATATATTTTTTAAATTTGAAACAACTTATAGATTTAAAAAATGCCAAAATGATTGACTTTTTTCCATAGTGCATTTAATAAATATATATCGTGTCTGGACTGTAGTAAAATTCTTAATAAATTGACTGAGCTAAGAACTGAAGAACTGATAAGACATTCGAAATAGTTTTGTAAGCCTCTCAACAACTGAGTTTACGTGCTAAAATTTGATTTGTTCAGGTTTCTCTAATATTGTATTATTTACTATAGCTTATTCAGTTCTCTCTTTAAACTAAAGTCGTGTTAAATTCACAGTTCCTTTTGCTCTACTTCTACTACACACATTCGCATGTATGTAAATCAGGCTTGATTGCCGAGTCTGGCCCGTTGCCTGCCCCCCTTGCCGGCCAGCAAGTGTCACTGTTGCAGTTCATGTTGTATGTATGTACTACTCGTACGACGATTTAGTCGTCGACGGCGACACCTAAACCCAAAACTCATCCCTAACCTCAACCACAGCCGAATGCGAGCCAAGCTGAGCGCGCTACTTGGACAGCTTAAGGTTGCAGCTGTCACTTGCAGCAAGAAGCAACAGAGAGATAGAGAGAGAGAGAGAGGGAGAGTGTGCAAAAAGCAACTAAGTCGACACACGTGTAGTCTCACTCGACTACCGCATACCCTGTAAGTGTTGTTCATCCATACTGAATATTTGGAATATTGGAATTCTATTTATGTTGAGGTCTGTAGAGTGAGGGAAACAAGCTCACAGAAGTTTAATTTTGTGTCTTATGCGGAACACGAATATATATATTTTATATAAACTATCCATGACATGTGACAAACCAAATATGCCCCGTACTTAACGCAATTCACACTATGTGTACAGGGTATACAAAAATGCAAAATAAACTTGCAAACATAATCGCCCAGGCTGCTTTGGTAGGGGCCATAGGGAGGGGGAGAGGGGTGGACTGGAGAACAGCGCATGGCATGGGGATTAGTTTACATATGCATATGGAGTTACTTGTGCGCCAGTGTAATACAGTCTGACAATGTCTTTAAGGTCGATATCAAGCGCTTTTTAATCTTAAATGCGTCGCAATTGAAACAGATAAAGATTTTTATAGGGTATACAGAGTAAAGCGTAAAGCGCATACTTAAAGAGTATATAGGGTAGTCAGTCACAGCTGATACTCTACCTAAACAGTGAAGAACCTATGAAAGTCGAATTGCTTAAGCAAATCACCTTAAAACCTGTTTAATCATTCTGAGATTGAAGTATATAAAGAATTGTATAGGGTATACAGAGTAAAAGGAAATACCGCATGTAATAAGCGTAAAACTCATACTTAAAGAGTATATAGGGTAGGTAATTCCAGCTGATACTCTACCCCATCAGTCAAGAACCTAAAATAGTCATATTGCTCATGCAAAGCACCTTCAAAACCTGATAAATCATTCTGAAATTGAGAAAGTTAATGCATTTTATAGGGTATACAGAGTAATAGAAATTTCCGCATGTAATTAGAGTAGAGTGCACACTTAAAGAGTATATAGGGTATGGTTTATTGTAGCTGCCTAAACAGTGAAGAACCTACAATAGTAGCGTTGCTCATGCAAAGCACCTTCAAAGCTGATTAATCATTTTGAAATTGAAGTAGATAAAGTAGTTTATAGGGTATACGGAGTAATAGGAAATACCCAAGGTAATTAGAGTAGAGTATATATTGTATGTACTCCCAGCTGATACTCTACCCCATCACAAGAACTTACAATAGTCGTATTGCTCATGCAAAGTACCTTTAAAACGTGATTAATCATTCTGAGATTCGTAATCTAAGTCTGCGTTAAACATCAATTTATTATTATAATGTGCGAACGACACATTCAAATGACCCGCACATTATCGCCCATATACACATCAAGTGTATATATTGTATATATAGTCATATTTGTATATGTATACCATATTTAGTGCCCGGCAAATTGGCCAGCTTTAATTTCGTCATGCGTGATATGTGTATGACTAAAAGACTGCCACATTAATAGATCAAGAAGCGGACCTTGAACGCGGATTTTTGTTTTCCCCTCGTTTTGTTTTTTATTTATGTGTAAACATTGCGAAACATGTGTGAAGCAGACAAGAAAATGAACGGCAATACGCAATCGATTGGCAATAGATTAGGCATTCTATAGCCGGGAGGCACAGCTCAATTTTGCATTGAACTATAAAGACTAACGTTGCTTAATTTCTAGGGTATTAACAAATATTCTCAGAGTTCTGTAAATAATTTTGACCCAACTCATACAGACATACAGCCATTAGCGAAATAATCAAAGTGTAAAATTTAGCACTAATAAAAATGTAAAAACATTTTATTGTATTCAAATATCAATAATTATATTGACCTATTAAATTAAGGAATTACTTTATAATCTACTTTACAACCAGAACGAAAGGTTACCTTTGGCATGCCAAAGGTTCTATACCCTTGCAGGTTATTTCGCTCCTCCGTTCGTTTCAATACTATTGTAGTTATATACCATATAATGCTGCAGAATTGGATGGTATTGTTTATATTCAATATTATGTCTAACTTTCAATGCGTTCAGTTATTTCTAAGAGCAGAACTGTTCTTCATACAAAAATGTTAATTTCAGCCGGTTGTTTCTATGGCAGCTATATGTTATAGTGGACCGATTTTGATTAAATTATAAGTGTACATTTTATATATAGAAGAAGTTCGATGTAGTAAATTTGGTTACAATATCTTTGTATGGCCGCTGTACGATATATCTGTCCGAACTGGCTTGTTCCAACTTATATACAGCATGCAGCAATAAGAAGCATGTGTACCAAGTTTCATCTAGATAGCTAAACGGAGAGACTAGTTTGCGTTACAACAGACAGACGGACAGATGAACTAACAGACGGACGGACGGATGGAGGGACAGACGGACTGACGGACAGACATACATGACAAGAACGACTCCCCTGCTTATGCTGATTCAGAAAATATATACATGGATTCTAGATGTCTCCTAAAGTGCGTTGCAAGCTCCTGGCCAAAATGAATATACCCTCAGCAAGGGTATACGAATTACTCCTATTATTTTCCGAATAGTTGTATGTATATATACATAGTTCAAGATCTTTATATTGACTATATAACACTTTATAAAGCATAACGATTTGGTCACTTAAAGTGCAGGAATAGTTAGTTAGAATTTTATAGGGTATACGGAATAGAAATAACGCACGTAATTAGAGTAGAGCGCACACTTGAAGAGTATATATTGTAGGTACTCCTAGCTGATACTCTGCCTAAACAGGGAAGAACCTACAATAGTCATGTTGCTCATGCAATTGAAATTGAAATTGAAGTAGATAAATAAGTTTATAGGGTATACGGAGTAATAGGAAATACCCAATGTAATTAGAGTAGAGTATATAACGTAGGTACTCCCACCTGATACTCTACTCATAGTTCAAGCTCTTTACATTGACAATACAACACCTGGTAAAGTATAACAATTTGGTCACTTAAAGTGCAGGAATAGTTAGCAACGACGATCAAGTTGTTGAACAAAAATATATACTATATAGTATACATACGAGTATATGCAGTTTACCCCCACTTTAAACACATGCCAGCACTGATAAAATCGTCCTATTGTTGTATTACCTTTGAAAAGTCGCGTCTATTCGTGGGAACTAAAGCAAAACAACTGACAAACTGCAAGTGAAACCTCTAATAATAAAGGATGAGTTTGCCCTTACCTTCGTATTGCCCCTTCTGGCCCGACAAACTGGCGACTAATGAGCCATATGAGCCCCCGCTGTCATTACGCTCACGGCCCGCAGATCCGGCAAAGTTTAAAAGCTACCGAGAATATATATATGTATATATGTATGTATGTATAGATGAATATTAGATTTAAGCGCCGCAAATTCTGTCAATTACGCCTAGAGAAATAGAGAACGAAAGGGCCAGCCAGGAATATATGAACATTATATATGTAAATTTGTATACATCTGGCATGCGTATAGTATATAAAGTACAGTAGATACACTCATCGTAGTGGCTCACATGCTGAATTATGCAGATAGGGCCGTAATGAATATTAATAACGATTGTCATGGTTATTGGTAAAATAATTAAATGTGCACTCAACCGTCTGCTTCAGCTGTTCAACTGTTCAACTGTTGGACCTTGCCATAAATCGCACATGAATTAGATGACAGTTCGATTGTAATGGCAATTGCAACCAGCTAGGCCGATAAGATACCTGGAATACCTTAACTTATCTGGGAGCGAGCGAACGAGAGTGAGATGTAGTTCCCAATCATAATGTAATTCATCAAACTAAATTATATGCACGTCAAGATAACAAACTAAACAATTGTTTCTTCATTGATTTAGTACAAATATTATATGCCAAATAAATATAGATATAACCTCAAGTACATGCATTCAGCAATTATCAAAATTAATGTGCCTTTTTAAACAAAAAGATTCAGCATTAACAAGTAAAGAAAACTTCAGCCGAATGTGCTCGACTATGATACACCCTAACTCAGCCAATAATCTTGGAGTCATTCAAAGCAAATTAAATCGACTTAACCAAACATCTAGATGGTATCAAAATTTAACCATTATATCAAATATATACAACATGATACAATCCCAAAAAACAAATTTATTAGACTAAGACTTGGACATACTAAAATTACTCACGAACACTACTTTAATCATAATATAAAATACAATTCTATATACTGTCAACACAATACTTCTCCAGTAACATTAGAATAGACTGTCCATCCCCATTTCTTACAAGCCAACGCTCAAAATTCTTCAGAACAACATTTCCCCTAACACGCCTTTTCAATCCAACAAACTCAAATAAATTAATAAAAATGATTAATTTTTTTAAATCAACCAAATTCTTTCACCACATTTTAAAAAAAAAAGGCAACTATAAATATAACATATATGTATTAAGTTATTAATGTGTTCCACAAAAATAAAACTTATCTCAGAATTATATTAATATTATACAAACACAACTACCTATGATTAAAAACCTCCTAGCCAAAGGTCTTTGCAGCCAGTGCTATAGCCTTAAGTTAAGTTACAAATTTACTTTGTAACTTAGTATTATATAAATAAATAAATAAATCTTGGAGTCATTCTGGATTCGCAGACTCAAGTTCTTCAAGCAAGTGGCTTCACTGCGAATGCGCATTCGTGCTGCTGCTTCGAAGCACTTCTGGAAGCAAAGTACAATTTACTTTGCTTCCAGAAGTGCTTCACTGTCCAACAAGGTGACAATTTATAAGCAAATAATAGCTTCAATATGGAAGTATGGATGCCCAATCTGGGGCTTGGCTTGCGATAGTCAAATTCGCCGAATGCAGTGTCGCAAAGACGATTACCTCCCTGCATTGAGACCTCAAGCTAGCCACGGGTTTTAGGCTATAAAAATACACTCAAGCCACAAGGCACAAAAACCGACTAGCTAAGGCTCTAACTAGAGCTCGCCCATCTAGGAGACTCCACAGGCGACATCCGAAGCACCTCATTCTACGGTCCCCCTCAACGAGAGCCAGCAGAGGAGATGATCTCTTTTTGTGCTAATTGTAATTTATTAATTGTTATTATTAGTTATTGTATTGTTTAAGGTTAACTTCGGTCAGCCAGGGTTTAGTTAGCTATGATTGAATTCATAGACACCAAGGACAAATAGGAGTATTTTAGACTACCTCATGTGACTTAATAAAACTTAATATAAAAAACAAAAACCCGCTACGATTCTTTAAATGAATGCCTTTTATTTTTTGCGTATTTTGTGTTGCATACGTTACGGAGCTGTTTGGAAACCAGTAACTCTTAAAATAATATCCTCTATAACTTCTAAATTAATGATCCGATTGCAACCAAAGTCATTTGGGCATTGAAAGTTATTGTGTTAACCAAAAATGAAGCTGTCCTGCATACAAATTATGCTTGGACTTCGATGCGGAAAGGGGCGTGGTCAAATTGTAAAACAACCTTGATCTGTACTCAATAATCACACATATTAACATCAAATTTGGTAGCCCTAGCTAATATAGTCTCTGAGATCTAGGTACTCATACGGATGGCACAAAGTTATATTGTAATAATATAATAGTAAGTAATATAGCTTCAGTCGATATTAACATACCCTTTAGCAACACTTTACTGCACTTGTAATTGCCGACAGCAAATTCTAACTGCACAAAACTTAAGTAATATATTATCTTGAATAACTTCTGTGCTTATTATTCCATCTGATTGCAATGAATAGGTTATGAGGTTAGGTTTACATAGCAGTAAATTGTGATGGGGTGTTTAAGACTTGAAAACAACTCAAATCAAATCAAATCTTCATGCTATAATCATTTATAAAAGCTGATATTCCGACGTACTGGGTATTGATCCCTTCTGGGGTCTGCCTCGCCTGCTTCCGCCTGTTACATATATATTTGCAGAAAGTTGGTTTATTCATTTTCAATGTTCGTAGGGTATAAAAACTTTTACTTGCTGCGCACGGAAACAGAATCAGAAACAGAAAGAGAAACCTGTCAGATGTCATGAAAACGAAAGGAAATAATTAATTAAAATCCTCAAAACGAGAAACTTTCTCACTTTTGAAATGTACCATTTTTTTGGTTTATATTTTCGGGAACAATTGAACGATGGTAAAAGTAACAGAGGAAATTTTTGGTATTGCCATAAATCCGTTTACGAAAAAGGCGCAAGTTGTGCGACGTTACACGTTGAAGAATTCGAACCATCTATCGGTATCGATAATTCAATTGGGAGCAACCATACAGAGCATCAGTTGCCCGGATGCATATCACAATGTCGAGGATATCGTGCTGGGATTCAATGACATAGCTGGCTATGAGGCGAATCGGGACAAACACTTTGGCTGCACGCTGGGACGCGTCGCGGATCGTGTGGCGAATAGTGAATTCCTAATGGATGGACGCAAGGTGCAGGTATCAAAGAATCTGAATAATAAACATCAGATCGATGGCGGTTACATTGGATTCAATCGTGTCATTTGGGATCTGCATATGAAACGACCCGACGGCATAACCCTCAGTCATGTCGCATCGCACGGCCATGAAGGATATCCCGGTGAACTGACCGTACTGATGCACTTCACCATTGACGACGACAGTCGATTCTGTATACGCATTGAGGCGAGAACCACGCACCAGACGCCCGTCAATATCACCAATCATTGTTTCTTCAATCTGGCCGGCCAAAAATCGGGCCGTGATGGTATACTACAGCATCGTCTGATCATTGCAGCGGACAGTACGATCGAAACAAATGACGAGATGATGCCGACGGGGCACTTTGCCGATGTACACGATACCATCTACGATATGCGTGTGCCGGCATTCATTGGCGATCGCTTGCGTCAATTCGCGAATAAAACCGAATCCGGCTTCGATGTATGCTATGCCATCGATAAGGATTTCGATGCCAGTGTTGTACACTATGTCGGCAGATTCTTGCATCCCGAATCGGGACGCTTTATGGAGATACACAGCAATCAGCCGGGTATGCGTTTCACAACGGCCAATAACTTCCCCGACGATACGAGAGATGAGGATCCCATTTTTGGCAAAGATTGCGCCCGTTATTATCAGTATTCAGGCTTTAGTGTACAACTCGAAAAGTTTCCCGACACCATGAATAATCTTGATTTCCCAACGGCCTTCATAATGCCCAGCGAACTGTACTTTCACGAGACCATCTACACATTCGGTGTGCAGGAATCGTGGAAGTGCTGCGCCCTGCCCGAAGATCTTGAGGGTCTCGACGAGGAAATCGTTAAATATACCTAGAGCGATACACTAAATAAATCGACAGTCCTAGCCGTTGTTTAGTATGCCACATAGTTCTCTGAATTCCTTGAAATATGTATCTAAATATGTTAAAATCATTGGCTTTTATCAGAATTATGTTTTATATTTCTATACCTTGTTCCCTAAAAGGGTGGAAGGGTATTAGAGGGTGATTTTTTAGCTATTATCTTTTTGGCAACACTGGTTTAAACAGCTGACGCACGTTTCGTGTTTTCTATCACTGTCAAACATCTTCTGTTTGGTTTATAATTTAACCATGAATCGTCATACAAACGAACAACGCTTGCAAATTATTGCATTTTATTAACAAAATGCGTGCTCTGTTAAGAAAGTTCAGCGCGCGTTTCTTCCATTTTATGGTCAGTTTAATCGACCCACTGAAGCGGCTATTCTGACTATTGTGACTAAATTTCGCACCAAATTTACAACGTTGGACATTAAGCCACAAACACGCTTACGTAGAGTGCGAACTGAAGCGAATATCGCAGCTGTATCGGACAATGTTAATGATCACCATCATTGGACTGTACTTCTTCAAAGAAGATGCGAATCATCGTAACGTAACTGTGAATGGTGAGCGCTGCCCTGAGATGATATCAAACTTGTTCTTTCCCAAAATGCAAGAGCTTGACTTGCATGACATGTGGTTTCAACAAGACGGTGCCACATGCCACACACCACAATGGACTTCGGTAAACATTTTATTTCACGTTCGGGACCGGTCAATTGGCCGCCTAGATCGTGCGATCGTAACGCCTTTAGACTAGTTTTTGTGGGGCTATGTTAAATCTAATCTCTTCACAGGCAAGCCCGCTTCAATTGAGGCATTGGAAGACAACATTGAAGCATTTATTCGTGAAATACCCGCCGAAATGTTGGAAAGAGTATGCCAAAATTGGACTAAGCGGATGCACCATTTGAATCACACAGTCACGGTCAATATGTGCATGAAATAATCTTCAAACAAATAAAGATTTCATGTATTTCTCTGAATTTTATAGCTCTTAAAAAATCACGCTTTACAACTTTGTGTCAGGCATGGCAGACTACACAAACTAAATATATTCCTAATCAGAATCAACAGTTTAGTCGATATAGACGATATGTCCGTCTGTCTGTCTGTTCCTTCGTATGAGACTACCAAATTGGGTGTCACTAGCGCAGCGTGTGCAGGGTGTGCGGTGCACAAGGGCCCCCGCCTGCCAGGGGCACCTTTCTAACGAAAAAATGAAACAAGTAGGCAACGCTATTGTATTGTCTATAGAAAGCTTCATATTCAGTTCAGTATCTTAAGTTTCAATACTAGTTAAGATTTTAATGTTCAAACGTACAAAAAGGGCTACATTAACGGATATTCATACTGAACAAGAATATATTATATATATTATATGTATATTACTTAGTGGGATTTGCCACATATTCTAATGCCTGTTACATACATTTTCCCCTAGCAAGTTAGAATTTCCTACTGCCCTTTGGTTAATGGTATAATATATAATTATTATGCATGGACAATATTATTAATCGTGAATAAGGGGGCCTGAAATATAGATTCCTTTCAAATTATTGATGATTTTGACAGTGTATGTATGACGCTGTAATTAGTATTTGGTTTGTTTATTTTGTGATATGATTTATATTGGTCCGCAACTAAGTTCTTGCTGTTTCTTTTATGAAAATTCAACTTAATTATAAAAAAAATTTTATAAATGGATTATTCAAAGTATTTCCCATCGGTAGACACAACTTTTCCCCATTTTTCTGGCAGAGCTCGAATACCTTAATGGTAAAAGTGTTTGTCTTTTGAGGTTATCCACGAATCTAGCCATTTTTCAATGTCTTTATACTTCAGGGAACTGCTGATTCGCCGGACCATGTGCCATCGAACGAAAAAAGTTATAATATCTGGGGAATATAGCGGGTGGGATCGGCAAGCAGATTTAAATGACCTTCGTAACACGAATACGAGATTTGTCATGCAGTGTGCAGTGCCTATATATAAAGCACAATATTTTAAAGCAAGGCAATTACAATAGTGTCCCCCGAGAAGTTTTGCACAAGGGCCCCCGAGACTGTTGCTACGGCCCTGTGGGTCCCTGCAAAGTATGCAACACAAAATACGCTAAACATATGAGCTATATTATAAATGTAAGACATCGTTTTGGGTATATAACAATCGGGCACACACGAATGTAGCTTTCATTCTGGTATTTGTCGCTCTTTAAAGAGAAAACAAAGAGTAAACCGTAAATAAATAGCATATAAATTTATTAAGGATAGTTGGTTCCTCTGCAGATTGCTCAACTGTAAAGTTAGCTTATTTTATATTCATAAATTTCACGCAACGACGCTTAAGAACTGCCCAGGCTGGCACAAACTTCTCCTTTCCAGCATGAGCTTAAAATTATGATTTAAATTGAATGCACAGAGAGAGAAAGAGAACAAGAGAGAGCGAGAAGCGGAAGGGGAAGGGGAAGAGAGATAGAGAGCGTATAAGTTGAGCATAGTTTGCTCTATGCTTTAGTTGTGCTGAGTACATTAAAATATCTTCATCCATGGTCTCTGGGTTAATTGCACTCCTCACATACACACACATACACACACAGGCAACCAGGCACGCACACACGCACAACCATTCTGGAGCAACTTGACGAGCGCCTGAACAATGTCTAATGTTTTTGGGGTCGCTCAACGACTCGCTGAGTGCTCTATGGGAGCTCTCACACCAACACACACACACACACACACTCACAGGCATATGCTATATATGAATCTACATATATGTACATATAGTATACGCTAGATGTATGCACATAATTCTCAGCATTTGCGTGACGTGCTCCAAACCAATTAAAAAACTTAAATGCTAGCGAAATGCCAAAGCGCTTCCACGTTGGCGTCAACTTTATCGCCGTCCCCAGGACCCTGCCTGCCTGCCTAGCTGACTGAGTGACTGACTGCATAAGCTGGCATATGCATGCATGTATGTATACATAACATATTTATCCTAGATGGTAGTGCTCGTTATAGCCCCCACTACTAATGTGGCGCTAATGTGCCTGCAACGCCCCCGAGGAGCCCTAAAGTTAAACGATTTGATTTCATATCGTATTCATACCTAGTGCACACACACACACACACACAGGCCCCTCGGGTGTATGCATTTTAACAGATTGTACAGGTGTTGTTCGACCATATATAATAAACAGTTATTACATGGTAGCAACTTGTAGTACTTTGTGAACTTTATGACTGGCAATCAGCTGCAGGCAACTTGATTGCACTCCATTTATTTCGATCCGATAGTCTTGTTTGCCATCTAGTCTATCAAAGTGATCGATTGTATTGTTACTATGTGATATGATGGTCAATAATGACTTACAGTTGACAAAGGGGGTCATAAAAATTGACTGATAGTGTATAAGAATCTATATAGATAAGGATTTATGGTTTCAATGTCAAAAGAATCTTTTAATCTTGTCTTCTAATCTTCACGTTAGACAAGATTACCAAAAATATCTGTTGCTCAGTCTTTCTCTGATATTGATTAAGATCTCATAAATAGAACAAGAATATATATCTATAAAATAAAGTAAAACCAAAGCAACATCTCCTCACTGGAGTCGAACAAAACTAGGTGTTGTTCAGGCATTGCCTTTCTTCTCTAACATATGAATACTGATCACGAATTTATGCACACATAAAGGAAGAACAAGAATATATATAATATAGCAAAAATATATATAATATAGTAGAATATATGTTTATATATATGTTATAATGTTAAGAAGAACCTATGAAACAACTCATCACAAAATAAATTTTATTAACTGTTGATCAAAGTTCTCGAAAAAGTTTTTCTTTTTATGACAAATACTGAACAAGAATCTATATGGATATAGTAATATTAGAATGAGAGGTAAACAGGTAAGAAGTTATCTTAATACAAAGAAGAATTCTTCTTTTGCTTTCTCTTCTGTTTTACCTTGCTTACACTGTATTTCCTCTCCCTCTTTCGCTCTCGCTCTCGTTCTCTCTCTTTTTATTTGCTTTGTATTTGCGGGAGCAGTACGGCAAGTGGCCTAGCATGATTGACAGCTACAAAGCCGTCCACTACAGAGCTCATCATACACATTTTGTTGACTGTAACAACTCAAACAAAACGGACGTTGCATATAAAGCTGAGCTTCATGTTAATGTATGTATATGTGTGTGCATGTGTGTGTATGTGTGTGTGTTTGTGTGTGTGCTTGAAAGTGGCGTCATAAAAACAATGGCATCACCATCGCACAGCAGCGTGTCGAACGGAAACCAACTAAAAGGCCACACCGAGAAGGACAGGAGTAGTGCAAACAGAGTGAGAGAGACAGAGACAGAGACAGAGCCGGACAGACAGCATGCGAGAAACTGGGACAGAGCGAACAAGTTGGGATAGAATAACGCAGAAAATACAAAAAAAGCAACAACAACAACAGAGAAAGGAAAAGAAAAGAAAAGTTTTATGGCCATCCATGGTGACAAGTCGCTGTCGGTTTTTCTATGACGCCAATGATGAAGGCGATAATGTTATGAAATAAACTATTGCATATGCCAAGGCTACACTCTCCCACATGATTGTACGAGGGTCGTTTGATAAGTCCGTGACTTTTTGTATTTGCCGCGCACCTGCTCTAAATACAACACTGCTCCTGTCAGCAGTTATCGATTAACAGCTGACTGTAAAATTTTGAGAAAGCTGCGTTTCTTAGTTTGCGTTTTATAGGCATTGAAAGCAGACGATCTCGTGAATTTTAACGAAAATGGAAAAAAGTGAATTTCGTGTGCTAATTAAGCATTATTTTTTGCGTAAAAAATCCATCACCGAAACCAAGGAAAGACTTGATAAATATTATGGGGACTCTGCACCATCAATTTCAATGGTTAAGAAATGGTTTACTGAGTTCCGTTGTGGTCGTACCAGTACAAGTGATGCCGAACGTTCAGGTCGCCCAAAAGAGGTCGTCATGCCAGAAATCGTCGACAAAATCCATGGAATGATATTGGATGATCGGAGAATGAAAGTGCGTGAGGTAGCTGAGGCTGTAGGCATCTCAACTGAACGGGTACATCACATTTTACATGAATATTTGGACATGAAAAAGCTTTCCGCGCGATGGGTGCCGCGATTGCTCACACACGACCATAAGCGCAACCGTGTGACCATTTCAAAGGAGTGTTTGGCGATGTTCAACCGCAATCCAAACGAATTTTTGCGCCGTTTCGTTACCGTAGACGAAACATGGATCCACCACACCACACCAGAGACCAAAGAACAATCAAGACAGTGGGTTTCTCCGGGTGAACGTGCACCAAAGAAGGCCAAGGTGGGTCTGTCGGCCAACAAGGTCATGGCCACAGTTTTTTGGGATGCACAAGGTATCATTCACATCGATTACCTTGAAAAGGGTAAAACGATCACCGGCGAATATTATTCAGAGCTTTTGGACAGATTCGATATTGATTTGAAGCAGAAACGACCGCATTTGGCGAAAAAAAAGTGCTGTTCCATCAGGACAATGCACGGGTGCACACGTGTGTAGTCAGCATGGCAAAATTTCATAAATTGGGCTACGAACTGCTACCCCATCCAGCATATTCTCCAGATTTAACCCCCTGTGACTATTTTTTGTTTCCAAACATGAAGAAATGGCTCGGCGGTAAGAGATTCGGGTCAAATGAAGAGGTCATCACAGAAACAAACGACTATTTTGAGGGCCTTGAGAAAACCTATTATTTGGAAGGAATAAAAAAATTGGAAAAACGCTGGACTAAATGTATAGAGCTAAAAGGAGATTATGTTGAGAAATAAAACGCTTCTTTGACGAAAAAAATATATTTTATTCAAAAAGTCACGGACTTATCAAACGACCCTCGTAGAAAGAGCCGCAAGAGCAGTAGAGTTATCTATGTAGATACTACACTGTAAGGAATTTAAAGTCTTTTATGGTATTTTTGTGTTTATTAATACAAGAGAAAGGCATTCTTATAAGTGTTTCTTCTTTCCCAATATCATGTTTGCCATAATTAATTTCTTATATACATATGTTGCTATAATATTCAAAGGTCTAACCAGAAAATGTCAAAGGCCTGAATTCTTTATTGTCATATATATACATATGTATGTAAGTCATTCATACTTGTCATACTATATTTAAATTTATTTATAAAGTGTTTTATATAAATCAGAAAAGAAATATAAGTCAGACGAACGCTTAAGTCGGGCGCATAAATGGAATAACTTCTTTGTTTATTGTCCCATCGGTTTGAAATTTGTAGAAGATTTGTAGAAGACAATTTAGACAGCCAAGTATATGTTAAAGTCAGAAACTTTTACCTTATATAGTCGCTTACGAATCGAATTGCAAAAAAATTAAACCAGCAAAAAAGGTTACCTTCGGTATGCTGAAGGTTTTATACCCTTGCAGGTTTTTATCTACTCTGATCGTTGCTACGATAGGATATGGGATAAAGTTGTCCGAAAATGAAAGAAGTATTCCTAATGAAATGGAAGAAGTATTCTTCAATTACTGTCTAACTTTGATTGACACGGGATAAGATATTTCGAAAACCAATACTGTTCGCTCTTCGTCCATAAAACCGCATTTTGGCCCATTGTTCCTATGGCAACTATATGTTATAGTAGTCTGATTTTAAAGAAATTTTATGTGCATATTATATATGTATATACATAGAAAAAGTGGTAAATTTGATGGCAATATCTGGACAAATAACAGATATCGGCCGATAGTTTGTATGGCAGCTATACGATATATCAGTCCGATCCGGCTCGTTCCGAGCTATTTACAGCGTGGAGCAATAAGAAGCATGTGTGCTTAGTTTTTTCAATATATAGCTTTAAATATATTATTAATATATAACCTACAGACATGGCTAGATCGACTCCACTGATGATGCTGATTCAGAATATACATATATACTTAGTGGAGTCAATATGTCTCCTTAGGTGTATTAGCCGAAATTAATATACCCACTGCAAGGTTATATATATTGTATATATACTATGTGGGCTCTGCCACGCCTTCTTCAGTCAGGGTAGTAAAAATAAATCGATTATTTTTGCATGAAATTGAAGGCTTTAATTACGAGGGTCGTTTGATAAGTCCGTGACTTTTTGTATTTGCCGCGCACCTGCTCTAAATACAACACTGCTCCTGTCAGCAGTTATCGATTAACAGCTGACTGTCAAATTTTGAGAAAGCTGCGTTTCTTAGTTTGCGTTTTATAGGCATTGAAAGCAGACGATCTCGTGAATTTTAACGAAAATGGAAAAAAGTGAATTTCGTGTGCTAATTAAGCATTATTTTTTGCGTAAAAAATCCATCACCGAAAGCAAGGAAAGACTTGATAAATATTATGGGGACTCTGCACCATCAATTTCAATGGTTAAGAAATGGTTTACTGAGTTCCGTTGTGGTCGTACCAGTACAAGTGATGCCGAACGTTCAGGTCGCCCAAAAGAGGTCGTCATGCCAGAAATCGTCGACAAAATCCATGGAATGATATTGGATGATCGGAGAATGAAAGTGCGTGAGGTAGCTGAGGCTGTAGGCATCTCAACTGAACGGGTACATCACATTTTACATGAATATTTGGACATGAAAAAGCTTTCCGCGCAATGGGTGCCGCGATTGCTCACACACGACCATAAGCGCAACCGTGTGACCATTTCAAAGGAGTGTTTGGCGATGTTCAACCGCAATCCAAACGAATTTTTGCGCCGTTTCGTTACCGTAGGCGAAACATGGATCCACCACACCACACCAGAGACCAAAGAACAATCAAGACAGTGGGTTTCTCCGGGTGAACGTGCACCAAAGAAGGCCAAGGTGGGTCTGTCGGCCAACAAGGTCATGGCCACAGTTTTTTGGGATGCACAAGGTATCATTCACATCGATTACCTTGAAAAGGGTAAAACGATCACCGGCGAATATTATTCAGAGCTTTTGGACAGATTCGATATTGATTTGAAGCAGAAACGACCGCATTTGGCGAAAAAAAAGTGCTGTTCCATCAGGACAATGCACGGGTGCACACGTGTGTAGTCAGCATGGCAAAATTTCATAAATTGGGCTACGAACTGCTACCCCATCCAGCATATTCTTCAGATTTAGCCCCCTGTGACTATTTTTTGTTTCCAAACATGAAGAAATGGCTCGGCGGTAAGAGATTCGGGTCAAATGAAGAGGTCATCACAGAAACAAACGACTATTTTGAGGGCCTTGAGAAAACCTATTATTTGGAAGGAATAAAAAAATTGGAAAAACGCTGGACTAAATGTATAGAGCTAAAAGGAGATTATATTGAGAAATAAAACGCTTCTTTGACGAAAAAAATATATTTTATTCAAAAAGTCACGGACTTATCAAACGACCCTCGTACCATAGTTAGAATGATTCAATTTTGAGCAAATATGCATCGTTTTGTTCAATAACTTGTTGCCATTTTAAAGGTTACTTCTCTCTCATATATTTGCACTAAGTCATCCCCTCTTGACCACATTCAATGGCCGCAGGGTATGGAGATAAAGTTACTAATTATAATAACTTTTACCAAAGTCATTCTATATCGTATATCATATGACAAAACTTTCAAGTGAGCAAAATAAAAGTTGTAAACAATTTCCTAGTTCTATATGTATATAAAAGAAACTATATACATTTGTAAATAAATGCATGTATAGTGTACACTATACATATACATATGCATGTATATATATATACATATCAGCTCCATTTATAGTATATGAATGTATATATGTTTTATGTATATCAAGTTTAGCACAAACAAATTGCAAGTGAAAAGCAAATCGTGATTGTGGAATATATCTGAAATATGGCATTAACTGATAAGCAGGGATTAGACTTAATACCATTGCTATGTCTGCCTCGCTGGGGTAAGCAATTTCGAAAGGAATTCGCTAAATACCATCTGTATGTCTGTCTGCCTGTCTGTCCTGCTCTTTCGAAAGCCTTTCACTTTTACTTTCTCGCCTTTCGCTTTTATCCTGAGGCTTGTTAGTTTCTTTTTTGGGTGCGATTTGATTTGTTTTTTGGGTCAACTGATGACATTTTTCACCAATTGCCAAGCAGATGTGTGTGTGTGTGCTTGAGTGTGTGTTGACAGTGTGTATGTGTGAGTGTACGTTTGACAGTGTATGTGAGTGTGAATTTATCTAATGCCAGGGCTATTTCTAGCCGCAGGGCCTGGCATTAATTTGTATCTTTCATTGTCGTTGTGAGTTTGTCTGCATATGTGTGTGTGCTGTGTGTGTGTGTGTGTGTAGCAGCAGCTTTGACTAACATTTTTAATTTCTTAGCTGCTTTTATCGCATTTCGGTATTTGTTATACTTAATGGAATGTGGCAGCAAAGGCAAACGCAAAGAAGGGAAGCAGCAGCAAAATCCAAACAGGAATCATGCAAAGAATGTCTCCTCTATCCCCCACTCCCCAGCATAACCCTCCCTAACCCCGTCCCCTGCTAGTGTGAATGTATATTTGAAGTGAAATTCGCACAATGAAAACAAAGAGAAAGAGAAAGAGAAAGAGAAGAAGACACTGCGCTACGCTGCGTTGCGGCTTCCGCATCCTTGAAGAATAAGAAAACGCAAAAAGAGAGAGGGGATTGCAAGGGGGGGGGGGATAAAAGAAGAAGACAAGAACTAAGCCAAGCGTAACTGTGGCACGCTGCGCAAACTTTTGATATGTCATATTACATTAAACTCACTCACAGATCCCCTGAGCAAGATTTCATTTCGCACTCTGATTCATCGCGCTTCGTTGGAACCAAAGAAAATGCCATCTATCCTTACCAACCCCTACCCTCCTCCCACTTCCCACCACTCCCTATTCCTATACACCACAGCACACATTTGTGGCTTGCGCTAATCAGATTCTTTACGCCAAAAAACAAAGACGCATTGTTTCGAATTTCCATAATTAGAAGAGTTAAAAGAGTTAAAAGACATGCGAAATTCTTCTCTCTGCAAAGAGAGAATTCTATATGAATTCCATTATGCCGTATTGGGAATTAGGCGAAGGGATAAATAATAAAATACGCATTCCCAAACAAACAAAAAACAAAGCCCGCAAAGCCAAAGCTTAAGACTACCCTCGGGCTTGCTGTGGACCAAAAGGGGTATACACTACACACATATACATATGCATATGTATGTATGTATGTATACATTATACATATATTCAAATATGCACATCTATAGCTTTTACACATGCCGCTGTAATTGGAAAGTCACACGCATAAAGTTTGGATCAGGTTTCCCAATTCGCAATTGATAAATCATTTCTTATGTCTTGCGAGATGTCACTTTTATGTCCCACGCGGCAAGATATAAGGCACACATACATATGTATACATACATATGTACATATACACCCATACATATGTATGTATGTACAGACATACTTTATATACTTTACAGTCGGTCAGCTTGTCGTCGAGCGAGACTGACAGTTTGTTTGCTAATACCCTGTACAGAACAATGTAGGGCGGTCTTATAAACTTGTTATTCAGCAAGTGAAAGAAAGCCACTCATCTTTGTTAGTGATATTCCTAAGTTCCTGTACTTAGAATTAAAAGTATTAAATGTTAAAGGAAACAATTTGAGGCGGTCGAGTGTATTGTGAACAAAATCCAAATCCAAAAATATAAACATATTTATTAAAAATTTATAAAATAATAATTTATCTATATATTCTTTTATTTTATAAATTATATAATTTATTTTTAAAATATTATATATGTTATTTATTATTTTATATATTATATATTTATATACATATATGAAAATTATTTTATAATATCTACATATATACAAGTGTACATAATATTAAAATATGTTTTTCTCTTGTCTTATTCACATATTCACATAAAATATTGCCTCTAAAAGTTAAAAATTGTAGAAGTTATAAAAATAAATGCAAGAAAACTCGTATTTTCATGTATTTTTGTCTATAGAAAGAGCAAAAAGGTTCGAAATATGTAAAAAAAATAAATTAATTCCCAAAAGTTTCTTTTATTTTTTCTAATTTGGAACCATACCTCATTACCTCAAGAAATCAATTCACAAAATCAATATAATTATTGAAAGTGTTTAAAAATGTTAAAAGAAATATTCATAATACTTCATAATAGTTTTCATCCCAATCGGTACTAAAGCAAGTAAGTGAGAATGCAATGAAAAGTTATTGCTGTTTCTATTATTTTGACCTCAACTTCCACTACTTTCCACTAAAGGGTATTGCTGTAGTCGCTAACAAGTTTCATTTTTGGCATTGTTTTCTTTTGTTTTAGACTCTATGTACATATGTGCGTGTGTATGTGTACGTAGTTAGGTAGATAGCCTGAAAGATATCAGCATAGACTTCAGCCAAGACGCGACGTGTTGAGTGTCGCAATGTCGTAAGTACGCGCTACACACACACCGTATACATACATATGTATGTATTCACATCTGTGTATTGTGTGTAGGCGTGCAGGCTCCACATTTTAAGTGTTGCAAAATATGCAATTGTTTGGCCAAACAATTTGCAAAACAAAACAAAAGCCGCTTGCCGACAACAACAACATCAGAAGTGGTGAGTGGTGAATAAGAGGAGTAAGAAGTAAGAAGAGCGCAGTGTAATAAAGAGCGGGCAGAGGTGGAGCTATGTGGAGTGGACCGGCAATTTGGTGGTGAGTTTTCAAAGTTTGTTGAGCACCATTGTCCGCACGTTTGCCTCCTCTCTCTCTCTCTCTCCCTGTCTGTCTGTCTCGGTATGTAAAACGCACCTTTTTGTACTGTGGCGCATCCCCCACGCGCTTTTTGCTCTACAAATGCGCGTAGAATGCCAGACCCAAAAATGAAACAACAACAACAACAGCAATGGCAATTCCTGCACAAACAAAATCCGCTACACTCGCCGCATATTCGCCACAGGGGCTGATAGAGGCAGAGAGAGAGAGGGAAAGGTAGTGCAGAGATGTGACGATGTTGTCGACGCTTTGACATTTGCATGGAAATACGTATAAATGTTCGTACACATGTATGTGTAATAGAGACCTGCATGAACACATTCATTTTGTACTTTACAAGTCACTGTACTGTACAAGTCAGGGCTGTCAGGCGAGCCCTTTTTCGGACAGATCTGAGCTTTATATTTTTTCGTTTAGCTTGAAAAATCTATAAATCTTACTATCCTGAAAGCTATCCTGATTTTATTGCTTAAATAAACGTTATTTTGGTATAATTTAAATAAAATTCTTCTTAAAATCAACGTATAAATTCCTTCTTAGACCAAAGAAACTTGTTCAAGGAGCAAATATTTGAGAAATATTGATTAATATTGCCATATTTCGATTAGGACCATTTTCAACATATAAAAATATGCATTTTTAGCTTTTCTTTTATCAAACAACTATTGTCCTGTTTTTTTTTTATCCTCTTGTCTATTAGTTTTTTCCGTTTTTCTCATCTTCGTCTATCCGCTTTTTGTGAGGGTTAGCTAGCACAGCGCTGGTACAAGTCTTAACTGCCCATGTACTCTACTCATTTTGTACTGCACAAACATTAAAATAAATGAGTACAGGCAAAACCACAACATTCATTCACGTGCATTTAAATTGTATTCAAAATATGGAATCCATTTTTTAATGAGTAAATCATTTGCCCTTTTGCATGCATTCATGCAGTCCTCTAATGTGTATGCCTGTGTGTGTATGTGTCTGTGTACTATGCGTGACAGTATGGCGTGGAGAGGAGTTTGCCAATATAAATGCAAAGCAAGCCAAAGGCGGCGACGGTACAAGGATAAGCGAAGGCAAGAGGCACAAATGTGCGGCCGAAGAAGAGGAGGAAGAGGAGGACAAAAAAACAGAGCAAGCATCAGTTTAGCATCCCCGCCGGTAAAAAATTCTTTCGAAGTTTTAGCAAAAGCATCGTCAATGCCGCCGTTGCCGTTGGGGTTGTCTCGCTTGTCAGACTGTCGTTCTCGCTTTCAGCCTCTGTGTGTGTGTGTGTACTGTGTGTGTGTGTGAGCTGTGTGTGTGTGCTTGTTTGCCTTTGTATAGAAACATCGTCGTCATTGTCGTCCCCAAAAATAACTAACCCCCAAAAAACGCCTGGACACACATCGAACAAGCAGATAAACATGCTGAAAATACTCGTGTACTCGCACTCCCGTCCTGACTACGGCTGAAGCGACCCTCGCGCTAAGACTAAAAGCTCGCAGAGCAGTACAAGAAGAAGAAGCAGCAGCAGCAGAGCTGGCAGCAGCGACAGCGACAGCGGCGCCTTCTAGTCAATTGGGGCAGCTGCCGCGATATCTGTTTTGTCTATTTTTAGCACTTTTTGGCGTACACTTTGCTCTGCTCTACACCTCCACCTCCTTCTCCTCCTCCCCCTGACCCACCGTTTTCCCTCCCTCTCACTCACACCGCATCTTACGCATCTCTCTTCTCATTCTTCCTCTTTTAATTACCATCTATTCTCGTTAGTTTGTATGTCGCCCTGCAATCGATCAACGTTAATATTTGGTACAAATTTCCACAATCTGTAACAGTTTTCGCTGTTCTGGTTCTGGGCCAGGCTAAATGGGTACATTATCTTCATTGTATATGCATGTACATAGATGCACACGAATGTACATTCATATGTACTTTATTTACTGCACTTCAAAAACATCCAATACTATGTGATTTAGGGCAAAAGATGTCTGGTGAAAATTGGGCACGGGGTTAAGGTACCCACAATCTGTAGATGACTACAATATCATCAACCTAGCTGGAAAAATAGCATAATAGTTCTGGGGATAACTGAACAATTTAATGTACATATGTTTGTCCGATGCTTTCACTATCATTCCCCAGAATATCAGTGTTAATTTTGTGGTTCCATTTTAAAGTGTACCTATTATTATAAACAGGGGTGTACATACATACATGCGAGTGTATATGTATGCGTATTTATAGCGCTGACACAAAGGATTTATGCTAGATTTTTATTATTATTAAAATTGTACAAATTATCTTAAATACACTCAATTTTATTAATAGATAAACAGTGTTATTGCCTATATCCAACTAAAAATTGGCTTAATATGTTTAATATGTTATAAACATTTGATTTCGATAAACAAAACTTGATTATTTTATAGAATATTCAAATAATCATATAATATTGAATTTGTGGACTTGTTATTTAAAAATACTTGTTATTTATAGAAAATATTGTTTTACAAGTATTTAGAATGGATTCGCATTAACACTCAAAAAATAACAGCACTCTCTGTTTTTTTAAATGCATAACATTAAACCAGTAAGAAAAGCAACAGTCGCGAGGCACGCGACAGTGGGATACCCTTCGACCTATGTTTCGATGAAGTTTAATTATGTTTAATTCATACACATGTTCATATGAACATATGTACTTTCAAATTATTCTCGTTAGCTGACACAAGAACTTGATTTTATACTCATACTTTCTTGAATAACTTCTGTATTTATTGTTCGATCCGATTGAAAGTTCGAGAATAAGTAGATATAACTATCAGTTTAGTATATGTTCAAGTTAGAAAGTTATATATTTCTTACGACGCTTATAAATCGAGTTCAAAAACTAAATTAGTGTTTTGGGGGGCGGTGGGCGTGGCATCAAAAATTTAAAATAAACTTGATCTCCGCCGAGTCTATAGGAACCTTCATTCCAAATTTGGTGTCTCTAGCGTTTATAATAGCTGAGATCTGTGTGTTCATCTGGTCAGACGGACATCGGGACATCCGGACAGACAGACGAACAAGGCTTAATCGACTATGCTAGTGATCCTGAGCAAGAATATATATACTTTATGGGGTCTCCCACGCCTCCTTCTGCCTGTTACATACATTTGCACAAAGTTAGTATACACTTTTTTGACCATTTTCAATGGTCGAAGGGTATAAAAATACTGCAACCGTTTACAAATTCAGCAAGGATGACCCCAAAAAAAGTGAAGAGAAAAAATAAAAATCTTGCAAATTGAATGCATGATGAATTATGCATTTCTTTTCTGGGTATATGATTTGCGGTGCATGTGGCTGGCCCAATGCTCTGCTGCCGTCGCTGCCGACGCGTCGACGTCGCGACGCTGCGTTTGGCACTGTTTCTGTTCCTTTTGTTGTTGTTATTGTCGTTTCACTTTGTACTACATTTACATTTTCTCATCTCATGTTTATTTTCTTTATTCGTACCGGGAATTTTTTTTGGCAAGTTTACAACAAACTGTGTCTGTAGTAAACAGTAATAGTTCCAAGAAAGAGTCCATAGGAAAAGTAAATAAAAAATGTATTTTCTTTAACATTTACCATTTCTAACACTACTATGTTATCTAACAGAAACAAAGATCATTATCAAATTGGGCAACTCGATTCGATTAATTTGGGTACAGCACACTGTAGAGGGTAACAGGGTATTTTCTATGTGCACTGTTTGAATAAACAAAGATCAATATCGAATTGTGCATCTTGAAAAGACTAATTTGGATTTGTTTTATTAAGAGTTCACTGTAGAGGGTAAAAGAGAATTTACTATGTGTACAAAATGAAATAAACAAAGATTTGGGCATCTAATTGACTAATTTGGGTTGGTTTTATCAAGAATTCACTGTAGAGGGTATATGGAATAGTGTCATACCGCACTTCTTTGACAGCGCCTGGCTGGCTGCTGCCGCTACACCGCAACAAAGCAGCGTTGCGTTGTTGTGGTTCCTCTTCTTCCTCGTCGTCTTCTCTTTTTCCCTCGCTGTCTCTCTCTCTCTCTCTCTCTCTCTCTCTCTGTCCCTTTTCCAATTGAAGAATGTGATTGACAAACGTTGACGATGTTGACGTTGACTTGGTTCAAATTTGTCGTTTATGTTTTGTATCTCTGCTTCTGTTTTTCAATCGTCTTCTTTGTGGTTTGTCCTCAGCTCGAATTGCGTTAATTCTTACTTTCTGTACTTAACTGCAAAGTAACTTGGCATTTTAATATCGCGTTGCAATAAAGCTCTTTTGTTGTTGCTTCTCTGTTTATTATTAATTACTCTTTTGTGTTACAGTTTTACACGCACTCACACACACACACGAACACAAGCACACAACACGAAAGAGCAAGTGAAGCGAAGAGCTAATGAGATTTCACTTTTGTGCCGCTGCTGCTAACGTTGCCGTTGGCGTTGCCATGGCCGCTGCGGTTGTGGCTGCTGCACCTGCACGCATGAACTTTCACGCCGACCGCAATGCTGGCTGCAAACTGACGTCGCGACGTCGCTCGGCCTTGTCCCGCTATTTGCCGGTGCTGCCATCGGCATCGCTGTCGCCGTCGCAGTCGCGACGCTGGCGTCGGTGACCGGTGGAGCTGGCTCGGCTCAGTTCCAGTTGCTGCTGTGCAGCGTTGTTGTTCTTGTTGTTGCTGCTCTTTTTGGACGATCGATAAAATTTCAATCGCGCTCTACTAACATTCAAATGACAACAACATCCACAAGAGCCGCCGCAGCAGCGACAGCAGCAGCATCGACAGCGACAGCAGCAAAAACAACAACAACAACAACTCTGGCACTTGCACTTTTAGTTGTTGTGCAGCTTCTACGTTTCTCTTGCACTTTCTCTCGCTCCCTCCCTCGCTCGGGTCGTCCCTCCTCTAGCTCTCTCGCTCGCTCTCTGTGGTCAATGCATTAATTACCATTCATTTTGCTTTATCTGCATTTTCGAAGCAACACACAGTAGTGGAGGTGGGGAGGGGAGGAAAGGGGGTAGAAGAAGAGGGCGGTTCTGCACTAGCAATATTTGAGTTTCATTTATTTCATTGTTTTCTAGATATTTTCAGTTTAATTTGATTACTTTCGTATCTACACATACATATAAAAGAAACACAGGTGTGGTGGCGAGGGGGGAGATGCCGCCACTGCCAACAACAACAACAATACATCGTTAGTCCATCAGCATCGGCATCGCCATCAAAAGGTCCAAAGGCATCAACAAAATTTAATTGGCTGCCGTTGCTGCTGATGTTGTTGTTGTTGCTGTTGTTGCTGTTGTTGTGTTTTGTTATTCTGCTTTGCCGCTGCGTTCTAATTTGCTGTTGTTGTTATTGTTCTTGCTCTTGAGGCTTCTTATGGATTTGCAAACGTTTGTTTATACACAGTTGTTGTTGTTTGTTGTTTGTTTTTATTGCTGCTGCTGAAGTTTCTGTCTCGTTTAATAGTAATTTAATGCTTTGAAGCTGTTAACTAACTAATTACTTGCTTGTTTATATTTCAACGACCAATATTTCTTTCACTAATTGTTAACTATATGTATTTTAGAGCACTTAAAAAAAAAACATTTAGAACGCGCACGCAGTGTCATTGTCGGGAAGGAAAAAAAACAATAATTGTAAATGCGAATGCGAATGTCGCTGCACCACAGCGTCCGCGCGCGACGCCAGCTTTTTGCAACTGAAACTTAGTTCGAATTGCCGAATAAGCGATTTCCATTTAGATATAGTTCAAAAGGAAAAAGCGAAAATGGCGAAAGCTCTCTGTCTGCAGTGCAAAGCTTTTGCAGAGCAGAGAGAGTGACACTGGCAGACGTTGCCACATTGCTTTACATTTGAAACGTTTAGCGCCCACTGCTAACAATTCACAGATAAGAGCATTTCCAACAAATCTTGTGCATATTTTTATATTATTATTACTAAAAGCAACTTTTATGATAAAAAATCAACTAATATGCCAATGTCAGTCGATGAACTATACCTGTATATCGAATAAAACTAGCAAACGTTGCCAGATACATGTATATCGATATATCAGCGATATATCAGTAACCTTAAATAACCGGCACGATAGGTTTTCTTTACAACACTAGTGAAAAGTACACCGTGAGTCGCCCATTGAATTTCTCATTATGTGGAAGATTTTATTAATTGCTATTCTGGCAATACACAATTGCAATGCTGTGCTGGAGGCCGATGCCAATACGCTTGTATTGCTAGATAACTTGGCCATTCGGGAGACGCATTCAATCTTCTTCAAATCGTTGCAAGGTAACCGGCAAATGCTCTGTCTCCCTCAAACACACACACACATGCATAACCTCTGACGTGTACGATTTTCTTGCATTTCACGCCCAACAGATCGTGGATTCAAACTAACGTACAAGCTAGCCGACGACTCCGGACTGTTGCTATCCCGTTATGGCGAATACCTATACAAGAACGTCATCATCTTTGCACCCAGCGTTGAGGAATTCGGCGGCGACATCAGCGTTGAGCGTCTGGCGCAGTTTGTCGACGACGGCGGCAACATTCTGGTGGCAGGCAGCGAGAGATCGGGCGATGCTCTACGTGAATTTGCCTCGGAGTGTGGCTTTGAGCTGGACGAGGAGAACGCCGCGGTCATTGATCACTTGCACTACGATGTAAGTGATGCCGGGGATCACACAACCATCCTGACCTCAGCAAAGAATCTGATCGACGCGGCCAGTGTTGTGGGCAAGGATAACCGCAAGTCGGACGCAGCTCCACTGCTGTACCGCGGCACGGGACTCATTGCCGACAAGGAGAATCCTCTGGTGCTGCAGCTACTGACGGCCGAGAGCAGTGCCTACAGCTATAACCCGGACTCGAGCATTTCGGACTATCCCCATGCTGTGGGCCGGGGCACTTTGCTGATTGCCGCTCTACAGGCACGCAACAATGCACGCGTTGTATTCTCTGGCTCGCTGCAGTTCTTCTCCGACGAAACCTTCACCACGGCCGTGCAGTACGCCCAGAGCGGCGTCTTCCACAAGCAGGCTGGCAACCGGGCTGTCGCCGATGCCATCAGCCAGTGGGTGTTCGGAGAGAGCGGACGTTTGCGTGTGGCCTCAGTGCACCACAACAAGGAGGGCGAGACTCATCCCCCAGAGCAGGCATACACCATCACCGATCCCGTTGTCTACACCATTGCCATCGAGGAGCTGGTCCAGGGCAAATGGCAACCGTTCAAGGCCAACGATATCCAGCTGGAGTTCGTCCGCATCGATCCGTTTGTGCGCACATTCCTCAAGCAGACCAAGGGCGGCAGCTACGAGGCCAAGTTCAAGATACCCGACGTCTATGGTGTCTACCAGTTCAAGGTCGATTACAATCGTGTCGGTTACACGCATCTCTATGACACCACACAGGTCTCGGTGCGCCCACTGGAGCACACGCAGTACGAGCGATTCATTCCCAGCGCATTCCCCTACTACACCAGTGCCTTCTCCATGATGATTGGCGTGTTCGTCTTCTCGTTTGTGTTCCTCCACTTCAAGGACGATGTCGGCGGCAAGTCTGGCAAAGATGAGAAGAAGAATCAGTAGAAACGGCAATCTGCTGTAGAACAAACTAAGAACTGAGAGAACATCTACTCTAACTTTATATACGTTTTATTAGTTTTTGTAACCACTAACTTGAATAAAACAAATTATATAGTAAATATATACAAAATTGACTATCCAATTTTCTGAATTTGGTTTAGTTTAAACAATAGAAAACATAACAATCTTGAGTAAAATATACGCTAGGGTTGTTTAATGTTTTATTATATTTATTAGATGGTAAATTTGGTATTCTATTTCCAATTTATCAAAATTCTCTCAATAAAAAAAGGCTAAACTGATGCTCGGGAAACACATCATCTCAACAAAATCCTATCAGCATATAAAAAAATTACAAGTTTTTTAACAGTTTATTGAACTTTTAATTTAAAATATGTTCAATATGTTTGAAATACTTTTAATCTCACCAAATAATAACAATAAATAGCTAGACTGCAATGATTTTTACTTGAGACGGCAAAAATGTTAAGAGAAAACGGCTAAATGCGGCAGCACTGTACGGATTTTGATTAGGCTGGCAACCTTGTTGCCAGCTGCTTTTGCGATATATGCACTTTCGATAAAACAACGATGTGATATCGATATTGTTTGCCAATATGAGCAACGCCAAAACTGTTTTATAGTTGTGCATGATCGCAATGCAATTACACATATTCACAGACCATGAGTGGCAAAACCCAAAGCCAAATCAAACAACAGCATAACCGTAACCGCAGCAGCAGCAAGAGTAACGGAAATGTCCACTACTGCAGCACCACAAAGTGCGCAAACAAAAGCACACGAAACAACAATAATAACAACAACGACACCAGTGACAGCATCAATAACAACAACAACAACAACAAGCAGCGCTGTGCCACCAATTTGGAGCTGTGATACGCACAAGCGAGCTCACTATCAACAACGAGAGCTGAAGCAGCAACAACTGTTGCTATCAACATTGCTGGCTGAGCTGCGACGCGCCACACACCACTGGTTTCAGGGCAAGAGCCACAACGACGATGATGATGATGATGCCACCAGCTTCCAGTTGCTGCTGCAGACGTGCCTCCAAATCCTGCAGCACGGACTCCGTGTGCCGCCCACAAGTGTTGCAACGCAAGTAAGTTACACAGTGGATTTCATTTTGCGTAAACACAGTATCAGTTTGTGTGTGTAATCGACACATACGTGTCTATATGTACATATGTTTATGGTATATTGTATTATATATGCAAACAAATTGCGATTGCAATGACATTCTGGGAAAGGTATCGCGCGATAGAGGAGAGAAAGCCAGTTAGCCAAGCAGATCTGCAGCCGATTGCAATGAACGCATAATTAATGAACATTTACTTCCAGCGCCTCATTGAAGACTTTGAGTTTCTGCGCCTAACCGCGCAGCAGCAGCAGCAGCAACAGCAGGCGGAGCAGGAGTCGACTAGGGGCAGGCCGGCTACAGTGAGCGAGTTCCTGCAACAGTGGGTGGCAAGGTGTCTGCGCTCGCGTTGCCTATCGCGCTGCATACAGTCGCTGGTGGCCGATAAGGAGCTGCTCGATAGCTACTACCAACACACTTGGCCCTACTTGCGCCAGCCAAACTATGCGACGGCACTCTGTGTCTGCCTGACTGCCATCCAGCTGGATCAGAGCAGTTTGCTCAGCCAACTAGAGCCGATGCAGCAGCAGCAGCAGCAGCCACGACGACGGCATCGACGCACCTGCTCGCAGCCAAATTTCAGCATATCGCAACGCTTGCATGTCGTCAAGGAGGAGGAGCAACAGTTGCCACACACAGTGGCGTTGCTGCAGCCACAGCCAGAGCAGCGGAGTCTGTTGCGACGCATCAAGAGTTTGCCCAGTCTGCACACTCAGTGCGATGTCAGCCTGGATAATCTGCAGCAGCTCGGATCGGGGACAGTGTCAGCACAACGACCACGCTGCCAGACCCTCAATAGTCCGCGTGCCCGTTGGAGGCGTGAGGAGCTGCTGCCGCTAAGTGGCTGCAGCATTAGCACCACCAGCAGTTGCAGTCAGATGGCCGCTGGCTCCTCCCCGCAGCGCATACAGCTGATCAATTGTGACAACATCAAGATCTGGACAGATCAAACGAGCCTCGTCAGCGTGCCCACAACGCCGCCAGCTGCGATACCTGCTCCAAAGCCTGCGGCCTGCATTGCGAAGCGTGCTAGTCCGCTCAACAGCTTTCTGGGCAATTTGTTTGGCTCGCCGCCAGTGTACACCAGCTGGTACAGCAAGAGTCGCGGCCAAGAGGAGGACGAGGCTGTCACCACTGGCATGCTGGACAGCTTTCTGCCCTTCAACGGACGCAAGCTGGACAAGCGGCATCAGCCGTCGCTCTTCGAGGGTGTCAGCATGCTGGACTACAACAATTGCCAGACAGAGGCGGAGGTAATTGCCACGGCACCGCTGGACATTGTTGTTGGCCCCAGCACCAGCTCTGGGAATAGCACCAGCTGCAGCACCACCTCCTGCAGCCAGAGCAGTGACAGCCAGCGCAGCAATAATGCAGGAGGAACAGGAGGAGCCGGTGCTGCTGCTGGCAACAAGATTGACAATCAGAGTTTGGCGGCATTTCTGCAAATGTCCCGCTACACGCACAACAACACCGAGCTGGAGAAGGAGAATGCGCACTTTCGCATCTCGGAGGCGTGTATTGCGGCCATCGAGCATGTGAAGTGGAGCAGGCGTGGCACCACAACCATGAGGACGAGGCCAGAAACAGACACAGACACAGCTGAGGCAACTGACGCAGCAATTGTGGAAACAGATGGCGATGCGGAGTCACAACTCATGCCATACGTGGAGCAGCACGGCAGAGGCGGCAATGGCAACAGCAACAACAACAGCAACAGCAATAACAACAGTGCCGAAGCCGTGGGCTTGCAGTTGATATCACGCTTTAATGATCAACAACTGCCCAAGCTGGGTGACTTGAAGTGGCTTGTCTCGGAGGATGACACACCGCAGCAACTGCTGCCAATGCCCAAGCCACAGCAACATAATCAGCAGAGCACGTCCTCGCTGCTGGGCGAGGATGGCGCTGCTGGGGGGGATCAATTGTCGCTGGGAAGTCTCACGCGCGGCACACAGACCTGGGCACCGCCTCGTCAGCAGATCATCTTCACCGAGCATCCGGCCGCAACTCGTTCCCAGTTGCTGACGCGCCAGCAATATCGCTGCGCAGGCTGTGGGATGCATGTGCAGCGACAATACCAGCAACACTTCCGCTACTGCAATTATCTGGGCAAATTCCTCTGCACCGGCTGCCATCGCAATCAACTGTCGGCAATTCCCGCCAAGATCTTGCAGAACTGGGACTTTCGCTGCTATGGGGTCAGCTCGTTTGCCTATCGGCTCATCGAGCAGATGTACACGTTCCCGCTGTTCCACGTGCCCGACCTGAATCCGCAACTCTACGCCAGGCAGAAGCTGCTGGCCCGAGCACGACGCCGTCGCCAGCAGCTCAAATACGTGCGCGACTTCATTGCCAGCTGCCGCTTCGCTGCCAAGTAAGCTCGAGGAATCTTATATATATATATTGCAGGGGAATCTCTCATTCTATTGCTCATTATTGCAGGGAGCAGGAGCTGTTCAATGCGGTGCCGGAGCACATTACCAGCGATCTGGATGTTTGGTCCATGTGTGATTTTGTCGATGTGCAAAACAGCAGCATGTGCCGATCCATAGAGGAATTGATAGCGATAGGCGAGCAGCATGTGTACAAATGCGTGGTATGTTCCTGTCCTGCCTAGGGCAAGCTCAAGTTATGGATCCATGCATATCATCACTCATCTCATCTTTCAGCTGTGCACGGGTCGTGCTTTCGTCTGCGAGTACTGCCAGCAGAAGAGCGCCAAGCTGATCTATCCCTGGCAGCGCAAGGTGCAGCGATGTGGCCAGTGTGGTGCGTGCGCTCATTCCAATTGCTGGCGGAGCGTGGCCAGTGGCAGGTGCCAGCGCTGTGAACGATTACAGGTACGGACACTGGCAGGTGCCTTCTAATGTTTGTGTGCATTCGCAGGAAAAATGAATTTCTCTATATTGTATATAATCGTGTAAATTTACCAAAATTATTAGCAAAAATGTACCTCAAGCGAAAGACGTTACGAGTCCTGTTGACTTTATATATATGTATTAAACAAATATTTATTTAATTACAAACTATTTTTTGTGCATTGCATTAAATTGGTGGGACCGGGGGAAAATCAAAACGAAAACATTTCAAACTGAGAACGATTTTAACAAAACAGAACTCAGTGTGGTCAAAACCAACAATCGGCCATCAACAATCGATTGTGCTGCACAGCCAAACGAGAGTAGCATCGATAGCGCCTCCCTATCGATAGCACTATCGATAGGTCTTCTGATTGCTGCAATAACAGTTCTCATTTGGCATTACAGCAGCGACTAAAACTGTTCCTTTTGAGTCGGCAGTGCCATTTCGAGTAACCATTAACATTTGCTTGCTAGATTAAAGTTAAATTTTTGCACCTTTCCTTTAATGAATCGGAAACGCAAATGCAGTGCCGAGTAAAAAACGTCACAAGTGTTGTATAAATTAAATAGTTTTGACAAAATTTATCTTTTCGACATTTCTCGAAACATCAAAAATATATAAAAAAAAACGCGCAGTGCAACAAACACACCGCCGATGAGAAAGAACACCATAAATTAAAGTGTAGGTTGGAAAGAAAAATAAGACGAAAATTTGCAAGTTTTTTCTTGTTTGTTGGCGCTTGTGTTTCGAGTTTGAGCTTACAGCTGCTTGTCATCCAACAGCTTGCAGACGAAGCATAAATATATTTATTGAAATCTATAAAGGTAAGCTTACTGCAGCTAATAATCGGGAGAAAATATATAGAAAATCATTGCATTTGTGTTGGAAACCGAGTTCAGTTGATGCCTGACCGCCCGATGACAACCGATGGGCATAATGCTAATGCGTGCGTGCGTGCGAGTGTGTTTATATGTACAATTCATACATACATACGTATATGTATATGCAAATGTGTGTGTGCTGGGACAAAGCGATGCGGCGCACTTGGTATTAACGTGTGCTGTGCAAAATATCAGCATAGAAATCGGTCATTAATTGCATAAAGCCAGCATAAGTCCCAATAAGAAATCATACACACACGCACAAGCATATGCATATGTAGGTGTGTATGCATAGAAATGCGTGGACAATAATACGAAATATTTTGCAAGCTTGTGACCAACATGCACACACACACACACACACGGAGACAAACACATACACATACACATGTGCAGTAATGCATGTGTAAGCAAGCATACATATGCTTGCAATCGTGTGCGTACGTACATATGCGCCTGCATGTTTATTTATCGATGTTTCTCCTTCTCCTGTTACCCATTTTCTTTTCGTTGAATTTTCAGACAACTTAAGAGGCAGGCTGCTGCAACATTAGGCGCAAACAGGGCAGCGATTCGCCAGGAAACTTAATCGAAATCGAAATCGAATGCCATCACGATAACGGATAACAGAGCAAAAACAGGGAGAGAAAAACAAACAATTCTAAACTAATAATAATCGATAACGCTCGACAAAAAGAGTAAAAATCATAACAACAACAACAGCAGCAAGAACAAGAGCAACAACAACAATATCTTCTCTATATCATCAGCGCAGCCACAAATAAGAACAATAAGAACGGCGACATTAATAGAAAAAAACAGCAGGAACGGCGGCGTCTGCACTAGCCGACGATTAAATAGCCAACATTCAAGTTCCGAATAAGATGGACATTGAAACAGATCAGTCTATTGAAGCAATGGACACCCAGGACACTCAAGAGGTCGAAATAATCACAAGCGACCTTCAGCAGCAACAACAGCAACAGCAGCAACAACAAACAGATTCGCCTCCACAATTGCCCAAGTTTAAGAATTTAATACATCCACAGCTGCAGCCACAACAGCAACAACAACAGCAGCAGCCACAAGTACCCAGTGAGAACGGTAACGTGCCGCCACAGCAACTGCTGGCGGAGAGTAGCTCAACTTCATTTGGCCAAGAACAAGAAATGCCCATGGACGATGAGACAAAGGAGGATCAGTTCCGTTCGGAGACTGTATTCTCCTATACTGTGGAGAATGTCGGACAGATAAAGCAACAGAATCTATCGCCGCCGGTCTATGTCCGTATGCTGCCATGGAAGATAATGGTAATACCGAACGATCGTGCATTGGGATTCTTTTTGCAGTGCAACGGTGAGAATGACTCGCCCACCTGGTCGTGCAATGCAATTGCCGAGCTGCGTCTAAAGTGTCACAAACCAGATGCACCACCATTTACGCGAGCGCGGATCAAGCATTTATTCTACTCGAAAGAGAATGACTACGGTTATTCCAACTTCATAACATGGCAAGAGCTGCAGGACCCGGATAAATACTACGTGCACAACGGCAGCATTACACTCGAGGTGCATGTGATTGCCGATGCCCCGCACGGAGTACTCTGGGACTCGAAGAAGCACACGGGCTATGTGGGCTTGAAGAACCAAGGCGCCACGTGCTACATGAATTCGCTGCTGCAAACCTTATATTTTACAAACTCGCTGCGTTTGGCCGTTTACCGTATACCAACTGAGGCAGACGATAGCACCAAATCGGTGGGCTTGTCTCTGCAGCGAGTCTTCCATGAGCTGCAGTTCGGGGATCGTCCAGTGGGCACCAAGAAGCTAACCAAGTCATTTGGATGGGAGACTCTCGACTCGTTTATGCAGCACGATGTGCAGGAGTTCCTACGCGTCCTACTTGACAAGCTGGAGTCGAAGATGAAGGGCACCTGCCTCGAGGGCACCATTCCGGGACTGTTCGAGGGCAAGATGTCGTCGTACATCAAGTGCAAGAACGTCGACTACAACAGCACACGCTACGAGACCTTCTACGATATTCAGCTAAATATCAAAGACAAGAAGAACATCTACGAATCGTTTCAGGACTATGTTGCCTCCGAGACACTCGAGGGTGATAACAAATACGATGCCGGAGTCCATGGTCTGCAGGTAAGTGCGAGAAACTGCTTTGAATCTAATTTATACTCTATATATGTTTGTTTTTCTCCCCCTCTCCCCCTGATCCTTGCCCTATTAAAGGAGGCTAGCAAGGGTGTCATATTTACATCATTCCCGCCTGTGCTGCATTTGCATCTGATGCGTTTCCAATACGATCCCATCACAGATAGCTCGATCAAGTACAACGACCGCTTTGAGTTCTACGAGCAAATCAATCTGGATCAATATCTGGCTGAGCGCGAGAAGACACCAGCCGACTATGTGCTGCACGCCGTGCTCGTCCATTCTGGGGACAATCATGGCGGCCACTATGTGGTCTTCATCAATCCAAAGGCCGATGGTCGCTGGTTCAAGTTCGACGACGATGTCGTCTCCAGTTGCCGCAAGCAGGAGGCCATCGAACAGAATTACGGTGGCATGGATGACGAGATCTCCTTCCATGCCAAGTGCAGCAATGCCTACATGCTTGTGTACATACGTCAGTCGGAGCTGGATCGTGTATTGAGCGATATACCTGAGAACGAGATATCCAGCGATCTGGTGGAGCGTCTCGATCTGGAGAAACGCATCGAGATGGCACGCCGCAAGGAGCGCAGCGAGGCCAATCTCTATGTGCCCATCCATGTTATACTCGAGGAGTACTTTGAGTCGCAGCAGAAGCGCCGACTCTTTGATCTGGAGAAGACGCACCAGCGGCCCTTCAAGCTAAAGCAAAACCAAACTGTTAACGAAATGGTCGATATGCTGGTGAAGGCATTTGGGGTGCCACGCGATCGGATGCGCATGTGGAACATGTGCACGGCCCAAACTCAGAAGTTCCTTTACTTTGACTTCGAGGCGGAGGCACAGCGCACCATCGAACAGATACCCACATCACAGAAGCCATGGGTTATCTTCCTGGAGCTGGCACCGCCCGACAGCGACATGCCCCTGCTTCCGTTCAATCCCAAGACCGATGTGCTGCTCTTCCTCAAGTATTACGATGCCCGCAACAAGCGTCTCAACTACATTGGCTGCACCCAGCAGCCGCTGACGCGTCGCCTCTCCGAACTGGTGCCGGAAATCAATCGGAAACTAGGCTTCGATGTCGACACTGAGCTGACGGTGTTCGACGAATATGCCGACAAGAAGATACCCAATATCAATGAGCCGATCGAGAGTATTCTATACATAACGCAGGATCATCTGCAGGGGCCGATATTGATATTCGAGCGCGAGAATGTTGATGCCAAATTGGATTTGCCCACCGTTGAGGATTACTTCTTGGATCTGGTCTATCGCATTGAGATCATATTCAGTGACAAATGCAATTCCAATGAGCCGGACTTTACGCTCGAGCTATCGAATCGTTATAACTACGATCAGCTAACAAACGCTGTTGCCGAACGACTTAACACGGATCCACAGAAGCTACAGTTCTTCATGTGCATCAGCAACTACAAGGAGACGGCGGGCAACGCGGTGCCCTATACATATAAGGTGGGTACACTCGATGCACACTCTCTGTGCATACATTAGATATATACCCCTTTATTCTTATCCGCAGGGTACCATCAAGGATCTGCTGTCGTATACGAAACAGAGCACGCCGAAGCGCATCTACTATCAGCGATTGTCGCTCAGCATACACGAGCTGGACAACAAGAAGCTCTTCAAATGCATTTGGGTATCGAATGACCTGAAGGACGAGAAGGAGTTGGTGCTGTATCCGAATAAGAATGACACCGTTAAGGGTCTGCTCGATGAGGCCGCAAAGACGATAACATTTGCCGAGAACAGCCGCAAGAAGCTGCGCCTCATGAAGGTGGGCAACCACAAGATCGCGGCCGTATGCAAGGATGACATACTGCTGGAGACACTGATCAAGACCAACGAGTCGATAACCAATGCGCAGGGCACACAGAAGATCTATCGCATCGAGGAGGTGCCAGCCGAGGAGACCCAGCTGGCCGAGAATGAGCTGCTGATACCCGTTGCCCATTATACCAAAGAGCTGTATAATTCCTTTGGTGTCCCCTTCCTGACAAAGGCGCGACATGGCGAACCGTATGGTGCGCTGAAGCAGCGCATACAGAAGCGCCTCAATGTGCCGGACAAGGAGTGGGAGAACTATAAGTTTGCCATCATCACAATGGGACACACCATGGATGTCAATGACAATATGCCCATTGATCTGGAGGTCTATCGCACATGGACTGGCGGACAGTTGCCCTACTTTGGTCTCGATCACATCAACAAGTCGCGCAAACGCAGCTCACTTAACTTCTCCGAGAAGGCTATCAAAATCTACAACTAGATCAAGAGCAGCAACAGCAGCAGCAGCAGTAGCAGGAACAGATGCTGCAGCAGCAACATCAGCAGCAGCAGCAGCAACAACGATGGCAACAGCGACGGCAACAGCAACAGCAACCATGTGAAAGGGAAACGTTTGAGACAATGAGCTATACTATATAGATATATATATATATATATGTATGTATATATATATATATATATATATATATATATATATACACGTCCTTGTATTTATATATATGTACACATATGTGTGTGTGTGTGCGTATGTGTGAGTGTATAGAGACGACAATCACATATCCGCATACGTATGTATATCCATGTGTGTGTGTGTGTGTGTCTGTCGTGTTTGCTTCTTGTCCGCGCGAAAAGACTTTAAGGATAACGAAGGAACCCTCCACACACAGGACACAGGACACGCTTCCAAAAACTCCAAGCCAACAATGGGAACAACAACAACAACACCCCCCAAAAGCAGTTATAATATCAAGAACAGCAACAACAACAGTAAGAATGAATCCAACACCAATAGTAACAACAACAACAACAACTTCCAATGCCTCGAAAGAATAACAACAACAACAAAATAAATAAGAGCAATCAACAAATAATTAATGGCAAGCATATTGAAAGCATAACAACAACAATAACAACACAACACGGTTGAAACAACAACAAAAAACAACACAGACGTAAATTTCTCAGTTGCGTTATATTTTATATTATTTAATTCTATTGATTGTAATTATATATACACATTTTTTTTGATTGTTTTGATAAGTCTAAGTCAGCTAAGTCACTTATAATTATACAAGCATTATACCTACATACATATGCATATATATATCTATATATATATATGTGTATATATGCACATTTATACCATGATTTGTTCCCCGTTCTCGGCCTGCCGCCGCCGCTGTCGCCGTCGTTGTCTGTGTTTGTCAAAAGAGAAGAAAAGAAAAGATGCAAACGGCGATCAATTAAATATATATCTACCATATATTTTGTGAATTGCTTTCTATATACATATATAACAACAGTAACTAATAACTATTAGTATCTACTATAATGTCCATACATATATATAGAGAGAGAGAGAGAGATATAAGTGCCGCACACGTCTCTGCTCAGCTCAGCTCAGCCAGTCTGTCAATCGTCGTCCACCCCACAGCGCAACCAACAACTATCAAGGCGAACGAAGAGGGAGATAAATATATAGAGAGAAAGAGACGGAGACGGAGAGTGTCTGTAAGTCCTAGAGAGAGAGAGGAGGCTTCGGCTTCGGCTTGTGCAGTTGACACGATGTAGAAAGAGAGAAGTAGAGCAGATATACTATATACTATATATATTGTATGTCTATGTATACTTAGATGTGTAATAATAATAATGAATATACATAATTCAACAATAACAACTACAAACAACAACAACAATGTGTGAACGTTAAAGAGAAATTTAAAAAAATATAATATTCATAAAAAAAAGAAAAGAAAATTTCAAAGAGATCGAAAACGATTGAGTAAAAAAGAAAGAGTACGGATTTGTTTCAAACAACAATTATTTGTGATTTTAAAACATGAAATGATAATGATAAACATAAACATAAACATAATGATAATGCTAATGATACGGATAACGTTTATGCAAATGACTAGAGAGACCACCCCGCGCCCCCTGCCCCCCTCGTTCCCACTTCCCACTTACTTATAATGATGTTAATCATAAACTACTAAAATACGAAATAAAGAAACATTTAAATTAACATTTAGTGCTTTTACTTTGTTAGCTCTAGCATCAATCCCGAGAAATCCCATAAACAAACAGGAAATATTTTACAAAATCATAAATAACAAATAAAGAAAAAGCAGAAAAGAGAAAAATATTAAGAGAGAGAGACGGAAAATATATATATATATGCTACTATTATTTATGCAGAAAATAATTACATTTATTTATGTGTGTAAAAAGTGAAAACAAATAAAATACCAACAACTTAATGAGATTTCTATTCCTACTTATGGGAGGGAAGATGTTTCAGATTGCAATCAATATATAGACGATATATGCCACTATATCAGTCAGTTTTAGTCAGACCATGGCTACAGCTGAGAGTGCTCGACAGTTATATACCCTCTACCCGCAACTAATTCTATAATAAGCATATTTCGTGTTGCATACTTTGTGCTGCAGATTAAGAAATCTGTCCGCCCACAAAGTCGATTTGTTAAATTACTTTTTATACCCTTCAACCATTGAAAATGGTCAAAAAGGGTATACTAACTTTGTGCAAATGTATGTAACAGGCATAAGGAGGCGTGGGATTCTCATAAAGTATATATATTCTATTCTAGCCGAGTCGATTGAGCCATGTTCGTCTGTCTCTCTGTCTGTCTGTCCATGTGAACACACAGATCTCAGCTATTATAAGCGCTAGAGACACCAAATTTGTCATGAAGGTTCCTATATACTCTGCGCCAATCAAGTTTATTTGAAATGTTGTGTGCCACGCCCACCGCCCCCGCAAATCAATAATTTAATTTTTGAACTCAATTTGTACGCGCTGTATAAAAGATACAACTTGCTGACTTTAACATATACTAAGCTGAATGAATTATCTATGTATTAACCAAATTGCAAACCGTTTGGAAAATAAACACAGAAGTTATTTAAGAAAGTATGAGCAAGTGCTTGTGTCAGCTAACAAGGGAGAGGGGCGAGCGCCATCTGTCAAAAATAATTTCAAAGCATGTGCATATGTATGTGTGTAATAACAAATTAAACTACACCGGAACGTAGGATATCCCACTGTCGTATGCCGCGCGACTGTTGCTCTCGTTTTTTTTTGTTTCTTTATCGATCGAAGCCAAATTCAGAGCGATCATTCATTAACATTCTTCCTTTAAAATTCGATTTCTATGCGGAAGCAGGCGTGGCCAAATTCTTAAACAAACTTGTAAGTCACTGCCATATATATGTATGTGTGCTGTCATAAAGTTTAGTGGCACCAGCTCGTATAGTCTCTGAGATCTAGCCCTGCAGTCAGACAGACTTGACTATATAGAATCAGCTGTTGAAGTTGTTTAAGAGCACATATGGTTTGTGGAGTCGCACAAGTTTCTTCACATTCTCATAGTCAATATTAATACCCATGCTTGAAAAGCACAAGATTGCTACAGTCGGGCACGCTCGCAGTAACATACCCTTCGCCCTACAATTCCAAAGACAGCCAACATTTGAAATAAACTTAAGCTGCGCACAGTTTACATAAAACTTCAATTCAAATTTGGGGTTTTTAACTCTTATAAAAGCTGAGATCTTGACGTTCAAACAGAGTATCCTGCTCAAGAATATATATATACACTTCGGAGTCTGCCACGCCTCCTTCTGCTTGTTACATACATTTGCGGCAAGTTAGTTTCATTGATTGAAGGGTATAAACAGATGCACAGCTGGTTCGGAACGAAAGAAACAGTTGATGAATGAAGTTGTTTGATTTATTTTACATCAATTATTCTATATGATTGACGATAAGCTAAAGAAAATGAAATGGGGGGCTTAGAATTTACGACGCTTGAGCAGCTCTGGCCGCCAGTTGACCGGGTGCGTCTCCTCGCTGGCCTCGTCATCTTCCTTGTACACCTTGATGGTTTTGTCCGCTTCGGCCGTGATGAGACGCGATCCAGATTGATCAAAGCACATGGCAAATATGCCCGCTTCGCTGTCCATGGAGCCGGGCTGAACGGGTGCCTGGAACCGTTGGAAGTTGTAGCCTGTCCGCCAGTCCCAGAAGAACATGGTGCCGTTGTCGCCGCCCGAGACGAGCACCCCATCGGTATTGGCAGCCATGCAATTCACGATGGCCGTGTGGCCAGAAATGTTCTGGACAAAGTTACCCTCGGGGCAGCGCCACTGCTTGATGTTGTCAGGCGATGCGGATGCGAACATGTAGAGCGATGGATGCAGCACAATGCTGCGCACCGACTTCTTGTGGTTGGTCAGAGTGCAGAGGCTCTTGCCGGCGGCCAGATCCCACAGGCGCACAGTTGAGTCGTGGGAGCCGGTTATGATCTGTGGCTTGGTGGCCTGAGCAACCACACTGGCAACTGTATTCGTGTGGCCCGTCAGTGTGTGCACGTTCGCCTTGGTGCGCATATCCCAGATGCGTGCGGTCGAGTCACGGCCAGACGTGGCCAGGACATCGATGGTGGGATGCAGTGCCAGGGAGTAGACGGCGGAGAGATGGCCGTGATAGTGCCGAATCACCTTGTTGTACTCCAAATCCCAACATTTCACTTGACGATCCTCGCCACAACTGAACAGATACGGATGCTTCGAGCTGACGGCAACACCACGCACTGTGCTCACATGTCCGGTAAGCGATAGCTTCAGCTTGCCACTGGCCAGATCCCAAATCTTAATGACACGATCGCCAGCGCCAGTGGCAAACCATTCGTTGCCCGGCTCAACGGCAATGCAGCGTACCCAACCCAGATGGCCAGAGATGACGCGCGATAGTTTCCATGGTGCATGCCACTTGGGCTTGGGAATGCTGGGCGCCTTTTTTGGTATCAGCTGCACATTGCTGCTGTTCGCAGAGCTGTTCGGCATCGATGCACGCACCAAGGAGGTGCCGTTGAATGCCGCCTTGTCTTTGTCATGATATCTAACCAGGCTGTTGCCATCTGACGCCAGCTTCGAGCCAGATGCACTCAGATGTGTGCTGCCATCCGTAATGGCCAGAGGTGTGTCACTATCGCCGACATGTCCTGCCATCAACTTTCTGGCGTCCATTGATTTGTTGGCGCGGTCCAGTACCAGCCCATATGAGTCTCGTGCCTTAATGGAGCGTCGTAGCTTTTCCCTGTAGGATAAACCGAAGATATATTCCATTCATATAATTTTAATTCATTTCATGTACTTACAGACGGTCGTCAATGTCCGGCAAATTGCCTTGATTAGATACAAACAAATCATGTGTGCGCTTTAGGGAGCGAAATATTAGCGTGTGCACGCTATGCTTCTGTACATCTTCCATGTTTATGTGTGTGTCAGTCAAAAATTTTAATATAATTGTTTATTTGGGCAAAGAAGCAAACGTTGAAGTAAACGCGGCTTTGCTTCTTTTTTCGCTTAAATTGCCATTCGCAGTTATCGTAGACAGCGGTTGCCATTCAACCAGAAAATATCGATAGCCACTTAGCGCGATGCCATTTTGATAAATCTTACTAGTTACACAAAAATCCAATGAGATTATGCTTAAATTATTGTCTCAATACCAATTTAGCTTAAAATAAAAATTATAGTTTTTTTTTAACGAAAAGTTGCAGATTATTACGTCACAAACTTTTATCAAAATTACGATAGCAGCACTCACAAAAAATAAATCGATAAAATTCTTGTCGATTTGAACCGATTGGCAAACGCTTTTTAGGTATTTATGTAAATATTTAATCTATATAAATGAATGCCATCAAATGCGCCACAGACCCATAGCAACCCAGCTCCCTATTCATGTACAATAGTCATTTCATTCATTTCTGAAGCAAATATGTGGTTTTTTTGTTTTATTTTTAATTAGCGGGAACCGGTGATCCTGAAGCGGCATTACTCGATGATAGAGATGAGGACGTGGGCGACACAGATGCCGACGAAGCGCTGGCTGCAGCATGCGTGTTTTCCTGGGACGTCGAAGGTCTCGTGTTGAAGAACTGTTTGATCTGAAAACAGATGAATACATTATCTTGTATACATTTGCACAGGACAAATCATAATCTCAATGCGGCCCTTACAATTCGTTTAATGTAGTTACACGAAGTATCGTTATCCGAACTGGATACAACGTTGTCCACACGATATGGCGGCGAGACGGTGACTTCGTTTAAGATTTGTATATTCTGTCCTTGCCAGGACACTTCATGGTACTGAAATGAAAGACAGTACATTGATAAATCCAAAGTTGGATCTCTCAGATCATTATCTTACCCCAAGTTGTTTGGCTATCGCTCTATAGAGCTCTTGTGCTTCTGGACTTACATCGGCGTTTTTGGATTTTAGAAAATCTTGTCGTCTCTCGACTGTTTTACGTAGGCGCATTTTAACCTGCAAAGGGTAAAAACACCATTTACTATATCATATGAATGAATTGGAGGCCCTGCGACATACCTGTTCCAGGTTGAGCTTCTGCGGATCATCAATAAAGTTTCCGTTGCATTCCTTGATCACTTGCACGTTACTGCACAGCGACAGGTTCATCACATAAACATCATTTAGCTCTTCTGCGGTTTTCGAGTGACATTCTATTTGGGAAAAGAAAAGCAGAGAAAAGGCGCGAGAGCACACACAGGCGAGGGGAGAAGGATATCGAAAAAGATGTAAGGTAACCAATAAGAAGCAATACAATTGGACAATTCGTGGCAACGGATTATATAAAGCAAAAGATTTGCAAAACTTTCACTTTGGCATCGAAAGAAAGCACGCAGAGTGCAGTTCTCAATGATCGTGTCAAAAAAGGATACTCAATATTAGCATTTTTGTGTTATGATCGAATGCAAGAACTTCTCCCTCCACTTCGTCCTTAAAACAGGTCGTGCACAGCACTGTGGATCCGATACTGAAACAGTCGTTGACTGCATTTACTACGGCGGCGGTGGCAGCGGCCATCTTTAATTGTCGCTGTCGCTGCAACTCAAATAACTTCCAATGTGATATTGACAACAGGCGATAAATATGTATATATATCTATATATGTATATGTGCTTTTGGTATGTATATATGTATTTGTATTTGTGTACTTTATGGATCGGAGTTTTGCAATTAAAATGCAAGTGCAAACAAATTGGCTTTTAACACTGTTAACTGATGCTGCTACTCTGCTTATGCTGATATCGCTGTTGTTGTTGCTGTTATTGTTTTTTGTTACTGATTTATGTTGTTTGGTAGTGATTGAACCTTGTTGTTGGCGATTGAAATTGTTTACACAACTGGCTTAAACGTATTTTGTATACAATTTGCATGGAAAATGCGCTCAATTCCAATTTGTTTATAACAACAACATATGTTTTGCTCGGCTGGCTTCGCTTTGTTGTATCGTATGGTTGCGATTGTGGTTGTGTTGCACTTCCTTGCCGCGGATTCGCTTTCACATTCACATTCACGTTTTAGTGTCGGTCGGAGTCGCCTTTGCCTGTTTTCTACCGTTGTGTTTCTTTGACTACGTGTTTTGCGCTAGCTGCAAACAATAATATTGCGTGGCTCGTCCAAATGTATTCGCTCTGCCAGCTGCACAGGCGAATTATCCGTTTTAAATACGTATTTAATGGTTTTGTAATTGAGAAGTGTAAAAAAAAAATATGCTGCGTACGAAAAATTTATTGGTCAACACACGAAACAACTGCCAAAAAGGAGGCAGAAAAAGAAATCGCAGTGTTGCATATGCTCCCAGGGCTGCATAATATTTATGCGAGTGTGAGCGACAGAGCGCAATATCGATTAAAACGACTGCAAAATCAGCAGTCGATAACACATTGTGTTACTTTTATCCGATTGTTTACTAGTAAAAAGCAAAACTAACAACAGCTAATTCGTTGCGTTTTAGCGCCAAAAATAGAACAACGCTATCTCGAAAATATTCATGAATATAAGCAAAGAATTAATGTTGTAATTGCTTGCCTATCTTGCTATCCTGTGCCGCGAGTTTGATATCAATCAGAATGGTTGACGAAGAGAAAACAGAGGAACAGCGCAAACCCAGCGCGGAGACATATCTGCCAGTAAGCCGGGTGCGCACCATCATGAAGAGCTCCATGGACACAGGCCAAATATCGAACGAGGTTGTCTTTCTCATCACCAAGTGCACGGAGCTGTTTGTGCAGCACTTCGCTCGCGAGGCGAACAAGGCGTACTGCTCCAAGGAGAATGGCAACATGCTCAAATACGAGCACCTATCGCAGCTGGTGAACAAGAGCAACAACATGGAGTTTCTGCTCCAGATAGTGCCACAGAAGATACGTGTGCACGAGTTTCAGGAGCTCTTACGCTTGAATCGCTCCAGTTCCAGCGATGAAGATGATGATAGTGACTTCGACTCGGAAGAGTCCGAGGATGATGAGTAGAAGATGTGCAAACCGAACTGCAAACCCCATCAAACCCATCGAACTTCGAAATATCAAGCCAGAAAAAAAAGTCATTATCATAATAATCTCTAACAATAAGTTTAGTTAAGAGAATTGTATACAATAAACCCCTTTAGTACCACATAACAGAACTCCTCCAATACTTCGCATAAGTGCTGGCCCCAGCATATCGTCTCTGACCGCCAAGTGGTCCAACTATGACGGTCTGTTTTATGACATTGCCGCTGAAGTGGGGGCGACTGATAAACTCTGCCGGCATTAACCCGGCAAAGTCAAGTTGGAGCACTCGATGCTTTATCAACAGCAGAACATACATATATGTATATACATATATATACAATGCATATGTGTGTGTGTTTATATTTATTAGTATTTGCACTGTCTTTCAATTGAGAACAAAACGAGTAAAAAAAAACCAATTAGAGATATAACATAGCATGATTATTATAATCATCGAGTGATTTAGATCTTCAGAGCGACACCGGGGTACCCCTTGGCGCCGAGACCGGTCACCTTGTAGGTGGTGCCAGCCGGCACGGGCAGATTCGGCTTGGCGGCGGTGGTCACGAACAGAATGTCCAGGTTGGGTCCGCCAAAGGCGACGGAGGTGACCTCCTTGGTGGGAATTGCGATCTCGAGCAGAACTTTGCCGGTGCTGGAGAAAGGGAGGAAACAGATTTGATATTCGAGTTGGGGATATGCGCTGCTCGAGAGGAGTACGTACCTTGGGTTGACCTTGAAGATGGTGGCACCATTGAATGTGGCCACATAGAGATTGCCCTCGGTGTCGATGGTGAGGCCATCGGGCAGCAGATGATCCTTGGGGCTGGTCCTGCGCAGATCGAAGATCACCTTGGGGTTGCTGGCAACACCGGTGTTGAAGTCGTAGTCATAGGACTTGACCTCGTAGTCCGTGGTGTCGATGTAGTAGAACTTCTTGGCCTTCTCGTCCCAGGCCAGGCCGTTGGAGATGCCAACGTCGCTCTTCACCAGAGTGACAGCGCCGCCAGCCTCCCATCTGTAGAGCTCGCCATGACGGTGCTCGAACTCGTCACCAATGTAGCGCATGGTGCCGCCATAGAATCGACCACGGGGATCGGCCTTGGCGTCGTTCAGACGGTTCTCCTTGAAGTCAGGCTGCACCTCGAACAAGGTGCGCACCACCTTGGCCACCGGCGAGACGCCGTCCCAGTTCACAATGACGGTGCGACGGCCACAGCCGACGGCAAACTCCTGCGGATTGCCGGCAATGGGCAGCACAAATCCAGCAAGGGTTTCTCCCTCGATTTGAGTCCTGTAGGTCTTGTTCTGCTTGTAATCGTAGCGCAGCAGCTTGCCAGCCTCCAGGTCGACGAAGTACAGCGACTGCCTGGCCTCATCCCAGTGGGGGCCCTCGCCCAGACCGACAACCGAATCGGGAAGTGCTTCCACCTTGTAAGACATCTATGCAAGGAGAAACGGTACAAGGTTACAGGTTAGAAGAGGAAAAGGAGTGAAAGGAATTCCAATTACCGTTGCACTGTGGCACAGTGGCACCAGCACACTTAAAACTAATAAAACTGCTTGCTCTGGCAACAACAACAACATTCTCAATACGTTCTTCTCGTGGAGTTCAACAGACTCGCTTCAGATTTAACTGGACACTGAAGCAGCTGCCGGCAGTGCGGAGAGTATTTATTATTAAACAAATGCACACACTGACAACACACAATTACGTGTGAATTCGAGTTTGTTGTTGTTGCTGTTTTTTATTCGATTTCGTTTTCAATTAATCCCGCCACAGTCGACGCTGCCAGCAGCTGTGACGTCATGCCCTTCACTGTGATTTCTCAGCTGGCCAGTTGGCGCTTGTTGTTGTTGTTGTTTTATGCACGTAATTGGTTAGCATTGTTGTTGTTGCTGCTGCTGCTGCTGCCTGGCAAGCAGTGCAACTCACGGACAAACACACGACACACAAACAGATGCACAGACACTCATGCAGAAGCATGGGAAGCAAAGAGAGAGAGACTCAGATCAAAGATGGCGTCGTCACAAAGGATAACAAGACAAAAACAAATCGCACCGTGGTGCGACAGTTAAACAATTGTCAACGATTTTTAATTGCATTCGCAGTTGGCATTTTAGAAAATTGTTTAATTGCCAACTAACTGAACGCACTTGTATGTGTTGGTGTGTGTGTGTGCGAACAATTGTGTACAAGCCAGAAGCAGCTCAAGGGTATTAGGCGGTAAAACTAATTAAGTCAGCTTGCAAGAGGTTTTTAAATCGAACATCTATAAACTATCTTTGAAGTATTTTGTCGAGTGACTTGTTTTCTGAAAAACAGCAAATCACTTTCCGATTGTAACTAGAGTAATAACTCTATTGTTTTATGACACGTATATCACACAAAAATAAAATACAAAATACACTTGTTGCGTTTGAATAACAAAATTCAGAAGACTTTCAATTGGATTCCCCTTGAGTAGGACGCGCCCTCCCAGTACATACCTTTGGGATAATGCGAGATTAAGTTGCTAGGACACTGCGCGAACAGACTGTGTATGCGAACTGAAGTCTCTGCGCCTGGCTAGGGAACATTTATAGCCCGAATCTGGCAACAGCAGCCGGCGTTTAGGTGATATACATACGTACACACATAGTCGAGCGCTTGATAAGAGGCAGAATGTGCAGGCGAAACCAGATAGGCTTATATACAAATACATACGTACACTCAGATGGTGCGACTGTGTGGGTGAATAGAATTGTGTACGAACCTTAATAAAGTTCGCAATGGGCTCGCTTCGGAGAGTCGAGTTCTTATCACTAGAAAGAGTCTTATATTGAAATGCTACAGTCATCCACCGTCAAACGGATTAGGCAGACATGCGATAGGTTCGCAACGATGCAGCGTTGTCTTTACTGTACTGCAGCAAACATATTATAATTAATTTGTTTCTGATATTTAGTTATTTTGTTTGCTGTGTGGGCGCCCTGATAATTCCAAAATGCGCCTATAGCAACAAAAATAATAATACTATTGCATAGGTCTTTTTTTTTTGCATATTAAGTGATATCTGCAGTTTCCGGTCAACTACCAAATGAGATAAGTTGCACCCGTGCTGTGCAAATCGCTTGCAGCCCACTGTTTTAAATAAAAGGATGCAGAGTTGCTTTTGCAAATTGCACCGATCATAAGACCCCAACTCAGCATTATTTATGCGAACGCTCTTTGCACTCTGTCGCTGATAGCCGAACAGAACGGGGGGGAGGTTGCAGGGGAGGCTGCACAACAGACTAGACTATATATAGCCTATATATAGTCTGTGTGTGTGTGTAGGTATAGTATGTATAAAGTCAAGGCTTATCTTTAATTGTCACCCAATGTCAGACTTTGGGTATTGTATGCAAAATAAATGAGTTTTAATTAATTTACAGCCTGATTTATGACCATATTATGATGATGGGCATATTTCGTTGATTGCTCCTTTGACCTAACATGACAACTATTTTTAGTAAACTTTCTACAATACCAGCTATCTTCAATTTATAGCATCAAGCATACATACACTCATGGTCAGTGTAATATGTTTTAAGTATGGAGTCTCCGAATTATTAGTATAAAATTGTTTAAACAAAGTTTTACCCAGGAGTAATATTTGTTCTATGATCTTACACTATTTTAATGTATATTACAATAATAATGGACCCATTGAAGGGCACGATAATACATTTTTTTTATCTGACACAAAATTGAGCCATTCAAAATAATAGGTGCCACAAGATTCGTTATTTCTGTTCTCATTCTAACCAAAGTCGTGTTTCCCTGTCATTACTTTGAAGTCCTGGTTCAGTTTTCTAAATAAGTGTCCTTGAATAAAGGCCTTGTTTAGTTGATTTTCTTCAATACATTACTTTGTATCCAACTCTGCAGTTAAGTTTTAATAAAAATTCTGATGTCTAAGAAACTTAAATAAACTAAAACCAGTAAGAAAAGCAACAGTCGCGCGGCACGCGACAGTGGGATACCCTTCGACTTATGTTTCGGTGTAGTTTAATTTGTTTAATTCATACCCATATATGAACATACTTTCAAATTATTCTCGACAGATGGCGTTCGCGCTTCGCGCTCACCTGCCTCCCGTGTTCGCTGACACAAGCACTTAGAGTTATGCTCATACTTTCTTGAATAACTTCTGTGTTTATGGATCGATCCGATTCTAGAATAAGTATATATAATTATCAGTATTTATGTATATGTAGTATATGTTAAAGTTAGAAAGTTATATATTTTTTACGACGCATACAAATCGAGTTTAAAAACTAAATTAGTGATTTGCAAGGGCGGTGGGCGTGGCATCACAACTTTGAAATTAACTTGATAGCTGAGATCTGTGTGTTCTGGCCAGACGGACAGACAGACGGACATGGCTCAATCGACTCGGCTAGTGATCCTGAGCAAGAATATATTTACTTTATGGGGTCTCCCACGCCTCCTTCTGCTTGTTACATACATTTGCACAAAGTTAGTTATTTTAAAACAGTGTAGCCGGGTACGGGTTACGGGTAAAATATTATTCCTGGGCTAAACTTGGTTTAACAAATCTTATACTGAAAATTCGAAAACGCCATAGTTAACATCTATTTCACTGACAATGAGTGTATTTATATATTTTTTTTGGGAAAACAATATATGTAAATTAAATCAAAACTTAAGCTGATTTTTTGGGAGATTACACCATTTACACATATTCCGCAGGTAATATTCAAAGGCGATCTGGACATACTACATTCAACTATTAGGAGCGGCAAGCATAACAACCCTCTTGATGATCCGGCAAACAACCTATGAACGTCTTAAGTACCTTCAACAGGTTGAACAACATTCCCAACAACCTCCCGATCTTAAGAAGGAGGACTGCGAAAAATTATACCATCGAACCCTAATATTCTTGGTTCCTAACCGCACAACTATTTTGTACATCTCTCTCCCCACCGTGTGGACAAATCTTAAATAAATAAAACTACGTTTTCTGATAAAACAATCAATTCAAGATAAATGCTTTACAAACACTTCTATCTCATTAATCGTAATTAAAATGACGGGCTATCAAAATGCCAGGACACACTGTGCACTGCTTGCAACTCCAGTGGAATGTGAACGCAGAACGCAACAGCAAGCAGTGCAACCCATTACTTCCAGAGTAAGGTTATGCTGTTATTACTTTGCTGCGCTTAATATTTATACTTTAGCTATGATAAATAAGCTTGAAATATGATATGGTCATCTCATGTGTTCTTAGGAAATCGGTGCACACACTGAGCAGTTTTCAATAAAACGTTTTTCAATTTATCCGAATGAAATACCGTTATTGCGATTTCTAATAAGAAAACCTAGCAAAAAAGAATGATTGGCATACAACAATTAACATGACCCGTTAAAGTTATTGCTTATACTTATACATTTATCACGGTATTTCAACTTATTCATAGGGGAATCATGATACATTAATGCAGAATTTAAATATACAATTAGTGTGTGTTTGTTAAAAATTCGAAGAAAACATTAGCCTTTTATCGCAAATTGCAGTGCTTTATTTTTTATTTCATGAAATAAACATTATAGGTTAGTAATTATTTAAGAAATGTGTGCATGTGTAAAAATGCACATATGAACTTATGTATAGGGATAACTACTTATTATAATTATTATTACACGTGACATTTATATGGATAAACAGGTTACGTGTAGTGTTAAAAAAGGAAAATAAACTGAAAACGAATTAGTAACACATGAGTACACAGGCAAAATTATGGTTATTGTGTTTTAATTAAACAATTAGTTTCAATAATTTTTAATTAATATATTAACAGCAATTGCTATTTTGTGCATGTTCATACAGACGTATTCATTTTACCTGGCTAACGTTTATCTCTTAAATTCAATAATTAAAATATGGAATATATTGTCGCAAAGTGAAAATATTTGTTTAATAATTCAAAGAAACCAAAACAAAGAAAGGAAAACAAACAAGTAAAACGTGTAGAAAACAAACTAGATGATAACGTGGAACAGCTGATCAACGGCCAGCAGTACTGCCAGCCCTGGTACAAAGCAGTGTATTTCATTTCTTATCGCTGTTAAATGGTTTAACATAAACGTAAGTAGACAGATGACTGGACTGTTGCGTCGCTGTTAATAAACATATTCAATTTTGCGTTAACATTACTCACCGATAATGTTGGAGTTGATTCATCGATTCTGAACCACGATTGTTTTCGCAGCACTAATCATTTGTTGTTGTTTCGCCGCAAGGTTCGGACGTGTATTTTTCCCGAGTTACACATTGGGAGTCGTTCGTCTCGTTGTGTTCATTTCTTTTTTTTCTGTGTAATTTTGTTTTGCATACAAAACACAAACGGACACACGACCACGACGGAGTCGTTTTGACTCACCAATACCAATACCGATAACCAATGCCCGTGCCCAGCAATCAGCAGATGTGAAATGTGACGACACGACGGAAAAGTGTCTGCAATCGCGCAGCCGAGGCGACAAAAAACCATTTTGCAAAAAAAGAAAAGAAAAAAGTGAGAGGAATCGGCAGCGACGCTCACGCGTTGTGCGCCCCCATTCAAAATAAAAGTGAAAACGTGCAAAATACACAAAGCAAGAAAGAAACAAGAACAGCAGCAGCAGTTAAGTTAAAACTTTTCATCTAAAAATGTGCGACGCTGCCGCAACAACAACAACAACAGCGACATTACAAACCGAAGCAGGAGCTGCGACTGCAGCGGGGGCTGCCACCGGAGCTGGAGCCGGAGCCAGCGATACAGGAGGAACCGCAACTGCAACCGCAACAGCAACAGCGATGGAAGAACAGAATCAACGTACACGACAAGGCTGTTGTCGCCTCTGCATTGCCCCCGCCAGCGAGTGCATTTCGATCATTAACAGTTATGCGGCCGATAAGGAGCCACTGGCTACTAAAATACATAACTGCGTAAATATCAAGGTGAGTAGATAGACAGCAAAAGGGAGTCGAGAAGAAGAGAAAGAACGAACACACACACATGCACATGCAGACATGCACATACACACCACGTAATACTCTCTGTGCCCATCTGCCTTGGTGGATTCAATTTATACCTGCTGCTGCTGATGGGCTGCCCCCCGCCCTCGCCTTCTTCCATGTCATTCCTCCATATAACGAAACCGTTATACACACAATGCTTGCTCCCATTCCCCTTGTGCGCCTGGAGCCGGAGCAAGCGGCCGGCCACCTGCCACACCCGAGGATGTTGCTGATGGGTCATCCACTTAACTCTTGCCGAGCGGCAGCAGCAGCAGTTGCTCTGCCTTTGCTGTGTCTGTGTGCATGTGCGTGTGCTTGTCTGCCTGTGTGTGTCCGAGTGTAATCGATAACACCACTGCCTCCAACTCAACAACTTTACCCAGCTCTGCTTCGCTGACCAAAAAGAAGAAAAAATGGAAAGAAAAAGTGAGGTTAAATACGAAACCAAAAGTAAAATATGCCTCATCAGACGCGAGCTGCTGCTGCTGCTGGCCCCATTTGATTGTGCAAGCGCTGACGATGACGACGACGGCGGCGACGACGACGACGAGACCGATACCCCGACACCGAGACCGAGCCAAACGTTGTGTCGTTCGTTGCCAGCTGCAGCATTCTCTCCTACCCGATAGCCGTTGCCGTCGTTGTTCCTATCAGCAGCGCCAGTTGAGCCCGTGAGCAACATCATCATCATTGGAAACGGAATCGGTATCGGTATCGGAATCGAGCATTCATTCGTTTGTCCATGCCAATGCTCCGGGTCTGTTGGTGCCTGGTGGCTTTGTGCTTGAAGTGCCAAGTCACGATGCCCGACAACGTCGATGTCGATGTCGATGGTGACGACGACGACAACGACGAAGCGACGTTTATTGGTATTGGTGTAACTTTGTCGTTGTCGTTGTGGTTGTTGCTGGCATTGCCTGTGGCTCGCTGGCTGCGGCTGTTTGCTTGCTTGGCTGGTTTGTCGCTTGCTGTGCTCACTCGACGCCGCCGCTGCTGCTGCTGCTGCTCGACGATGTTGTCGCCGTCGTCGTCATCATCGTCATCGGCATTTCGTGTGCTCTGCTGCTACGTTGGCAAGAGCTGAGCAGCAGCTGCTGCCCATGGCGCAAGGCATGGCGTGTTGTGGCTATGGCTGGGAATCGCCCATTCCTTTTCCTTCCCGTATCGCCATCGTCGTCGCCGCCGCCACATTCCCGTATAGAGCAATGTCCATGTAGCACAGGTTGAGGTTAGAACTGACCGGCAAGTAGCAATAGCAGCAGGAATGCAGGGAATATTTGTAATATACAAATAATAATAAAAACAAAATATGTAGATTGTTTATTATTTACAAAATTCGATGCCACTGCTTCTTCTTCTTGCTGCTCGGCCTTTTAAAACATTTGTTCGCTCGCACACAATCACACTAGAGATGAGCGCCATTCTCGTGTTTGCGAAATTCAAAAACAGAAACAGAAGCATTCATCGTTTATCGATCGAATGTGCCGTTAACATGGCGCCAGCCGGGAGATGTTATTCTTACATGATATTTTGCATAATTGAGTAACTGCTGTAATCGAATTGGATAATCGTTTTTTTTTTTTTTTTGTTGGTTCACAATTTTGCAACTAGCAATTTCGTGCTAAATATTTTTGGGCTTGTTTTTGTGTCCATCGCTGTGCGCCAGAATGCACGATGATACGAATGAGCAGCACAAAGCGTGGAGAGCAATGAGCGGCAGCGGCGCCCGAACGTTGTTCAACAAAAATTTTCGAGGCCGTCACCGTCTATGGGATTGAGAGCGAGCGAAGAGAGTGAGAGAGGGAAGGAAAAGACGTGCGTGCGTTCATATGTGTGAGTGTGGATATGCGTGTGTGTGTGTCTGTGTATGCGGAGCTTGGGTCGCGCTTGGTTCGTTTCATATCGGCTGCGGCTCTGCCTGCTCTGCCGCTGTGCCTGCCCAGCACCAGAGCAATTACGTATAATTTTTGTGCTCGCCTCGCTTCCATGGAATTCGCAGCCATTGTACGATGACGCTTGTTGCAGCCCAGCACAGCACAGCGAGTAAGCCCCAGGTTCTCCTCGATTCTCGGTTCACACAGAGAACCCAGAACCCTGACGAGTCCAGTCCAGGTCTCGATTTATATCTACATCCAGCATCCAGTCCAGCCTATTTCCGTTCGTCTTCTCATCTTACACTCTCTGACTGTGCATCTATCCCTCTGTCGCTTTCCCTTGATGCCTCCGCTCTCAGCTCTCTCATGCTCGCGCGCGCGCTCTTGTCGTGTCCTTCATTGGGCTTCCATTTGTGACTCCTCGCTGGGCTCATGATATCCGGTGCAGGCACCTCTGGGGCACAGCAGCAGCAGCAGCCGCCGCACAAAAGGGAATACGCAAAATGAGAAGAATAAAGAAAAAGCAACAGCTACGAAAAGAAGCAGCAGAAAAAAGCAGAAGCAGAAGAGGAGAAGGAGGAGAAGCACAGCGTGAAAAGGAGGGAAGACAGCTAAATGAAACTGCCTTCTGGATTTGTGGGCTTCGCTAGCTTCATTCTCGTTGCCTGGTGCCGACTCTGAGAGCTCTCTTGGTTATTGATTCTTTCGCTTGGCAGGCAATGGCGGCGACGGCGGGGCACAGCTGAACCAGCAGGCACAGGCAGCGGGCACAGGCAGCGGGCAGAGCAGAGCAGAGTCGCCCTCGTCATCCACAGTTCGTTCATTCGGTACAAAATGGTTGCCTCATGGCGTGGCACGGCGCGGTGCGAGGCGCAGCGACTCTTTGGCCTGCGCCCCCGGCAACGACATCATCTACGTCGTCGTCGTCATTGTCGTTGTCGGCACGTTGCTGCTGCGTGTGCTTGGCACTTGGTGCTGGCACTGCGCTGCTCTTTGGTTTCGCTTTGGCTCGATTTCATGGTGAATACACCAGCACCAGTACCGGCAACACACACACACACACACACACACACAGAGATACTCAGATACACATGGACATGGACTCACTCACATGAACACATGCACATACACATACAGACACAGACTGGCACATAAGCAAGCAAAGCGACCAACCCGACCGACCATTTGGTTGGCGTCATCGCTGTACTCTGCTCTGCTGTGCGGTTCGCTTGTTATCTGGAGGCGGACCACATGAACACACACACACACACGCATGCATACACATACGTAGAGCAGTAAGCAGAGGGCAGGGCAGATACAAACGTACTACACATGCGAGTGGTTTTTGGTCGCTCGGTCGCCGCTCTCGGTTCGAGCAGATTAACCTGGTGGTGCTGGTGCTGCTACTGCTGCTAGGGCTGGTGCGCACGTAAAGGGGCTTATGGAAGAGGTTGCAGCAGTTGGTTGTGTGGCAAGTTGCGTTGCCTGCCTTGTTCCCGCATCGAATTTCGGTTATATGTACATCATCATCTTTTCAAGCAACCAACTGCAGCTGGTGAACAAGAGGAGGGTGTGGGGAAAGGAATTAACTTTCTCTGATCAGTAGATCTGCCCGTGGAGAGCGTGTCAAAGTTGTCACCTTCATGCGGTTATCCATGTTATTTCATGCAACGATTACTTTCCCAATTTATCGATTGCTTAATTATGGTTACACTTGTTATTCCCCGCCTTTAAGAATCGATAGCTTTGCTAATTTATCGTTTGTTTAATCATTTTTACTTTTGCTTTGGGGAATAGGCGAGGGGCTCCAATAAAATCCGATAACTTTGCCAGTTTATCGATTGCACGTTCTTGTTGTCGTTGGCAAGTGCACTTGACTGACATTTTCACAAGTTGTTGTTGTTGTTCGTCCGTAATTCGATATGACAACAACAACAACCGGCAAAGATCGGCACTGCTTGCTAATGCGGAGGGTTACTTTCGTCGAATAGGACACGCACACACACTCATGCACACGAACACACACACACACTGACGCAAACAAACAAACACATGCATTCACTTGCGCACTTATACATAAACAACTGACGACGAATAAGGACACAAAACGAATACGGCAATGAAGGCGAAGAAGCAACAGCAGCAGCAGCAACAACAACAACAAGATCAGCAGCCACATAAAGAACCCGAAACTCGTTCAGGTCCAAGAGATCATGCGGCGTTGCTGGACATGCTCTGTGTGGCTCTTTATTTCTGGCCAGCATCTCTGACTGTTGCGCTGTGCTGTGCTGTGCTCTGTGCCAGCATCATGGCGACGGTGACGGCGTCACCGATGATGATGATTGTTGCACCTGGTGGCCAGCAGCAGCGGCAGCTGGCAACGGCGGCAGCTGCTTCTGCATGTTGTTGTTGTTGTTGTTGTTGATGTTGTGTGTGTTGTTGCTGCTATTGATGGATGTGGAAAGATTTCCTTTTCAACTTTCTAAAAAGGCCTGCCCGACTGCGCCCAACGGAATATTGTGCCTTATGCCCGATACGCTGATCAAGCAAAATGTATAAAACACATATGTACATATCGTACATACACATTAACATGGCATGTAACAAAATAAACAAAATGAAAATTGAAATTGTTAAATTAAATAAAAAGTAAACATTTCATATAAGTATTCACATTAATATAATTTATTTCTATATTGCAATTTATTTTGTCTCGATAAATTTGCGGCAAGTGCACTTAATCAATCGATAGATTGGTACTTTATTTGGTACTTTTTCCGATTGGGGGGAAGGGAAATAAAGAACGAAAATCTGACATGCTCTGTCAGGCATCTTCAATTTGAATTTAATTATTTACATTCGTATATATACGTACATATGTATATGCATGTATGTATATATGTATATTATATTTACATACATGCCGCCCTGCTGGACGTTCAGATAGCGCACAATTTAGTTTCTCTGTTAAACAAGCTAATCGTGTTGTTCATCGATTGCATTTAGGCAAAACAACAGGAATAATGCTTATTAAAGTCAACGGAGTTCCCCCGCGCGTCTTTCCCTTTCCTTTACCCGCAAAATGCCAAAGGCAACTATTGTTGTTGTTGTTGCTGCTGCTGTATCCAATTGCGATTTTGCCGCCATCATCGTCATGACCACTTGAGAAAGATGTGCCCAACAGGACGTCGTTGTGCGGGTGTGTGTGTGCGCGCGTGTGGAGTGGTCGGCTCACAGGGGCGGGACAAGGTGAATGAACAACATATTATCGAAACCCTTCAAAGTCAAAGTGAGGTGGGGAGAGATATATCTGGGATGAGAAATTCAGGACTCAAGTGCGTACATAAGACATTCGTACATAAGCACACACACACACGCAGACATGCATGCACTTGTGTGCGTGTGCATTTATATGTATGTGTATATATGTACATATGTACCTTCACGGCATGTGCACATCACATCTGCTTTGCCTGCTCAGGGGGTGTGGGGAAGCTCGTAGGCATGGCAGCCCAAGAAGATGAAGGGCAAGCGGAGGGAGAAGGTGTTGCTGCTGATTTACGAATTACAAAAGCATAAAAGCTCACACCACACACATAAATATGCAAAAGTAGGCATAATATGCATGCAACTGAATGCAATACATACAGTGCGTTTCAAAATAATAGGTACAGTAGCAGTAAATAAATAAAGATAAGCAATTACTTACGATATTGCATTAGCCGTGCGCTTCCCATTTCTTGATACTATACTGGGTACATTTTTTGGATTGTGTCGAAGTGATTCAGGTCCTGGAACTGCTCTTAAGAGTATGACACACTTGAGAAAGAACAACTTGCAATTATTTTATTCGAATGAAGGGCACTGTGTGTGTTTGGTTTATTGTATTTTCAAGAGTGCATGTGTTTGACAGACACACACATGCCTAAGACGTCAGAAATGTCTTCGATTATTGCAAGCTGTCAAATGTTACCGGCACAACAGCAACAACAACTGACTGTTATTGCGTGTTTCTGTTTTGCTTGCGTCTTTCGTGTTTCAAGACAGTTTTCTTTGGTACTCATAGCAAGCATTAACTGTAATTTTGGCAACATTTTATCGATAGTTTTAAAAGCTGCAGTATTTTTCTATTTATTAATGTAAATGTTAAATTAACATGATAATAAAATACGTAAATATTTATATGGCATTCGATAAATAGGTATTTTTATCTTGCTGACATTTCACACTTTAATTCGATAAACAGATTATTTGATGATTTTTCTATTATGTCAATTTCCATTATTTATGAATAATACATAAATGTTAACCATGCCTTTGCTATTTATTTATGCAGAAGTGCATATTTATTGTATTTCTTTCTATCATTTGTAACGGCGCCTACACGTGCATGCAATAATTGCAAATGTGTTTAAGAAACTTTAATTGAAAAGCCAAAATGGTCCCATGCCACACACAATTAAAAGCAAATTATGTACAAACACAAACCCAACTGCTAGATTAACAACAACAACAATTAGATGTTTATGTACCTCCAGATACATAAGCAATGTGCATGTATATACATGTACATAAAGTGCGTTCACATCTGTACATACCTATGCATGGGTACATGGTCATGTCCAGGTACATACATATGCATTACATGGTTATAGAGAGACGCATACATGCGCACACAAAGCGCTATCAGGCAAAAGGACATGGGACATTGGACATGCGTTTCAATTGCACTGTTAAGTGTGCGCGTGAGTGAGTCCGTGTTTGTTTCTCTGTGTGTGTGTGTTTGTTTGTGTGTGCATGGGCTTCTGCAACATGGAGTTTTGCATATAATTATAAGCAGGTCATTGACATTAATAGACCAACAGCAGCATCATAGCCCCTGCCCTGTCCTATTCCTGTCCATCCAGGAATCGACAAAGCCGAAGAAAACTCAAACCGCCGACACCACTGGCTGCGCTTGCTGAACAGGACACAAGGTGTTGGCGAGGGTGGGGTTGGGAGGATTTGGTCAGAAGATTTCAGGATGTGGGGCGGTCTCCAAATGCCGATGACTTATGCCTGCTGCTGCTGCTGGCCCAAGGCATGTTTTAAGTATGTACATAAAGAAAAACAGAGTCAACCACCTGCATACACACATATGGAACATATGCGTGTGTTTGTGTGTGTATGTATCGGTAATTATAAATATGCATATGTGCAAGTACTTTTCTGCTTTGTGATTATGAGATTAGCAATCGAAAAGTAGCAGAGGGGGCAACTGAAATGATATTATTTTAAAGCGAGAATCATTTAACTATTTAATGAGTAATTAAGCACTAACAAACAAAGGCAACAATGCAATTGAATAACTTTTCTCACTGCTATCGATATGTAAAAGGATCATTCAACATTTTATTTGACGTCTAATTGCTTTGACAATTATCTATGTTAGGTTTAAAGTGCCTGCTGCACAGAGTTGTCATTTATTCAAAAAAACTAAATTGTCTAGAGTTGCAATAAAAGCTAGATAGAGATAGACCTTGATTTGACGGGGAAAAGAGAATTAGGCAACAGTGGTTGTTGCTTCAATGTTCGATTTTACTACTTATGTTAAGTTTGTTTGTTATCGATTTTGTAACTGATAATGTTTGCACATGTTTCTTGCAGATAACAGCATTGGATCGCCTGTCGCTGTACATATGCCATGCCTGCATCAGCTATTTGAACTCTTGGCAGAGCTTCAAGAACCGCTGCCTCAGCTCCCAGACTAAACAGCGTCAATGGCTCGACTCCGATCGGAACAAGCAGCAGACGCTTTTGGGTTATTTGGATTTAAACAGGGCCGAGAATGGCAATGCCGTTGATCAGCAGCAGCAACAACAACAGCAGCAGCAGCAATCGGAATCGAAAATCGATTCGGCGACAGCTGCAGCCGATAAGGTGTCCGCCAACATATTGGATGGTATACCCTCGTTGAAGAAGCGCAAATCGTTAACAGTCTATGTGAGTCCCAAGCAACAGCTTCAACAGCTACAACAACATCAACAGCAACAACAGCTACAGCAGCAGCAGCAGCAACAGCAGCAACAACAGCAGCAAACAGCAAGAACAACAACGGAACAAACACAGCAAACATTGCAGACCCTTTTATTGCAGGTGCCCTCAACGACTTTGGCAACGGTTACAGTGCAGCAACAGCAACAGCCACCACATCAACAGCAACAGCAGCAACATCAACGTAAATACCAACAGCAGCAGCAACGCGGCAAGCAGCAGCAGCATCACCACCACCATCATCAGCATTATCAACAGCAGCAGCAGCAACAACAACAACACCATCACCAGCATCAACAGCTGCAGCACCAGCAGCAGCAACAACAACAACAACAGCGACGCATTCGTCAGCCACGGCGTCAACAGTCGCAACAGGCGACAAACTCTGCTGCTGCTCAACGCCTGTCGAAATTGAAGACCAAATTGTATTTGCCACTGGACATTTCGGTGCCACCGCTGCCACCACTTGTGCCGCCGCCGTTGCCCTCAGCGTTGGCAACTGTTGCTGCCTGCAGCAGCACCACCACCACCAGCACTGTCGCTGAGGTAGCTCCGTTGCCGTTGCCATTGGCGTTGCCGTTGCCAGTGCCGTTGCCTTTGCCATTGTCGTTGTCGCTGCCGCCTGATTTCAGCCAGAATCCGAATCCAAATCCAATTCCGAATTTGAATTCGAATCTGAATCTAAATCAGAATCAAAGTCTGCGATGTAGCAACGTTATGCCGACGCCCCCGCACCCGCCGGCGCAGCTATCACAAACTGCTGTTGCAACAATGACTAGCAACGTCGGGGCCACCGCCTGTGCTGCCGCTGGCACTGCCTCATCCTCTGCTTCTGGGTCTGCGTCTGCATCTGCTTGTGCCGCCTCTGTCTCTGCTGCAGTCACGACTCCGTTGCTCATGCCGGTGACGCTGCAGAGCGCCGCTCAGCAGCTGCGCTTTTTCAGGCGCTATTCCTATAATGTAATTGTATCGTGCATTCGCAAGCGTCCACATGCGCCACATACACCACCTGTCTCTACCACTTCCCCCTGCCATCCACCAGCTCAACGGCCGGTGCATATTGCATATTATTTTCTGTTGTTCATATTGCAAATTGAAAATGAAAAAGAAGAACAGAATAAGATAAATGAATGATACAACAAAGGAAACTGCACAATAAACTTATCGAGTGTGTGTGTGTGCTCTTTCGTTTACAGCCGCTGCCCGCCGTGCCCATCAAGGATGAGCCCTTGGACGACACAGACGATGACTTTCAAATGAAGTGCATTGACGAGTCCGATGACATGATGGATCCCACAATGTTCCTAGAGCGTTCCGAGCATGAGGGCGATGTGCCAATAATGGTAAGCGACCAACAACAACCACATTAGCTCTAATCGATAGTTTCTAAGAGCTACCATATGAGTTTATCAGCAAAAGTGGTGGGAGGCCGATTAGACTCAATTAGCATTAACAGCAATTGTCGTTAATCGATAACAGCTGTCAAGCTTACTACAAACTGGAGATGCGCCAATGTTGTAGGCACATTCAAAATGGCAGTTAACCAACATTCAAAATGGCAGTTCACCAACATTCTGTGGAAAATAGAAATATAAAAAATATAACATAAACATAAGTATATATATATTAAATATAGTATAAATATAAATACATATATTAAAATATAATATAAATATATTTGCAATTGTTGCTTACACTGCTAGAAAAAGTCTTTGGGAAAGAGGAAGATTAAGTTTGTGAGTTGTTGAGAATAACATACATAGGTATGTACATATATAGTTAATGCGCAATAGGAATAAAATAAGTGAATGTGCATATTTTATAAGCATTAAATGTGTATATTATATTTGTGTATATTTGTGTGCTATGTATATCAAAAATATGTTGGCTAATCAGAAATTTCGCATCTTGATATTTTGCAACAGACCTCCGAATATGATTATGCGACGCAGCATGGCGTAACGGCAGTTGCGGCAGCAGCAACGTTACCCCCCACCGCTGTCGCAAATGTGGCAGCCGCTGGTGATTCCAAGGTGGCCAGCTGCCGTGCCTGCAGTCTGCAGTTCTCGACGCGGGCGAATGCGCGACGCCACGAACGCAATCTGCATCCGAATCTATTTCAACTGTCGACAGATTCGCCAAACAACACGCCGATAACAAAGCCAACGCCAGCCCTGGCTGCCGCACTGGAGATACAGCGTGCTGCCGCAGCGGCGGCCGCCACAGCGGAGGCAACTAAAGCCGCAGCCGGTGGAAATATATCGACACAAAAGTATCGCCAGGTGGTCATGAATACGTTCATCAAGTGCGAGAACGGAGGCTACGACTACGACAACCCGGAGCAATATCAGCAGCTGTTGACGCGCGACAAGGTCGAGTTCATACAGGACAACAGCGAGTTCCTCGAACAATACCAGACAATGACCTGCCGCTGCTGCAACAAGTTCTTCAGCACGTACAAGAACTTCATGGCGCATGTGAGGAAGAAGTATCCGCTGCTGCCGCGCAATCTATGCTTTAATTGCCTCAAGATGAACGACTCCAAGGCGTTGTTCATCTCTCATCTGAAGAAGCGCAACTGCATCAACTTGTACCGTGTACTAAATGCTCTGCGTGCCAAACAGCCCAGTTTTGCTCATGCCACGGCAGCAGGAGGAGGAGGAGGATTGTCAGCAGATCAGCAACATCTGCAGCTAACGTCGGCACATGATACCTCTGCGGATCGGCCAGAGAAGCTGCGCGCCAAGGAGCTGCTGGTGAACAAGCTGTACGAGTGCAAGCTCTGTCCCAAGGGCTTCCGCACCAAGCACGAGTTCCGCACCCATGTCTACGACAAGCATGCGGATGTGCAGCGCAAGGACAACAACTCGATACAGTGCAGTTTCTGTGGCCTGGACTTTGCCGATCCGGTCGATCGGCGACGACATTATAACAATATGGACTGCATTGTCCGGCTCCGCTGCATGACCTGCGATGCCAAGCTGGAGACGCATCAGCGTTTCCTCGATCATGTCTATCAGGATCACTTGGGTGGCGTCAGCAGCGACAACGCGTCGACGGGCAACAGTGGCTTGGATCATTCGCCCGGCAAACGGAGTCTGCTGGGTGCTCTGGGCATTGGGATCAGTCAATCGTCCAACGAGGAGTCGCGCAGCAGCAGCAACAATAACAATAATAATGCTGGAGCTGGTGGAGCACCGTTAACCTCAACGCCCAAGCTAAGTGGCGGAGCTGGAGCAGCAGCAGCGGCGGCGGCGGCAGCGGCAGCCACCTCGGCTGGCTCCACGAGTGGCGGCGGCAGTCGGGATGCTCCGAAGTCGCAGTACTTCTCGCGCATGCCACAAGTGTGTCCGATCTGTGGACAGCAGTACAACAACTACAACAATGTGCTGCGCCACATGGAGTCAAAGCATCCCAATAAGTTGCCCGAGACATACAAGTGCGTGCGCTGTGGACTGGGCTATCCGCGCATCTCGTACCTGCGCGAGCACATGATCAATGTGCATGGCGTGGACAAGAATCGGCATTCGGGCGGCTTCGAGTACATTGTGAATGCGGATGCAGTCAAGCTGGCGGATGGCAGCACACCCAATGTCTATACGGGACGCTATGACTATGTCATGAAGGATCTGATGTCCATAACAAATGGTGGGACACTCGGTAATTTTTTGTTTGGCCCATCCCCCACTCGCGCTGCCTTCCCCCACACATCTCACATCTCATTTGTGTTGTCCAGCACTGAGTGATAAGTTAAAAAGGCTTCGTTCCACTTCCTCTTACACATCCACAGCCACATCCACATCCACATCCTCATCCTCATCCTCATCCTCATTGAGGTGCAGTAACATCGATGTTTGCTGAGGTTTTTCATATAAAACATCGATGTTTAAGCACCTCTGCATCCTGATCCTGATCCAGTTGTCTTGTCTCCACCTTCCCATTCCCCATTCCCCTGTCGTTACTGCTTTCCTCTCCATTGCCATGTCTCAGCGCCTTTGTCTTGTTCGGCTTTAATCTCTTTCCTTTTGCACCTTCTCTGCCTGCAGATGATGACGACGAGGAGACCGGCAGCATAGCCAAGAAGATGCGTCTCGACGACAGCAGCAACAACAGCAGCATCAACACGAGCATTGCCAACCAGCAGAAGGAGTGCCCCATCTGCAACGCTGTGTTCAGCAACAACATTGGCCTCTCCAATCACATGCGCTCCCACTACACCGCCTCGACAGCGACCAATGCAGCCTTGGCGGCGGCAAATCGCATGACGCCCAAGTCGCTAACAATTACAGCAACGCCGCCACTGCTGGACGCATCAGCAGCAACAGCTGCAGGCAACTCAACGGCAGCAGCAGCAGCAGCAGCTGCAGTGTCGAATCAATCGATAACAACAATCACTGCAGAGGGCGAAGATGCACTGGATGGACCCAGCACAGCTGCTGTAGTGACTACATCGGCAGCAACTGTTGCTGCTGCTGCTGCGGCGGCGGCGGCGGCAGCAGGTGGCAGCTTGCCTCCAGCGATGGCCCATCAGACGCCACAGGAGCAAGCTGTCTTTCGGCGTAGCTTGGATCAGGCTGCCGATCGTCGCTTCCGACGCATGCGTTGCCGCATCTGTCAGCGTCGGTTCAGCTCGAAGAAGTCCTATCGCTACCACATGCTCACCGACCATCAGGTGCAGAACGTGCAGTTCATCAAGTGCAAGCTCTGCAATGCGGAGTTTGCGTACGAGAAGGGACTGAAGGTGCATCTGTTCAAGGTGCACGGGCGTGCGATTAAGGACGAGATGATTGTGAAGCAGTTCGAGTGTGATGTCTGCTCCATTGTCTACAGCTCGGAGCTGGAGCTGCAGCAGCACAAGCGCAGTGTACACAAGTCCCAATTGGGCAGCAATTCAATGAAATCTACAACTGCAACAGCGACGGCAACCACAACTGCTGCCGCTGCTGATCTCGCCGAGACATCAACAATGTCGGGGCCGGGAGTGGGGGCCAGTCTGCCGCTGTACTGGTATCAGTGCAAGTATTGTCCATCTAACTTCAATACCAACAAGAAGCTGGCGATCCACATCAATTCGCACGATGAGTTCGACTCGAACGACTATTCGTGCAAGGATTGCGGCAATGTCTACAGCGGTCGCAAGAGTCTATGGGTGAGTGTGCAGGGATTAACCAAAGGGCTCCCATCTAATTCTTCTTACTCTTGTTCAGGTGCATCGCTATAAGAAGCATCCGCAGGTGCCTGATCCCGCCGAGTGCACGCTGTGCCGTAAGATGTTCTTCGACCGACAGATGCTGGAGAATCATACGCCAACCTGCAATCGCAAACCCATCACTGCCACTGGCGCGCATCAACAGGATCAACAGCAGCAGCAGCAGCAGCAGCAACAGTTGCAACAACAACGTGGCATCTTCAAGCATAAAACAGGCGATGATGATGACGACGATGAGGATGATGATCAGCTGCTACTGCTGGATGATGGAGCAGGAGTGGGAGAAGGAGTAGCTGTTGCTGGCGAGGGTGTCGATAGCAGCAATGGTGGTGGCAACAACACTATTCTTGCTGTTGGCAAGACTGGCAAGACTGGGGGCACAAACAGCCACAGCAGCAGCAGCGCAGGCACACTGAAGATACGCATACCCGAGGTGGCATGCACCATTTGCGGGGCACGCTTCACGGACCAGGAGATGTTTAGCAAGCACATACAGCGACACGAACAGGAACTCTATGTGGATAACCCGTTGGCAGCGATGTTCGACGATGGCCCCGCCGATGCTGGACAGTTTCAGGTGGAGCGGCAGAACGAGAATGGGGAATACGCGTGCGATTTGTGCGCCAAGACGTTCCCGCAGGTGATCGCGCTCAAGGTGCATCGCAAGTGGCATTTCAGAGGTGATAGCAAGCAGGTGAGCTTTTTGGGCTTGTGCAGCGAGGTGAATCTAATCAGTATCCAGCATCATCAATTGATGGTGATGATGACCGCACCCACAAAAAACCGATGGATACCCTATAATACGTTTGTTCTTTCTTGCCTCCGCACCAGTCGCAAAAAAAAAACATTGACAACAAAGAAACAAAACAACAAAAAGAAAAGAAAAGAAAAGAAAAGAAAAAGAAGAAAACTTTTGGATAATTTTCATTTGTTTTTATTGCAAATTTGTATTAATTGTTTTCTCTTTCTGGTCACACATTTAGAATCCCATCATCGACGGCGAAGCGACAACGCTGAACAACAGCAGCAGCAACAACAGCAACAACAACAACAACAACAATTCGCTGAGCTCCTCATCGATGTTGCAACTGCGGGAGCTGCATGCAGTGGGTCTGATGCCCAATCAGCAGCAGCAGAAGCAGCAACAGTTGCAGCAGCAGCAGCAACAGAGGAACAGCAACAGCAGCAGCAACAACAACAACAGATCATCGAGCAACAACAACAGCAGCAAATCGATGAAGCGAAAACGTGAATTGAAATGCGATTACTGCGCCTCCACCTTCATCAGCAACAACAACCTGCGTCGCCACATGTATGAGCTGCACAAGCACGAGGTTAGCACGCTGCCAGAGCCGCCAGTGATTGAGGTGGATGATCCTCTGAGCTGTCGCCGTTGCGGTCAGCTGCAGTTCGAGACGAAGGAGGCATGGATCGAGCATAAGCTGGCCGATGCCAAGGTCGTCCGTCCATTCTGTCCATTCCAATGGGGCTGTGATCTGTGCGGCGAGTATTTGTCGCGCAAGGAGAAGCTCATCAATCACATTAACAATCATCTCAAGGAGGAGGTGATTGTACCCGTAGCGGTCTCCATCAAATCAACAACGACGCCAGCAACGACGCTCAAGAGTGCAACGGCAGCAGCAGCGGCCACAACAAAGGCAGCAGCAACAGCTGCAACGGCGACGGCAGCAGCAGCAACAGTTGCAACAATTAAAGCATCAGGCACAGCTAAAGCATTGGGGGTCAAGTCCAAGACGGAGGATAAGAAGCTGTCAAAGGCAGCTGAAGGTGGAGCAGGAGATGCTGACGAAGGTGACAGCGAGTTGGACGATGATACGGACAGCGATGGCGATGATGATGGGGAGAGCACAAGCGCCGAGGATGAAGATGAAGAGGATGGTGAGGGTGAGGGTGACGACGATGAGGATGATGACGATCAGCAGGATGATGAGGATGCAGCTGCAGCTGCTCGTGCTGTGCAGCATCACAATAACAAGACCATTAATAACACTATTAATGATGATGATGATGATGATGATCTCATCGAGGAGTTGATCGAAGAGGAACTCGACGAGGATGACGACGAGGATGATGATGATGTGGATGATGAGGACGATGACGATGACGACGAAGGCGAAGATATTGATGAGGATGTTGCGCAGCCACATAACAACAACAAGCAACAGCAACAGCAACAACAACAAGCGACACGCCTCAAATGGCTTAATGGCAATGGGGGCAGTGGCAAGCAGGCGGCAACGCAAAGTCGCCGAGTTGCAGAGTCCAAGGCGAAGCCACAATCACGAGCACAACCACAAGCAGAAGCAGAAGCAGAAGCAGTGCTGGTCATGCACAGCTCTGAGGATGATGAAGATGAAGACGACGACGATGTGGGGGATGCCGAGGAGGAGGAGGAGGACGAGGGTGCTGTAGGTGTGGTGGGTGTGGGCGAACCAATGACTATTGATGATATTATTGAGGAGGATGATGGCGAGGATGATGATGATGATGACGAAGAGGATGATGACGATGACGATGAGGACAACGATGTGGTTGGTGGTGTCAGTGCTGGCAATGTTGTTGAGGACGATGACGACGATGATGATAATGATGGTGATAACGATGATGATGATGAGGATGAGGATAATGACAATGTTGAGGATGATGATGATGATGATGATGAAGATGTTGACATGCATGACGACGACGATGTTGAAGATGATGATGATCAGCAAGTGAACAATCGTGCTGCTCTCAGCAAGGGCGACAATGTTGGTGTTGCTGGTGGCCGCCGTGCAGACGGTGGTGGTGACGACGATGGTGGTCTTGATACATCATCGTCGGAGAGCGAGTCGACAACAACAACATCGCATTCAACTGGTGAGCGGCGCAATAAGCATAAGACAGTAGTTGTTGCATCAGCGGCACATGGCGCTGCCGCTGAGCCACAGTCTAATCCAAGCTTCACCTGTGATCTATGTCAACTTTGTTTCGATTCCCAGGAGCTTCTGCAGACACACATTAAAAGCCATTTTCTCAATGGCCCAGCGGCGGGCAACAGCAGCGGCGGCAGTGGTGGCTCTGGCAGCGGCGGCGGTGTTGTCAGCGGCAGCAGCAACAGCAGCAGTCGAAGTGCAAGCAGCAGCAGCCAGCGCAACAGCAACAACAGCAGCAACAGCAGCAACAGTCGCCGACGAAGCAGCAGCAGCAACAATCACAACAACAATAAAGCCAAAAAGTCTGGATTGTTTACAGCAGCAACAACAACGACGAGTAGCGCTAGCAAGGTGATTGCAACAACGCCAGCGGCAGCAACAAAACAAGCAACAGCAACATCTGCAACTAAAGCAATAACAACAACAACAACAACGTCGACGGCGACAGCAGCAGCAGCAGCAACAACAAGCTCCAACTGAGCTGCAACAAGAAATGTACAAAATGCGAAGCAACAACAACAACATCAACCACACACGCACACGCACGCATGCACACCCACATTGTGACAATGCATTCCATCAACAACAACAACAACAGCATACATCATTAATACACTCACACACACACATACAAACACTAGCACATGTATAAAACCTAAGATGGAAAGATGTAATTTTTTTTCTTGCTACTAATTGTAGTTGTTGGTAGCATATACGATATATATATATACGATATACGATATATACACCCGATATATATATATATGTGACATATACGTACATATACATATACACAGCACGTGCGCTGTATATGCATTCAACTAACATAAAACACGATAAACACACGATATTTATCGCAACTTGCATACGTATAAACATTTTTTTAAATGTTAAATTAGTTGGTATCACACACACACACACAGACACACTTAGAATTACACTTACAGATAGTCAAGTAACTCATTACTCAAAAGGACATGTTAATGTAATGTACATATGTGTAAAGAGTTACTTAACAGACTGTATATGAATCGTGTGCAGTTTTGAGTTTGCCCTTTAACATGATGCATACAGTATGTCAAGAAACACTTTTTACATACATATGTCTGTACATAACACTAACATAACATGTACATTTGAGTAAAGAGTTATTTGACTATCTGTATATCGAATGAATAATGAGTATATTTAAGAGAATTTCCCAGAAAAAAAAAAACTTTTACGACGACACGCACCAAAGTGAGCAAGTTTCCAGAGAGCGATAAAGAAAGGAAGAAATCAAGGAAGAGAGAGAGAAACGATAGCATAACGAAGATAAGAAGAAATAGCAGCATAAACAGCAAAAGTGAAGAGTAAAACATGCGAATTAGTTCTTAACTTAACGTTACAAATATTTAATTTATAATATTTTTTTTCTTTCTTCTGCCGTTGGGTTTGAAAAACCATTTTACAGTTATACATATCGTATATCTACATTGTGTATATTTTTTAGGATATGCATTCAAGTGTGTTTTCTATGCTAAAACAACTATCTCATGGCATTTTCAATTTTATTCATTAATTGATCGTGCGGACAGTAAATCCTTATAAACAAATAGATTGTTTTTATTTTTTTTTGTTTTTACATACAATTGCCAACTCTTTCGACTCGCATAGTTGTAATTATGAGAGATAGCTATACAAATGTATATTTGCTTTGCACTAAGCTACACACTCACACACACACATGCCAACACACACACCGAAAGCAAAGACTTGTGAGGATGAACAGAGACAGGAGTTCAAGTCGATTAATCTGTTTAAAAGAGCAAACACATTTCATATCGGCAATTTAATAATTGCCATACACAGGCACACACACACACACACACATACATTCAATATATATGTATATCTATATGTATAGCATTATAGCACTTTGCCAAGCCCCCTTACTCCCTCGCCCCCATTATAAATTTAGTAATGTAACATGTATATTAATAATTTATATATTTCGAAATGCATTTCACAAAACAATTCGATTATTATTCGAGAAACAACAAATAACAAAAAGAAAATGATGTATTCATGTATTCAAACTTAAGAAAACGATAAAATGAAGAGAAATCTAGTGCATACTGCATATGTTAATTACGCTTACGAATTAATTATGGCGATTGCGACACATACCTTTTACTTACTGTATAATTAATCCTAAGGTTTACGTATGTAATTGGAAACTAGTTTAAAAACCACATACAAATAAATACAAAAGATGAATACAACCGAATACATGTGCACAATGCATGTCAAATTGAATTCTATTTCGTTTTATTTTCTCTCTTTTTCTGTTCATCACACTCTTCCATACCATTTCCAAATGGCCAAAAAGGGGTATACTAATTATGTATGGAACAGCCAGAAGGAGGCCTATGGAAAATTTGGCATGAAGGTTGCTGTAAACTGTGCGCAGATTGAGTTTATTATACCCTTCGACAGAAAATAATCAAAAAAGGTTTACACAGATGTACATAACATTAACATGTATGTACATATGTGTAAAGAGTTTCTTGACTAACTGTATATTCTTGCTTGAGGCATGTCTGTCTGTCTGATCAGATGAACATACACACATATACTAAGCTAATTGAAATATCTACATATCCTGCAAGTTTTAATTCGATCGAAGAATTAACACTGAAGTTATTTAGGAAAGTCTTAGCCTAACACCAAGTTAAGTTATTTTTATGTGTGTCGAGCCGCCGACAGTATCCAGGGAATGCCTTAAACAATCATTGACCGCCGTTGGCAAATGTACATCGATCAAATGAAGGGCTCAATAATGGTTTTATTCTATAGGGAATTAAAACAGTTTGCAAGGCATTACAAGACTTTACCCTTAAATCTAGTCCCAAGTCTACATACCGCAGTTTACCTTCCCTAGCTCTTGGATAACGCCAGACGAACTGATCTAACGCGCCAAGCTTAGCTTAATTCTTAGTTTAATCGGTGTGCCCAATTACAACAACAATAAAAACGCATACAATAAAATACTAAAATCTAAGTGCCCTCTATCGGTGACAAATTACTTAACTAACTATCGATAGCCAAAAGAGAACTTTGAGAGTAAGTGCAATATATCGGGCAGCTTAAAACTATCGAATCATTCAGAGGTTTCAACGTGCAGAAATTTCAGATCTATCAACAATTTGGAATAAAAGCAATATACAACTTTAACTTTCATATCATATGGAAGGCAATAAGACATAAGGCAATCCTGACATATTTCCTATAGTCTTTATTTGTCATTTCGAATTCCCAACGGATTTAAAACACAGCTGGGTCACATGTCACGCTGCTTCTTCTTCTTGTTTAGCATTCTGGGCCAGTTTTAATGATCTCGGCGAATGATGTCAGGCTTGACGGGATCTTGCGACCTTGCGCATCTGGCATAGATAATCGCAGCTAATTTGATTATGGCCAGAAAATTAAACATGCAAAACAACATCGTCACCGCCGGCACAAGTGGCGACTTTCCCAGACCCCCCACACCCTTCTATAAAAGGGAGGGGTGCTCGCTTCCGGCATGGCATTCGTTCTGGCAATTGTGTAACTTGAACTTGGAATCCGAATTAAATTCAATTTAATTCAAGTTAATTTGGCAAGACGCACACGTTGAAGAGTTTCTTATTTTTGTTTTTGTTTTTTTTTGTTTAGTTTTCTATATTTTGTTCATTGTTTTCCACTGTTTCTGTGCTTCCGTTATGCAGATCACATTTTTAAGCTTCGCTTCCCACTGGACGTGATTTTCAATGTGAAACAATTATTCAAAGAGGACTGGCGATTGCGGTGGCGCCATGAAAGAGAGAGAGTGAGAAAGGGGGGGAGAGGGGTAAGCGGAGGTTGGCAGATGAAAAGTGAAGGTAAAGTAAATAAAATCAAAGTGTAAACACCCACAGTGCATAGCGCAGAAAGAAATGATAAGACAACAACTGTATACACGCTGCTGTCCAGGGGCGCAGTGCGGGTGCAAGCAAGCGTTGGGCGCCAACAAGATAAATATTATTATTATTATTTATTAGGTAGAATATTTATTTATTTATTTAAAGTCAAAAATCAACTCAAACCAGTCGACTGTTGGCGAAAAATTATTACAAATATAAAAATTAGATATAAAAATTAATATTACATTATTTTATATTAAAATTAAATTTAAATTAAAAGTAAGAAATATATAAATATATAGAATTAAAGTTTAAATTTACGTTAGACATTAAAGCATGCAATATAACCCTTATCTATATGGCGTACGAGCTGTCTTAATTGTAAGGTATTATTTTTTTTTTCAATTTTGTTTTCAATTTATCTTTTTATAATGATTATTTTATATACATAGTTTGATTTTTGATTCTATGCAGGAATACAGCCATGCCCGTCCTGGGATTCGAACCCCCCTGTAAACAATACAAATAGATTCTAACTTATGTATCAACTGGATTCCAAATACATAAAGGGGGGAAATAATTATTTATGCACAATAAACCCATTTCCCGTTCGCTATCGAGAGTGTTTCTTCTCCATTCCGGCCCTGGAAAACACTTGCACTTGTTACAATTGTTGCATTTATTGTTGTTATTGTTGCTGTTGTGGCAACTTTCATTGCTGCCGCCTTTGGCACAGCTGCAACTGGCAACTGGCAACTGCAACCGGACAAGTCGGGGCAGCAGGAAGTTCAGCAAATCATTTCGATCGATATTTATGTGGCATTCAAATCAAACAGATTGTGAGTCAGCCAAACCAGAGGTGAATACACTTATCGTCTATATATAATGTAAAGATATATATTTCTCTATATCGTTTGCACTTTGAGCAGTGCGCTTATACTTATACTTATGCTTATACTTTGTGCAACTGTATATAACAGCCAGATGGAGGCGTGGCAGAGCCCACAAAGTATATATTCTCCTGCTCAATCTGTTTGAACTCCGAGATCTCAGCAATTTTTAAATAAAGTGACACTAAATTTGACATAAGACACTCAAATTCTAAAACAGACTGATCTGCCTGCAATAACACATATTAACATCGAATTTGGTTGCTCTTGCTATTATAGTCTCTGAGATCTAGGAAAATTATACTTCCCTTCTACCCTATGGATAGCGGGTATAAAAATACAACTTTGTGGCATATAGTTGCTGACTATAGTATCTACCCTTCTTCCAAATTTCAATCCGTTCGGACTATAAACACAGAAATTATTCAAACAACCTTACTCCCCAAAGCTGCCCCTGCTGGTATGCTGTAGTTTTTGCTGGTGTGCTTGCATACATGTATACATATGTGTGTGTGGGAGTGAGAGAGAATGAGGCCTTAGGTATGCTTAGTGTATTTGAAATGCTTGTTTAAAACTATACGAAGGGTATCTTACCGTAGAGCCCGCGTGCATTATGCCAGTTTTTTTTCATAATAATGTTTTTTTCACAATTATGCAAATGTGCAGTATTTTAGTATTAACGTATAAGGAAGAGATCAAACTTTCATCTTACACCCTGCAATGTTAACTTAACAGTGCAATGTTAAAATATCAGCTGTTAAAGTCAGCGTTTGCAAGCGAACAGAACTTACATATATTCCTCAGTTTTCAAAGAGCCAATGTAAAACGTTTAAAATTGAAACGGATATTAATTTTTAGGGTATTTACTGTGCGTTGCCAAATTTGGTAACTCTAGCTTTTATATTAGCTGAGATCTGTGCGTTCACACAGACAGACAGACAGACAGACAGACAGACAGACAGACAGACAGACATACAGACATGGGTCAATAGACTCGGCTTGTGATCCTGAGCAAGAATATATGTATGTATATAGTTTATGGGGTCTCCGACGCCTCCTTCTGCCTGTTACATACATTTGCACAAAGTTAGTATACCCTTTTTTAACCATTTTCAATGGTCGAAGGGTATAAAAACAGGCCAAATTCCCCATAGTGGCCTGTTCCCTGTTATCAGTCTCTGTGTCTGCGGTCTGTCTTCGTTTATAAACTAGAAATAATTTATATAAAAATGCAATTTATTAAAATAGCAGTGCTGCTCGTTTTGCTATTCTCTTTTGCAATTTGTATCCTTACTTTGCTGATCCACTGTGAAAGGCAGCGCTGTAAAGATCTTACGTCAGCCAGATTAACAAGTGGTTAATCTGCTCTGAAATGTTTCACAACTGCAAAGGGCTGCCCTCGCTCTCTCCTCACTCCCTCTCTCTCTCTCTCTCTGCGAACCCACTTTCTCTCTCTCTCATCTTTTACATGGCTTGTTGAGTGGCCAAACAACAGCAGGAAAGATGATGATGATGATTATCTCTGGGATTGCAGCATGATTTGCGCAAGTTCCGAAGACCGTTTAGAGAATTGGGGTTAATACCGAGACAGACGTGGGGTCGGGCAAGGCTGAGGGTGAGGCAAGTAGGCGGTGAGAAGTTTAGAGAGAGGGAGAGAGCGAAGTAGGCGTGTTGAGTCTACGTTACTTTTGTTTTATTAGTTTATCAGTTCAAAAGCAGATCTGTGACCTATTGATTGGAACATACATTTATTTCTTTAAATTATCGGAAATATTTAGTTTGTATTTGAATATGAATATGAGCGTGTTGGAGGAGATAACCAAGGCACCGCAGCGGCGTCGTCGTGAGGTTACGATTGAGTTGCGCAAAACCAAGAAGGACAACAAGGAGAATCGATTGTTCAGGAGCCGCAAGATCAAAGTTGAGCAGAAGAACGAAGGCCCCAATGGAGGGAAGCCGGTGCAGTTTAATGTGGATGAGATAGTGGCCGCCATGAATGCCAGCGATGATCCGGAACGTCAGTTCCTGGGCATGCAGCAGGCACGCAAGATACTCAGCCGTGAACGTCATCCTCCCATTGACATGATGATCGGACATGGCATTGTGCCTCTCTGCGTGCGATTCCTGCAGCATTACGACAACGAGATGCTGCAATTCGAGGCTGCCTGGGCCTTGACCAACATTGTGTCGGGCACATCCCAGCAGACGCAGTGCGTCATCGAACAGAACGCAGTGCCGCACTTTGTGGCCCTGCTTGGCTCGAAGGCCATCCGTTTGGCCGAACAGGCTGTGTGGGCACTGGGCAACATTGCCGGCGATGGATCCCACGCACGGGACATTGTCATACATCACAATTGCATTCCGGGCATCTTGAGTCTGGTCAACAAGAAGGATACCTCGCTCCCCTTTTTGCGCAACATTGTGTGGCTAATGTCGAATCTGTGCCGCAATAAGAATCCATCGCCGCCACTGGAGCCTGTGAAGGTACTGTTGCCGGTGCTCTCCAAACTGTTGCTCCACGAAGATCATAAGCTGCTGGCCGACACCTGCTGGGCCCTCGCGTATGTGACGGACGACGACAACAACATGATACAGGAGGTGCTCGATGCGGAGGCAGTGCCACGGCTGGTGAGTCTCCTGGACACCGATGAGTCGAGCATCATTGTGCCGGCACTGCGCACTGTGGGGAACATTGTCACCGGAACGGATGAGCAGACAGACGTTGTCATCAATGCCGGAGGTCTGCCCAAGCTGGTCAGGTTGCTGCAGCACCACAAGGCCATCATAGTCAAGGAGGCGGCATGGACTGTGAGCAACATAACGGCCGGCAATCAGGAGCAGATACAGACTGTGGTCGATGCGGGCATCTTTCAGCAGATTCGCAACGTCATGGACAAGGGGGACTTCAAGGCGCAGAAGGAGGCAGCTTGGGCTCTGTTCAATACCATCACCTCCTGCACACCCGAACAGGTCTTCGATATTGTAGAGAGGTACAAGCTACTGGAGCCGTTCCTTAATCTCCTCGCCGCCCCAGATCCACGCATCATCAAGGTGGTGCAAACGGGGCTCCGCAATCTCTTCGTTCTGGCCGAGAAGTCGGGCAGAATTAGGAACTTCAAGCTGATGGTCGATGACTTGGGTGGCCTGGACAAGCTGGTGCTACTGCAGCGACACGAGAACGAGGAGGTCTACAAGAAGGCCACCTCCATCATCGAGACATACTACGCCACAGCCCCCGACGAGGTTCAGCTCGCACAGGCACCGCAACAGGAAATCAATAATAATAACAATGACGACGAGGAGCCCAAGGATTAACACCAACATGACAAAAGGAACAGCAACATGACACACCAACACAGATACAACTTCAGCAGATAAACTCCGAGTTTCTTTCACTTTTAAGTCCATGAAAACGCATCCACGGCGCATTCCCCCCCAGCATGTCACACTTGCACACCAGAACATGCAGCACAGTCTGCTCCAGATCTCACTCATACAACGGAACGTCGCCAGATGCGTTCGCATGGACTCTCACGGTAGCTTTTATTCCATTGTATTCCACGCCCGCACCCCTTTCCACTTACACTCGGGTGAGCTTAGCAACCCCTTGGATTACAATTGTCCACAACACTGTCCCTGACCCTGTACCATCGCGGGCTATCAAATAAAATAATGTATATGCAACAATATTGAAGGTCGAAGGGGGTATCCGATTGCACACACAATAATTGGCATCCACAGCAGGCTACTTACAGCCAAATGTGTCTGTATGAACGCATAAATCTGGTATATAAAGAGTACTAGAGACACTTAATGAATATGAGCACACCCCTTACACTCTCCTATATCAATAAGAACTGCATTTTAAGTGTAATTGTAGACATGTAGTAGAATGCTTATTTTTGGTATATACAGCATTTATCACAATCTAAATTAGCTTTACGAACTTGGCTACGTTTGTAGCTGCCGTACTTTTCTGTTCTAAGTTACTTTAATCGTTTGTAATAGATCATATCTATAGAGACAATCTAAGACATAACACCGCACCGTGGAAATCAAGTCGCGGCATCAACTCCAGTTTTAAAAATACAAACGCTACAGTCAGGTGCTGACTGTATAAGGCCATGGATTATCATAGTATACCGTAAAAAAGTTTGTAAATAACAGAGTAGAATCGCAGCTCGAATTTCCCACCGATTATCAAAAATAATCAGTACCTAGGGAACACCAAGGGGAAGTTACAGCACATGTAATGGATTTAGTTGTTCTTAAAAAGTTAAATTTTGGTGACCTACGAGTCGCTTGAGATGTTCTGCGCAACTTAAATGTTCCCCAAATTAATTAATTTCTGCAATCTGCAGACATAGATAACTTTATTATATTCGGATATTTATTAAAATTCGCAATGAAAATTTCGCTTTATTTGGATTAATATTAAAAATTTGGCGGAGATCAATTTTATACAGTGTTCGATGATACGCGCAATTTGAATTAACGAAAAGAAGAAGAAGAACGCATAGACAAAGCAGAAGCGAAGTGTCGCAACCATTAGACTGAGCGAGAGGGCAATAGGTATAAGTATGCATTTCTAGCGCATACCAAAATTTATTTCATGTGCTTCTTGTTGATTTTTTGGCACTAGCCACAGTTATTCGGTGGCTGAGTGGATTATGTCTCAGACTGTAAGGCCAACAATGTTGAGTTCGATTGCTACCGCGATCATCGGCATGTGAAAGTTTTTGTTTTTCATTATTTTTCATTAAAATATTTTTCATTATTTTTCATTAAAATATTTTAAAAGCTCAATAACATTGAAAAGGGGCGCTGCACGCGACAGTGGGATACCCTTCGACCTATGTTCCGGTGTAGTTTAATTTGTTAAATTCATACACATATACAAATGCGTTATGCTTTTAAATTATTGCCGACAGATGGCGCTCGCCTCCCTTGTTAGCTGATACAAGCACTTGGTTTTATGCACATACTTTCTTAAATAACTTCTGTGTTTATTGTCCGATCGGATTGCAATTTCGTGAATACGTAGATATTTTAATGAGCTTAGTATATGTTGAAGTCAGAAAGTTGTATCTTTTATACAGCACTTACAAATTAAGTTCAAAAATTAAATTATTGATTTGCGGGGGCGGTGGGCGTGGCACCTAACATTTGAAATAAACTTGATCAGCTTATATTACACAGGAGTCGTCCTGTCAAATTTGGTAACTCTAGCTTTTATAATAGCTGAGATCTGTGCGTTCACACAGACAGACGGACAGTCGGACAGCCGGACAGACGGACAGACAGACAGACATGGCTCAATCGACTCGGCTGATCCTGAGCAAGAATATATATACTTTATGGGGTCTCCGACGCCTCCTTCTGCCTGTTACATACATTTGCACAAAGTTAGTATACCCTTTTTTGACCATTTTCAATGGTCGAAGGGTATAAAGATATAGACTTGAAATGCTCGTGGCTTATTGCCAAAAGTATGACTGACGGAGGTAAATATAAAAACAATAATTTATTGATATTCTTTCGCTCGAGTTGCGGTCCAACATTCATGTAACTCAATCGTATTCCAACCTTTCTCATGCATTTTATTTCTAGTAAATTTAAAATATCGATATGTGGTACGCGAGCAATTGTTAATTAATTTTCTTGAGGCGCTTCAAATTCTTTCTCATTTTGGTAATTTTTTTAGTTTAATGTTAAGACGAAGCTGTGTTATTAAATTATGTTGTTCCTTATAAAGGTGCTTATAAATTATACTTTGCCAATTACATATTTATAAAAGTATTTTTTGGCGATTATTATTGCTGTTTATGCAGCTGCAACAGGTAGTTTTTTTGGAAAAGAGGGCAAAAACTGGTAATGAACCAAAATGGATATCAATTTTGAATAGTTTATTTAACAACTTCTCATTTGTAACTTTTGTCTCAACTCGACTCAACTAAAGTTGAAGACCACACAAAATACAAATTCAATAATAAATTAAAGTCTAACAAATACATCAGCAACACATCAGAAAATTTATATTAACTCACATTTACTGCGGACTTTGTATTAAAAACTTATAGAACACGCCGTGAATGTTTTTTTCCATTTTAAAATTAATTTGTTTGCGCTGTGCTTGTTAGAAAATCTCCTTTGAAGTAATAGAAGATTTATAAACATTATATAACAGCAGAAACCTACATTAATTTAGTTAACTTTAATCGATAATTATAATTAAACTGTTGCTGAAGGCGGTAAAAATCACAAAAAAAAATGTTTCAAGTAGTTTTAAATGTGATTAAAAAAATACGAGTAATTAAAAATTATATAAAATTTAAAACAACTTATAAATTGTAAAAATGCCAAACAAATTGACTTATTTTCCCATAGTGCACCGTTTTTATTTGTTTGTATGTGAATAGATACCCTCTAATTAAGCCAATCTTGTTTAGATATTCTCTCGCATCTGCGCTGATTGCGATATTCGGATTTAAACATTACGCAACGAGGAAGCAACGATCATTGATCTCTACCTTAAAACAGCCGCCACACTGTCGTAGTTGGTAGGGTTGTAGGTGCAGGGCGGGAGCCGGGGAGACCGCGATGGAACGCGAAAGATATGCCATAGACGGGGATCGGTTACAACGGAACTGCACGGCTTGGATTACATGGGAGTGCAACGAGCCTAACAGCTATATAAGCACCGGACTTGGCAGACGATGCGCCACAGACGGCAGAAGTGACTACCATGTGTGGCATGTGGCAAGCTCTTGGCATTGTGCCACTCATCCTGATTGTGGCAGCAACAGCCCAACAGTTGCCACTCTTTTACTATCCAAATTGGCTTTATGCCATGCCCTGGCGACCCTTGGCGACGGCGGTACACCCTGCCACGTCCACAGAAGCTCAACATTTGGATACAAAACAGTTGAGTTTGGGATATACTGGAGCACAGAGTTTTCCCCCTGGTCCGCCACCGCCCGCACCTACCATCAGGCGGCCCATTCTGTTGGGGTTACTGGCTCCACGCCTCTCACAGCAGCACTTCACGCTGCCCTTTCGACCCTCGCCCTTTGCGGGCTACAGTCTGGATGAGCAGGATGAGCAGCAGCAGCAACAGTTGCCCGCACATGAGCAGCAGCAGCAGCTTCATCGAGAACCACCTTTCTTTGCTCCAGGCTATGCTCAACCAAGTCGGCGCGGCAAACCCATCGAGGAACCCTCGGGGGAACAGCAGATCGGCGAGGATCAACAGCAGCAGCAGCAGCAGTTTCTCTATATGTCACCAAGCAATCTGTACAATCTAGTCAGAAGCTGAGCAAAGTCCAAGCCAAATAAAGTTTAAGTTCCACAAACATCAGTGATGATCTATATAACATAATATATATCTGTCATATATATGTATGTGAGTTAGGTAAGGCTGCAGTCAGAGTCTTCTCCGAAATGAATTCTCAGACCCTAAACTCGCATATTGAAATTGATTTCATATCATGCTCTATACATCCGCTATTGTAGGGGTCAAAGTTGAATCAACTACAGCACTTATATCATAGCATAGCCACGCCTACAGCGCCTTACTTTTACCCAAGTCCGCAGGTACTCGATATCTGCCTTTCCTTTCGTTTTTGCTGCTACTTTTCATTTCCATTTCCATTTGCATTTCGAAAATGCCACAATTAAGCCGCTAAAAAGACGGCAAATTGGTGAAATTATCTCTGCCACTTTGTTGTAGCCCTCGTCGTGTGGCAGCTGACCTTGGCAGCGACGCCTCACATCACAGCATTGGCCATTGCGCAACAACAGTCAAAGTCGCAGCCGCAGCCGAAGCTGGATGCGAAACGACGCACAAGAAGATTGACAATGGCACCGCAAGTGGCCTGGTATGGTCTGGTATGGCTTGGCGTGGCAATTACATGAGTTAAAAGCTACGACGGCGCTGCACGCTACACGCTACAAGACACACACACACGCACACACACAGCAGGCAACTCAGTAGCCGAAGGCAGTGGAACATCTGCAAAAACCTGGCAAAAAAATCGCTGATGTCATGCGGCAACTTGACGACTTGCAGATGCGCTTTCCGTAGGGCCCTTCCAGATGAAATTTATATTAGAAGGTGCCAGTCTGATGTGCTAATAACTGCACAAGACAACCTTATGGATGTTAGCCTTTTTAACTTCACAAGTATTGCAGTAAGACCTTAGTTAAGCAGTACCGACTGCAGAGTTAATGGCAGCACCTTGTGCAGTACCGGCCCTCTAAATTTACATAAACTATCCCCTGTTTGTCCGGTATAAGTTCCTTAAATTGAATTTACTTCACAGGTCAACTACTTCACCCTTATCAATGCTTAAAGCAGTACCTAGTGGAGTGCAGTACCGGCTCTATTGATTTACTTTAACTATCGCCTGTTTGTTCAGTTCTAGTTCCTGTACTAGTTCCTTAAATTGAATTTACTTCACAGGTGAACTACTTCACCCTCATCAATGCTTTAAGCAGTACCTAGTGGAGTGCAGTACCGGCCCTATAGATTTACTTTAACTATCCCCTGGTTGTCCAGTTCTAAGTAGTTCCAGTACTAGTATCTTAAATTGAATTTACTTCAGCAGTGAAAACCCTCACCAATGTTAAGGCGGTACCTAGCAGAGTGCAGTACCGGCTAAATATGATGAAGGCAACCCTTATTTCAGTGTCTAAACTACTCATGTTGCTTAGAAGAGCAACAAGCTAACTCAGAATGATCTTATGGGTCTCTGGGCTACCCTTAGTATACTGTATACCCCATTGGTAGTGCAGGCACAGCATGCGCACGGCTCAAAATCAGAGACAATGATGTCTAATGCTCGCGACTTCATTAGGTATTGAGTTTTAAACGGTTCAATTTGCCGCAATCTGCCAGCAATCCATCAACAGATCGAGGGAGGCCACAAGAAAAAGAGGAAGAAGACTTGCAGATGGTGAAGATAGTGAAGAAATTGTGCAAACAATCGAAGGAGTGTCTTCATTGTCAGTGTGTGAATGTGTGTCTGTGTGACAAGTGGAAAATGGGGCCTTGGCGAAATTGATTGCCACACACCGTGGCAGAGATCCAAGAGCGTAACGTAAAGATTAAAGAGGAGGCGCACTTATAAAACGAAGATCTCTTGGTAGGGAGAAGTAGGGGGTACTCCAGCGGTTCCCGGTCCCCTTAACTAAACAGTAGCAAAAGTTGAACAACAACAAATTTGTTATAAATTTTGTGCAGCTGACAAAACTATTTGAGATTCGCGACACAACGGCAAACTGACAGCAACAGCAACAACAGCAACAGCAACAACAACAACGACAACAACAGCAGCAACTTCATCAGCAACGGCGGCAACAAAAACAACAACGAAAGCATAGTTCATGCCGATGCGGTTCCGTGAATGGATTGTTACCGTTACCGACAGCGAAAGGCCGCCAGTGGGGGTGGCCGGAGAGTAGGAGGGTGCATGGCGGGGGCAGGGTAGAGGGTGCTATGCGGCTTCTTGTCTTGTCTTGTCATCCACACTCACATTCATCAAAACGCTGCTTGGAATTAATTGCAATTTACGCATAAGCTAAATCGACTGGGAAAGGTTGGGAAAAAACCAAAACAGAGACACGCACCGCTCAAATGTAGTGGAGGGCGGAACGGGGCGGGGCGGGGAGCTTGGCCTGTGCACTGAGACATGCGATATGGCAAAAGTGTCACTTGAACTTGAGTTAAGCCGCAATGCAGCAGTCAACTGTGCCACAGTGGTGCAAGGGCGCTTTGAGAGCTGTTCAATTTGTTGTCGACCATAAATGTTGTGTACTACTGTTTTGCATAACTGTTATACGCTTCCTTTATACACTACTGTTGTACACTAATGCCATACACTTCTATTTTGCACTACTGTGCAATGTACACTACTGTGATACACACATGTTATACACAACTGTTATACATAACTGTTATACATAACTGTTATATATGCATAACTGTTATACATAACTGTTATATATGCATAACTGTTATACATACATAACTGTTATACATAACTGTTATACATAACTGTTATACATAACTGTTATACATAACTGTTATACATAACTGTTATATAAAACTGTTAAATACAACGTAATACACAACTACTGTTATACACTACTGTACACAACTTTAGTACACAACGGTGAGGCACAACTGTTATACACAACGATGATACACACCTGCTATACACAACTGTGAAATGGTTTTATGAAAAGCCATACATATACATGTTACTTTCAGTTGCACACTATTGTTATACATAACAGTTATAGGCTAGCATCACACACTACTATTATACACTATTGCCATACTAACATACATTCATGCATAGATAAATCACTGTTATTCTATATATATACATACATATATTCTATATATACATGTATCAAACTGTTACTCTTTCATTCTTATTTTTATTCTTATACTACACTGCTATTTTTATGAACAGCTGTAAACAGCACTTTTTTGTTTAAATTAATAATGTAAAACAAATTAACAACATTTTGAATAATTAATTGATTTCTTTTTGCTTAAAATAATCACAAAGTCAAAACAAAATTAAATTTGTGAACATTCATATACTTTTTGATATATAAAATTAAGTTTAAAGTTGCAGCTCATGAGCACTGCTATTTTTGTGAACACAGCTGTACGTATGCATAGTTATAAAGGAACGTAACACAGTTTTCTGAAATAATACTAATAATAATAATGATAATATAATACATTATTTAAATTATAGGTATTCTTTAATATTCTATAAGATACATCTTTTGTGCCCATGCACTTGGCCCACTGTGCCAAGGCAACGGCTCCAGAGTCATGTCTTCCGAGCGTGCTCCCCAGCAGCAGACGCGAGTGAGAGTGCCACTGTGAATGAGCAGAGACAGCGGCAAGTAGCAAGCAGGCCCGTAGTAAGCGTGTGCTAGGCGTACTAGGTGCACAAGGGCCCCCGCCTGGCAGGGGCCCCCTTATACCGGAAAGAAATGGAACAAAAAGCCAAAGCAATACAGAAATGACGAATCTTTTGTCTTTTGTTTTGAAATCTGGACATTCAAGCCGACTGGCATGACAAACTTGACCTCTATTGATACTGAACAAAAATATAAGTGAATATATTACTAAGCAATGGCGCAAAAATAAAAAATAATGGAGGATAAGAGGACCTGAAATATAGATTTCTCAAAAACCATTGATGTACTTTTATTCCCTTGCAGAGAGTAAAGTATATATGTTCTCAATCAGCAACAACAGAGAAAATAACTAGTCTGTCCATGTGTCCGAATGTTGCAATGCAAACTAGTCTCTCAGTTTTAAAGCTATCTTGATGAAATTTAGCACACATATTTCTTATTGTTATACACTGTACAAAAGTCAAAATGACCCGGATCGGACTGATATATCGTAGCGCTGCTATACATTTTAAGATATTGCAACCAAACTTACAACATCAGACTTTTTCTATATAAATAATAATTAATAAATAATTAATTCTATAATTGTATGTACAATTTCATCGAAATCGGAATACTATAATATGTAGCTGACATATGAACAATCGGTCAGGAATAATATTGATTTAACTTAACCTTACTTATCATTACTTATCAAATTAAGACAGGTATCAACGTTTAATTGTTCAATTCAGTACCATTATATATAACTAATTTATCAACGATCGGAGGAGAGAAGAACCTGTACCATCGGTATGCCGAAGGTAGCCTCTCTTTCTCGTTCAATATAAAATCGAGAAAATAATCGATATAATTTAAAGTAAGTTTCTGAATTTTGTGAACTGTATTACGCACCAACCAACATATTAAATTGTAAATCAAGACAATTACAATAGGGCCCTCCAGACCATCGCTACGGCCCTGGTAGAGAGTACCAAACGCACCACAAGCAGCGGTAAACCAAAGCGAACTTCAACCAAAATCTCTGCTTCATACATATGCAAAACGCTAGCAAGCAACAACAACAATAGCAACAACAACAACAGCATAACAGTCAACTGTTAACTGCGTCGAGTTGGCGCTTTTCGCATCGCTGCCACCGCCGCCGTTGCGACGCGTCGCTGCAGAAGTGGCCGCTGCCAACGTCGACGGCAGCAATGACGAGCGTTTTGCAGCAGTAGCCGCGTATAAAAGGGTTGGCCGGCGCAGAGGTCGTCAACACTCGACGCGCAGCACTTGTGGATTAAACGCGAAAGAGCAAGACAGAGCAAACTTAAAAAATAACGATCAAAAAAGAGCGAGCGCTTTTGAAAGACGTTAAAAGGATAAGCCACAAAAACCGATTATCGCGAGTTTTCATTGCTGAAAGTTTTTTTTCTTTTTTTCTTTTTTTTTCTACGTGTTTTGCTGAAAATGCAGTACGCTGTAAGTGTGTGAAATTGAAAAAGAAACGAAATTGCCAAAAGTTAACGCGAAATAAACGCAACTGTAATTCGAACTTATCCTTGGGGTGTTGGTAAATCTACTGAAAGTTGTAGAAGGAAATGCGGTATTTCGATTAATTAAAATACCAAACGACTAGTGCGCAAAAAGTATAAATCCTTTGACGTGGGAAATTTGATTGAAATATCCCAAAGAATTAAAAAAGTTGAAGCACTAAGTAATGCGGTATTTCGATTAATTAAAACACCAAACAATTAGTGTGCAAAAATTATAAATCCTTTCACAAGGGAAATTTGATCGAAATATCTCGCATCATTTCGATAGTTTACTTGTACCAAACCGATAATAAGAATAAGACTGCAGTATTACGATAGATACACAAATACCAAATCGATATCGCACAGATCCTTGTTAGCTTATTTAGATAATTATCTTATTTTGAAAAACGTTATCGTTTTCAATTAAAAATATGAATTTCAAATTAATTAATTAATTGTTTTTCTTTTGCTGCAGTTATCGCGCGCACTGCTCGCCTGCGCGCTCTTGGGTAGCGTTGCCTTAGTCGCCGCCAAGCAGCAGCAACAACAACAGCAGGTGCAGCAACAGCAGCAGCAACAGGCGACGAAGCTAAAGCGCGACGCTGCGCTGAGCTTTGGCAACGGCATCTACCACGGACCCTCGCACAAGTACCTGCCCCCCGTTGCATCGGGCTATGAGAGCACCTACGGCTCGCTGCACGGCAACGGCCTGGCCTCGAGCAGTGGCTTCGACTTTGCCAGCCTGGACACGGACAACACGCATCATTATCACCATTTTAGCCACCATCATCATGCTCCGCAGCATCAGTCACAGTACGCATCCTCGCACGGAGCTCACGGCCATGGACACGCGCGTCCGGTGTATGTGAGCGCGGCTGGAGGTGGCGCAAGCTATTATCATCGCCAGCAGGCGCCCAAGGTGGAGACATACATTGTGCAGACCAGCAATGGGGGCGCACATGGACATGGAGCACATCACTCGTCGCATGGGCTGGGCAACGGATTGGGCAGCAGCATTGGCAGCATTGGTGGCTACAAATACGCCGGACATGGCGCTGGCTCTGGTTCTAGCAGCAGTGCAGGCAGCAGCTTCCTGAGTCTGCTGAGCGGGGGCGGCGGTGCCCACAAGCAACATGGAGGCGGCGGCGGCGGGGCCAGCAGCACCACCTACTTGCTGGCCACGCCCAGCTACGCGCACGTGCAGCGTCCCAGCTTGAGTCATGGCCTTAGTCTGGGTGGCGCCCATCACTTTGCGCCTGCGCTGAGTCACGGCCTGGAGCAGGAGGAACACACGGGAGGCTACAGCTACGAAGCACCCAGCGTACATTTCAAGCAGCCACTGAGCAGCTACGGCGTGCCCCTCCTGCCGGGCTATGAACACAGCCAGCATGCGGTCGAGGAGGAGTTGGCCGAGCCGCAGCAGCACCATGAGCAGCACGAGCATCAGTCGGAGCATGCGCACAAGCCGCACCTGGGCGGAGCTCAGCAGACTCCCGTCTATGCGTTGGGCCACAAGGGACTGGGCCACTTCACGTACACCTCCAGCAAGCCACATGCACTCAACACGGACATTCATCATCTGGCAGCCACATCGGGAGTGTCTGTGGGAGACCACAACGACCTGGTCGCCGAACTGACGAAGGCTCCCTTCAAGCCGAGCGCCTTCTTGGGCGCCAAGCACGAGCCTAGCCAGGGCTATGAGTATGCCACGCCCAGCACACAGTACTTGCAACCGCCCACGGCAACCGGTTACGATTATCCCGCGCCGAGTGTGCTCTATGGTGCCCCAGGACAGTCGGGTGACTCGGCCACGCCCATTTTCGAGCCAGAATCGACCTATTTGCCGCCCGTGACCAGTTACGGTGCACCGGCCACGCCCGCACACAGTTATCATTAAATTATTAACCCATCCCCCACACACACACACACAACGCACACACACTCCATTTTACTGTTAAGTAATTCGATTTTTTATACTATTTTTCTAGTTTTTTAAGTGAAATTTTTTTCCTGCGAAATAAAAAGCAATTTAGTACGAATCAAACGATGCCACGCCCACTAGCCCACTCTCCCACTTACTTTATGCCCTTCTTCTTCTTCATGCACTTTCGCAGCACGTCGATAAAGTTTAAAATGCGCGACTTGTCATCAAGTTGATTTTTGCAGTTTTTTCTCGTTTGGATTTCGAACGAATTTCGCTTTTTATTTTGAAGGCGTGTGAAGCATTTGTTGTTGTTGTTGTTGCTGTTGTTGCTCGTACTATTGCTGGTGTTCGATGTGGAGCAAATTTCGAGAAATTACCCGCACTTTGATTGTATATAAATCGAAGCGAAAGACCTGAAGACAGCACGCCAACAGCATTTTCAATTAGACCGAAGGGGATCTGTAATCGGATCGCCAGAAATGGGAATATTCCACAGCTCTAATTGATATTTCAAATGCATATTCGCGGTAAGTTGCCAGTGTCGCAAGTTCGCAAGTTTATCGGGTTGCAACAGTGTGCATAAAGATCTTTGATCAGTGGTAGAAACTAAGGATATAGACTTTAAGCTATCATTCCTACAAATAAATTACTAAAGTTCCGTTTGGAATCTCATTTGTTTCTGGATTTCATCTTTGGATATTGTGAAGGCAAAATATTGATCATATTCAAGCGAATCTGATCTCTAATCTTCATTATTTATACTCTTGCAGAGGATGGCAACGCTTCTTAGCAGACATCTCTGATCCCATAAAGTATAAATAATCGGAATCAGCATCAACAGAGGAATTGAACTACCTCTGTCCGCCTATTGCAACACAAACTAGTCTCTCAGTTCCATAGCTATCTTGATGACACTTGGTACACATGCTTCTTATTGATGCACGCTGTAAATAAGCCGGAACGAGCCGAATAGGACCGATATATCGTATAGCTGCACTACAAACTATCGGCCGATGTTTGTTATTTGTTAAGTTGTTGCAACCAAATTAACTACTGTACATCTGACTTTTTTATATATATATAATTTAAATTATATTTATTTACGAGTATATATGTTTATTTATATATAATTTTCATATAAGATTTCATCAAAATCGGACCACTATAACATATAGCTGCCATAGAAACAATCAGTCGAAACTAAGGTTTTTGTATGACGAACAGTTTTGATTCTATAAATATCTGAACTTAGCAGTGCCAATCAAAGTTAGACATAATATTGAATATACACAATATTATTCAATGCAGCACCATTATTATCACTAGTATTGGAACAAAGGGAGGAGATAAGAACCTGCCAGGGTATAGAACCTTTAACATGCCGAAGGTACCAATTTATTTTCAAGCGGAATATAATTTTATGTGTGATATCGTTTTTAGATTGGAATAAAAATGTACGTGGATCAATTAGACAAGTCAAGCTTTTTATTATATATACATATAATAAATATAAAAAGGTAGATTTCCCCGTTTCTAAGTAGAATCGTAATTATAAACTATTATGTGCTTTGTAAATGTGAATTAGGCAGCAGGTCTGTGAGGTATTTTTTAGGCCATGGATTTTATTTTATATTAAAGAAAATAAAACCTCATAAGCAACATCATGAAAACTTTATCGAATTTTCTCATATTTCTTGTAAAGACTTGAGAGTTTCTTCTTTATCGATCTTGAGTTTTTTTCTTATTTTTGCAAAGAGTTCTTCACACTTTTGGTTTGCGCTTTTTCTTCATGTTGTAAAATAGATTTACCTTCGCATATTTATTTTTTGCCCTTCTCCAACTCTTTGTTTTGTTGTCTTAGCCTGTCGTGTGGTTCATTATAATCTTGGCAATGATCTTATGATTGATGCAACTTTTCGCAGCTATGGGAAATTATGTCATTTTCGGAGTATTAATCATGATCATGATCATCTTATGCAAGATGACTGAACCGACCGGTTTGCTGAGGGGATTAAGTGGGATTTGATCCTGTGGTGCGTAATGGATGACCCACATCAATGGAAAGTGAAAGGCATATAGAGAGAGAGAGAGATATGGAGAGAGGAATGAGCACAGAAACAGAGAGAGGAATGAGGAATAATACATACTGGGGGAGATAGAAAGAGGGAGAATACGTAGAAAGCAAGAGACCTAGAAGGAGAGAGACATCAAATGCATGTATAAGAAGTGTAAGGATGAGAGAAGCGGAGGAAATACACGGAAATATAGGCAGAGGAAAGATGAGAAAAGGGAGAAAGATAGAGAGACATAGAGAGGAGAGTAAGAGGAAGTCGATAGCGACGGAGAGGCTCAGGTGAAAAGAGAGAAAAAGCGTTAAAGAGAGAGATGGGGAGATGGAGAAGAAGGAAATCAGTGGGCAGGGTAGATAATAGACAAGAGGGGGAATTTTGGAAGGGGGGGGGGCTGTTCGGTAGCAAATCCGCTTGGCAGCTGGCCACAGCAAACGAAAGACTAAAGCAACAAACTTCGCATTAATTTGATGACGCGCACTTGGCCCACGTCGCTTTTGGTGTGGTTCGCTGGTTGCTTGGTTGCGCTTAAAACAATAACAACAACAACAAAAACAGCTGACAGGTGCAGAGCAAGAAAAGTGCAAAAGTTGCAAAAGTTGCAGCGTGTCGCAGTGCAATGACCGCTGGACCATCTCCCTTCCCTCTCCACCAGCCTGTTGTTCTACAGCCCAATGCCCCTTTCCCCTAGAAGTGCTTACCTCACTTCATTACGTGCTCTTCATCTTCCGCCTGAAGGTCATTGCGACCTTGACAATAAATTTGACTGTGCCCACGCAGCGTGCGAGAATCTTTTGAAGAAAACGTGACAATGTGCAGTCCAACAAATGTTGCGGCCTAATTAAAAAACAATTTACATCACGAGGTGCGGCTAATTTGCAACCGAAAGAAGTCGAAAGCAGAGCAGCAAGCTCGACAACGAAGATACCCTAAGCTCTTTACTGCTTGGGAAAGTAAAACCAAAAATAAATTTATGTTTCATTGTGCATTTTTGTTTGTTAACTCATTTGTCTATCTGCTTAACAATCTGATTTACTGTGTAATATATCAACAGATTCAAGGTAAATGCTTGAAAATTGGATAAGAAGGAGGCCCGTAGCGAGGCCTGTAGAGGGTGTCCGCCCGTCAAGAAACCAGAAGAAATTAATATGTAATTTGTTAGGGTTGCCAGATGGCTGTCATGTTTTGTAGTAAGAGTAGATATGGCAATCCTCTATTTGTTATAAGGTGTCCATACTAAAGGGTGATTTTTTAGCTATTATCTTTTTGACAATACTGGTTTAAACAGCTGACGCACGTTTCGTGTTTTGTTTGACTATCAAACATCTTCAGTTTGGTCTATAATTTAACCATGAATCGTCTTACAAACGAACAACGCTTGCAAATTATTGCATTTTATTATCAAAATGCGTGCTCTGTTAAGAAAGTTCATTGCGCGCTTCTTCCATTTTATGGTCAGTATTTAATGCCTTTGGACTATTTTTTGTGGGGTTATGTTAAATCGTATGTCTATACAGACATGCCCGCTTCAATTGACGCATTGGAGAAAAACATTGAAGCATTTATTCGTGAAATTTTGGAAAGAGTATCCCAAAATTGGACTAAGCGGATGGACGCGGATGAGGCGCAATCACGCTCAACATTTGCATGAAATAATCTTCAAAAATTCAATTATATGCACCGTAATATCGATTCAAATAAACATTTCATGCTTGTATTTGAATTTTATGTGTTTATGTTATTTTTTGAAAAACGGTTCTATAGCTCTAAAAAAATCACCCTTTTTATAATAAAGCAAACCCTGCGTAGAAGACTGGACTGTGCTTTTTGGCTCCTGCAACTGCATTAGATTGTTCTACTAGACGCAGGTGTAACACACACCTTCGTTCTTTACAGGGTATAGAGGGGACAAGTCTTTTGCGTGTTGTCGATTTCGTCGACGTCCGCTTGCCTCAGCTTTTCTTTGAAGAAAACAAAGTTTATGGTGTGTCAACAAGTTTATTGAGGCACAACACAATACAAAACAATACACAAAAAATTATACACACACACACTTGCACACACACACATCAAATAACCCGTCAATAAATTAGATAATTTTCGGAAACCCATCAATAATTTGGAATTGTCTGCTAAGTCAATGTGACAGCCGCAACAATAAAATCATCATGCGTACCCCCTTATCCCTTCTCCCTTCCCCCTCTCCTACCACTTTGCTATATGTGATTATTATCATATGCCATTCTTTTTGTTGCAGCGCATTGAGTGACATAAAAGATGTAATAAATTATTCAAAGCGATTTGCAGACAGATATTGCCGCGTATTCTCTCATTTCTCTTATTTTTCTCTTTCTTTTTAATCTCTTTCTATACCCTGTAGTTATGGGGGTTGTGTGTGTGTGAAACATTGGGTATATTAGTCTTGAGTTGAAGCAAATTACGGCGATTGGTATAAAGTCATTATAAATTCTTGTTGAATTTCAACAGTCAAGTTGGGCAGAGTTGTCTATTGTGAACAACTGTGTGGAGGTTGTGTGGAACCTAGATCTAAGGTACTAAAGGGTGATTTTTTAGCTATTATCTTTTTGGCAGCACTGGTTAAAACAGCTGACGCACGTTTCGTGTTTTGTTTGACTGTCAAACATCTTCAGTTTGGTCTATAATTTAACCATGAATCGTCTTACAAATGAACAACGCATGCAAATTATTGCATTTTATTATCAAAATGCGTGCTCTGTTAAGAAAGTTCATCGCGTGGACCATTTGAGGCGCAGTCACGCTCAACATTTGCATGAAATAATCGTGAAACATTAAATTATATGCACCATACTATCGATTCAAATAAACATTTCATGCATTCCTCTTAATTTTATGTGATTTTTTTTTAAAACTTTACTATAGCTCTTAAAAAATCAACCTTTACAATAGCTAGGGCTACCAAATTTGGTGTCAATTTGTTTTACTAATGCACGCAGATCAAGTTTGTTTTACAATTTGATCACGCCCCAAAATTGCAATCGCATAATAAACATATTTAAGAAATAATTTACAGTTATTTAAGAAATAATTTATAGAGTTACTGATCGAAATTTAATTTAATGTTCTCCTGGACACAGTTTGCCTAAACCTGCATGCCAAATTTTGAGTCGTTAGCTCTTTTTATAGCTGAGACCTTCACGTTCAAACAGATAGACGGATAGACTTGACTTGCCTAGTGATTCTGAGCAAGAATATATATATATTTTGTGGGGTCTGCCGGGACTCCTGCTGCCAGTTATACACGTTTGCACAAAGTGAACATTTCAATGGTCGAAGGGTATAACAACGTTCTATAGACCTTAGTAACTGTTAAGATCTCAGTGAATATATAAGCTAAAGACAAGAAATTTGCTATTTGTAAAACACACGCAGTGTGACTTGACGCACCAAGTCACATGTATTTCATTACTATTGTAGGGTATTTCATTGCGCAACCCCTTTTGATCATTCAGTCTCCTCTCGTGTGTCTGCCAAATTATGCAGCATATCTGATGTGATCTGTGTTGTGGCATGCACCTTACACGCACCGCAAATACGTTCGTTAAGAGGTGTTAAATAATTTCATTTCATTTCGTTTCGATTGTTGTTGTTCCCGTTGTTGTTGCTGTTGTTGTTGTTGGCATTGTTGTAGGCATTTGTTTTGGGCAGCGGGCCCCCAAGGCGCCAGTTATTTCTGTTGTTATTTATGGCATATTGCGCCTGATTCGCATACCCTGTTAATCCGATTAGGTTCGGTATGATGTGCTTGATGGGTATATTTGTGACAGTTGACTGGAAGTTAAAGATTCATTCATCAACTGTGCATGCTCTATGAGAAGTGCAATTATATATAATCAGTATACCCCTGCAGAGAGTATTTTAGGAATATATAGAAGTATATATTCTGAATCAGGAGCAGGTGAATGAGCCGAAACGGATTGATATGCGATATATATCGTATAGCTGTCATTATATTTTTAAAGATATTGCAACCAAATTTACTGATCTACTTTTAAAAATAATAATACAAATAATATAAATTCAATTAAAATCAGCCCATAGAATATTTAGCTGCCATAGAAACAATTTGCCTTAATTCTGTGTTTCGCAGTGACCATTTTCAGAATAACTTTTATCATTTTCTCAATGTAAAAATAAAATTTGGCTTAATTTAAGTTTAAACTTTTAATTATTAAAGTTTTAATATTAATTGTAATTGTAATTAAACAGTCGACTGCTATAGCCGACTTTAAATAAGTTAATAAATAAATAAAAATCTGAAAACTATATCCCATTGATTTTATAGGAATAATCGGTTGCAAATAAAGATTTGTAGAGATTAGCGTAATTTGCGCTGTTGACACATGAACAATATTATAAAGTTCTGCAACATTATATGTTCGATTATAAGTACTATTAAAGGAACAATCGGAGGAGATAAAAGCCCGCAAGGGCTTTCAGCTTTAAGCATTTATCCACTTAAATGAATTTCTCCTTATTTTTCATTACAGGGCATTTGCGAGTCGTGCCTGTGCCCTTCAAACTTGTTATTGGTCCAAGTGAAAGATCAATAAAAAAGGCAGGAAAAAAGTAACATTTCATTTTTTATGAACTGTGCAGCCACAGCAGACGCACATTCACTTTTTTTCCGTCCCCTGCCTCGATACCCCTTCCCAGCCCTCAATCGGGTAGTGCGATTGATTAAATAGCTGAGTCACAGGCACTCATTAGGCACTCGAAACCCAAATCAGGTTAATTTCCGTAGACGGCGCAGGTTAAGCCCCGAAAGTAAACCAATTAATGACGTGAGTACGGAGCGGAAGTCGACTTTGTAATCGACAAGTGGAACCAATCGGGATCATCTTAATGGTTTAATTGAATCGGCAATTGAGTTGCCTTCCTTCTTATGGGTTGCCTTTGCAGCACACTTCTTGTTAGTGGATGTGTCTTGAGAGGGTATTCATGCCCGTTACCCGTAAGAGTAGAAGGGTAGAAGTTATAATAACTTTGTGCCAAGCAATAAATGTAACAGGCAGACACCATCAAGTATATATATTCTTAACTAGCAACAACAGACGAGTCGATTTAGCCATGTAATCTATAAAAACAGGAATTCCAAGCGTAATGTGAATGCAATTTTGGTTAACATAACGACTATCAACGCCCAAATGGTTTCTGAAAATTTGGTTGCAATCGAATAATTAACATAGAAGTTATTTAAGAAATAAGTTAAAGTATGCAATAAAAAATATGCCAAACATATAAGTTATCTTTTTCAGCAGGTATATCACAGTCGAGCATACTCGACTGTTGCTTTCGTGCTGCTTGTTTGATTGATATTTGAACTTAATGGTTTCAAGTCAAGTGGAGTTTTCACTCTGCTTAATTCTAGTTTATTTTCCGGTATCAAACAAAGCGAAGTTCGTATGCAAGTCAAATACCCCGCATCTTGCCGACTGCAGGTCATAAAACCATCAACGACTCGTGTTCTCTTAACTTTCACAATGAAGCCTAAACATGATGGGAGAAGGGGCGAGGGGCTTATGTAACGAGCTGCCACAAAACGAGGCAGTTGAACCAAATAGTATACAAATTATCTTTGTATAGTATATCGCATATTATAATTAGCTTAAGAGCTTAAAGATTTTGGAAAGGTTGAGAGGGAGACGAGTGTGTGTGTGTGTGCGTTTGTGGGTGAATATGGGGGAGATTGAGTGAGTGCATTCAATATATTGCGTGTGATGAGAAATTATAAGGTAACCACCAGAAGATAAAATAAATAGTTTCAAATAAACAAGTAAAGGGTGATTTTTTAAGTTTTTCAAAAATAACAACATATAAAATTCAGAGAAATGCATGAAATCTTAATATGAATTGATAGTAGGGTGATAAAATTGAATGTTTGAAGATTATTTCATGCAAATGTTTACCGTGACTGCGCCTCAAATGGTCCTCGCGATAAACTTTCTTAACAGAGCACGCATTTTGATAATAAAATGCAATAATTTGCAAGCGTTGTTCGCTTGTAAGACGATTCATGGTTAAATTATAAACCAAACTGAAGATGTTTGACAGTCAAACAAAACACGAAACGTGCGTCAGCTGTTTTAACCAGTGTTACCAAAAAGATAATAGCTTAAAAATCACCCTTTATAAAAAAGGTCATACTAAGCCAAATAAGAAAGGCGTCAATTGTGGAGCTTCTGTTAGTAACTAAAAGGGTTCCGGGATGGATTTAATAGAATAAAAGATTGTCAGCTCAGCTGACTCCATTTACACTGACTCGAACTCAATGGAATAAAATGCTAAGTCTGTCTGTTCCCAAACGAGTTCCTTATGACCTATTTGGACCCCTCTTCAAGTACATTCCAGGAGGGCACTTAATACTTAGAGCTCTTTTGACTGCTTTTAAACCTACGCTCAGCTGCTTTGGCACTATATATCGGCTCTTACTCTGTTGCTGTTCTCTCTCTTTAAGTTTCTAAGTTTAAGTTTCTATTTCAACCTATCTGCTACTGTTCCTACTATCACAAGTTTATCACTTCGAACCCTGAAGTACTTTCAGGCCCATTTCGCGCTCTTACCACATTTGTATCTCTCTGAGAACCCCTGAGGCCTCCCTCTAACACCTAGTAGTTCTTCATTCGTACAATCCCAACCCCTTCTCCACCCTTTTCTCCCCAATTCGAACCTTTCCATGATTAATGACCCTTCAGCAAGACACACAAAACTCTTCATCAGTTGCAAAGCACTCAATACCACTTTGGGGGGGGAGGTTGTGGCAAGTGTCTAGTCCATTCGCACATTTGTCGCCCGTCCACGTCGTTGCAATGAACATATCGCTGCTGGTGGAGTACTATCACGATCTCTCTGGGGAGCAGACGAATCAGATCAACGAGTACGTCGCCCGCGCTCTGCTCCACGTGGTGCACAACCACATTCTGAGCGTGACACCGAGTCTGGTGCTCACTCTGTGCTGTCGCAACAATCACACGTGCAACTTCTACAATGAAATGATGAGCATCATGTTCCGCCAATGGGGCATATCTCCACTTCAAATAGTCAACGTGCACCGACGTCCCGCAGGAGTGCGTAGACCACATGTCGAAGGCCGGAGGCACTATAATCTGATCTTCACAGACTCGTATGCGGCATTTGCCGAGCTGGAAGTGGAGGCCTATTCGCGGGAGTACAACTACAACGAGTTCTACTACATCTTCCTGCAGGCAAGGGATCATCTGCTGCAGAGAGAGATGCGTCGCATATTCGCCCACTGCTGGCGCTATCAGCTCATCAATTGCAACGTGCAGGTCCAGTCGGCTGATGGGGAGATCAAGCTCTTCACGTATCGTCCATTCGGAGCCGAAGGTTGCGATGATGTTACGCCACGCCAGATCAATCGCTATGATGGCGAGCGCATGGAGCACGCTCAGCTGTTCCCACGCAAGCTGGGCAATTTCCATGGCTGTGCAGTGCGTGCCGCCTTGTGACACATGCCGCCCTTCCTCTATCTGGAGGGGAGGGGCAGCGAGGCCCGGGTCAGTGGCGGCCTTGAGGGGCGACTGTTGCAGACGTTGGCGCAGCGATTAAATCTCAGCTTTATGCTACATGCGCCATCCGAGGGGCAGGAACCGACAAGCAGCAGAGCTATGAAAATGGTAAGCTGTTCCCATTTTGAGGCAAAACTGTTCTCACTTGGAAAGTTCCTTTGTTTCAATGGAGATGAATCTCTTTACTACTGTTCCCATTTACCAAGTGTTCCCACTCAATTAATGTGTTCCTATTCCTTTGCTGAATTTACTTTTGCCTGCACAAGAGAATTCTCCTTCGCAAAGTCATCCTTCACAGAAAGTTCACATTTTAAAAGTGTTCCCATGGGACTAATGTGTGCCAGCTGGACTATTGAGTCATGACATGAGAATTCTCCTTTGGCAAAGGCTTCCTTGACCAACTGACTCCATTTAAAAAATGTTCCCACCTGAATGTTGACTCTTCTTAAGACTCCATGAAAGAATTCACCTTTACAGACTTGATTCCGAACTTTTCCCTTTTGAAAAGGTGTATGTGTTCCTGTTTGACTTCCGACTCCACATGTGAATTCCTATTTAAAAAGTACCCACCTAAATGTGTTCTAGCTCGACTATTGAGTTGGCTTTCGAATTCACATAATAATTCCCCTTCGGCCACGGCCTGCTTTACTTACTGACTCCATTTAAATATGTTCCCACCTGAATTTTGACTCTTTTCCAGCTCCCACTCATTCGATATGTTCCTGTTCGACTGTTGAGTTGACTTCATCTTAGACTACACAAAATAACTATCCTTGGGGACATAGATAGTAATGACTTGCTTAGTAGGTTACACTTCTCTGTTCACCCGTAATTAGCTTCCACTAAAACTTCCCAATTGTAGTTCAAACTATGCCTATGCATGAACCATTCAGGGTATTATGTTCGGACTATAATAAATTATATTCTATTGTAGTTTACCACAACAATAATTCTGTATCTAGCTTAAAATCACAAATCCTCACCCACCTATTAAGTAACTAGTTAAATATACACTTATCTTATTTTTAGTGACAGTAGAACTCTTTAACTAACTGCATGTTCAAACATTCTACTTTCGATTTTGATTTGCCTTTGGTTACTAACACTAACTTTTCTGATCTGATTGGGGTTTTCTGGGTTTTCCCCAATCCTCTGCAATAACTTTTATTCTTGTTTGTATACAATACATTTCTATTAATTCTTTTTTTCTCTTTTAAGGTTTTACCTTTTATTTAAAATTATTCTTAGTTTTATATTTCAATTTAGTATTTACAAACAATTATGTTTATTAATTGTTTTTTACTTTTAAACAGTCGACATCATAGTTTTTAAATCAAATTGAATCAATAAATAAATATTTACAAGCCTCCTTGACTATCTATTCCCATTTCAAAAGTGCTCCCAACTGACGAATGTGTTCCTACTCGACTCGCGAGTTCATTTCCGACTCCACAAGAGATTTATTTAGAGGCGAAGATCTACTGTATTTCCCATTTGAAGTGTTTTATCTGCTTCTACTCGACTGTTCACTCTATTTCCAACTGGACCAGAGTAATGTAAAGACCTCCTTTATATTAAACTGTACCCAGTTTAAAAGTGTTTCCGATTAATGTGTTTCAACTCAACTCTCCAGTCAAGATCGGACTCCACAAGATAATTATTTAGAGGCGAACATCTCCTTTATTTTCCATTTCAAAAGTGTTGTATCTATACCCTTCTGCTCCTACTCGACTGTTCACTCTATTTCCAATTTGACCAGAGGATTCTTCATCGGAAAGACCTCCTTTACCTGTAACTCTGCCCATTTCAAAAGTTCTCCCACTCGATTATTATGTTCCAACTCGAATCTCGACTCCACAAGAGAATTATTCAGAGGCGAAGATCTGCTTTACTTCCCATTTCAAAATTGTTTTATCTGCTTTCTCTATTTCCAACTCTACAAGAGGATTCGTCATCGACCTCCTTTACCTTTAACTGTACCCATTTAAAAACTGCTCCCACTTGATTAATGTGTTTCAACTCAACTCTAAAGTCAACTTCCGACTCCACAAGGGAATTCTTCTTTCCCAAAAACTCCTTTACTAACTGTTCCCACTTGCATCCTTCCAGCTGGAACGGCATGAGGTGGACTTCTGCATGGGCTCGCTACGGCAGACAGCGCCTCGGAGCCTGCTGGCCACGTCGACGCACAACTATCACCAGACAAGCGTTCGCTTTGGAGTGCTGGCCTCGAGCTTCGAGCTGAGCTCAATGGACATTCTGCTCTACCCGTACCCGACGATCATCTGGTTGGCAATTGGAGCAATGCTTGTGCTGGCAACGTTGCTGCTGCTGGGCATGGAGTGGCTGCTGCCGGAGCACGGAAGCAAGGGCAACAGCCTGCTGGGGCATGGCATGAATCTGGAGCTGATAATGGTGGGCATGCCCATGTTGCAGGCACCCAGTTCGAGTGCCAAACGGATGTACTGCATCATGTTGATGTTCTACACATTGCTCATACGCACCGTCTACCAGGGCAAGCTATACCACCTGATACGCACTCACCAGTTGCATCAATTGCCACAGAGCATCGAGGAGCTGGTGGAGCGCAACTACACGGTGGTGCTGTCATTCGAGATGCAGGAAATGCTCTCAGAGATTCCCACAGTGCAGCACATGCAATTCCATTGTCTGGGCGGGAACGCCGGCCCAATGCAGGCGCCCGACTATTTGGCAGCACATCCCCAAGATCGTCGCCTGGTCGCAGCCACCGGCATTGACTTCTTCATGCGTTTCAATCGCCAGAGCGCATATCGGGCACAGCTGGAGCAGCGAGCGGGCAACCATTTCGAGCTGATCCCACTCGATGTGCTGGACATGCAGCTGACCATGTACCTGCGCAAGCATTCGTTCCTCATCGACGAGTTCAACGAGCAAATCATGTGGATGCGCTCTGTCGGCCTGCTGGCCTTCTGGGCGCGCTGGGAGCTCGACGAGAGCTACCTCTGGTCGGAGCATGCCTCCTCCATTAAAATGTTCGATCTCGAGGAGCTGCACATGCTCTTCCTGCTCGTCCTGCTTGGCCTCTCACTTGCTATCGTGCTCTTCGCCCTCGAGCTGGCCTCCCTGCGCTCCGCTAGACTTCGTCGCTGGTTCCTGGCGCACATTTAAATGAATATCGCATAATTAACATCGTCTATTTTATACTATACTATATATATAATATACCCTATAGTTCTGGCGACTAGTTCGTAGCTAGTGAAATAAGTACTTACTAAGGGACTACCCCTACTTACTTTACACACCCTAAGCAATGTATTTTTTCATTTCGTGTTTTGTATGAAATGTCCGCAAATAGGGTCAATCGCCACCACATCGTACCAGTAAGTAGAGAATAGGGTACCCATGATTGGAGTACTTATGTAGCTACTACAATTGACTACTCCTGATTAGAGTACTTATGCAGGTACCCATGAATGGGCTAGTGAAAGAAGTACCTACAAAAAGAGTACGTAAGAAGTTACCCCTAAATGGGTAGGTAAAAAGAGTACCCATGACTAGAGTACTTATGTATATACCCATGAATAGGTGGGTGGAAAGAGTACCTATAGATAAAATGCATTAAAATAATGATTTATATATGAAATAATGTTGTTTTTTATTTTAAAATTCAGCAAGAAGTTATACACTGCCGGCAGATGGCGCTGCCAGAGGAGCTGTGTGCTGTGTGTTATATATCGTCAGCGCCATCCAACGTCTGTCGTTCGAAACAGCCAGATTATCCATATTTTATATTTTTGAAGTCATCGTCTGTTAATAACTTCCCAGTTTCAGTTTTGTTAGCTCTGGCTGGTTTATCACAATCTTTGGCTCTAAGTTCTATTTTGATACACTTTTCGTCGGTCTTATTTCCATCTAAGAGTTTCTTTTTCAATTCGTCTATTGGCTAAGAAATTCATCACAGTTCTTCAGAATAGATTAGCCAAAATAATTTCCAATTGGCAATACAGATGAATTCTTAACATTTGTCTAAAATGATGTTATCATTAACAAAGCAAAACAATTTCAGCATGACAATTGTTTTTGTAATTGTCAAAGCCAACTAAGACAAAAATGAACATTATCGAAAATATAGTGAGAAATTGAACACGAAAACAGCGACTAAAAGTAGGCGTTCAACTTAGTTGATACTTAGTGGTTCTGCGTTCGCTTACCCTTGGGTGACTAGGGTAACTACCCGTGTAGGGAGTAGTCGGGTAGGTTGTTTAAATATTGCTAAACGTACACGAGAAAGCGACGAAAAGTAGGCGCTAAATTTCGATTGACACTTAGTAGTTCGATGTTCGTTTACTAAAGGGTGAATAGGGTAACTACCCATGTAGGAAGTAGTCGAATAAGTAGTTTATGTATGGCTTATCGATACCCCTAGAACGACTGGGTATATTTATACTATTAAATACTTTAATCTAAATCACAAATCGGAGTTTAATTCCAATTCGATTCGCTTTCGATTGTAGCAGATAGATTTCTAGATAGATGTAGATTTCTCACACTCTTTCACAGTGAATATAATTCCATATCTGGATAGTTGAATTTTCCTACATCGTCCTTTATTTTACTAGATATTACATCGAACATATGAGAACATAGATCTCAGACACTATATAAGCTAGAGCTAGCAAAGTTAATGTTAATATGGTAAACACATTAACTATCAACGCCCAAATGATTTCTCAAAGTTTGACGGCACTCCGATAGTTAATATAGAAGTTATTTAAGAAAAACTCTAAGAGTTACTCATTTTCACAACGCTCCCTTAAGTATGCAACACAAAATACACTAAAAATAAAAGTTGTATATTTAGGAAATCGCTTTGGTCAGGCAGATAGCGGGTATATCACTGTCGAGCACACTCGGCTGTAGCTATCGTGCTTGTACTAAATAATATGCTTAAGAATTTGTATCAATATCGTATTGTAACGACAGAAACTACTTATAAGTAGTCTTGGAGATGTAACAACCATAGATGCTCATTAGGTTATAGAAATATATGTATTCTGATCCCTAATGAAATAAATAAATAAATTAAGTTTAAAGATAAAAAAACTCATTGATTTTATTAAAGCTATACCCTTCAGAATATGAACAATCTATGTTATAAAAATCTGTACATTAAAATGATTCTTCCTATAATATTGGATATTGTTGTCCGATTATAATAGGTTTCTGTATAATTTTTATTGTTACTTATAAGTTATTTCGAAAAAGAAGACGAAACCTTTAAGCCATGCAAGGCAGATTGCTCCTATAGACGTATGTTAGTGGCCCGATTTTGATACAATATTATAAGCATTGTATTTATAAAGGGTGATTTTTTATGGACCCACTGAAGAGGCTATTCGGGCTATTGTGATTAAATATCGCACTTAATTTACATTGTTGGACATTAAACCAGCAACACGCTTACGTAGAGTGCGAACTGAAGAAAATATCGCAGTTGTATCGGACAGTGTTAATGATGATGATGACCATCATTGGTCCGTACTTCTTCAAAGGTGATGCGAATCGTTAGGTAACTGTGATGATATCAAACTTCTTCTTTCGCAAAATGCAAGAGCTTGACTTGCATGACATGTGGTTTCAACAAGACGGTGCCACATGCCACATGCCACACAGCACGCGTAACAATGGACTTATTGAGAGGGGAATAAATCGTACGATCGTAACACCTTTAGACTATTTTTTGTGGGGCTATGTTAAATCGAATGTCTATACAGACAAGCCCGTCACAATTGACGCATTGGAGGAGACAACATTGAAGCATTTATTCCTGAGATATGTTGGAAAGAGTATGCCTAAATTGGACTAAACGGATGGACGCGGATGAGGCGCACTCACGCTTAACATTTGCATGAACTAATCTTCAAACATTCAATTATATGCACCCTACTATCGATGCAAATAAAGAAATCATCCCTTTCTCGGAATTGTATGTGTTTGTTTTTGAATAACTTTCCTATAACTATTAAATCACCCTTTAGATGTGGTAAATTACAGATGTAGTAAATTCAGTTGCAATGTCTTACAAATTACAAAAATATAGGCATGGCAGCTGTACGATATATAGTATAGGTGCGATCCAGCAATAAGATGCATGTGTGCCAAATTTGATTAAGATTCATAGATCTATAACTGAGAGATTACCATGGTTTAGGTACGACTTGCTCGACTCCTCAGAATACATATACTTTATAGGATCGGAGATATCTCCAATGCACCATAGCATGGCAAACTTCTGTTCCAATGCACCATAGCATGGCGAACTTCTGTTTATATAGGTATACAAAGCTTATTACATTTATACATTTATTGATATATCGCATCACATTTTAGACGTTTTACAGGTTTCGACTTGAAGCCAATGGAAAATAGAGAAAACAGAGATACTCATTTGGAATCAGACAAATGGACCTAATCTAGATAAGGACTACACGAATATACATATGTACATATAAAATCGGTTGAGTCACACACGCCTTGCAGCGAGTTTCGTTTACAGAGAATATAAAAAACAAAGAATGAGTGCATAAGGTTTGGGTAAATGGTTAGACACTATAGTAGAATTCCTTGGCGTCCAGATAGAGGGCGATGGCGATCCAGACGAGCGTGTTCCACACGCATTCGAGGAGCAGCAGGAAGTGCGTGTTCATGGCAGCGATGCGCCAATGCCAGGGCAACATCTTGTGCATCACCGTGTGGCCGACGTACATGATGATGGCATTCATGCCGCACTCGGTGAAGGGATACCCGGAGCACAGTTGCCGCACATCGATGATGTAGTAGAGCAACGAGAGCAGCACCAGGGCCATGGCGACGGTGACGAAGACAAAGGAAAGCGACCACAGATTCTTATTGACTGGAATAATGCCCAACTCCTTGGAGAAGCCACACAAAGCGCCGCCCAACAGGCCCAACAAGGTGGCGCCGAGCAACCAACGCTTGAGCCGCGCTTGCCAGGTGGGATGCACCAGAAGTGTGACGCCAGCGAAGGCACCCAGCAGTACCTGCACCACGCTCAGTACACAACCTGAAAGAGAAAGAGACAGACAGACAGAGAGAGAGAGGGAGAGAGAGAGTCGATTAGAAAGAGAAAGAGTTGAGCTGCTTTACTGCTGCTGGGCCTCACCAAACACTCCCTCCGGATCGAAGGCCGTCGCATCGTAGACATATTTCGCTGTCGGATGCTGATAGATATGCGACTCCCCCAGCACAAGCATGTCCACAAAGCCAGCTGCACCACCAATGCAATGGGGATTCGCCGCATTGTCCGACTTGCCACCGGGTCCGAGATAACCACGCGGACAGCCCGGCACACGCAGTCCAAAAGTCAATCCCAAATAGGTGGCCACAAGCGCAAGCAGCACGGCCAGCTCGCCACTGAAGAGGCAGACATCGTAGATGGCACGGTGCCAGGCTCGTTGGGGACTCAGCTGATCCCGTCGGCTGCAGAGCGTGTGCAGCACGCCGACAATTAAATACGCGATGCCGAAACGCTGCAACACGCCCATCAGACGCAGCTGCTCCATTTGTGGGCCATTGATGGAGTTCAGGCACAGACCGATGGCAAACAGTTTTATGGCACGCCACACAATGCGTGCACAGATGCGTCCCTTGCCAATGCCACGCCCCAGTTGGGCCTTGATCGACAGCGGTATGCAGACGCCCATAATCCAGAGGAAACTTGGAAACACAATGTCCGCCAAATGGAGACCATTCCAGGCGGCATGCTCGATCCAGCTGTAGCCCCCACCGCCGCTATTCACGAATATCATTAGCACAATGGACAAGCTAAAAGAGAAAGCCAATACATAAGAAGAGAAGCTCAAAGAGATGTGGAGTCTTCTGCTCCTGCTTGCTTACCCACGAAACGTGTCCAGACTGCGCAGTCGCTTGCGCTGCGTTGCCTTGGCAGCGGCATCACCAATGCTGTCCGCAACGGCGGCGGCCTCGTCATAACGGTAACGCTGCCAGGCGCAGCTGCCCAACTTCAGCACCGTCAGCAGTGCAGCCACCAAAACGAACACAGAAAGAAAAGCTGCGAAAAGTGAGAGATAAACTGGAGTTTAAGATCTGTCCATACAAGTTTCTTTAGTTACAAGTTTCCCCATAGAGATTACTACAAGAAAACAAGGCCCTATTTAACTAACTTCAAATGTTATTATAAAGATTCTTGTTCCGTAAGTTGATCAACCTTATACTGTTCCTATGTATATTATTATTCTGTACATTGCCTAAGCTGATTTGTTTCTACGCAAAGCCTGACATCAGTTGCTTATATTAATTTACGATATAGATCCTCATTCCGTGCGTTGTTTAACTTAGACTTCATTCAAATCTTATTGTAGTTAGTACAGCCAAATACGAGACTAGCTTATATCCTGATTGCAATACATTCTTGTGCGCTAAGACGGTTAATTTTATAACTTACATGAACCACAGGATACTGCACTCAGCAATCACGACTTCTTGCTGGTTTCTTATGCCTTATACACACTCTTGTTTGCTTAAGCTGATAATATATTAAAACGCAGGAACTGTTCTGCATATCTGGCCATCTTCGTGCGCTTCCTGGATGGCCCTGCATAGTGCAGGCTCATCTTAAATGCGCTCATTGCCCTCCCTGTCCCTGGACTGGAGGACAGCAGCTTTTGCCTTGCCTCCACCTTTACTCCGAACGCGCTTGGGTTTGGCTTTTGTGGCCTTTTTAGACGGTTTGACTTTGTTGCCTGCTTCGGTACCTGCAGTAGGCATATCGGGCATAAAGGGCACACTAACGGTACCTGCAGTGACTCCCTTCGCCACTTTATTCTTAAGGACTAGCTTGATCTTGCCATAGCAATAGTTAACTATGCCGTTCCATGCCGTGAGCGTCCTGTAGGACTTTGTGTCCACCAAAATGGCAAGGTGGGTCGTGGCACCTTGTTCTGTGCGCTGGGCCACTCGCCACCTGTTTGTGCAAATCATATTTTGGCAATTGAGATACTCTAAAATGGTGTCGCATGGCGTCTCTGAGCTGTCGGGGAATATGCCTCTAATGAGTTGCGCCCGTGGGAATTCATCTTCCTCCATTAGCTCAACGTCGAGCGAACACAAGGCCTTGATCTGGCCAAATGTGCTGCGCACCCATTCAGCTGTGTTATTCTCCTCGCACTCGAGCAGCAGCCACTCATCCCGTGGCACACATCTCTCAAATCCAGGACCGACGACCGGCGCGGGGCACAACAATATCGCCCGGAGGATCGCTGCTTTAAGCTTTGCCATGTGCTCAGCTGTAAGTGGCTTCGTTCTGTCAGCCGAGATGAACCCAAGCTTAACGGAGCTTGCCACTTTGCTGCCTTGTTGCTTTGCTGGCTCTGTCTGAGCTTTGGTCTTGGGCTTCTGCTTTGTCTTGGTTTGTGTAATGGGCGTCATGGCAAACCTTATGGCTTCAGTTCTACTCAGGCCTCTGCCCATTGCAGCATTGAATCGCTTTTTCTTCCGTCTGCTCCAACTGCAGAGGGGCTGTTCAGCATCCTGTCGTTGCTTAGATTCGAGCTCCGAGACAGAGGACTTTACGTCGATGGGCGAGATGGTAGCACAATCCACGGGGGTTGGTGGCTGCAAGGAATACTCGAGTGCAGCAGGACAAACATCCAGTCCAACAGCTTCAGTGATTAAATGGGGATCGGCCGTCAAGGCGTCACTTTGTATTGATGCAGTTAGAGTCGCATCACACTCATTAAGATTGTAAGTTTTGTTCATTGTTGTTCCCACGAGTTGACGGGATGGGGAAGTCACCTACGGCATAGCCCGTTTACCGCAGGAAGTCTAAAGTTAAACTAGAGGGCGACAGGTATCTAGAGTTCGCATATTTGCGACCGAGCAACCCCCCGGCCATGCATCCTTCGGCATATGCTGTGCCACCTTGGATTTGGGGAAACTTTATAGAGTATTCTGCTCTGCGCCCAACTACAATTAGTCAGCATCCTGGGCAGAGACATGACCATACCCAGGGTCTGTTTCCAGCCGCCCTCGCGTGGAGAGTGTAGTTGCACTTTCGTCAGTAGGATACAAGGACGGCGCCTAAGACGTAATTCCCCTTGTCTCCTCTGCCGACTGACGGCCTTATAGAGCACTCTACACTTGGTTAGTTCTTAGATAGTATGTATAATATGATATATCTTTGGCAAATTGCAAAGTGACTGAGTGCAATGGGATAAAAGTGCTTCCTTCTGTCTGCAAATACACATATATTAAAGCTTCATCTCATAGCAATAGTACAGAAACTGCCTTGGGAAGAGTTCAATGCAAAATTCTTCTCTCTTTAATTTCATTTCTTGAATTGTCTTGATCGAATTTCTCTATTTTGTCACTGACAATCACGCCTAATTAAATTAAAGCAAAGCAAATTGATGATCAATTGTAGTGAAAAGCGAGCAAAGCGATCGTCTGTCTATTACTCACCATAATTGATGGGTACGCCGGCTTTGTCCACGGCAAAGTGGCAGCTGCCGTTGGCCTGCAACGTGAGATTGTATACGCCAAATTCTTGAAGATCGCTGCGACGTAGGGCGCAGAGTGAAGAGCTGAGAGAAGAGAAATCATATTGTATATCAAATCAAGCGTAACAGGTGAACATACATATTTTTTTTACATATATGTGTGTATATGTGTGTGTGGGTGTAGGCTACATAGAGAGCGAAAGTTGCATTGTGAGAACAGTTGCGGATGCGGTATATATAGAGATATGACATGACGATAACGCAAGCTATAAGCGATGTAATACACACCCACACACACTCACATGCACACACACACACACAGATTAGCTTGAACAGACACTCACACATTATCGTAGGCATAGTGACCCTGATCGTGTGCATAAATTTTAAAACTCAAAGCGTATGCAGAGCTGAGCTTTAACGGTTCCAACGATTCCGTTGCTGGCAGAGCTTTCACTTTGGTGTAGGGGCACTGCAAGAGTTGAAGTATGAGTGGGGGGAAGAACTTGCGGGATTTACCGTATCATACCGTATAGCACTCATCGGACAGGGTATACAAATAACTGCTCTCTGCATATTGTGACTCCACGTGCAGGTAAGCCTGGTCCACGCCCAGTGCACGCATATCCAGCTGCCGCCATTGGGGCTCCGTGTACTCCACCAGAAACGACATTGTGACTTAACGCGAACGTTGTGGAGGGGGGGGCGAGGTCACACACTTGATGCAAGCCAATTCTTGTCAATTTGTATATTCTGTTATTGCAATTTGTGCTTGCCCGCGCACTCGCACTCGCACGGCAATCGAGGAATTCGCGCCGTTGACGACTAACTACTGCGCTCAAGTAGCTGCGCTTGAAATCGCCATATCTACGCCTCTTTTTGTGTAGTCGTCCGAAATGAAACCGAAACTATTTCGAGTGCGCAATAAAATCAAAAAGCAAACAAACACACGCAGAGCCAACAACAACTGTAGCAACAGTAATGGCAGTAACAGTGCTCATAATAACAGATTGTAAACTGCAAAAACACAACGGAAATCTGATACGCATCGCAGCGCAAATACACTTACCACCTGATCGTTATACAAATCCATGTGACAATATGGCAAAAGACAAACTTAGCAGCAAGCTATTTCTAACCATATATTTTGCTATGACTTATTATGTTTATTTTTTATTTTATAATTTCTTCTATTGTATTTTTGTTTGTATTTTGTGCCGCGTTACATTTTGATTGACAAAATCGTCAGTGCTTAGCATTGCAAGTAAGCAATGTAAACTGGTTGTAGTGTTGCGTAAATACGTAAGTGCAGTGTTGTCAAAATGTTAAGGCGCTGTTATCGATTTGCACTGCATTGCTGTTAGTGAAGCCAGGCTATGGGGAAATTATACAATTGCAGGTTCAGTTTTATGGCAAACAATAAAAAATAGTGAATGGAAAACATGTGGAATATCTCATAATTCAGCTATGCTTGCACCCGCATTGAAGTATTGGACTTTGGCGCGCAGCTCTTCAGCCGCTGTTAGCGTCAACAGCTATCGACATTCGTTGTTATCGCTACTTGCTAGCACTGTTAATCTGACGGCGCTCAGCTGATTGCGCCGATGATGAGTGGCCAATAAAATAATTGTTGCTGCGCTGCGCTCTGGGCTGGGCTAGGGAAAAGCGTTTGGTGCCCCCAAATGGCCAACGCAACAAGAACAAGAAAGACCAAAGCGACAATAACAACAGCAACAATAAGTGGCAGCAAATTGCAGACACGTCGATTATGCGCCATCACATTCTTTGCCAAACTGCATCCAGGCGATGTATGCGGCAGCAACGGCCTTCCGCTAACGCCCAACTCGATAGCAATTTTGGGGCGTTCCCAGCGCCTGAAGGAGCTGCAGCATGAGTATCTGTGCCAGTATTTGGATGTGGTGCGCGGCAAGCACGGTAAGAGCACGCCCCCCTCCAATCCGGGTCTGTGTAGAACCTTTAATCCTCGCCTATCCATTTTTAGAGCGCACCATAGTCGTCTCGGAGTATGTGGGCTGCACGCTGGAGGACCATGTGAAGCGCAATGCTGCCGACACGCCGCTGAGCAACGAACAGTTACTGCGCATCTTCTACCAGGTAGCAGTCGCCATCAATGTGCTCCATGGCCATAAACTGGTCGTGCACAATCTGGAGCCGCGGCACATACTGCTCCACGGCATGGAGGAGGAGGAGGGTGGTGTGCTGCGTGCGAAGCTCTTCAACTACGGCATGCATCTGATGACCAAAGGCGGCGCCTATGTTCCCTTTCCCATTGGCAATGTGCGCTACATGGCGCCGGAGCGTCTGCTCGGCACAAACGGGAACATCAAGAGCGATGTGTGGGCATGGGGCATGCTGCTGCTGGAACAGCTGCTGCACACGGAACTGTGGCCCAAGCTCAAGCTGAGCAACATTGCCTGGAAGCTGTTGGCCCTTGCAAGGCACACGAACAGCACAACTGGAGGTGCCCAGGTGCTGGAGAAGATTGCCCGCGAGCATCAGCGCTTGGAGCAGTACCAACAGCTGCCCCAAGAGGTGCGCGACTTGCTCGAGCGTTGCCTCAGCGTGCTGCCCGCCCAGCGACCCCTGCCCGCCGATCTCTTGCAGCACAAATGCTTCAGCGAGGTGGTTGCCAAGCTGCAGCAGGAGGCGGAGGAGCAGAAGAAGAAACAGCAACTGCAACTGCAGACGAACGAAGTGCCGCCCTTGCCTCTGCTGCTGCGCTGCCCATTGACGCAGATCTACCATCTGTGGCAACTGGCCGGCGGCGATGTGCAGGCGGAACTGAAGAAGGAGGGCCTCATACGCAGCGAGGCCCCCATTCTGGCCCTGCCGCAGATTGTGCGTCTGAGCGGCGCCAGCGTCAGTCCGCCGCGCAGTCAATCCTATCTGATGGACGACCGTGTGGTGCTGCTGAAGCTGCAGCCGTTGCTGCAGCGCCTGAGCCGTTTGCCCGCCTCCGTTTACTTTCCGCTATTGTATCAGCCACGCCAGCTGCGGCAGCAACAGCTGCTGCAACGCCAGCAGGAACAAGTGCTGCTGCAGCAGCAACAGTTGCCGCTGTTGATACGCGAACGCGACATCGAGTACCAGTTCCGGCGTGTGCGCCTCTTCACCCGCCTGCTGCACGGTTACCCGCACACGGCGGACCAACTGCAGCGCGAGGCATCGATAGACATTCCTCCCCTGCTGCGAGGTGCGATCTGGGCGGCGCTGCTCGGGGTTTTGCCCAACGGCGGCTACGCCAAGATCGACAAGTTCACGGCGACCAGCACAGATCGACAGATCGAGGTGGACATACCACGCTGTCACCAATACGACGAGCTGCTCTCCTCGCCGGACGGGCATCGCAAGCTGCGCAGGCTGCTCAAGGCCTGGGTCACGGCGCATCCCCAGTACGTCTACTGGCAGGGACTGGACTCGCTGACAGCCCCGTTTCTCTATCTCAACTTCAACAACGAAGGTGAGCGGCAGCAGCAGCAGGAGAGGATCAGCCTGCAGTTCCAAGTACAATCCTTCTTCTCTTTGCAGAACTCGCCTTTCTTAGTCTGTTCCGCTTCATACCGAAGTATCTGCAGTGGTTCTTCCTCAAGGACAACTCGGCCATCATCAAGGAGTATCTGAGCAAGTTCTCCCAGTTGAGCGCATTCCATGAGCCGCTGCTGGCTCAGCATTTGGCTAGCATTAACTTTATACCGGAGCTCTTTGCCATCCCCTGGTTCCTAACCATGTTTTCACGTAGGTCTCCCTCTCTCTCTCTTGCCGGGCTTTGCCACCAACTGTTCCCATTGCTCATTCACAGACGTCTTTCCACTACACAAGATCCTCCACTTGTGGGACAAACTGATGCTGGGCGACAGTTCGTATCCGCTCTTCATTGGCGTCGCCATACTGAAGCAGCTCAAGAGCACGCTCCTCAGCTCTGGCTTCAACGAGTGCATCCTGCTCTTCTCCGATCTGCCGGACATTGTGATGGAGAACTGCGTCATCGAGTCCCAGAAGATGTACGAGTGCACCCCCAAGAGCATAACGCATCGCCAGCACGCGCTGCGCACGCAGGCAACAACGCATCACTTGGTGAGTGCTTTGCCTGAGTCCCAGCTGCACTTGCTCACAGTCTTTCTTCCTCAGGACATTGGCACAGCGGAGGTGGAGCTGCGGCATCTGCAGTCGGAGCAATGTCCTCGCATTAGTGCCCGGGATGTGCATCGGCTGCTCATGCATGCCCCATCGGAAGTGGCCCTCATCGACTTGCGCAGCGTTGTCGAGTTTGGACGTGTCCATGTGCCCCACAGCATCAATATACCCTTTGCCACCGTGCTGCTGGGTGAGCAGCGTCTCGAGGCGCTCAATGTGCCCCATCTGGAGACGCATCTGCGTGGACGTATTGTTGTGTGTGTTAGCAACATACATGAGCATGCCGTCGAGGTAGGTTCCCACTGCCCACTGCCCTCCACTTGCTCCTCTGTTCTCTTGGATTCAATTTCTGTTTGCTCCTCTTTCAGTTCTCGCACTTTTTGGTGGCCTGCGGTGTGCTGCGCACTTGTATACTACACAAGGGCTTCAATGTCCTCCACTCAATTGAGCCAAATATACTCATCTCGAATTGACGGGAAACCTTCCCGGCTACGGCTCTGATCCTGCAGAGAAATCGCTTCGCTCTCCGTATCTAGCTTAAGCCCATCGTTCATCTCAACTGTACGACCTTATCTCGTCGTACCACTACTGGCAAGCAATTTTTTAATATATGTAAATAAGTAAATGAGCAAGCATATTGTATATGTATGTATTCTCGACGTTTTATAAATCTGCATAGTACTCGAATTTACTTCGAATTCATTTATTTTAAATTCAAACTTTTTTGTTTATTAAACACTGCTCTGTTAAGAGTGCAGCTGCGCACTGTTAACGCATTAAGCTCGACGTTGCGCTTACGTGAGCTTTTTTGCGCTAACATGCGCTGTAAAACTTAACAGTGCTGTTACACTTACGTTGCTGAAATTACGTTTGTTTACTTGCCGTTCAGTTGGATGAAGAAGCTTCACTCGATACGATTTCTAAATTTTATGTGAAAATTGAGTGCAGAAAAAAGTAAGAATTCTTCGCGTTGAAGTTGCTGTTGTTGTTGTTATTGTTGCGGTATGTGTGTGAAAGTTGCATTACGCGAATAGCACATAGTGTAATTGCGACGCAATGCATTAACTAATTGGCCACGCGTGCAGGTGTCAAAAGAAGAACCAAAAAAAAAACAACAAAAAAACAAATGAAACAGGTGGGCGCATTTTGTGGGGGTGGTTGAACGATGTGGAGAAGTTATACTCTTGTTGTTGTTACTGTTATTATTATTATACTTGTTTCTGTTCTCGTTGTGGTTTCTGATGATGTTATGTTTGACTAATGTGAGAATTGTGCATGCCGAGAGAGAGAGAGAGGGAGAGAGAGACGTGCTGACTGACCACAGCAGCGTCAGCGTTTTTTTTTTACTGTTTAATTGCAAATTGTTGAACCGCACACACACACACACGTGTACGTGTGTATATATCCGACGTACATATGCTGATAAAAATGACAACATGTTTGCTCAATGTGCCTGTGTGTGTGAGTGTGATGTTATTCGATGCCTTTGTGACACAGTAAGCAGAGGCAGCAGCTGCGACGTTAACGCTAGCGTCAGTGTCATTAAGAGCAGCATCGTAAAAACTATTTGCTTGATTATATTTTAGTTCAGAGTGAATCACTTAAATTAAAATGCTAAAAGTCTTTGCTAATCTCACACACACACACAGAAGGAGAGAGAAATAAAGAGAGAGAGAGAGATCTTAGGTTTTTATGGGCGTGGGGCAGGGGGCAGCAAGCGTCGCATCGCATTGTTGTTTATGACGCCCTCATATTGCGCTATCAACAGACCGCCAACAGCCGACGGCGACTGCGACAGCGCTGCTGCTGCTGCTGCTATTGGATGACTAGCGCGTGCCAGCCCAACAAGTTTCTTATTGGGATGATTAAGTATGTGCGCGTCCCTCTCTCTCTCCCACTCTCTGTGTGTGTGTGTGTGTGCAAACTTGATTCCAAGATGATTCCTGGGGCATATGACGCAAGAGGTTGTGCCATTTTTTTCCTCTTTTATTGCATACTTTTCTGTGTGTTAATGGGTCGAGTGTGCGTGCGCTTGTGTGTGTCTGTTCAAGAGAGTTGTTATTAATATGGCCGCTCTCTGTTGGCAGAGAGCAGCGTAAAAGAGAGAGAGGGAGGGAGAGGGAGACTGGCATAACTCATTACAATTTCAATGCAAATTTTTTGCCATTAAGCGTGCGTGTGTGTGTGTGTGTGTGCGCTTATTTACATTTCAGTTGATTAAATTTTTGTGTGATGTATGTTAATGTGCGTGTGTGTATGTGTGTGTGTGTGAGGACAACAAGTATTGATTGCAGGCCATGGCTTCAGGATTGCCGCGCTGCCCCAAATTGCGCACTAGGCCTAGCAAGCCAAAGCGCAGGCTAAATCAAAGACCTGCTCTGCGGCAACCCTACGCCAAGCGCCGCGACGCTGCTTTGCATAACTGCTGTCGCTGCCAAGCTGACCGAAAGCGTTCGTCAGTGTCGGTGTGTGTGTGTGTGTGTGTGTATTGGGCTTATACATACACGCGCAGCTCAAAAGTGTTGAACGCGATTGCCAACGAGAACGTGCACGTTCATGTTCAGTTTCAGTTTCGACTTTCCTTTTGGCCAAAGAACGTGCAACGTTTCCTTCCAACAAAAACCAACAAAATCCAAAAAATCAAATAAAATATAACAAATGTTTCTACTAAATTGTGTATGTATGTGTGTGACAGAGAGAGAGAGACAATGAGAGACAGAGATGAATAAACAAGTCAAATTGTTTAAACAAAATCAAAGCGCTGTTTGTGGGGGGGGGGGAGAGAAAGTACTGTTTGCTACCTCAACAGATTTATGTGTGTATGTGTACCACTGTGCCTCTGTTTTTTTTTTTTTTTTTTTTTTTTATTTAGAGTGTTCATAGGATAAAAAATCTTGACAGACACCGTCCTAGTGACGGTAGTGTGGGACCCGCACCCACTAAAAAACCTCTAAAGAACACTCCCCCTACGGCTCGTTTGTGATACCCCTTGCGGAACCACTCCTGAAGTATAAATCTTCGCAAGGGGCCGAGCATAGCCCTGTGGTGGCTCTACCTGGTTGTTGGGTGCTGCGAGGAAGAGTTACGCAGTCTTTCTAGCCTACGCTGCTCTACCATAATGCACACACACATACTCCTAATACATTCCCAGTTTTCTGGGGTCTCTATCATAAGCCCTACAACATTCTCTGGACTTATATCTACTCCTAAGCGTCTGTTGACGATTTCCCGTTGGCCTGCATAATAAGGGCAGTGGAAGAAAATATGTTCCACAGTCTCATCATCTTCATTACAAAGGTAGCATACAACTTCAGGATCATGACCATACTTGTTCAGGTAGCGCCTGAAACAGCCATGTCCTGTAAGAAACTGGGTCATATAGTAGTCCACTTGTCCGTGGCTTCTTCTGATCCAGGTTTCTATATTCGGCACCAGTCGGTGCGTCCACCTCCCCCTGCTTGTTGCATCCCACCTTTGCTGCCAATCCCTAATTGGCTCACCTTCATCGTAGGTAATAGGGATTTGGCTGTGCCTCTTATTATATTGCGCTTGGTAGTCCTGCGCAGTCAAGTCAGCCGGCATTATACCAGCTAGGACTTGGATGGCATCACCGGATACAGTCCGGAAAGCGCTGCAGACTCTCTGGCTGCTACGTCTCACTACAGCGTTGTAGTGTCGGGCGTAGGTTGCCTTTTTTAAGCGCTGATGCCCATATAGGGGCTGCATACATTAACACCGATAGGGTGACACGTGATACGAGGGATCGTATTACCTGCCTTGGGCCCCCGATGTTTGGCATAACTCTTGCGAGCGCCATTTGCACTCTGGCTGCCTTTTCGCTCATTGCGATAATATTCGCTTTAAAGCTCAGCCTTGCATCTATAAGTACGCCTAAGTACTTAATTGATGTGCCCGTACGGATACTCAATCCGTCTATACTAAGCGTCACATCCTCAAGTTTCTTTCTGCTTGAGATGAGAACCGCCTCAGTTTTTTCCCTAGCTAACCTTAAGTCGTGCTCAGTAAGCCATTGCTTTACCCTTTGCGTAGCATCGGTGCTGTAGTCTTTCACCTCCGTCAGATGCTTTCCAACTATAATGACGGCAATATCATCAGCATATCCGATGATCTTAACCTCATTCCTCAGTGGTAGGCGTAATACCCCATCATATACTATGTTCCACAGGAGCGGTCCAAGAACCGATCCTTGTGGAACGCCGCCTGTAACTTGGTATTGTTTTCGGCCTTCCTCAGTGTCGTACGCAAGTGTACGGTCACTCAGGTAGCTACCGACAATACTGAGCAAGTACTGAGGCGTGTTGAGGTTACGCAGCGCCTGCATGATATGATGCCAACTCACCGAGTTAAAGGCATTTTTATATCAAGGGTAATTATAGCGCAGTACTTCTTCTGGCCCCCTCGCCACCTATCTCCTGCTATTGCTTCTCCCGCAATCTGTTTGACCCTACTGATCGCGTCTACAGTTGACCTATTCCTCCTAAAACCGTATTGGTCATCCGATAGACCACCTACTTCTTCTACGAAGGTGCTAAGCCTGCTAGCTACTATTTTTTCTAGTATTTTCCCCATTGTGTCAATCATACAGAGCGGTCTGTATGAACTAGCCTCGCCTGGTAGTTTGTTACCTTTTGGTATTAGTACCAGTCTCTGTCTTTTCCAGATTTCCGGAAAAGTCCCTGTCTGCATACAGTCTGTGTACACTTTTGCGAATAACGTGGGGTTCGCGTCTACCGCTATCTTCAGCACCTTGTTGGGTACTGCATCTAGTCCCGGCGCCTTGTTGTTTGCGAAGGTACTAGCAATCTCTAATACCTCTCCTACCTCTACTTCTTGTTGGAATCTACCTACCCCGTCAGTCCAAACATCTGCTTCAGCAGGTTCATTATAGTGGTCCCCCTGTATTGGGAAGAGGGTCTCGACTATAGTGCGCAAGAGTTGAGGACAGGCCGGAGCGTTTGCTCGATGTCCTCTTATCTTGCTCATTACTGCCACTGTGCCTCTGTATATACATCTGTGTGTGTGTGTGTGTGTTTGTGTGTGTGCTGGCCTCTGTCGTGTCATGTGACCGCGCGCGCAAAAAGCAGTTTCACCACGATTCACATTGCGGTCGACACTTCTTCGTCCTGACTTAGCGTAAGCATGCGCACTCCACAACTACTACGAACTGCCTACACACACATACACACTCACACACACGTGCACACGTACAGAGACTGGAGTATGTTGAGTAGAGAGAAGCGAATGAAAACAATATTGCAATTTGTTGTTACCCGACGCCTTAAACTATGCAACAACTATTGCACTCAAATGGAACAATTAAGTTAGGGGAAGAGAGTTAGAGAAGGAGAGTGGGTGAGCAACTGTCAAGCTCAGCTCTTACTGCAAGAGAGTGAGAGACAAAGAGAGAGACAAAGAGAGCGCGCTCTGCTTGCTGTAGGGTTGACACTGACACGCGCGCGCTGCTAAACGTCCTCGTCCCAGTGACGACGCCATCGCCAGCGTCGTCGTTCGCACTCACGATGTCCTCGCGTGCGCCAAACAAGGTGCAAAAAATGCCTTTACACACACACACACATACAGATGACAAACAGCGACGCTTTGCTCTGCTTTAAGTTAGCAGCAGCAGCAGGCGACGATGGCCAGCAGCCGACGCGACGCAGCAGCAGCAGCCGAAACCAAAGCAGCAGCAGCAGCAGCACCAGAAGCAGCAGCCGCAGTCGCAGCAGCTCCAGTAGCCAACTAACCAGCAGCTAAACAGCAGCATTTTTCTCGCTTTACATATCTTCCCCGTGCGTGTGTGTGGGTGTGTCTATGTGTGTGTGTGCTGTATGATTGCATGTGTGTGTGTGTCCGACTTTCGACTCCGGCTACGTTTTTTGCCGTTTGTCTTGTTTTCCGTTGTCTTCCTTCGTGTACCTCTCTACATGTGTGTGCGCCTTAATGTGTGTGTGTGTGTCTCTTTTTCTAGTGAAAAATCAATTGATACACATATTTTTTTGTTGTTGTTATTATTAGTGCAAGCCAGTAAAGAAAACTGCAATAAATATTGCATAAACAAATAACAGAAAATACATACAACAATCGACCAAAAAAATACCAAAGTTAATGTCAGCAACAGTAGCAGCAGCGCCAGCAGAAGCAGCAGCAGGAGCAGAAGAAGACGTTGTACAACATTGACTTTTTCGATTGTGAATTGTTCTTGTTTAACAGAACGTTGTTATTGTTGTTGTTTTTTTTTGTGTTTTATTTTTGCGTGTGTTATCGCTGTTATTGTTGCTAGTGTTGTAAGGCGGGCGAACGAGACCGCCAAGCAGCGAAGCGAAGCGAGGCGAAGAAATTGCAATAAAAATGTAGTAAATCAAAGTGAGTAGCAACAAGCAAGTACAGAAAAGAAGAACAAAAGAAAGCAAAGAAATTGAGTGAGCTTGCGTGTGTGTATGTGTGTGAAAAATCTGTAAATCGAGGTTATCTATACGTATACACACACACACACACACATGTATACATGCAAGAATGTGGAAGAGGGGACTGCGGTAAGGGGGAGGAGATGCTTTGCGCTCAGCCTCCCAACGCTCTGTTTACACAACCAACAACAAGCGATGGTATTTTAATCATCATTAGGAAGCACACACACAAACAAAGAGAAAGAGGCAGTGGGGGACGGAGAGAGTGCGATAGAGATGGGCACACGGACACACGTGGAATGACACATTGAGAGTCATTAAAAACAGCGCTGCGACTGCGACGTTGTCGTCGGCCAGGCGCCGCGTTCCCTACGAATTCTGTGTGTGTGTATGTGAGTGTCCAGCTTTTCTGTGTGTCCATGTGTGTGTGTCAGTTTGTGCCTTTTGTTTGCGCAAATTAAATTTAAAGTATGCCAGCGATTTGCTTTTCACTTTTTTTTTACTGTTGCGCGCACGTCGTCCTGTTCTGTCGCACAAACACACACATGCACATACACACACACAGTCGGCACGCGTCTGTGCATGCATGTGTGTGTACGGTTGGTTGTGTTTGTTTGTTTGACAAAGCGTAAACAATTGCAAATAAGAAAAAGGCAACATGACGACGTTGACGTCGACGTCGACGTTGCCGTGCGATGAGTGTGCGAAAAATCGATTTGTGTGCCATCCCAAAAATAAGTGCAAATACATACACACACACGACTCTATGTATGTATGTATAACCCATATATTGAGTGCGTGTTGCCATAGGTCGCTCCCCCTCCTTGCCCAATCCCCTGCGTTCCTGCATCGCCCCTAGAGGGGGGGTCCCAAGTCGCGTTGTGCAACATAATGTGGCAAACAGCGATTTTCAATTATATTCATTTAACATTTGACTCTTGACACTGCCCAGTTCCATTTATCGCATACACACACACTCGCACTCACACACACACACACACACACATAGAGTACAACCTCATTACCATCCCCCATTGGCATTTGCCTGCTGCTGCCATCTCGCTCGCACAGCAGCGTCGACAGCGCTGCTCGCTTTTATAGCGCGCACCTTTTCAACGTTGCCCCCCGAACCGAAGATGGCACTTGAGCGCGGCTTGTGGGGCGCAATTAATTGTGTGTGTTCGTCAGGCGACAAAGCCGTCGTTAGTGCGATCTAAGAGAGCGATAACACAATATCGATAGCGTATTATTATAAAGCAGGCACGATTTGGCCATTCAAGATAATTAAAATCTATCGGGACGAGGACAGCATGCTATTTAGTGGATAAATCTCAGCAGTTTAACTAATTGCAGCATCGTAACTATATAGTCTATATGTTCTTTATATTCTATATATCCTATATGTTCTTTATATTGTATATGTTCTATTTGTTCTTTATATTCTATATGTTCTATATATTCTGTGGTGCAAGCAACAAGTCAGTTATCATATTATTATTGAAACGGGGCGATCTGAACTGCCACCTATAAGATATGTACACATATTGTACAATATATATATATACATATGTATATATGTGTATACAATATATTCTGCTGAGCTTATAGCTTTGTGGTGAACAAGAGTTTTGGTAGACACTTTGTGGAATCAAATGCAATGAATGGTGTTTGATGATAAAGATACATGTATTTGGATTAAATGTATAAGATTTAAAAGGTTACGGAGCGACACGTGTTTTAACGATGATTAAAAGGATATCGATAAATTAAACAGATTAATATCTATTGAAAGTGAATATTGAAATAAGTGTGATTGTCAGATTTTATTTATTGAAACTTAATCCATTTGTATGCAAATTGACAATTTCTTTAACTTTGAACAACATTTAAATGTTAAATATACAATTTTAGACTAATTGTAATTTAGTTGTATGTAATAAGTCAGTTAATGCATTAACTTTGTTAGTATAATACGCGTAAGTCGCGTTTAACAGTACATTAGCAGTTGCATTAACAGTTGTATTAACAGCTGCAGCTGCTGTGCGTTGACTAAGCTCAGCTTAGCTTACAGCGTAAGTAGTGTTTAACAGTCGCATTAGCTGTTGCATTAACACTGGTATTAACAGCTGCAGCTGCTGTGCGTTGACTAAGCTCAGCCTTAGCTTACAGCGATTGAGCTGTTAATTGAAAATTAATGCAATTGTAATTGTAAGTTGTGTCCAACGATTTTCATGTGTTAGTCCCTTGCTAATGATTCTATGCTGGCTTATAATTTGACTGCCTGTACAATTCGCTGGCTAACTGTGATTTACTTGAAATAACAATAATACGTGCATCTTATCAATATTTCACATTCATTTTTCATCTCTCAATAGTTTCAATTCCAGTTTATTTCTTCTAATTTGTATTAAAATTCATAAATTCCCCTTAAATTCAATTTCAGACTGCATTTTCTATCTATATTATTTCCCCATTTTAACATTTTACCTTGAACATTTCTTTCCCCATTCGGATTTCCCCTTTTTTCTATGTTCTGTACAAATTCCGGATCGATTTAATCCATTTAGAAGGGCTAAACTGTGTCTTTTTTCATTCACTGGATGCGCTGGCGTAATTAAATTGAATTCCTTTTTGAATTCCATTTTTCAATAGCTACGTTGTACACTCCCCCACCCCCTTTTCCGCGTTGTCTCACATAAATAATAAAGTTGTGACACTTTGATGGGCCCTCAACGGGGCGCACTCTCTGCCTGCCTGCGTGTGTGGCACCTTGATATGCGCTGAAAAGTGTGCTAACGTTTTTTGTTTTTAATTTACACCCCACCGTCCAGCCCACGCCCACTGCCAGCAGCTGCTTTCCTTTTGATTTTGTTTTACTTTGCTGTGAAACGCAATTCCGTTCAATTGTTTGATGTGTCGACATGTGTGTGTCAGTATGTGTGGCACTTTGTCTCTGTGTGTGTGTTGGTGTGTGTGTGTGTGTGTGTGTGTGTTTTGTGCTATTGCATCATCGTATTGTGTGATTCTCTCTTTTTGTGCGCTGCAACAATCCATTAACGTGGCACATGCAACAAAACTTTACTTTCCTACTAATGCGATTCTCCCTTTGCCCCTTCTCCCATTGCAGCTCTCAACTCGACTATTGCTAACCTAGTTTCACTTCCCAAACTCAACCAGAAGAACAACAAGCAAACCCCAACAAGCGAATATTATAAATCAAACTAAAAGCACAAGAAGAACAAGCAGAAGAAGAAGAAGAATTGAATTGGTAAAAGCGAGAAACAACGGAACGGAAATAGAAAATCAACCAAACTGAGTTGTCGGCCCGGCTCACCCCTCCCCCCATTTCTCTATACCCACTCTACTCTATTGGACCATTATCCTTGCTATATTCCCAACACCAATACTGATATCGATAACGATAACAATAACGATAACAATAGGCGTGGAGCAGGCAAAGCGGGAGGTCGACTCATGTTAGAAAAATGAAAAAGTTCACATTCAAAGGGGTTCTGGATGGATTTCGACAAAGCGTACAGCCGCAAGCCATCCGACAGGAGCAGGAGATCCAGGAGCAATTGAAAGCCGATCATTTCAATCTCAAGAAAGTAAGTGTTACAGTGATACCAGTGGAGAAAGAGGCAGAGAGAGAGAGAGAGAGAGGGAGATGTTATTAACTTGACGCCTGTTGTAGCCAGCGAATGTTTTATCTGGTAGCTGTATGTTCGAGTCTATCATAAGACACACGCGGCTATGACAGCCTCGTTCTCGTTCAACAGCAGCGCAGCTCAGCTCAGCACAGCAGCCCGTTGATTCAAACAAACAGAAAAACAGAGAAAAACTGTTGCATATCCCTGTGGCGAAATGGCAAAACTAACCTTAGTTCTTCTGCTTTTTTTCACTTTCAGACTTTTCGCCATGGCTTCCCATACTCACCCACTTCCTTTGCCTTCGATCCAGTACAAAAACTATTAGCGATTGGTGATAAATCTGGCTATATACGCATGTAAGTCTCTAGAAGATCTGACGCTCGTCGATTCACAGTTTAAGCTTTGTTTAACCTATTTGATGTTGACACTTAGCTTGGGCCGACCTGGCGTCGATGCACATGCCAAACACGAGGGCGAGTCCGAGTGCGCCGTGCTCTTTGCCCAATTTCTGGTCAACGAGGGTGCCCTGGTCACCGTGACCGCCGATGATACCATTCACTTGTGGAACATACGCCAAAAGACCCCACGCATTGTGCAGAGTCTCAAATTTCAACGCGAACGGTAACTATGACAAGCCAAAGAAGCTCAAAATCGATGAATATATATTGTATATTGTATTCTCTACTTTACAGTGTCACTTGCATACATTTGCCCGTAGGCAGCAAATGGCTGTACGTGGGCACCGAGAAGGGTAACATACACGTCGTTCACATAGATACATTTGCACTTAGTGGATATATTATTAACTGGAATAAAGCAATTGAAGTGTGAGTATCGCATAAGCACAACAGGGAGTCATTGCTAATCTTCTCTCTCTCAACTGCTGCAGGGTTAGAACTAGTCATCCAGGTGCTGTGATTGCGTTATGTGATAATCCATTGGATGCAAACAAGGTAAGTAATCGATTAAGAACGAAGATAGAGATCCTGCCAAGTTACTTAAGCACATCTGACATCTCTAGATTCCTCATTAATTGACTTTCTCTCTCTCTCCCTCTCTCTCTTTGTCTGTCTTCTCTCCTGCACAGTTGCTTATTGCATTTGAGTGTGGGCTGCTTGTGTTGTGGGATCTGAAAGCGAAATGCGCTGAAATACGATGGCAGGCAGCCGAGGTCAAGTCTTTGGCCTGGCATTACGAGGGCAAATACTTTGTATCTTCGCACACAGATGGCTCGATTTGCTCGTGGCCCACCAAGCCGCTGCCAAAGCCCCAGTCCCAAGTTTGTCCGCATGGTAAGTGAGGCAAAGCTCTCTCTCTCTCCCTCTTTCAATATGACTAACAATTGAACTTCATGATACAGCGAAAATCAACAAGGATGGCAATGCAGAAAAATGTAAACCGATTTATAAAGTTGACTTGAAGTCCAGCACAACTGGGTGAGTTTCTTACGTTCTTTCTCCTTCTCCTCCTTGACTTGCTCTTAACTTGTTTCCTCTTGACTTCAGCGAAACCTATACAATTTTCTCGGGTGGTATGCCATCAGAAAAGGGCTCAAAGTCGAATTGCATCACCGTTATGGTGGGCAAGACCACAACCGTTTTGGAAATGGAGCATGCTGTTTGCGACTTCATCACACTCTGCGAAAATCCCTGGCCCTGCGGTGAGTACTCCCAACTCATTCTATAACTCTCATAGTACTTTACTTATCTCTCTCTCTCTCTCTCTATATGTTTCTCTGTGCATTTATAGAAACCCAGGAACCATATGCGATAGCTGTGCTGCTTCAATATGACTTAGTATTAATAGACTTATTAACGCCCGGTTTTCCATGTTTTGAATCGCCTTATCCAATGGACTTACACGAATCACCTGTTACATGTTGCACATATTTAACCGATTGCCCATCGGATTTGGTTCCTGCTTTTTATTCTGTAAGTTCATCAATATGATTAGCTTCTGATTTATTAAATATCAGCAAGGCTTACACAAAGTTTGCTAAGTCTACCATTAAAGTGCTCTTGGCAAGCAGCTTTGGCTTTAGACTCTAAGAGGATTCCCCTGGGATTAGCTGGCGTAGCATACCCCATTAATTTCGCGCTTGAATTTCTTGTATATTTCGAGTTGAGGAATTAACTTTGGGGGATTACCCCCCATTACTTTTTGAGGGATTATCTCTTAACTTTATCTCTCTCTTCCACTGTATTTTCATGCTCTCTCTCTCTCTCTGTGTCTCTCTTTCCTGCTCCGTTTCAGGTTGGTCGCACAACGACAAGTAAAAAAACTGGCTTCTCAGAGCGCGAGTGGCCCATTTCTGGCGGAGAATGGTCGCCAGCTTCGTGCAGTTACTCGGAGATTGTCATCACAGGTCATCAGGATGGCAGCCTCAAATTTTGGGACTCTGGCGCTGGCACACTGCAGGTAGGTCGCCCCTATATGCAACTGCATAGTATACACTGTAAATAATAATTGCCTTTTTGCAGATTTTGTACAAACTGAAGACGGCCAAAATGTTTGAGAAGCCGCGTCACGTGAGTCACGCGGACAGCGATAATCCCTTGGCGGTGCATTTGATATTTTTATGCTCGGAATCACGACGCCTGTGCGTCGCCGGCGCCATGGGTCAGGTAATGTTATTCAAGTTTCGTAAAACCGAAACCACATCGGAGGTACTCGTGCTCGAGATACCGATACTCTATGAGAATTTTGATGATATCTATGGCACAAGTCCCGAATGCGATTTCCTAACCGGTCATCAGGTGCAAAAGACCGAGTCAAGTGATTCGGATAAGGTGAGTCATGCATCTTCCTCTTGCCAACTGCCTATGCGGGGTAGTCACTTTGTTGGGATCAACCTGGTGCAGCCAGGAGATGTCATCAAACTCCACTTTGTAGAGACACGTGCCCCACAAGTGACTACTCTTTGCCATCATTTGTATCACAGTGTGTGTAATCGCTTTACCCTTTTACCCGCTTCGTAGACGGAGTGCACGCTTAAGGTGCGTTTTGGTGCTCAGCGCAAGCCGCCGGGCTTTCAATCCCAATTGGTCTGCCTCACAACGGGCCCAAATCGTCGCACCGTGCAGGTTACCTCGTTGTGCATCAACTCAAGCTATGGCCTGTAAGTAGCATTAGCTCAACCCAACACACCACCACACACACATCTACCCTCTGAAACACACACACACACACATACATACACACATACATACAGCCATGCCACACGGACACGCGGACTTAAACAAAATATTCTAGTGGAGTATTCAGTAGTTTTGTATTCGTATATTGTGCATGACACGTTCTCTCAATGCGCCTGACTGCTAAAGTACTACCTAGAGCCTAGTCGAATGAATACTAAATAATTCACAACTTATAGCTAAGATCACTAAGTATCCGTACGTCATGTATACCCGCTAATGTAGCCCCCAAACTCGCCAACACTCGCGCAACCCGACGGCGGCAAATCGCGCGCACTCGCTTAACTGTATTTTGTTTGTGACTGAAATCACTCGTTACTTGTTTGTGTTGGTCAAGTAGTTGCAAAAGTAACCCCCCCCCCCTATCCCTCTTAACACTTGCAGCGAGTAGGAGTACTCGTTAATTGCTACGCGTTACTTGTCACGGCTTTAGTTTGCGTTGTGTAGTAGATGATCGAGTTGAAAGCAGTTCACCCAGCTAGAAGATAACCGAGTAGCCGCTACTCGTGACTTGCGACTCGTTACTCGTTAGCGATCCTTGCTTAGACAACCTGACCTGACTAACTACTTACTACTTAGTGCTTGGCGTGTGTGTGTGTGTGTGTGTGTGTGATCATCATATACAAGTATATTTATAAACCTATATACTTATTATATAAAGGGTGATTTTTTAAGAGCTATAGTAAAGTAATTCAACAAAAAACACATAAAATTGTAAGAAATGCATGAATTCTTTATTTGAATCGATAGTAGGGTGCAATGTTTGAAGATTATTTCATGCAAATGTGAAGAGTGACTGCGCCTCAAATGGTTCAGCCGCTTAGTCCAATTTTGGCATACTCTTTCCAACATATCTCAGGAATAAATGCTTCAATGTTGTCTCCTCCAATGCGTCAATTGAAGCGGGCTTGTCTGTATAGACATTCGATTTAACATAGCCCCACAAGAATTAGTCTAAAGGCGTTAAATCGCACGATCTAGTCCCGAACGTGAAATAAAGTGTTCACCTCGCCTCTCAATAAGTCCAATGTTACGCGTGGTGTGTGGCATGTGGCACCGTCTTGTTGAAACCACATGTCATGCAAGTCAAGCTCTTGTATTTTGCGAAAGAACAAGTTTGATATCATCTCATGTTAGAGCTCACCATTCAAAGTTACATTACGATTCGCATCACCTTTGAAGAAGTACGGTCCAATGATGGTCATCATCATCATTAACACTGTCCGATACAGCTGCGATATTTGCTTCAGTTCGCACTCTACGTAAGCGTGTTGTTGGTTTAATGTCCAACAATGTAAATTTGGTGCGAAATTAAGTCACAATAGCCCGAATAGCCGCTTCAGTGGGTCGATTAAACTGAACATAAAATAGAAGAACTTTCTTAACATTTTGATTTAAAATGCAATAATTTGCAAGCGTTGTTCGTTTGTCAGACGATTCATGGTTCAATTATAGACCAAATTGAAGATGTTTGACCGTGTTAGAAAACACGAAACGTGCGTCAGCTGTTTAAAGCAGTGTTGCCAAAAAGAAAATAACTAAAAAATCAGCCTTTATATAATGATTATGTTTATTTTGATTCGATGTTCATTTGATTTTGTATGCCGTTGTGTTCTGATTTTGTTGTTGACATGATGGCGTGTGTTCTTTTCCTTTCCGTTTTTTAGAATGGCTTATGGTACCGAATATGGACTTGTCATAATTGATATAATCCAAAAAATTTGCCTATTGAGTGTTGCATGTCCCGATCTGTATGGCGCACACGATCCTTATTCGCGAACACCAAAAAGTCCAAAACGTATTGAGAGCAAAGAGGAGCAAAGCCGTTCGCCCAGTTCCGATCAGGTAAGTGACGATTGATTCATACTGATACTGATTGATTGATTGATTGATCGTTCGCTCGTTCGATTGATTGATTGATGATTGATTAAATACGATAATGATACATACATCTAAAATGTTGGCTCTTAACAAATATCAAACACGAAAGAACAAGTAAAAGAACATTGTTGAAACTGATTCGAACATGATTGATGTTGATTGATCGATGGATATCAATATGTTACGTACTGCTATTTCCGCCTACAATCAGTGATACGTGCACGCACACACACACACACATACACACACACACGCGCGCGTATAAAATGTTAGACAAATAGCGTCAATCAAACACACATACAGCAAGTAAATGATGTATTTGGAGCCAACAAGAACAACAACCAAATGGGAGAAACGATAAACATATTTAATACTTTAATCAATTTACATCATTCGATATATATCTACTATATATACTCTATATACTGCTACTACTACTACTACTACTATATGCATTAATGATTGATTACTAATTACGATGAACATGATTAACAAATCCAAATTGCAAACAATTTTTATTGTAGCAAACGCATTTCTTTATTAGTTAACTAAGCAATTATTATTTACAAAAACAACAGCAACAACAAATTAATACTAAAACAACAACAAGCCCGAAAAAAACCCCGAATACCTTCCTCCAATGGCCCAAAACATATATTTGCATTTGTCTGGCATTTTGATTGAAGTGCATAATTGATTGATTTAATTTTATACCAAACACACACACACACGCACACAAAAACAGTAAAAAAAACACACATACACACCTCGGAAATAAACACACTCTGTTTTTTTTTTTTTTTTTTTGATTTTTGCTCCCCTCATTTTAGAATAAAAATACTACACAATAATACTAACAAATGAAATTATATACACAGAAACTTAACACACCTACACACCTATACACATACACCTACACACACACACACATGCAAGCAAGCTGCATACAAAATTGTTAAACCCCAAAGAAAAAAAGAAAAACAAAATCGCATTTAGACACACATTTCTCTCTCTCTATCTCTCTCTATACATTATATATATATATCTTAACCTAATACTAAACTGTAGACTACAAATATCTATGTATGTTATGTATAAACATTACTGCCCAATCAGTAGCTAAATTATCTAGCATTTTGTTTTCTTTAGATTTACAAACATATTTTTTATTTTTGCGTATTTTTTTTGTTGTTTTCCGAATCGGCTCAGCCGCTTTATAGGACTATCGCTAACTCTCTCTGTCTCTCTTGCTCTCTCTGTCTCTTCTACTGTCTCAGTCTCTATCTCTGCCTAAACTAACCCCAATTAACATTACTTGCTGGCTAATTGTCTATAACGCTCTATAACGCTTTCCTTATCTCGCTCTATTCAGTTAACATTTGATTGATGAGTTTCATTTGAGAAATTAGCTATAAGTTAGTTACATTTGATTTGATTTTGTATTTAATTTGAATACCGCGTAGACGAGACCCATTTAAAGTGCTGTCCCCTGTTTTGGTAACCAATTTCGGTTTGATTTTCACTTCGATTTAGGAGTCTCTCCGAAAGAAAGCGCGCTATATCTCGCCCACTCTCTCTATCTCTTATTCTCTCTCTTTCTGTAAAGCTCACACACTCTTTCTCTCTGAAACTGAAACTCTATTTATTTTGCCCTGAGAAAACGTTACGACACGCACACAAATTGTCAGCATGGTAAATCATATTTGATTGATTGATTGAGTTTACATGTAAAAAAACAAAAACAAACTGAGAAATTAACAAACAAATAACTTTAAACCCAAAAGAAACATGGGTTTTATTTTAAATTTAGAACACTGCACGTTGCATTGATTGACATTGATTGATAGATTGATTGATTGTTACACGCTGTCACCTCACATCGCTCGCATTGTCGAACACCCAACGTTACATCATTGATTGATATGCCATTTGCCATTTGATTGATTGGTTTTTGATTGTTGTATGTTGTATGTGTGTGTCACATTTGTTGCCTCTCTCTCTCTCTCTCTCTCTCTCTCTCTCTTTCTATCTTTTTCACTCTCACTCTCTCTCTCTCTGTGCCTATACTCTCTCTGTCTGACTCTGTGTCTCGATCTGTTTGAGCAGGCTTAGCCTCCTCCTCCTCTAAGTAGAAAATAATGTATTATAATGTTTGATTGATTGATTGATGTGCGTGTTTTGTCGATGTATGTGTGTCCCCAGGTACATACAATGTAAATATTGTCAGACCTGACCTTCTATATCATACATACACATAACTATTTATCTGATAATATCCTCTCTTTCCTGGCCCCCTTACCACCTTACCCCTTATCACCCCATCCACAGCATCCTTCAATCAATCCAGCAATGTAACATTTTTCTTACTATCCGCATACTAATCTAACCAACTAAACTAAACTAAAACCTTACTAAACTCAATGGAAACAATAACAAATACCAGAAAAAAAACACAATACAATTGATTGTTGAATGTTATATGATGTACAAATTGATTGACATTGATTGATACGTATTCACAAACTATACAAAATATTCAAAATATTAGCTCTAAAATTAAGTTCTACAAATTCGGAATTAATTCTATGACTATATCATAATAATTGTATTGCCTGCGTGTGTGTGTGGCATAGCTGTTATACTATAACTGTTATATATCTGTTATATAATAACAGACGTATAACACAGTATAACTAAATCGTTTGCCTAAACTCCCCAAAAAACAAAAAAGCTTAAGTTTTCCGCCCTACCCCGTAACTCTGTTAAATGCTTGTACTATCTGGACTACCAAATTGAATATACCCCCAACCACTCGCTCTCAATATAGCAGATCTATATACATACATGTACATATGTATATATCCCGACTAAATACGTATTCTATAACCCAACTAAATTAAATTAAAAATCAAATCTTTCACACTCACAAAAATGTCTCAGCGACCCTTAAAAAAGAGTAAAAGCAAAGCAAAAATCATTTAAAAAAGGTATACGAAAATGAAGAGAAAAAGAAAATGAGTAGAAACAACGGAAAGACGGAACAAGGAGAGGAAGAAGAAGAAATGTAGTTAGGGAAAAATACGTGAAGGATTCGTGTTGGAATTTGTTTTGCTATGCAAAATCTGAAACTCAAAAGAGAAAAACAAGAAAAGCGAAAGTGAGAAAATTCCTCTGGCAATTTTTAATTTTCTTTCGCTAGAATTTCGCTTGTATTTTCTGCAATGAAATTCTCTACGAATTCTTTCTCAGTTGGAATTTGTATACTAAGAATTTGTTCCTTGATACAATTTCTCTTGTTGTTGCTTTGTTTTATTGGATGGGAAGTTTCATTGTGATTATGTGACTATACATTATTTAACTTGTGACCTACTATATTTAACTTGAAGAATCGTGAAGTGAGGTAAAGTTTATCACTTAGAAAACTCATATGGCAAAGGAATTACATATAGAGCTCTATTGTCTTTACCGACAATAAACTATATAGCAAATTCTTAATTGAACTTGATTCGCACAATAGAAAACAATGCACAAACGAAAGCTACAGTTGAGTGTGCTCGACTAGAACTAGAACTATTTTCTGTTGCATACTTAAGGGAGCGGTTTGGAAATCAGTAACTCTTTATTATTTCTTAAATAACTTCTATGTTAATTGTCCGATTGCAAGCAAATTTTCAGAACTCATTTGTGCATTGATACTCGTGTGTTTAGTAAAAATGAGCTGTCTTGGATTGGAACTACACCTTGAATTCGGTTTTCGGCGAAATTCCAAAAAACTAATTTGATCTGCTTGCAATATTAACAAGTTTAGTAGTACTAGCTATTATAGTTTCCGAGTTAAAGGTTCACATACGGACAGACTAAGTTAAATCGACTCGGCTGTTGAAGCTGATTGAGAATATATACTATATTCTTTGTGGGGCATAAAGTTCTAATACCCTTCTTCCTAATGGGTAGCCGGTATAAGCATATTGTTATCAAATTAGCTTATTCTAGCTCTAAGATGTAGGTTTCCATACGACAGACAGACAGATATTGCTAGCGACGATATATACTTAGTGGAAACTGCCACGCCTCCTTCTGTCTGCTACAATATGAAATATGAATAGTTAAATAAAGATCGAAGAAGATCTTAAGTTGTCTATAGCATATTTATGATCACATTTCAAACTACAGTTGTACCCCTTTAGTGTAGACTAAGTTCGTTTGAACGAATCCGCAAACTGAACTAACGAACTAAATCCCTGATTTCAGTTCATTTCACTTTTGTTCTTTTGGTCTTTTGTTCATTTGTTCTTTTTTGTCTTCGTTGGTCAAAATTCGTTTTCTTTCATTAAATTTTGCCATTCTCCGCGCATATTTACAATAATGATAATGAATAATGATCAACAGTTCTAAACACGCGCGTAGAATGGCAAAATTCAGTGAAAGAATGTGATTTTGACCAACAAACTAAAGACCCGAAGGAACAAAATACTTAAAGACCAAAAGAATAAAAGAACAAAAGACTCGAACGAACAAACTGAAGATTGAACTATAGAACGAACTAAATGACTCGAATGAACGAACTAAAGATTGAACTATAGAACAAACTAAAAGACTCGAACGAACTAAGGATTGAACTATAAAACGAACCCAACGAACCGAACGAACTAAAGATTGAACTATAGAACGAATTAAAAGACTCAAACGAACTTAAAATTGAACTATAGAACAAACTAAAGATTGAACAGGAGAAAAAAATAAAAGACTTGAACGAACTACAGATTGAACTAGTTCTTTGAAAAATGAACTAATGAACAAAGTTCCTGAAACGAACCCAAATCAACAAGTCTATTTCAAACTAAAGTAAAACAAACACAACAAAGAGAGATTATTTTTGAATACAGTAAAAGTTCTCTCGTTCTTTCGAGTACTTTCTCTCTCTCTCCTTCTCTCCTTCTCTCTCTCTCACTGTTTCTCTCTTTTTTCGTAAGATTTTTGCTTTGCACGCTTTACGCACGCGTTGTGGCCAAGTTGCCACGCCTGCCCCTTTCACTTGCGCCCCTCTTGCAGCCCCTGCATTGAGTTAAGAGTCACATGTTTAGCCGGATCGCTATTAAAACCTCTGCCAACATCAACAAATTCCCATTCTTCCCCCACTCTCTCTCTCTCTCTCTCTCTCTCTGACGACGCTCCTCGCTCATCTCTATGCATTTAGCTGAACGATACAACCAGCCCGGATAGTCCGTCGATCGAGTTTATACCCGAAGCAAATGAGGCGTCTGTGCTGGGCGCCACGCCAAGCGATAGCTCGCGTCCCACCTCACCGGTGCCGGGTGCAGACTCTGCTCACTCTGGCCAGGTGATAAACAGCAGCAAAGATACGCTGATAAGCGCAGCGAGCGCAACAACAGCCGCAGCTCTGGCCGCGGCAAAGAGCCCACAACGGGATGAGGCGGCGGCAGCAGGGGCAGGGCCAGGGGCAGCAGGAGCAGCTGGCAGTGTGCCCAAAGAGTTGCAGGATCGCCGCAAATCGATGTCATGGAAAACGTTCAATTTGAAGCGTCAATTATCGAAAGTCAATATGAAAATCGGAGGCGGCAGCTCCAATGTCAATACGGAACTGGAAGCGATGCGCAATAGTTCATCGATCTTCTATACTTCCCCCCCCAAAGAGAGTTCACCCGAAACCGAAGAGCAGCCGACAGCACTGGCTGCGGGGGCGGGTGTGGGGCCTTTGCCAGCAGCAGCCGAAGCGCTCGAGTGTCGCGAAGACGATCTGGGCCTGGCCACAGTGACGGCAATGCTCAATTGTGAAATGGCTGCAGCTGCAGCAGCAGAGAAGAGCGGAAGCGATGCGCCACCGCAGCAGACGCGTCGTGTTGAGTTCGAGACAATGCAGTTGCCGTTGGCAGAGAGCAGCGGTGAGCGGCCAAGCAATTTACCGTTAAGCGAACAGCAACAACAACAACAACAACAGCAGCAGCAACAACAACAACAATTGCAACAGGCGCCAATGAAGCCAACAAGGCAGAAATTCAAAGAGAAAGCACGCGATCAGCGTCTGCTCTCCGTGCCGAACATTAAATATCAACCACGAGAGCAGCGCGGCGGCGGCGTTGGCATTGGCATTGGCGTCGGGGTCGGCGTTGGCAGCAGTGGCAGCGGCAGCGGCAGCGGCGGGGCTGTTGGACGAGTCAACAAGAATGATGTGTCGCCGATGATGAGCGGCAGCTTAACCAAAAAGATACGTAAGTATAAGACTGTGTGAAAGGTCTCTCTCTCTCTCTCACACACACACACACACACACACACCCTCTCTCTCTCTACCTCCCTCCCTCCCTCTCTGTCACTGTCTCTCTATCCCACTCTCGGTCTGTTTGTCTCTAGTGCAGTCAAGAGAGTCGAGAGCGAAACAAGCTGCGTACGTGCGTGTGTGTGCTTTAGCTACCCTGCACACACGCACACACATACATACATATGTGTGCATGTATGTATGCCCAACACTCACACATATACATACATATATCAGAGAGCGAGAGCGTCAATGCGTTCGTTTAGTTGTAGAAGTTGTTGAGTGTGAACAAGCAAGAGAGAGTCGCAAGATCGATAACTTATCGGCAAGTAATCGACGCACACATGCGCACACATACACACACACACATACACATTTGCTTCAACTGCTGCGCCACTGAGATTTACCATGTTGTCAACTGTTTTTTGGGGCATCCTGATGTGTGTTGTTCTCTTTAGGTCGTCCTCCCCCCCCATTCCTTCTCCCACTGCCCCACTCTATCTAACTGTCTCTCTCTCTCTCTCTCTCGTTGTGCTGGCGCGTGCTTTGTATGTGTTGGTATGCAAGCCGTAGTTATGTATATTTTATTGTTGTAGTTATGCAACCCCTTATCTACCCCCACCCAAAGCGACCAACCCCCCCTTCGCCCTGTCCCTCCGTCCCTCTTAGCGAGCGTTCTACACACGCACCCCTACTACTACTACATACAGTGCGTATACGCAATGCATAGCTGAGTTGAGGTTGTGCTTCCTATTTTTGGTTTTTCAAATTGCATTTTGTCTAGCAAAAAATAACAACAACAACAACAACAAATAAATCGAATAAAAAAACATCACAAGATTCGAATACATTTGTAGAGTTCTTATACTTTTAGCTTTAAAATGTAATCAAAATATAAATAAACAACAACAACAACAACTACGCACGAAACATCATCAACAACAACAACAACTATAATATCTATAGCAACAACAACAACAACTATAAAAACAAAAAGATAAAATGAAATGAAATCTCTTATCTCTGATCTTCTTTCTCCTTGAAACTAGGCAACGGATGCAGAAGAGCTGCAATATAACTGCCTTTATGTGATTGTGTGGAAGTTCTTTGGTAATTCATTCTAACAACAAACACTACAACAACAACTAACGCACACGCACACACACACACACACACATACATTTGCACACTTCACAATGCAGCAGAGAGAAGAAACGCAGAAACTAGAAAGCAAAATTCATCGAGTTGCAGAAGAATTAATTAGCACAAGCAACAAGTCTTTCTATATGTATATGTATCTGTATTATACCTCCCCCCCCATATGTTAATGTATGTGTACAATGTATAATGCAGGCAAGACCAACAATTTTGCAGTGTGACCCTCATGGCCCCGCAAAGAACCTACCCTCTAACCCAAGTTGACCAACGAAATATGAGAAAAAAGAAAGAAAGAAAATATCAAAATGTCTCTATCTCCACTTCTCCCTCTCTCTCTCTCTCCTTCGCTCTCTCTCTGTCTCTCTTTCTCTCTCTACCTCTATATATATGTATGGCAAACATATATGTAAATAACTGTTATATAGTATGCATAACTGTTGTAAACAAAACAAAAAAAAGAAACCACCCACACTTATATATTCTAAGATCACCTCAAATCCTCCCATCGTACTCTGTGTGTGCACTGTGCAAAAAGAAACTAACTTATCGATGGGTTGCTATTGACTGTTGTACCTTGTCACACACACATTTCTTTCTGTGTAAGTGTGCATTGCATTATCCAACAACTCATTGTCATGTCATGTCATCGATGTATACAATAAATACTGAAATGCCTTCTAACCTGTGGCAAATCCACCACCACCACCACCACCTATACACCACACCCACCACAAGTGAATTGACTGTTAAATACGCGATATACTGCAAATATACCAAAACTCTGTGTTCAGATGTTGAGATATATATACCGCAATCTGTGTATATACATGTATGCGTATTTGTATATACCACAATGTATGTGTTTGTGTTTTCTTTTTGATCTGTGAATGTCCTTTATGTCTGTGCCGTAACCCGTTGGTTACTCCACTCCACTCCACACTCCCCCCTCTTCCCCCCCTCTCTCTCTTTCTCTTGATGTCGAAACTATCGTTTATCGATTGTCATTGAGCCCTTGAATTGTGTGTTGACTTGTTGAATATGAATTTAATTAAGTTCAACTTTAAATGCTTACACTGATTGTTTGTTATCGATAACTATCGACATTGTTAACGTTGCTTTGGTTGTATTTGTTATCGATAGATATAACTATCGATCTCGTTAACGTTGCTCATCAACAATTATCGTTTTGAGGTTCGTCCCAGCGCCAATAAATGCAAAAATAAAAAAAACAAATTGTTTCATTTTGTAAAATACTTTTTCTTATTTGGCTTTTTACATTTTGATTTCGTTATCGATAAATAATGAAATCGCTTGCAACGTTGTTTTTAACGTTGCTTATTTGCCACTAAGCTTAATCACATATTATGTAATCGATAAACACTTCCATACTATGTATTATACGATACTTATCGATATCATTTTGCTTTCAACACACACAGATAAACATACATACATACAAATATATGCTATATAATCTGAAGCGTTCCTTTCGTTTACCATACTTACTCTATATCGTATAAATATTTACTATTTACTCTCTATCGATTATTATTATTATCGTTATTGTTCTCCGTTCCGCGTCTTCCGCGTCTATTACATACAGTTTTAAACCCCATTTGTTGTTTTCTTCACTCGCCCCTTCTCTCTCTTTCTCTCTCTCTCTCTCATTCTGTCTCGCTCATAAGTGTTGTAAATAATATACATTTGCATATGCGCACCGCTATCGATAAGATTATCGATAACATTTTTGAATTCGCTTTCACTCATCAAATACGCAAAATGTTTATTTTCACCATACGTATGTTTGCCTGGCACCACCACAACAACTATAACATTCCAAAACACAGAAACAGGGGGGGGGGGCAAGGAGTTAAAGCTGTAAATAGAGAGTTATTCACCACACTGACTTACCACAAAACCAAAAATTGGAAATCCTACGAAACGAACAACAGATCCTAACTGTAATCACCACACTTCAGAAACTCACCACACCCTAGAAAACCACTGCACTTTAGGAACTCACCACACTCCAGAAACTCACCATGCTTTAGAAACTCACCACACTTGAGAAAATCAACCCATTTCAGGAACTCACCACACTTGAGAAACTCACCACACTTCCATGGGCATCCAAATTGAATGTATGTATATACCAGGTTCTTACCAAACTCACCACACTTCCATGGGCATCAAAATTAAATGTATATACAATTCGCGTTTACTCACCACACATACAAAGCAGCTACATACTTACCAAACTCACCACAGCACCACATAAAACCACAAACTCACCACAGTAAATACACCAGACGTGGCAGTCACAGAACACAGTATAGTACAGCAAACTCACCGAACTGCACAGCGAAACCCACCACACTTAACAGCAAAACCCACCACACCACAACACACCACACCACACATACATAAGTTATGCATTCGTATGATTTCACCCACCCTCTCCCCTTTCCCCTCCCCCAGCCCTGCGCAACATAACACGCTTCCCTGTTTGAACCCAGCACAATAAGAAGAACAACATAAAAGTATGCTACAAATAATCCACAGCACACTTAGAGGTTACTCTACACACACACACACACACTCAGTCACACACAGACACGCACAGCGCAAAGAAATGAAACAACGAATAAGAACAACAACAAGCAACAACAGCAACAAGAACAACAACAACAGAAACAGAAAATGATAAATGATGCCTCCATTTTGAATCATTTAGTGCATTTATCTCTCTCTTCTCTCTCTCTCTCTCTCCTACTCTCTCTCTCTCTCTCACTCGGCGTGTATCTGTGCTCTATCTCTCTTTCTCTCCACATTATTATTGTGTTTATTTATCAATTGAACCAGATCAACGGCGCAGCCGGCAGTGCCAGTGGCAGCGGTGGCGCGACTGCAATTGCCAGCGCAAGCTCTAGCGCAGCGCAGCAGCAGCAGCAGCAGCTACAGCTACAGCAGCAGCAACAGCAGCAGCAGCTACAGCTACAACAACAGCAGCAACAGCAGCAGCAACAACAGCAGCAGCAGCAGCAGCAGCTACAACAACAGCAGCAACAACAGCAGCAGCAGCAGCAGGCGTCGCTGCTTGGCGGCGATTCTCAGTCAGCCTCGTCGGCAGCAGCGCTGCTGGCGTCGACGTCGGCCTCGGGCGTTTATGGTGCCGACGATGCAGGTGCGGTGCAGGTTGCTAGTCTCGGAGGTGGTGTTGGTCTTGGTGGTGGTGGTGGTGGTGGTGGTTTCGTTAGTGTTAGTGCCAAGGCGGGCAGCGGCGGCGGCGGCGGCGGCAGCGTTGGCAGCGGCAGCGGCAGCATCATCGTTGGCATTGAACAGCAGCAGCAGGCGCAGCAGCAGCAGGTGCAACAACAACAACAACAGCAGCAGCAGCAACAACAATTTTCAGCTGCTTCTTTTGATACGGAAATCGGCTACTTTGGCGATGTTGCAGGTGCGCATTCGCAAGCACATCCGCATTCGCATCCGCATCCGTATTTGCATCAGTATTCGCATCCGTATTCGTATCCGCATCCTCCGTACTTGCATCAGCAGCAACAGCAGCAGCAGCAGCAACAGTTGGTGACGTCCTGCGAGTCTCTCAGAAAGTCCAAGTCGCAAGGTGGGAGCACAGAAGCAGAGCAAGCTGCAACAATGCCAACAACAATAACAACAACAATTATAATTACAACAACAACTACAACAAGAACAAGAACTTGTACTGCAACAAGAACAACAACAATTTGCACCACAACAACAACAACAACAAGCATTGCAATGTCTCTCTCGCTCTCGCTCTCTCACACGCTCTTTGTAGCTGCGGCTGGCCCACTTTCTGTCCCTTTCCAATACGCGCACGCACTACTTCTCACTCTCTCTCTCTCTCGTACACACTCTCTGCACACGCACACGCACACGCACACACACTTTCACAGCAGCACGTTCACTCTCTCTCTCTGTCTCACTCACTCACTCACTGTTTCTGTCTCGCTCGCTCGCTCGCTCTCGCAACTGTTCACTCTGTTTTGGTGGGGGGGGGAGATTGCTATTTCTCTGTCTCTCAATGGCGTTTTGTCTTTCTCTTAGTGTCTCTCTCTCTCTCTCTGTCTTAGTGTCCCTCTCGCTCTTTGTCCCTCTCTCGCTCTTTGTCCCTCTCTCGCTCTTTGTCTCTCTCTCTCTCTGTTTCTCTCTTTCTCTGTTACTCTCTCTCTCTCTCTCTCTCTCTCTCTCTCTCTCTCTCTCTCTGATTGTCTTTCCTTTCCTTCTCTTTTGTTGATCCTTTTTATTTCATTCTTTCTTCCATTTGCCGTGTGTTTGTTGTGCCTGCACACTCTCTCTCTCTCGCACACACACACACATACTCTCTCACTTGGCTGTTCGGTTTAGCAGTGTGTTAGTGTTAGTGGTGGTGGTGTAATTGACGTGGTGGGTTTCCTCATGTCATGCTTTCTCTCTCTGTATGTGCTAGGATTCGTCTCGCCTCGCCTCGTCTCGCCTTGCCTTGCCTTGCCTTGCGTATTCCTCTGTGACTTTGTCTCTGTCACACTCACTCACTCTCTCTCTCTCACTCACTCTCTCTCACTCACTCTCACTGTCTCTCTCTCTCACTCTCTCTCTCTTTGGCTCGTCCGCTCGCTACGTCTGTTCGTTCGCTCGCTCGCTCGCGCTCTCAATATTTATCTAGCTCTAGCTCTCGCTCTCGCTCGCTCTCACTCTTGCTCTAACTCGTTCTCTCTCTCTCTCTCTAGCTCTCTCTATCTTGCTCTGTTTCTCTTACTCTTGCTCTCTCGCTCTCTTTGTATCTTGCGCTCTCTCTATCTTGCCTTCTTGCTCTCTTGCTCTGTCTCTCTCTCGCTCTTTTCCATAACCTACCTATCTCACTCTCTCCCTCACTCTCTCTCCGTCTCCTTTACTCCCTTTATCTCCATACATCGCTCCCTCTGTCTCTGTATCTGTCTGTCTGTCTCACTCTCTCTCTCTCTCAGCTCTTCTACTGTTTTATGTATGTGCTCACACACACACACACACTCTGTCTGTCTGTCTCGCTCGCTCGCTCTCTCGGTATATGTGCACGCTAATAAGAATAACAACAGCAACAACAACTGCAACAACAACTGCAACTGCAACTGCAACTGCAACAACTAAACAAACTGCAAACAACAACAACAACAACAACTTGCATTGGCAGCGTATTTATTGCATAGTTCACACACACACCCACACACACTATCTCTCTGTCTCTCTCACACACACACAAGCATAGACATAGATTTAGTACATGCATTGGCACGTCGCCTGCCGCACACACACACACACACACACACGCACACATATACAAATGCATTCGCCTGGCAAAGCAGCTGAGCTTCTACACGCTCACTCAATCCATCACACACACACACACACAGATGCAAGCACATCAAGAAGAAGAAGAAGAACAACAACAAAAAGTGCAGCAAACAGAAAATTCGAGAAAAGTGAAAGAAGAAAGCAAAAAAAAGAAAGCAAAATGAAAAGAAAAAGAAAAGAAAATTAAACAAAAGTTATGCCTACTACCGCCCGCCGCTTTTACTCTCTCTCTCTATCTCTCTCTCTCTCTCTCTCTAACTGTCTCATGCTATCTTTCAATCATGCTGTCTATTTCCGTCTTACTTCCCCTCTCTTCCTCTTACTCTGTTTCCTTTTTCATGCTATCTTTCTAAACTCTTTAATCTCTCTCTCTCTCTCTCTGTTACTAAATTCTAAATTCTCTATTACCTCTCTCGCTCTCTCTCTCTCTCTCTCTCTCAATTGTCTTGTCTAATCGTTTTGCCACTTTCTCTCTCTCACTCTCTCTCTCTGTCTCTCTCTTCGCTGTCCCGTTTCCAATTCAAATAAATATCTATCTATATATCTGTGTATATGCTCCACTCCACAACTTTTACAATCCACAATTGAGTACCACAATTAATGCAATCCACAATTTGCTCTTGGCCTCCCTCACACACACACACACGCGCGCGTCCACATTGCAGATAAACTGGACGGCACCTTCTCTCGCTCCCGTTCGTCATCAATGTCCAGCATTGATATGTCTTCCTCGGAATCTGTTACCTGTCTAGCTTTCATCGAGAGCTATGCTAAACGCAATGGTAAGTCACCAGGTACGCCAATCTTTGAACCACAAAACCACAATGAATTAATGCACTTTCTGTAGCATACTTTTTAGGGCTTGCACCTCTTTTCTCTCGCACACACTCTCTCGATGAATGGAATCATAAAAATACTTTTCACGAGAGAAGTTCCTCTTGCAAAGTATTATTTCACAGCACCAAAAAAAAAACAAACATTTATTATTGCACTTTTTATTGCATTTTTGGGGGTAGAAGTTGAAAGTTGATTTGGCAATTCTAAGAGCTTTTCTAGCTAGGTTGATCCATCATAGAAAGCAGCTGTTTTCTTCAGCATTTTTATAAAGTAAAGGGTGATTTTTTAAGAGCTATAGCAAAGTTATTCAAAAAAAACACATAAAATTCAGATAAATGCATGAAATGTTTATTTAAGTCGATATTACGGTACATATAATTACATAATTGAAGTTTATTTCATGCAAATGTTGAGCGTGACTGCGTTTCAAATGGTTTATGCGCGTAGTCCAATTCGGCATACTCTTTCCAACATTTATCTCATGTATCTCATGAATAAATACTTCAGTGTTGTCCTCCAATGCGTTAATTAAGTTAAGCGGGCTTGTCTATATAGACATTCGATTTAACATAGCCCCACAAAAACTAGTCTAAAGGCCTTAAATCGCACGTTCTAGTCCCGAATGTTTACCTTAATGTTTACAATAAGTCCATTGTTACGCGTGCTGTGTGGCATGTGGCATGTGTCACCGTCTTGTTGAAACCACATGTCATGCAAGTCAAGCTCTTGCATTTTGCGAAAGAACAAATTTGATATCATCTCAGTAACAGAGGCCCTGAATCAAAATCAATAGGACTTCTGTCTATCCTCAAACTAGTCTCTCAGTTGCATATATATGTAGCTACCATAGGAACAATCGGCCTAAACAAAGTTAATATATAATTGTTAACGACGAAATGTTGACGATATGTTGCTATCAACTGCAGTACAAATGTAAAAGTTGATTTTTTAGCTATTATCCTTTTGGCAACACTGGTTTAAACAGCTGACGCACGTTTCGTGTTTTCTATCACTGTCAAACATCTTCAGTTTGGTCTATAATTTAACCAGGAACCGTCTTACAAACGAACAACGCATGCAAATTATTGCATTTTATTATCAAAATGCGTGCTCTGTTAAGAAAGTTCAGCGAGCGCTTCTTCTACTTATATTTGATGGTCAGTTTAATCGACCCACTGAAGCGGCTATTCAGGCTATTGTGACTTTCCTATAGCTCTTAAAAAATCACCCTTTATAAGATTAGAATAGAAACGATCAGAGGAAATAAATGCCAAGAAGTGCAAGGGTAAAAAACCTTTCTTAATTTCTTTCTTTCTTTTTGATCATTTAATATTTTGAGGGATAAAATAATTTAAGTTCGACTTTCAACAAAATCAATTATACAACAAGAATATATATACTTTATGGGGTCTGCCACGCCTCCTTCTGTCTGTTACATATATTTGCACAAAGTTAGTATACCCTTTTTGACCTTTTTATGTCAATATACATATTACATATTATATATATTATATATATTTATATTATACATATTACAATTGTATAGCAAGCTTCTCGTTTGCCATAAAACAAGTGAAATAGATACTAAAATAATTAATTAAATAACTTATTGTCCGATTGCAAAGAAAAGTATGTTGATATATAATATAATATAATGCAATATATATGTATATAAATATAATGCAATGATAATGCATATCCCTAATTATAAAAATCAATTTAAATATACGATATAAATTATGATGCGAGGCTTATAAATAGCGCACCAGCAATAAAATTGATAATGAATTGATTGAAAAAGTTACTAACTTTATTCTTCCTGTAATCTGTAGATATTTTGACGCTCGTTCCTACTTTGTGGATTGGAACTAGTTTCGGTTCAATTCTGACATTGTTCATCACAATGCCGGAGCGGGATGTGCGCAAATCTCAGCCCGTATTGGTTACAATAAATGGTAAGAAAACGAATAAACAAAACAAATTACAAATAGAAATAAATATAATAATAATTAGAAATAAATATAGATAAATTGAATATTAAATTGTTGTTTTGCTGTTACAGGCGGTCCTGTGGTACGACTCAAAGGTTCCATAACTTCCATGTCTTTTTTAGACTCTTACGGCTCGATAATACCCTTTACTTTTGAGCCTTGGCGCGACGAGAACAGGGACAAGAAAGATCGTAAATGAAATGAGAATGCGATAAAGCAACTATCGATAACCCAAACTGATCTATACTCTTCTTCTTCCTCTTTCTGTGTTTGTGTGTGTGTGTGTGTGTGTAGGCACGCCCACTAAGAGCAGCAGCCGCACCAGTCCCACTTTTACGCCGACAACTGCCAACACAATATCAAATGCATCCGCAACTGGTGGCGCTGCTGGCGGTGCAGCTGGTGGCGCTGCCGGTGGTGTAGGTGCTGGCGCAGGCAGTTCAGCTGGCGGCGTCGGTGCTGGAGCAGCTGGCGGTGGCTCAACAATTGGTGGTGCTGCAACCAGTGGCGGCGGATCTGGAACTGCTGCCGGCGTTACTGGTGCCAGTAGCGGCGGTGGCGGCATTAGCAGCAGCAGCGCCAGCGCCAGCAGCAGCGGCATCAGTGGCAGCGTTAGCACCGGCCTGGAGACACTCACCGATAGACAATATATCGTTATCGCTAGCGAAAAGCAAACAAAAGTCTTCGATGTGGCCAATCAATGCTGCATTAATCGCATACAATTATCGGAAATGGATTTTGCAGTCAAGGCAGAAACTATCACGATGAAAGGTAACCTAACCGACGACCCCCCCTTTCAGCCAGATCACGATCATCGATATGTCTACAACTCTTGTTATCCAACATCCTTTCAGATGGCTCTTGCTTAGCAACCTATCTTTCGAATGGCCATTTAATGGTACATAGTCTTCCTAGTCTAAAACTGTTATTGGATACTGATTTCTTACCACTTATGGAATTAAGGTAAGAATTGATAAATGGTTTATACTTGCTTACTATCGTCAAATCGTATAGAACACACTGCTATCGATAGTTATTCTATTGCTATGACTATCGTATTAATATTGCTGTTGATTATTAACTGCATTTGTTTATTATATTGTATATATTTATTTACTTAAAGAACTTGTGCTTCGTGCACTTCCTTTCTTCATTACATTTTATTTGCAAGTGGGCAATTAACTTCATTATGTTATCTAACATAACATTATGCTTTACCAGAACAGCCGATTAACTCTTATGCTAATTAACATTACAGATCAAGACATACACATTTATTCCAACGATTCCTCTTGCTCCTTCTCATCCTCACAGTTTTCAAACCAAATGTAAACAGGGAATTGTGGATCCAATGCTTTCGATATGGGGTCAACAGATCATTGTTCATGAAGATACAACTCAGTGAGTGCCAAATATCGTAATCGAACAATCCATATAACTGAATCTCATTTTAAACATTCCCCGCAGAATATCAAAAATCTTTTGCTTTAGTCATAAAGGTCATGGATTGTACATGGCATCGCCCACCGAAATTCAGAAATTCACGATATCATCGGAATTTTGGTAAGTCGAAAACAAGAAAAGAGGAAATATATAATTGAATTAATTTGAATTCCCTTTCTTTTACTTAGTCAATTTATTTTGGAGATGATGGGTGAGTTATATACGGTACACGAAATGCCCGAACAGCCGAAGGAGGGTTTCTTTAAGGGTCTATTTGGCGGTGGCGCCAAGCCATTGGATCGCGAAGAGTTGTGTACGTATTAAACCCCATATATGTACTATATAAAACTGATATATACTATCTTCCATCTCCATTTACAGTTGGTGAACAGAGCGGGAAAGCAATTCGTTCCGTTGCACGGCATATACCCGGTCCAAATATGGATCAGCTTGGTCAACGTGCTTCCACAGCCGCATCGGAAATTAGCCGTGCGCATCAGTTGGCCATGGAGCGTGGCGAGAAGCTCAATTTATTGGAGGAGCGCGCCGAGCGTATGGCCAATACAGCTCAAGATTTCAGCGGTACAGCGCATCAATTAATGCTTAAATATAAAGACAAAAAGTGGTATCAGTTGTAAAATATCTATTTTAGGAGCCAATTCTACCACAGTTATTGTAATATTGCTTTTATAACACTTTCTACTACATTACGAGTAAAGTACACTTATTTAATTTCTGTTTTCAAGTCGTCACGTTATTTACAAAAACAAAAAACTAAAAACAACAAAAAAATAAATAATAACAACCAAAAAAAAAACCAACAAAAAAACAACAAAAGAACAAAATACAAAAAACAAAAAAACAAACAAAACAAAAACTGTTTTTAATAAAAATATATAGACCAAAACAAACAAAACCAAGAAATTCCAAAAATACCATTGTGTATTTAATATTCCAGATAGACTTCCAGGTAGACCTTGCCTCACCTGCCACACTTTTTATGTATCTCCGTGCTTGGAGAACAAGCTTGCTCATAATATTTTTTTCAAGTTTATTAGTTGACAAGTCGGTAAAAATTTTAAACACCAGATAAATTTGTGACCATTTCGACCGAGGATATTCGAAAGTATTGTCTTATTGTCTTTTTTTGGATGCTACAGAATAAAGCTAAAATTAACATTCCTGCATCCTAAATGCCCGCCAAGAGAAGACATGATTTTTTAAGGAAAATAACTACGAATTTTTGGTATGAATACACATTTATAACACCATCAATTCCGGTATTAAAGTTACTGCGCAACTTAGCTCCATCATATCTAGTTATTTTTTTTGAACCAGCGGGAAATCTAGCTTTATTCTAGTTGCTAGGCACGGCATTTTATAAGGAGTTCTTTAATAAGTTAAATTGGAGCAACAAATAGATATAAGAACTTCCACTTGATAGTTGAATTTGCTTGTTATAAGACTGACTTTAAAGACATTTGGTTTACTTTCATTACTATCGATGACTTCCGCTTGTTAACGGATTAATAAAATAGTTATTGAGGGAACAATTTTAAGGGGGCACTGATTTACAATGCGCCCACTGGTAGGTTTTCTACACATAATACTCTTAACATAATAATACATTAAATACATTAGAGGAATCGTTTTGGTTAGGTGGTCCGGAAAATTGCCGACCTGGCAACCCTGCTCCCTTAGGACAACCTGTCAACATGATGCACAGCAGACTGATCTAGCGGCATTTAATTAAAAATATTTATTATTTCCCAATTCTGTGAAAATTTCTGATTGATATCTATTTTAGACTATTTATCTTAGTTTGAATACCTCTGTTTTACCCGTTTTGAGAGATATGAGGTTTACAGATAACATGTTGAGTACAATTGAAAGTGGACAGAATGAAAGTAATTTTATATTCAAAACTAACTGCACGTTTAAAGAATTTTGTTATATGGGAGGTACAATGTATAGTCGCCCGATTTGCCTGGAAATTGAACTCAATTTGTATGTTGGCATATAAAGCTTTTTCAAATTTCGCTAGATCGTTTTATTTTGCCTCACTGTGCGACGTGGCTCCCTCTGGTGGTTTGTTTAAGTCCACTGCTTAACAGAATTCTGTTAGCTAAAAACAAGGAATTTTTCATGTGGAAAAAGAGAAGTAATTTTCGTTTTTCAATTTGAAATTGCGGAAAACGAAAAATCCCTACGGATTTTTTATTCGTTTACCAGCACACCATTTTCAAGTTCGTGAGAAAAATTTGGCCAGTTTTCTTTTAATTTCTCTTTTTTTTAATAAAAAAAAAAGTCGGTATGAAAAACACCTTTGATGTGCTAAGGAAGGCAAAATTAGTCTTTTTAACACAGGGCATGCTGTTATCATTGCAACTCTGTTAAAACTGCAGCGTGCACATCACACAGCTGTTGTCACAGTCTGCTAACTGTCCGTGAGCTGTTAAATGTCTGCAGTAACAGTACGCTGTTATTTCAGCAATTTCAACTGCGTCCTGTTAAAACACAAAATTGTCATTAACCATACACAATTTTAAAATCGTGCAAATGCGTTAAATTATATTATAATTGGACTTTGTCTTGTCTAATGGACAGCACAAAATAAAAACCTAGCATAGCATTTTATTGAACCAGCCGCAGCGATAACAATAACAACATACTGGAATCAGCACCGTGGGCAGGAACTATTTTCGTTCAAAAGGTGCTGAACAAGTTCAGTAGCTTGTTTCAATGAACCGTTCAACTGAACTAGCGCTGATCTAAACATTGCGGAAATGTTATTAATATTGGATTTTGAGCTAAACTTCTCATTCTTTCTAATACAACATTTTATTGCAACAAACGAAATAAGCTTAGCATTAAAAAGAACAAAAATTCGCGATGACTCATCGCGATTAGAGCACAAGTTCAAAAGTAACTGTTACTATCAGCATGCTCAAGTGAACATGTGGAAAGTCAATTGGTTCAATTGAACGAACTTTCACGAACGAATGTGACGACATTTTGGTACATGCATATATTTTTTGAGAGTGGACGTGTTTTTGTTGCTCACAAAAGGTGCAACGTGCCCCTGGTTTTGCAATATATTTTTAGTAGAGACTAACCATTTTATTTTAGTTAATAAAAGAAAATATATATACAGATTTGCTCGCTTCTTGCGTCGTGCGCGCACGAGATAAAAAAGAGTGCAAAAAGACATACACACGCGACAATTAACGGGCTCGTTGGCTGTCCAGAGACGCAGATTGATTTGCTACGAAATTTCCACACATTGTATTTTTTTTTCGTTCGTTCGTACGTTCGTTTTGGCCCTCTCCTACAATAGTAAAAAGCCAACCTTGAGAAGCACCCAGCACAGCAGTTGCCAACAACAGTTTCACTGCGCTCGGTCTCGTTAAAAATCGTGGTAAGATTTTTGTGTGTTTTTTAATAAGAAATTGAAAGAAATCTGTGGACGGGCCACGGTATATGTATATTTTCGTGAAACATGGTGCAAATCAAAATGCGGGACCCTGCTGCCTGCTGTTCGAGTCAGTTTTTTCTTTTGTGTAAAAAAAGACGATGAAAAAACATGTAAGGTGCAATGGTGTAGCAACTGCGTGCTAGTGTGTGTATGTGCATGTGTGTGTGTGAGTGCTGCAGTTGTATGCGTGTGCTAATATACATATATACGTAAATATATATGTGTGCGTGTGTATGTATCAATGCTAAGTATGCGTGTGTGTGTGCGAGTGAGTGTAATGTGCATTCCAACGGGGTAAAAAGAAGCGGAGTACCTGCCATAATTTTGTTGTTATTGCAGTGGCTCATCGTTTATCAGCCGTGGTCAGTTTATATAAGAAATCGATATTAGTTAAATAAATAATAATCGTTGGTCGATATTGGAGCCTGTTTACATCGCTCTTCCTGTGGGCCACCTGACACTGACAGCCAGGCAGGCATGCACACACATGCACATACATGCAAGCGCGCACACACATGCAGAAAGAGAGACACAAACAGACAGGCAGGCAGGCAGCCGGACTGAAAGACGAACAGGGAGACGGACAGACACAAACAACTCAATATATCGACTAATCGATTCAAATGTTAATTTCGTTATGGAAAATGCGCAATATTCGCACTTATTTTGGAAACCGAAGAGCGTAACAAAGCAGAATTGTAAAAGAGAGTGTGCAGAGGAAAGCATAACAAAACAATACAGCAGCAGAAGCAGAAGCAGAAATAACAAATCACATAGCAACAACAACAACAACAATAAAGATGGCCAGGCAAAAGTTCAAAAAGAAAGTGTTTTTCGTATGTGCCTTGTGCTGCTTCTGCTGTCTTGGCGCCACTTATACAAACAAACATACACGATGTATATCGGAATATATCTAGATATTCACACATGGACAAGAACATATAGATAAATAAATATACATATAAATATATGTTAACGTTTTTTCTCTTTACAAATCTTTATACTATATTTATTTGTCTCTTTCTCTCAACAGTTTCTTTTAGTCTCTCGACGATTTTAAACGTAACGAAAATAACAACAAACGAAAAAGCAAGGGAAGAAAAGGAGAAAAGAAGCAACAACAGCACCTGCCTCAGCAAAACCAGGCAACATTATATTTGTTATCTCCCCATCTGCAGAAGCTTCTTCCCCCCCGAATCGAGCGGAGCCATAATTCAATCAACATGGAGAAGATGCGGCTGTTAAAGGACAACCGCTCCGAGATAATTATCGGTGGCAAATATCGGGTGATACGCAAGATCGGTGAGTTCCAAACAACAATGCTGCAATTCAAATCATCACAGTCGAGATTTGTTTGCGTTTGATTGAGTGGAATTGAAGTTGCTCGATAAGTTAAGGAGTAACTCGATAAGTTATGTGCAACCTTGCAACCGTTTCAATTTAATAACTTCTGTAATTCAATCAATTTCTCAGCCTTGGCGCACAGCCTCATAACTTTAGGGAGGCTTAACTCGATAAGACATTCAGATTTCGCATAAGTTTGGCAATTGTATTCTCGGGTTCGGGTTCGAGCTCATCAAATTATCATAACTTAACTCTAGGCTGAGATTCGATTCGACTCGAATTGAAAACCAGTTGGGGCACAAAAAGGAGGGGATTCTATGGTTTGGAGAGTGGCAGGTTAGCATGAAGGAAAGGTATATAAAGTAGGGAAATATATATAATACAATGAGGTACATATAAAGTAGGGTAACTGGGATATCATGGAAACTAAGAGCTCTGCAGTGATATAGTGATGATATAGTGCATTGATATAGTGCATTGTTTTAACCCCTCAGGTCAGGAATATATAAAGAGACTCCCTACTAATTCTTGTTTTCCTTTGGTTCTAACAGGCAGCGGCTCATTTGGCGACATTTACCTGGGCATGAGCATTCAGACCGGCGAGGAGGTCGCCATCAAGATGGAGAGCGCCAATGCTCGTCATCCGCAGCTGCTGTACGAGGCAAAGCTGTATCGCATATTGAGCGGCGGCGTTGGATTCCCACGCATACGTCATCACGGCAAGGAGAGGAACTTCAACACGCTGGTCATGGACCTGTTGGGACCCTCGCTGGAGGATCTATTTAATTTTTGTACACGCCATTTCACTATCAAGACCGTGCTAATGCTTGTGGATCAGATGATCGGCCGACTGGAGTACATACATCTGAAGTGCTTCATTCATCGTGATATTAAGCCCGATAACTTTCTCATGGGCATCGGACGGCACTGCAACAAGCTGTTCCTCATTGATTTCGGGCTTGCCAAGAAGTTCCGTGATCCACACACACGCATACACATTCTGTATCGCGAAGACAAGAACCTGACGGGCACAGCTCGCTATGCATCGATCAATGCTCACTTGGGTATCGAGCAGTCGCGTCGCGATGACATGGAGTCCCTTGGCTACGTCATGATGTACTTCAATCGCGGCGTCTTGCCCTGGCAGGGCATGAAGGCCAACACCAAGCAGGCGAAATACGAGAAAATCTCCGAGAAGAAAATGTCCACACCAATCGAGGTGCTGTGCAAGGGTTCCCCGGCCGAGTTCTCCATGTATCTGAACTATTGTCGTAGCTTGCGTTTCGAGGAACAGCCCGACTACATGTACCTACGTCAATTGTTCCGGTAAGTGTCCCGCAACATGATCCTGATCTCTTCAAGACCCGATACCCAACGGGTAGAAGGGTATTATTACTTTATGCCAACTGGGAAATATAAGTAACCGGCAGGAAGGGTGTTTTCTCGACCCCAGCATCAAGTTGATGAGACCTTGTCCGTCTGTATGACAGATCTCTTAGATTATTACTATGGACGTAGATACAATGAATGAATGTATACTAAGGTTGTAAATGCAATACCAAGTCGATGCTTGTTAGCAGGGCTACCAGGTTAGCCTTTTTCTGGTCTTTTATTTCCCAGAAATCGGTCCTGTTTTTATTATGTTTCATTGCTTAATGCAATTGTTCTTGAAATCGACGTACAACAACATAAAACATGCAAATCATTCCCAGTTTTTGTATTCGATTTTCAATCATAAAAAGGAACACGGTCAAGTAACATATATTTCAGAAATATTGCTTAATATTGCCATATTTTGATTAGGACAATTTTCAACATATAAAGAACCATTAGAACAAATTCGATTGAGCATGAGAAACTACATGTATTTAGAAGTTAATGCAATTTTAGCCTTTTCTTTAATCAAAAACATATTGTCGTGAAAAGGAAAAGGGGTTCGAGTAAAGTTTGACTAACTTCTAGATAGGTGAAAGAGGATTCAAAGATTTAAAGAGGCTATAGAGTGAGTGTTAGGAACAATAAAGTAGAGTTCATTAAAGTCCGAACATAATAAGCTGAATGCCTCGTGCAGGGCATAGTTCGATCTTCCATACGGAAGAGTTAGTAGTACTTTAACAAGGGACAGAGAAGTATAACCGGTTCATCACTGTCAATGTCCCTTTGGACAAGGCACTATCAAGCATGGTTCTATGGTTTGCTACGAAAGATAAATGAAGTAACTTAAGTCTACTAGTATAAGGAGAAAGTCTTTAATTTACATTCCAGTTAAGACCTTGCAAGGCAGAAATTAGACAGTTCTTTTGTACAAGTTCAATGCGGTCCTTGCGAATCGAATTCTGAGAACACCAAACGCATGATCTGTAGTCAAGAATTGGACGAGAAGTGAGGTATAAGGATCGTCAAAGTTTGTTAAATAAGGATCGTCAAACTCCTTAGAACATCTCTTTATTAATCATTGTGGTCACTTAAGTGTCCAATCCAAGCAGAAAGCAAGATCATTCTTTTCAGGGCACAACCACAACGAGTGTACAGTGGATAGTCTCGTCAGCTTGCATTTGTACCTGTTTGGGATTAGTAGATGTGCACTATCTAGGTCAGATTGAAAGTAAGAATGACATGAGTCGTCTTTAAATTGATATAAAAGCTTTACATCATTCGCATACTTAAGAGCCCGTCAGTCACGAATGACTTAGAAAAGTCATTGATGAAACGCGTAAAAAGAAGAGGAACGTGCTTTGAAGATTTGTATACTCTTGCAGAGGGTATATTAATTTTCGCCAGGAGCACCTTCAACGCAGCTTATAAGACATCTCCTACCCTACTCCATTAAATATATATATTCTTTATCAGCATCAACAGTGCTACATCGTACTATATTGTCGTTTCTATATATATAATATAGCGAACCACTTTAACATATAGCTGCCATAGGAACAATCGGCCGAACTTAAGGCCAGTTTTGATTTTAGAAATTACTTAAGCTATCAGTGTCAAACAAAGTTAGACATAATATTGAATATTCACAATATTATTCAATTCTGCAGCATTATATGTATATAACTAGTATTGGAACAGTTGAAGGAGATAATCAACTGCAAGAGTAGACAACTTTCGGCATATGTAACCTTTCTAACTCGATTTTAAAGAAGACTCTTTTGGGTTCTGTTGGTCAAATGGCTCTCGAAGCGCTATCACCATCCAAATGGTTTCCTGTGGCTTTCTAACTTGATTAGGCCCTGTTTTTGGTTTAAGGCTTGTTGCCAACAGATTGGTAAACAGTTGTCTCAACTAATTACAGTATGTATTCTTATCGATCTCGATGACTGTTCTCTGATCAGCACAGCTCAAGTCTGCTTTGTGCAGGGCCAACAATTACACATTGTTAGGTCTGTTTTGGTCAGTTTTGAAATGCATTCGTCATTTGTAGATAGATCATCTGTAGAATGAATAACTTAGTTGTATTTTGGGCTGAACTTTTTAGGATATCTCAATATATATCAATAGATTACTCAATATATTTCAATAAGTTTTATTGCCGACATTAATTGATTGTAAATGATTTGTGTGTTGCAGCATTTTGTTCCGAACACTGAACCATCAATATGATTATATCTACGACTGGACAATGCTGAAGCAGAAGACCCATCAGGGTCAGGCGAATCCTGCTCTGCTCCTGGAACAGCTGGAGCCGCGAAATGATCGCGATAAGGAGAAAGAGAAGCCCAACTGCAAACCGATTGTGTCCGAATAGGATAAGGGGATATCGGCAGAGGAGGCGGCAGTGACAGTTGGGCAGCAACAAGAGGAAGCAACAGCAGAAATAGAAGAAGGAACAGCAGAAAAGAAAGTTAAAGAAACAGAAGCAGCAGCAGCAGAAGCAGACACTGAAGCTGAAGCTGAAACAGGCGCTGATGCGGATGTGGATGCGGAAGCAGAAACAGAAACAGCAGCAGCAGCAGGATTAGCAGAAGCAACAACAACAGAAACAGGAACAGCAGCAGTAGCAGACAACAACAATATATAATTAAACAGAAACAATAAACGAAGAAGGAAGGAACACAGCGAGAACAGGATGACGAAGCCTGCAACAACAACAACAACAAGCAACTTGTTGCAATCGTGGAGAAAGAAAGCATGATCAAGAAAGCAGCAAAAGAGAGAGAACGAGATGGAAGTGGAATGTTTCTTAATATTAATTTAAATTCAATACTAAACATTTAAGAAACAACAACAACTGCAACTGCAATAAAATATCTACAGCAAGCAGCATGCAACACAACACAATACACACACACACACACACTCACCCACACAGAACTCATATTACACTGCAAAAAACACTTAGCATAATAATGATAAAAAGCAAAAGCTGAAGGCGAAAAGGAGATAGAAGAAGAAGCAAAAAAGCATTAACATTTATAAACAAAACAAAAAAAGAAAGAAAACACAAAATATATAAAATAAATAATATTAATTAAAAAGAAATACAATAATGCAAATATATTATATTTGTATATAGAACACATATACACATATAAAATTCGCAAACAAACAAACAAATTAATTAAATCGTAATTAAAACATTAAAAACAAAACACACAATGCAAAAAAGAATATAAAATTTCAAATGCAATAACAAAATAAAGAGGAAAAAAAGAAACAAAAGAAAAAAAACTAATTAACTGAACATGCGAAGTAAGGCCAAGCGAAGAAGGGAGAGGAGTATAAAGATAAATAAAACAAAAAAACAAAATTGAAAATAATTAAAAGAATAAAATGCAAAAAAAAAAAAAACAAATAAAAAAATATATAAAAAACAACAAAAAGAAAACAGCAACAAAACGCAAAACTGCTAAGTAAATTTGCAGAAATAAAGCAGTAATAATTATAAACGTAACTTATATTTAATTTTTTGAATTACATCAATAAATATGTTGAAATTAAATTCAGCTCGACGAGTCTTTTAAATGCGCTTGCACGGCGAAGAGGGAGATAGCAGCCACTAACAGTGCTATTGGGAGAGAGATAGAGAGAGAGAGAGAGAGCGAGAGAAAGTTCTGGGGCTGAGCTCGAAGGGGAAGGCTGGGTTAGATAAGGACGGAATCTAATTGAGAATTAATCTATGCTCCTACACTGAAGAAGAATATATAAAACAGTGGGATACCCAGCGACCTATGTGCCTATGTATGTGCACATATGAACATACGCACTTGCTTTAAAATTGTTCTCGACAGTCGCCTGCCTGCCTTGTTAGCATAGAGTTATGCTTATACTTTCTAGAATAAATTCTGTCTTTATTGTTAGATTGGATAGGAATTTTGAGAATATGTAGATATAACTATCGGCTGAGTATATGTTAAAGTCAGGAAATTATTTATTAAATACGACGCTTATAAATCGAGCTGAAAAACTAAATTATTGATTTGCGAAGGCGGTGGGCGTGGCACCTAACATTTAAGATGAACTTGATCAGCGCAGAGTATATAGGAACCTTCATTCCAAATTTGGTATCTCTAGCATTTTTAATAGCAGAGATCTGTGTGTTCACACAGACAGACAGACAGACATGGCTCAATCGACTCGGCTAGTGATACTGAGCAAGAATATATATACTTTGCGGGATTTGCCACGCCTCCTTTTGCCTATTACATACATTTGCACAATGTTAGTATACCCTTTTTTTGACCACTTTCAATGGTCGAAGGTTATAAAAGTATTATATACAGCTAATTCTTTGCAAAAGGAAAAGTGCGATGAATATTTACGTTTAAAGTAGTTTTTTATTAACATAATTAGATATTTTAATGCATTTAAAGATGCTCGACTGTCATAAAACCGCTATCTATCAGACCAACACGATTTCTCAAATATATAAATTTTATTTTAAGCGTTTTTTCTGTTGCATACTTTGCTGGGAGCGAAATCAGAATATCTATTAAACTGTTTCTTTAATTACAATTATGTCAACGATCCAATTGCAAGCAAATTTTCAGAAATCATTTGTTCCTTAAGCATGTTTACTAAAACTAAACTATACTACCTTTTGAGTACGCTTGGAATTAAGTTTTTATCGATTTACGGGGGAAGGGGCGTGGCCAAAATCTAAAACAAACTTGAGAATCTTGCGTGCAATTTAGTATAATTGTAACTAGCCTAAAAGTGCAGCTAACATTAATTTAATATGACTTTGGAATGTTTTTCATATTCAGAATGATGCAGTTATATTGCCCAAGCACGGACGGACAGACAGACAGACTATATAAACTCGGCTTTATATAGTTCCTGGGGTCTGCCACGCCTCCTTCTGCCTGTAACAAACACAAAGTTATAAAGGTAGAAGGTCGAAATATATGTATATCGCATGCTCAGATCAGTAAGCAATATCCATTGGGGCATATTCAAAAGGCCTTTCAGTTGATTGAGGCTAAGTCGATATCCAGAAGTGATGACCTCCGATTCGGATACAGTAAACCAAAATAGCCAGCACTTGACACTTTAGACAGTAAACTTTACAGAGTATGTAAGTATTGGTAGTAATACTTTAATCATTCCTGTGCCATTGTGCCTTGCAAGTAAGTATACCCGCTACCCAAATAAAGGCTGATTTTTTAAGAGCTATAGAAAATTTAAAAAAAAAAGCACATTAAATTCAGAGAAATGCATGAATTCTGTTTTTGAATCGATAGTAGGGTGCATATAATTAAATGTTTGAAGATTATTTCATGCAAATGTTGAGCGTGACTGCGCCTCATCCGCGTCCATTCGGTTGGTCCAATTTTGGCATACTCCTTGCAACATTTCACGAATAAATGCTTCAATGTTGTCTCCTCCAATGCGTCAATTGAAGCGGGCTTGTCTGTATAGACATTCGATTTAACACGGCCCCACAAAAACTAGTCTAAAGGCGTTAAATCGCACGATCTAGTCCCGAATGTGAAATAAAATGTTCACCTCACTCGCCTCTCAATAAGCCCATTGTTATGCTTGCTGTGTGGCATGTGGCACCGTCTTGTTGAAACCACATGTCATGCAAGTCAAGTTCTTGCATTTTGGAAAAGAACAAGTTTGATATCATCGCAGTCACGTTAAGATTCGCACCATCTTTGAAGAAGTACGGTCCAATGATGGTCATCATTTGGAAACTGTTTCATATACGACTATAAAGTATTCCGTAAGGGATCACTTGATGCAAAAGTCAGCACGTGAAGATGCTGCCTTTTTGCTTAAGATCGAATAGAAGAGTGGGAGAACAACGCAAGAAAGATAAATCAGAAGGACCTTCATCTGCATCGTCTTCTTGTAGGGAATAAAACACGCAGATTTGATTTTGATTTTTCGTTTCATTTTTTTTTTTTTGTATTTCGTATTTATTTGTAAACGTTCTTGTAATAATAGTTACACTTGTTGCTGTAGCTGTTGGTGTTAAATTACATATGTAGATTAATAGCTTAATGAATTACATTGTTTTTTATTTGCCCCCGTTTCGCTGGCAAACATATCAGTTCACAAAAAGAACAGCGCGCATAAAGTGCGCCGATTTTTCGCAATTTATTTGTGGTTGTTATTAATATTAATAGTATTATTATTATTATCATTATTAATATTATTATTATTATGAATAATGTTATCATTATTATTGTTGTTGTTCTGTTTGTTATACAGTTTTTATTTTCGATTATAACATTTATAAACTAATAAGAAATGAATATGTAAATCGGTTTCTGCTTTCGTTATTTGCTTTTCCAACTGGATTTTGTGCTCGTCTTTCCAAACGCAATCAAAGTTCAAAACATGTATGCATATGTATGTGTGTATGTGAGTGTATGTGTTGGTGTGTGTGAAGTGTAAACACCTTGAAGACAATTTGTAATTTAATCAAATGAAAGCAAACCGTGTTTTTCGCTCGAAATTTGTTGTTAACTAGTAAAACTAAATGTGTGCATGTGTGTGTCTGCGTTGTGCGGGGTATGTGTGTGTGTGTGTGTGGGTGATAGAATATATATACTATATATAGGCATGTATAACGTTGCACTGCAGTCGGAGCTGATAACAAGTCCGCCGGCACAAACTATAGCATTGATAACAAACTATATATACATATATATATATGTGTATATATATGTATATATACATAGGATACAGGGCATATGTGGTGGTGGGTGTGCAGGGGGGGGGAGGAGATAGTTGTGATGTCTTCGATCACGGCACAAATGAGTTCAGGATGTTTATGTTGTTGGTTTATCGGTGTATAACATTTAGTTCTATATACATGATAGCTGCTCTCTCTCTCTGTCTCTCTTGCTCGCTCGCTTCATCTCTCGTCTCGCTTTATAAAAATAAACTATGCTTTTTCTGCATTGTCATATACATATCTATTTGTATGTATATTCATATATCTCTCTATATATAAGCTGTACTTTCTATACTTCTCACATTGCTTCTCTTCTCCTCTGCTCCCTTCTCTTCTCTTCTCTGCTCTTGTGTCTCTTGCGTAGTGCAACCAGTGCATTCTATTCTCTGCTCTTCTCGTCTCTCTTTACATTCGATTTATTCGATTCAATGGGGGAGTAGATTGTGGGACGGGACTTGGATCTAGGTTGGTTTTTGGGGGTGTGTTCTTGTTATTGTTATTGTTTTTGTTATTCCTGCTGCTGTCTCTCAGACAATCTTCGTCGCTTTGACCCTGCAATGTGTTGTTGTTGTTGTTGTTGTAGTTGTTGTTGTTGTGGCCTAGTAGCAGTATCATCCTGGCCTAGTCGGCCAATGTCGTTGGTTTGCTGCTACTGTTGCCCTGTTGCGGCTTCTCCTTGTCACGCTCGGCACGCTGCTCCGGCGTCAGCATATTGGCCGGGCTCTGCTGCTGCTGGTTCTGGTGCGCCTTCTGCTTCAGCATGGTCCAGTCGTAGATATAGTCGTACTGATGGTTCAGCGTGCGGAACAAAATGCTGCAACACACAGAGAGAAAGAGGGAAGGAGTTAGGATGAAGCAGGATAAGATGAAGATTTGCTAGAGAGTGTTTACCGGAAGAGCTGGCGCAAGTACATGTAGTCGGGTGCCTCCTCAAAGCGCAGACTGCGGCAGTAGTTGAGATACATGGAGAACTCGGCTGGATAGCCCTTGCAGAGCACCTCGATGGGTGTGGACATCTTCTTCTCGGAGATTTTCTCGTACTTCTGCTTCTTGCCCGTTGCCTTCATGCCCTGCCAGGGCAAGACGCCGCGATTGAAGTACATCATGACGTAGCCAAGGGATTCCATGTCATCGCGACGCGACTGCTCGATGCCACCGTGTGCATTGATCGAGGCATAGCGTGCTGTGCCGGTCAAATTCTTCTCCTCGCGATACGGTATATGCATGCGTCGCTGGGGATCACGATACTTCTTTGCCAGGCCAAAGTCGATGAGGAACAGCTTGTTGCAGTGCCGGCCAATGCCCATGAGGAAGTTGTCCGGCTTGATGTCACGATGAATGAAGCACTTCATGTGCACATACTCCAGCCGGCCGATCATCTGATCCACCAGCATCAGCACGGTCTTGATGGTGAAATGGCGTGTGCAGAAATTGAAGAGATCCTCCAGTGAGGGGCCCAGCAGATCCATGACCAGTATGTTGAAGTTCTTCTCCTTGCCATAGTAACGGATGCGAGGGATTCCCACGCCCCCGCTGAGCACCCGATACAGCTTGTACTCGTAGAGTAGCTGCGGATGACGCGCATTGATGCTTTCCACTTTGATGGCCACCTCCTCGCCGCACTGCATGCTCATGCCCAGGTAGATGTCGCCGAAGGAGCCGCTGCCTGTGCGAGATGATGAATGTTAGTACCAGAGACAGAGAGATAGAGAGAGCGGAGTGAGAGAGAGAGGAGAGAGAGAGAGCGCGGAGAGAGCGTAGAGATTTGTGCGATTTGCTGCGCAAATTAAGCAACTTGCGCGACGCTAGCAACATCGTTTTGGATTATGACTAATTTAATTGTTTTTTGCACTTCTTCATGTTTCATACGATATTCGTTTTTCTTGTTGTTTGTTGCACTTACCTATTTTGCGTATGATTCTGTACTTCTCGCCAACTACTATTTCGGATCGGTGGTTTTTCATTTTGATGAGTTTGTCCATTGGAACTGGCCTCGGTGTGGTAACAGGCTACTCTCCTAGTTTATTATAATTATAATAAAAATAAACAAACAAATTCAGTTCGCGACCTGCTCCGCCTGTGCCTGCCTGCGTGCGCGCCTCTGTTTGTCTGTGTGTGTGCCTGTCTCTCTTTCTGTTCGTTCCTGAATATGTTGTGTGTTGTGTGTGTGTGTGTGTCAATGTTGTGTGTGGTGCACTGTGTGTGTTCTTGTATGTTGCGCGCGTGTGTTAAGCTTTTTCTCTTCACGGCTTGCCGTATGCGACAGGGACGAGAAGTGGCTCGCTGGAAGCCAAGGTTGATTGTAACAAACTATATATATATGTACGTTCGAAACGTTAAAATTTTTTAATAAAAAACTTCTTTCGACAAGACGAGAGCAACGTTAGTGATGGCAACTGCCTGGCAATAACAGACGGACACAAACAGCTGCTATCGACAACAAGGTCGTTGTTATCGCCTGCTATCGCACACAATGACAGTCACAATTGCCAAGTGAAATTTATCGTTTAGCCGCCACAATTTCCCCATATCGATGTATCGTATCATCGTATCGTATTTAGCCCGTGTGCGCTCAGAGCAATCAATTTTCAAATAAAAAAAAACCAAAATTCTTTTCGGTTTTGTTATATGTTACAAACATTGTTTATTTGCGTTAATTTAGTGACGAGTTACATAATTAAATGCAGTTGGTGTTGTTGTTGTTGCTGTTTTGGTTGTCGTGTGTCGCCTAAACAAAATATGCCGCTAACTGTGCCATTTTATCCTTGGGTGGCCGATTACCATGGCGTCCACCTCGAGTGGATCCACCAACGCCGCCGACGGCGCCCACACCGCCCGCACCCACGGCACCGCCTGGGCCATTGCCGCCGCCACGTGGCGCATTGGTGCGCACTGCGCGCGATGCCACCGCGCGATGCTTCTCGATGAGATGCGAGAAGTCGCTGGAGCAGAAGATGCAGCCGCTCTTCTCCTCGCTGCCATCCTTGAACTTGGACTTGTCCGATTTGTACACCACATTCACCAGCTGTGCACCGCAATCGCTGCACTTGTTGTCTGTCAGCAAGGAGGAGAAATAAGTATGAGAAGCTGGAGAAGATCAAATCTCTCTCTCTCTCTGTTCACTTACCTTCCACTGTGATCTTTGTGGCGCCCTTAAAGCAATTGATGATGACGTCACAGCGATTGCAGCCCAACTTCCAAGTGGGCGACAATGTGCTGTCCAGGACCAGCACGCCCGTCTCGCACTCAACGCAACTGGAGATGCCCAGCGTGTTGAGCGAGTGCGGGCAGGTGGGATGCGTGCAGGTGTTGCAGCCGCCAAACTTGGGCATATCCCTGAACGGCGGATGGTTATAGCAATACGGGCAGAACGGGAACGAGCGACCCTTGACGCCCGTGGAGAAGGCCAGCAGTCCGAAGTCATCCAGCGGGCACTTGAACTCGCGATATACCTTAACATTGCCATTGGGCAGCGTATAGTTCTCGTCACAGTGCGAGCAATACAAACGGGCGGGCTTTGTCTGGAGGAGGGAAGGGAGGTGGAGTCATTAGTTAACCCCATCTCTGGGCCCTGATCCCCTTGGCACCACTCACCTGTATATACTTCATGTACCGTCGACACTTGCCGCAACGCGAGTGCGCCTTGCCGGACTCGGCCAGGGGTGAGAAGGAGGACTCGAAGAGCATGTCCATGCTGGCAATGTTCTGCACAAAGAACATAAACTTGAGCTTGAAGATCTTGATCGCATGCTTGCGCACATCATTGAAGTCCGCAGATCCCTTGGCTATCAACGTCAACATGCGCTCCACCTCCGACCGCATGGTGGGCAACACCAGCTCCGGATCGATCTTCTGATAGCCATGCACCAGCACAATGCCCAGCGTGGTGGGTATCAGCTTGCGTCCGGTCTCGATGCGCACATAGTTGCGCTGGCAAATGTTGTTGATGTGCACCGGTATGGAGGCATCTGTCCCAATGCCATGCTGCTCCATTAGCGTAATGAGTTCCGCCTCGGTGAGGTAATCGGGCGGACCCGTTTGACTCTCTGCGAGTCGGACATCATTGATGGCCACTTGGGTGCCTTGTACAAACGGTGGCATTGCCTCATCCTTGCCGAAGGCCTGCCATGTCATCACCTTGGTGAATCCCGCATCGATCAGCACGTTCGCCGTGCACGAGAAGCTCTCGATGCCCACGCGCAGCTTGGCCGTGGTGGTGCGATACTTTAGGTCCCTCGAGATGGTGCCCATAAAGTGGCGACAGATGAACTCGTAGACGCGCCAGGTGTCGCGATCGAAGTCGTTGCGACTGGCCAGCTTCATGGGCGTTATGGGCGGATGATCGCCGGCATCTTTGCCCTTGCGTGGCTGCTGAAAGTCCGAGGCAATTGAGCGCGCCTCCTCGCCGAACTCCGTCGAGGGTTGCAGGACATGCAGCACGGCGTGCAGATCAAAGTTCTCCGGATACTGATTGGTCTCTGTGCGCGGATAACTGATGTAGCCCTGTGTGTACAAGCGTTCCGCAAACTGCATAGCCTGATACGGCCCAATGCCCAGGCCGGAGCTGCAGATTCGCATCAGTTCGACCGTGTTGAGGGCCTGCGGTTTGCTCTTGAACGACTCCTTGCTGCTGACACTCTCCACACTGCAAAAGAAGACGGCAAACGAAAGGGAAATGGGAATGAACATTGAGTTAGTCCTGCCTGTTGCGTTCTCCTCCTACCTGGCTTCCTTGTGCTCCTTCACGCGATTCAGCAGCATGATGGCAATGTCCTTCTTGAAGACACGCCCCCGCGCCCACTCCAGCGTGTATTCCGGCTGTCCAGCCAGCAGCTGCAGATACCAAAAGGTCTCCGGCTTGAAGGTCTGTATATCATCGTGTCGCTTCACACAGAAACCGAGTGTGGGGGTCTGGCAAGGGCCGTACGAGATGAGGGAGGAATCCAAGTCGCCGTAGCGACCCTGAAAGAACTTGGTTTGGAAACGTGTAAAGGCACAACCGATGCGCAAGTCCAGCTCCTGACGTGCATCCACAGACTTGGCTTCATTCTCATTGGGATGTCCCAGCGATTCCATTGCGCCCTTGATATCCTTGTCCGTAATGGCCGAGAAGTGGGCACGATATGTTACACTGTGACTATAGACATTGTGTATGACATGCTGCACTGCATCCATCACCTCGAAACAGATGTTCTCGCCCTCCTTGTCGCAATCGAGCCAGAGGACCAGGTAATCACAACCGCGCGCCTCGTGCGCCAGAAAGGAGCGCATCTGTTGCTTCGGCGTGCACTCCTTCTTCATGGTGGGGCAACTGAACAGCTGCACTGGATCCACTTTGTCCCACGATGTGTATTTGCTGGTGAAGTCCAAGGACATCACATGCCCGCACACTGAGGTCATGCGAAAGTGCACGTTGCCCTCGTTGCGAAAGTGTCCCGTCCACTCGTGTGTGGAGCAGCTGTTGTTACCTGCGGATGGATTCATTTAATTGCAATTAATTAATTCTCATTCTCATTCAATGCTTCTTCTCTCTCTCTCTCTCTTCTCTCTTGTCTCACCTCGCCTCGTCGTGCAGCGTCCACTGGAGAGAATCCCGGCTAGCGAGGCGGCCAGCGAGGGCTTCTCGGCCACCATCAAGACGTTCTTCATTGCCTAAATTTATGTTGATGATCGCACACACCTTCCGTTTCGTTTTTGCTTTCGCTCTACCGTACTCTCTCTCTCTCTCACTCTTCTCCTTATTTGTTTTGCACGCACAGTGCGAGATGATGCTGCTTCTTCTTCTTCTTCTTCGGTTTGTTTCTCATAGATTAACTACATGTGTGTGTGTGTGTGCGTGAGTTAGGGAGGAAGCTGCTGCCGGTCTTTTTTCCACTTAATTGTTTATTGACGCCTTACCCGTCGCCGTGCTCGCACCTTATTGCCTTCGCTTGCAACACAATCTGGAGCCGTGCGTAAATCGTTTTTCGTTAATGTTTTATGTTTTAATTTCGTAATTTTATTCGAATTTGGGTTGGCAAAAAAAACCCGTGTAACCGTGTACGCTCTTGTTAGCGATGTACAAAACAAGCTGCAGCAGCAGCAGTGCTGCATAGGGATGTTCTCGCAACATATCGATAGGCTGCAACTATCGGCACTTGCTGCGATTTAAGAGAGTGTATCGATTTGAATAGAGTTTATCGATGCACAGTGCTGCCCTTTTATTGATTTCGAAAATTTTAATCATCTAAAAAAAATATCGAAAGTCTCATCAAAAAAGCTCTAAAACGGAGAGATTAGTTTGCGTTGCAACAGACAGAGGTTGCCGGTCGAACTATTTTCTATTCAATGATTAAAAATATATATTTATTTATAATGTCCGAGATGTCATCTAATGTGCTTTTAAAATTTGTTGCAAAATTAAAGGTAGAAAAATAATAGCAATGAATAAAATGCAATGCAATGTACTGTAACAATTTGTTGTCTGCATTGCATTATCTCTCACTAAATCGAATTAACGTCGGCAGCTATCCAACTATTACATAAATGCAAAACGAACCCAATCAATCTGTTATTTTTTTTTTTTCAAAATCAAACTAATCGAACAATAAATCCGTTATCTGATTTCAAATGACAGCTGTAAGTAAACACAGTGTGACCTAGTCATGCATCACAATAATGATGATTATACTTCTCGAACTTGGTCACATTGGCCATTTAAGCTGTATATTTGTATGGGAAATCGAGACTTATCGGAAGCTATATCTGCTGAACTAAGCCAAAAAACGGAAGTGATTATTAGGATGAGTATTAAATACTAGTTTTAATTTGTTAAATAAATAAATCATAAATATATAACGCAATCATTTGTCATCACTTGGAAAGCTCAACAAGCTGCTTCAAATGCTGCGCGCCAAGTGTGGCAACACTGGCACAAAAACAACCACCCATTGCTGGGGGCTCTCCCACACACACACACAGGCAGGCAAGCAACGCAGTGCAAACATAACTTGCAGATGCAGGCAGAGCAGCGCAGCCACCGCTACGTTGCCTGTTACTCAGTTGAGTTTTGGCCGTGAGCGTGTTCAGGCGCGTCATTCCCTCGTCCGTTGTTGTTGCAGCCGCTGTGTTTATCCGTCACTCACGTCGTCGTCGTTGTCGTCGTCGTTAACATCGCGCTGCTCGTGTGTTTACGTGTGTGCGCGTCTGCGTCTCAGTGTACGTTGTTTTTGTTGTTGTTTTTTTTGTATTTTTTGTTGTTGAATTTTTTTGGCGACGGTTAACAAAATTTTTGAACGCAAATCTTTATACAGCCAATATATATATGTATATACATACATATACATATATAAATACATATATACCCAAAAACACGCACGCACATACATGTGTATGTATGTATGTGTGTATTGAAAAGTTTTTAATATTCAATAAGAAAAGTTCGTGTGCCCACTAAAAACACATACAGAGAGACACACACACACACACATGCATATGTATACACAGACACACACATACCTATGTACATTGGTTTTGAATTTTGATTTTGGCCAAGAAATGCCCAACAAAGCGTAGCAGCAGCAAAGTAAAAGCAGAAATTGAGAGTTGTTTTTGCGTTTGAGCGCGTTGCGAGTGCGTCTCTGCAGCAGCAGCGGCGGCAGCAACAGCAGCAGCAAGAGCAACACCTACGCAACACTAACACCGCCGGCAGCAGCAGCAGCAGCCGCAGTAGCTTTTTGTTTTGTTGTTGCCGACGTCGCTTCGCATGCCGTCGCTTTCTTTTGCGTGCCCATGCTCACCTCTCTTGCCTCTCTCATATCCCCCACACCCCCCATACCCACCCTCACTACACACACACAAACAGACAGGAACGCAGGCAGGGGCTGTTGGCGCCGTTGCGTTTGAATGAAATTTCACCACTTGCTGCCGCTTCCGTTGTGATTGTTGTTGTTGTTGTTGCTATTTATGTTTGTATGATTTGTGAATGAATTTGGCAAACATTTACACTGTGCGAAAACAAATAGAGTGTTTAATATTGCGATTATTTCGCACATAGAAACTTGTCCTAAATTCATGTTAAAACAACAACAACAACAACATCCAAAAAATCCACATTATAAAAATAAAACTCGTTTTGTGAGCTTTGCTTTGCCTTCTTGTTGTTGTTGTTGTTGTTTCAAGCTTTGCACATTTCGCAGTAAGTTGAATATTTGTTGCTGCTGCTGCTGTTGTCATTGTTGTTGTTGTTGTTCTAGTAAATGACAGAACAATAGCACAACGCAGAGTCAAAGCTTGGCTTGGCAACCGCGCCCGCTATCTCTCTCTGCCTCTCTCTGGCTCTTGCCGTCTCTCTCCCCCTTAGCTGGCTGCAGCTCGAGCAACAAAGTTGAAGGCCTTTTTGCATACGGCAATGTTAATAACAACCAACAACAACAACAACAACAACAATAAGTGAAACAATAACAACAACAAGACCCTAGGCAGCTTTAGCTTGACACCAAACTGGTTTCTGTCAAAAGTTGTTGTTTTCTTTGCTCTGCCATTTAAATATATGTGCACACACACAAACACACACAGCCATGCGTATTATGGTGTATGTGTGTGTGGTTGTATTGGGAAAATTGACAAAAATTGTTTTTATTGGTGCAGGCAATGCAACACACTCAATTAACATAATTCAGTTACGTTTGCAAACGAAGAGAGAGTGAGAGACAGAGAGAGAGAGCGAGAGAGAGAGAGAGGGCGCGCGTGAAAGCTCAGGCTTAGAGCTGGGCAACAGACTTTAAGCGCCACACACAGTGGGCCTAAAGACCGATCTAGCGGAATTCAATAAATAACTTTTGTTATATGTTAGTGAAGGGATTCGACTGCAACTTTAAACTAAAGTTTTGTATTTCCAAATACATATTCTGTTCGATCTGACAACCATATCTTGTAACTCCTTGCTTCAGCATTAAGTATTTTTGGTTGCAGTAACTGAACTAGAAAAAGGTTTCTTTATATCGGCTCTTAAATTCCTTTAACTCTGAAAAATTGATTTTTATTTGTATATATCGTAAAGGGCATCCTTCGTCGATCTGAGTACGCCAATTCTACAAGGCATGTTTAAACATTTTTATCATCATTTTTACGTTATTTATTTAAAATAAAACAATACTAAGTCGCTTTTTGTTGGTCTTTTACGGCAAAATTAACCCAAAACAAACAATATTATTTTGGGTAAAGGTTATATGTATATGTAGGTGCCCTCGTCACCGTTACCGATCACATAATAACTATATTCTTCAGAGTTAAGTATTTTTTGGGTTGCAGTAACCGAATTAGAAATAAGTTTCTTTCTATCGGCTCTCAAATTCCCTTAAACCTGCAAAGTCATCGTTTTTTGTATATCGTAAAGGGTATCCTTCATCGATTCGACTACACCAATTCTAAAGGGCATGTTTAAACTATCAAAACCACAAAACGAATACATTTTTTGGTAAAGGTTAAATAGCTGCATGCGTCACCGATTTTGTTAAAATTTTTTTTACTGATAGGGCTATATTTATCATGATTTTAGCTGAACGAATTATTTGGCGGTCGCTTCTAGTTTTTTTTTAATTGAATTTTGAAAATAATTAAATTTACATGTATTTTGTTGTTGCATTTTTATGCAAGGCGCCAGTCTGCCTGCAACATTTTGTGACGGTACAGTGTCCAACAAACCGATTCATTTGAAATGAAAACTGAGCGTGCAAGAAAATTCAAAGTGTTTAGAAAAACAGCGCGCTGCAGGCAAAATATTTTTGAAAAAATAAAATCGCGCGCGCGATTTTATTTTTTCAAAATTTTTTCGCCTGCGGCGCTCTGTTCTTCAACAAATCAATTCTTGTTGGCAGCACACATATGTTATTCTGACAGTATATTGAGTTATTAAACATCTTCGTTGGCGTCAGTCTGCCGACCAACGAGTTATAGTTGCAGGCGCCGAAACTCTCACCCAATATGCAACTCATAAAATAAAACATTATTGTGTCTAAATAACATTTCGTTTGAAAAAAATCGCTTGTAGGCCACAGTGCGCGTCATTGTGACGTTTTACTCAGAATTCGCCAACAACAAAATACATGTAAATTTAATTATTTTCAAAATTCAATCAAAAAAAATCTAGAAGCGACCGCCAAATAATTCTTTCACCTAAAATCATGATAAATATAGCCCTATCAGTAAAAAAAATTTAAACAAAATCGGTGACGCATGCAGCTATTTAACCTTTACCCATTTTTTTTGTTATCATGTTTTTTTTAGTCTTTTACGACAAATTCACCTAGTTTTTGTTATTTTTAAAATTCATTTAAAGAAAAACTAGAAGTCAGCTAGATTCTTTATGAATAAAGCCATTTGTGTACGAAAAAATTGTTTAAAAATTGGTTACGAGCTCACGTAATTAACCTTTACCTTCGTTTGTGCGAAAACAGTTAAATAAAAACTCTAGTCGTCAAAACGACAAACAATTGTCCTTCCGGGGTTAAAATGCCAACAACAGTTGTTTTCCTTGTAAAAAAGATGTAATCTAAAAACGCCATTGCTTGAAATTTACTCGAAAAAGGGAGAACAAACCTTAAGAATTCTTCACAGTATTATGCTTTCAAAATATCGCATGAAAAGACAAAGTTAGAATATCCTTTTTGACAATTTTGAATGTTCGAAGGCTATTACCAAACAAAACGTGTCTTCAATATCATTCGAGTGTTTTCTTTTGATCCCATAAACATTTAAATAGAAATGTTGCATTTTATTCCGCTAGATCGGTCTGCTGGCCCACTGTGCGCAATTGATCGAAGGCAAAGCTTAGCTTGAAAGTTGCGCTCTCTGACACACACACACAGACACAAACACACACACAGGGAGAGAGAGAGAGAGACTCGCACTCGCACACCTCAGCCGCTTGCGTCACTCTCAATCAATTTACGCTCTCTTTCTCACTGTCTGTGTACAACTCTCTCTCTCTCTCCCCCTCTCTCTGGCAGAATGACGTGAGGAAAGTTCGTAATACGTGACGCAGCTGAGCAAAACGAAATAGGAGAAGAGAAACAAATAGAAAACAATGCATTTGTTAAAAACAAAAACTACAATCGTATTGAAAATGTCGAAAATCAAAAGAAATTAGCAAAAGTGCAAAACAAATTCAAGCAACGTTAACAAATAACTGCAGTAGCAGCAGCGCAGCAGCAGCGCAGTAGCAGCACCTGCAGCAGCAGCAGCAGCAGCAACGTCGTGTCGATCAACGGAGCAGATACGACTAGAAACAACAAGAGGAACAACAACAAGAACAGCAGCAACAACACGGCCATAAAATGTTGTACACGCTGAGCAAAGCAACAACAAGAATTCGGCTCAAAACTGCAACAACAACAACAACAACAACAACAACAACATCAACAACAACATCAAGTAAAGCAGCGCTCTGGAGCTTTACATTTTTGACTGCACTCTGTGCGCAGCAGGTAAGCGCTGTTAACTTTCTTTTTGCCTATCAAATCGCAGCTGCAGACACTCTCCCGCTCTCTTTACTCTCTTTCACACGCTCGCTCTCTACTCTCTTTCACTCGCTTGCTCTCTCTCGCTGTGTGCACGTGTTGTTGTTTTTGATGCGCTGCACAGTGTGTTGCAGCATTGTTTTTGTTAGTGGAACGTGAACATTTCCCATGTTAATTAAATTCAATTATTTCCCATCGTGTTTGTGCCTGCACGAAAGAGCAGGAGGAGGAGCAGGAGGGACGGAGGGAGGGGTGTATGCGGGTTTTGCAAGACCTTGAGAATCTGTCTTAATGAAATGAATATGCAGAAATGGATATGAATGCTCGATAGTAACTGCTCCAAAGTGAGTTTGACACACTCACACAGACACACGCACTCACACAGACAGACACATATGTATGTACAATATACATACATATGTATATAAAGAATGTCAATCGATTCATATAAAGTTAGATCGTGCTATCGATTACGCAACTCTCTCTTAAATCTTTATACTCTTGCAGCGGGTATATTAATATCGCCATAAAATATATATATTCTGAATCAGCATCAACAGAAGAATCGATCTAGCCATATCTGTCTGTCCGCAAATGTTGACTGCGCCTCAAACAGGCAGAAGGAGGCGTGGCAGACCCCATATAGTATATATATTCTTGTTCAGGATCACTAGCCGAGTGGATTGATACATGTCTATCTGTCTGTCCGGATGTCCGCATGTCTGTTTGACCAGATGAACACACAGATCTCAGCTATAGACACCAAATTTGGAATGAAGGTTCATATATACTCTGCGCAGATCAAGTTTATTCCTTTCTTACTTCCCGCAAATCAATAATTTAATTTTTAAGCTCGATTTGTAAGCGACGCATACAAGATATAACTTTCCGACTGTATTATATACTAAGCTAATTGTAATATGTACGTATGTTTCAAATTTCAATCTGATCGGACAAGAAACACAGAAGTTATTTAAGAACATAGGTCGAAGGGTATTCCACTGTCGCGTGCCGTTTATCTGTTGCTCTCGTTTATCTTATAGCGATACTAGGATATCAAAACATTGATCAAAATATTTGATGATATATAGTAAACAATTGCAGTCCCGTTGGGGTCTTGAATGAAGCCTCTTTTATCTCGAACATTAGAATGATTTTAAAGGTAGATTTGCATTGCTCATTGCTCTTTCGATGGCGCTATGAATAGGTTATTGGAGCTGCTTAGACATCCACAAATGTGTCATTTGATATGATTATCATAATCACATACTTATGTGGCTGTTTATTCTTATAATATTTAATTAATAATATAAGTCTCGTTAAAACTATTTAGATTGCTTATATCGATAGTTGATTGCTGTATAATTTAAATAAGTTTTTGTTCCGTCTCTATTTAGTTCTTTATAATTGAAAATCATTGAAGAATCTTGAAATTCCAACTGAATAAACTTCTGATTGGGCTTCTGGATAAATCTCCATGAAGTGTGAATGGTATGGGTCGTTGTTATGCAATCTTAATCTTAATCTAAAGCTACTATATCAAGCATTCTTCGATTCTTCAATTGTTGCGAAATAATCTAGAATGTAATCGCGACTCAATTCCTCCCTTCATAAATTCCTCAATAATTTAAAGTATTTAAAATAAATGTCATTGCAATTACTCCAAATAGTTGTTGGTTATTTCGCTCGATAAGTGCAAAGCTAAAGTGCTTAAAATGCTTTGTAAGCTTTCAGGTATTACATGTGCTATTATATATACTATATACATATACATATATACATATAAGTGTGCAAGTTGGGAGCAATAAAGCCTAAAAGTGAACTCATTAATGGCCCTAGGGTCGTCTCGTAGCGAACAAATGAACGTCACGTAGTCACTGTGGAATAATGTGGCGAACATGTTTAGTGGATCATTTCGCAGAGAACTTGATGAGAAACAAAACAAAAAGAAGGGTGTGTGTGTACCCTAGAAAAGGTATATTCCCTGCCACGCCCAGCTTGAAATCGAGTTTAAATCAGTTCGCCCATTACCATTTGAATCGTTCATTTCACTGCGAACTGGCTCCAAATCATTTAGGTAAACAATCGCTCAAAAATTGTTAACGCTTTTTCTTGTTGTTGCTGCTGCTGTTGTTGTTGTTGTTGTCTCTGTCTCTCAGATAAATGAATAAAAATATTCGCCATTTGGTCACATACGAAAAATTTCGTTTTTCATGGCCCAAAAGTCACGTCTGCCGGGCGAAGTATCTAAACATATATAGTCTATAGTGTACATAGACATACATATGTACATGTATTCATTATGGATCTGCATAAGCACTGCACTTTCGGATCTAGTTCAGTGAACTGTGACGAAGGTTTTTGCCCATAACCGTCTGTTAATGGCATGTTTACAGTTATTTAACAGCTGTTTCAATTGCGGTTTATATCAGGCCTCTCTCGATAGTACAACAATTCGACGATCTAGGCTGTGTATCTAAATCTTATCGTAAATAAATTAGTAAAACAAGTGAGAAAGCTGCAGTCGAGTGTGTGCACGACTGTTTTATACATTATATATTATTATATTACATTAATTTATATATCTTGATATGATAATAATGTCTTGAATAACTTCTAACTACTTGTAATTACTGTAAGTACTCTTGCACAAATAACAACTTTAGATACTCATTAGGTTTTTGATAATTACTATTCTAATGGAATCAACATGAGGAAACGATTTTTATTTATTCCCCTACTAATTCACACTTGCAATTCGATTTATAGGGCTGGAAAGGGGCGTGGATAAATGATGAAACTAAGTTGAATTGGGTGTAATTATAAGATTACCAAATAGAGTATCTCCAGCTCTTTTAGTTTCTGAAATCAAGTATTTTAGGCTTGGTTATATCGAACTGATGTTGATGCTGATCAAGAATATATATATATAAATATTTTATAATAACTTTCTGAGGTAAAGGGTTCTAGATAATCGAAGAAATATCATTAGGTATTTAATTAGAACTATAAATCGGTTGTATAATTATAGAATTTCCTTTTCTAATTAACATTTTGCTTATTTTCTATGAAATAAAACCTTTTAAAGCTTCGAGCAGAGTGCACGCTAGCCAAGTTTGACTGTATTTTACTTGAGTTACTTTTGAAAATGGCCAACAATTCTGAGATAAAGTGCAAACAGTGGAGAAAATAAAAATGATTGTCAACAAAAATCAAAGTTTATCTAGTGGCGCAGTGCAGATAAAGACACAAATACAGATACAGATACAGTCAAAACTGCAGATACAGCCACAGTCAGTTACAGATACAGAGCGACAGCTATAGTTGAGGTTAGGTTAACAGAAACGGATGCGTGGTAAATTAAGCGCAAAATGCGGCCTAATTTGAAGCTGGCAAACAGAGACAACAACAACAAACAACAAACAACAACAATGAGAAAGAAAAACAATTAAGCAGACAGCAACGGCGAGGCTAACAACAACAACAACAACAACAACAACAATGGCGAATGGTTACTGAAATCGGAATTGGAAATGGAAATGAAAATGGAAGTGGATTTGCGATTGGGTTCGCTGCGGTTCAGTTCGGTTACGTTGGGCTCGTCTCGTCTGCTCCAGTGTCTGGCTATGGGGTCTGATATGTTGCTGCTGTTGTTGTTGTTGTTTTGTGGGTGGTGCTGGTGGCCCGACGGCAATTAAATGCACGGCCGCAGAAGACAAAGGCCACGGCCGCAGATGCTCGACGCACGATAAGTCCCAGCCAAGCTCTGTGCAGGCACGTGTCTCGTTTTCGGGGGCCCAAAGACAACAACAACAACAATAGTAACAACAACAACAACAGCAACAGCAGCAACAACAAGTTAAACAATCGCAACAGACACAGTAAATTTGCGTTGAGCGTTTCCAGAATCCCAAAAAAAGCCGAAACACTTGAAAATTCTACAAAATTGCTGCCGTTTTGCAGAAAGTGAGAGAGAGAGGGAGAGTGAGTGGGGGGAGTGGGGGGGTAAGCAGCAGCATTTCAATTAAATGCAACCCTGTGTGCTGCAGTGGGCGGGGCTAAGCGATGAACAGGGGGCGGGGGGGTTGGGGTGAGCACCGTCAAATGCAATTGACACGCAGCGTATGCGTTACGCATCGCTAATAAATTCCAAAGCAAGAAAATTTGCATAAATTAAGTAACGCACGAGCTAATTGTGCGTGTAACGAGAGAGAGAGAGAAAGAGAGAGAGAGGGAGAGGAAGATAACGAGGAAGAAGGAGAAGGTGTGGGAATGACAAAGTGCAGCAGATGGGGAGGGGAAAAGAAAGAAGGGGGGAATAGAAGTATAATTGTAATTGAAACGAGACGAGGAAACGATTGAAACTACGCAGCGGAACTATTCGCATCTATAGATCATAATATTATATTGGGTTGACCGAAAAGAAACCGATGATTTTGCATACAATTTTTTGACAATTGTTTTGAACGGTTTTTTACTCTGTTATTGCATTCTTTCTGTTGTCAGTTATCAGCTGACACTTTTAGCTTGCTTTAGAAAAAAACGCTCGTAATTTTATTTATATTTGTTTGTTTTTCGTATTTGCTAAGGTTGTTTTTCAGGTTGCTAAAAAGTTAAATGATGTGTAGGGTGACAAAGCCTTAAAAGAAACACAGTGTCAAAGTTGGTTTGTCAAATTCCGTTTGGGAGATTTTTGACTCAAAGACAAGCCACGTTCAGGTCGGCCAAGTGCAAGTTGATGATGAGGTTATCAAGGCTTTAATCGAATCGGATCATCATGTAACTAAGCGTGAGGTTGGAGACAAGTTAAATATACCACAATCAACCATACATGATCATATGATCATATGATCACCGGCTTCTTTTCGGTCAACCCAATATTATATAAAGAAAGACATTTTGCAGAAATATTAATAAACTGCTCTCTTTCTCTAATTCTTATAAAGTTATATGCAAAGCTGATCTGATCTTGATGATCTTACTATCCTACAAGGCAGCTGAATATATACTTATGACTTCAAGTAACATTGGCTTTATTGCTTACGAAGATTTAAGTCAAGAAGAATTGAGTCTATCTTATTGTTATTATTATGAAATACATTGAAGAATTAATATAAATCCAATCAAAATCTTTAAAAAGTAATGAATTCCTTGATGAGGTTTTATGCAAAGTTAACTCCCCCAAACAATCGACTTGAAAGCATCTATATAAATGAGAAGAAATCATTAAGAAAACCCTCTATTATTCTGTCTTATTTAATTACTTTTTGTAGTTCATAATTATAGGGATATTTTAAAGATTACTTCGTTAAATAAACAATCTAATCGAGGTCTAACATGACAAAAACTCATTTGACTTGCAAGCAGATCTATAGCACTTGCTGCCAGTCTGGCTACGTTTACCAACACTGGCATTTTGGGCAGACAACTTGCAAATATGGAAAACGAGTTGTCTCAGCTGCAACAGCATGTTGCACGTCTCCGATGGTGCAGCCACACAGTGCGTGTGCCACAAGGCCAAAAATAGAGCGGAATATTAACAAGAGGCTGCCGGAAATGTGCCATCAAATGCGAAAAAGAAATGAATAGAAAAACACGAAGCACAAGCAGAAGGTGTAGAGCAGAAAAGGAGAAAAGCCAGATAGAGAATAAGAGAGAGAGAGAGAGAGAGAGACAGAGAGAGATAAGGGGGAAATAGAAAACGCACTTTGAAGTCGAGACATCGGAAATGGCTGCAGGAATATGAATGAAATTCAATGTTATTCGCATTTCTCTGCGGGTCCACATCGCTGTGTGCATGTGTGTGTGTTACTCGCACTTCACATGAATATGGCTGGGTATCTAAACGGTTATGGGATGCTGTCGTCGCGACTTGCTTTCAAGTGTTGACAGGCAACTAAACTACAAATCGCGGAAGTATTTTCGACACAAATCAATTGCAATGCCAACCCCTGTGACCGATGTGGCCCAGACAGAAGTAACACGACTGTTGAACACCCTGTAGACAAGTTAGAATTCATTTCAGCTTGGTGAAGGTAGAAGAATAAAAGAGACATCTACTTTAGCTTCCTAATACCCTGTAATAACTAAGGAGATCGTGTAGTATTTGCAAATTATTCAATTGGAATTTAAGCTGTCTTTATCTTCCTTCGTTTTACAGGGTATACACAGTCGAATTTCCGTGCGTCATTAAGTTCTTTTTTTCGTCCTTCTTTGTCTCTCCTCCTGCTCTCTCTGCCTCTTTTCATTCAGCTTTCTTTCTCCCCTCGCATTGCCCCATTGAGGGGTGACTTTTAATACCAAAGTTGTAGTTACTCCTGTGCTATACGAGAGTATATAAAGTCGCTTAATATTTAGTTGAGTTTGGTGAGGAGTGCGCGGCATGAATCATGCATTGTTGCCACTCTGCTGGACTGGAGGCGTTGCGACTCAACGGCACCGAGGGTGAACCGCCGTACGCCCCCGCAACACTTCACCCTCCTTCAGAAAGGGCAGGCTAGTTTCTGCACCCACTTCAGGAATATTAAAGTCATTAGGTACACACAAAAAATATATGTATATATGTGCGTATACATACATACAGTCTGCGAATATTTCGTGCACTTGAAGAAAAAGGTACCTATACTCGTATATCCACAATTATTAAGGCATCAACTTTATTCTTCAAAAGTCACAGACCGAACCCAATTTATGTATTTTATTACCTACTACATAAGACTTCCATACATATTCTGGCAAATTTCGCTCAGTGCATGCGGCATAAATTGCATGAAAAATTCCCCCAAAATTCGTAATGACTCTGCCAAAGAACCCTCCCTCCACCCCACAGTAAGCTCTGTGGAAATGACAAATGATATAAGGAAAGTTACATATAGAGTAAATAGTATAAAGTAGACATAGAAACTTTTATGTACCAATGGTTTAACTAAATCGTAGACTGTCTCAAATTCGACATAGACTACTATAGGTATCGGAATAGGTGTGTGTTGTATTCTTAAGTTCAATTTTGGCAGTTTCGAACAAGGGAACTTCACAACTAGGATCTGAGGCTTAAAAAAACATAAAGTACATATTTTTTAAGGTCCTAGCTATGCTATTTGAGAAGAGAAAGAATTAAACTTATGGTTAAATTAATAAGTTTCTTTTCTCTATATGATGCTTATACCTTCATAAATGCGCATGGGTTTTTATACCCTTCTATAATTAAAAAAATGGTCAAAAAAGGTAAACTTTGTGCAAATGAATATAAAAGGAAGATGGAAGCGTGACAGACCCCAGAAAGTATATATATTCTTGCTCAGGATCACAAGCCTGTTTGTCTGTCTGTTAGTCTGTCTCTCTGTCTGTCTGTCTGTTAGTCTGTCTCTCTGTCTGTTAGTCTGTCTGTCTGTAAGTCTGTCTGTCTGTTAGTCTGTCTGTCTGTTAGTCTGTCTGTCTGTTAGTCTGTCTGTCTGTTAGTCTATCTCTCTGTCTGTCTGTCTGTTATTCTGTCTGTCTGTTAGTCTGTCTGTCTGTTAGTCTATCTCTCTGTCTGTCTGTCTGTTAGTCTGTCTGTCTGTTAGTCTGTCTCTCTGTCTGTCTCTCTGTCTGTCTGCCTGTCTGTCTGTTAGTCTGTCTCTCTGTCTGTCTCTCTGTCTGTCTGCCTGTCTGTCTGTTAGTCTGTCTCTCTGTCTGTCTTTCTCTCCGTCTGTCTGTCTGTCTGTCTGTGTAAACACACAGAACTGAGCTTTTATAAACGCTCGAGAGCCCATAATTACATGTACATTCTACGCTGATTAAGTTTATTTCAAATGTGTGCCACGCCCATTGCCCCCGCACATGAATTGTTAAATTTTTCAGCTCGATTTGTAAGCGACGTATAAAATACATAACTTTCGGACTTTAACATATACTAAGCTGATTGTTATATCTACGTATTCTCGATTCAATTCAATTCAATCCATTCGGACAATAAACACAGAAGTAATTCAAGAAGTGCTTGTGTTAATAAGAAAGGCAGGCGAGTACGAGTGCGCCATCTGTCGGAAATAATTTGAAAGCATGAACAAATTCAACTACACCGCAACGTAGGACGAAGAGTATCCCACTGTCGAGTACGCTCGACTGTTGCTCTTCTTTTTATTGAATATGTTTTATGCGAATTTAAACTTATACAATATATTTTAAAATATATTCGTAATTCTAATGTTTTTCTGTAGAAAACAAGTGAATTTTCTCGCACTGACTTGGTTTCTAATATAATCCGCTCGTTGTCGGTGCCTACTCGATTTCATAATTTAAAAATAATAATCCAATTGTAATTAGCATGAAGAAATGAAATGGAAAAAAAATACTGAAATTGAAATCGATTTCAACAAACGCAACGCAACATAAAACAATGTGCAATGTGCTGTGCACCATAGAAAACACGTAAGCGTGTATGGCGCACAGCACACGACTAGCACATACCCTATACTGAGTTTGGGGTATTGTTTAAGGTTTTTCCAGAAGAAAAGAAAAGGTTTTGAAGCATTCTTGAAGAATTTGTTGGCTTTCATCTTGTGATTATTCCTTTTCTTTCCATATGTCTTAATTCTTAATGTTCACTTTAAGGTGTCGGAGGTAAAAGCTTAAGTTTTCTTCATATCAGGTTGAAGTGATTGCAGGTAAACAGAGCATACCTGCTGCTCGAGCTGCCTTGCAGGGTATTCGAGAAGGAAGGCGAAACAAAAGAAAAACTATAAACAATATATGTGAACTGCAATGGGGAATAATGCACTGGGCGCTGTTTGCTTAATTGAAATTTATTGAGTGCGCATTGCAATTGATGTTGCTGTTGTTGTTGTTATTGTTGTTGCTGTTGTTGTTGTTGTTGCAGTTATTGTTGTAGAAGAAGGCTCATGCCTTGTAGCATGGCCCCGCAGCGTCTGTGTCGAGCGAGCTGAGAATGTTATGATTACAGGATATTGCCCCTTTGACTTTATTATTTCTGATTTGCCTATCTACGGGGCAGCTACATCTCTCTGACTCTCTCTCTTTCGCTTCCTTCTGTCTTCTTCGTAGCTACATTTTCCATTAACATCTGCTTTTTGCCTTGTGCAATTGTTTTGTGGGCGCCATTCGAGACATTAATGCCATTTTAATCAAGCACTCAAAGTGTTTACTACTTATTCCCTTTCCCATCAGTTGAGGAAGTACTTAGATTTAAATACCCACTACCCAAAGTGTAGAAGGGTATATGTACATATATATAATATATATTCATATGTAGATATAATATAATGTATAAACTCGAAAAGAAGGAGGCGTGGCAAACCCCACTTACTATATATATTCTTAATCAGCATCAGTCCGTTTGTACATAAACCAAGAAATACCTTATTTAGTGTCAATTGTTTCTACACGCAGAACAAGTTTGTTTTTAAATTTGACCACGCCCCCTTTTGCCTTCGTCAATCAATAAAAGCCGATTTGCAAGCGTAATTTTAATGCAGAACAGTTCATTTTTGGTAAACACAATAACTATTAACGCCTAAATGATTTCTGAAAATTTGATTGCGATCGGATAATTAATAAAGAAGTAATTTAAGAAATAGTTTTAAGAGTTACTTATTTGCAAACTGATCCCTAAAGTATGCAACACAGCGGGTATACCACAGTCGAACAAACTCGACTGTAGCTTTCGTGCTTGTTTATTGTTCATCGAGTGCAATTAAATGTGAGAGATTCATACGGAAACAATTAAATCTGTACAGTGACAGTATAACCCTAAGATAATAATAATTGAAATAACAATGCGGCAACTCTAATATGTTATCGATAGAAAAGATCGTAATATATTATATTAGGCAGTCGCAATTATGGTGCACTACAGAGTCTCATCTCTAACTGAGATGAGTTGAGAGTAAGAAATACGCAAAACTAAAGTCCAAAGTGAGTTTTCCATACTCAAAATTTCTCGTGAGTCACGTGAGTGAGTGCGTGGCACTTGCATCTCTAATTGGCAGTGTGCCCGTTTCCGCAATTGATTGACACCTGCACTAAGGGGTGTGTCATATGGGGGCGCAAAGTGTATCAAAACTTAGCTATGCATGTACTACGAATATGTATATTAGCCCATCTGTCAGTTCGTTTGGCTGTCAATCGCCTTAGTTGACACACTGTGTCAGCTGTGACGTGAATGGACTCGGGTCACAGACCAAATGAATAAATCATGTATTCGTATTCCCTAGCGAAATCAGTCACAGTTTTGACATGCTCAATGGAAATGCACCAGAAACTATCGATTACTTAAGATATTCCGCTGGCTGCATTCACTACGAGTTGTGGGCACATAAAGTGCATTCATTTTGAGAGTTTTTCGTAGGTTCCAAACCAGAAACAAGTTTCGGGCGTGGCGTAATCCCCTTCAAGTGGCTTCTTTATCTTTTGAATGCACTCATTCATAATACAAATTTTAATATCTTTATTGTATGATTTAACAAATGACTCTAAGTGGCTACAAGTTGTTCCGTTCGATATTATTCTCGAAATCTGAATTGTATTCAAGTGTTTTCTGTTGAACATTTTCGAATTATGTACAAAAATTTAATGATGCCACAGTTTTTAATGAAGAAATCAAACTGTAGTATTCGAATGTATTCAAGTGTATTCATTAAGGTTTATAAGTAGCTTCAAAAACGAACTGTTAATGCGTCCCACACACACTCATTCTCATACTCAAAGTCATTCGCGTAGTCACACCCACACTCACGCAGTTCACATTTAGCTTTCTTCTTGTTGTTTGCGCAACCCGAAATGCCCGAAGGGTGTGAATTCATTTGTAGTTTTAATTATTAGTTTCGAAACTAGGGGAACTCTGAATGGAATTTTGGAAACGAGTTCGCCAAGTGCGTGCTGTGTACCCATAATGACCCGTTTCGAGGGTGACTTCTCCCTTATACTCTTCTTTTTTTTTTTGTGTGTGTGTGTGCTTCTTTTCCTACCCTGAACTACAACTACACCCACCCTCACGCTGTTGACCTTGATGCCGGCGCTAACTCAATCAGCGTGCAATGCAGCATCAGCTTCAGCCGGAAAGTGTAGCAGCAATGCAATCGAAGCTATTCGATTAATTAGTCTGACGCCCTAAGTCAACTAATGCAGATAAGGGAAGAATGCATTAGCTTTTGAGGTTAAGTTTGATGAACATGTTGGAGTGAAAGGTTGCTTGGTACATCTACTTTTTATACCCTTCGATATACGAATGTATGTAACAGGCAGAAGGAGGCGTGGCAGACCCCATAAAGTATATATATTCTTGCTCAGGATCACAAGCCGAGTCGATTGAGCCATGTCTTTCTGTCTGGCTGTGTGAACAGACAGATCTCAGCTATTATAAAAGCTAGAGATACCAAATTTGGCATGAAGATTCCTGTATACTCGGCGCAGATCAAGTTTATTTTAAATGTTGCATGCCACGCCTACCGCCCGCGCAAATTAATAATTTAGTTTTTCAGCTCGATTTGTAAGCGACATATAAAAGATGCAACTTCTGACTTCGACATATAGTTAGCTGACTATAATATCTATCTTTTTTTCAAATTTCAATCCTATCGAACAATAAACACAGAAATTATTCAAGAAAGTATGACCACCAAGAAAGGCAGGCGAGCGCGAGCGCCATCTGTCGAGAATAATTAGAAAGCACGTTCTTATGTATAAACTATATATGTATATATATATATACTATATAGTACACCGTAACGTAGGTCGATGGGTATCCCACTGTTGTCGCGTGCCGCTCGACAGTTGTTCTCGTTTTTTGTCATTGTGTTTGCGAAGCACCTTAGGAGACATCTACGAGTCTATAAAGTATATACTATAGTTACATGCATTTTTTCCGAATTGGCATCAATAGAGGGGCCAGCCGATATATCGTATAGCTGTCATATAACTTATCGCCCTATATTTGTTGTTTTTTAAGATAAACTTTAGCCAACTGCCTTTTTCTATATAAGTTATATGCCTGTAACATTTTATCAAAATCAGAGCACTATAACATATACCTGTCAGAGGAACAATCGGTTCAAATGAGTCTTTTGTAATGAAGGATGATATTGACTTAAGAAATGATTTATCTTATCAGTGACAATCAAATCAACGACGAACTCTTTCTTTTTAATTAAAATCAAAGAACTATATACTATAGATTTCATAGGAAGAATCAGTTAGAAATAAAGCTTTTCATTAAACAAATTAATGAACTTCACTCATTTGGAATTGATGAGAAATAAACGAGTTGTGATCAAGGCAAGAGTTTAGCTAGATACGGAGAGTTAAGTAAGTCATATAAACACATGATTCATCAAGTATTTAATTGAGAACTTCACCATGAATTAAGCTGAAATTCAGAATAATTACTTCTCAGAACGTTCAAGAACTCATGAGCAGCTGATCGAATACATCAGAGAAGCATCGATGGCTGGGGAATATTTATTGGGGAATTTGTATTGGCAACGTAATATATTATGCATGCAGTATTTGCCGCTCTGTGGCAGGCAGGCAGGCAGGAAGTTCTTAGGGAATTGCCTTGAGTAATGTTGCAGTCTGAAGGATCTACTCAGAAGGCAGTTTATAATACAGAAATTTGCCAAGAACTGTCTATATATACATATATACATAGATATATGTGAGTGTATGTACTGCTGCTGTCGGGGCAATTATATCGTCTGGCTGTTGGTAATTTATGACTCCCCGGTGCATAGTTGGACTATGCGTTGCACCCCTCTGTGGCAGGCAGCTTCAGGCCTGGCTTCGGGCCAGACGCGTGTTGCATCCACTTGGTGAGGCGTCTAACTGGAGGTTAAGCAAACGTTTAGCATAGAAATGGTCGGACAGATAGAGGGAGAGCAGCAAGGGGAAGGGAAAGGGGAATTGAGAGTGGGAGTGGGAGTGTCTGAGGTAGGGGCCACCCCTTAAACTGTTTGCATAAACATCTCTGTTTACGGCCCTGCAGACTACGTGCTGAAGTGCACTGAAAGATGTTGCCACAAGGAAATTGAATTTACAACAAAGTTCGCGCATGCTGCACAGTGGGGCAAATGCAGTGAAATGTCTAATGAAAATAAGCTTAGTGGATATAATTCTTTCCCTGCAAGTTTTGCTTGCAATCCAAGTTGGCTTTGCCCCACTGTGCCTTGAGATGGGAAGAGTAACAGTGTAAGAACTGCAGTTACTGTTATGAGTCTAGCCTGGCGTGTTCTAATGAAATCATCTTGTGATTCGCAACTCGTTTAGGCCGCAATTGAGTTAAACTGACTGACTGACGCTGGCTTGATGCACGAACCAATTGTTGGATTTGCAACAACGTCGGCTTTGTGGCAAAGCGCCGTTGGTTAGCGTTAACTGCCCAGCCACGTGTCGTGGCGCACAAAATTTTATTACTTCATTTTTATGGCTACCAAAAAAAGAGAAGAAAAGAGAGAGAGAGAGGTGGGAAGGGGAGAAGCGGAGGAGAGGGGGGAAATAAGTGAAACTAGCGCAGCAAATCACAAAAGTTTCGTGGCTTGCATTTTTAACACTTTTTTCTCTGTGTTTCTTTTTTGTTTCTACTCTGGTTTGTGGTATTTCCCAGGGGAGGGTGCGACGGGGGCAACTTGGCTAGGAAGCAGAGCTCAAGGCAGAGGGTCTGCAGCAGACACTGAGAGCTCTGCCTTGTGCTGTGTGTTTTCGGGGGTGGGCCTGTTGCCTGCAGGCGCCGGCATCGGGCAGCGGGCATCGGGCATCGGGTTGCCATTATTGTTTATCGATTGCCATTCGATTGGGCAGGCATTCGCATGCCAATAACACGGCCTGTCAACGGTTCCCAGACTCAAGGGTTGTGTCTCCACTCGCCGAGTCTGCCTTTGCCGCGCCGCGCCTCACCTCCCTTTATATTTGTGCTATCGTCAAGATTTGCAACGACTTCTGCAGGCGATAATATTATGAACAAATTTCTGCGATATTCAACAACAAGAAATATTTCTCTTTTGACTGCAAATTCGATTAGAACTTTTCAATTTTGATGGGGGGAATGAAAAGGGAGCAAAGGCAAAGCAAAAGGTATTGCAAAATTTCCAATATACAAATTATTTTTTGACAAAATAATGAGATTGCAAGAAATACGGCTTTGACAGACTTACACTGAAGCAACTACATGACGTAGCCATACCCTGTGATACATTTAAAGTGTATTAAGATAGATAGATATTATATAGATAGATAGATATATTATATATATAGATATTCATATGCAGTTGTTGATGCTATAGCGCTGGAGGAGTTTACATTGTGAAGATAATCCTTGAATGTTTTAATTATTTATTATGTTCTTTTTAATTTTTTCAATGCGTTACCGTAGCTCTCTTAAACGATAGTGACGCTCTCTTGCGTTAAACAACACTATCCTAACTTAATAAACTTACGATAGTGTATCGACTAAGGTCACACTTAACAACATAAGACTCAACATAATAGAGTATAACTTAACAACATGATGTTTATATATTGAAAAAAGCATAAATTAAGTTTTAACATAAAAATATAATTCATGGCATTTCACAAGACTATACTCTAGTATTGTAATACCCGTTTTCAGCAACGCCACAGTTACAGGGTATTCAAATATAACTCAACATATGCGCAACGGGGCTTCAAAATGCCGCATATTGACAAAGGCCAAAAACTGAACAATATTTGAGATGCCAACAGATGTGACACACACACACACACAGGCACAAAGACACACACGCACACAAGAAGCAACAAACTGTTTTGTTTTTCAGCTTTTCTCTCCCTTCGCTCAGGTGTTGATGTTGCATGTTGTCGTCCAATGGGTGGAAATGCGGAAAAACTTGCAGCACGGCGCCGCATCTGCTGCCACTGCTGGTGTCAACCGGTGTCTATGAAAGGTTAATGCACCCAGTCAGTCAGTCAGTCCGTCCGCCCCTGCACTGATGCGCAGCTACCACCGAAATGAAGGAAAATGCTGTCGCTTTTCCGACTCGACTCGCCTCGACTCTTTCTGCTACGGCAGACGACATAAAAATTGAAATGTTTGCGCTCTAATTTCGTTGCGACGGGGGTTAAATGCAGTTACAACAACAACAGCAACAACAAATGGCATTAATAATGCTTAGAACAATTACAACACTGATACCATTCACCCTGTAGGCGGAGAGGGAGGGAGCGACATGAATCTTGCGAGTCTTCGCAGAGTCTCGTGCATTATTTATAATGACAGCAATAACAATTCCACTGCAGTTGCTCATGACATCGAATTAAGCTATTTCAGCTTGTCCTCCTCCTCCTCCTCCTCCTCCTCCAGTTTCTCCCCTTGCCACACTGTCTGTCGTGCCTCTATTTCCCACTCTCGCCTTGACATTGTTTCCACTGACAATTTGCTGTTAGTTTGTGCCATTAAACTGAAGAAAATTCTTGAGGAATTTGTGCAGTTATTTACTATGATTAGATTGATGAATGATGCTTGGGCATATCTTTGCCCATGGAATTCTCCTAAATTCAAGCGCATTCTTCAAATATCTTCCTGAATAGTTTGAATACTTTTGGGGTAGAATTTCATAGAGAGATTAAAACATATTTAGAAACTGGCACGAGAAAGAAACTATGTAGCTACAGTGAAGTGTGTTCGACTGTGATATACTCGCTAGCCTTTTGATTAAAACAATTTCTTATATATTTAACTTATATTTTTAGTGTATTTTGCGTTGCATACTTGCCACCTCCTGGCTTGGAAAACAGTATCCCTTTTTAAATTAATTGATAAATAACTTCTTTGTCAATTATGCGATTTACAACAAGTTTTCAGTTTTATTTGAAAGTTGAGAGTTATTGTGTTTACCAAAAACTGCAAGGGGGCGTAAATAAACATGTCTATATAGAAGGTTGATGCTGATTATGAATATATATACATATGTATATGCTCTATGTGGGGTCTGTCAGGCCTCCTTCCAAACTCAGTTGGCACAAAGTGACAATACCCTTCTTATCTATGTGTAGCGGGTAGAAAGAAAGCCTGAAGGCAAAGTTGCTTCGGCTTATATTCACTTGAGTATATGTAAATTTTCTTATATAAGTGAGCTCGTCTACATTATGCCAACCACAAGGTTTCACGGAGATAATCAACACACTCATTATCATTCACTCATTGAATAAACACTTTTTATTTTCGAATTTTCTTGGGCTTCCCAAGTTAAATTGAAGTTTCTAGCTATTTTTAATTAAAATGTTCTGCTAACTCAGTATTAATTTTGCATTTGATTTGCTTCTATCTATTTGCAGGTATGTACAATTTGAACGGACTGTGTTCCTCCCCCCTATTCAGTCCATATAATATAAGTATACATATAACCCGAAGGGCCTAGCGGTAAAAGCCGAGAACAATGCGGTAAGCTTAACGCCGAGATCACGGTCTCCGCATTGCTCGAGTGCTGTCAACACAGATACACACAGATACACAGGCGAGATACAGATACAGCTGCAGATGCATAGATACTTATGTCGTGCATTTATGCATATGTCTTGTGGCCGTAATTCAAGTTTATTGTCACAAGGAGGAGACAAAGGCCACTCCGCCGCCGCCGCAGCACGCTGCCAAGTGCTTTCATTTCAAATGCCCCTGAGTGTTTCTATCTGTGTGTGTGTGTGAGTTCTCGTATGAATAGATATGAGTGCTGCACACATAATAACATAAGATGAGAGTCAGTATGGTGAATGTGGGTATGATGCGCTAGAATGGGAGTAAATCCATTGCTAAAATTGGCTATCGATATGCTACAAAATTAGTATCGTCAATAGAACTCTACTATCGAACTATCGCCAACAAATATCAAGTATAACTATTAAACTTCTATTAAAAGAATGTTGTTTAAATAATACAAAAATTCTGATTTCGATTTTTGAAAACTCGATAAATTTCAGTAAATATATATCAGTAAAATAAATAATCAACATCTAATCAATCGATAGTACAGCCAACAGCAAGAAAATGTTGCTTAAATAGTACGAAGACTTGCATGACTTCAACTTTTGATAGGTTAGGGATAACTTTCTTAAATTATCGATATCTTATTAATCGATACAATACCGAATATAGCTATCATCAGAATGTTGCGTAAATTATTTGAAGACTCTTATGACTTTAACTTTTGATAGGTAAGCGATAACTTCTATAGTCATTATACAAATTATCGATTTCCAATCGATACTATATCGAATACAGTTATCAATAAAATGTTGCCTAAATTACACAGAGGCACGTATGACTTCATTTTTTGATAACTTTCTATAGTCAATACAAATAATCGATATCCAATCAATCGATAGTATATCGAATACAGCTAAGAATAGAGTATTCCGTAAATAATACTCATTTATTTTCTACTTTTGAAAACTATTGATAACATAAAATAGTTAATATACAAAATATCGATATCTAATCAATCGATGATATACAGCTATCAATAGAATGTTGCCTAATTAATACAAAGATTCGTGTGGCTTCAACTTGTGATTGGTAAGCGAAAACTACTATGGTCAATATACAAATTATCAATATGCAATCAATCAATATCTAATAAAATCAGTTGTTAAATTGTCAACATATATCATCACATTATGTACATTTCATTCTTACTATTAGAACAGTTTTATGTCAAAGCTTTACTAGTGCTAACTATCTATCGGTACTTATGTACCTATCGATACTTATTTTACATTAATTGCACTACTTGTAGGGTTGTCAACAACAGTTCTACATGCAATACTATCTTTGTATATCTGCAGCTCCTCTTTCTTTTTATTCTCTTCTATCTTCCTATCATTATCGCCCTTTTATTCCTGTATAACCCGCCCGTCACTGTAGCTTACCTAATGCGAAATCGCTTTCCTCGCAATTATCTCAGGTGCAAAGGCTAAAAACTTCATTGTATGCGTGGCAAGGAGCAGGAGGAGTTGCTTGTGGTTGTGGCACACACACGGACGCCCATTTAATGAGTGTGTGTCGTTCTGTCTGTCTGGCATTGCACTTGTTAGCAGCGCCAACAGTTGTCTGTATCCTCCCTCTCTCCGTCTCTCTCTCTCGCTCCCTGGTTGCAGCTTCGTCTCTTGCTTTTCTCACTCGCTTTTTGCTGTGGTTTATTTTCTGTCGTCTGCCTGATTTCCGCTTTTTAAATGCTCCGTCCTCAGCTGCAGTCTGTCCTTCAACTCGCCGGGCTCTATCACCTTCCCCCCAATCCCCCCTATACACACGTGTGTATGTGTTTGTGTGTGTCTGTGTTGCATTATCAATGCGTCTGTCTGGAAACACGTAGCCCAAAACAGATTTATTGCCATAGTTTGTGCACTGCAGTTAATTTTTTGTCGCTCTCTTTTTGTTTCATCTCTCTCTCTCTCTATCCTTCTCCACCTCTCTCTCTTTCTCTTGGCGGGCGGCCAGGTGCTAAATGGAATGGTAAATGGCACTACGCGATGACCCTGACAATTGCCTAGTGGGGAATGCAAATTGCCTCGCCTTGCCTCGACTCGTACTAAACCGAGCAATCGCTGGACTGCCGCATTAATTGGCACTCTGACTCGAAAAACCGGGTGTATTATGCAAAAGTCCCCTGGAGAACAGAGGGGAGGTGAAAAACTCCCTTTTCTAATTACACTTCTCTTTGCTATATCATTAGTTATACTGTTATAGCTGGGGAAAGTACAGAAACTTGTATAATAATGGCTTATTTCACGATTATCACTTTCAAACTGGTTCTAAACTTTTACTTCTTATGTTTCTTTACTGAAACATTCGAGTGTAAACGAATCATCGAATCGATTTTGAGAATCGCTCTTAAATTAATTCAAATACTCACAAATATACTTGGCTTTATTCCTGAACTTTCAAGTGAAACCGAACAATTTTAAAAATCGTTTTCGAATGAATTCAAATACTCAAAAAAATATACTTAAGTTTTGTTCTTTAAGACATAACAAAAACATCAATTTTAATGCAAAAGCAACAAATGCATTTGAATGTTCTGCCAGCTCGTAACTTATCAAGTCACTTTCAAGTCTTTCAAGTACTTTCAATTACTCTAAATGAATAAGAGGAACTTGCGAGTTATTCAAATAATTTGGATTACTTGACGAGCTGCCGATGTACACAAAATAAGAATCAATACCCGCAAATATACTTGACTTTGTTCCTGAACTTTCAAGTAAAACTAAATCATCGAATAAAATTCGCTTTGAAATAAATTCAAATACTCACAAATAAACTGATAAGTTTTGTTCTTCAAGACATGACAAAAACATCAATTCTAATGCAAAAGCAACAAAATGCCACTTCGTAACTAATCAAGTCACTTTCAAGTACTTTCAACTACTCTAAATGAGTAAGAGGAACTTGCGAGTTATCCAAATCATTTTAAATAACTCTAAGATAAAACAGGAATTAATGTTTGCAGTAAGAAACCTGCGACTCAAGATAGAGAGTCAGGGAAAGATAGTGAGGTTGCTGGACTGACTGGCTCATCTGATCATTGATTAATGAAGCTAATTCCAGAAGGCTTTCAACTTGCATTCGAGCTTGCAAAATCAATTAAGGCGAGACGCCGCTGACCAAAGTGTTGAATTGCGAATAGACCACAAAAAGGGTCAACCACATGTCGTACGGTCGGTGGGTTGGTCACACTTTCAGTCCAATTCCATATGCAAATTGGGTTAATTACGAGATGATATGCGAGATGCTGTTGTATGTAGGTTGCAACTACCCACCCTCCCCTCCCCTCCTTCGTCACTTATCGGGGGTTGTTGCTAATCGAGTTAGGATGCAGGTTACAGTTGGAGGTTACAGTTAATTGTGCAGCAAGTCGCCTAGAAGATGATTCGACAGAGAGACTGAGGGGAAAACAGAAGAAAAGTAAAATCCAGCAAAAGCTTTCGTTGAAATGGAAAGCGAGAGATAGATAGATACAGATAGAGTGAGAGAGAGAGAGAGGGATATGTTGAAAGCAATTTGATTAATTGCTCGCTAAGAAAGCAGCATTTTGGGTAAGCAGAAAAGAAGAATATAAGGTAGAAGCAGCGCTCGTTACCTTTTCCAGTGGAACGAGGGGGGGGGCACATCCTCCCCCCTTGGGGCCGCTCACTCGCTGGTTTGCGCTGCTTTACTTTGGGGGGTTGTTTTTCCCACTGATAAATTAAATTGAATTTCGTGCAAGGCAGTGTTGAAATCCGTTTAAACATAACTTCCCCCCCCCCCCTAACAGCAAGCTCCCCTGCCCACGCTTCAGCCCCTTCGCTGCCTGATGCTGTAATCATCATCATCGTCATCATCATCTTCTTCGTCAGGATGTGTCGTTGTTATGGCAACAGCAGCTGCTTCAGCGATTTTCGGGTGGTTTGTTTGATAATACGAGCACTTGTCTTACTTCCTCTCTCTCTCTTACTCTCCCTTCCCCTCTTTCTCACATTCTCTCTCGCTCTCTGTTACTCTCACTCTCTCTCTCTCTCTCTCTCTCTCTCTTTTACTTTTCAGTTGTATTCCTTGCATTCCCATAGACCATTTTTGATATTTCAGCTACCCCCCGTTTTTCCTTATCCTTGGCTTTCTTCACACCCCCCTACAGCCTTGTCTTCCCTTCCCCCATGCAACTCTGTGCTGTGCTTTGACAGCTGTCACATTGCTTTCTTCTTATCTTAGCTCTTTCGTCTTGTTTCGTCTTGTTTCTTCCGTTATTTCCGCTGTGATTCGCCTGTGATTAATCGACAACATAACAAAGCCAACTCTCTTCAACTTTGCTCACAGATACCTCGTGATAAATTCGATCCAATTGACATTTGTGGGCCTGCTTGACGATTGAGGTTATGTCGGTTGTTTTAGGAAATTGGTCTAGTCAAGTAGGGGAGACCAATGGGAAGACTATCGATAACTTAAGTTCACTTTGAGTAGACACTCAAAACACAATTAAAAGAAGGAAAGAAGGATTAATAGATATTGAATATGATGCTTCAAATGTTACAATATCAATAATATATCATCTAATGAGACGATAATTCGATCTATGTAGAGAACTTAGTTAATAAATGGCTGCAGAATACAGATACGCACTGCTATTTTAATGAACAGCCAAAGACTGGTGCTTCTAGCAAAAAGAGTTGTTCATTTGCTTAAATCTCGCAAATCTAACGGGATTTTTTCGTTTATTCCTTATACACATTCCATTCTACAACAACAATGCGTAGACGTTGGAATAATCGTAACGGAACTTGAAAAAAATAACATTACTTGATTGCATTTCTCGCACTGCTATTTTTGTGAACACAGCTGTATGATACATATTATAGATGAGTGTGAGTTGTTACTGTATTATGATGTTACACTATGATGTACTCAGAAAGTTCTATATCGTAGAATGGGTCGATACACATATGTGAGATATATTGCACAAGTTGTAGAATAGGAATTTGGCTACTCATCATTTTGTGAAGTCACTCTGGAACGCGTCTCAAATACGAACCGAACTTGCCGTGCGTTGAAGAGCTCTATTAAATATGGACTCGAATGAGACACCTCCGACCTCTACTTCCCTTTACTTTCATTCGCTTTTCATCAGCCTCCTCATTTCCTTTTTTTCTGTTTCTCTTTGTCATTCCTTGCAATGTTTTCACACGTCTCTCGACATTTATCAGTCCATCAATTTGCCGACAGTTTGCTGTCATATTTCCCAGCCAGAGTCGTCGACAACTGTCAATTGCCGATAAGAGAGAGAGAGAGAGAGAGAGGGGAAATAAAGCATTTGCAGATGGCTTGCAAACCCTACACAGCATTGCCAGCCTCATCCCCATCCTCTTCCTCATTCCCAGATCCCAATTGCATTTCCAGATCTTTCTTTTCCGAGTTGGCAATTGGCCAAGTTTGTTGGCAGCTGCCAAAAGTTATCCAAGTTGTTGGCAACAATTTTGTGCGCGCCACTTGGCAACCCTACGGGAGGTTCCGCACATTTTATTGACATTTAGCGGTGTCATTAGCGGTTCAGCGATAGTTTAACGATAGTTTCTGCAACGCCCAACGTAAACAATGGCGACGATGCCAGTGTCCCAGTGTCGTCTGCACATTTCCGCTTCGTTGGCAATTCCTGTAATTTGCCTGTGTTGCCTGCGACGGCCGCCAGGTGTCGCTGCTGACAAGGAAATTGCATTTGCCTGCATTCACAGTGTTTATCGTTGCCTCGTTTCGCCTTTTGTTCCCTTTTGTGCAATTGTTGTTGTCGTCTCGTTGCCTACATTTCCGTTACAGACAATTGGAGGGCGTGGCTGCGTAACGCCCCCGCAAGCCATGCCAGAAAATTGACACGCAACGTTGCAACGGACTGTGGATGCAGGGGAGGCAGGGAAGGCAGATGAGCAGCAAAAGAGTGGAAAGAGTAGAGCATTAAAAGGCAGAAGAAGCCGAAGAGCATGATACGTTGGGAGACATAAATGAAAGAAATGCAACCATCTGCAATTGATGAACGAAGTGAGAGAAAGAGAGAAGCAAGTGCGGAGACAATTATGCGGTTAAAAGGGAAGTAATATACGCAAAATTGTATAACCAGAAAGAGATGCTACCTTTGACATGCCGAAGGTTTTATACCCTTGCAGGTTTTTTCTTTTATTTCCTCAGATTATTCCTATACTAGTTATATACATAATGGCATAGAGTTGAAAAACATTGTAAATGGATAACTCTGATTGGCAATGATAAGTGAACTTATATTGAAGAGAACACTAGTCTTCATAGAACTATCCTCATTTCGGTAGTAAACAATCTAAAGGGTGATTTTTTAGCTATTATCTTTTTGGCAACACTGGCTCAAACAGCTGACGCACGTTTCGTGTTTTGTTTGACTGTCAAACATCTTCAGTTTAGTCTATAATAAAACCGTTTTACAAACGAACCACGCTTGCAAATTATTGCATTTTATTGTCAAAATGTTAAGAACGTTCATCTTATTCTTACGTTTGATGGTCAGTTTAATTCGACAAGAAACAAGAAATAATGAAAGAACTAATGAAAGAATGAAAAGAATAAATATTGGAGAACGTAATGAGGAAAACTATGCAATGATAGAAATAATGAAGCAAGAAATAAGAGGATTAATGAATGAACCAATCTCCAATAATAAAGTAAGTAATAAAAGAAACAATGAACACAGTAATGAAAAACTATAAAGGAAGAGAAAGGCAGCAAGAACAAAAGGTAATAATGCTAATGGGAAATTTTCCACATTTTCGCAGTTTGTCAACGATTTTGCTGTTACTGTAATTGCCAGATTAATTTTCACACTTCCTGCTATTTCTATGTCTCTCCCTCTCCCTTGTTATCTCTGTCCCGCTTCTGGCGTAGCTAATTTTCCATGCAATTTCCCAGTCAGCCTCTGGGTGTGCGTGTACGTGTGCACCAGGTGCTATAGCGTTTATCCCTTCTCTTCACCACCTGCCTAGCCCCCCTTCTCTCTCACTTTCTCCCACTCTCTCTCTATCTCTCTCTCTCTCTGTTTCTGCGCATTGGCCATCGTTGCCCCGTTGTGCCTGTTGGTGTCCTTTTTGGTGTTCGATGCTCGTTTTAATTGCATCAGTAACGCTTGATTTAACCACTTTGCACAGATTCAATATTAAAAACGGACACTGCGAGGACACTGCGAGTGCTTAACAAACAGACAGACAGACAGACAGGTACACCCACTCACCTGGCCAGTGTAATCAATGGAAAAGCTCATTCGGCTGCTCTGCAACTGGGTCAGAGGCAACAAAATGGCCAGGAAAAAAGGGGCACAAACAAAAAGAAAAATCAAGCACGCACAAAAATAAACAACAAAAAAAGGAACTCAACTAATTGCACGACTTGCACATACCCTGCAGTTCTTACTGAACACATTCGACAAGAAATGATCTTGACAAGCAATGATTGTGAGGAAAGATCAATAGAAGTTACGCTGTTAGCAAGTTTCACAAATTGGAAAGGAAGTTCAGACTAAAACACATTTGAATTTGCTTTTATATCAATTGCAAATTCATAGATAATCAAATTTGTAATAGATTCTTAGACTTTTATATCAAAAAGATGATTAAGTATGTGGAACAAGTCAAGAACTTTGCCAAACTGGTTTCTCGGGAACTTGAAATTGTTTTTCCACTTTCGAATGCAAATGAAATTTCATTGCTCATTTCGCTTTACAGGGTATTAAAACAAGATTGTTTTTTGTCGCTATGTTTGTTTTTGCGATGAGCAAATATTTGTGAGCGGTTTCTGCATTGTTGTAGCACAACAATAGGAACAAACAACAACAACATCAATGATGATGATGATAATAACCATCAAAATTCAAATTCGGGCAACATTTATTATGCTCGCCCTGCCTCCCTCTCTCTCCCATTCCTTCTCGCTCGCCTGTCGCTCTCCCCATTCTTATGCTCGCCACTATTTCTGCCCTCCCCCACACAGTTTTCGTCCACACTCACCCTCCACGGCTGTGCAACATGGCGTATACATAATGTGCACAGCCAAAAGTCTCCTGGCGACGGCATCCGGAAGGAAGCCTTCGCCAGTTTGTGTGTGCTTCCCTGTCTGTGTCTGTGAGGGAGTTTACATGCCTCTGGGCGAGTGCGTCTGTGTGTGTGTGTGTGTGTAAGTATTTGTGTGTATCTGCCGAAATCTATCGATTTTCTCTCTGCTCCTTTTGCTGCCGTTTGCTTTTGTCGTCTGCAGTTCTTGTTGCCGTTGTTTGTTGTTGCTGTTGTTGCTGCTGCTGTTGTTGCTGCTGTTGCTGTTGTTGGGCACATTCAACCAGACACTTTTTTGTGTGTCCTGTCGCTTCAAGATATGGGACAATAACAGAAACAACAACAACAACAAGCGCAGCCACTGCCAACTGCAGATGGAAAGTTTTCCTTTTTTTGGTTTGCCGGTTTTCATTTTCTGCGCTGCAGCAGCAGCAGCAACTATAGCACCGGCAACAACAGCACAACAACAGCACAACAATAATTTAAGTCTTATATGGCCGCAAAGTATTTTCACAATTCGCACAACATACACACTGCGTATACTTGATAAAGTTCGTGCTTCACTTTTTGTTTAGTTTTGGGCTACATTTTTGAAATACCCTTTCCCAAAAGTAATATGCCTAAATCCAATACAGAGAAAGAGACATAGATAGAGAGAGAGAGAGAGAGAGAGAAAGAGAGACAGATAGAGAGAGATAAAGGGGGAAAAAATATAGGGAGAGAAGGCAACAGGGAAGGAGAATATTTATAGATATATGTTGATATATTGATATGTTATCGATATATTTTGTTATATTGATACATTTATATATTTATAAATTGATATTAATATATTGACATGTATACTAATAAATTGATGCATTGATACATTGAGAAATTGATTTATTGATATATTAAAATATGACATGTTGATTTAATGATATTTTGATACATTGATATAGTATATTGATATATTTAAATATTGATGTGTTGATATATTGATATGTTAATTTATTGATATATTGATATTTTGATAACTTATATATTGATATATTAAATAATATATTGATATATTGTTATATTGATCTATTAATATATTAATATATTTATTAATTGATATATTGATATGTTGATATATTAGTATTGATATATTGATGTATTGATATATTCATAAATTGTTATGTATTAATATATTGATATATTTAAATATTAACAAATTGATATATTGATACATTAATATATTGATATTTTGATATATAGATATATTTATATATTGATATATTGTTATTTTAATCTATTAATATATTGATATATTTATTAATTGATATGTTGATATATTAATGTATTGATACATCGATATATTGATAAATTGATATATTGATATATTTAAATACTGTTTATTGATATATTGATGTATTATTATTATTATTATCGATATATTTTGTATGCACATCCCTATTGTAGGATCTTCTTTCTTTTGTCATAGGGATTTCAATTCATGTCAAACATATGTTCACTTTGTGAGGTTATGTTCTGAATGTGTTCACTTTTATTGTTTATTCTTCACTTTCTTCCTCGCTCTCAAATATTCAACGACTCTCAACTAGAAGTCGAAAGCGTATTGCGTATTTGTTGAGCTGCGTTTGCAATTTTTTCTTTTACTTGTTTTCATTTTTACTTTACGGTTTTCGTCCCTCTCTCTCTTCCACTTTGCTTGCCTTTTTCTGTGTTTTACACTTCCGTTTACCATCCGGTATATGTCTGCCCCTCTGGTTGTGTGTGTGTTTGTGAGTCTGTGTGTGTACAGCTTGTTGTGCTTGTCTGCCGCGTCGCCTTTTTTGAAGACGAAACATTTTGTCGAATTGAATTCGAGCTCAAAGGAAAAAGCAGTCGGCGTGAGAAAATCTATAAAGACGACTTGTTATTTTCTAGTTCCTAGCAACAGGCAAAAGTGAAGGTGGTTCTCTCTTGCCACGCCCCCTTACATTTACTGCCGGTCCCCACTTACGTTACCCTGCTTGCTCTTTTCTCTCTATGTAACATTTGCCCTTAACCGTCTTCACTTTTAGGCTACAGAGAGAAGTTGGAGATGGGGAGGGGGAGAGGGAGAGGGAGGAGGGGCAGACACACATATGGCACCGCCCACATTTGTTGCTTTGCTTGTGGTGAAAAAGTTTTGTGCACAAATCTTTGGCAAAGAATTTGTACTTCAGCTTAGGAAATTTGTATCTGAGAGCTTTGCCAGGGAGGATTATTAAAGCTAAAAATATATCAACATTTTTGTGTACAACTTTTACCACACAATTCCCTTACATTGACTGGCCAGAGAAGGAGTGGGGAGAGGGGCTACGAAGAGAGATGTCTTAGTGCAAATTACTTGGAAATTTCTTTGACTTGAAATTATATAGGAATTTCGAGCTAAATGCGGATTAAAGCTTTGCTTTGGTTTGCAAATTGTTGCATATTCTCTTCTCTCTCACTCTCTCTCTCTCTTGCCAGGGCAAATGTAAGAAGATTTGAGAAAGAGAGAGAGAGAGAGACACTCATATTTAAGCGTTCTTTACTTGTTATCCCTCTCTCTCTCTCACTCACCTTCCTTTCTCTTACTGTTGTGCTTTATATGGCTCGTAACCTCCATTAAAGCCCAATTGATTAATCAATCAATCAAACCGCCGAAACGACTTGCAAACACAGCAACCCCCTTTCGTGCCGGCTTTGCTTTCTTTTTCTTCCCTTTCCCTCTCCCTTTCCCTTTTCCCTTAACCATTTCCATTTCGAATCCAAGTCAACCCTTTCTTTATGGCAAAAAACAAACAAACAAGAAGGCAGAAGCAAAAGACAGCGGAGAATGGGCCAAGAAATGTGCAGAATATATATGAAGGCAAAAAAAGTGAAGGGGGGAGTGGGAGTGGCAGGGGGAGGGGGCATATAATGCCAAATGGATGGGGGGCAGCCCGATGTGAATTTGATGGTTTAATGGCTTGGCCATAAAGCGAAAGGATAAGCGCAATAAAAAACGGATTTAACCCAACTTTGCTTCTCATTCTGCTTCTGCTTCTGCTTCTTCTTCTCCTTTTTTTTGTCTTTGTTGTTGTTCGTTTTGTATTTAACTTGTTGTCAGCAAATTTTATAGATCGTTTCAGATTATGTACACAAAATAAAGCGACAGTTTTAAGAATATAGATGGAGTGTGAGAGAAAGAAAGAGAAAGGTGAACGTCTGCAGATCAGTTACACATACGAGTACTATATATACATATTGTCAATCATCGATTAATCGAAACATTCAAAGGTTTATCCATCTCGCATTATCTATCTTTGTACTCTATCTACATAAGTATATACCTGCACACACATCTACCTATCTATCTATATAACATATTGGTGTAGATCATCTAGATTTAGCCCTTATAGCCTTTTCTGTCTATCTGTCTCTTCACTTCTGTAAAAGGTGATTTTTTAAGAGGTATAGGAAAGTTTAAAAAAAAAACACATACAATTCAGAGAAGTGCATGATATGTTTATTTGAATTGATAGTAGGGTGCATATAATTAAATGTTTGAAGATTATTTCATGCCGCGTCCCTCCGCTTGGTCCAATTTTGGCATACTCTTTGCAACATTTCACGAATAAATGCTTCAATGTTGTTTCCTCCAATGCGTCAATTGAAACGGGCTTGTCTGCATAGACATTCGATATAACATAGCCCCACAAAAACTAGTCTAAAGGCACGATCTAGGGGGCCAATTGACCGGTCCTGAACGCGTGCTGTGTGGCATGTGGCACCGTCTTGTGGAAACCACATGTCAAGCAAGTCAAGCTCTTGCATTTTGGGAAAGAACAAGTTTGACATCATCTCATGGTAGCGCCCACCATTCCCAGTTACCTTACATCACCTTTGAAGAATTACAGCCCAATGATGGTCCTCATTAACACTGTCCGATACAACTATATATATATATTTATTTTCTTCAGTTCGCACTCTACGTAAGCGTGCTGGTAGTTTAAAGTCAAACAATGTAAATTTGGTGCGAAATTATGTCACAATTGCCCGAATAGTCAGTTCAATGGGTCGATTAAGTAAATCATCAAATGGAAGAAGCGCGCGATGAACTTTCTTAACATTTTGATAATAAAATTTTAATAATTTGCAAGCGTGGTTCGTTTCTAAAACGGTTCATGGTTAAATTATAGACCAAACTGAAGATGTTTGACAGTGATAGAAAACACGAAACGTGCGTCAGCTGTTTAAACCAGTATTGCCAAAAGGATAATAGCTAAAAAATCACCCTTTATATTATATATACATTATACATCATTCTAGCTCTAACTTCATATATAGGTGCATATCCAATCAGCTCTATCTCTATCTTTTCCATCTGTTTACTCTGTCAAACAATCTTTTATCATTAGAATGTTGTAGGGTATTTGATAGTCAATCAGTTTTCAGGGCCCGCTAACTTCACATGCAAAGCACATTTGCAACCCTAGAAATGGAGCCTAGAAATTGTTTTTCTTTTTCCGCTGTTGCTGTTGTTGTTGTTGGTTTGTTGTCTGGGGAAATATGCGAGGAAAACAAAGGCAAACACAAATGAGAAGTGGAGGAAGTAGGGAGGGAGGAGAGGAGTGGCAGAGAGAGGTAGAAATGAAAGAAAAGTAAGAAGGAAACCGAAGCGGACGGCGTTGATTTATACTATGTGCAGCGCAAAGAAGGAACAAAACGAGAGAGAGAGAGAAAGAGAGAGAAACGAGGAATGTCCTTGAAACGATGTGTGCCTTTTTTGGGGTGAGGTTAGAAAGAGGTGGGGGGCAGTTAGGGATACTTCACTGCGTACAGGTGGCACATAGCTAGCGGCATTAACAACAACAAGAACAAACATAAACGCAAATGGCTGCCAACTGACACCCCCCCCCCCGGCTTGCTCCGCGACCACTTCCGCTACCGAATATCGACGCCATTTTGTTTGCAAACGCAGCTTAATGTGTTTGTGTGTATGTGTGTGTGGCAACTCTGGCAGTGAGGGATATGCGGAAGTGGCTGTAATTAATCGATAATAAAATGTATGTTTATCAATCGATTATTAATCGAATGCAATTGACAAGAAAAGATTAAGCAAAGAGAGTTGCTTGAAATATCGATATCAAATTGAAATATTAATCGATAGTTCATCGTTTATTGAGCTATAGACTTTATGAGTTATCTTTAGCTCGATAATTAAGCAAAATTTGATTTAAAAAGTTATGAATAAAGAAATAGATATGCCTGCTAATCGATATATCGATTAATATTGATAGCGATTACAGTTTTAATTAAATGTATGCCACAATTGCAAATTATTAGCATAATATCGATATCAAAAAATTAATCGATAATGACTATATTTATCGATAATTAATCGATAATTGTGCTGAAGATTATGTAAGGTAAAGCAAAATTAGATTTGAAAGCGTATAAATGGAGAAGTAGAGTTATTTTAAACATAGTTATCGATTTGCAATTAAAGTTATCGATTTGCGATTAAAGTTTTTATTGAATTCGTGATATTCTGCTAAAGTTACCCCATTTTTTAAGATTTCTATACCCTTCAACCTTTGAAAATAGCCAAAAAAGGGCTTACTAACTTTGTGCAGGCAGAAGGAGGCGGGGCAGACACCCTCAAGTACATATATTCTTGTCATTGCTGGCCAGAGTTGCCAAATAGCTGTAAGATGACGCCAAACTAAGCCTGAGAACATAAGCAGCAGCTAAAGGAGCGTCAAACTAAGCAGGAAAACTGTCATTTTTGTTGGCAAACTAAGTGCTCTTTTGCTAAACATACCTTACAATAAGAAGCTGCGGACTGGGCTATAAAAAGCTAGCAAGAGAAGAAGAAGAACTAGGAAGATAGCTTAAAAAGCGAGTAGAGCGAAGAATGATGACTATGGCAGACCGTACAGAGATTGTGCTTAAGCCTTTATTCTTGATATGCTCAACATATGTACGCACATTCATGTATGTATATAAATACATATACATACTACAGATAGTGCACATCAGTATTTGTATGTATGTATATCTGTCAATATATGTATATATTTCCAACCGCACCCCAAAACTGTACTCGTAAAATTCTTGAGGATATTCAAGAACTAATTGCACATCGCAACACTTCGCCTGACATTTACTACCGTAATAAGACACTGGAGATACCCTATAAAGGTTGTAAGTGTGTGTGTGTAGTGCAGTGTACACTTTTAATGGGCGAGACGGCTGCAGCTGCAGTTGAAGTTGAAGTTGAAGTTTCAATCCGTTGGGGCAGACGGTGGAACAATCGTAAAGTTGAAGAAGCAACCAGGCGGCAAAAGGCAGAGGTAGAGGTAGAGGAAAGGGGAAAGGGAGATGCCTGTAATTGTGCAACGTGCCGAGAAAAATGTCTATGTGTGTGTGCAACTTTGTCAAGTTTATGCTGCAACAACAAAAAGTTCTTTGGGGCGCATTGAACTTGTTTTGCAGCAGGGGATGGAGAGGCAGCTACCGAAAGTAGCCAAAGGATTTGTGGACCACACACACACCTCCCTCGGCCAGCCATGAAAAGATGCAGCAGTTTCTGACTTACACAGGCCCCCTTACGGCATTTACTGCCTGATACTTTGTGGTATTCAATTTTGGCTGAAGGCACTGCAAGCTGCACTACCAGATACCCTGGGCATCTTAAGTGTAAAGAATGATTTCGATGAAACATTTGAAAGGTATCAATCACACTAGTCAGTTAACTAGACGTATACTTAGTATACTCTCGAGCTTCACCAAGCTCTACATAATATATTCCCTTAAATTTCCGTAATACACACACATTACTGCACCCATTACACGTCTCTCTCTCTCTCTCTCTGTCAGCGCTAGAAAAACATTTGCTAATTGAAAATAATTTGAGAACTTAACTATTTCAGAAATTTCTTTCTCACTCGCTCTCATTTTTTAAGCAATTTTACGACTGTAGAGTATACAATAAGACTAAACTGTAAATTTGCCCACCAAGTTACAGATGTAACTAGGAAATGTTGTTGTTGTTGTTATTGTTTGTTGTTTGTCACCCATAAAAAAGGCAACAAATTGCATCATTAATGAAAATGTAACAATGCGAGAAACTGCAGAAAGGCAGACACACAAATAGACAGAAAGACAAAGACACATCACACAGCTAAAGGGGTACACCAGTAGATGACAGGGGGTGCGGTGTAGAGCGGTAGAGGGGTAGAGGTACGGCGAAGGGTACTCATTGTCGCAGCGACACTCAACAATTTAAATGATGAGAGCAAAGCGACGCGCCCATCTCTGCCATTGTGTATCAGCTCAAACTACTCTATAAGGTGCATTCATTGTATGGCTATATAGCAGATTACATTGCCTGTCCTAAAGAAAAATACACTGGGAGAAAACGAATTTACAACTAACATATTCGTATCAATCTGCCAATCTGACTTCTATCTGTTCAACTACTTATGTCACTAATTTGCAGATCTGTTCTACATATTGTAAATAGTTTAAATATAATATAAGCTGAAGATAAGGTAACACTGTAACTATCGATAAGAAACGGGCACTCGATACATTGTAATCGACTGTGCACGATCAAGGAAGTTTGACGAGTCTCTCTGAATGGAAATAAAGAATATGTAAGTTTTACAATATAATAGATTCTTCTTTTTAAATATCTATCGATATTTTCTATAATTTCTTACACAAACCAAACTGAAATTAAGCTAGAGCTTTGCATGGATGTAACAAGCATAGAAATGCATAACCTTTGATATGTATTGATTCCTGTCCCTCCTTTGTTTTTGTCGTTGATCTTCTATTAGTCTCTTAGCCTCTTAATTTTAGAGCGATCTTCATGAAACGAGGTACCCATTAATATATACATTTATACCTAGGCTTTATACACTGACCATTGTATACTTCTTTCATTGTATAAAAATCGAACAATTATATATTGAAATGTTTAGTTATCAAATGGATCATCTTAAAAATGAAGATTGATAAAAAAAGATTCCTTCACTTATAATATTTATTATAGCTATTAATGAATGAATACATAAACGAGAGCAACAGTTCAACGACCTTCGACCTATGTTCCGGTGTGAACATATGTACTCGCTTTTTAATTATTCTCGACAGATGGCGCTCGCCTGCTTCGCTTGTTAGCTGACTCGCATACTTTCTTGAATAACTTCTGTGTTGATTGTTTGATAGGATTGAAATTTGAAGAAAAGATAGATATTATAGTCAGCTAACTATATGTCGAAGTCAGAAAGTATCGTAGCATCTTTTATACGTCGCTTACAAATTGATGCCAAAAACTAAATTATTGATTTGCAGAGGCGGTGGGCGTGGTAGCCGACATTTGAAATGAACTTGAACTGCACCTAGTACACAGAAACCTTCATTGCAAATTTGGTGTCTCTAGCTTTAATAATAGCTGAGATCTGTGTGTTCATCTGGTCATCCGGACAGGCGGACAGACAGACAGACAGGGCTCAATCCACTTGGCTAGTGATACTGAGCAAGAATATATGTACTTTGTGGGGTCTGCCACGCCTCCTTCTACCCGTTACATACATTTGCACAAAGTTAGTATACCCTTTTTGACCATTTTGAAAGGTCGAAGGGTATAACAATGTTATAAAATGCTGTATCATTATTTCCTACTTGTATTGAGAGAAAGTAAGAGCCAAAAACCTGCAAGTGTATAACAGCCTTTTTTTTCTGGTTATATTCTTTTTTTTCTGCTAAATTTCAACTTTTGCTTAGTTCAAAAATTTTCTTAAATCAGAAAGATCCTTATCACTTTTAGAGCAATTATATTGTAAGCTTTTTGTTTGAGACTTTCAATTTAGACAATTTGGAAAATGTCCCTTATATTTTTTCCAAACTACTTTGATATCTTTGGCAGTTTTTAGTCAAATATAAAAATAGCTAAAAGTAAACCAAATCCTTTGAGAGCACAAAGAGCGCCGCTTTAAGTACCCACTTCATGTTGTTGTTGTTGTTGTGTTTATCAGTTTTCATCGGCAAGCTGAATGGGGCCGTGTGCCTGGGCTTGAGGGGGGGAGAGACAGAGTTATGTAGGGGAGCAGGAGGAGGGGGAGTGTCATCAAGGAAAATGGGGGCCATGCAAACAGCGTTTGGTTCAACAAACTTCAATTAATGTCGCACGGCTGTCGCTTTTGTTGTTTGTTTGTTTGTTTGTCTTGTTGCAGCAACAACTGCAACAACAAAAGAAACTTGCAACACTTTCAAGTGGCACTGGCTGCATAACGAGCACAACGCTGCCACCTGCCACCTGCCACATGCCACCTATCAGTCTACTCCCCCCACCCACGCGGAACTATTCCATTCACAAAGTTTAAAAGAGAAAAAAAAGCTTAAAAAATAACGCAGCTAAAAAACTATTCAGCAAACTAAACGCAACGCCTCAATGAGCTTGGCATGTGGGCGTGGCATTGCATAGACTACGTATGCATTCCTTTATACACCCCGCACTCTCCCATCTCGCCTTCCCTTTCCTCCTCCCCTCTGCTCTGGTTTAGTTTGTGCTGCGCATTTTTTGTTGATTTTAATACCCGCTACGCGTAGTATAGAAGGGCATTATAACTTTGTGCCAACGGAAAATGTATGTAACAGGCAAAAGGAGGCGTGGCAGACCCTATAAACTATGTATATATATTCAGCCTAGTCGATATAGTCATGTCCGTCTGTCTGTCAGTCTTTCCGTATGAAAAGAGGGACTATAAGAGCTAGGTCTACCAAATTTGATGTCAATATGTGTTATAATTGCAGATCAAGTTTGTTTTAGAATTTGACCACGCCTCTTTCCGCCCCCGTTAAACGATTAAACCGAATTGTAAGCGTTTTAATCCAGCACAGTTTAGTTTTGTTAAACACAATAACAATAAACGCCCAAATGATTTCTGGAAATTTGATTGCGATCGGATAATTAACATAGAAGTTAATTAAGAAATACTGATTTCCAAGCAGATCTCTGCAAAGTATGCAACACAAAATACGCTAGACACAGCAGGTATCTATTTCAGAAATGCTTTTAGTCAGATAGGTAGGGGGTATATCAGAGTCGAGCACACTCGACTGTAACTTTCGTGCTTGTTCCATGTGCAAATGTTGATTTTAGTTAAAAATGGGATGCTGTAGGCGGGGAAGAAGTGAAGAGAGGGGCGGTAGGCGTTGTAGGCACTTTGTAGTATTGCACAAACAGCTTTTGTTGCATTGTGCATTTTCATTTTACAACATTGTAACTCAACGAAGTCTCTTACAATTTACGCAATTTCCAAAACAAAACAAAAAATCAGAAAGAAAAGCCGAAGGTTTTATACCCTTCCAGGCATTACTCTCCTGCGATTGTTCTTATACTAATTACATATATAATGGTACAGAATTTAATGAGTTTGATCATGTATAGCCTGACAACAATAATAATAACTCTAATTTGTGGACATACACGATGTTTGTAATGCAAATCTCTATTTCTACTTGGATAAAGATGAAGTTGCCCATTTTGATAAAATGGTGTTTTGATTGGTTCTGATCGGTATTGTTATATGTATGTATGTATGTTTCACTAGTCCGACTTCGACAGATAATACGAAAAAAGGCCGATACGGCAGCTATAAGATATATCGGTCTGATCCGCCTCGTTCCGACTTCAAACTGAGAGACTAGTTTGCTTTACAATATACAGACGGAAGGACAGACAGAACACACGGCCAATTCAACTTCCCTGCTGATGATTATTGAGAATATATATACATATTATATATAATCTCGTATTCACGTTGCAAAGGCTGTTTAAATCTACTTGAGAACGCTCAAATCCGGAGTCCGACCCCACGCGCTTTATTATCATTATATATTTATCACTTTTTTCGTTCGATGGCACATGGTCTGCCGAAACAGCAGTTCCATGAAGTATGAAGTATGAAATGTCGAGATATGTGGACAAGCTCAAAAGACAAACTTTTTCACCATTCAAGGTGTTTGAGCTCTGCCAATAAGATAGCAAAAAATTGTGTCTAGCGATGGGAAATACTTTGAATAACAAGAAGAAAAACAGCGGGAACTTAGTTGCACACCTAATACTTTATAGGGTCCCAGATAAAAGAATGTGCTTTAATTATTATACCCTTCGACCATTGAAAATGCTCAAAAAAGGGTATACTGACTTTGTGCAAATGTATGTAACAAGCAGAAGGAGGCGTGGCAGACCCCATAAAGTATATATATATTCTTGCTCAGGATCACTAGCTGATTCGATATAGTCATGTCTGTCTGTCCGGATGTCCGGATGACCAGATTAACATACAGATCTCAGTTATTATAAGCGTTAGAGACACCAAATTTGGAACGTTCATATATACTCTGACTTTCTGACCTTAACATATAATAAGCTGAATGAAATATCTACGTAGTCTCAAAATTGCAATCGGATCGGACAATAAACACAGAAGTTATTTAAGAAGGTATGAGCATAAAACCAAGCTAACAAGGGAGGCGGTCGGGAATAATTTTAAAGCATGAGCATATGTATATGTGTATGAGTTAAACTAACAAATTAAACTACATCGGAACATAGGTCGAAGGGTATCCCACTGTCGAGTGCCGCTCGACTGTTGCTCTTGTTATATACTACAAAAGTTATATATGTACATAGCACCTTAGGACACATCTTTGATCCTATAAATATTTGCATACCTTACTATACCAACATTTTCAAACAACAAATTCTTACTTTAGTACAATACAAAAAAGACGTTACCGTTTTGATTTAATCAACTAAATAAATTCACCGTCACTATATGAGAAGCTCACAATCTGTATGGGTGAAGAAGAATGTTGCGGCACAGGGTCCACTGCCATGGGCAGTAAGTTGGTTGTATCGTCGAGTCAAATGGAAGCAATACAGAATGACCAACGTCAGAAAGACGAATAAGAGTATTAGCAGACGGCTTTCTGGATTGTCCTCCTTTACTGGCATCTTGATGGCATTGCGCATCCTCAATTGATATTCGAAATGGTTGGCCTTTAGTTTTCTATTACTTATTACTTGTTAAAAATATGCCTTATTACTTTTAGAAATTTCCGAACTCGTATCTTTAGACTGCTTAGATCTGATACGAAATTCGTTGTAGCTTGCCGAGAATGAGACTGAGTTGGGGTTTCCCCCTCATATGTTTTACAAACATGGAAATGTTTATATGATTTTAAAACTGAGTGCACAACAAGGATGTGCATATCCGGGCAGAACTGCATGAACTTAAGGGCGCCGGGAAGGGGAAGGGGAAGGAGAAGGGGGGAGGCGAGTGATTGTCATGTCAGGCAAGTTTTTAATGGCTGCAAAAATGTGTGCCACACTCTCTCTCTCTCTCTCTCTCTTGTAATTAAAAACTTTATCGCATTTTGCACGGAAAGTTGCAACAAGCATGTTCCGTTTTGCCTCTTCCCAGTTGTTTTTGATACCCTAAAACCATTGAAGGATAGACTTACTTTGTGCAAAGGTATGTAACAGGCAAAGTATACATATATATTCGTAATCAGCATCAACAGCCAAGTCAATATAATCATGTCCGTCTGTCTGTCTGTGTGGCCACACACATCTCAGTTATTATTAAAGCTAGAGACACCAAATTTGGCACAAAGGCTTTGTTTTTTTGCTGAGCAGATACAGTTTATTTCATATGTTAACGTTAACTGATATTTTGCTATTATTGAGCAAAGTAATTAAGTCAAATTAATCAATTTAATAGGATATAAAACATTGAAGGTATTCAAGTTAAAATTGTCTTTAGTTCTAGACAGTTCTTATCTCCCGTAGTAGCGAAGTATTTAAGTCATAACTTAATGCATTGACATATACATAAATAAATATTGCATTCATGTATTCCCCAAATTTCAATTCAATCGAATACAAAACACCGAAGTTATACAAGTTAAAATTGTCTTTAGTTCTAGACAGTTCTTCCGTTGTTCTTCGTTGAATAGGGTTGCTATAGGGAACTATCAGATCTGTCTTAATTGTACGAAGGGTATCTTACAATGTGCTCTGCCAATTGGAGCCTTCTTCTTGCTTGTTGCATTCCCAGACTTTGCAGTGGGAAAGTTGCTTACCCTCTTTAAATTAGTTTTAAATATATAGCCCGTTTATACATATATATATATATACATATATATACATATGAATATGTATTATAGCGGGGATAATGGGCTGGGGCTTGGCTGAACTCATTTGCTCAAGGTAATCAGGCAGAGTCGGCGAATTGGGGTCACATAAGCATGTACTCGGCTCAGTTCGGTTCGGTTCGTTTTGGTTCTGTGCTAAGATGCGATTGCCCCGATTGGGTGAGCACAGGCGGAGTGAGGAAGTGTGAGTGGGCAGAAGGGGGGTGCAGGAGGATAATGAGTTGTTGGGCATTGAACATTTTAAGCCTCAGCTCGAATCCTTGCAAGTCGCACTTAATTAAAATGTTGCGTCCACTCCGACTGTCTATAACTTCTAACGGGTTAACCCCTTCCCTTTATCGTCTCATGTTGCATTCACTTAACCCCCCCTCCCCTCCCCCTTCATCTGACATTGGCTTAATTTGCTCAGTTAGCTATGCGAAATGCTAAGTGACATTTGAGTCAGCTGAGTGCAGAAAGGCAAATGCCAAAGGTCAGTGCGAAGCCACCTGATTACCTTGTTTTTCCATCTACACTTCCCATCACTCCCCCTATCTCTCTTTCTTCCTAAATTCACATTTTGCTTAATTGCATTTCGATTATTGTTTTGTTTTCTTGCATATTCATTTGAATTTGAAGACAATCCGTGGAGGGGAAGGGGGAATGCTGTAGGGGCAATCAAAGTAAGCTGCGGCGCACCTCTTAAGCTCAGCTCGAATGCGACAGCAGCAGATTTAAATTTATTGCGTTTGCAGTATATAATTCACAACTGGTTTAAGCACTCTCGCAGCGTCGCTTTCAAGGTTGACGGAGGTGCGAGCTGAGCTCATTATATACGATACTGCAATCTATAATATGTTGATAAAGTATACGTCGATTTAGTTTATTTTCACACGATTGCAAGCTGTGGCAAAGAGAAGCAACTTTACAAAATTTAAGCTAACGAAAGCAACAGTCGAGGGGGATACCCTTTGACCTACGTTAAGGTGTATATGGTACATATGTACGTGCTTGCTAATTATTATCGACAGATGGCGCTCGTCTGTCTGCCTTCTTAACTCACAAAAGCACTTGGTGGTTTGCTCATACTTTCTTGAATAACTTCTATGATTGTTGTTGGATATGATTGAAATTTGGAGAAAACTTATATATAATAGTCAGCTAACTATATGTCGAAGTCAGAAAGTTACATCTTTTATACGTCGGGTTACAAATCGAGCTGAATAACTAAATTATTGATTTGCGGGAGCGGTGGGCGTGGCACTCGACATATGAAATAAACTTGAGCTGCGCAGAGCGCATAGGAAGCTTCATTTCAAATTTGGTATCTCTAATGCTTATAATAACTGAGATATGTGTGTTCATCTGGTCATCCGGACATCCGGACAGACAGACAGACATGACTATATCGACTCGGCTAGTGATCCTCAGCAAGAATATATATACTTTGTGGTGTCTGCCACGCCTCCTTCAGCCTGTTACATACATTTGCACAAAGTTAGTATACCCTTTTTTAAACGTTTTCAATGATCGAAGGGTATAAAAAGCTGCACAGAGAACTTAATTCACATGAACAGAAACCTATAAATTCATTGAGAATTCACGGAATTCAAAGATTTCTGTGCTGTGCCTGCGCAAGACTTTACTTTAGCTTTCTGTAAATTATTCCATCAATTTCGTATGCATTACAGATGACAATCATAAGCAACTGGAACGAGCACTATAGTATATCATTTTCAAATTTTCATTTTTCATAATTACCATCATGTGCATTGAAAGGATGAGGGAGTGAGAGGCATAGTGGGAAATATTCCTGCATTTTTTCTGCTCTTTTCGCTGCAACTGCAACTGCATCATGTATATTGATTTTCATTGTTGCCAGGCATTGTCTCTTTACCCTGCATGTAAATTTCGTCCTCCTCCTCTTCTGTTTTCGCATCACAGACCGTATGTAACGTAATTCCCCTCCGACACTTCTGTTTCCTCTCTTCATTTCCTTTCCTTTCCTTTCTAATTTTTTCCTTTTGTGCTTCTCTTTTAACCAAGCATAATTTATGCACTTTTAAAGCAAACATGTTGGAATTATTAGAGAGCATGATAGCGGGGGGAACTTCGTGCTGGAGATTTGTCGATGTTTCTCCTATTATCAGACTCACTGAGCGACTAAAGAACGCTTTAAAGGATAGAATAGATACTCGATTGTAGCTGGAGGATCTGAGAAAGGTTTTATAGAGAAATTACTTAAATATGATATGTTAGAGATGCTGCTACAAGAATGTATTGTAACTAAAGAAAAAGAAAATATAAAATGAAAATATAACGATCAAATTTAAATTTGAAGCACAGAAAGATACAACAAGTAGTCAGAAAGTTGTATCTTTATACTATACATTGCTTACAAATCGAATTAAATAATTTGAAGTAAACTTCATCAACTGATGTTATACATTGATCGTGAACAATAATATATTCGCCTCCCTCTGCCTGCTTCAAATATTTTCGGAAAGTTGAATTAAAGAATTATCTTTGAATTAATCAACGTCTCGATCGTCTTAAGTTTTAAAAAAGGAAGAATGCGAAAAGGAATTTAAAGAATTCTTGAATGTTTTGCAAAAGTACAAATACTTTTTAAAATTGCTTAAATAATAATCGATAATCGAATCGATAACCAATGAAAACTAAAACTCATGAACAATTATAAATCAATTTCATTTCTACCAAGTTTCGATATCCATAATCTACTGAGCGTCAATGGCAATCATCGTATAATCATCGTATATATATTTCATCGAAGTGCAACTGAAGTAAACTTCATCAACTGCTGGTAGATGATCGTGAACAAAAATATATACAGATTATATGTATATATACGCCTCCTTCTGCCTGCTACGAATATTTGCACAAACTTAGAATACCCTTCTTTGAATTAAAGAATTATCTTTGAATTAATCAAAGTCTCGATATTTTTCAAATTTGAGAATAAGAAGAGAAATATAAAGAATTCTTGAATGTTTTGCAAAAATACAAATACTTTTTGACACTGCTAAAAGGATAATCGACAATCGAAGCGATAACCGATGAAAATTAAAAATTTATGAACAATTATAAATCAATTTCCTTTGTACCAAGTTTCCATATCCTTAATCTAGTGAGTGTCAATGAAAATCATCGTATAATCATCGTATACATATTTTAATCGAAGTGCAACTGCATATGACACGAACTTAATGTCAATATTTGATATACGTTGGTTGGGCGAGGTGTTTAATTACTGAACGAAAGCGTTGAGGCGGGGCGGGGGGTGCGGTGTGGGGCGGGGCGGTTGACTTTGTAAATAATGCAAAATCATTCACGGAGGCAAAACAAATAAAGCGCCGCCTAATTGGTTACGCCCCTCTCGCTGTCTCATGCAGACAGGAAACGAAGGAAAATGGGGGAAAATGTGAAAATGTGTGAAAAGTGGCAGCGCGCGAATGTGTTCAATAATGCAGGAAAATGTGCAGAGGCCGCGCAGAGACGGCAACATAAAAGTCAACATCAGACAGCCTGATGTCGTCCCGGGCATGCCGATAAGTATGTACAGTGCATACATATGTATGTGTGCACATGCATACAGTATACAGACAGATATATAGCTGTAAATAGACGTTGGGCCACTGTCAATGCCAGACTCGCAATACGAAGTCTTGCCCGACTTTCAGATGCGCTGTAAAATATCAAGAAATGTTAATCTAAAATATATAAAAATAGTTTGTGCGATAGTTATGCAATACTATCGAGTAAACTACAAACAAAACAAAAAGCAATTGTTATTAAGAAGTTGCAAGTTCAATTTAAAGAGCGCATATATCCGTTCATTGCAGGGTATTGTGCTCAAAAAAAAAACACAATCAGTCAATAATTTATGTATGACTTTTCAATTTTGCCGCGACTCCGTAGGGCGTGGGCGTGGGTGGGGTAAAATAATTTGCACAAAACGACAGGCGATAAATAATAAATAAGAGACAAGTATACATATATACACATGTACATATATATATGCATATACACAGTTTGTGCAGTTGATAATTATCGAGAGTTCTTTTTTAAGGAGGATGGGAGCGAGAAAGTATGCAATGAAAGTGCTCTCTATATATCCCAATGGTGCATAGCACTCTCGCAGGGGCCGCCACTGTAATTGTGGTACAGGGGGCGGCCACTGTGCGGAGAGAGAGAGAGAGAAAGCAATTAACAACATGGCGCCACAGCATAAAACTTAAGTTGCAGCCAGCCTGCACTCTCTCCCCTTCCCCCTCCACTCGTTCTATGCCTATTTGTCACAATATTTGCTATGAAAGGCAACTAATAAATTCTCTTACTTCTGCGCTACTTCACTTTGCCGGCAAGTTTATGTCTCTTTTTATGTGGCATGTGTGCGTGTGATGTACTCCTGTGTGTGCCGATGTGTGTGTGTGTGTGTTGTCAACACTTTGCAAATTGCGTTGCAAAATTGCGAGCCAAGCCTCGACCCAGTCTAAGTGTTTAGTCATGTCATCGTGTGCCCCAACTGCCGTTTCAGGCGGATAGCCTCCCTCTTCCTCTACGCCTGCTTCCCTCTCTTCTGCGCCAGCCCTTTCAATAGACTGCGAACATGCATATGTACACATACATGCATACATAGGCATGTAGTGTACATGCATGCATACTTCTGCTCCCTCCACCTCCTGTTCTCTCTCTCTCTCTCTCCCTCTCTCTCTGTCACTCTGTGTCATTCCGATAGCTAGAGGCAATTTGATAATACCTTCAACTTTGCTTTGACAATTCTTCTGCGCTGTGCGTATGTCTGTGTGTGCGTATGTATGCGTGTATGTTGCCTTCTCATAGAGTATTCAATTAACATTGTCATTTGAGTAATAAATCAAAATCGAAATCGAAAACGATAACGAAAGCAAAAGGAGTAGAAAATGTTATTGTTGTTTAAATAATTGTTTACATTGCAATGCACGCTTCTTTAAGCATTTCAATTTAAACATTCAGACAGAGAAAGAGAGGGAGAGAGAGGGAAAGAGAGAGACACCCACCCGCACAGGCAATTTCAACTTAATTTAAGCTTCCTGTTGTTGTTATTGCATTGCGCTTGTGTCTTTAAAGTAATTTCATTTGTTGCTGTTATTGTTGTTGTTGTTGTTGCTGTGTCTCGCATTTCTTATGTGCGTGTTGTTGTTTTGGTCGCTGTTAAACCGATAACTAGGCGCTGTTATGACAACAACAAACAAACAAGACAACAAACAAGTAACAATTCTAGTCACGCACATGCACACACACGCACACATATACATTGCTTTGGGTGAGCGCACCTTAATGAGAGAGGGAGAGGAGAGAGGAGAGAGAGAGAGATTTCGCTGCAGTTTAACCGACGCGCTCAACTTAACTAAGCTCAGCTCAGCGCGCGTAAGAAACGTGCAATGCATGCCCCAAAAGACAGACAGAGAGAGAGAGAGTAAGAGAGAGCAGACCAAAGAGAGTGCGCAACGACTTTGCGCTACCCTACAAACAGCTGCCAATGGCGCTAGTTCAGCTATTTGTGTTGCGATTTCGTTGAAATTTGGTATGTCGATTGGCATAGGAAATATGTTTTTAATTGTGTACAAAAATGTAAAATGAGCAACCTTTAGTGCACTTGCTATAGGGTATACATACATGAAGGTAATAGAAAGACTGAGAGCGAGAGGGGCAGACAACAACAGCAAACTACTAAATAAATGAACATAAATTAACCGTGGCTTGTCTGAATTGAGCGGAATGTGTGTGTATGTGTGTGTGTGTGCGTAGGAGTGGGTGCAACCCGGCAGACACCAGACTGAGCTCAGCTTACAGCCAGACAGACAGGCATATAGATACTCTGCCGCCCTCTTAGTTATTCAGTTACTCACTCACTCACTTATTCACTTGCTGGCTCACTCTCTTGCTCTCTCACTCCCTCACTCACTCACAAGGTATCAAGGCAGTCAACCTGAAACTTGCAGGCAACTTTTCACACTCTGACACGGCAAACTAACTAACAACAACAACAACAACAGCAACAACAACAACTGCCTGGCCGTCTACTTGTCCAGCACTTTATGCTAATTGCGCGTTTGCCTTTTGGTCAGGCTCAACGTAGGAGTCAAGTCCGCGAGAGAGAGAGAGAGAGAGAGAAGAAGAAGGAGACGAAAGACGTAGAATGAAGAGCGCAAAGGCAAACTGTAAATAAAAGAGGGCTAAAGCAACAGTCGAGTGTGCATGACTGTGATATACCACATAAAATGAATAATTAAATATTCAACTTGTATGTCTTGAGTATGTGTTGCATACCTTGAGGGGGTGCATAAGCAATCAGTACCCCTTTAAAATTGGTTCTTTAATTGTTCTTCTATTTAATTTAAATTAATTTATTTAATTTATATTTAATCTATGATCAGTCGACTGTTTCAAAGGAAAAAACAATTAATAATCATAATTGTTAGTAAATTTTAAATTGAAATGTTAAACTAAGAATAATTTTAAATAAAAGGTAAAACCTTAAATGACAAAAAAATAAATTAATTGAAATGTATTTGTATACGAAGTTCTTAGTTACTGTGCCAGAGGATACTAGCATTCAAATTAAGATATATTGTCAGATAACTTGGTAGTCCTAGCTCTCCTAGTCTCTCTCTAGTTCTTTACAGATACGGAAAGACAGACGGACATGGATATACCGACTTATACATAAACACTTTGTAGGCTCCTTCTCTGCCTGTTGTCACAAAGTTAAAATACGCTTCCATCCATATATGTAGCAGGTATAAAAGGGGCGACAGCTCGTGCTCGTCCAGATACCCATTAGCAGACAGACAACATGGCAGCATGGAGGGGAGGGGAGGGTGGAGGGTGGTGCCAGGTCCGCCTGCACCTGTTGGCACCTCATAAATCCAGCCTCGGCCCCAGTTGACAGATGGAATCGTTGGACAAGCAAAAGTAAAATAAACAGAAACCCGCCCAGGCGGATTTCCTTCTACATTCGATACGTTTTCGCATGTTTTTCGCGTTCTGTTTCCACACACACACACGTTCTCTATCTTTCCTGACTTTGTTGTATACTGTGTGTGGAAAGCGATATGCATACATATGTATGTGAAGTAATTCTAGAGCTTAATCGGTTTTGTGTTTGATAGCGATTATTTTGTTTGCATTCTCGATATACATTTAATATTGTAAACAAGTGAGAAAGGTTACGCCTTCGACATTTAATAGGCATCACTTAGTTCCATCACTCCTTTCAAATATTATTTATTTACTATACTACTCAAAGTTTCTACTATACTATTATGTATGTATATAATATGCATATTGTGCAGATAATCCTTGAATGTTTTAATTATTTATTACGTTCTTTTCAATTTTTTCAATGCGTTCCCTTAGCTCTCTTAAACGATAGTGACGCTCTGCCGCTCCTTTTGCGTTATTCAACACTATCCTATCGATAGGACTTACGATAATTAAATAAACTAACGAAAGTGTATCGACTAAGGTCACACTTTACATAATAGAGTATAACTTAACAATATATCTTGATTCAAAGTTGCTTTATATTAAATTCCTTTCGATTCAAGTCTTTACAAATATCATAGCATACTTTTGCGGGCTAGGAGATGCTTCCTTACTGTCTAGAAGTGGCCACAAATTACAATTAATTCACAGTGATGAAAGATTCAGTCTTATGCACTATTTGATTGGCCATTAGAGAACAGCACAAATTGCCTTTATTCATAATTAAGCGATTTTAGTTTCTCATCTTGGGATTAGTTATGCAATATATAATGTATGTAGATACACGATAAAAGTCTGTCCATTCAGTCAGCTGAATTCATTCTCTTTGAGTTTATTTTTTTAAGGAAATGTAAATAAATTGCAAACGAGACAGAATTTTGACATGTTTGCTTTGCGGACCACCTCTCTCCCTTTCCCTCTTTCTCCCTGCCTTTTTATTATACTCTTACAGAGGGTATATTTATTTTGGTCAGAAGTTTGCAAAGCACCTAAGGAGACATCTCCGACCCTGTACAGTATATGTACATTCTGAATCAACATCAACAGAGCAGTTGAAGTAGGCGTGTCCGTCTGTCTGTGTGTCCGTCTGCATCGGACCAATATAAAGTATAGCTGTCATACAACCTATTGCCTGATCTATGTTCTTTGTTTGCAACATATAAAGATATTACAACCAAAGTATTATTAAATTAACCAAATAGGAAGTTTTCCATATAAATAATATACATATAAAATATCATCTAATATATATTGTATATAAATATAACGCTGCAGTAGGAACAATCTGCGTAAATCAGTGTTTTTTGTGTATTGTGTTTCGAAGTAAATTCAATCATCGGTGCCTAATTAAATTGAAGAGTAATCGACATATACTTTTTCATTTCATTAAAGTCGGACAATTATAGTTTATCCTATATCTCTCAATGGACAATTATAGTATATCCTATATATTTCAATGAAAACAATCAGTTTAAAATAAACTTTTTTCATAAAAAAGTTGTATGTGACCAACGATTGAAGTTCTTAAAGTTAGCAATGAACACACAAACAATGTTATTAGATTCTGTACTATTATATGTACTATATATAACTATTTGTGTTAGATTTAAGATGTATTTTAAATCATAAAAGTTTTATTTCAATAGTTTTAAGATTAAGATAATCATATTTTAGTAAAGTGTTGGATTAGATAATTTGACAACTTAATATTTGAGCTGCTCTGTTCGGCTTAAGCTTTCGACTTTCTTGACAAATTTTGCACTTCTTGAAGACTCCGCGCATTGACCCCGACTATCGATTGTTGTGTTTATTTTAAAAGGGCTGTCATTAACGATTTGTAGAAGTATAGACATGCAAGGATATTAAACCTTCGGCATGCCTTTCTTGCTGGTTTTCTTTTGCCTCTCACTCCCCCTCTGTTTCTCTCTGGTATAAGATGAGTTGGTAAATTGGTCGACTGGCTACTCGCTTTAATTATTCACATAATGTTTGCCCATTGTTGTTGTTGTTTGCCTCTGTATGCTGGCATGTTTGTCTCGCTGTCCATCCATCTCTCTCTCTCTCTCTCTGTCCCTCCATCTGTTTGTCTGTCTGTCTCTTCCATCTAGCTGTTTACTCTCGTGTTTATTTGCCTGTGTTTATCTTGGCCTTTGTTTTGTCATTGTTTGCATTGTTGCTTCAAGCAGCACAAAATGAAGTTCAGCCTGTAGCCCTGAGCAACCGAAAGGAATATATTATATATATCTTACATCTGATATCTCATATAGTTTAAATATTAATGTACACATTATATTAATTCTGTGACGCTAGAGAGACGCAAATATTTGTTGATTTTTCTGCATCAAGCACACTGCAGATGATTTAGATGAATATACATATACAATATACACATGTTTATATAATGTGTATGTATATATAATTATAGTATTGTATGTACATATTTACATATAGACCTAAGAACTAGAGTACTGCATGAATACATTCGCTTTTAACTTACACAGCTGTGTACTGCAAACAAAAATACTATACTCATTTGTACATTTGTACATCATTAAACATACTATACAATGAAGACGTTGATGATGTTTTTGTTGTTGGGGAGGACTTACCATGAAGACCAACTATCCACGCTCTTTAAAGTTAGTATTAAAATATAACCAGTATCTGCAGCATCAGAACGCGCATTTTCAATAGCAAAGAAGTTAATAACGGATAAAGAGAAAATCCTCAAACGAAGACATACTTAATAAGATATTATTATAACACTGTAACATTAATATGCATAATAAATAAATAAAGAATTTTTGCCATAATAAAAAAATAGTTGTAGTAATAATAAATACCAGTTATTAACAAAGAAAATAAGTTCAAATTATAACTTGTATTAAACTATTTAATATCAGAAGTAATCGTCTTTCTATTTGTTCCAATAACAAATTGTCAGCGAAGAACTCACTATAAACATTGTACAGTAAATTATCTGCACCCCAAAAATATGGTTCTCATTCTTTACTGCACAACATAAAAAGGAATGAATTATCAATAGCCAACATTAAAATAATCACTCGCATTAACATAAACTTTATTCAACAAATTGTGAATGATTTATTTCCACTCTATCATAACATTAACAGATATGTACATATGTATATACAGTACGTACTATATATCTAATTACTATACGTACTGTATAGTATCTAAATTATCCAACATAATAGATTTGTGATGGACCATAAATCTTATTAAAATTTTACATTTGTGCAACTTTAACAATACCAAAAGCAACAAAGTCTTCGAGATGAGATGATAACTCTGAAGCTATATAAGGTTACTAACATCACTTTGTTATCTACTCAATAAACTAAAGCATATCCATAGATTTCCAGAATCATTGTCTCCTTCAAATTTGTACACATTTATAACTATTCTTAAGAATTACCATATCTTTGATCATATTAGAATTGTTATGTAGATGCATTTAGGTTATTCTCCTTATTTATAGATTTGGAATCCAGAGAAAAATAAAAGCAAATCTTTACTAACTCTTACTGTCTGTCTTTTTCTAACACTGGACCGCCCTCCCCCTCTCTCTCTCTCTATATATATATATATTCCTGTCATCGTCTTTAGTATCCGCTCGATAACCATCACGGCGACCCTGGCACAAAGTCAAAGCCAAAGCGAAAAATAAAACCAAACCAAACCAAGCGAAGGTTGTGCGGGCCACTTTTGTTGATAATTGTTATTAATTTTGTTTATCCTCCCTTCTCTCCACCTCTCGCTGTGTATATCTCTCCGTCTCTGTATTTTTGCAAAACTCGCTTTAGTTGTTGTTGTGGACTTAAACAATTTGGAGTGGCCCAGAGTGAGTCAGGGTTGTCATTCGAGTGCCAATAATTGTGTCTTGAGTTGAATCAGAGTTCCATTAACGAGGGATTGGGAAAGGTGACATACAAACGCAGAGAGGGGAAGTGAGAGGGAGGGAGAGAAAGTGGGTGTCTATGTGCAGAGGACAGAGTTGAGTTCTACAAGGCTGAATTACTCTGGTTATTAAAAGCAGCCTAAGAATGTAGCGACAATTTTGCCATGTGATCAGATCAGATATACAATAAAAACATTACATACAGATGTATTATAAATATTTATATATGTCAGCTTAGTCATAGTTTCTTGTAAATTCTTCTTGTATACTAAACTGCTGAGTTGCATATAATCATGTTAATACTCGAGATGATCTGCTTGGTTTACTGAGAATTATCAGGCTACATAAATTTCAATAGATCGGAAGTTCTTAAATTGATCATTTTGTATACCAAAATCTTCACAATCTTCATTTGAAAGAGTTTCCTTTAAACACATAGACGATAATTTATAGATTTCGTATCGATGACATACTAGAAAGTAAGGTTATGTCCTCAATAACTTCCTATATCGATAGTCCAATCAACGCACTTCATTCGCCACTCAATGTGGGATTGAAACAGAAACAAACTAAATCTTATATTAGTTAAGATCTTTGCTTGCCTAACCCCAACAAACTCTCAGTGGAATCGGCACAAGGTACATACTTACTATATATCTATATATATCTATGTCTGTATCTATGCAGTTATAGACTATACATTAACACATGACTGTTAGCCAGAGCCAAACACAGTTAGATGTTCTTTCTCGTGCGAATTCTTTGGTTATTGTTGCTACTGTTCGTGTTGTTGTTGTTAGTGTTGGTTGTGAGTTTCACAGCGAATATTGAAATTGCATAATGTGTGTGTGGTGTGTGCGCTAATTATCTTCGTCATCATCATTAGCTGATGATAATTAAGCACAGCAGCTAATGACAGAGCCCAGGCAGCAGCAGCAACAACTAAGAAAGAGCATCATGTAATGCCCCCAAAAGCAAAGCATGCAACAAAAACAAAAGCAAAAGCAAAGCCAAAGAAACGCACAAATTATGCAACGAAGCCAAAGACTGACAGAGTGAGAGAGAGAGAGAGAGGGAGAGGCAGATCGAGCTAGGGAGAGAGGGAGAAATAATGAGAGAGGCAGGGCAAGTAATGAGAGGTATGGTGGGAAAAGAGATGATGAGAGAGGATGACAAAAACTGAGACAGACTGGGAAGGCGAAAGCTATCATGGAGGGCGACTGAGGGAGAGATAGAAAGAGATAGAGAGAGGTATATAGAGGGGGCAGCAGGTGCTCGCATGCCAAACACGCGCTTTACAGCACTTTCAGCTGTTGTTGTCGTTGTTTTTGTTGATGATGTTGTTGTTGTTGCTGCTGTTGTAGCATTTCATTTTCAAGTTTTCTTTACCTACTTATGCCATGTACCTCCACAGATTGTCTCGTACATGTAAAACGTAGCGAAAGCGCAACATAAATTCCATTTGAAATTGCTGCCCAACAACAGAAACAACAACTCAAGCAACAACAACAACAACAGCAAAAAAGTTGTTACTCGAATATGTTGCGAAAAGTGTAGAAAAAGTGTAGAGAAGGAAACAACGAAACAGAAGCAGATAGCAAATAAAAAAGTGTAACATTACGGAGTAATTGATTATGCGATGACAGGCGGCGATAGAAGGCGAGAAAGAAAAACGCAGGAAAAGCCAAAGGGGGAGCAAAAGAAAATGGCAGACAGTGTGGAATGCAATGTGAAAAGTTGGTGAGGTGATTGAACGATTGATTGAACGATAGATTGACTGAATGACCGACTGACTAAAGGAATGATTGATTCAACGAGTGATTGAAAGGGAATTCCTTCAACTCTTGGCTAAACAATTGATTGAAAGGCGAATTAAATTAATGACAGATTGAAAGACTGTTTCTATCAGAGAGAGAATACAAAATATCCCTATGAAGGGATCATCCCTGGTTTAAATCTATGTTTTTTCTGCTATATTGTTAAATTATACTCTATTATGTTAAGTTTATTTAGTTATCGTAAGTCCTATCGATAGGATAGTGTTGTATAACGCAAGAGGAGCAAAAGAGCGTCAGTATTGTTAAGAGAGCTAAGGGAACGCATTGAAGAAATTGAAAAGAACGTAATAAATAATTAAAACATTCAAGGATTATCTACACAATTTTGTAAATAGCATAAATATAATATAAGCTAAAGATACACTGTAACTATCGATAAGAAACGAGAACTCGATATATTGTCATCGAGCATTATCGAGGAAGTGTGATCACTCTCTCGAGAAAGCGCCAAACTAATAGACGTGAATGAATTAAAATAAATAAAATATAAGTTTAACAATATAAAGTTTTAAATATTCCATTAGGGATCAGAAGTTCAGCTAATATCTACAATCTAATCTAAAGTTATAACTTCTCCAAGACTACTTACGGTAATAAGAAAGAGTTTTTATACTTTTCGTTATCTAAAGTTTTTAGTATAAATCCACTTTACAGTCTGTATAAACCGATTAAGCTTCAAAAAGAAACTTTATGTTGTCAGCTCAAAGCTTAGTTTCTTTCCATCACTTATTTTCTAACTGAAATTGCAACTGAAGAGGGAGCTTTTATATAAGATTAAATAAAATTGCAACTGAAGAGAGAGAGTGAGAGCTTTTATGAGCTTAATGTAAGCACAAACACAACTTTTAAGCAACTTCATTATCAGGTGATAATGTAAAAACTGTCAACAAGAATCATTTTATTATCAGCTCAAACGAAATCATAGCTTTCATCAGTTTAAAGAGCTTTCGTCTACGTAACGTAGTCCCGCAATGCTTTAAGCAACTTTAGTTTCTATTAACATATTCCCTCTCATCTCTTGTAAGCTTTCGCATAGCTAAATTGATCCTTGCCTAGCAAACCCAATGAACTCGTGCAATTTTCAACTAAATTCGCAAAATAATTTAGTTCAAATTGAATGGAATTGTGGACTAGACACAATTATTGGATAGTTAGCGTGGATAGTGCAGTACTTTAGCGCGAAACACTTAATTGTCCCACGATTTACACACATAGACGCGACAATAATAACTGTAATTTATGCAAATTGCTAGAAAAAACATTAACAACAACAACAATAACAACGTTTCGAATTTCATTTGTTCAAATTGAATTATTGCTCTTCGCGCGTGCTTCGCACTAACAACACGCTGTGTGGAGGCGCAGGCAGAGGCGGTGGCGCTGGGCGTGGCCAAACATAAAGTCAAAGTGTTGAAAACAAACAAAAAATGGTGAAAAAGTCAAATAAAACATTGACAAAATGGCGCACAAAATGGCGTAAGCTGTAGAAAAAACACGCGTTCAAATGATTGATGATTGAGATGGAACAGAAAAAATAAAATCCTCCACACGAAATGTAAATTAAACTACAACTGGCAAAAGGTTCCCGCAGTATTCTCCTCTTTCTGTCTCTCTCTCCCTCACTTTCCCTCTCTCTTGATTATACGTAGTGCACCATGGAATATATAACTATACCCTTGCGGAGGGTACATTTATTTTGATGAGAAGTTTACAACGCACCTTTATCATCGACATCTCCGACCTTATGAAGTAACATATATATTATACAGTGTTGGAAAAAATAATTGAAACAGCACTTGCACCTGGACGAAAAACGAAATTGTTCCTTATGTAGAAGTACTATATGCATGAAATTGGCATCATATAGAAGCCTGATTACTGTACTTTAATATGCAACCTGTTTTCAGTCGATGTGACCTTAGATACTTTGGGAATCCTGCTCTAAAAAGGGGTGTCCCCATGTTGGAGCTGGATAAAATAATAGAAAGAAGCCACAATTCTGCGAATATTTTGCGTTTTTTTCAATGAATTCTTAAAAAAGGCATTCATTCATTACTTCCAGATGAGTTTAGCTAAAAACGACCGAATTTTGTTCAAAATCTGTTCAATAAACCTGTAAGATAAAGCAAAGGTCACGGAGGTTAATACCCACCTTTTCAAAGTTCTTAATTATTTTTGGATTTAATCCCTTCAATTCCTTTTCTTTTAATACTCCTCATAGGCGCTCTATCAGATTTAAGTCCGGAGATCTTGCACCCCTTTTCTAGGCATATTTGGGGTCATAACATATTCAGCATCAACTGAAAATTCAACTAAGTCCGTCTGTATTTGTATGTGTACGTGTGTCCGTGAGTTGAAATACAATCTAGTCTCTAAGTTTTTCAGAATGCAACCTAAATAGGTCGAAATGAGCCTGATTGGACCTACATATATAGTGTATAGATGCCACGCAAACTATCGTAGATTTCTATGCATGTAAAATGTTTGTTAAATTTCATGAAACTTTAACATATAGCTGTCGTAGAAACAATCCTCCAAAATGAGGGTTTTCGTATGTAGACCAATACTATAACATTTATTTATTATCAACTTACCGTTACCAATCAAAGTTATACAGTAATCTAAATAAACCTTTTCCATTTCAGCTTTCACTTAAAGAGTTAAGAGTTATATGAGCTGTTAATTAATACTCGTAGATTAACAATGTTATTCGATTCTGTGCCATGATATGTAACTAGCACAGGAACAATCAGAGGAAATAAAAGGGTATAACACCTTCGGCATGCCAAAGGTTGTCTTTATTTCTGGTGTTTGCTTGAGACATTTTGCATAAAGCAAAAGCGCATAAATGATGAGATATATTTTCACCGTTGCCATTCGCCATAAAAGGGCGCGTACACACGATGACTCTTGTCGTTTACAGTTAAATGCAAGGTTATGTTGAATGTGCGAAAGAGAGAGAGAGAGAGAGAGAGACAGCGAGAGATTGAGCAATGAGGTTATGATAATTTGCATTAAATTAGTGTAGGTTAGGTTCATGTCTAACAGATAATAATAGGAATAATAAATGTTGAAGTTTTATTGTAACTTGCTTTATTTAACTTGCTATTCTTAAACGTTTCGCTGACTGATAACTTGAACTACAACTGTCTTTACCTAATTAAGTTGTAATTGATATATTGCGATTCTCAGCGAACCAAAGATCTTTTTTGCTAACTTACGCTACACTACACTACATATACACCATAATAAAGGTACCTGCGGACTTCCCTCTAGTTATGCATTGGATAGACAACAGTTAAGCTTTCTTTATAAGTTCGCAATGCGCTGGAAGCTTAACCAATAATGCGCTGCACTTGCAAATTTCAATTAGAGATTTTTGCATAAATCCTGGCGAGCTACAAACTGCGTAGGGAGTGGGGGAGGGAGGAGGGATAGCTGGGCTTTTGGAGAGTGTGTCCCATCAGGTCTCTGTCGTCGTGGCGTCGGCTGCATTTGTGCACGTTCTCCTGCGGCTCGACGCGTTTTAATCCCTTCAATGAGTGGGCGGAAGGGGGTGCCATGTGGCCTCAGCTGGGCGCCAGGCATGTCTGTCTGTCTGTCTGTCTGTTCGTCTGTCTGTCTGTTTGTCTGTCTGTCTGTTTGTCTGGCATGGCATTATTGTTTCAGCCATTTCCTTTTCATTATTTTCATTCGCGAGCTCATTGTTTGCGGTGTTAATATTTGGCGTCTGGCACCAAAAGTAGAAAAAGAGGAGCTCAACGATACCATAACAACAGACAAGGACAACGTCAGCAGGGCCGTGCGCCATTTTGTTGTCAACTTGTGACTTTTGTCTGCCGTTCATTGTGAATGCCATTGCACTTCTCGTGAAACTGTAAAGTTATCGATAGTTGTTATCGAAGTGACTAATTGGGAATAATTGCTGTAGAATGGAATAATTTAATAACATTAAAGAACATTATATTTGTACAGTTTCTTATCATAATTTCGTATCCCATTTTATTCTTCAGCTCGTCCATGGTGCCGATCTAGCCATTAGCATACCGAATAATCCCGGGCTCGATGATGGCGCCTCATATCGTTTGGACTATAGCCCGCCCTTCGGTTATCCGGAGCCAAATACAACAATTGCCTCGCGTGATATCGGCGACGAGATACAATTCTCTCGCGCTCTTCCCGGCACCAAATACAATTTCTGGTTATATTATACGAACTTCACGCATCACGATTGGCTCACATGGACAGTGACCATTACAACAGGTAAGTTGTATCTAAAGTACTAAAAGTAAATCAAAATTGTGGCCCTAGCAAATGAGATTGAATCCCAAAAATATTTTGAAGACAAATGCATTAAGCGCTATGTAAGCAAGGTAATTTTACTAGGAGCCCCAAAGAAGTTTCGCCCCAGAACCCCCGAGACCGTCGCTACTTCCCTGAGATTGGAAAACTAAGAGTTTATGCGAATAAATAATTAATTCATTAATTAATTCATTAATTCAATGTATGCAGTAATATTTAACGAGGGATAATTTTAATATTTTTTGGAAATATTTTCGTATTATGTGAATTTGTTGCAAAGGCTGCCGGGCTAGCTTTTTTCCGGACAGATCTGTACTTTAAGTTTTTCGTATATCATGAATTCTCGAAATCGTACTGTCTGGAAATCTATTAAATAGTAAATAAAAAAATAATAAAAAAACTTATTTTTTATTAATTTTATTCGTAATTAATTTATTTTATTTATTTTTTATTTAATTTTAAAAAAGTTGTCCTTAAAATCTACGCACAACCACATGATTTGTATACAAATCGTTATTCTAATTATTTTTATTCAATCATTAAAAGTAACATGTCAAAGGGAAAATAAATAAATACATATAATAAAAATAAAATATTATTCGAATAGGCACATTTTCAATATGAGAAATTATACGAATTCACAAATTTATGATATTTTAGCCTTATTTTTATCAAAAACCTATTGTCCTGTTTTTTGTCTTCTTTTCGTCTTATCTATGCGTTTTTTAATCTTAATCTATCTTATTTTTGTGAAGGGGTAGCTGGCAGCCCTGATTTATTGTATGGTATATATATATAATCGTTATCACCACGCCATATAATCGTTATCTATGTATATACAATATACGATTTTCTTTAAAAATAGATTAAAATGTAGTTACTCCACAGATATTGTGCCCCCTCTTTCGTTCTTCGGCGGCGAGTTGAGGTTCACTGGCATGCTCGCTTCAAGGAGCATCGGTGGTTCAGTGGTAGAATGCTCGCCTGCCACGCGGGCGGCCCGGGTTCGATTCCCGGCCGATGCAATAAATATATATTTTTTTTCTCTCTTGTTGATTGTCAAGCCTGCACATGTTTTACTTCTCCACAATAAACACAAATCATATCTGTCTACGCAGAGACAGAGACAGACTGAGAGTGAACTCGTCTTGAAATGTGTCTGTAAAGCACAAACGTGTTTTAACCATTTATGCATTGTTGTTGTTGCTTGTTTTGCGCTAATTTTGTTTTTCATTAAATTAAAATGCCGTTAAATCGAGTATGCTACACAACAAGACAACGTGAAGATCTCTCCCTCCTTCTCTCTCTCCCCCTCTCTCGCTCTATCTTTCTGTCCGCCGAAAGTAGAAAGTGAAAAATTGCTACGCAAAATCAAGCGACAGCCCAAAAAAATACACACACACTCAGAAACAAAACCCGTTGCGCAGCGGCAGAGCAAGAGGAAAGAGAGGGGAAGAGTAAGAGAGGAGAGAGAGAGGGCGACAGAGCTAAAAACAAATGCGGCGAATTAAGCTTGAGAAGTAAAAGCGCAGTTTGCGCAGCATTCGGCAACAAGCATCGGTGGTTCAGTGGTAGAATGCTCGCCTGCCACGCGGGCGGCCCGGGTTCGATTCCCGGCCGATGCAGAATAAATTTTTTTTATTTCTCTTCAAAAATAATAAATATACTTTTGCTTTTGTTTTTTTTGCAGCGCCCGATCCACCCTCAAATTTGTCCGTACAGGTGCGAAGCGGTAAGAACGCTATCATTCTGTGGTCACCACCCACACAGGGCAGCTACACGGCATTCAAGATCAAGGTGCTCGGACTGTCGGAGGCGTCGAGCAGCTACAATCGCACCTTCCAGGTCAACGATAACACATTCCAGCACAGCGTCAAGGAACTAACACCGGGTGCCACCTATCAGGTGCAGGCCTACACCATATACGATGGCAAGGAGTCGGTCGCCTACACGAGTCGAAACTTTACCACAAGTGAGTGCCAGAGATCTTGATTGCGCATTTTTATCTTATGGTGTTGGTTTTCCCGAATATGTAACTAAAATCAAAAAAACAATTTCATTTTGTTCTTTACCCCCCCAAAAAACATAACCACTATCTCTCTCTCTCTCTCGCTAACTGTAACTAAACATCGAAAAAACAAAAATACAAATACAAAAATACTAAACTAAAAACCGAAAATATATTAAAAAGGTCGAAGGACGCGGCATAAAGAATTGTTGGATATTAAAATTTTAAGAGGTAATGTTATATCACGAATTTCTCAGTGGTTGCACCCCCCTCTGCTGGAGGGGCTGCATGCAGCAGCATGATGATGTAGCTTTTATTTTCGTTATTCCATTTTGTTTTTTACAATTCTCTTGATTTTCCTCTCCAAGAACTAACCCCATTTGTGTGTGTGTGCGGTTCAACCCTGACCTAGCCCCATGCCCCATGCCCCGTTCTGCATGCCTGACTGACCGCTGGCAACGGGCCAAATTCATTTTAAACTGTAGCCAAAAATTGCACACACACACACATACACACACACGCACACACAAAAGGAACCCCACCCCATCCACTTGCCATGCACTCGACCCACTCAGCCCACATTGTTGCACGCAATTTGCATTCCAAACCACAACAAAGTGCAAGAACAAACACACACAAATATCCTCGTAGCAGGGTCGAGAGAGGTCCACCCTAAAAAAAGAAGTACACCCTGTGCTGGAAAAGTACTTTCATTGCCCCAAAACAATATTCGGGGCAATGCTTTCCATAGAAACTTCAGTCCGAGTCGAAGTGGAAGTATTCCTACTCTTCACTATGGGAAAAAGTCAACTTTTTTGGCATTTTTACAATTTATAAGTTGTTTCAAATTTTGAAAAATGTATCAATTTTGTTTTAACACTATTTAAAAATACTTGAAAAATTGTTTTGTTTATTTTTACCGCCTTCAAAAACAGTTCAATTATCGCTAAAAGTTGACTAAATTGATGTAGTTATTTGCTGTAAATTTGTGTTTAGGAATCTTCTATTAAAAAGAAAATAAAATATGAAAATGGAAAAAAGCAATCATGGCGTGTTCTATAAGTTTTTAATACAAAGTCCGCAGTAAATGTACGTTTTTATCAATTTTCTCATGTGTTGATGTATTTGTTAGACTTTAATTAAGTATTGAATATGTAATTTGTGTAGTCTGTAACTTTAATTGAGTAGAGTTGTGAAAAAAGGTAAAAATGAGAAGTTGTTAAATAAACTTTTCACAATCCATATCAATTTTTGTTTTTTGCCCGTTTTTGCCCCTTTATCCAAAAAACTACATTTTGCAACTGCATAAACAGCAAAAAAATGGACAAAAAACAGTTTTATAAAAAATTTAATTGGGAAAGTATCATTTAGAAGCATCTTAGAAAGGAGCAAAATTATTTAATAACACAAAATAGAGCAGCTTCTTCTTTAAATTAAGCTAAAATTACTAAAATGAGATAGATTTTGGAGCGCTTCAAGAAAATTAATTAACAATTACTTGCGTACCACATATCGATATACTAAATTTACTTGAAATAAAATGCATGAGAAAGGTTGGAATACGATTGAGTTACACGAATGCAAGACCGCAGCTCGAGCTAAAGAATATCAATAAATTATTGTTATTTATCTCCGTAAATATAAAGCGAAATTCAGTCATACCTTTAGTAATACATCACAAAAATTTCAAGTCTTTATCTTTAAAACTGAAGTTGATGCCGAAAAAAATGTCTTTTTTCCCACTGTGCTCTCGTAATTGTTCAGTTATGTTTTGCATGTTTAGCAGTACAATTTACTATATAAAAACCCTAACCCCTAAACCCCTAAGAAGGCTACGTCTGCTTTTGAGTTAACCCCATAGAGCTTTATCCACTGTACAACTTGAGTAACTACTAAACCAAGGGCAGTATAATTATAAGCCCACACACACACATGTACATCACTATATATACCACAAACACATACATGTATATATCGCATACATACATACATCAGAGCACGTATGCTCCTGGAAGTTATGCTAAGTATTTTCTGACTAACACGAACCAACGTACGATTTGGTCGTTTCGTCTCTCTCTCTCTCTCTCTCTTCTATTCTCTCTCCTTTGCTCTGGCAGAACCCAATACGCCGGGCAAATTCATAGTGTGGTTCCGGAATGAGACGACGCTGCTGGTCCTGTGGCAGCCGCCATATCCGGCGGGCATATACACGCACTACAAGGTCTCCATCGAGCCACCGGATGCCAACGACAGCGTGCTGTATGTGGAGAAGGAGGGCGAACCACCTGGTCCGGCACAGGCGGCATTCAAGGGCCTTGTGCCCGGGCGGGCGTACAACATATCGGTGCAAACGATGTCCGAGGATGAGATATCGCTGCCGACTACAGCCCAATATCGTACGGTGCCGCTGCGACCTTTGAATGTAACATTCGACAAGGATTTCATAACGTCCAATTCGTTTCGGGTGCTCTGGGAGGCGCCCAAAGGCGTCTCCGAGTTCGATAAGTATCAAGTATCGGTTGCCACAACGAGACGACAATCGACAGTGGCACGCAGCAACGAACCGATTGCGTACTTTGATTTTCGTGATATTGCCGAACCGGGTAAGACATTCAATGTGATCGTGAAGACCGTCTCCGGCAAGGTGACCTCGTGGCCAGCCACTGGAGATGTAACGCTTCGTCCGCTGCCCGTGCGTAATCTGCGTAGCTTCAACGACGACAAGACCAACACCATGATCATCACCTGGGAAGCGGATGCGGCCAGCACACAAGACGAGTACCGTATTGTGTGAGTACCTTCTTCATTTCTTTAGCTTAGAATGGTTCCTGGCATTGACAGTTAGTCTGCCTTTTAGTAATCCAATATATACATATACATATATATTTGATGTGACCATCGTTGCTTCACAGTTACCACGAACTGGAGACCTTCAACGGCGATACCAGCACCTTGACGACAGATCGTACACGTTTCACGCTAGAGAGCCTCTTGCCTGGTCGCAACTACTCTCTCTCCGTGCAAGCTGTGTCCAAGAAGATGGAGTCGAACGAGACGAGCATTTTTGTTGTTACCCGACCCTCGTCCCCCATTATCGAGGACCTGAAGAGCATCCGTATGGGGCTGAACATAAGCTGGAAGAGTGACGTCAACTCGAAGCAGGAGCAATACGAGGTGCTCTACTCACGCAATGGGACCAGTGAGGTGCGCACCTTGATCACCAAGGAGTCGCGTCTGGTGATCAAGAATCTACAGCCTGGCGCTGGCTACGAGCTCAAGGTCTTTGCAGTCAGTCACGAGTTGCGCAGTGAACCTCATGCGTATTTCCAGGCAGTCTGTAAGTGCATCGAAGTATGAAGTAGCAGCGCACCTCGATTTATACAAGAACATGTTCCTTCTCTTCCCTCCCCTATTGCAGTTCCCAATCCGCCTAGAAACATGACCATTGAAACGGTGCGTAGTAACTCGGTGCTAGTTCATTGGTCGCCTCCAGAGGGTGGCGAGTTCACCGAGTATTCCATACGGTACCGAACGGACAGCGAGCAGCAATGGGTGCGGCTGCCAAGTGTGCGTTCCACCGAGGCGGACATCACAGACATGACCAAGGGCGAGAAATACACAATACAAGTGAATACGGTTAGCTTTGGGGTGGAGAGTCCCAATCCGCAGGAGGTCAATACGACGGTACCCCCGAACCCCGTCTCGAATATTATCCAACTGGTCGACTCGCGTAACATTACCTTGGAGTGGCCCAAGCCAGAGGGACGTGTCGAGTCCTACATCCTCAAGTGGTGGCCCAGCGACAATCCCAGCAGGGTGCAGACCAAGAATGTGTCGGAGAACAAGTCGGGTAAGTGGAGCATGGACAGAGGTGTAATTAGCAGCAGAGAAGTGCACCTAATACTCGATTCTCTCTCTCTCTCTCTTTCTCTCTCTCTCTCTGCAGCGGATGATCTGTCGACGGTGCGTGTACTCATCGGGGAACTGATGCCGGGTGTGCAGTACAAGTTCGACATCCAGACAACCTCGTACGGCATACTCTCCGGCATAACCAGTCTCTATCCTCGCACCATGCCGCTCATTCAATCCGATGTGGTGGTGGCCAATGGAGAGAAGGAGGACGAACGGGATACCATCACATTGAGCTACACACCCACCCCACAATCGTCATCGAAGTTCGATATCTATCGCTTCTCACTTGGCGATGCTGAGATCAAGGACAAGGAGAAGCTTGCCAACGATACGGATCGCAAGGTTACCTTCACGGGCCTTGTGCCGGGTCGCCTGTACAACATTACTGTGTGGACAGTGAGTGGAGGTGTCGCCAGCTTGCCCATACAGCGACAGGACCGTCTGTACCCCGAACCCATCACCCAGTTGCATGCAACAAACATAACCGATACTGAGATCTCTTTGCGCTGGGATCTGCCCAAGGGGGAGTACAATGACTTCGATATCGCCTACCTGACCGCCGATAATCTGCTGGCACAGAACATGACGACTCGCAACGAGATAACGATTGCCGACCTGCGTCCCCATCGCAATTACACATTCACCGTCGTGGTTCGTTCCGGCACAGAGTCATCTGTCTTGCGCAGCAGTGCGCCGCTCTCGGCGAGCTTCACTACCAACGAAGCAGTGCCGGGCCGTGTGGAACGCTTCCATCCCATGGATGTGCAGCCGAGTGAGATCAACTTTGAGTGGTCGCTACCCTCGAGCGAAGCGAACGGCGTCATTCGACAGTTCTCCATTGCGTACAGCAATGTGAACAATCTAACGGATGCTGGCATGCAGGACTTCGACTCCGACGAGTCCTTTGGCGTCATCAAGAACCTCAAGCCGGGCGAGACGTACGTCTTTAAGATACAAGCCAAGACGGCCATTGGCTACGGTCCCGAAAGGGAGTACAAGCAGACGATGCCGATACTGGCACCACCACGACCCGCCACCCAGGTCGTACCGACCGAGGTGTACCGCAGCTCCTCGACCATACAGATACGTTTCCGCAAGAACTACTTCTCGGATCAGAACGGACAGGTGCGCATGTACACGATCATTGTGGCCGAGGATGATGCGAAGAACGCATCGGGCCTGGAGATGCCCAGCTGGCTGGACGTGCAATCGTATAGTGTATGGTTGCCCTACCAGGCCATCGATCCGTATTACCCCTTCGAGAATCGATCTGTCGAAGACTTCACCATTGGCACCGAGAACTGTGATAACCACAAGATCGGCTATTGTAATGGACCGTTGAAATCGGGTACCACCTACAGGGTGAAGGTGCGCGCCTTTACAGGACCCGATAAGTTCACAGATACCGCCTACAGTTTTCCCATACAAACAGGTGAGTTGGTTAACCCGATCGAAGAGTGACATATATGTTATATATATATCGACAATTCTTGTTATATTAATCCATGTCTTGCCTCCACTCGCATGTTCTACATTGCGCCTTGTAGAACTGCTGAGCTCGCCGGGTAAGCCCTTAGGTCTTTGACTAACAACCCTCCTTCCATACCTTGCTCCTCCTTGGCTTGCTTACTAACGTGTTTCTTCCTTCTCCGCACAGATCAAGATAACACCTCACTGATCGTGGCCATAACTGTACCGCTTACCATTATTCTGGTGCTGCTGGTGACGCTGATGTTCTACAAGCGACGCCGCAACAATTGCCGAAAGACCACAAAGGATTCGCGTGCGAACGATAACATGTCGCTACCCGATAGCGTCATCGAACAGAACCGTCCCATATTGATCAAGAACTTTGCGGAGCATTATCGTCTTATGTCCGCAGACTCGGATTTCCGCTTTAGCGAAGAGTTCGAGGAACTTAAGCATGTGGGACGCGATCAGCCGTGCACGTTCGCCGACTTGCCCTGCAATCGTCCAAAGAATCGCTTCACCAACATTCTACCCTACGATCATTCACGCTTCAAGCTGCAACCCGTTGACGATGACGAAGGATCCGACTATATCAATGCAAACTATGTGCCCGGACACAATTCGCCACGTGAATTCATTGTCACACAGGGTCCACTGCACTCGACACGCGACGACTTCTGGCGCATGTGCTGGGAGAGCAATTCGCGTGCAATTGTCATGCTCACGCGCTGCTTTGAGAAGGGTCGCGAGAAGTGCGATCAGTACTGGCCCAACGACACCGTGCCCGTCTTCTACGGCGACATCAAGGTGCAGATCCTCAACGACAGCCACTACGCCGATTGGGTGATGACCGAGTTCATGTTGTGTAGGGTAAGTGAACACTTCAGTGATCGATGGCGTAGCACTTTGAGTAAACAAGATCCTGTTTGGAATGATCAGTTGAGCTTTCTGCTCTAGATTAATCCTCAGTATCTGTGTTAGCTTAATAGAACTAGGATCATTTCACCAGATCCATTCTTCTTTTTAATCATCTCATTGATGGCGTAGCACTTTAAGTTAACAAGATCCTGTTTGGAATGATCAGTTGAGCTCTCTGCTCTAGATTAATCCTTAGTATCTGTACTAGAGCTCTGCATGAGTTCACTCACAGAACACTAGCAATTGAGTGAATTCGAATTGAGTTGAAATTACTGAATGCGGTGTAGGCAATGCAATGAAGTTCTATGACTGAGCGTAACTCTTGAATCTCACAGCAGGCTGAGCTGAAGTAAAAGGCAAAACAGAGTGTAGAAGTCAGAAATGTCAACAGGCTTCGAATGTATCGAATGAGTAGTCAATTTATCTATACAGTATAATTTGCTATTGGTTTAGGCTTACTGCCTTTAAGAACATTTCCAAAACTATGACATACAATTCACAACTGGTTTAAGTGCTTTTACATAGTAATAGCAGCTTTAAAAGCTGAATACTTTGTCAAGTGCTTTAACATTTCGTGATAAGCTATACAGTATACAGGTCTACGGGAAGTACTTCATCAAACCTTGTGGCATGACAGCACTAAGTCTCGCAATATTTGTTCTATTGATGTAAGTGCAGCCACGAAAAAAGGATGGTGTGGCAGTAATTACGAAATGGGTCGTCAAGAATTGTCGTCCATTCAAAATTATTGATGACTCGGGCTTAAGACCCTTTCTTTCTTATCTTTTAAATGTTGGGGCAACTTAAGGTGGCAACAATAACATTCATTGCACCTTTTTCATTATGTTTACCATATGTTACATAAATTGAGCTTTTCCACTTTATTTTATTACTACGTGCAACAAAGAGCGCAATTCGAATAATTCGAATAGCTTCAACTCAGTAGCTCTCATACTCATTCAACCATTTTGTTTCTGTTCGTTCGAACTCGAAGTAAGTTGTCTATGCATTAGAGCTGGAAGTTAAATCGATTCTCGAATCGATTAATCGATGTTTTAATTTTTCTTCGATGCATCGATTTAATTCGATTTAATCGAAAATTTAAAAATATTACTAAATTACGACAACTAAATTAGTAAACATGTCTAGTGGTGGTAGAACATTTTTGTATTTTAGGTATAGTGCACCGAATAAACTTTTGTTTTTGAAGTTGGGTGATTCTTTAATAATAATATGAGGTCTTCATTATATTGTATCAATTTGTTTTCATTAATTTCAAGCCAAAAACACGTTTTTTTCTATAATTTCAAATCAAAAAACCGTTTATTTTCTTATATCGATTTAAAACGATTTGAATCTATTTTTCCTTGAATTTTTGAAAATAAATCGACTCAGTGAACATCGAGTTATATTTGCCATTAATGCAGATGTCTAATCTGTACTAGCTCAACAGAACTAGGATCATTTTTCATCAGATGCTTTCTTCTTTTGAATCATCTGATTGATGGGGCAGCACTTTGAGTAAACAAGATCAGTTTGAAATGATCACTTGAGCTTTCTGCTTTAGATTACACCTTAGTATCTGTACTAGCTTGAAAGAACAAGAATCATTTCACCAGATACTTTCCTCTTTTGAATGATCTCTTTTGAAGTGATCTCTCAAAAACCTCTTCTGAGAAGATCAGCCACTTCCTTAATTGTCAATTACACTCCTCCTTACTGATCTGTCTCGTTCTTGTTCTTCTTATATGATCACTTGGTATCTTGTCTAGAAGTTTAGATTGGTTAGAATCATTTGACCAGTGCCTCGCTTCGAGATTCCTTTTGTTCTTGTGAAGACTTCTACAACTGATCTGTTCCCATTGATTTCATTTCTGCTTTGTTCCAATATTGTGTCTCCTGATTCTGATGCTCTCTCTCTCTTTCCTTCTACAGGGCAGCGAGCAACGCATTCTACGCCACTTCCATTTCATCACTTGGCCAGATTTCGGTGTACCGAATCCGCCGCAAACGCTGGTTAGATTCGTGCGCGCATTCCGGGATCGCATCGGTGCGGAGCAGCGTCCCATACTGGTGCACTGCAGCGCAGGCGTTGGCAGGTCGGGCACCTTCATCACACTGGATCGCATCCTGCAGCAGATCAACACGTCCGACTATGTGGACATCTTTGGCATTGTCTATGCCATGCGCAAGGGTAAGGCACTCTCTCTCTCTTCCTGCTTGCAAGTTAATCTCACTATGTGCATCCTTGCATCCCCCTGCAGAGCGCGTCTGGATGGTGCAGACGGAGCAGCAGTACATCTGCATCCATCAGTGCCTGCTGGCGGTGCTGGAGGGCAAGGAGAACATTGTGGGTCCAGCGCGTGTAATGGACGACAACGAGGGCTTTGAAGGTACGTTGAGGAGTTCAGCTTTCTATCTGCCTTACCAAATGTTGCCTGGTGCTGGGCTGCGCTCGTTTCCAACACTAATACCCGCAAGGATTACCCAACATTACTTTCATTTGATACTCTCTCTCTCTCCCTCTCTGTATCTCTCTTTCTACGGTGCTGGGTGCAATTTGAATTAACCTTATTGATTTCTTCTAACCTACACACACACACACACGTACACACTCGCACACACACACACTCGACTCACATGCTGGGTGGACAGTCGAAGCTGGTCACCATGTGGCCACCATTGAGGAGCAGGAGGCAGCAGAGGCTGCTGCGGCAATTGACGATGAGAACGCGGCGATTCTGCATGACGACCAGCAGCCGCTGACGAGTAGCTTCAATGGCCATTGCACAAGCTTTGGTGGCGCCACCAATGGTGGCCTGGGAATGGGCATGGGCTCCTTTGGCTCGGCAGCTGGAGCTGGCAATGGCGTCGCCATGGACCCGGGCGACAGATGACATTCGGCTGTCAATCAGAGCGACAACAACAACTCTGTGGTTATCGTTCTGGTTGACAACAAGCCCAGCGCGATGATCTGCCGCGAGGGCAGCAGCATCGATATCGATTCCAAGGAGCAACTGCAGCAGCATCAGCAGCAGGTGGGGAACAACATAATGACCACATCGCTGCCGGCGGCAACGCATGGATATGCCACACTGCAACATCGACGCAAATCGCAGCTGATCACATTCAGCGCCTCCTCCTGTGATATCAAGAACAGTCTCAGCCACGAAAAGATTGTGGGCGCAGGAGCAGGAGCAACAACTGGAGCAGGAGCAGGAGCAGGATCAGGTGGCAGCGCAGCTGGCTCTGTGCGTCTCAGCTTTGCCGAAGAGGATGTGCTCATTCTTCCTCCCCAGCTGCAGCAGCAGCAGCAGCAACCCGAGGAAGTATTTCGTCGTCGCTCGCTGCTTGAGGTGGAGTTGGGCGTGGAGGCAGGCGAGGAGCAGCTGGAGGAGCAGCAGCTAGTCGAACATCTTGTCGAGGTGGATGAGGACGCAGAGGAGGAAGTAGAGGAAGAGGAGGAGGAGGACGACGTGGTCGAGCTGTACATGCACGACGAGTTCGAGACGCACATCGACGCCAAGTCGAACAATGCCAACGATGACAGCGGCGGCGGCAGCTACGAGGATTCGCATGCCCTGCACAGCTCACTGGGAGGCAGCAATCGGAATAGTCTCGAGAAGGACGACGATGACATCGAGGTGGACGTCATCAGCACCGATGTCAGCTGCTACGATCAACTGCTTGGCAGCAGCTGCAACACCCGCAACGGCGACGATGATGACATTGCCACGTTGATCGGCGATGGCGACAACTACAACAAGCTGGGCGCAGTGCTGGGCGGGGCCAATGGTGCTGCAGGTGCAGGTGCAGGTGGAGGTGTTGCAACTGCTGGCATCGCAGCTGCAGTCGGCGTTGGCTCAATTAAAGCCACGCACTCCGGTGCGACGGAGACCGGCCTCGGCGGTGGCATTATTTACGCCAATCCTTTTATGGGTTTGTAGTACTTCTCACTCACTCACTCACTCTCTTTCTCTCTCTCTCTCTCTGTCGTTCCCTCTCCCTGTCGTTCTTGCTGTCTCTGTTCCGCATGCCAGTTGAGTTGTTGCTGCTTTTAAGTTGATTTTCCTCATTTTCCTGATTTGTATTTGTGTTTTTATATTTCGATATAAAAAATAATCGATAGCGATCAGTTAGCAGTAGCACTGCAATCTAACAGTCTGTTAAGTCGTTAACAGTGCAGTGTAACAAACCTTACGATATACAATACGAAACGAATTTGACGATTAAAATGAAGCTAAAAAAAGGAAAATACATTTAAGAAGTACTACATCTCACTCACTCACTTTCTCTCTCTCTCGTTCCCTCTCCCTGTCGTTCTTGCTGTCTCTGTTCCGCATGCCAGTTGAGTTGTTGCTGCTTTTAAGTTGATTTTCCTCATTTTCCTGATTTGTATTTGTGTTTTTATATTTCGATATAAAAAATAATCGATAGCGATCAGTTAGCAGTAGCACTGCAATCTAACAGTCTGTTAAGTCGTTAACAGTGCAGTGTAACAAACCTTACGATATACAATACGAAACGAATTTGACGATTAAAATGAAGCTAAAAAAAGGAAAATACATTTAAGAAGTACTACATCTCACTCACTCACTTTCTCTCTCTCTCGTTCCCTCTCCCTGTCGTTCTTGCTGTCTCTGTTCCGCATGCCAGTTGAGTTGTTGCTGCTTTTAAGTTGATTTTCCTCATTTTCCTGATTTGTATTTGTGTTTTTATATTTCGATATAAAAAATAATCGATAGCGATCAGTTAGCAGTAGCACTGCAATCTAACAGTCTGTTAAGTCGTTAACAGTGCAGTGTAACAAACCTTACGATATACAATACGAAACGAATTTGACGATTAAAATGAAGCTAAAAAAAGGAAAATACATTTAAGAAGTACTACATCTCACTCACTCTCTCTCTCTCTCTCTCTGTCGTTCCCTCTCCCTGTCGTTCTTGCTGTCTCTGTTCCGCATGCCAGTTGAGTTGTTGCTGCTTTTAAGTTGATTTTCCTCATTTTCCTGATTTGTATTTGTGTTTTTATATTTCGATATAAAAAATAATCGATAGCGATCAGTTAGCAGTAGCACTGCAATCTAACAGTCTGTTAAGTCGTTTACAGTGCAGTGTAACAAACCTTACGATATACAATACGAAACGAATTTGACGATTAAAATGAAGCTAAAAAAAGGAAAATACATTTAAGAAGTACTACATCTCACTCACTCACTTTCTCTCTCTCTCGTTCCCTCTCCCTGTCGTTCTTGCTGTCTCTGTTCCGCATGCCAGTTGAGTTGTTGCTGCTTTTAAGTTGATTTTCCTCATTTTCCTGATTTGTATTTGTGTTTTTATATTTCGATATAAAAAATAATCGATAGCGATCAGTTAGCAGTAGCACTGCAATCTAACAGTCTGTTAAGTCGTTTACAGTGCAGTGTAACAAACCTTACGATATACAATACGAAACGAATTTGACGATTAAAATGAAGCTAAAAAGAGGAAAATACATTAAAAATACTTAATTAAGCAAAGAACTGACAATGGAAAGTCGTTGAAATTTACAATATATGATACACATATTTATAATGCACATAAGCTTTTATTTTTACAGCATTTCAGCCAAGTTTCTTTATACAGTTGTTCTCTATGAAACCCCTAACAATTTATTACTAATGATTTTGCATGTTATGTCGTTAATTATTATAATTATTTTGCATGTATTTGTTATTTATTTGAATTGTCTACAACAAATTGTTAATAATAGCGAATCATTGCAGATGATGAAGGCATTGCGGAATCGGGAATGTAGAGTGACCCAGAACCAAAGCTCGCCTCCCAGCCTCGCCTCCACCCGATCCACCCCCAAGAAGCAATCCGGGACAGAAACCCGACAAAAACCATGTGGCAAACTACATAATTAAATCTACTTAAGTAACTCGAAAAGCAACGCTTGATATTATACTTGATACACGTATACATATATAGCATACATATGTATATCATATATATATAAACCATATACGATATATATATACATATATACTCGGATTGGATGCGCAATAACTGCAAATTTTATACATACATATATCGACGAGAAGAGGAGAGAATAATCCCCTCCCCTCAGGCCCGACATTAGATTAGAATTTTGAACCTTTAAAGTCCAATCCCGTATTTGTATTTCGTAATCGTATTCGTATATCGTACTATATATGTAATCGCCGCTAAATACTGAAACTACCGATATTATAACTGATATAACGAATGGAAACAACAACATATTTTTATTGCTAGCCACAATTTTTTTGTAATGTTATATAATTATACATACATATATAAACATATGTACATGCATACTATATATGGATACATATATCGTATGTAACTTCCAATTTTTGTACACTAAATGTTAGTTGAGGAGAAAGGAAGAGCGCTAAACGGTTTTTTTTATATACATATACTATATACATACATACATATACAGTACATAGGATATAGTATGATGAACTAAAGTATGAAGCACTGCTTGAGATCGTATCGTATCGTATATAATAAAATCGCATACATATGTACATAATATGCGTAAAGTGTATGTCTAAAAAACAATTGCAATAATTCAGTTACATAGTTTTAAACAAATGTTGCAGCATTTTGTGGCAGAATCTAATTTCTAGTGTACTTCATGTTTTTATTATTTTTTTTTTTTTAATTTCTGAACTATGCTATCTCTATATATATAATATATATAAATCAAATCTTTGTATATGTGTGTAATTTTGTAATTTGTGTATGTATGTGCTACTGTGTAATATTGTTTAATTATATAGAATTTTATTTAAAAACGAAAAAACACATTTCTTTGCATTTATTATTTGATACTTACGTTTCTTTCTCATTTACGTTACCATACGCGAACTAACAGCGCACAGACTGTTAATGCACAATGCGCTGTTTGCGTGACGACAAAATTAGCAGCACTCGAACATACGTAACAGCATACAAAACATTACAAAACTTAAGATAACAGAACTGTACACCGAACTGTAACAGCACAACACAGAGAAAATATCAAGGCCCGGTGGTAGCTACCTGAGGGCCACCCAACATTTTTTGCATGTGGGGCCCGGGTCCGTCTGCCTAATTATGATAGGTAGAGATGATGTACTACTGAAATCGTTTTACGACGTTAATCAAGATGTAAAAGTACATATTAAGTTTACTTCAAATCCGGGGCCCGAAAGTTCCACCTTACCCACCCCCTTCTGAACAGGCCTGGTAACAACGACAACAAATGACCAACGCATTCACCAAGGCGATAATCATTTACACGACAAGACGAAAAAACTGAATTTGTTTTGTATTTATGTAGAATGTATGTATAAGTATTGTATACAAGACTTAACAAAGAACTGCTAATTAACATAGCGTAGAGTCGGTGCCAAAGCAAACCACACACACACACATACACACAAGAAGTGTATTACGTAGCAGCAACTAAACTAACGTTAACAATAAAAGACAAGAACAACAACTAGCCATAGTGAAAATGTAGCGAAATTAATTTGCCAGCAATTTGTTCCAGCTTAGTTTTTAATGTCGTACTGTGAAATTGTGCAATAGAAACATTTGCATTTTTAGTCTACATAGTTTAAAAAGAGATGAAATACAACGAAAGAGCTCCCTACCAACTGCATACCACACACACACATATACACACAGATACATACATGCCTGCAAGTAAACATATACATATAGCATAAACGATTCAATACATATGCATGAACAAACCCAACAAAAAGTCTGCAGAGATCCACGAGAAGAAATATCTAGTAGGAACGGATATGCTTGACTTGAAATATATATACATACATACAAATATAGTATATAACTAACGAATTACATATGCATATACAATATATACATATATAATAATAACGTCTATATCATTGTAATAATTTGTAATGTTTATCAGTAGAATTATGAAACCCATGGAAATGGAATGCATATTAAAACGCAAAAGTCAAGTGTACTGAGTATTTTTCTTTGTTGGCGGTTAATCGGCTTGTGCGGTTATCGATACCATACGGCACATCGATAGCGAATACTTTGGGGCCAACATCGATAGCCAGAACAATGCAGCTAACATCGATGGGCGAATTGAGCGATATTCGTATTTGAAAGTAAACTACTGCTAAAAGCGCTTGTTTATAACAATTAAATATTAATATATGCGTATCTTACAACAATTAGGCACAACAAAAATGAGTTAAGCTTAAGCTCCATACTGAGAGAGAGAATACATCGTCGGCTAACCGTGACCACCTTCGGCGCCAGCCTTCATGTTGGCTAACGTTGCGTCCAGCTCCGACTGAATGTGTTCAAATTGATTGTACAGCTGCAGCAGCTCGGGCTGCGTCATCTCGAAGTTGATGTCCTCACCAGCTCCGGTCTTTAACTGCAGCACGGCCAGCGCCGTCTTCTCGCGCTGCTGACAGTGCGATGCAATCTCCACGTTCAGTTTCCAGGCCATATCGTCTATGACATTTGATTCGTATCGCTCGCTTGCCAGATTGTTCATCATGGGCGTTGTCTGGCGCACCCACAACCGCAGTATGGCATCGATCTTGGCCTCATCCTGCAGCTGCAGTTTCTCGCGCAGTTCACGCTGCAGTTGGCTCGGCTTGATGATGAACGTCGAGATGCGGCGCAAGATATACGAGAATGTCTTGATCAACAGCAAAAAGTCAGCGCGTGGCACGCCCACCAGCCGCTCTAGCTCCTCCAGAGTATACTCGGGTTCGCTGCTCGTGTGGCTCGTCTCGGTGATATTGCCAGACCGCTCCGTTGTCGTGACACTGGTTCCCACAGTTATGTTTGGATGGGACTGTTTTCCCGAGGACCCCGGAGGACCACCTGCACCTCCACCAGCAGCTACGCTTGCCGGGCTCATCTGGCGATGCACGTAGAGCAATACCGTGGTGAATGTATCGTAGGGCAGCGCATTGATGATTTTGATGCCCTCGCGTGCTCTAGAGCGAATGGGAAAATTATTCAGTAATTAAATAAAGTATATAACAGCATTTTACTTACCTTTCAGTTATTTTAATCCAATTTATACTCATTCTTTCTCTTGTTATTGTTTTTGTTTTTTTTTTTCAACTAAAAACTAACTGGAATGCAACAATACAACAGTGCAGTGCTGCCAACTTTCTGTATTTTGATAAACTGCAGTTAACATTGTGATTACAGTAGTCAGGGTTGCTTTTGTGTCAAGCTCGCCAATTTGAGTTAACAGTGAACTGCGCTACATTGGCATGGTCATGAACCTCTTTGACTTAACACTGTACAGCAGGTGCATTATGTTAAAAGTATGGCGCGGGCCTTGAACTTCTTACAATTAATGAACAAGAAAAACAAAATATAAAACTAAACGATTGCTGCATTTTTGTGTATACTATTAATGTAACATTTTACAACCACTCAGTAAATGCAACTCGCAAATGTTTGGTTGAAATAACTGAAGTTAAAGTTACTATCGATAAACACTGTTAGCGCTACCATCGAAAAGACGGTCGATTGTTCTGTTGAAAACAACCCAACACTGTTCGGTTGTGTTGGGAGCATTTTAACGTAGGAAAGGCGACTTAATTGCAATTATATACACAGTGTGAAGTGTAAAGAAAGTGCGCGTAGAAAACATTAAATTATAACGAGCCTTTGCCATTTCCAACGGTGCAAACGACTACTAGACTTATGTGCACAGAAACAAGCTAAATCCCGCCGTCACTTCAATTGGACGCCAAAGTAAGAAACTCGCATTCGAAATTTGTTTATGTGTTTATGTTTGCCCGTGTGTAAATAAACAGTAGAAGAGCCGGGCTCTCAAAAACTGTTCCCTCTATATAGGGACTGGCTGCATGCCCGCCCGACCGCCTAACTGCCTACCGCCCAAAATGGGCTGCTAATTGTCGCTCTCTCATATCGCTACTGCTGCTGCTGCTGATGTTGTTTTTGTTGTTGTGCGGCTTTTTGTTTTTGTTAGACACTTTCCCAACTGCAAACTGTATGGAAATTGTCCGGCTTGGGTGCTCTGCTGTCCAAATAAAATCCATACATATTTGTTAATGTGTCTGTGTGTGTGTGTGTGTGTATGCAGGCATTTGTGTATAACTGTTTGTGTGTGGGCAGCTCAAAAGTTCTTGCAGCTTGTAAAAATCGATAATGTGCACAGCACAGCAGCAGCGCAGTAGCAGCGCAGCGCGTCGCTGCTTGTTTATTTTATGCTTCGTCTGCAATTTGCAGCCCCTGCTCCGCCTGTTCGCTTACGCTCGGCACCCTTCGCTTCACACACACACACACACACAGACAAGGCCCGCATACATGTGTATATACAGAGATACATTTGCAGACACACGTACACACACACACACAGTGGCAATGACAGATATTACAACTATGATTTAAGCTGAGCTCTCAAATTGACAAACACTTTCTCTCTCTATCTCTCTCTTGCACACTCACTCACCCGCTCGCTCTCTCGATCCTGTTCTCACTCTCGATCATTGACTGAAAGTAGGAAGAGAATGAAGCGATAAAATGAAATGGAAATGAAAATGAAAAGTAATTCACTTGCATTTTTATATCTTCATATTTTGCATTATTTAGCATATTCTTTTTACTCGTCTGTCTATCTGTTTTTTTGTGCTCTGCAAATATTGAGGTTTCTTGCGTTCTTTTTGTCGAGAAAAAAAAACAAAAACAACAGTTAATCCAATTAACAAAAATAACAAAAAGAAAAAGGGCGAAAGATAATTTCAAGTCGACGCGGAAATGCCCTGCAATAACTTGATAATTGTGAATTGTAAAAAAAAGAATAACAAAAATATATTTTAATTAAATTTACTAACATAGAGATATTTATTCTTTATTTTTATAAACAATTCAGAAAATGTTCGTTAGAAATGCATAATAAATATTAAAAAAAAGTAGTTCCAATAAGTGCCTGGGAAATATTGCAAACTATTTAAAAATAACATAATAATAATTAATAAACTGAAAATATAATCAAATTATGAATTTTATATACGGTAAAGTGTAAAAACTTTAAAACTTCAATATGCATTGAATTATTGTAGATATTTTTCAATAGAATTTTAAAATAAATATTTAAAAAAAGATTCATATTTAGAAATATGAAGCTTTTCTTGAGGCAGTTCCAATAAATGCCAGGGAAATATTGCAAACTATTTAAGAATAACAATAATAATTATAAATTAAAAATATAATCAAATTATTTATTTTATATACGGTAAAGTGGAACCTAAACTTGAATATGCATTTTAATAATTTTAAAGATTTGCAAAACTTTCGAAAAAATGCCAAATGAGAGAGAGAGAGAGAGAATTTGACTGGGATGGAAAGAAAAAGAAAAAAAGTTAGAGAGTTCCGAAACTAGCCAAATGGAAACTTTGGCTCTTCTGCCGAGCGGGGCGGGGTGGGAGAGGGGTCCAATTGAGGTAATGCTTCGCTTAGGCCCGCCACTTGGCACGCATTGCTATTGTGCAGAGTACACAGTCCCCCCTCACCCTTCACCCCTCACCTCACCCCCTGTGTGTGTAGAGATATTCGGTGCGCTGTCAGCAGAGCAACAGGGCAAAGCCACGCTTCAGTCTCTTTGGGTGCGTGCTGGGGTCAACACGTAGTCGAAGCAATATATAATATAACAAGGGATATATATAGAATAGAGAGTATATACTGTTCAATTTCGATGCATTCAGTTAGGATGTGGGGGAATCATGCACTAAACACATACAATGCAACTTGCAGCCCCAACTAGAGCCAAATATGTCTTCACTGGAGCAACAGCAGAAGCGACCCTCGCTGCACTTTACCGATGCTGGCGGAACTGCAGCTGGAACTGGAGCTGAGGCGACTGCTGCCATGTCTACGTCCTCATCGCCAGCAACGACGCCGCAGGGCGGCGCTACAGGCTTCCTGCCGGACATGCCGCAGTGGAAGAAGGACTTGATACAGCGACGCAAAACGAATGTGGCACGTACAAATAATGCCACGGCGCTCAGCTCCCCAACAGCTGCAGCTGCTGATGTAGGCGCTTGCACGGTGGCCCTAACTGAACCTTCAGGTGAGTCTTACAACGCCAAACCCGGAAGCACAGTAGGGCGTATAGAGGGAAGGATCGAAAAAGCTAGCAAGCAGGGCTGGACTTGTTGGGGTTATATAATAGATCTGCAATAGTTATCTTATTGGCTACTATCGCCATAACTATCGTTTGGAGCTTAAAGCGAGTGAAGAGCAGCAAATGAAGGCAGATTTATATGAATGAAACAGTTAATAAGCAACTTATAGAAGCAGTTGCTCTACTAAACTCCTTTTAATTGTTATACCGATACTATCGCAGTGCATAAAGTGCAAAAACAATTGTCGGATTGCTTTACACGCACACATTTGCGGTATTCGTGTGCCAAACTGTTTAATAAATGATGTAGCAGATATTCGCGCTCAAAATAAACGTGATACTATCGGTATACGATATTTATACTACTCGCACTTGCAAACTGAATACAACAGGCCCCAAACTTAGTGTGAAGCCTTATCGGTTCAGGCGAATCACAGCTGATACTTATTTGTGTGTGTGTGTGTGTGTGTAGGTGTGTGTGTGTCAATATCGATTCAGCAAATTGAACGACGAGTCGATTAATCGATGTATTCCAAAACAGATGTGCCAGCTGAGGCTGTAGCTGCAATTATAGTGGGGGAGGGGGGGACTTTACAGGAAATATTGATTCATGCAGATAATCAGCAGCTGCTTCTGATCATTAACAGTTATTGCAACTGTGAATTAACACCAACTATAGCCTGACTATCGATGACGATAGCGACAACAACAACAGTTGTTGCTGCTTCTGCCTCTGCCTCAGCTGGTGCCTCTGCTGCTGCTGCGCTTATCAAGTTTTTTATCAATTGATAATTGAACTGAAATTTCGTTGCAGCCAGTTGGTTGGGCTTGTTTAGTCGACATATCTATTATTATTTTTCCACTGTTCTTTGATTTGGGCTCTGTTCTATTCTGTTCTGTTTGTTCTTTCTTCGTTTGTACATTCTGCCTTTCTCCCTTTGCTTTCTGTTCGTGGTAGTTCGCGATAATTGCAGAAGTATTTCATTATTGACAGTTAGTCGGGCTCGAATTCGAGTTCGAGTGTTGCGCATTTCTGTTGTTCTTATTTCACCTCGTCTCCCTCTCTCTCTCTTTTTGTTTTTGCGTTCTTCTTTGCAGACTCAGGTGCGACTGACGCCACAACCGCAACCGCAACAATAACTAGTCAACAACAACAACAGCATGTGAAGCGAAATGTAAGCCAAACACAACAGACAACAACAACAGTAGTAGAAACAGCAGAGGAAAAGTCTGAGAAACGTTTTACTGGAACTGGAGGTCATCAGACTTCCACGCTTCTTCCAGCCCAAAGTACACAGCAACAACAGCAGCAACCACAGCAAGGCAAAGAGTTGGCCACGGCCTTTTCAACAGAAACGCCAGCATCAGCAGCAGTAGCAGCAGCAACAACAAATGCACCAATACCAAAGCAGCGATCAAGTTTATTCAACACAAGAAGTCAATCAACTGGCAAGGAGCAGCAAGAGATTCTAAATTTGGATGCCAGAGAGCGCGAGAGAGAGCGTGACTCTGTTGGCACGGCTGTTAATGTAACAGCAACAGCAGCATTAACAGAAGTTGAGGTGAATTCAACCGGCGTCGCAATGTTCGGCCAAGGCAGCCATGGCAGCCATACTCGAAGCCGCTCTCTCGCGCGTGGTGAAGTTGAAACTGGCACAGCGACAACTGGAGCATTAACAGTAAGCAGCGCAAATGTGAAACAAACGTCGTCAGCAAATCAGTTGCAAACGAAATGCAAACTTGGACAGAGCTACGGTGCTGAAGCAGCAGCGGCAACGTCAGCGTCCATAGCGGCAACTAATTCAAAATCAAAAATATCCGACAAATTGCAGAGCAACAAGTTTATACAGAATCAACAACAGCAGCAACAACAACAACAGCAACAGCAGCAGCAACAACAAAAACAACTGGCCGCCTTGTCGCCCACAAAAGTGAAGAATAAAATGGTCGCCATGCGACCAACAACACAAAATGGCGAACATCGTCATCATCACCATCATCATGATGTTAAGAGCAGCGACGTCGACGGCGACGTCGATGTCGGCGTTGGCGAGGATCTCAGCTATGGACCCGGCATTGTGTCCAAGCTGCGCTGTCGCTACCTCAGCCTCTCGCTGCGCAGTGAGACGCAGCAGCAGAGCCAAAAGCAGCGACTGCAACGTTCCACCAGCCTCAATACGCTGCTCGATCGCACCGACGAGGACGATGAGGAGGCAGACGCCGAGGCAGAGGCAGCCGCGGAGGCAGACCAAGTGACAACTCCCACAGCAGCAGCAACAGCTGTAGGCGGCGAACAGCAACAGCAGCTGCGCAGCAGCGGCGTCGGCCCTCCGCCCATTTTGGGCGTGAAACCTCAATCCATTGCCACCACAGGCAGCGGGTACATCAAAAGCGTCAGCGTCGTGCAGCAACAGCAGCAGCAGCTGCGACAGAAGCAGCAGCAGCAACAGTTGCAGTTGCAGGCGCAGCAGCAGCAGCAGGCGGCAGTTAACGGTACACGGTCGCGTCATTTGAAGCGCGGCAACGAAGTGATGAAGCGGGCACGCTCCGTCGAGGCGCTGCTCTGCGAGAAATCCCCCTGGAACACCCAGCGACAATCAGCAACAACAGCAACAGCAACTGCCATGAACAACATGGGGGGAGGGGGGGCTGGAGGAGGAGCTGCTGCGTCAGCCACATGCGTCAGCATTGAGGATAAGATTAGCAACGCCCGCGAGCGTCTGCACAGTGGAACGGACACGGCGCCACCGAAGAGACTCACCTCGATCATTGACGACACCGAGCGACCTCCACCGGATCTGGTCAAGCAGACGCTCAAGATGTTCGAGGCGAGCGCCAACCGACGCCCGCGCACAGCACAGCGCAGCAATGGCGTGGGGGGCGTGGCCAGCAAGGTGGCCAGCTACAAGTCGATCATCAAGGAGCAGGAGAAGCAGCAGCCACTGCCACTGCCACTGGGTGGCAAACGGGGGGATTCCCTCTTGCCATTAACAGGCCAAGCGCTGGCAGCCTCCACGCCCAAGCAGCAGCGCAGCACGCCGGCTGCCTCCGCCTCCCCCTCCTCTGCCTCTGCCTCCTCCTCTTCCTATGCGCATGTGCCGGACATTATACCAAGGCAGTTGGACGCGGGCGGCACATACGACTCGCCCGTGACATCGATCACTAAACTGCTGGGACGCATGTCCATCGAGACGGAGGCGAAGGGGAAGGCGCTCAGCAAGCAGCTCGCAGCGGGTGGTGGTGCAGGGGGCACTCAGCGCTTAGTCAGCCACGAGCACGAAGAAGAGAATGAGAACGAGCACGAGCACGATATCGACGAAGGCAACGACGACGATGACGTCGCTGTCGCCGAAACTGATCCAGACGACGACGACGACGACGTCGACGTCGAAAACGAAGGCAACAACGAAGAGCGCGACGAAGGCGACGGCGACGCAGCCGACGACGTCGATGTTTGCAATGGCGATAATATGGGCGCGGCAGGCGATAACAACGTTAACGCCGTCGCAAAGCCAACGCCGACTGCGCTGCTGCCGCCGTACGATGAGGCAACAGCGACGAAGGCGGCGACGGCAGGAGGAGGCGCTCAGCAGCAGCCGCAGCAGCAGCGCTCATTCGCAGCTACCGCTCACGAGAACGCGCACGTAAACAACGCCAGCTCCAGTTCCGGCAGTAGCGGCGTCTCCTACTCCGGCAGAAAAAGTGATTCCGTAACGACAACAACAACAACAACAGCGACGGCAACGGCAACTAAGCAGATCGGCGTCATACGGCCGCTGTTGAATCAGTCGGTGAGCTCTGCTGGCTCTGGCTCCGGCTGCGTTGCCTCGAGCAGTTCTGGGACTCCATTGACCAGTCGCGAGATTGAAAAGAATCGAATCAATGAGATGAAGAAGTCAACAGCGCTGGCAGCAGACGCAGCAGCTGCGGCAGCGGCAGCAGCAGCAGTAGGAGGAGGAGTAAACTCACCAGCTGGTGGGAATAGTCTGCAGCATCTGCCACATCTGCAGCATCTGCAGCATCATCATGCAACTAGTCTCGACACCGTGATAAACACTAAGGATGCCAGCAGCGAAGCGGACTCGGCAACAGCCTCCCCCATCTGGCCCCATCTGCGCAAACGTCGCCAGCCAGCGGGACAAGGGACGGCAGCAGCAGGCGGCGGCGCATCTGGCTCTGCTGGCGTCGGCACAGCTGGTGTCAGTTCGATCCATGGGGAGGGCAACAATGCCTCCATGGTGTTCAACTTTTCCAAGAGCAGCAAGGAGGTGCCCGACTACATTGAAAGCGATGTTGTGATCTACAGACGGAAGCGCGAGCTGCCCAAGGTGAGTACACATAACAACGCAATTTCACCACACTCCCCACTCCACTCCACTCACCACACTGCACACTTGGTCACAAGCCTTTTTCGGGGACAGCTGTTGCTTTCGTTTCTTATCACAAATTACAATCGAAACTTGTTTCCTCCTTCCCCCCCCACTCTCTCTCTCTCTGCTATGCATGGAATTCGTGTGGCGCCGTTGAGCATTATTCATGCTTATATTTTCTTTATGAATTATCATTTTTCTTCTTAATCTTTGCAAGCCCCCTCACACACACACACACACTCACACGACGCACACATGCAATGCAAAGCTCGCAATACACATGTTGTTGTTTTTTTTATTTCGCCTTCCATAATAATCAAATACAAAACAAAGCGCCCACCAACTGAGCAAGAGAGAAAGAGAGAGAGGTACAAAGAGAGTGCTTGTGTATGTGAGAGAGCGTGCAAGATCATGCGCGCATTTTGGAAAGTTCAACAAAAGCAACAAAAATGCGCAAAGAATGTCAACACACACATACATACATGCACATGCACAGGCAAACACATCTCTCTCACCTCTTTTCCCCATGGTCATGCCGTAATTTTAACTCTCTCCTTCTGCCGTTCTCTGGTTCCCCTCTTCCCATCTTCCTCCTCCTCCTCCCTTCCGATAACAAAGGAAGCTGCTGCTGGAAATGCGATTCCTGCTTGAGAGTCACGTTGCGCATGACGTGACCTTCGTGCAAAGGCGCGTCCAGAGTGACGCGCGCTGCCACCATTTGTGGAAGCTGTTTGTGGAATGTGGAAACCAAATTTGCACGAAATGAGCTTTCAAGCTTGACGCGGTGACAGCGACGGCGACAGCGGCAGCGACGTCGTGCGACGTTCGATCAATGCAAATCGTGCGCTGATTAATTGCATTCTGTATGTGTGTGTTTGTGTGTGTGTGAGGCTGTGTGTGTGTATGTTTGCCTGCTTTGTTTAAGCTCAAGAAATACATAAATGTTGACTGCGCTTGCGATTGGCAAATTCTTCCTCTTCTTCGGCGATTGCACATTGCAAAAACCAGTTCCTACACACACATACACACATGCACAGAATAACAGAGAGAGCGGAAGAGACGGACACATATTACGATATTTGTTCGTTGTTCTTTGCTTCCTGCACACAAACACATACACAAAGCTGCATACACATATACTGACTGGTAGAGGAATTGACGTCGCTGTGTGGTGAATAAGCGCAATGAGTTTAACAGAGCGCTGTAGTGGACTTTTGAGGGTCGTTGTGGAGTATGTGCAAGGGGGGAGTAGTGGAGCAGCAGGCGCCGTGGGTGCACAGCTGTTTTAGCGCAACTGAGTTGAATTAGCAACATTCTGCCCGTCTCTCTCTCACTCTCACGCTTTGTTGCTCACTCTCTCTCGCCGTGTTCTCTTTTACCGCTGTGTTGTTGGCACAGACGACGCTGAAAAGCAAAACCCGTTTGTATGTGGGCTTTTTTCTGTTGTTGTTCTTGCTGTTGCTGTTACTGTTGTTGCTGTTGTTGTTGTTGTTCCTCTTCGCTTCGCTTCGGCACTGAACTCAATTTTGTCAATTCTTTTTTGGACTCGTTCAATTCTGTGCTCGCTTTTGCCTTGTTCTTGTTTGGTCTCTTTGTTTTTTTCTTTCTTTTATGTATGTTTCTCTCTGTGTATGTGTGTGTGTTGTTTTTTATGCTATCTCTGCGTGAACTTTATTATCTGCCTGCCTTCTGTTGGTATATGCCGCGTTCATTAGGTTTTGACATGGCGAGAAATGGGACAGCTGTGATTCAGCGCACTCCGATATCGACCTCGAAATGCCCCTTGCCCCCTTCCCTCGCCCCCCACTGTACACCCTTTGAAAGCACATCTCTCTCATGGATCGATCGATCTTTGTTGGGTTTCACTTATCCCGTTTTGAGCGAAGCATCATCAAATCTTCTTTCTTTCTTCTCTTCTTCTTTGCAGCCCACTGACTCCGGCTTTGTACTGCTCGGCGATCTATCGGTGGAGACATCGACAGACACTGACTACGATGATTACTCGATGTGTCCGCCATCTCCGTGCGATGTTGAGTTCGAGAATGCGAATATTGTGATTGACGGCAAGTCAAGCATACGACAAAAATCCAAAGATTCATCGGTGAGTATTGTTACTATTACTATTATTATTATTGTTAATAATAAACTGGATTTGTTTATTATATTATATATATTTATAAGCTAACGACCTTGTGCCTTGTGTACTTCTTTTCTTTTTGACATTCCATGAGCATGAATGGACAAGTAACTTAATTAATTACATATGTTATTTAACATTACATTATGGACAAGTAACTTAATTATGTTATTTTACATTACATTATGCTTTACCAGAACAGCTGATTTACTCTTATGCTAATTAACATTACAGATCATACACATTTATGCCAACAATTATTATTATTGGGAAATGCGGAAACGGGCGAGGACTGAGACTGAGACAGAGACTGATACTGACCTCGATTACGTACATATCATTGCCATGTTGTAGTATCGTATCGTATATGGGGAGGGGGGGGGGAATATACCGTACATGCATACGATACGAGTACACACACAAGTTAAGTTCCTGCCGTGTGTGACTAACTAAATTTCGAGTGGTATTTAGTATATAGCCTACCATGACTAATGCCAGATAGTGTGGGTTCTTTTTGCTATTGCTTTCATTACGTTTCGTTTCTTTTTCGCGATTGTTATTTTGTTTGAAAAGGATAAGATAAGATTGGTCGATGGTCGATGGTCTGCGGGGACTTCATTTTTATATTATTTTCATGTTTTAAAAAGAAACTAAGCAAAATACCAGAGGAATGTTGTGCTTGACCATTTTGGGGTTTGGAGTAGTTGGAGGGGGACGCGATTAGATAGCGAGCAAGCATGGACTGGGCTTGGCTGACCAAGAGGCCTATGCCAGTTACTACTATTCAAATAAGGGAGCCTATGTCTCTTCTCTTCTCTTCCTCCCCCTCTCTCGTTCGTTCTGCAAGTGTGGCCCGAATTTCACTTTCGGTTGTGGCATTTCAAACAATTGACGCAGCTATTTTTTTGCTCGCTATTAAGGGCAGGCAGCAGCAGCTAGAAGAATCAGCAAGAAGAAACGGAAGCAGAAACGGAATCGACTCGACAAGCTCCACTTTCCTTGGCATCTGAGAGAGAGAGAGAGAGAACAGAAAGAAAGAAGAGATCGCAAGTTTGTTTAACATGCTGTTAAGCTGTTAACATGCGCGTAATCTGTTGCGCTTTTTGGTTTATGGTGAGAGGGGGAGCAGGGTCAGCGAAGGGGCGAAGGGTCTGCAAAGGGAGAGGAGGGAGGGTATTTCGGAAGTCGGTCGAGCTGCGATATGCGTGCTGTATCTCTCTCTCTCTCTCTCTCTCTCTCTCTCTCTCTCTCTCTCTGTTGTACGCGCTTGTCACTTCCTTGTGCGTTATCTATCGTTAGTTAGTTATTTATTTATTCAGTCGCTATTAATCAAACTGCATTAAAAGTGCTGCGGCTTCTAGTTGCTTGCCTTCTATTGGGAGGGGGGAGGGGAAGGGTGGGGTTGCGTCAGGTGCGTTTCATCAATGTGACAGATATGAGAACAGGTTTGTCAAAGTAGATGAAATGTGGTTTGTGGAAGCATATGCAACAGGAGGAGTTGAGCACGGGAAAGGAAGAGCAGGTGCAGGGGGAAGAGTCTCTGTGGAGTGATAGAGAGCTGTCCATCCCCAGCTATGCATTAAGCCACGCCCACTTGGCATATTTGCTTTAGCTGTAATGCGCCCAATTGTTTTACTTATGCAACATTATTCTCAATTGTCTTGGGGCACAAAGCACCCCCTCTTGACAGGGGGGCCGTCGAGTGGCTGTGGATTGTAGACTGTGGCTTCTTTCTTGTTTACTTAACACTAAATACGTTTTGTTTCCGTTTCCGTTCTCTTTGCAGTTCCGCGTACAATTCAACGACACGTTAACGTCAACGTTTGAATATCCCTCCGAGGCATCGCAGGCCATTGACGATCCACAGTACGCTGATCCTCACGCCAATGTCAGCAAGCACCATCAGCTGTTGTACGAGGAGCAGATCATGTTGCAGCACCATCAGCAGCAGCAACAACAGCAGCATAAGCAGCAACACCATCATGTGACTGTTGATGAGATAATCGAGCTTCCAACATCCACAGCCACATCGACGTCGGCTTCGGCGTCGCACAAGCCGTCAGCGACCAGTGCAATGCTGGGCAATTTACCATTAGGTAAGTGGCAACCCTATGCAGTTACATACATCAACCCTCCCCCTCCCCCAACAACCCCCCAACCACTCCAAACTCCCCCAAGAGTCCAAGAATGTCAAGAATGCCGTCTTGCTGTATGTCTGCCAGCCTGCCTGTCTCTCTCTCTCTCTCTATCTCTTTCTGTCTCTCACACACACTGTCTATCTGCATCTCTCTCTCTCTTTGTCTGTCTCTCTCTCTCTCTCTCTTTCTGTATGTTTGTAGTGCTGTGCTCTCTTGAGTTTATATCCTCATTTTGTTATAGATTTAACATTATTGTTTACTAGCGCCATCTGGCGGGGGCTTACAGAAGCAACAACAACAACATAACAAAACTCACCACACACATTAAGTTCATGCATCCCCCTTAGAAGACAAGAAACACACCACACTCACTCACACTCGTACAATTTGCATGCCTGCTGGCCAGTGTTGCCAGACAGTTTTACGTATAATCTGAACTTTACAGAAAAGGACGCTGTTACTGTTACTGTTAACAGTGCGTCTGCCTCTGCCTCTGCCTCTGCCTCTGCCACTGCCAGAGCTGGCTGCTGCGGCCAGTTTCGCATGTTGCAGCTGTCGTGGCGTCGTATGTTGCTGCCACATGGCAAGCAGATGTTGAAAAGCTTTCGCAAGCTAATTCAGCTCATCAGGTGGGTGCAAGCTCAAGCAGCCAAGCTACCCCGCCCCGCCCCGCCCCTTGACTCTACCAACCCCACCAACTCAAACTATGCTACATCTTTAGCTCCGTCCCCCCTCGCCCCCACACTACGACCCCTATGAGCCCCTCGAATCCGTTATACATAAACACACGCACCACCAACCGCCACCACCACCACCACCGATCCACACAGTTGCACAGCGCAGCAGCAGCTGGTCAGGCTTCTCAAACCTCACGCATATTTGCAGATTGCCCAAGTTTAGCGAGGGTTATTATCTTGCAACAGCAACAGCAACAGCCACACTTGCCACAAGCACTGCCACAACAACAACGAGAACAGCAGCAACCGCCGCCAGCAGTAACGAAGCCACAGCCACAGCAGAAGCCGCCAGCAGTGGCGCCACAGCAGAAGCCGCCAGCAGTGGCGCCACAGCGTCGTAGGGCGTCGGTGCTGTTGAAGCCACAATACGCCTGCTTTCTGCAGCACGATGACGATGCACTGCAGCAGCAATCGCAGCCCAAGCAAACGAAGCAGGCACGCAAAGCTGCCTCCTTCTCGCAGCAGCAGCAGCAGAGTAAATATTGCAAACCCATTCCTGCAACAACAACAGCAACAACAACAACAATCACAGCTAAAACAACTAAGCCAGCAACAACAAGAACAACTGCGGAACGTCGTCGCGCCAGTCTGCCTCTGCCCATAGCCCAGCATTGCCTCCTGTTGTCCTCCTCATCATCGTCTCCGTCTCCGTCGTCGTCGTCGTCGTCGTCGCTAACGCTTCCCAATGCCAGCAGCGCTCTGCTGCAGACACGCATTCCAGGCAACACGCTCTACTATGTGTGATACGGAACCGCTTCCAGCTACCAGCTTCAGCTCTCTCACCTCTTGAACACCTTCTGCCTGCACACAGTATCAACGAAACGTAGGCAAAAGCGATAAGCTACACTCCCCTCCCCCTCTCTCCCTCTCCCCCTCTCTCGCTCTCTCGTTAGTCGCTACTCGCTTTGGTTTGTGGCACCCTTTACGCTCTAATTGGTTACAGATGCGCTGCGAGTGAAGTCGTCTTACTTGTTAACCTGGTAGAGGAGCCTGCAGTGTTGTATTCTCTCGCTACAGCTGTTAACGAGTGATTGCTTTACTCGCTACTCGTTCTCTCTAACTTGTTAAACCCATGAAGCTTTAAGTCGATAACGCTTTATTCCTAGTTCTGGGTTGATGGTTGATGTCGTCTGGCTATCCTGGTAGAGGAGCCTGCAGTGTTGTATTCTCTCGCTACAGCTGTTAAAGAGTGATCACGCTACTCGCTACTCGCTACTCGTTCTGGTAGAGCACTCTCTAACTTGTTAAACCCATGAAGTCGTCAGTCAATATTGCTTTATTCCTGGTTATTGGTTGATGTCCTTTTACTTGCTAACCTGGTAGAGGATCCTGGTTTATTGTATTCTCTCGCTACAGCTGATAGCGAGTGATTGCTTTACTCGCTACTCGTTCTGGTAGACCACTCTCTACCTTGTTAAACCCATGAAGCCTTTAGTCAATATAGCTTTATTCCTAGTAACTCAGGGGACACCGTGCAACCTCCCCCCCACTTAGTTATTAAGACCCAAGTTCGCTATGGTACTGGGCCCCTACAAAGCAACCCATCAAGAGCTGCTCTTCCAGTTGAATCCCCCCCACCAACCCCCTTAAACACGCCAGACGATATTGATTATATTCTATTGCATCCTTAGATCACCTTCTAGTATATATTGTAAAGCTTTTGGCTTAAGTATTTCGTATTTTTCCCGCGATCTGGCAGCATCGCAAGCTGTTGTACATATGAATGTGTTTGTGTATGGGTTAAGTGCATGTTTAACTAGCTTGGGGCTTTCGTAGTGCTAACCAATATATATAAAATGGCTTTATTTAGATACATATTTACTACTAACCCTACAAACTTAAGAATATTTCTACTAATTGCGCCTTTCATTTTGTTCTTTGTTCTTTCTTTCTTGTTTTTCTCTACCGTTTTCTCTTCTTTTTGTTTTTGTTTTTCTTCTTGTGTTTTACTAATTTCTTTTGCAGATATTATTTAAATCGAAATAACCCAAATAATATCTACAAAACATACAATACATGAGAACTATAATTGAAATGAAATAATCAAATGATAAATGAAATGGGAGCTAAACTGACGGGGATAAAGCCAGAAGGGAACAACAACAACAACACACCCGAACAACAACTACAACTACAACAAGAACAAGAACCACCTCTAACCAACCACAAATCTATGCACCGACTTCGCCCGACCGCCCGCCCGCCCGTCTCCTCTCGATAATCAGATAATCCCCCTCTCTGGTGCTGGTGTTCCATTGCCGCGAAGCCTAACAAGTCCAATCAAAATCAAACTAATCGCCAATTCATATTCTACCATAATTCTTAAGGTAACTAACCCCCCCGTCGTGTTCTCTCTTCCTCCACCTTACAACCAACCAAGCAAGCAACCCCATTCGATTGCAATTGTTCAGATCTAACCGGAGATATAACTATACTACTAATTCTCGCCGCATATCGCAAATCGAATCGATTGTCAACTAATCCATTCCCTTTTCCCTTGCAGGCTCGACAGCTCTGGGCTTCTACACGCCCGTCAAGGCCTCGCCCATGGACAGCCTCTTTCAGCTGGGCGTGACGCGCTACAATCCCCCGGATAGTCCCAGCGCCGCCACCTCCAATGGCAACTTGAACAGCAATGGCAATGAAAATGGCAGCATAATGGGACTGGGCGAGGGTCTCATTAAGGATGAGGAGGAGAGCGAACAGAAGGAGAGGGACGACGACGAGGACGATGTGGATTATTTGATGTCTGGCGGCGGCATTGTGTACAGTGAAGGCACGCAGAAGACGGATTTATTGTACTGAATCGAAATCCGATTTCTATATACATATACCACATATACATATACATATATATATCTATATATATATACCATTTATGAAGTCCGTTCTTGATGTGATCTGTTGCCGTGTCGGGATCTGCGCCGTTTCGTTTATGAAATACGTATATATTATTACTATTATAATTATAATTCGTAAGTTGTAGGGCTAAAATACGATACGATACAGTTGCAACAGTGTTTATTATTACAATTATTATTTTTTTTTTTTTTATAAATTTATATATATATACATATACATAATGCTACTATATATATTAGTTCTTATTGTAATGTATCTTGGGCCGACTTGACCCATTTGGCAAGTGCGCATTTGTATTTGTATTCCATTTACAGTATCTATATGGATTTCTTTTTTGGTACGTCTATATACATTTATATATACACATATATAAATGAAGCATATACTTACTTTGATTTGAGAACAAGAAGGAGAAGATAAGAGGTAGGAAAAGAGAAATATTGTAAACACCGAGGTTGAGCCACTGGTAATTCAAAGCCACATTAAAGCCCCGTTGTGGAGTATTAATAAATAATAAGCATTAAGCAAAGTAAACGAAAATCAAGACGTTTTTCATGCATGCTCCTCCGCCTCCCTTAGCCCCGCCCCTTTCCCATTTTTTCAGCTTTATTGCGAAACAATGAAAACGTAAACATTTGCCTCATAATTATTACATACATACATACATTAGCGTTTATTTAATATTTTTACAATTGTATTCCATAAAACAAAACAAAAACGAAATATAATTAAAACATGAAAAAGTACTGAAATTCAAAAATGCGTTACTTTGCTTTTTGGCGGTCGGTGATACAGTGGCAACGTCGCTCTACGACTCAGTGGCAGCCTCGTGCTGGCTGTGCTGTGTAGTTGATACAGTGGCAACGTTGCTCTACGACTTGGTGGCAACGTCGAGTGAGTGCTGTGCAGTTGTTGACACAGTGGCAACGTCGTGCGCTGTGTGACCGCACTGTTAATCTCATTGGCATTTATGGTGTTATCGGAACGCAGCTGTTTCTGTTGCTCGTCCCATCAACACACTAATCGGCCTATCGATAACTGCTTTATTTTGTGGTATTGTAGATGTTTCGCTAGTATTGTGATTGTGTCCAAAATACAGGGTTTTGTTTGCCTAGTTTCAAATCCCCCCCGAATCAAGCTAAAAGTTATGCCAGAAACGCAGCGCAACTCAAGCAGCTCTCCGTACGGCCCGTGTATGTGCAATGGCAACTCCCCCCGTCGGGCAGCTGTATTACTTTTAACCTTAGTTGACATTGAAATGTACCCGCTAGAGGCGGACACAGTGCGTCTCTCTGCTGTCGTATGTCTGTGTTCTGTTTTGTTGTGTGTCCCGTGTGTGTGTGTGAGTGTGTGCTAGAAAAGGAGAACAAATATTGAAGCAGACAACTCCATGTGCCATGTAGACGCGCCTCCAACTTCGCCTCACTCCAGAGTAGCGAACGTGCCATTGAAGTGGAAGTAATAAATGCAAATGCAAAAGCAGAAGCCGATATTGACCGAAGCAGCAGAGCAGCAGCGTCCGCGAAGGTGGCAAACAGAGCGACCACGACGGCGATCGCGACCGCGACGTCGACTGCGGCAGCTTGAGCAAATTCGGATTCAGTTTCGGCGAGTGCTTTATGCTAGTAAAGTGCATTCGAGACAGATCAAAACAAACAGCCGAAAATCAATGAGAGAGAGATTAGCAGCACGAGAGAGACAGAGACAGAACGAGTGTGTGTGAGAGGGAGAGAGAGAGCAGCTGATGAGTGAGTGAATGTGCGGGGGCAGCGAGTGTAATTACAAGTGTGATAAAGTTGGAACGCATTTGTCGCCATTTATTGGGCCACGCGTTGTGTAATCATTCATAAGTAGTGCATATACATATATATACACATATCTATACCATATACATGTATACTATGTGTATATACATACATATATGCAAATGCTTATTCTCTTTGATTTCATTTCATTTGATTTTATTTGATTTTTTGTTCTGTTTAAATCGATTTGTTGTAGTTGTTGGCATTCGCTATTAATTAAATCAGCAGCAGCCGTCGCAGTCGCAGCACAGCAGCAGCGCAGCAGCAGCAGCAGCCGTAACAACAGCTGAGTGTGAGCGAGTGAGTGTGAGTGAATGTGTGTGGGAATGAGAGAGACGGAGCGAAAGCGAGAGCAGCAGCAGCCCACATTTGACTTCCACAATAACAACACCACTAACAACAACAACAACAATTGCTTCTTACACAAAGTCAGCAGCAGCAGCAGCAGCACCAGCCTGAGCTGCAAAACACCGGCACAATATCAGCGAACGCCGACGGCGACGTCAACGTTGACGCCAACGATTTGTTGGTAATTAAAAGGAAACTCAACGAAGGCAGCAGCAGCGGCAGCGGCCCCCCCAGTCGCACCGGCAGAAGGCAGACGGCGTCGCAGTCGGAGGCGCAGTCGCAAGTTGTCGGCACATAACGGAACAGATTCAATTCGTGCAGCGATCGCGTCACGTCGTGTCGCCTCAAGTCGCGTCGCGTATAAAAATAGCAACACGCTGAAAGAAAGAACGAACGAGTGTGAGAGAGAGAGAGAGAGAGTAAAGTGACAGAGGGCAAGAGAGAGAGTGAGCGTAGTAGACTCTATTCAAATCAACATCCACACATAACTGCAAATTGTGGATTACACTTTAATAACAACAACAACAACAGCAAGAAGAACAACAATAAAACGAGAGTAATAACAACACGCGCAGCAGCAACAACACTGACAGAGTGGGAGAGAGAGAGATATTGAGAGGGTGAGGGTGAGGGTGAGAGAGTGAAGTGAAAGACGCGCCGCCCTGTCGCTGCGCCGTCTGAGAAGGCCGCCAAAATTTCACTGGATCTAATGGCCAAAGACGAGGAGGATGATCTGCTGCCCGACAAGGATGCGGCCAAGGGATTCTATGCCAAATATGAGCCCAAGGAGATACTGGGCAGGTAAGTAACAGCGCGGGGGGACGGGGGTTGCATTGTAAGCCCAAGTCCAATTGGCTGTGGGTCGAAAGGGGAATTGGAAGTGAGCAGCTCGACTCTTGGAGTTATCTTCTACGCGGCTCTTCTTCAGTTACCAATTCCACGAAATGAACTGCGATAATTAATCTTCCCATCCCTCCTCAGGAGTGTGTTTCAAAACAAATGCCAACTTGGCGATACGTGCCCTTTTTTTAACCGAATTATTTCGCGAATCGGCATCGAGTTTCATGTGAAAATTCGCTCTCTCTCTTTGGCACCTTCGCACCAAAAGCCAGAAGCAAAAAAACAATACAAAACGAAGAAGAAAACAAATATAAGAATCAATTGCCGGCACAGTCAACTGAACAACTTAGACTACGAACTAGTTCAATAGATTCGATTCGATCAAAACAAATTCAAGAAAGAACAGTTCCTTGCAATAGTTGCGAGGTATAACTAAACAGAAGGGGGGTGGGGAAGGGGGTAGCCAACAACAACAAGCAACTTCGTGTGCAGACTGAAGAGAGACTGCACTCTGTCAAGTGGAAATTGGAAAACCTCTATGGAAAATAACACAAAACTGGTTTCTCTTCGAAAATTTTCCATTTGCGACGTCTATAAATAGAGACGTCTTCAAAATATTCCACTGCAGACTTATAAATAAGAGAGAAATAGATCTTAACTTGGTATAACACATAGTAAACTAGTGTATTATGTGTTGAAAGGAGTTGGGGATATGCTAAATTAGACTTGATCTTAAGATTAATGCAGAACAGTTAGTAAAGGTGTTTGCTTTCCAACTGTTATACCTCCTTGGATCACAGAGGTATTCATAATATTCTTACTTTATGTTATTAGTAACACTCTGCAAACTTTACTACTTCTTGTACTGTATACTTGGTGTTAAACAGGAATGAGGCTATGCTAAATAACATTTGATGTTAAGATTAATGCAGAACAGTCTGTTATACCTGCTCCGAGATATGTTCGTTTCATGTTATTCTTACTTTATGTTATGTTAATGCTCTGCAACCTTTATGACTTCTTGTTCTATGTATATACTCTGTTATTGCTGAACTCATTAGCAAGTTGTCAACAATCTCTTTTGCTGAGGGATGCCCTTTGGGAAAGAGAGTAGAGGGTATTCGGCATAGCGTATTGTGTCCGATCAATGCTCCGCTTGTTATTGTTATTATTATTATTGTTATTGTTGCTTGCCATTGTGCCTCGTCTGCAGAATTCTAGACTCTTGTTGATTTCTGCGAACGGGTTGCCTAACTAGGCGATGACTCAAAGACTCGGGCACATGCAAAGACGTGTGAACTGTCACGACATCTTGGTCTGGGGTTTGCAGTAACCTTGAGTTGAACTTCAGGAAGCTAGATAGACTGACAGATAGGTAGGCAAGGTAGGAGCGGAAGAGGAGGGAAGCAGGAGGAGGAGGAGGGTGGCTGTTACATTAGTATGTAAATAGTTTATAGAGCTGTAAATAGTGTCGGGAAAAAGGGCGCTTATCATGGCTCTGTAATCATCATCATCATGATCATCATTGGGGATTAGATAAATCGTAACATGTCAAAACAGAATGCAAGAGTCTTAAACTAATTAAGCTTATCTTTCTCTCTCTCTCTCGTTCTCTCACACTCTCACCTACCACAGGGGCATCAGCTCGACGGTGCGTCGTTGCATCGAGAAGGAGACGGGGAAGGAGTTTGCTGCCAAGATCATCGATCTGGGCGCCACAACGGAGGCGGGCGAAACGAATCCATATCATATGCTCGAAGCAACCAGACAGGAAATCTCAATCTTACGCCAAGTGATGGGGCATCCCTATATAAGTGGGTGTAGCACACACAGTATAACAGTGTATAACACTTGATTAACGTTTGTTGTCCTTCACACAGTTGACCTGCAGGACGTGTTCGAGTCGGATGCATTTGTATTTCTCGTATTCGAGCTGTGCCCCAAGGGCGAGCTCTTCGACTATTTGACGTCGGTGGTGACGCTCTCGGAGAAGAAGACCCGCACCATCATGCGACAGATATTCGAGGGGGTCGAGTACATACACGCCAAGAACATTGTCCATCGCGATCTGAAGCCAGAGAACATATTGCTGGACGAGAATCACAATGTTAAGATCACCGACTTTGGGTTCGCCAGGCAGCTGCATGAGGGCGAGAAACTTACAGGTGAACTGAACACACACACACACACACACACAGCAGGGTCTAATAAGAATCTTATGTAGATTGCCTGGCAATGTCAAGTCTGTAGAATAGAACAGTATAAAGTAGAACTGTATGTTGCCAGGGTTGCCAGACAGATCTACTGTGCAGTCAGTAGGCTGCCCATGGCAATAATTGGTAATCCACTGGAGATTGTCTAGGAATGTCAAGACTATGCTAATAGAAAAGTCCTCTCGGCACTTCTTTAGCAGTTTATATACCGTTATATAGGGTTGCCAGAAAGGTCTGCCTACCCCAGTAATCAGTAATCTCCGCACTAAACCAGCACACAGGCTCAACATTAGTAGAATTTACTGTTAAATCAGTAGTATTGGGTTGACCGAAAAGAAGCCGGTGATCATATGATCATATGATCATGTATGCTTGATTGTGGTATATTTAACTTGTCTCCAATCTCACGCTCAGTTACATGACGATCCGCTTCGATTAAAGCCTTGATAACCTCATCATCAACTGCACTTGGCCGACCTGAACGTGGCTTGTCTTTGAGTGAAGAATCTCCCAAACGGAATTTGACAAACCAACTTTGACACTGTGTTTCTTTTAAGGCTTTGTCACCCTACACATCACTAAACTTTTTAGCAACCTGAGCTGCATTTTTCCTTTACGGAAATAATAAAGTAAAATATGACGAAAATGCTCCTTTGTGGGCTGCATATTAAAATTGCCGCCAAACAAACAAATATAAACAAAATTATGCGCGCTTTTTTTCTAAAGCAAGCTAAAAGTGCCAGCTGATAACTGACAAAAGAAAGAATGCAATAACAGAGTGAAAAGCCCTTCAAAAAAATTGTCAATATATTGCATGCAAAATCAGCGGTTTCCTTTCGGCCAAACCAATATAATCATATTTGTATTAAATTATGATTCAATATACAGTGTAACTGTCTGTGTTTAGCGTAATATAGAGTTGTCAGATGTGTCTACTGTGTGATCAGTATTCTGCCTACCCCAGTAATCAGTAATCTCCGCACTAAACCAGCACACAGGCTGAATTTACCGATATCTGATAAATTAGTAATAGATATGGCAAGCGTACCAAAGAAACCGTGATCTATGTAATGCCAATGCTGAATATTAGTAGAATTTGCTGTTAAATCAGTAGTAGATATGGCAACTCTGCCATACTAACTGTGATCTATGTCATGGGAGAAGCACATCCTACAAATAGAAGCACATCTGAATTAGGTATAATAAGTTTCTTCCAGTTAATGTAGTAGCAAATGCTCTCTCTCCCTTTCTCATACCGTCTCTCCAACTGTCTCGCTCTAATCCGCTTGCTTTCACACACAGATTTGTGCGGCACACCGGGCTATCTGGCGCCAGAGACGCTCAAGTGCAACATGTTCGAGGGCTCACCAGGCTATTCGCAGGAGGTGGACATGTATGTATGCGCACAGGGGGATACCCTGTAAAGAAGACCTACATGTGCATCTTCACACACACTTGTCTTTTTTTGCAGTTGGGCCTGCGGCGTCATTATGTTCACCCTCCTCGTGGGCTGCCCCCCTTTCTGGCATCGCAAGCAGATGGTGATGCTACGCAACATAATGGAGGGTAAATACAGTTTCACCTCGCCCGAGTGGGCCGATATATCAGGTAAGTTTGCACTAGAATGAGAGGGAGAGAGAGAGTACAATCGTACTGATTGTCTTTGTCTCCTTCTTTGCAGAGGATCCCAAAGATCTGATACGAAAATGTCTAGTCGTTGATCCGGCGCAACGTATCACGGTCAAGGAAGTATTAAGACATCCATTCTTCAATCAAATGGTAAGTGACGTTACCCCCGCCCCGCGGCTCTCCCTCCTCCACCACAGCAATAGCAGCAGCCCTGCCCGACTACCCCCCAGCGGGGGAGGGATTAATGTCTCGATTCTAGTCAGAGTTATATACAATATTAGCATATGATATATATATATATAAGTGCATACAAGTTGTACAGCTCAAATCAGTTCAGTTCAGATTCAGGAACAGATTCAGATTCAGGGTCTATATAGAGCGCACCTACACACCTCACATAACACCTGGTAACTATACACAAGTCCCAAGACCCCCCTCTCCTACAGGCATAACTAGAGCTCCACAAGAAGCTGTTGCTGCCTCAACTAATTGAGGATTGTCTCTAAACACACACAACCACAAGACTTCCCCCTTTCCCCACACACACAAACATACCCACACTTTGTGACTCACACGCCCAATTAACTGCTTTTTATACCAATACACGAATATATATAATATATATCCACATACTGCGTAAGCTTCCCTCTGGTATCTGCCTATCAAACTGTCTTCCTCTTTCCCTCTTTCCCTCTCTCCCTCTTTCCCTGTTTCCCCTCAGTTAGGAGCTTATTTCAATTCAACTTCCTGTTTTGCATTCGAGAACCTTTCTATGATTTTGATTTTGATTTTGATTTGAAATTCGATTATTTTTATATACAACGTACATTTTTCTCTTTTTTTCTTACATATAACGAATATACAAATATATACAAAAATACGTTTACTTTACACGCTTTTCCAAATCAAAAAACAATGCAAAATATATTTATTAATTTCGCAATACCAAAAACCAAAAAACAAAAGTTGTTCGAGCAAAACATCGATGGCCTCAAGCGCAGCCTGTCGACCAAGTCCCGCAGAATGAGTCGGATCACAGAAATCGCACTGGTAACGAATTATATACGGACTAACCCCAACAACAACAACAACAACAATTACTACTACTACATATCTGTAACAACAACAACGATAACGATAACGATAATAATAACAACGAATAATAATAATAAAAAACGAAGCAGAAACGAAGAAAACAATTCTCACATCTGTTGCATTTGCATTGTGTTCTCAGATCCGATTCGTTGCGATCCCCCCCCTCTAATCCGATGTGTGATCCGATCCGATCACTTCAATATTCTAACACTATGTTCTTTTGTATGTATGTGTTTGTAATCCTATTAGCCCAATAATCGTGCTCGTGCTCGTGCTCGTGACCATTTCCTCATGTGCAACCTCTAAAAACAAAAATACTACACATACTATATATACCTACTATATCTATCTATATATAAACTTTTACGTCTTTATATTGCATATGCATTTTGCTAGTCTAGTCTAGTCTAAAGCGAGTTTTTTGCATTACGTATTTTGCTTGTTCGTTGTCCTGCCTACAAACCTTACCCCTACCCCACTCAAGCCCCCCCTGAAGTCATTGCAAGAGTAACAGTTCGGCTTACTGCTCAGCGCATGTTAAGCCTCTGTTAAGCAACAGTAACAGTTTGGCTTGATGCTCAGCGCGTGTTAAGTCTCTGTTAAGCCAGCGTTGCATTAGCATTAACATTTCCATGGTGTTAACATGGGCAGCGCTGCCGTGTGTGTGCACGGAAGAAGAGAGGGGTGACAAAAGAAAGCAGAAAGGAGAAAGGTGCATATAAATCAAAGATAAATGGGCTGCAGATTAAGATATATGATACATAGGTCTAGCTTAGATTTACAGTGCGTGGATTTCTCTCTCTTTTCATTTGTTATACGATTATTTTTTATCCCAAACATATTGACAATTTTGATTCATCATTTTCTTTGCGTTCTTCCTTTCAAAACCAAAAACACTCCCCCCACCCCCTGCCATTTTTGCTGCCTGCCGATTGCGATTGCACTTTGCCAATATTCTCACTCTCAAAAAATCAAAAACTGAATACAAAAAAAAACCAACAAAAATACCAAAACGAAATGCGGTATTTAATTAGGTTCTAATGGGTGATCTAGCGCGGCATCCATACGCGGCGCCGCACCAGCTGCATCCGAACCCAAGTATCAGAACCTACCTCAACTACCTGGGTCCAAGTCAGCTGCAGCCGCAGCAGAGTCAAAATCAGGCCACGGCGCTGTCCTACGCGACGAATCGCTGCGGCAACTCGTATATTTACTTCAGTGCGCCGCAGAGTTCGTACTCCTCGAATCGGCTGCGTGACGACAGCTGCATGACGACGTCACCCGAGGCAGCGGAGAGACAGCATCAGCAGCAAACGGAAGCAGCGGCAGCGGCGGCGAGCACAGCAGCATCAACATCAGCGTATAATTCCAACTTCACCACAAATTCCACCACCTCCAACTCCACCTCCTCCTCATTGACACTCACGGCCACAGTGTACTATCAGCAGCAGCAACAGCAGCTGCAGGAACTGCAGCAGCATCAACAGCAACAGCAGCACACGACGCAGACCGGTGCCGGCGATAACGATAACGATAAATATGAGAGTTCGGCAAATGCAAATGCAAAACATTTATTGTATCCATCAGAGCAGGCAGGTTTTCCTTTGTTTTTTTTCATTTCTTTTTCTCTTTAATTCTCACTTAACTATTTAGTATACACACACGCAGTTATCGATTGCTATCGATAAAACACTAGTGCTTTTTAGTTGATTTGACCAGCGCATCATTTCCCATTCATAACTTTCATCAGAGTTGCAGCCATCAATCACACACACACACACACACACACAAACACCTACACAAAGTTACGTATATTCAGCTTTGTGACAAGGAACACACCACACACACGATACTCACCACATTCACGGCTCAACTCACCGCACTGAAGCTGCTGTAGCACAGGGTGCAGAGCATCACATTCACTCTATCTATCTCTCTACTCTCTCTCTCGCTATCTGTCACCCTTCTACGCTGGTTATATTTTTGGCACACTGGTACACGGCACATTTGTTAAACATTCAATTAGCTGTACACTGATCTTACTTTATTGTATTAATTCTTTTTAGCTGTTGCTAGTCGTATTTGAAATATACAAAATAAACGAACTGTTTGTATTATATGCACCTTTATAGTATCAATAATTATATACATGTTTGGTAGTATATAAATATCGTTGGGTTAACCGGAACTGAACATTCAAACAGCTTAAACGGATAAGTTCGTTGTAGTAGTATTTCAATTAATATCGTATCTACATATGTTCTCACTAATCACAATGCTCCTGTATCTGTAGTTAATGCTCTCCCATCAAAAAAGACTTCACTTTGCAATATCTGCATGAATGTTGAATAATTATTAAAAAACATACAAACATATTAATATTTGTGGTTAAGTACATATGTATACATATCTCTCTCACTCTCTCTCTACGTAGATATTAAATTATGTTTAAAAATGAAAATAAGAAACAATTACGCTTACCGATTCACTGACAATGTTTTTTGTTTTGTTTTTAATTTCTCCTCTGTATGATTTTAAATACACGTTTTGTTTGTGTGTGTCATGTTCTCAATATTATCAGAGTCTCAACGCCCTTATAAGATGTGTGTCTATAAGTCGGTGTTGTGGAGACTCCCTTGTGAGTAAACCAAAGTAAAACTGAGAAAACCATTAGCTACATTAAAGTATATCTATGCTATAGTTAAACAGTTCTAAATATCTATATACTCTATACTCTATATTTGCTCTATATGTCTACATATAGGCTTGCATGTACACACGCATACATGCAAGCGTATATCTTATGTGTGTGTGTTGTCCTCGAGTGCGTTCGATATATTCGAATTTCGAATTAACCACAATTTTTGATTTCACCAAATCCCTTTTCTTTGTATTATTTGCTTTGCTTTCGTCCCACACAAACAAACACTAACACTCTCACGCACACACAGAGTACACACTCAGAGATAGAGAGACTCAAAATAGGACAATTGTTGTTGCGTATGGGCCGCAGAGAGAGGCTGCAAAGCTCTCACTTAACCTTAACATGATTATGTTAACTGCCAGCATTAATATCACGCAATTAACAGCCGCTCTCTCCCTCTCTGATGCTCCTTACACACATACACACACACACACAAACACTCACCACGTCATTGTCTTGTAGCGAAAGTTGAAATGCATTTTCTATTGATGCGTCTGTCTAATGTGATCTGTAAAGTGTCTAACTTACACCCAGACAATCACTTACACATACATATACACTCACAGCAGCTAACACGTTGAAGCCATTGTAACCCCGTTTAACCCTCATGGCGAATGGACTTGAACTAAAACTAAAATAAACAAAAACCCTAAAAAATTAAAACTAATTAATGAAACCCAAATAGGGAGAAGCAGAACAAGCATTGAACTAACCAATTTCCTTTCTTTCCCCTTTTTGTTGTGTTCTCTTTCCAATTCTTGTCTCTCCACATACAGCTACGGAAACAGAGTCGCTTCAATGCACGTAAAAAGTTCCAATTCGCCATACTAGTGATACGGGCTGTCATCAGGATACGCCGACTGCGCTTCACGGCTGAGCCGCTGCACGTCGAGGAGGCCATACGTGATCCATATCGCGTCAAGGTGTTGCGCAAGGTGAGTACACTGAATTCACCACACCCTATTATACGATACTTATCGCATATCTCCCTGCAGGTTATCGATGGTTGCGCCTTCCGCGTCTATGGCCACTGGGTGAAGAAGGGCGAGGGCCAGAATCGTGCCGCCCTGTTCGAGAATACTCCGCGTACCGAACTGCACGCACTCTACATTAACAATCTCAGTCGATAGGAATGATCGGAAGGAAGATCCCCCACACACACACACACATACACTTGCACATATATACACACACACACACTCGAGATATAGCAAAAGTTACTAAAGCAACAAAAAACAAACAAAAACCTCAAAAAAACAAAAAAAAACAAAGAAACAACATAATAGAGACACCAAAACGAGATGAAGAACGTATCAAGAAGTAATCAGCAGATGGTTTAGTTGTTTTTTCTTTTTCATTATTGCTCCCCCCTTGATTTGTTTTCAATTCGCTGGCAATCCCCAGTGCCCCCGTGCCCCACGTTCTCCACGAATTCGGGGCACTGATTACGTATGTAGCACGTACAAGAGCTGAAAAACTGAAAACAAAAACAATAAATATATAGTTTATATATATATATATATATATGTATGTATACATATATTCTTATGTACATACTTAGCGAGTATATGAAAGGTCATTTAGAATTGCCGCAGACAACGACGAGCAGAAGCAACAACACCACATACGATACGACATACGATACGATGTATGGATATACACGCACTTACACACACACACACACACTAACACTTACATACTAGTAGTGAATACCGTAAAGGCCTTTTGCCCAATGCCCAAACAAACATACATACAAACATACATACATACATAGATGCATATGTAATTGCTGTTAATGATTTTATTAAATTATTTAATTATATTGCTAAGCGTTTACTTTTTAATTGTTATGTTGTAGTATACAAACTAAATAAACAAACAAAAAAAACAAAACAAAAACAAAAAAAAATTAAGCTCAACGACCTCGTCGATAACGATAACGATGGCTGAGCCTAGATGTGCTTGGTGCAATCGTAAGACCGCTCGCAGCACTCGGGATAATTGCGATTGACGTTCACAAAATCGCGCTGCTTGCAGCCCTTGGGCGGCGGCACGGCCCTGCAGGTGCGAAATTCGACGTGACCATCGTCCAGGCAGGTGACACCGGTGCAGGGATGCATGGGCGACTTGCCCTCCTCCCCGGGCGACATAATGTGGTTGTGGTTGAACACGCACTTGCCAGGAAAATCTAAACAGACGAATGTGTTATCGAATGTTATCGATGTCTCTCTCCCTCTCTACTCACCAGGATTGCTGAACTTCACCCGCGCAATGGCCGCCTCTGAGCTCTGGCTGAGCAGCAGCAGAGTGCAGATGAGAGCGAAGCAGATCAAGTTCAAGTACGCCATTTTGGTTTTCTTCTTTGCTGTGTGTGTGTGCTGTAAGAATTGTACAGATACTGTTTACCGCTGGACTGTTAGTGTGCAAGTGCTGCTGCTTGGGGCGCTCAGCGATGGTTTTATACGCAACGCGTCTGTTATCACTGTGAATTAAGCTCAAGCTGATCCGACTTGACCTTGTCCAATGCTTGACGGCAACGGCGACAACGGTCAGCGGGCAGCGGGCGTGCTTCTTCCTTCGTGCTGCCTGTTTGGCGGCTTTTTGTTGTTGTTGCTGTTGTTGCCCGCAGTTCATTGAGTACTTAATTGTATTATACATACATACATACTTACATATGTATATTTATAAGTATAAACAATGAATGCTGTGCTTAGTAATCACTTTGCATTTTGCTGTTGTTGTTATTGTTTTTGCCGCTTATCACGTTTTACGCTTTTGATTAGCGGCGCCTGTTTCGGCTTAGTCGGGAACTTTTCTGGAATTCCTGTGGCTGCCACTCTGACTCAGTGGCGCCGGCTTCGACGTCGCACAGTGGGACAGAATTCCACTTAATTAATAACTTCCGTTATTGTGAATGGATTTGGATGAAACTTAGGCTTAATATGCCCAAATACATATGTATTTAGTTCGGATCAGCCGACGACATCTTGTACACACCCATAGCGAGGCCACCCGCTTGCTAGGGGCCCCCTTAAACCGGAAAATAGAACAAGTCGACAAAAACTCTAATGTGAAATTTGATGTCTAGGTTTTATATTAGCTGAGATCTCGACGTAAACACGGACGGATATTACTAAATTGATCGATATTGATACAAAACCATATTTATTATATGTGTATGTATACTTTTTGGGGTCTGCCACGCCTTCTCATGCTTGTTACATATATTTTCGTTGAGAAAGCTATTAAATCCTTTTACTCCAGGGGTAAATAATAATAGAATTACCAACCACAATGGGGCAAGAATGATTTAATCGATTGGAAATATTAACAATCAATAATAAAAGGGACTGAAATATACATAACTTAGATTTCTCAAGAACTATTGATGATTATGCAAATATAAAATCGAGAAATTAGTATTAAGTTTCTTTATTTTATGAACTAGCCGACATACAGTATTATACGATAAAGCAAGTCAACTACTTATATGTAATAGGGGCCCCGAAATATTTACATTAGGGTTTCCGAGACCGTCTCTACGGCAATAATCCTGTACCTTCCATAGTTACTCTCTTTCTCATAGTGATTACACTACACGACAACAACTTTTATGTTAAGCTGATGCGGTTAATTTTGAGAGGTATTCTCTAGTATTTTTAGATGCTGAAACCGAATTCGAAATTAGTTTCTTTCTTGCATTTCGAAATTTTCCTTAATGCCATGTAAAATATGTATATGTTATCACAAGGGTGATTAAACCTAATTATATACATAGAATTGTTCAAAGAGTTGAGACAACTAAGGCTCATGAGCAAGGCGGGGCATCGGATATTAGTTGAACCTCACGAAAGTGACGAAAGGTGATATTTCGTGATGTGTGCAAAAGGGTTTAGCAAAAGTTAAATTGCAAAGTAACTACAACTGGAAATTTCAACTTTAACATAAAAGTAAAACCTAAAACTCGCATTAGTTTTAAAGTTAATGGAAATTCAACATTAAATTCAAGCTTAGTTTTGTAGAACTTGCATTTGCACAGCTTTTAAAATAATGTATAAAATACCAATGTCAGTAGAGTGTTTTTTCTCTATTCAATAATATAATAATACAATAATAATGTATAATGTAATGCAATAAACTCAAAAAGAATGTTGAATTTATTATAAAAAAAAATAATAAATTCCCCAGATCGGTTTCTTGGCCCACTGTGCGTTGCCGTCTGCACTTTCACCGGCCGCTCGGGATCTTGAACCCGATCCGAAAAACCGCTTTAAAGTTCAATCAAGGCATCGATACTGTGTGTGTGTGTGTCAGTGTGTGCACATCCGCAAGCACATGTTATCGATATGTCATTGACACTGCGCGTCCCCCTCCCCCACCCCATTCCACCTGCTAAGTTGTAAAACAAGTTTTAAATTTAAAACTTTACTATTTATTTGTGTGTTTCTTGTCGTCTATGTTACAAAGGATAAACTATATTGCGCGTATTGGAACCCTACATAATATATATATATATATTCTATATATTTAATAATCATATTATATAACACACACGTACACGGCATATACTCACTGGATACATACAGATAGTCAGGTAACTCTTTACTCAAATGGACATGTTAATGTAATGCAAAGAGTTACTTACTCGAATGTACATGTTAATGTAATGTACATAGATGTACTTACTCAAATGGACATGTTAATGTAATGTACATATGTTTAAAGAGTTACTTGACAGACTGTACGTACATATACATATACGCGTATGCATATAGTGCTTGTTTCTATATGTTCTATACAGTTAGTCAAGAAAGACTTTACACAGATGTACATGTTAATGTTATGTACACAGATGTACATGTTAATGTTATGTACACAGATGTACATGTTAATGTTATGTACATCTGTGTAGAGTGTTTCCTGACTAACCGCATGTATATTCTATATTATCTTGTCAACATATTTTGTAACTTCGGCTTTCGATGCAGAAATGCAGAATAGAATTCTATAAATGGATTTGTTGTTGGCTTTGCGAGATTCGAGATTCATGTTTCCAGTTTGCAGTTTGCAGTTTCGAAATTTGTTTGGGATGAGATTCAAAAGAGAGATTGCATAGAGGTCTCTATCACGCGCATCCTCCTCACACGTGGAATGAGCACAAAGCGAGATTCGTCTTCTTCTTCTTCTTCTTGGAATTCTTCCTCTTCTTATTCTTTAGCTAGTTGGACCGTGTGGTTAGACGCCCGCATAGAGGGGCAGCTTGGCCGTCTCGACCTTGTCGACAACCTTGAAGGAGGGGAATAGACCGCCCTGATTGGTGCGTTGATTCTTACCCTTGGAGTTGCCATCCCAGTGGTTGCCCGCCACCGAGACAAGATCTCCGACTTTCAGCTGCAGATCCTCATGGGAGCGCGGCTTGTGGCCGATGATCGCCCGTCGATTGTGCGGATTCTGTCCGCCGTAGTAGTAGATGTCGTCCAGCGATTTGAACCTGGACGCGGCATCCGGATACATGGTCTGCATTATCTCGTAGGCAACGCGACACACCTGGGAGGAGAACGTGCAGACGAGATAGTCGGACATGGAGAGCAGGTGGATGTCCAGAATGATGCCATTGAGGGCCGTGTCCGTGTAGCGGGTGGACACGGCTGCCATGCGTGCCACCTCCGGGTCGCCGACAATCTGATATTGTGGATACTTCTTGCGCGCCTCCTCGATGACGCGTGCATCGTCGGAGGCGAGGAATATGCGACGCACCACCTGATTACCACTGCTGGCGTTCACCTCCAGGGTGCGGTAATAGTCCTCCACATGCGTCATATACTCCTCGATGCCGTGGAACGCCGCCTCGGTGCCCACCTTGTCCGTGCGACGCACGTGCACTCTGCACCGGGGGGAAGAGGGAATCAGTTAGTCAGCGGATCGGCGATCAGCAATGAAGTAGTGCATCCCCCACTGGACTCACCCCACAATGGGCCGCTCCCAGCCGAGTTTACGCATGCCCGAGTTGAGGAAGTCTCGCGTGCCCGTCTGCGGACGCAGCAGATACTTGAGGAACTGTCCCACCCACCAGACAATGGGATCACCGTGCAGTCGCTTGAGACGCGGTGCCAGATCCTCGGGCACAGCCAGCGGCAGATACGGCGGACGCGGCATCAGCGAGTCAATGATGGGCAGCACCAGCACCTGCGTGTCTGGCTTCCCTGGCCAGTTGTAGGCGGTGGCGGTGCCCGCGTCGTGGCAGTTATCCGACACCGGACGGAACACCTCCTCCCAGCCACCCTTGTGGTAGCGCCAGCCACGCGACTTCAGGATCAGAGTGCGCTCCGTGGCGTAGGCCACAATGAAGCAGTAGACCACGTGGTGCAGCTGGCAGCCATAGCCACATCCCTGCAAGAGGCAAAGAGTGAGACAGAGAGAGAGAGAGAGAAGAGGAGCGCAAGATGAGCATCGGGAATCCATAATTCTTATGATTAATGGTTAGTAACGGGCTTGAGGCTGTAAAGGTCATGTTAGTTAACAGAGCCATGTTAATGAAACGTTTAAGGACAGTCAGGCAAAGAGGAAAGGCAGAAAATAAGAGAAATGTTTGAGAAGAGCAGCACAAAGAGGATTATGAGGAGTACAAAATAAATTAAAGTAGAAGAAGACAGCAAAAGAAAGGGGAAAAAAGGGATAAGAGAAGCTAATTAAATTATTTGAAAAGGGAAAAGAGGAACATCTTCTACGAAGAAATGAAGAAGTGGGGTAGGGGAACGTTTAAGGACAGTCAGGCAAAGAGGAAAGCAGAAAATAAGAGAAATATTTGAGAAGAGCAGCACAAAGAGGATTATGAGGAGTAAAAAATAAATTAAAGTAGAAGACAGCAAAAGAAAGGGGAAAAAGGGATAAGAGAAGCTCATTAAATTATTTGAAAAGGGAAAAGAGGAACATCTTCTACGAAGAAATGAAGAAGTGGGGTAGGGGAACGTTTAAGGACAGCCAGGCAAAGAGGAAAGGCAGAAAATAAGAGCATTGGTGCACAGGCAACGTTTAAGAAGGGCAGCACAAAGAGGATTATAAGAAATTAAACCTAAATGAAAGTACAAGAGAAACGTTTACGAAGACAGCAAAAGAAAGGGGAAAACAGAAGCTCAGTAAATGATTTGAGAAGGGAAAATAGGAGAAGAAGACATGGAATAGAGGAGTACAAGGAGGAGGAGGAGGAGTAGGAAATGATTTTGGTTTTGTTGTGGGACCTTGTTCAGCTTGCAGACAAGCTTGCGCGCCTGGGAGCAGTCGCTTGGATTCTGCAAGTAATGCAGGCGACGCTGGACGAGATCACTGAGATCGTTGGCCTCCTTCTGGCGCCATGCCTCGTAGCCATCGACGCGACGCAGGTGCTCCATATCGCTGAGCAGCGAACGCTTGTGCTCCGCACCCTGCAGCAGCACCTGCTGTATGGATTCATCCAGATCCGCGTTGCCGTTGCCGTTGCCATTGCCAGAGTTGCCAACCTTGCGAATCTTGGCCAGCTCGGCGCTGAAATAGTTCCACATCTCGGCAATGTTGCTCTGCACACGCCGCCGCGTCAGCTCGTACTCCAGACTCGGCTCGACGCCGCCCTGTGCATTCAAGTCGAGACTCGACTCCAGGCCATGATCCAGCATATCGGAGTCGGCGGGCGGCACCACCTCGAACAACGAGTCCTCAACAGCGAGCCCAGCAACATCGCCACCTGGCACCGCCCCAGACTGCTTGGGATTGCTCTGCACATCCGTCTCCAGTCTTTGTATAAGCTTCAATGCACTCTGTTTGTCCAGCTGCTCGCTGTGAAGAGAGATGAGAGACGGCGGAGATGAGAGAGATAAGAGAGGAGAGCACGAGAGTGTATGTGTGCGTGTGTGTGTGTGTGGGTGTGTGTGCGACAGCGTGTCAAGCACAAAGCGTGACAACATATGCGCTCTTTAGCATATGAATAGCATATGGCGAATGGGTTAGGGCGGCAGGGGGCGTTACTTGTGCCTGTACCCTTTCTGTAGGTAATCCGCTTGCGGCTTCACATGTTACCTACCTCATCAGCTCGTCAATGAGCAGCTTAAGCTCCTCGTTGCGCTGCTTTGTGTGCTCGAGCAGCTGCAGGGCCTGATTGATGCGCCGCACGTTCAGCTCGTTCTCCGCCGTTGTCAGCTGCGACAACTGACCCTGACCCTGGCCCAGTGAGAGTCCCTGCATGCTGGCGCCTCCAGCCATCCCATTGTTGTTGTTGCCCCCATTGTTGCTGATGCCGTTGCTGCTGCTGCTGTTGGTCAGCTTGAGCACAAACACATAGACGAGCACCGCCCACGCGAGCACGAAGATGATCAGCGCCCGCACCCACGAGTTTGGGGAGGAGCCAAACAGCTGACGCACCAGCAACATGGCTCACACAACATATATGAACACACAATCACACACAATCCCGATCCAGATCCCAATCTCGATCCCAATCTCGATCTATCGCTGGGTACACGTCGCCTTCTCGTATCGTTCTAATCCTCCTCTTGGCTTCTCTCCCGTATACTTCTGTGTGGGCGGGTGTGTGTGTGTGCGTGCGTGTATTTCGTGTGCGTGTGTGTGTGTGTGCGTCGCTCTCGCTGCACAGCTAATTAATTTAGTATTCGAGTCTCGAGTTGCCCTTTTTCATTGCACATTTTCCAGCTGGGTTCGTGGCTCTATTTTGTAGGATATTGCGTGGCACATCATATCCAGAACGGAGCCATAACAATGGGTGGACACTGTTTAAGTTATGCGCTGCGTATTTATGCGGGGCTAATAAATAAATAACAAAATACTGAAATAGGGATGATGGTGTGTGCTATCGATATATCGATAGCTGTTGCAGCAGCTGCATTTTTGGTATTTTTCGCACTTGCAGTCTGTAGTGCAGCTCACTTAGCTCCTTTTATACATACTTAGCAAAAATGGCTATTAATAAAAAGTGGCTTGAAAAAAATTAAAGCCGAATTTTATTTAAATTTTTTGCAGTTCTAAACTCCCCCTGACTTACCTGTAGATTAGTTGCTCTAATCTATGAATTCAATAATAAATCACATTTTATATCGCTTTAATTCAAAAACGATATCAATTTATTTTTGCCATCAATAAATAATTTCGTTTTGATTTTTTTTAACTATTTCTTCATTTTACGAGTTGCTATAAGTAATCGATAGTTGGCAACGCAATTGTCAGTCAAATTACTCAATTGCTGCTGTACAAATTGGTTACCAACTTGACTTAATTGGTTTTAAATCCTTTATGGCACGGCAAGAATCAATAGTCTAATAAATGCCCATTGAATATCAATAAGTTACAAAAAAAACCCACAGGCTGCAACGGCAGCGCACGCAGCAATCGATATCGATAGCTGTTGCTGTCGTCGACATGCACTGCGCTACCGGCGTACACACAGTGGTGCGCGCAGTCGAAACTGCATTCAAATTCTGGTTCTGCCGGCAAGAGCGCTAAAGCAGTGAAAATGCATTGACATCTCTGTTCTAACGGTACTATTTAACGAGGTTTTCATTGGTTTTCGGATTTCCTGATGGAGGTTGTATACTCTTAATATTTCACAATTTATTTGGACTTATGCTATTAATTAAAATGATTATAATTTTGAGATGATGTAGATCGTGTGTGTCTGTGTGTGTATGTGTGTATTCTCCCTCGGTTGGATCGGTTTCAGTTGTCTGGCTCCGTGTTATCAATTCCAAATCCGATTCGAAATTGAAAGTTCGTATAATGCGACTTCCAATAATTCCAATGTTGTGGGGATCAGCGCCAAATGAATGTGTGTAATGTGTAATTTAAATTTAGTTGTTAAATCAAATGAAAAATTATTATCATATATAAATTATAAAAAATTCAGTATTATATATATAGTATTAAAAAAAATTTGTCGTACACATAAATTATAAATTATATTATTACAATAAACGACCACAAAAAATTTCGAACTGATTCAAATGAGTTTTTGTATTTTCCTGTTGGTTTTGTTTTTGTTGTTGCTGTTGTTTGTTGGTTTTTTATTTTGTTTTTGTTTTTTGTTTCTGTGTCTGTTTGCTCTGATGCGGCGGCGTCCTATGCTCCATGAGTGTGCGTGGATTGTGGATTGTAAGTGGGCGTGTGTTTGTTTGTGTTCCGGTGTTTGCGGCGAGTGAGTGAGAAAGATAGAGGTTAGTGGGGGAAAGAGCGCGCGATCGGTCAGGAGGAGGACGATGAGTTTCTGTTGAATTTATGCGACAAGTTTTGATTTTATTGTTAAATTTAAATACTTATATAAATTACTTTTATTATAATTATTGTTTTTTTGTTTTCATCCGTTTTTGTATGTAGTGGGCAACTGCGGCATTTGTAAATTTCCTTTATATTTAAATTGTTGTTTTTCAGTTTCATTTTTTTGTTGTTTTTGCTTTGTTTTTTGTTTCATTCGACTGTGTAAAAATATCAATTTGCTTCTGATTTATTAGTTACTATGTATTTGCTTTTCGTTTCCCATATATGTGTGTGTGTGTGTATTGGTGTTACGACGTTACGTTATCGTTGCTGTTGCAATTTGGGGAATCCATATGGCTATTTCTCAATTATCATTTATCATCCACAACATCCACATCCACTTGCACATTTCCATTCTCGCTCGTTTCCCAACTTCCAACTTTCTTACTTTCTGCTTTGCTTTGTTTACTTTTGCCTTTGTTTTTGTTTTTAATTTTGCTTTTGCGCTCGCACTACGTTCCTAAGATCTGTTCGTGTATAGGTGTGGGTGTCTCTCTGTTGAGAGTGTGTGTGAAATGGTTGCTTGTTCTGCGTTATGTTGCGCTGTTATGGGGTTCTGTTACGCCTATGTTATAGATTATGTTATGTTACGCTAGTATGTTGTTGCTTGTGTCTGTGTGTGCAGTGCATCCTTCCTTGCTGTGTGTGTGTGTTAATGTGTGCTGCGAGTGTGTGTGTGGGGTGTGTGTGGTGGGGGAGGCGTGTTGCTTCTCGTTATATGCTTTCGTATATATATATTATATATTATATGTATAATTAGTTTGCTTAATAGTAAAATTTCTTGAATGTTGTTGTGGCAAAGTGTGTGTAGTAGGTAATGTTGCTCTCAATGTTCGTCGTCGTCGTCGCGGTCGTGGCCGTCCACTCAGACTCGACTCCTGCACTACATACATATGTCTTTCCACCAGATACGTTTCGGCCTGCAGCAGCAACCGTAGCAGCAGCGGCAGCAGTCGCAGCTGCGCTCAGTCGCTGCGCAGTTTCTTCAGCTCCGGCGACTTGTCTCCGATTGCTGCTGGTGCAGCGGCTGTTGCTGTGTCTGTATTCGCCGCCTCCATTTCGCAGTGCAATGCAGTGCGCTTCTGTCCAATAGATGGCGCCACCACAGGCGCCGTTGCGGCAACAGCGGTCAATTGCTGCAACTTGCTGGCCCGCAAATTGTTGCTGCTGCTGTTGCTCTCATCAGCCTCTAACTCATCATCATCTTCCTCTTCCTCCTCGTCATCCTCCTCCTCTACCTCATCCTCCTCCTCATCATCGACATCATCATCAGCTGCAGCTGCAGCCGCCGCTGCCGCAGCGCCGCCCAGCGTAAGCACGCCATTCCCGGCAGTAGAGACTGCGCTGGCTGTGCCATTTCCATTCCCATTCCCATTCCCGTTGCCATTGCCATTGGCTGTGGCTGTGGCACTGATCTGTTGGCCATTGTTCTGATTGATCTGCTTGTTGTTGTTGGTTGTGTGAGGCTGCAGCGGAGCAGCCACAACGGGGGCAGCAGCAGCAGCAGCAGCAGTGCCTGCTGGATTCTTCTTGTGTGGAGGAGGCGCCTCCAGATTGCTCTCCGAGTCGGAGGCCAGTGGCTCGCCATCCTCCGTGGACGTGGTGGTGGCTGTCGTCTGTGTGGTGTTGTCCTCTATGATCGGCTCCTGGGAGGTGGAATCATTCGAGACAAAGTTCGAGTCGCCGTCCTGCACCTGCAATGCGGCAGTGTTGCTATTGTTGTTGTTGCTGCTATTGTTGTTGCTGTTGCTATTGTTGTTGCTGCTGCTGTTGTTGTTCTTGTTGTTGTTGCTGGCCGGCGTCAAGGCAATCGGATTGGTGTTCTCGTTCTCCGTCTCCGACTCAGTTGCCGTGTTGCGTCCACCTGCAAATGCACAGAAAGAGTGCACAGAAAGAGGGGGCGTGGGGCAGTGGAAGGAGGGAGATTAGAAGAGAGGCAAGAAGATTCGATTCGCGTGCGATACTAACCTGCACCCAAACTCTCGTCATCCACATCCAGAGCGACGCCGTCGTTAGTGTCCTCGCCGTCGAGGACCTTGCTGGCCTTGCCAGCGAGACTGCCATTTGTGGTTATGGGGGCGGCGGCACCTGGGGCAGGCATGTCGTCCAACAGCTCCGGACTGAGGTCGTTTGCCACGTAGTGTGCCCAGAGCGCAAGCTCGACACGATGCGGTGACCAGTGCGGCGTCTCGCCGCCAACCTCAGCGTTCAGGCGCTCCACTGTCGACTGAATGTGCTGGACAAAGTTGAGGTACTCCTTGGTCGTATAGTCAATGCCCTCGATCTCCGGTATGGCCATCAGGCACTCGTCGGCCATGAAGGGTGCCGAGTCTGGGGCGGCAGCGGTCAGCAGTGCGGATGCCATTGTGGTGCCGACGCCCTTGAGGTTCGATAAAGCTGTGATCGCCTGCTCCAGATTGGGCAGCTTGCGGAAGGCCTTCTTGGTCTCCTGTATGACGGCACGGGGTGTGTTCACCTTGACCAGATACGACAGCTGTGGATAGAACTTGCCCCGACTCTGTTTCCACTTCATGGCCTGCACCAGCTCGTCGTACACCAGATGTGCATCCTTCCCTCGCGCCTTGATCAGGCCGGGCAGCTCGTTCTGAAACCATTGATCCAGACGGATCAGCTCCTGTGGCTTCTTGCTACGCTTCTCTGCCTTCATCTTCAGCACCTCTGGATACATTTGGAAGCAGTATTCAAACTGTTTCGTGCTCCCATTCTCGAAGAACGACGCTGTCGCCTTTCCGTTCGACATGGCTGATGATCGAGATGGATGTGTCTCTGGCTTTGTGTGTGTGTGTGTGTGATCCTGTTTTATCGATTGCGCCGCTCTCTCTTTTAATTCACCTCGCTCTCTTGGATGTGTGTGTGTGTGAGAATGGTAAGGCAGCGTATGTTGCTGCGTCTGTTTATCGTTTCAACTTCCAAATGCTGTTTATCGATATCGTATTATCGAGATGCGAGATGCCAATACGAATGTTGTTGTTATTATTATTTATTATTGATGTCGTCGCAATTGTTGTTGTTGTTGTTGTGGTTCAACGCCGGCGAAACGTTGACATGAAAATAGAAGAAGAAGAGAATAAAGCGCACAGCACAAATTAGCTTTACAGTTAACATTAGCACAATGAGAGAGTTCTTCTTGTTCTTGTTCTCCTTCTTATTCTGCCCTTCTCGTTGTTGTTGTTGTTGGTCTTTTTTCGTTAATATGTAGATTGTGAACAGCTTGACTTTTTCTATTTTATTAATAATACAATTGTAATTACTTTCACTCTCTCTCTCACTCTTTCTCTCTCGTATATATTGTGTCAATTTGTCAGCATTTTTAATACCGATAATCACAATTCGCGTTTGCAATTTGCAATTTTTCAGGGCACAGCGCAAGCAAATCGAATTTTTACTCTCCGCACACACAGCACAGCAGTCGCTTTTGCCGTTTGCGTTGCCGTTGCCGCCGTCGCTCTGTCGCAGTTGCCGTCGCAGTCCGCACAGTCAGTCGGGTTCTTTTTAGTCGTCGTTGTCGGTCTTTCGCACGCACACATTGACAGTGGCAACTCGCATACACACACACACACAAGCATGCATACACAGGCGGGCAGACTACAAACAAACATACAAAAAGCAGGCACGCACACACACAGAAGCACGCTCACTCGCACACACACATACAACCACCATTAAGGCGAAACGGGGCAATGAAATTTCTTTTCATACATTTTGTAAAATGAAACAAAATAACGAATGCGAAGCACAATGGAGGGAACAGTGGCAGAACTGATGTATTTGCACAACTAACAAACTAAAACATGTTCATCATCATTCCTCTTTAGCCTCAGCTTCAGTCTCAGCCTCAGCTGCAGTTCGAGCTCTTCTGTCTGTCGTCGTCGGTTGCGCTTTGCGAATTCGAGTGCGAATGGCGAAGTGCGAATGGCGAACGCGAATTGCGAATGGCGAATGCGATGCGATTGTGTGCGAATGCAGCTGCTGCTTACCTTTTGGCTTTTTATACAACAAACAAACAAAAAACACACAGAGAACAACAACGACAACAACAGTCAAATAAACGTTTTCGTTTTTTAGCAGCCTGTCTTATTCTTATTCTTCTGCTTGCTGTTGTTGTTGCTTATTTTATCCGTCCGCGCGCTCTCTTGCCTTTGCTTGCTCACTCTCTTTGCTGTTATTGTTGTTGTGGTTGTTGCTGCTGCTCCGGTTAGCGATGATGTTGTTCTTGTTGTGCAGTATTATTATGTACGTTATTCTTATATAGATGCATGTATATATGTATGTATTATTATAGTTCTAGTACGTCGACCGTAGACGTAGACACCGTCGTCGCCGTTGCCGTCGTCCCGATTTGTTTTATTTAATATTAAACAATTTCGCTTGCGACCGCCGCTTTTAGTTGCCGCCTGTCTTTCGTTCTGTCCACAGCGAGGCAGTCAGCCAAACAGCCAGAGCCAGAGCCAGCCAGCTATAAAGCTAGCAGCAGCAGTCGCAGCCGCGGCCGCAGTCGCTGCCTACAATGTCAGTGGCGTCGCTGCTAACGGGGGCATAAAATAAGGATGCACATCAGTAGCAGCTGTAGAGTTTGTTCGATGTATGCGTGTATGTGTGCGAGTGCGTATGTATATGTTGGTGCACCTTAACTCTAACCTGAACTCGGAACGTCGCCTGCAACAGTGGCAGTAGCAAAGGCAGCAGCAGAGTGCACCCCTTCGATGCCGCACGACTGTGTGCTGTGTGCAGAGCGACCGCTTTATCGTCGTTTCCACTTTCGAACGTTCATTCGTATTCAATGCTTGTCGCTGTTCGCTACAAACGCCGCTGCCAGTGAAGAGCAGCGGCGTCGGCGTCGTTGGCGTACATAGGGGTGGCATCGGAGCTTCGCTTCGCATCGCATCGACTACGCGACTCAACATGATTCTAGGTTTTCTTCTTTCTTTATTTTGTTGTTAATCGTTGTTCTCTCTATTTGTTGTTGTATTTGTATTCCATTCATAACAACAACAATACTGACGGCGACAGAGCACAGTGGTGCCGTATCGGGGAGGGATTTGTGCGAGAATAATTGCTATCTGTCAGACGAGTGCGCAATGTATGTACGCATTACATACACACACGCATGCTTGTGTGTGTGTGTGTTTGCACGTACATCCAGTCAGCTATCAATGTCGGTCCCTGTGCGCAACGCCCCTGGCAGTTTATCGCTCCGTTCGCTCTTGCATTCATACAAACTCGGAATGTACATACATATGTACATACGTATGCACGACCATGTGTGCATATATGAACACGCATACATACATGTGTAGTATGTACGTACGTGCACGCTCGTTCGTGTTCGTGTTCGCATTCGTTCGTTTGCCATCTGCGCCTTTGTCTCGGTTTTATCGTCATTTTCACTTTGCCGCTCGATTCGTTATTGTTGTTGTTGTCTTTTTTACTTACCCTATTCGTCGACGTCGTCGGCGACGCGTATAGCAGCTGCAATTTATCTCTGTAGCTGTTGACTGTTTGTGGTTCGCTTATTTTTACCCTATGTTCGCTTCACACACTCTCGCACACAGACACACACTCAGCCAGACTCACAGGCACACACACAACATAGTCGTGCACACGTACACGCACACAGCGACACGTCTGTATCCGTCATGTTCGTGTTCATGTTGATGTGTTGTTGCTGTCGCCGCTGGGGCCGTTGCCGCAGCGTTGCCACATCGCGCGCACGAATTTCAACTTAACTCGCAAACAAGTTTTACATGCATGAAATGTGAATATGAATCTCCATCTGAAATCTCGCTCTGTACATGGCCATGCCATGTCAGGCCCGGCCCGGTCAGACCTGACCAGGCATACAAGCATACGTTTATATGTACACATGTACATGTGAATGTATTTGTATGTACACAGCAATTGCTACTGCGCCTGCAAATTATTAATGATAATTAGATGAGAAGACAAATGTCGGCAAATGGCCGCATTGATACCCTACACAGATACCCTACAGTGCAGTCAGAAAACAGGCCGCAGTGTGCTTCGTACGTTTCTACATACAGAGACAGAGCCAGATACAGCACAAATACACTCTCTCTCTCTCTCTCTCTCTCTCTTACACACACACACACTAGCAGGGACGCAGCCAGAGCGTGACATAAAACGGCGAAAGGGAGCAAGCAGAGAAGGCAATCCAATCCAACTCAATCCACACGTTGCCTTGTGCCGACTTTCGTATGGTAGACACAGCAAACGAACGAATAACGAATATTGAAAATATAGTTTGGAATCAATTTGCAAGCAACTAAAGAACTATCTGACACATTATATATAAATATATGTACATACATATATATTACTAGCATAATTCGTTAATCTCCCCCCGATTTTCACTTTGCACCTTACAGCCGGCATTTTTGAGGTTAAGGACGAAAGTAAAGCCAGTTACATATGTATGCCCGTTACTAGACTTTGTATTTTAAAACAAAATCATATATATGCCAGAAAATAACCTCAGCTCTCTTAATCCCAATGGAAATACCTTTTGATAATTCCCAACAATGAAACACAAATTGAATTGCAATAGGCGTTTAATGTACACTGAAAAAGGCGAAACTTTAACTTAGGATAAATCCTTTTTCGTGTGCCAATTTATATACAGACAGTCAGGTAACACTTTACTCAAATGCACATGTTATTGTAATGTACATTTGTGTAAAGAGTTACTTGACAGACTATATATATTATATATACATACAGTCTGTCAAGTAACTCAAGTAACATTACATTAACATGTGCATTTGAGTAAAGTGTTACTTGACTGTCTGTATATAATATGTTATATGTTATATATATGTATGTATACTTTTCTCTGTTGGTCTCTTCACATCTGGATACAGATAGAGATATACTTATGTATGTATTATTCGGCTAGCCCTCTTGGCGCATTTGACGGCGCAATTCGCGCATCGTAATCTGTAAGAGTTGTGCATAATATTAGATAGATTCATGTTTGATTGACATCAATATATGTATGTATATCTTCTTCTGGGGATGTTAGGCTGATCGGTCGATTGATTGATTCATGTGTTAGATACCGTTTGTAATTTACATTTTACATACAGAAATTATACAGTATTATTTACCTTCATATTGTTACAGTCGGCTTAAGAACTCTTTAACTGATAGAAGTATATGTGTATATAAATAAGAGAGTATTATCGACAACAACAAAACGGATTACGTAAAACGCAATTTCATAAGTAATCCAACTTTTGGTTTCGGTTTCTTCGGGTTTTTGGGGTTTTCTACGAACTCGTGTATTTCTGTCTGTTTGTGTGTGTGTGTTCTGCAAGTGGGAAATATGCTGGGGAAGGTTTGGAATTAGCTTAAGATATAGATAAATGTATTTAGAACTGTGTGTGTTTCGATAACTTCGGATTAGATACAATTTGCAACTTTTATTCTAATAACTAAATGAGTCTTGAGAACGATCAAAATCGAACCCAATTCAAATAGAAATGAACTGAACATAATGCATGTCGTGCCAATTTGAAAGTGGTAGCTATAAATTATTTGTATATAGATATCATGGTGATCAGTTAGACATAAATGCGAATGCGGGCAGTATTGGGTTGATATCAATTCATATCTATATCTTCTAATCGTACAGGCTGCGTGTACGGTATGACCGATTTGTTAAACACGTCTCTCGACAGCGCCTTTCGCATATCTACAAGGGGTAGAAGGGTAACAGATTGTTTGATTAGAATTGTGATCTGGCGAGATATTCATACTATAAGCTATAAGCTCACCATAAGCATCTTCATCCTGATCTCCCGAGTAGTACTCCAATATCGTCCTGTAAACAATATAGCCAAGATTCTTATACATATTTATTGCCACCTGATTGCTTTTCCGCACGAATAGATCCACAAAGTAGGCCCGTTTTCTGCAGGAGAATTCAAATTAATATATTTTCGATATTTCAGTTGTATATGAAAGCTCCCTAAGCCGAATGAAGGTCGGGTGTAAATTCTGTTTCAAAATAATCTAGATCTAATGCTAGCTGTACTAATTCCGCTCATTTATCCGAATTCTGTTAGACGTACATTCACGTGTGCTTGTCGATCCGTCGGAAAGTCGTGTACCATATACCAAGAGATATATTTTGATTCTTACCAAAACCTAATAAATTACTTGACACTGCTTGGGGAGCTTTTCTTGAGTAGAGAGATTTCATAATTAATACTTTTCCGATATATCCTCCAGGAAGTTCATCAAAAGTGCCGCCAGGCCAAGTCGCCGGTAGTCGGGTGAGACCGTGAGTGCCGTAACATGACCATGCCAGTTATCCATGTGCCCTTCCACCTTGCCCATGACTGCAACAGACAATTGGATTTGATTGAGTTGATGAATTGCACTATATGTTAGTCTTACTGTAGCCCATGATTTGTTCGCTTGGTGACTCCGCCACCTGAAAGTATTCCGGCCATTTGGCGAGGTATTTCGTGTAGAAGGAGAGCCCATATGTCTCGGTCAACGGATCAAAATTTCTGACACAAAGAAACGTGACAATGTGAAGCACATGCGAGCAATTGATATAACCAACTTACACGTTGTTAAACTTAAAGAGGTCATCGCAGGTAAACGGCCGCAGCGTTGTCATTTTTGTAATATATTTTAATAAAATAGTTGGTTATTGTTGTTGGAGTAGGGTTGCTTCGACGGTCTTGTGCATGCCAGAGTTGTGTAACAGTTCAATAGAACAGTTCATTGAGTTTACTCAGATGCAATGGCTCACATGAATAGCCGCTTAATTTGAATATGGACGGAGAAGTGGTTCGATGAGTCGGAACTGTGCCCTGTTTTGGAGTCACAACCGTTCACGTGGATCTACATATTTTTATCGATGCCACTACGTGAGCATGTTTGTAGCTATCGATATGCAGTAATCGGTTCGCATGTGTAAGTAGGACACATGGTTATGTGCGGTGTAGGTGCGCGCAGTTCAATTTGCCGCGTATGTGACGTCACACGTGCGATTTTCGAAATAAAGAAACAATAAGCGAATAAAGTAATATTTTATAAACATAATTACAAATAAGAATAGTTTTAATTACTTTTGTAGAATTCTGCGTAAACTTCTTGCTCATTTCACTCATCATGTTTAATTTTGAATGCATTAAATTACAGTTAATCACAGCTGACGTCATGCGCAGTGCGACCCACAAGTAGCACATTTAGCATTCGGATTATCTATGTGTGTGACGGGGCAGCAGGAAAGTGTGCTACACAACAAGCAACAGTAGCTGCAGCAGCAGCAGCAGCAGATGGCAAACCGTTCCCTGCGGCTGCGGTCGGGCGAGACAGAAGAGTGAAAAAAGCACAAAGAGCAAAGCAGAGCAGACCAGACGCACCTCAATTAATTGTGACCATGCTGCAACAAATGCGAAAAACATAAAGTGCGCAGTTTTCAATCTGCAACAGCCTGTGTCTCTCTATCTCTGTCTCTGTCTCTCTGTGTGTGTGTGTCTGTTTGTGTGTGCAACAGTTGCACATGAACATGGAGCCAGCAGCAACAAAGGTCCCGCCGCCGCGCAGCAGCAGCAACAGCAAGCCCCAAGATGCGGGCACATTGGCGCGCGAAGACTTCGACGGAGGACCCGTGAGCATTGATGAAGTCGAGACGGGCCTCTTTCTGGGTAAGCACATCTGGCCTACTCCCATCCACACACACAGCAGCCACCACAGCTGTCTCGTTTTGCAGGCAACCTGACAGCAGCGACGCACATGGAGACGCTGAAGGCGTTCAAGATCACGCACATCCTCACGCTGGACTCGGTCCCACTGCCGCAGCACATTGTCGACTCCAGTTTCCTGACCACCAAATACGTGCAGAGTGAGTGCAGTGCATCTGCTGTGCATATACTTCCATAGCTTCATCTTCTACCTTTCCCTGCAGTTGCCGACATGCCCCGCGAGGATATACTGCAGCATCTGGAGTCCTGCGTGGAGTTCATAGCCAACGCGCTGGCTCAACAGCTCAATGTGCTTGTGCACTGGTAAGCACTCCTACTCCAGCGCCTTCCCCTGCTCCTTCCCCTGCTCCTTTTCCTCCTTACCCCCCTCCTGTTCATTAGTAATCCTCTTCTGTTTCCTGCCACAGCTACTTCGGCGTCAGCCGCAGCTCATCCGCCGTGATTGCATACATCATGAAGCGCCACAGTCTGGACTATCATCCCGCCTACGAGCTGGTGCGGGCCAAGCGGCGCTTCGTCCAGCCCAATGCTGGGTTTGTGGCACAGCTGAAGCTCTTCCGTCGCATGGGCTACAAGATCGATCCGAGCTACCAGCGCTACAAGATGCATCGCTTGCGTCTCGCTGGCGAACAGATGCGCAAGGCGAAGATCTTGCCACAGTCTTTCCACAATGTGGTGCGTCCTGATCCGGACATAACACGCGAGATGCCCGAACCGATTGTCTTTCGGTGCCGACGCTGTCGCCGTGTCCTCGCCAGCAAATCCCACGTGCTGGAGCATCGTGCGCGGTCCACTGCGGCCGTGGAGTCGCAGGCCGTGGCAGTCGTTGCGCCACATTCGACGGATGCGGAAAAGCCAACGGGAACGGCAACGGCTCAACAGCAGCTGGAGCAGCTGCCCGAGCGGCTGCGCAAGGCGTCGCTGGGTTCGCCGGGCCACGAGGCGAAAGCATCGCCAGGTGGCGTGGGCACTACATGCCGCAGTCTGCTGTTTGTGGAGCCAATCGCGTGGATGCCACGCATCATGCTCAACACACAGGGACGTCTCTATTGCCCCAAGTGCGAGCAGAAGCTGGGAAACTTTAGCTGGGTCAATGGTGAGTCGTCTGACACGGTTACACTGCACCTGCCGAGATCAAGCTGTAACTGCTTTAATCGATTATCGGTTATCGGCTATTGGTTCCGCGCTAATCTGTTCATTGTTTATCTTTCTTCTCGCTCTTTCACACACAGCCTGTCAGTGTCCCTGCGGCGAGACGATGACGCCCGCATTCTATTTGATACCTTCCAAAGTGGAGCTCTCCAAGGCCGTGCAGAATGTGCAGACAACTGTCTAGGAGGGGGAGGGAATGGGGAATATCAAATCTTGTATAATTAGAAAGAGAATAAGTGAAATCGGTTTGTGCTGTTGTTCCATATATAATATGCATTTTGCATTTGCATCGCTTTTTGCATTGATTATTATAATATTATTATAATTAATATATTACACAGTTTAACTAGTTAATATACAAGTGCACATACATGCATAGATATATGTGTATATGTGAGTGTATTTACATAATTTTGAAACACTTTTTGGACAAGTATTTTGCGCCACAAAAACATAATCAAAAACAAAACAAAAGGAGAAAACAAAAAGCAGAAAGCAGAGAAACCAATTGAATATTTAATGTTAAACAAGTGAAGATTTTTTCGGTGACAATATTTAAAATTTAATATTAATAATTAATGCTATAAATGTTGTATTTGTAATGTTAACTAAAACAAAACAGAATTGTCCGCCATGTTATAAACAAATAATCATGTTGAATTGCAGCAAAGGCAGCATGAGTGAGAAAGAGAGCGCGATAGAGATGGTTGAAGGAAATTATGAGTGAGAACGTGACAGCGACAGATTGTTGAAACTATACGTAGTGACTTAGAGAGAGACAGAGAGAGAGAGAGAGAGAAGGATAGCTAGTTACTTTTGGGTAACTGTTGTTGAATAATTGAAAATAAAAGAGATAAACTCAAATGTTTCTTTGTTGCGATAATTAAATGTCTTCTAAATATAAAAATTCAGAGAGAGTAAGAGCTTACAATCTTTGTGTCTATGAAGGAAATATTCCTCTATTACTATATACATAAAATATATCGATATCGTGCTAAGATCGTCTAATTGGTTCACAGATTGATGGAACTCTCTCTTCAAGAATATCGTAAAGTATTTTCGGTTTATTTTGAGGTTAAATCGGAACACGAAATCTTCCATTTTCCAAGCTGAGCTCAAAGCTTAAAGCTCCCCCTGCCACAACGCAATGAGCTTTGCAGAGTACACATTAATCAATGCATTAAAGAGAGAGAGGGAGAGAGGATTGTTAAAAATGTGTTTTGCGAGAGACCGATAACGGTTAACGGTTTCGCTAAAGCAACCTAAAGTGCGATAGAGAGAGAGAGATAGATATATTTAGACCCCATCGATGTGCTTTGAAAATGAGTGTGAAAAAGAAGGAAAATACGAAGGAAGTAAATATAAAATATGAGTTTGTTTTCTCGGCACTTGAAAATGTTTTATTCACTTCAATTCATCTATTCATAGCCTATAGACTATCCAAATTTTCAGGTTCTCATATTTGTGTTAATGTTAACAATTCGCTTGTGGGTGTGCCAGCAATATACCCGACGATGCCTCTGCCAGCAGCCCAGAAGCCAGGAGCTGTGCAAGTCGTCGGAGTCGCTCCGCTGCCTGACCGCCTTGGACTTTGACCAGACGATCATCCAGCAAGACTCCTATCTGGCCGTTAGCCGCATGCTCTCGCAGAGACTCGCGCGGGAGGAGGTGCCTAACAAGGGCTGGATGATCTACGTGAAGCATGTGCTCAAGATGCTTTTGCAGCAGGATCAAGTGGATGCAAAGGCCATTGGCGAGAGGGTGCGCTGCCTGCCCCCCGTTCCTGGGATGATGCGCCTGTTGCGCCAGCTCTCCAACGTGCCTGGGATGGACCTTTGCATCATGAGCGATTCCAACTGTTTCTTCATCAGCGAATGGCTTGATGCGCACGGGTTAAGTAACATGTTCCAACAGATCTACACGAATCCAGCGACAGTGCTTGAGGGAGGTGAACTACTGGTTACCCCCTACGAGAATCAGACCGAGTGCGATAACTGCCCCATTAATTTGTGCAAGGGTGGCATCATGCGCTGCATCATCGCCGATGGCAACTACAGACGCATCGTCTACGTGGGGGACGGACACAACGACCTCTGCCCGATCCTGCAACTGGGGGTAGAGGACGTTGCTTGTGTGCGGCGCGGCTTCGTTCTGCACAGCATGTTGCCCATGTTCCGCAGAAGACTCTGTTGTCGCGTAGTCACCTGGCGTGATGCTCATGAGCTGCTGGAACACCTGGCCACATTACATGTTCTCCCGAAATAGTCGCCCCACCCCCCTCAAAATTCAACAATATCAACCTAATCAAAAGTTCAAATCGAAATCGACATCAAAATCAGATCGTAGTAAGGCAAAATTATTAATGCTGCTGTTTTATTCGACTTATTATTACGTGTTTTCTTGTTGTTGTTCCGCTTCTAGTATATATAGCTCCTATATACATACAATAATAATAATAATAATAATAATAATATATTTATATATCTCACTTATTAAGGACTTATTGCATATTGAATTCAATGGAAAATTATATTTTTACCGTCTCTGCTTCGTTTCTCTGCGTTACGTTACGCTACGTAGTACGTACGTTACAAGTATAATACGAGAAAGGACATAAGGTGCTGGCGTTGCCACTCTTTGCGTTTGCATTGCGCTTTCAGTTTCTTTTTTAACTGAAATTCACACAGTGTTTCTTTCTTTTATTACTCAATTTGTTGTGCATGTTTTCGTTTTTGTTTTTAAATATATACGTGCGTGGGTTGGTGTGTAAACATTAGCATAAATTACATACATATATAATACATTCTTAGCGCTAACTATGTAGTTAATGTTGTGTTGTTGTTGTTGTAGCACAAAGCAGCTGCCGCCCAACGTAAAAAGAGACCTACTAATATGTACATACACACGCACACGTACATGTGCCATGTGCAATGTGCATTTGTATTTGTATTCGTGTGTTGTGTTGTGTAGTTGTGTTTGCACTTAAATTGTTATTTTACATGTCTAAGTTGTAGCTTACAGAAAAATAGCATAAAAAAATCATTAACATCTAATTCGGGCGCGAATTTAGCACAATTCTCGTTTAGTTTAGCGTTTCACTGCTTCATTTATCTCTTCTTGCTCCCCTTTTGCTCACTCCTCTTCTGCTTCTGCTTGCATTGCATTACTTTATTCGTATGGTACATTTGTATAGAGGTTACACGCATATACATACATACATAGAGACATCAATTTTGTATGATATTGTTCTTCGTTATTTGCTTTGTTTTCATTTTCGTTTTTGCTTTTCTTTTGGTTTTTTTTACATATAAGACGTTACACAAAAAGATGAGTGTGTGTGTGTGTGATGGGAGGCGACAACAGTTACAATTTACATATAAAAAAGATACAACGGCAAATACAATACATTTGGTTGCGTAGTGCTGCCAGATCGGCGAAAAAGACGTACACAATTAAAAAAAGGAAATTTAACTAAAATGCAGCTATGAATTCGATGTGTGTGTGTGAGTGTATTGTGACTTACAACTAATTTGAAACAATTGAAACTTAGACTTAACACGAATTTGTTGCTCCTCCTCCTCCTCCTTTCTTCTTCTTCTGCTTCTTCTTATTGCTCTTGTCATAATATAGCATAATTTGCCTGCTTAAGTAACATAATCATATTCGCGTATAATAAGTTTATAGTTACGAATATATAAAAACAATTACAACTAAACAAAAAAAATTAGCATAATGATAATGATAATAATAATAATAATTAGTTAATTAGCTGTTTATGAATTACTCTGCATACATATACAATAGCTTTCTCTCTGCCTGTGTGTTAATACTATGCATGTGTCTGTGTCTGTCTGTCTGTGGCTGTGTGTGTGTGTGTGTGTGTATGATGAGTAGTAATGTCGGTGATCGGTTGGAGAGGGGTTTGGAGTTTGTCGGGGAGGGCAAGGATAGGGAAAGAGGGGAGGGGTAGGTTGCCGCGACCCGCGCTCACTACAAGTCCGTTAAAGTGCGCTTGGCACAATAACGTATAACCCCCACTCAGGCAACAACCGGGGGCGGTGCTATGCCAATTGTTGTTGTTGCTGCTGATGTTGTTGTTGTTGTTGCTGTTGCTGTTGTTACTGCTGCAGCAGAGGCTGTTGCTGTCGTGGGGGTTGCTGTGGCGACTACTGTTGTTGCAGCTGCAGTTGCTGTGGTGGCAGCAGCAGCATCCTCGTTGGCTATGCGACTGCACTGCATCGTTGCAATTTCCTGATGACTGCGACCTACTGAAGATGCCACCACCAACTGTTGCACCTGTTGCACAAGCTGTAGCTGCTGCTGCTGCTGTTGTTGTTGCCGTTTGGCTGCTTCTGGTGGCGCCATTGCATTCTGGTTGTTGTTGTTGGCCTCGACTGTGCTGCTGCTGCTGCTGCCGCCATTGGCCTGCACTGGCGACTGCGCTGGCGATTGTGTGAGTGTTGGCGATTGCAGGTTGCTGCCGCTGCTGGGCGTGGACGGGGGCGTGCGCTTGGCGGGCTTAGTGCGCGCACAGGGCACGCAGAGCATGGAGCAGTGTTCGCGCAGATTTGTGATGTGATCGATGCGATACTCATTGATCCATTTCACCTTTTTATGCTTGACGGGCGGCTTGACGACAGCGCCTCCGTCTCCCCCGCCTACGCTGCCACTGGGCGAGAGTAGCAGCGCCTGTTGTGGCGGGGGCAGTCCCTCGGGTCGCGTTGCGCCACAGCGCATGCAAATCGAGCAACGTTCACAGCTCCAGCGACCTAAGGAATAAGCAACACACACACATAATATTTAGTATTTTTTGCCAGTATTATTTGATATATCGATAAGAACAAATACTGAGTATATTTCCCAGTTTTATTTGTTGTATTAGTAAGGAACAAATACTGAGTATATCTCCCAGTATTTGTTGTACCAATAAGGAACAATTACTGAGTATATTTCCCAATTTAATTTGTTATACTAGTAAGGAACAAATATTGAGTAGATGTCCCAGTATTTGTTACATCAATAAGGAACAGAACAAATACTGAGTGTGTTTTCCAATATTTGTAATATAAACTCACCGTCTGGAACCTGCTTGACGCCCAGGCAGTAGATATGGTAGCCGCGATCGCACTGCTCGCAGTAGAGCATCTTGCCGGGCTGTTGGCTGCTGCGGCACTTGATGCAGCACTTGCACTCGGCACACTGCCAGTTGTAGTTGCGCACCCGTGCGACCATTCTCTGTGGCATTTCAATGCAGCTGGGATGTACTGCAGAGATGAAGAAAGGGAATTTATTTATTTTTATCGGCTGCACATATCGATAACATGTTTTCGGTGTTTTTACTGCATGCAACAAGTATGCAAGTATAATTCTCCTTTTTAAAGTAGTTGGCAACACTAGCTGTCATTCGCATGTGTATAAACAATTCAAATGGCAAACTCACCTCGACGCCGACAACTGTAGCAACGTATAAACACCTCGGGCATATCTCGCGCATTGCGATGCTGACTGCGCAGACAGACACCACACTTGGACAACAGTCTGGCATCCTGCTGTTCCCGTCTCTGTTCCGCTTCACTGCTGGTGTAAATTGAGCTGCTGCTGCTGTTGCTACTATTGCTGCTCCGACTACTGTGGCTGCTGGCGCTGCTGCTGCAGCTGCTGTCACTGTCGGCGTCGCTGTCCTGTTGGGGAGAAAACCAAAACGAGAGAACATGAGCAACACTCTGTATGTGTGTGTGTGTGTATGTTAACTTACAGAATCGCTGCTGCTGGCATCGCTGCTGCTGCTGCTGCCGCTATAGTAGGAGGCGCTGCTCGATGCCTTGGCAGCATCGCTGCTGCTGCGCAACTGATGCTGTCGCGAGCGTTGGCTGCGACGCAGCGATGGCGCAGCAGAGCCATCTTCCTTTGTGAATTCGAGTCTAACGGGATCAGAGGGCAGCTGTGTTTGCGGTGACTCCAGTGCCGTGTTTAACGGATAAGCTCTGTAAATACGGGGAAATGTTAGTTGAATATGTATCGATATGTATCGATAGACTCTTCTGAAACTCACCTTAGCTCGGCGGGTGATAGCTTGCGATAGTTGGACGTGAATTGACCTGGCACCAGGGCCAGCGGATAGGAGTAGTCTGGACGTTTGAAGGCTTCGTCGTAGCCACGCTCTGACAGCAGATTCGGTGGCTCTGGGACATTCTCTGCTTGCGCTGACGATCTCACCACATTCACAATGGAACGATAGACGAGTGTTGAGCTTGGCGCTGCCTTCGACACGGGCTGATTCATAGTGAAAGTCTGCAGATCCAGGCACGCCACACGCTCCTCTCGGCGACTAAAGAGGGAGGGAGCGAGAAGAGAAGAATGAGAGACAGTTAGAATTGGGTATAATTCACCACAGTCTGCTTTACACTCACGTCTTGTTGAAATACACATTCCAGTTGCTGGCCGAGAGCATGGCACGATCTCGCGCCTGCAGGCCACGCCCCGTTCCCATGCCGACCGTGAGTCCGAGCGCCTTTTGTTTAGCCTCAATATCCCGCACGTGCTTTAGTCGTATATACTCCTTGTACTCCTCGTACTTGTCGTAGAAGTCGGCATACATGATGTCCAGTATATCGGATGCCCACACTGCGGTAATCCCCAGATCACACATCTTCTCGCTGACCAGACCCTTCTCCTGCAGCCAATTGCGCTCCTCCATATCGACAGTGCGACGCGGAAGGTCCGGATACTTGCGCTTAAAGCTCGTAATCCCCAAATAGAGCGCAACCTGCTCCTGAATCATGAACGTATCCCGATTCTTGGACGGACAACAGCCCTTGGGCGGCGGCCAATCGTACTCGGCAATGGTGGCTGGATTGAACTCGGTGCTGCAGAAGAGAAGATAACATGTGAGTAAAGAGAACGAGAGAGAGAGAGAATGAGAGAGGGGGACAGCACTTACTCTTCGGCCACGCAAATCTCCATTTTCTTTTTCTTTGGGCGTTTCAGTGCCGAACCGATAATCGCATCCACCGATTGTCCCTGATTCGAATCCAGCTGGCTGAGGCTGCTCACCATCGACGATTGCGACTCTTCGTTGTTCAGAAAGTCCAGTCTGTTAATAAAGTAACGGTCAACTGTTAACAGCGGAGCCAGGGGGAAAGAGATTAGTTTAACTTACTTTTGAGGCGTTAGTGGTGGCTCCATGCTGGTCATCGATTGGTTACTCAGATTCAAATCGGCGCTCATGCGTGTGTCCTCCTCGAAGACCTGCGGTGCCTTTAAGAAGAAGAAGCAGGAGAGACGAATAAGCAATCAAAGAAGATTTGCAACATTAACATCGAGTAATAACATGATTGGCCTATGTTAAGGGGGCAACACACTGTTAAATTACAGCGACGCCGGCAGTGACAATGTGACGGCATTGCCAGCATATACGAAAAACGCACAAAAACAAAACAGTGTAGAAAAGCACAAGAGCATATGCTTTGTACGCTCTCCTACACTCTCACGCGCGCGCTCTCTCACGACGCAGCAGGTGTGGTGAAGATGGGTTTTTGCTTGCCTGCCGCTGCCTCTGCTGCAGCGCAGCTCTGTTTGAGCGAAACAAAAAAATTGCAGCTGATTAAAATCGCAGGTGAAGAGACGCGACGCGGCGCAGTAGCAGCAGATTTTTGTTGTTGTTGTTATTACTGCTGCTGCTGCAGTAGTATGTGTTTTTGGTAGTAGTTGGCAATGAATGCAGCGCGCGCGCGCCTTTGGTTTTAATTACGACACACACACATACACATACACAATGCACTAGTATATTAGCTCTGCCCTCGGCGAGTGTATTGGTGTTGTTGGGTGTGTGGGTGCTGCGCTTGTGTGTGCGTGTATGTAAAGCAAAATTTACGTAATATGTTAAAACATAAACAAGATGTAATAGCAAAACAACAAAATGAGTAAAAGAGTGCAGCAAATGAAGAGAGCACTTGCAAATAGACACACACAGGCACACACAGACAGCGCGGCATCCTTTGAATGAATCATGCAAAGGCAAAATAGGACGAAAAGAAGAAACAAGAGCAAACAAAGCGTTGACAGTGCATGTGCTCGACTTGGAGATACTCCAAAGAGGGGGCTTCATCAACAGATTGCAAACTAGGCAATTGAAATGATATGCAGAGAGAGGCTACCTTCGGCATGCCAAAAGTTTTATACCCTAGCAGCTTCTAATCTCCTATCGTTTCAATAATATTTATAAATATATAGTGGTGCGGAATGGAATAACAATTAACACAATTCACAGCTATAATAACTGCAGTAAAAATCTGCATTTATAGCTGATTGATCCTACAAAAGCTATAGGTTATAGTTGTTGATTTTGAACAAAAATGCAAAAAGGATACATTGGGTTCTGTATAATTTGCATAAGTAGAGATAAATTGAGAGAGAATAGTTGTGCTCTTCATAGAAAACCCTTATTTCCACCGATTGTTCCTATGGCAGCTATATGTTATATAGTTCTCCGATTTAAAAAGCACATTCTGCATATTAAAATGAACAAATGCAATCAATTTGTTTTGCAATATCTTGATAAATAACAAAAATATGCCGATAGGTTGTATGGTAGCTATACGATATATCGGTTTGCTCTTGATCGTTATGACTAATGATGTTAAAACATCGAGCCAGTATCGATATCATCGAGGTTTTTTTTATTTTTTCAACTACCGAGGTTTCTTCGATGCGCAGGGCAAGAATCTTACAAGAATCTTTTATCATCAATTTAATGCAAAATATCGATATATTTTTGGCGTCGGACGATATTTTCATGGGGTTTTTTTTTTTACAATGTGCACAACTTAGATGCCGACAAAACCGATGGCGACGATAGACCTTCGGTTATATTGTAAAAAACCAGTAAGAAAAGCAACAGTCGCGCCGCAACGCGACATTGGGATACCCTTCGACCTATGTTCCTATGTATGTACACATATACATATGCACATGCGTGGCACCGAACATTTGAAATAAACTTGATCAGCGTATAGTATACAGGTATCTTTCTGCCAAATTTGCTGTCTCTAGCTTTTATAATAGCTGAGACCTGTGTGTTCACACAGACAGACAGGCAGGCATGGCTCAATCGACTTGGCTAGTGATCCTGAGCAAGAATATATACACTTTACGTGGTCTGCCACGCCTACTTCTGTCTCTTACATACATTTGCACAAAGTTAATATACCCTTTTTTGATCATTTTCAATGGTCGAAGGGTAGAAAGTCACTTTTATGGGCTTATTTGGATAAATTGAGGTGCGAAAACCAAAGTGAAATGTACTAAACCGATATATCGCAAACTATCGAGATTTATTTCAAAATATATCGATAACTTCGATGTCTTAACATCACTAGTTATGATCTATTTACAGCGTGCAGCAATGAGAAGCATGTGCAGCAGACAGACAGACATGGCTCACTCCTCCCTTGATTGCTGATTAAGAATATATATAACATACTTTATTGTGTCGGAGATGTGTCTGCTAAGCTGCATTGCAAGTGTATAAATATCGATATTCTCTTTTGCCAACTATCGATAACAGTTTTAAACAGTTTCAACTTAATTTGGATTATGTTCTTTCACACTCACCGGACTAAACAAATCCTTTAATCGCTCCGGATCGGGCTGATGCTTCAGTCCGCCCACACAGCGTGGCCGACTAAGCGCAATCGCCTTGGCCACAGCACTGGCACCTCTTCCCATCCTCGGAGCACGCACCTGCTGTGCAGAGTTTGCTCCGCCGGCAGCGCTGTTATTGTTACGTGCCGCTCCACTGCTGCTGCGTGCGCCGCCGCCACCGCGTGAACCGCGTCCACGTCCCCGTCCGCGTGTTGGTGTCGCTCCTGCTGCTGCTGCTGTCGCTGGTGCAGGACTGCTGCCGAAGGTGGACAATATGTTGCTGCCCTGCGCAGAGGATTCATCTGCAAGCATCGCACAAGTTTAAGTATAGATAAAGATTGTTATTGCTGTTGTTGATGTTGTTGCTGTCACTTACCACCTGAATGCGCACTAAAGTTGTCCTCGTCCTGGGAATCGTGTTGACTGCTGCCGCCGCTTAGGCTGTAGCTGTTGCTGTTGTTGTTCGCGTTGCTGTTGCTCATGTTGATGTTGATGTTGATGTTGGTGGTGCGTGGGGAGCGCAGTTGTTGCGTGGCCATAATTGATGAGAAGTCGTTGGGCTGAAAGATGACGTCGGGCAAGGGATCCGAGGAGGACAATATACTGGTTGGGGGCAACATGGAACTGCAGCTGCTGTTGCCACCAGCAACGGCAATTGTTGCTGGCGTTGTTCCTCCTCCTGCTGCACCTCCTCCTGCTGATGATGATGCTGCTGTTGTGATTGTTGTTGCTGTTGTTGCACTGCTGCCATTGCTGGTGGAGGAGGAGGATGAGCACATGGTCAGATCGATTTGTGCTGCCAGTGCAAAGGCCATGTTGCTGCTGCTGCTGTTGTTGTTGTTGTTTGTCTCCGTGTCGTGTCCAAAATGCGGCATCAACACAGAAGTTGCTGCTGCAGCGGTGGCAGCTGCTGCTGCTGCTGCGGCGGCTGCTGCTGCTGTTGCCGCTTTACTTTGTCGCTTGCGCGTTGCTTTCGCTGGTGTTGCCACTGTTGGGGTTGCCACACTGCGGCGTGTTGCACGCAACGGACGCTGATCGATCCGTCTGGGCGTGGCCAACAATGCTGCCGCCGTCACAGCCTGCACTCCGCCAGCTGCCGCTGCTGCATCCTCATCGAGATGATTGTCTGCCGTCAAAGCGCCATCTACCGGCGCCAGCAGTTCCGGCGGCTGCTCTGCACTGACCATGTCGATGGCCAGACGCTTGCGCAGCAGTTGCACGCGTCGCGACTTTGCCGCACTGTCTGTTGCCGCATCGAGCAGAGATGTTGCTGCTGCTGCCGCTGCTGCTGTTGCTGCTGCTGTTGGCGTCATCTCGTTGGCATTGCGTTTGGGTCGACCACGTCGCTTGGCTGTGGTTGGCGCCGCTGCTGCTGCAACTATTGCTGCTGGCGTTGCGGCTGCCGGTGAGGCACACAATGCTGCCTTTGCCTCCAGCGACAGTTGCTCGGAGGCAGCAGCAACTGCTGCTGCCAGTCGCTCCTCGGCCAGCAGCAATGTGCCGTTACTCAGTGGCGCCTGCTGCTGGAGTGGCTCCTCCAGATCCGTGTTGAGTATTCGCTCGTGTTTCTGCTTGCGACTCCGATGCGTTGGCGGCGTTGGTTGCTGCTGCTGCTGCTGCGGCGACGGTTGCTGCTGCTGCTGCTGAGGTGAAATAACAACTGCTGTTGCTGCCGTGTCGTTGTTGCTGCTGCAGTTGTGCGTCTGCTGATCGTTTTCGTTGTTGTCCAGGCGACGCTGCTTGAGAGGCGGCAACTGCAAGGGAGCGAGAGAGACGGAGATAGATAAGGTTAGTTTAAGTGTTCCAAGTGTTCTGCGAACCGGTTCGCACGAAAGAACTATTTATATTCTGCCTGATTTGGCGATTGGCAGGACTTTTAGCAGACCTTTTATAAGAAATCATATATTGAACCGGTTCAAAGAGTGGTTCACTGTCTTAACAGGTAAGGTTCTATAGCTACAACCATAAAATATCCCATTCTAGCTTTGAAATACAAGAAATAATGTATTGAACCGGTTCAAAAAGTGGTTCACTGCTATAACATGTAAGGTTCTACAACTACAATCATGAAATTTGGTATATAACATTAACTAAGCTTAGTAAAATCAAAACATCCCATTCTAGCTTTTAAATCCAAGAAATAAATTGGTAAACCAGTTCAAAGAGTGGTTCACTTTCTAACATGTAAGGTTCTATAGCTAAAATCACAAAATATAAATTGGTAAACCGGTTCAAAGAGTGGTTCACTGTCTAAACTGTAAGGTTCTATAGGTACAACCATGAAATATCCCATACTAGCTTTGAAATACAAGAAATAATGTATTGAACCGGTTCAAAAAGTGGTTCACTGCTATAACATGTAAGGTTCTATAGCTAAAATCACAAAATATCCCATTCTAGATTTGAAATACAAGAAATAATGCATTGAACCGGTTCAAGGAGTGGTTCACTGCTATAACATGTAAGGTTCTATAGCTAAAATCACAAAATATCCCATTCTAGCTTTTAAATACAAGAAATAATGCAACTGGTTCACAGGCGCGTATCTCTTAAAGTTCCAAGGCTTACATTGTTAAATTTGTTGTGGAACATTTTCATATGATTTTAGTTAGTTTTGCATACTTCAATCGATGCGAACACATGTAAAAACGGTTTATAAAATGGTTCAAAGGGGTTCAGCCTAATAACTTGGAATACCCTAAAGGCAATATTGCCAAACTAGCTACACTTGGTATTTGTACAACTCCAGTTGAGTTCCTATTCCACAATCAGCTACAACATTGTAAAAAACCACTCCTAAAATGGGTTCAGCTAGCTAAGAATACAGTTCCTACTGCTAACATAATGATTTCTTGACTGAACTCGAGTTTTATCTATTTGTGGATAACTTACACCGCTGGGAGATTCTGCATTTGGCTCGGGCTGCTGATGATGATGATGTTGCTGCTGCTGCTGGTGTTGCTGCTGCTGTTGTCGCTTCAGATGATTCTCGTTGTTGTTGAGCAACTGTTGCTGCTGCTGCTGCTGTGGTTGTTGTTGATTGTTGGTCTTATGGTTTAGATTCTGATGCAGATTAAGGTTTAGATTCATATGATTCACATGGTTGCTGAGCGGCGGCAATTGTTGCTGCTGCTGCTGCTGCGACGTTGGTGGCGGCGGCGGCGGCGTATCCGACTCGTAGGCACTTTGCATATAGGGCGTCAATTGTGGGCTTCCCTCGGGCGTGTCCAGTATCTCAATTGAATCAATAATTGGCTGAGAGATGGCAACTGTTGCTGGCGTGGCAACTGCAACTGTTGCTGCTGCTGGTGGTGGTGGTGCTGTCACCTCTTTGGTTGCTCCATTGGCCAGAAGACGCTCGGTTAGCTGGGGATATTTGGAGGCGACTGTTGTGTTGTTGCTGTTGCTTATGTTGTTGTTAAAGCTCTTGGGGGGCGCCGTCAGCTGGCTCAGCAATATGTTGGTGTTGGGCGAGGCGGGACTGCTGCTACTGTTGTTACTGCTGCTCTTGTGGGGTTGCTGCTGTGCTGCTGTTGCTGCCTGCATGCGCAGCCGCTCCAGCAGCAGATTCTGTGATTGCCCAGGGGACAAACTACGATTTGCTGCTGCTGCTGTCGTCGTTGCTGGCGTTGCTGCATAATTATTATTGCTGCTGCTGCTACTGTTGCTGATGTTGTTGTTGTTGTTGGTGTTATTGCTGCTGCTGCTGCTGCTACTCGTGTTGGTGGTGTGCACTGGCGAGGAGCCCGGCGAGGGCGACGACGTCAGATCGACCATATCGACAATATTGTGTTGCTGCTGCTGCAATTGCTGGCGTGCAGCTTGCTGTGGTGAACTTTCAATGCCATTGCTGCTCGCCGTCGCCGTTGCTGCTGCTGCTGATGCTGCTGCTGCTCTTGCTGGGAGATTGTGAAACATTTTGGGATCATGATCCTTGGAGAGATCATCATCGATGTCCATGTCATCGGAATTGCGACGAAACTCATTCGACTCTGCCTCGAGAGCAGCATCAATTAGTCCATCATCGCCGCCATTCGTCGTCGCCGTTGTTGTCGTCGTCGGCGTGTGTGTCTTTCTCAGCTTGGAGCTGCTGCTGTTGCCCAGCACCTTCTCCTCGAGCACGGCACGCACCTTGTGATTGGGTGAGCATAGATTCTTGATTGTCAGCTTGAGCAGCGGAGGCTGCTGCTGCCCCGCTGGCAACTGTTGCTGCTGCTGCTGCTGTGTATCGCTGTTGTTGCAATTGCTTGTCTTGATTGTCAGCTTGGGCACCAACTGCTGCTGCTGCTGCTGTTGCTCCTCCTCCAGTTCAATAGACTTGGTCTTGATGGTCAGCTTGGGTATGCTCTGCGCATTCTTGGCGTCGTGTGTCATGATCACCGTGTGCTCCAGTTGCTGCTCCTGCTGCTGTTGCTGCTGCTGCTGCTGCTGCTGTTGGCTGGCGTTTGTTTTGATGGTTAGCTTTGGTATTTGTTGTTGCTGTTGCAGTTGGTCATCGCTGGTAATGCAACTGCTGCCTGCATGCGTTGTCTTTATCATCAGCTTGGGCACTGTGGGAGGCGGCGCCTGCTCAGAGCCCGAGGAGGAGCAGGAGGCAGACGAACTGGAAGCCGAGGCTGGGGAAAGACTGCAGCTCATTAGCTGCGAATCGTTGCCAATTGTCTTTGTCTTGATGGTCAGCTTGGGCAGGACACCAGCAACGGGGGCAGCACCACCAACTGTTGCTAGCGTGCCTGCTGCTGTTGTTGCTCCTACGCTGGCTGTTGCTGTTTTGCTGGGACTGTTGCAGTTGCTGGTGCTGGTGGATTCACCTCCACCTCCTCCTCCGCCGGCATCGGGCATTTTGATAATCAGCTTGGGCACCACGCTGCTCACACGCTCCTCGTTGGCAGCGCGTATTGTCAGCTTGGGCACAATATGCGGCAACTGTTGCTGCTGCTGCTGCTGAAGTTGCTCTTCTTCGGCACACGATGACGATGAGCAGGAGGAAGATGCATCCGAGCTGACAGCAGCAACATCTTGTGGCTGCTTCAACGATCTTATTGTCAACTTGGGCACCAAACCCAGCTGCGACTGTTGCTGCTGCGCCTGTTGCTGCTGCTGCTGCTGTGATGTGGAGGAGCATGACGAGGAGGACGTGGGCATCTGTGTAGGCAGTTGAATGCGCAACGGTTCGACGCGTCGCTCATCGTTGCCACTTACAGCCGGAGATTCGCTTGTGTTGCTGCTGCTGCCATATTTGGAGAGCTTCAAGATTATCTTGTGACCTGCATTGTTGCCACCACCGCCACCGCCACCACCGCCGGCGCCAGAGCTGCTGCTGCTGCTGGTGTTGTTCTCCTCGCCGTTGACATCTAAAGCTGTTGCAGCCATCACTGCTGCTGCTGCTTCGCTTGTTTTTGTTGCTGCCACTGATGCTGCTGCTGCTGTTGTTGATGTGGATGTGGATGTTGATGTGGATGTTGCTGCTGGCGGGCTGCTATTGCTATTGCTATTGTTGTCGCTGTTGCTGCTGCTGATGTTGCTATTTGACAGCTGCGCATCGTCGCGCAGGCAATGCTGCGGCGGCGATGCTGTGGTACTGGTTATTTGACCCACCGACGGCAGCTGCTGCTGTGGATGCTGCTGTTGCTGCTGCTGCTGCTCTCGCTGCTGTTGCTGCTGCTGCGGCAACTGCTGCTGCTGCTGCTGCGGCTGCTGCTGCTGATGGTGGTAATGGCGCTGTGTTGCTTCTGCCTGCGACACATTCAATTGTTGTTGCTGTTGCTGCTGTGGTGGTGGCTGCTGCTGTTGCGATGTGGAGCTCACTTCCTGCTGCTCCTCCTCCTCCTCCTCCTGTTGTTGTTGCTGTTGCTGCCTGATGCTGCTACTGCTGCTGCTGCTAATGCTGCTGCTGTTGTTACTAATGCTGCTGCTGTTGCTACTGTTGCTGCTGCTGCTGCTGTTTATCAATGCTGCTGCTGCTGGCGTTGATGTTGTTGTTGTCACAATTGCCTTGCTGCAGGAACTGATGCTGGAATTTGAATTGGAACTGGATGTGGAACGTGGACTGGAACTGGAGCTGCTTGTGCTGCTGCTGCTGTTGCTGCTGTTGCTGCTGCTGTTGGTGCTGGAGCTGTTTGAACAGAGTGGTGTTGCTGCCAGGCTAACTGAAGATGATGTTGCTGCGACCTGTACCTGCTGCTGGCGTAAATCATTCATTGCTTCTTTCCTTTATCCACACCACACGCTGTTGTTGCAGTTGCTGCTGCCTGCTGCAGAGACAGAGAGAGAGAGAGAGAGAGGGGGAAATATAATTAGTTTATTTAGTTACTGTTAATCTCTTTTCACTTCAACTGTTTCTCTATTTGTATATCTGCATTATAAAGTGTATTTATATTATTCTATATGCCAAATGAACAATTGCAAGACAAGAAAAGAGAGAGAGAGAGGATTGATAGTTATGGCAACATTCAGAGTAGATGATGATGATATTTATATGTTGAACTATGTTCATTATCTATGGATATTCAACTGATCTCCTGCCATAACGTACACACTGCTAACCCCTCCAGCCTCATTATGACAGCTATAGACACACAGTAGGCTGGGTTGGGGTTTTAATAGACCGTAGATACGGCACAATCGATAAGAAAATATAATAAAAGAGTAAAAATTACAAGTGTAAATCAAAATTCTTAATGTTGACAAGGTGCGAAGAAGTTTTTATCTAATCCAAGATAAGAGAAAGAGGGAGAGTGAAAGAGAAAGAGAAGTAGGGAGAGTGTAAAGATGCTACTGCTGTCGCTAATCACTCCGCTGCTGCATCCGCTGCGAGAGCAGCTGAGTCTGCTTCGTGCAATCGCCTCTGGTGGACGCATACCGGGCACTAAACTGATCCTAACGTCGTCAACAGGCAGCAAGCGCTTTGGGATCATCGAGCACTTCATGATGGCTCTTGCTGGCGGTTGGCTCCTGCTGCGTGTTTGCTTCTGTGACTTGGCAGACGAGGATAGGCTGCAGTTTGCCAGGCGTAAGCAAATCAGGGACCAGGAGACGGAGACAAGCACAGAGGACTCGACACTGGAGGAGGACGAGTATGATTGGGAGAGCAATGTGGAGATTGAGAGAGATATGCTTCTTCAGTCGGATGACGGAGAGGACGGGGAGGGGGAGCTTATCTACTGGGGTTGCGAGAAGAATGATGGCAATGAGCCGATACTGAAATTTAGTCCTTCACAATTAAATATTCTGCTGCGCATCGACGATGACTCGGACGAGGACGAGGAGTATGAGGAAAATGATGATGAAAGTGAATGTGAAAGTGAGCAAGAGACTGCACTGAGAATGGGAAAGGAGCCGCAGGGACTGCCGGCAGAGCAGCCGGATCAGAAGAAGGGAGATCTGCAGTGCACGGGAGGCATATCCTGGTGGATAGCGTCAACAATTTCCGAGCGATACAAGAAATACAATAATCACGATGAAAAAATTGTCTTTGCACACTAATAAACAACAACACCAGCAACAACAACAAGAGCTATCTAATGCCAATAGCAGCCAACGACCCTAAGAACAGATGATTTTTAATTCTATTCGAAGAAGATTATGGGTCGACAAGAGAGAGAGTAACGATCAAGCCTTTCTGCACATGCATGTGTATTCGTGTGTTTTGTTTGATTTGGGGAGAGAGGAGAGCACAATTGCAGCGTCGATAAACGAACAGAAGAAGAGAAATGGCTGTTGCAGAGCGTGTGTCTGCTCTGCAACAGCTCGTCAACACACCAACACACGCACGCACGCACACACACAGACATTTTTAGAATAACGAAACTTCTGAATTTTGCCTTGTTTACATTTTCTAAATATTTTATTTTTAGCTTTTTAGAGCTCTGTTTGAAATTAATCGTTGAAAATTAATCGAATAAAACTGATTACTTCATTCAATCAGCAAGGGGAAGGTGGCTAGCCAAAGGAGTCGTATAACATTATAACAATTATACACACACACATACACAGAGAGAGAGAAACGTAGTGGAGTGCGAGAGAGAGAGTATTGTTTTGTTTTCGTTTTCCTATTGCACTCGCACTAGCAAATAATAACTGTAACTAAAGCTTTAAGCCGAATACAGAAGCTCACCACTAGCACACCAATACACTCATACACACGACGGCACCGGCACTCAAAGAAGTAATTCACGCAATGCGCGTTTTGTTTATTGTTGTTTCTAGCCGAGAGCAAGAGAGCAAGAATTGTACACGCGTTTATTAATCGTAAAATGCATGAAAAGCTAAACAAATTACTTTAGGCTTATTTGCGTTGGAGAAATGTGCCCATTCAAATTGCCGCGTAAACAGTAAGGGAAGGAGGGGAACCAAAACAGCAACAACGTTTGTCTTGTTAATAATACGCTGCGTAAGCGTGGAAACATGCGCGGCACACAGCTGTCTGACGGGAGGCAGATGAAGTGAGAGAGAGAGAGAAAAAAAAAACCGCGCCACATTGGTACGCACTACTACAGCAACAACAATGACAGCAGCGGCGGCAGTAGCAGCCAGCAGCGACTGCGAAGTGTGGTGTATGTGTTGGCAACACTGCGAAATTCACCATGGGCCCGAGGCTGAATCTCACCACAGCACACACATAGCCAAGCGTTCACACACGAACACACACACACATAACAAATACCATCATGAAAGGCAATCGCCCGTGCCGCTGCATGGAGAAAAATACATATTTACTTACACACGCACACACACATAGGCACGCTCGCGCATATGTACAACTGCATTTATACAACTGCTTCTTCTACTGCATTGGCGACCCCCACGCAACTAGCGGTGACGCCGCCTGTGCAACAACAAATTTAACAGCGGCAGAGACAACAACAATGCTTGCGCGCTGCGCGCCTATGGTAATGCGAAAAAAATACTAGCGCGATACGAAAGACGGAAAAAAACGAAACGAAAACCGCTGCTACATAGCATAAGACGCCGAAAACTGACCCAACAACAACAGCAACAACAACAACAGGCAGGCAGGCAATAAACTCACCATGCGGCAAAACGTCAGACAAAAGAAGATGGAGTAGAAGTTGAGCGCCTTCTCTTTGCATGCAATTCGCGTGTATATTGGTGTGCGCGTGTCTTTGTCGGGGTGTTAAGACATGAAACATGTTTTGTTTTTATTTGCACACTTTGTAAACATTTCGTTGCACTTTTTCTTATTATTTATTTAATATACAAAAAAAAACATTGTCGTACACATTGACTGAGAGACTGTAGTCGGTACAAATTGCCCGTACTTGTACACTCGTCTCGAACACACTCGCACGCACACACAAAAACTACACACTCACACACACGCAACACACATACATCCACAAGCGCAGCGCTCGGTTGTCCCACTTTCCGTGTATTGGTTTCGTACACTTTTCCACGCACTTTTCAACGATTGAGGCAGCACAGCAGACGACGACTTTTAAATTTGTTATAACAAAAAATATCGTGCAATTGTTAACTAATTTAACTGGTCGAATAACATACGCAGACTGATTCGGCGCGCACCTATCGTTTTAACAATTCATTATTAAATGTATGCCCCTGCTCGCTGTCTGCCAGTGTTTTTTCTTTTTCGCTTGGAATATAACACTACCGTACTCGTCACGACAAAATGGAAATGAAAATGTAGGGATGTTGATATCGTATCGATACATCGATAATTCGATTAAAATTTAGTTTAATTCAATATATCACGATGCTAATTTTGTAGACAATTTAAATTTGTTGCTTAAAAAATTAATACCAAAAATCGTAGAAAAGAAACAAGCTAACTACATAATATATATATTTTTTATGATGTGATCACGAGCTGTTTGTTTGTCTCAAAACGGAACGAGTGAATTGAAACACAAGCAACTATTTGAATTTTTACATTTGGTATTTTTCGAAATGGAATTGGAACTGAATAAGAGAACAGCGCGGACAACAGTTGGCGTCTATCGATGATTGTATCATTGAGCGATATCATTCATAAACTTGAGCTATCGGATGGCAACGCTGACAAAGCTGGCAAAGCTACTCTCACAGTTAAAGCACAAAGCTAAGCCTGCAGCACTACATACATACAAAAGAAGCAAAAAGTCTTCTGGAAGTGCCCACCACCAGTGGGCGTCCCTATCCGGAAACGGTGACCTTGGTGGCAAAGTGCAGTTAATTATGCAGCAGCCAACAAAGATGTCATCGTCCAACACCAACTCCAATGCCAACGCAGGACCAGGTGCAGCTCCAGTTGCATCCGGCTCCGCTACTGGATCAGCTGCTCCTCCTGGCGGAGGGGGCGGCGGTGGTGGTGGCCTTGGCAGACAGCAACGACGTCGTCTAGCGGCCTTCGATTTTGATCACACCATCGTATCGCAGAATACGGACACCGTGGTGCGGGACATGCTGCCCAACGAGCTGGTGAACACGCGGGCCCTCAACGAGCTGATGGAGAACGACTGCTGGACCGAGTACATGTCGGAGGTGTTCCGTCTGCTGCATGCGCAACAAGTAAATGAGTCGCGCATACGCGACACCATACGTTGTATACCCGAAGTACCGGGATTTGTGCGTCTCATCAAGCATTTGCAGAAGAAACTCAATTTCGATTTGATTATCATTAGCGACTCGAACAGCGTCTTCATCGACGAGTGGCTGCGTGCCCACAATTTGTTGGATTGCTTCAATGCGATCTTCACCAATCCCGCTGAGTTCGCACCCAATGGGAGGCTGCTGGTGCGTCCGCATCATCAGCAAACCGATTGCAAGCTGAGCGCCAGTAATTTGTGCAAGGGACGCGTCCTTGAGCATTTTGTCATCGAACAGGATCTGCGCTATAACATACGCTATGATCATGTCTTTTATGTAGGCGATGGCAACAACGACATCTGCCCGGTGCTCCGTCAACGGGCCTGTGACTTTGCCTGCGCCCGCCAAGGATTCGCCATGGAGAAGCATTTGATCAAGAATCGCAACAAGTTGAAGTTGCGGGCCAATCTCCTCATTTGGCGCAGTGGTTTCGAGCTCCTCGAGCAGATGTGCTCCCTTCCCCAGCTGCAGGCACCTCCGCCCCAGCAGGCTCATCCTCCAATTTTGAATGCCGATGCCAACAATTGTTGCAAGGCTGAAATGGCGCGTCGGGCTTCGGCCATTGCCGGCCCGGCCGAGCGTCAAAATTAGAATTCCATTAAAGGATTATCACCCCCTCCTCCCTCCTCCCTCCGACGATAGTCAGCCAAAGCAGCAGCGCCCAGCTCGCCTCCTTGTTTAGGTGCTCAGCTCATGGCGACGACCTTTGGCTCTTGTGGCCGATTGTCGAAAGGTTCTCGTCGAGCCCGAGCCGAGCCGAGCTGGCAATGTGTGCGACGGGAAGGGGAAGGTCCGGGGCAGAATCCTTGGATGAAACTTGGGTGAAATTTGAATTTGAATCTGTTTGCAGCTTGCCAATGACTTTGGGGCAGCCTCACACAGATAATTGTCTTTATTTTTTCTTTGCAATTGCCATGAAATGTGACAAAAAAAACGAAAAAAAAAATGAAAAAAACGAAAAAACACAAAAAAACACAGGAAAAAACGAAAGAATTATGAAAACTTTTGATGTGATCAATGTTCATATATATATATCTATATAGACTTATATATGTATATGTACATAAATGTCCTAATCAAATAAACAATTGTATGATGCATTATGCACAAACATACTCTCATCCACATACACATTTACACACAATACACACACACACACAGTCAATTGCATTATTTTGCTTTCACGCATATTCATCGGAGATCATCGAGAGAGAAAACACACTGGAGAACTTTGGTAAATACGATACGATCGATATAGAGATTATGAATATATATTTTGTGCTCGCAGCTGTTGCTAAGTAGATGAAACAACTTTTATTAAATGTGTATTTGTATTGTTGTAATTATTACCATACTATATATACTATTGTTTGTATATACATGCATATGTATTTACCTGTGTGTCCAAAATATATATATACTATATGTATTTAACGTTGCAATTGAGAATAACACAAAACCATCTCAACTTTTTGCTTACCAGCTGGGTATAGTATCGGGAACATTATCCATCAGATTGCTCCGATTGGTGTAGCTAATATGATTCGCTTTTATGTGTTGATCTGCTTTAATTTGATCCCTCTCTATATCATCGCCCTACCCCACATCCATCCTATGCCATCAATGTCTCTTTTACCCATACTTTGATCGCTTTTCATTTCACTGATGGCTTGCTGAGAGGGAGGGGAATTTGTTTATCGTATAGGAAAGGAGTATGCTGTAAATATTATTATAGATCATTAGACTATACAATCCTATCCTATACTCGGATATACTGCAAATCGTAATCCCTAATGTATATATTATTATAGATCATATAACATTATACAATTCTATCCTATTCTAATCCTGTACTCCACTTTCATCTTCCTCAACTGTTCGTTAGCCTTCTCAAGTTCAGATTCTTTGTTTCGCATGCTTATATGCTGTAATATATTCAGCATAGATCATAGATCATAGATCATAAGATTATGTAATCCTATCCTACTCTAATCCTATCTTTTATTATGGATCATAACATTATACCATCCTATCCGAATCCTTTACTCCATTTGTATCTCCTTCTTCTTCCCCTGTAACAAAGTACATCCAAGTATATCCAACCTGAAGGTACGGGCATACTTATATCGCTTCCGGAACTCTATATATGTGAGTGCATTCCCTACTTCCCCATTATACCTACCTTATACAATCCTAACATATCATTTAGTAAAACTCTTTTCGCCTCTATCTATACAGATTGTTGTTTATTACAATTATAATAATATACATAGGTTTTAATTGGTTATATATATAGATTAACGATATCTTAAGTTACATAAAGATCCAAAACGACTTGTATATGGTAAATGGTGTTCAAAAGAAAACGATTGCTACTGCTACAAGATTCTAAATATTAATAGTTACGTTATAATATTTTATTTTAAGTAAGCAAAGGGTTTTCTCTTTCTCTCGCTCTCGCGCTGAAGATCAGTTCTAGAAACTACTTTATATATATATAGCCACGTATATATAGATCAAATATATATATAGTACATCAATATAATATATATATATATATATTGGTATGTGTGTGTGTGTGTGTGAGTGTGTGTTTTTTTGAATGTATATACATTTTATATTCTTAGAATGTAGTTAGTTCTCAGTTATTTTCAACAAATCTCTTATAGACTAGACTAACTAAAATAACTAGCTCTTCTTCTTCATCATCTTTATCTTCTTCTGTTTTCTTCTACTGTTTAGCCCGGGGGATATATCATCATCCTCATCCTCATCCTCATCATCATCATCAATCATATCATTCAAATATCTCTAACATAAACAATTTCTTATATCTACTCTGCTGGAGCTGGAGTCGGCGTACACGGGCAATTGATACAGTGAGGAGGCTGATGCAAATGCTACATGTACTGTGGATGTGTGTGCGGGTGTGTGTGTGCGTGTGCGTGTGGTTGTAGTTGTGGTTGTGGTGGTTGCATCGGTATCTGTGTTGGCGGTTGTGCGTGCGTGTATGCATATGGATGTTGGTGTGGATGTGGGTGTGCGTATGTGTACTGTGTGTGTCCGGGGTAAGCGTATGCCTAGGAGCCCAGTGGCGACATTCCAATCTGGCGGGGATCGGCACCAGGGCCCTGCTGAGCAGCGCCCAATTCCAGATTCTTGATTAGCATCTGTAGCCATTGCTTGGTCGACTTGTCATCTTGCAGTATCTGCGTGAATGTCCCGTCGCGCAGCTGATCCGGCAGGCATTGTCCGAGTGCCTTGCGTGCGCTATATACCGATTCGAAAGAGACGACACGAGTGAGACAGAGAGAGAGAGACAGAGAGTAAGTATATCATGTTGAAACTTCTTTTGCAAAACGGATAAAAAGTCTTGCCTGTCTCGTTCTTATAATAAAGATATAGAAGTGAAAAATATGTCATGTGGAATAATTAAAGAGAAAGCACTCGGGGAAGAGTCGAAATCCCAGGTTGAGCTGCTCCTTCTACTTATAACAAAGTCCTGTCTACCCTAGACCCACGCAACTTACCGTGTATTGTCCGAGAGACGCAGATAGCAGCGTACGACATGTTTCAAGAGTCGACCACACGGATCCTTAGACAGCTGAATGACCATTTTGCCCTTAAGAAAGAGGGAGAGAGAGTTTAAGTTAGAGAGCGCACATAGTGGGTGGAGAGCGGGGGGGGGGGTACTTACGAGTGTGATGGCAACATGGGAGAATCGCTCGTATGTCTGGCAGATGTACGAGAGACCCGACTCGTCCAGCAATATCTTCTGTATAATGAATGTGGCCACTGTCTTGCTCAGCTCAGATCCGTTGTCCATGATGGTGAGACAGAGTGGGACTATTTCGGTGGTCAATAGAAATGTGATAACCTCCTGCTCGTCGGTCTTCACCAGGGCACCGATGACACCGAGACTTGTGAGGCGTAGATATTCGAATGGTCGCGTCTTGGATATGGTCGATAGAAACGGATACAAGTACAATGGGATCTGTGCCTGCAGGAAGGCGGTGCGTGTCTCTGGATGCGAGGCAACGCACTGTAGCAAGGCCAGTGCGTTGCACACACGATTCGATTGATGGGCCGTGAGGGTAGGTGGAGTTATTGAGGGATATATGTTCACTATCTCCTGCAGCAGAGCGCATGCGGTGCCAAAACTGTTCCACAACATTGGTGCCAAGTCCGTCTCACGCTTCTTGCTCAGCTCCAGCAGGGCTGTTTCGCGTGTGTCCGGATGGGCCAACTCGTTGATCCATTGATACACCTACAGAGCACCACACACACACGCACACAAACACATAAACACGAATGTTAATACATATGCATATATACAAATGCTTGCACACATATTTATCGAGTATACATACCTTCTCCTGCTCGGATGGTTGTTGTTGCTGGGGATTCATACAGGGGCTTGGCTGAGCACTCATTTTACCTGGGACTGCAAGAAAACCAACAACAACAATAACAATAACAACAACAACAACAACATTGGAGAATTGAAAAGCTTTAGCCAAAGTACCGTAAAAGTTGACGGGATTTGGCTCTGATATTCGCGTACAAAATTCAATGTATTTTTGGTATACTTACAACTAACCACAAGTGTTTCTATATCAATAATATCTGAATATAGCTCGACTGTTTTTGTATATGTTTTAATTCGTACAATTAGTGCAAAGTGTATAAAAATGACAAGCGAAATGCCGACCGAAAAATAAGATGTCGGCTTGAACTGGGGAAGCAGCTGATTTCTTTCTTACTAAGAGTTGCCACTTCCAGTTATCAAAAGTATCGATGCCAAATTTTATATTGAAAATACACTAGAAATCATATCCAAAGATTTAAGTTTAGAATTTTTAAAGTAATTTACCTCTCAATTGGTTCTGTACGCCTGAAAACTTTTTACAATTAAAGCTTTGGCTTCCATATTTTTAAATCTGGCAGCACTATCCGGATGCCCATGCTTTGGACACTTGGACGTGACAGCTTGTCAACAGGGACGCCGATTCCGCTTTTTCCCGTCAAATCTAGTTTCGTTTAGGGGAAGTTTACTTGGATTTGGCCGTAAATCTGCCAATTTTTGAATGAAGTAAAAAATTTCTATTTAATTGTAGGCCAAGCAAAACGAACAATATTATTGAAATACAAATCTCTGAGCGCAAAAAAGGTCTTTAATAAATACTTTTAATTCAAAATTTAGGTTTCTGTACAAAATTGTTTCCTTTCCAAAACATTTTGAATGAATCCAATCGGGTCACTAGATTAGGTCAAAGATCTTAGAAACTTTGACAACTTCGGAAAAGAAGTCGAAATTGCGGGAAGTGGGAATTTCGGGCGTTATCGTATAGCGAACATTTAACCGAACAAAGCCAAAATTGCGTTTAAAAAAGCATACATAAATATTTCACATAACTAAAAAAAAGAATGTAATTTGATTTTTAGTATGTATTTTTTACGAATTTTACTCTTTCTTTAATAAAGACATTAGCCTTTAAATAGTGTTTTGGCTTTTTTGTACAGTTTCCCGTTAAAAACTGCTTTTTTGATTCTCAAGTGGGCAGCACTTGTCGCTTGTCGCTTTGGAAAGCTATTCTACTTTAAGGCGTTTTCTAGAAAAATCTAGCTGAAATTCCAATACGACATGAAAGATATTGCCCGATATTGATATATCTAAATAAAATAGTAAGGTAAACGATAGCATGTGTAAAGCAGTACAACTAATTTGCTTCTTTAATAATTGTGCTGTGGCAAAAATAAATAACTTGTAGTTTGCTTGAAAAAAACGTTAATGCGCAGTGTTGTAAAATATCCAGAAAGCTTTTGGTATGAAGTATTTTTTCATGTAATTTTACTTGAAGCAAATTTAGTGTATTTAGCTGTCGTGGAATGTTGTCACACTTTCTCACTTCACTCATTTAAAAGTCTTGTTAAGGTTAGGAGTCCGCCTGCAGCACACATTCGTCGTGCAAGTGAGCTTGTCAATTTACATCAAGTTGAATCGGAATTTCCACATACATTCTTTTTAACTCTGTTCTAACAAACAACTAGAAAGCAAAGTATCCAATGTAAGTAAAAATTCAAATTCATTTTACAAACATAAACGCGAGTTTCTGCGTGTGTGGTGTGTGTTCGTGTCTTGGAACTGCATTATCATAGATGTGTGTGTGTGCGTGCGACCTGCTGATTATATAAGAGTGCCGGCAAGCTTGTTTCTAGAAGCTTCCAACAGATTGAAACAAGATTTGAATTGCAATAATGTAAGACTATATAAAATAAGCCACATGCTGTTTCTGCATAGCAAGTTGTGAATATTTCAAATTAGAATATGTTCGCACACACACACACACATACGCACAGTGGCACAAAGTTGCATTCACGTAATAGGCGAACGCACATGTTTTTTGGTATTTTTTGTATTTTTTCCCCCTATTTGCCGGTTGCACATTGTGTCATTTCGCAGTTTGTAACGAAATTGTTGAATAATAACTACATGCATAAATATATTTTTGTATAAATATGTTCGTATGTACATATGTGCGTATTTCATAAGCCAAGCAAAACATTGCGACATATACACAATGATTACATAAAGGATTTCTTCTGGAATAAGATCTTATCGCTCAACGGGGGGTGGGGTCACTGAGCAAAGGGGGCTGGGCAGCGAAGAAGAGAAGTGGAAAGAGAAAGAGAGGCGCAGAGATAATTGAATTAACTTGAAAGTAAATAGCGCGAATAGGGAGAAAGCCGAACACGTGTTTATCGATATAAATTAATCGTTTTTGTTTTTCTGCCATCCCTCCTCCGTACGCAGATGTTCCGTCTACCCGTTTCACTTTCCCGCAGCAACATTACCCGCCAGCTGGCCATGCGCCACTATGCGAAGGATGTTAAGTTCGGTCCCGAGGTGCGCGCCATGATGCTGCAGGGTGTCGATGTGCTCGCCGATGCTGTGGCCGTGACCATGGGTCCCAAGGGTCGCAATGTGATCATTGAGCAGTCGTGGGGCTCGCCCAAGATCACCAAGGATGGTGTCACGGTGGCCAAGTCCATTGAACTGAAGGATAAGTTCCAGAACATTGGCGCCAAACTGGTGCAGGATGTGGCCAACAACACGAACGAGGAGGCCGGCGATGGCACCACCACAGCCACTGTGCTGGCACGCGCCATTGCCAAGGAGGGTTTCGAGAAGATCTCGAAGGGTGCCAATCCCGTGGAGATTCGTCGCGGTGTCATGCTCGCTGTTGAGACCGTCAAGGATAACTTGAAGAGCATGTCCCGCCCCGTTAAGACCCCTGAGGAGATTGCCCAAGTGGCCACCATCTCGGCCAACGGAGATCAGGCCATTGGCAAACTGATCAGCGATGCCATGAAGAGGGTTGGACGCGATGGCGTCATTACTGTCAAGGATGGCAAGACCCTCATCGATGAGCTGGAGGTGATTGAGGGCATGAAGTTTGATCGCGGTTACATTTCCCCGTACTTCATTAACTCCTCGAAGGGCGCCAAGGTTGAGTTCCAGGATGCTCTCTTGCTGCTCTCCGAGAAGAAGATCTCCTCTGTGCAGAACATCATTCCCGCTCTCGAGCTAGCCAATTCTCAGCGCAAGCCACTGATCATCATTGCCGAGGACATCGATGGCGAGGCGCTGAGCACCCTGGTGGTGAACCGCTTGAAGATCGGTCTCCAGGTGGCTGCCGTCAAGGCACCTGGCTTCGGTGATAACCGCAAGTCGACCCTCACCGACATGGCCATCGCCTCGGGCGGTATTGTGTTTGGTGACGATGCCGATCTGGTCAAATTGGAGGATGTTAAGATCAGCGATCTGGGACAGGTTGGCGAGGTTGTCATCACCAAGGATGACACGCTGCTGCTGAAGGGCAAGGGCAAGGCCGATGATGTGAAGCGTCGTGTCGATCAGATCAAGGACCAGATCACGGACACCACATCCGAGTATGAGAAGGAGAAGCTGCAAGAGCGTCTGGCTCGCCTCGCCTCCGGCGTTGCTCTCCTGCGCGTTGGCGGCTCCAGCGAGGTGGAGGTCAATGAGAAGAAGGATCGCGTCCATGATGCACTCAATGCCACACGCGCTGCCGTCGAAGAGGGCATCGTTCCCGGCGGCGGCACCGCTCTGCTGCGCTGCATCGAGAAGTTGGACACTGTTGCCACCCAAAACGAGGATCAGGTAAGCAAACAGACACGCCCCCCCCCTTCCCCTTTGACAGCTGATTAATATGTTGATGATGTTCTACAGAATCTGGGCGTGGATATTGTGCGTCGTGCTCTGCGCATGCCCTGCATGACCATTGCCAAGAACGCTGGTGTTGATGGCGCCATGGTTGTGGCCAAGGTGGAGACCCAGTCGGGTGACTACGGCTACGATGCGCTTAAGGGCGAATACGGCAACCTGATCGAGAAGGGCATCATCGATCCCACCAAGGTGGTGCGCACAGCCATCACTGATGCCTCCGGCGTTGCCTCTCTGCTGACCACCGCCGAGGCTGTTGTCACTGAGATCCCCAAGGAGGATGCTGGTCCTGGCATGGGCGGCATGGGTGGTATGGGCGGTATGGGAGGCATGGGCGGCATGGGTGGCATGATGTAAGCTCAGCAAGCCAAGCCCCCATCATCACACACACATATGTTTAAGGCCATGATGCACAATGTCGGAGTATGGGAATGAGGGAGGAGCAGCAGCAACATGGATGGGATGCGTGAACCGCAGGCAGCCGCATTCTCTTGTATCGGCCAGCAGCCAGCAGCAGCAGCGATGGCACACACACACACACAACCACAACAACAACAAAAACACATGCATCGGAGTGGAACGTCGTCCGAGTCTGACCCCTTGAAGGAGCGCACTCCCAGGCGGCGTCGTCCTCCTCGGAGTTTTGTTTCGCATTTATCTTCCTTTTGAACAATTCAATGTGCCCTGCGCTTGCCCTGGCTGCGTGCCCCCGGAACTCCCGCATCCTCTCCTGCTGCTACAGAAAGTGGGGATCGGATTCCGATCCCGTTGCCGATCTCCAACGTGGCATCCCTCGCTCATACGCTGCCGTTTCTGCATTGTGTTTCGTCGACGTTTCTTTTTTTTAACTATTCCTTAATTCTAATTAATTTTTACATGTTATATATGTAAATGCAAGCACCGTTAGTTGTAAAATACATGATATAAAACAAATCGAAAATCCAGAAACCATCGCCAAGTGTTTTTTCTTACTCGAGCTGAGGGAATTGGCAAGTTCTAGGAATATGATAAACGAATGAACCCCCAACCCAAAGGGGCACTGGCCTGGGGTAGTGGGCCCAAGATGAAACCAGCCTATTCCAAGCTGAAGTGTGTGCCTTGGGCAGATGCATGCAGATTATTTGAATCGCAATTAACGTAGGAAGGATATCACAATACTGTCAGTAGAGCTGTACCGTTTAGTTCAGACGAAGTTCGTTTGAACTAATCCGCAAACTGAACTAACGAACTAAATCCCGGATTTTAGTTTATTGGTATTTTGTTCTTTTGGTCTTCGTTTGGTCGAAAACTTATTCTTTCATTGAATTTTGTCATTCTCAGCGCATGTTTACAACTGTCGAACTAAAGACCCGAAGGAACAAAATACTCGAAGACCAAAAGAACAAAAGCCCAAATGACTCGAAGGAACGATCTAAAGATTGAACTATAGTTTTTCGAAAAATGAACTAATGAACTAAGTCCCTTAAACGAACCCAAATCAACAGCGATGAAGGCACTGAGTAGTTGCAGCAGGGCTGCCAGTTCAGCCTCTGGTCAGATCATTCAATTAATTTGTTAAACAAATCTCTAAATTTTACTCTCCGGAAATCTGTCTGTCCTGTTTTTATTGCTCAAATCAAAGGTGTTTATACCCTTCGACCATTGAAAATAGTCAAAAAAGGGTATACTAGCTTTGTGCAAATGTATGTAACAAACGGAAGGAGGCGTGGGAGACCCCATAAAGTACATACATATATACTTGCTCAGGATCCCAAGTCGACTCGATTGAGCCATTCCTGTCTGTCTGTGTGAACACACAGAGCTCAGCTATTATAAAAGCCAGAGACACCAAATTTGGCATGAAGGTTTCTGTGTACCAGGCGCAGATCAACTTTATTTCAAATGTTGGGCGCCACGCCCACCGCCCTCGCAAATCAATAATTTAATTTTTTAAGATACAAATTTCTGACTTTAACATAAACTACTTGCAATCCGATCGGACAATAAACACAGAAGTTATTTAAGAAACCATGAGCATAACAACAAGTGTTTGTGTCAGCTAGCGCCATCTGGCGGGAACAATTTTAAAGCATGTGCATTGTACAGTACAGTATAATGTGCTGAACTGCCTCACCATGTTTGACTCAAAATAATGTGCACTTATCCTAAAAATGAACTTAACTTTACCCATTTTGAAAAATTGATTTGTAAACAAACTATGTACTTGCCATTTGTATGGCATTGCCAGGCATAAGTAATCGGTCATGCGCAGTTTGGCGCCACGATCAAAACGAACACTATAATCGGTGGCGTCCTTTTCACTTTACTAGCAAAGAGTGACGATCTATAATAACATCGAAAAAATTATGGCGCTTTTGCAAAGTCGAGCAAAAGGTGGCGCACTTAACTTATCTATTTGGAAGAGAAAACAATCAAAATTGCAACAAAATTCATGCAGTTATCCTAAAAATGAAACAAAATAGCTTTTCGTTGTACAAAAAAAGTTTGATTGGGCAGTTATCTGCAAGTGTTGAGGCAGTTAAGCACATTATACTGTATATTATTTCACGGTCACGCTCAACATGAAATAATCTTCAAACATTCAATTATATGCACCGTACTATCGATTCGAATAAAGATATAATGTGTTTCTCTGCATTTTATGTGTTTTTTTTCGAAAAACTTTCCTATAGCTCTTAAAAAATCAGCCTTTATATATTTAAAGGGTCAGAGGGTATAAATATTCTGCATCATTATGAATGTTCTATTATATACTGGTATAATATCAATCGGAGGGGGTTGTAGACATTTCCAGGGTATACACAATTTTTGTAAAGGTGTACTATATTTGCACAGCGAGCCCTGCAAAGTATGCAACACAAAATACGCTAAAATAGAATTTAATTATTTAATAAATGGAAACAAATTGTGGAATTGCTGAGTCAGTTTCGTTTTGTATTTACTTGTAAGTTGGATTAGCGTATTCAGGGAGGAGAAGGAGGGAGAATGAGGGCAGTGGGAGTGGATAATTTTAACATAATATCTAAATATCTAAGCTCTTTATAACTATAAACTATATACCATATACTATATATACGTATGCCTGAACAAAGAAGAAGGAGGAGGAGAAGGAGGAGCAGAAGAGGCCCCAATGGAGAGTGAGAAGGGGAGGGAGGGGGTCTGTTAGTAGAGCTCCGCCTTCTGCATGACCGCCTCGACAAGGGCCTTGAACGCATCCTCAATCATGGCGATGTGAAGCTGAGCATCGCGATAGGAGCACAGCTTGGCGCTCTCGGTGAGGGGCATCTGCATGGTGGTGACGCCCAGCGAGGACTGCGAGTGTAGACTGCGTCCGGTGTTCATCAGAATGTTGACACAGTCGTCGGCCAGGATGGGGAACGTCTCCACGAATCTAACCATGGCAGGCAGAACATTGCGCAGGAATTTACACTTGGCCAAGGCGGTGAGGAGGGCCAGCGTGGTCTGGATGACATTCAGGCAGAACTTGGAGACGCCCAGACTCTTGGGTATGGAGTAGTTGAGCACCAGATGCGATGTCAGCTCGATGGTGAAGATCTGTTTGTCCATTTCGGTGACGTTGAGGAACTCGTGCACAAAGTCAATGCAGATGTGCATGGAGGGCACGCTGGCCACGATCATGGGTATCACGGACTTGGGATATGTCTGGAAGTGTACCAGCTTGGCCAGCGAGGGCTCCGTGATGAAGGCCTGGTGCACATAGGTGCCAATGATGCCTTGAATTTCACGCAACTCCAGCTTGGCGACGCGTGTCTCCGCCTTGCTGTCCATATACTCCAGCACCTCCAGCAGAATGTGCACTGCGGCGCTCTCCTGCGAGGCAATCAGCGTCGTCTTGAGCTCCTCCCGGTCGGCATCTGTCTGCACGAGGCCATTCTTGTCCAGCACCTGCTTCTGCTGCATGTGCACATTGAGGTAGGTCTTCGAGGAGGCCAGGCTGCCCTTGAGTATGCGCAGCAGGATGACCAGCATGTACGGCGAGCAGAACACCTCCCGGGGGCAACTACAACAATAGGAATAGTTAGCCGAAGGTTGCCAGCAATCTTCTGCTGCCCAGCACATCTACTTACCCCAGCACATCCATTGGCTCCAGCATGCTCTCGTTGGCGAAGGTGCGTCGACTGAGCGCATCCGAGTTGCTGTTGGTGATCGCGCGCAGCGACATCATCCAGAAGGTGGTGGGCAGCACAGCGTTGAGCCGCAGCCAGAGATCGTTGTACAGATCCTTCACATAGCGTGGCACATCCTTGGCGAACACATTGGCCAGATGCTGGACCAGCTGATGCGCGTATTGTGCCAAGGACTCGGGGGGCAGCTGCAGCAGACGCTTGAAGACACGTATCGCCAGCCTGGGCCTGCTGCGCACCGTGTCCAGTGCATGGCTGAGCAGCTCCGGCTTCAGCTCATAGTCGATGGTATGCCGCGCCAGATAGTGCTCCTCCAGCCAGTCATCCACCATGCTGAGGTGCGGATAGTTGGAGATGATGAGCCGCAGCAGCGGATGGAAGAGCGAGAGGTAATCGTTGTGGAACTGATGCGCCTTCTGCAGCAGATACTTGAGCGGCAGCCCGCCGAGGAACTTCTGCGAGTACTCCTTCTGCTTGCGTCCGCCCAAGGCGCTGAGGTTCATCAGGCGCGTGTCCTCGTACAGCATCAGGTAGTAGATCATCAGCAGCTGCGCAGTCAGCGGGCAACTCACCTCCACCTGGGCCAGCTCGTCGCTCTCCGGCATTGGCGCGGGTGGAGGAGGATGCAGCTCATCGTCGGCGAAGAAGGTCAGGGGGGATGTGCGAAAGACGTGAAGTATCTCAGTCTCGGTGAACGGACGATGCATGTGATCAATGCTTATCTTGCCCGTGGGATTCGGTATGATCAGCGTGTTGACAAACACCTCAACCAGGGCCGGCATCACCGGATGCACTGGCCGCACCGAGCTGCAGATCTGCTTGAAGATCCACGACTTGATGGGCACCTTGTGCTTGAGAAAGGTGCGCGACTTGAGCAGCTGATGGATGCAGTGCACAGGCAGATAGCCCGGAATGGTGCCATTCAGACTGGGCGTGACGGGGACACGCACTGCATGCAGGGCAACCACCTGCTCGGTGAAGAGATCCTGCGTGAAGAGCTGCTTGATCCGATTCGTGCTGTTCGGCCGTATGGGAATCTTCATGGCCAGCGTGGAGCAGACCATTTCACTGATTGCCGTGATCTGGTTGCTGTGGAAGTGTATGGCGAGCAGGAGTAACATCTCTCCCAAGGAGCTGCTGGTCCCGGAGCGCTTGCAGAAGAAGGCATCCTCGCGTATGAGCCAGGTGAGCCACTCCACGGCCTTGTTCTCCAGCGGAATAGTCGACACCAGCGAGGGGCAGGCAATCAACATGCAGAGGGCCAGGGTGACGAAGCGCACACCCGATGCCGTCGCCTGGGGGCAGCTGGTGACCAGCTGGGAGAGCGCATTGATCTCGTCATCGTTGAACTTGAGTCCGCCAATGCCGCGGAGGGCGCAGTAGAGACGCAGCAGGACGGCGCCCTGCAGATTGAAGTCCTTCAGCTCGGAGGCATTGCTGGTGATCTGCACGATCTTCTGCAACAGCTCCACGCGCACCAGATTCAGTGCGTCCCCCTTGCGCTTCTGGCTGGTGCGAATGTAGACGGCGAACCACGAGCGCAAGTTCTGATCGTTGCCCAGCAGGAGGCCAGTGAGGAAGGCAATCTGCAGGCAGAGAACAAGTTGCAGTTAGAGGGAGATAGGAGATAGATAGAGAGGGGCGCAGTGTGCACTCACCAGATCGTCGGGATGCTTGAGTGCCAGCTTGAGCATGAAGGAAGGCACCTTCATCAGTTCGACGCACATGGAACGATTGGCAAGCGCCTGCGAGGGATTCATCTCGCTGAGGGCAATGAGGAGCAGCTGACGCTGCTTGCCATCGGTCGCCTCCTCGTCGCAGTTGGCAATCACATGGGTGACCACATCCCGATAGCAGTCGGGAAAGTTGGCCACCAAGGCACATATGATGCGATGCCCGTTGGGCACCTGGAGCAGGGCATCGGTTAGCTCCAGTATATTCAAGAGGGAAGGCAGCTCGGCCAGCGCAATGCACAGTATGTCCACCACCTCCTCCAGATAGATGCCATCGTCGAGTATTTCCGAGTGTTGCGCCTTATCTGGCTTCGATCCATCACTGCTTGACCCGGAGCCAGAGCCAGAGCCACCACCCCCACCAACACTCGAGGTGGAGCCACCACCCGTTGAGCCGCCACAGGTGGAGGCGCCAGTGCCGCTGTTGCTGCCGCTGCCACTGCCGCTGGAGCCAGTTGAGCCCGAGCCCGAGCCAGAGACCTGTTGCTGCAGATTGAAGATCTCGGAGAGCACCACACGCACCTTGCGTGCCACATCGGCACGCTCGAATCCCAGCGCAATGCCCGACTGCAGCCCGTACTCCGGCTGCGGTGGCTGCTGGCTGGGCGAGTCGAAGGCAAACGAGGAGGATGCCGCCGCGGAGTTCTTCTGTCGCGTCTGCAGCTCCTTCTTGAGATCGTTCTCCAGCTCGTGGTAGTTGACCTGCAGATAGGAGACAATGCTGTTGACCACCTCGATGCCTATCAGCACGGCCAGTATCTGTTTGCGCGACTCCATCGAGGACTCGGTGTTATCGAGCGGCGACAAGAGGCTCATCCGCACCAGGGATGGCAGCACCGGCCTTATCTCGCTCTCTGGGTAGCTGGCCAGCGATGTTATGTCCAGATTCTGCATTGCTGCAAATACACGCGCTGTCACGTCGTACAGCTTGACCGGCATGGCGCACGGATTCGCTTGATTTGCCACCGATCTGATGAAATCCGTTGGATGCGCATCCGCATCACACTTGTGAAACCAATACAAATTCCCTCAGGACTGATGGCAGCATTGCTATCGATATCGGTATGTGTCGATATATTACGGTCAAATTTAGTGCCAAGTGAGGTGCGCCAGCAGTAAACAATACCAAAGTGCTTACTCTTCGTAGGTTCCACTTTTGAATGAATAAATTATTTATTGCAAGTTAGTTTTGATTATATATGTCTCATATAGTGAGTGAATTGAATGTTTTCTTTGCACTTCGATTTTAGCTGAATATTATCACGTGCCGTGCTGCCAACTCATTTCATTATCGCCTGTGCAGCTCAGCCCGGCCTATCGATATTTCGATGTTTTCCTATTTTTTTTTCTTACTGATACATACATTTTCCGTTCGGATTCAGCAGTCACTTTTTTTTTTACTCGCAAGTGAAGTTCGACCGCAAAGAATAAATGTGCATTAAAATAAAAATAACGTGAAGAATCTATGTGAGTTGTGTGTCTATGAATCAATTAGGGAAAATTGAACATCAAGTTTGTCGAGTAGGTAAGTGAAAGCTAAAGTTAAGCTAAACAGTGCAGTGGCAAATAAAAGAGGCGGCAAATGAAAAAAGAAATGAAAAATTCAACTAAATCGGGAAAATACTCAACACACACATAGACCAACGCCCTAGTGCTTGTAGTGCTTGTAGTGCTGCCGAACAGTGAAAAGAGAAGAGAGAAAAAGTATCTTATAAATCGACAAAATGTGGGCCAGTTCGAGAGTCAGTTGATTCTAGTAGCTATTAAATAACTAATTAACTGGCCAGAGATATTTAATCTATCTATATATGCATGCCTACCTACACACACATTTGTATATACATTCATTCATACACATACAGACACACATACATAATAAAAACATCATCGATTAAAATTGCCTGCCCCCCGACTCAACAACGACTATCGCAGTCGCCGTCGCCGTCACCGTCGCTGCTGGCGTTGATGACATCATTCGGTGTTTTCAGTTCGTTCAGTATGTAAGATGTGAGAAGAGAGCGTACGTAGTGTAGCGTAGAGTCGACTCGAGTATGTCGAGTGTGTAGTGTGTGTGCTTATTACGCCTATGCCGTTACCCCAGTACGAATGTGTAAACGCGAATATTTGAATTAAATATACATAAATCAATCGAGAGTGAGCTGCGAAATCAAAACAAAATTGGTGACATGTGATGAATATGCGAGAGCAAAAGAAGTAAATGAGAAACACTCAAGAAGGCTTGCGTCAGAGTCGGAGAAAAAGAAACCAAGTGTGATAAAAGAGAATATTTAATCGAGATACATACATATGTAATGTTTTTTTTTTTTTTAATCGTATACAAATACACACACACACAAACACGCAATATATATCTTGCTCTCGCTCTAACGTTTTCCACTCATTCACACGCACAACGAAGAGAAATGCACTTCGAAATACAGTTACGTGCACACAAACACACACACACACACATACGCATGCACACACACGTAAACATTGCCACACGCCCCATGTAAAAATAGTAAAATCCTTCCAAGAGGTCACGAGTTGAAATGAAGTTGTGTTTATCGATAGCATGAGGGGAAATGGGAGGAAGAAAGAGAACGCGAACGGGAACGAAAACTTTGCTGCACTTGTCCATATACGCCTGTACACGCACTCACAAACACACACACACGTATGAGAACATGCGTATATGTATTTGTATACTTGTATAAATATATGTACATGTGTACTTGCGTTTGTGTGTGTGTTCTGTATGAGTAAGTTTTGGCCCACCTTGTTTATTAGTGTTGCCGACAGCCTAAAAAAATGAACAGCCATAACTCAAATTGTACAGTTGTAAGGCAATAAGCACGTACTGATGATGTAGGTACACACATACACACACACACAAGTGCACATGTATTTATGTATGTCGAGTTGTGGCTCGTGCGTTGTGGAGAAGCCTCATGAGCGATTGTTTGTTAAAACAAAAACAAAAAAAATTACATTAACGTTAGCCTCAGAACTGGTTTTCCATAAAGGCAACGCAACAAAAAGTAGAGAAGCAAAGAAAAAATATTTGGAGTTTTCACTCCGGTGGTGGTTTGCATTGAGCATTCCAACTGTGGTTAAATTGAACGAGCCGACAATTGCACAATTCAACTCAACTCAACTTGAAGACAACTCAACACGGACATAACTCAACTTAACTAAAATGAACTCAACTGAACTTAATTCCAAGCTCAGCCCACAAGAAGACATTGCAGTCGTAGCCGCGCCTTGTGTTGGCGCTAATCAAATCAATGTGATGAACTCACTTCTAACAAGATCAACGCAACAACAACAACACACACGCATACGCAATTTTTATATGTATGTATGTACATGTGTATATATGGGTGTGTGTGTGTATGACATGCAATCATAATTGCACAGTTACTTGAGCTGAACTGAGTTCAAAACCTACCCCATTTGTTGTGACCATCTTCCTGGACCTCTCTCCCACTCTCTCCCTTTCACTTTGCTCTCTCTCTCTCTCTCTTGGTCGCAGTTGGTCTCATTAGCTCACAGATACACTCGACCTGCTCTCTTGCACACACTCCCCCTCTGTGTGTGCGTAATACGCTCTCAGTCTCTCTCCCTCTGTGATGGGATGCGTGAGCCGCCGCTGCTGCTGCTTGTTGTTTGTTTGTTTGTTGGCGTTGCCACCTTTTGTTGTTGTTTTGCGCTCTGTTTTCGTTGTGCCCGCTCTCTCTCTCTCTCTCTCTCTCTCTCTCTCTGTGTGTGTGTCGTTCTGTCGGCAAGTTTTAAGCTTCGTTTTCGTTATAATCACAAAAATATTACGTAATAGATAATAAAGCTGCGATGCGAATATGTGTGTTAATGAGTGTTTAGTATGTGTGTGTTCGTGCGTGCGCTAATATGTAAATAGAGATGTGTGCTAAATCCTATTGTTGTTTTTCTTTTTTTGTGTTTGCGCGCTTTGTTGTTGCAAAATTAGCTCATACTCATTGAGAACAGACAAATTAAAGGCGAGACAAGCCAACAACAACAGCAACAACTGTAGCAGCAACAGCTTTTTTGAGTGCATTCTGAATTCATGATGTGATGAACAACAACAATAACATAATTGCCCGCAACTACGAGTGTATTAGTGTGTGTGTGTGTGTGTGTGCCGCGAAAGGGAATGACCTGCAGAGCGTGGAATAAAGGTCAAAATACACTTGCAGCTTGCTGACTGCTCAGTATAACAGTTGCCATCGTGGTATACAGAAGATAATACACTCACTCGCACACACACACACACACACACACATGACACATTTCTGTCATGCCGATAGTTTTGTTTTATTTTTTTTTCTGTTGTCTCTTGTGAATTGAATTTCCTGCAATTTCACCATGGTGCGATTTAAATCTGTCTACCGCAACCGCCCACTGTCCGCCTCCCACCGCCCACCACCTGTCACCAGATTGAAATTGAAATTGGGTATGAGAATGGGAATTGAAATAGGAATTGCGCTTGGGGCGTGATGTAATCGCGTTAACTACAAACCTAAAATAATGAACAGACACTCACACGCACACACACACACACACACACACACACACACACACACACAGTGAGCGAGAATTGTGATCGGACAGTTGACCCAGGCGCGACCCGCCGCCACTGGGGCCACTCAATGTGACGCCATTGTGAATCTTATGAATCATAGCCTAAGAAAAGGGGCAGGGGCTGTGAGAGTGGAAAGTGGAAAGAGGAAAACGGAAAGCAGAGAGTATGCAGAGAGCGTAGAAAGTGAGGGAGTTGGGAGAGAGAACTATCGATAATTTTGATAGTAAACACAGACTGAAGAACTGGCACAATCGAAAGACCGAATAATTGTCAAAAAAGAAAGAGTGAGAGAGAGGGAATAGAAGAAGAAGAAGTAAATATGAAATTAATTAACATGCTCTTGTTAAAAACTAACGCGTGATGATATAAGCGCTCTCGCACTCATTGTTAGATTGTCGTTAGTTGAGCTTATATCGATAAGATAAGATGGGAAAGATAATGAAAGACAAGAAGAAAAAGAAAACATGATATAAAGAAATATTTGTTAAATGTCGAAATAAAGCAAAGATATAAATAGAAAACGACAGAATCTATATGTACATATATTTTTATATTTTTTTCAAATTACTAATCATCATATTCCCCCCGCCCCCTCGTCTTCTTCTTGCAGTTATTCTTTGAGATTTTGTTTCGGTTCAGAATTTGAAAAAAAGAAGAGAAAAACATAAACAAAATTGAATTCTTTGCGGTAAATAGAAGAGGAATACTGGACAATTCGTACGAGGAGCTACAACAACAATAACAATAACAGCAATAAATAAAATAAAACAACAAAATGACGACGGACATTTCAATTGTTCGATGGGACCCGAGTCAGGGTCCTGGCAACGAATATATCGATGATTACGAATACGATGGCGGCAATTCCAGTTCCCGCCTATTCGAGAGATCCCGCATCAAGGCACTGGCCGAGGAGCGAGAGAGTGTACAGAAGAAGACATTCACCAAATGGGTTAATTCGCATCTATGCCGTGTCAATTGTCGCATCGCCGATCTCTATGTGGATATGCGGGATGGCAAGCATTTAATCAAGCTGTTGGAGGTACTCTCCGGCGAACGTCTGCCCAAGCCGACCAAGGGTAAGATGCGTATACACTGCCTAGAGAATGTCGATAAGGCATTGCAATTCCTGCGCGAACAGCGTGTGCATCTTGAGAACATTGGATCCCACGATATTGTCGACGGCAATGCCTCTCTCAATTTGGGCCTCATTTGGACGATTATCTTGCGCTTCCAGGTAAGAGATTGCCCCCCTCTCTCTCTATCTATCTATCTCCTCTACACATCTATTTGTATACCCGCTACTCATAGGGTATAGCAGGCTATTTTATTGGGTTGACCGAAAAGAAACCAATTTTGCATACATTATGACTCTGCGGCAGTTCTAATATGGAGCCCACAAAGGAACATTTTCGTCATATTTTACTTTATTATTTCCGTAAAGGAAAAATGCAGCTCAGGTTGCTAAAAAGTGACATAGCCCTAAAAGAAACACAGTGTCAAGTTGGTTTGTCAAATTCCGTTTGGGGGATTTTTCACTCAAAGACAAGCCACGTTCAGGTCGGCCAAGTGCAGTTGATGATGACGTTATCAAGGCTTTAATCGAATCGGATCGTCATGTAACTGAGCGTGAGATTGGAGACAAGTTAAATATACCACAATCAACCATCCATGTTCATATGATCACAAGTTTCTTTTCGGCCAACCCAATAGCTCTACAAATTGTTATGTTCTTGATCAATGTCAGCACTGGCGACGATATAGCCATGTCCGTTTGTATAAACAGCTAGACTTTGAATATATATGAGCTAGGATTACCAAGTTCAGTGGCAAAGTGTCTTATTGTTTAACAATTCAACCACGCCCTTTGCTGCCTACGTAAAACATACATTGAATTGCAGGCTCAATTTAAAAGCTAGAAGTTTCAGTTTTGTTTTCTATAATAATTGTAATTTTAGAAGTGTTATTAAAGAAACAGTTTTAGTGGCGGAACAGCTTAATAAATACAAGAAATAGTTCTAATGTAGCGGGTATACAAGAGTCGAGAACACTCGAGTGTAGATTCTCTGCTTATTCCTGGCCTCACTTTGTATTGCATTGCATTGTTAACCCCTTGTACACCCTGTGTGTAGATTCAAGATATCACCATCGAGGAGGTGGATAACAAGGAGACAAAGTCCGCTAAGGATGCCCTGCTGCTGTGGTGCCAGATGAAGACCGCTGGCTATCACAATGTGAATGTGCGGAACTTTACGACATCGTGGCGCGATGGCTTGGCCTTCAATGCCATCATCCACAAACACCGTCCAGATCTAGTGCAATTCGAAAAGCTATCGAAGACGAATGCCCTCTACAATCTGAACAATGCCTTCGATGTGGCCGAGGACAAGTTGGGTCTGGCCAAGCTGCTCGACGCCGAGGATGTTTGTGTCGAGCATCCGGATGAGAAGTCTATCATCACGTACGTGGTCACCTACTATCACTACTTCAGCAAGCTGAAGCAGGAGACGGTGCAGGGCAAGCGCATTGGCAAAGTGGTTGGCATTGCCATGGAGAACGACAAGATGATCCATGACTACGAGCACTTCACCAGCGATCTGCTCAAGTGGATCGAGACAACCATACAGTCGCTGGGTGAGCGGGAGTTTGAGAACTCTCTGGTTGGGGTGCAGGGCCAGTTGGCTCAGTTCTCCAATTATCGCACCATCGAGAAGCCACCGAAGTTCGTGGAGAAGGGCAACCTGGAGGTGCTGCTCTTCACGCTGCAATCGAAGATGCGAGCCAACAATCAGAAACCCTATACTCCCAAAGAAGGTAAAATGATATCCGACATCAACAAGGCCTGGGAGCGTCTAGAGAAGGCGGAGCACGAGCGTGAGTTGGCGCTGCGCGAGGAGCTCATCCGGCAGGAGAAACTGGAACAGTTGGCCGCTCGCTTCGATCGCAAGGCCTCGATGCGTGAGACCTGGTTGTCGGAGAATCAACGTCTTGTTAGCCAGGACAACTTCGGTTTCGATCTGGCCGCCGTGGAGGCAGCTGCCAAGAAGCACGAGGCAATCGAGACCGATATCTTTGCGTACGAGGAGCGTGTGCAGGCCGTGGTGGCCGTATGCGATGAGCTTGAATCGGAGCGCTATTACGATGTGAAGCGCATTCTGCTGCGCAAGGACAACGTGATGCGTCTGTGGACGTATCTGTTGGAATTGTTGCGCGCCCGCCGCATGCGGCTGGAGATCTCGCTGCAATTGCAGCAGAACTTCCAGGAAATGCTCTACATACTGGACAACATGGAGGAAATCAAGCAGCTGCTGATGACCGATGACTATGGCAAGCATCTGATGGGAGTCGAGGATCTGCTGCAGAAGCACTCGCTGGTCGAGGCCGACATCAATATACTGGGCGAGCGGGTCAAGGTTGTGGTGCAGAACTCGCAGAAGTTCCTCAGCGACGACCCCGAGTCGTATAAGCCGTGCGATCCAGAGATAATTGTGGGACGTGTGCAGCAGCTGGAGGATGCCTATGCGGAGCTGGTGCGCCTGGCTGTCGAGCGTCGCAGTCGGCTGGAGGAGAGCCGCAAGCTGTGGCAATTCTATTGGGATACTGCCGATGAGGAGAACTGGATCAAGGAGAAGGAGCAGATTGTCTCGACGGATGAGATTGGTCACGATTTGACCACCGTTAATCTGCTGCTGAGCAAGCACAAGGCACTGGAATCGGAGATCACATCGCACGATCCTCAGCTACAGAATGTGGCGAAGGTCGGTGCCGAACTGATCACCGAGGGACACTTTGGTGCCGATCGCATCAAGGATCGCCTCAAGGAGATCCTCTCCAAGTGGGATCATCTGCTCGATCTGACCAAGTACCGTCGCCAGCGTCTGGAGAATGCTGTCGAGTACTTCCAACTGTTTGCCGATGCCGACGATGTGGACAACTGGATGTTGGACACACTGCGCATTGTCTCCAGCGAGGATGTCGGACGTGACGAGGCCAATGTGCAGTCGCTGCTCAAGAAGCACAAAGATATCGCCGACGAGCTGAAGAACTACGCCGAGGTCATCGATGCCCTGCACAAGCAGGCCGAGACATTGAAGCTCAACGAGCCCGAGAAGGCCAACGTGGACAAGCGTCTGAAGGCGATCGACTCGTGCTACAAGCAGCTCACCGAACTGGCCAAGCTGCGCAAGCAGCGCCTCTTGGACGCACTCAGTCTGTACAAGCTGATGTCCGAGGCGGACGGCGTGGAGCAATGGATCAAGGAGAAGACCAAGATGCTGGACACCATGACGCCGGGCAAGGACATCGAGGATGTGGAGATAATGAAGCATCGCTTCGAAGGCTTCGACAAGGAGATGAATGCCAACGCATCCCGCGTCGCTGTGGTCAATCAGCTGGCCCGCCAGCTACTCCATGTCGAGCATCCCAATTCGGACGAGATACTGGAGCGACAGAATCATCTCAACCAGGAATGGTCGACGCTGCGCGAGAAGGCCGAGGCCAAAATGGATGACCTGAAGTCGGCGCATGGTGTGCAGACCTTCTACATCGAATGCCGTGAGACAATCTCATGGATTGAGGACAAGAAGCGCATCCTCACCGAGACCGACAGCCTGGAGATGGATCTGACCGGTGTGATGACCCTCCAGCGTCGTCTTAGCGGCATGGATCGTGATCTTGCTGCCATCCAGGCGAAACTGTCCAGTCTGGGTCGCGAGGCCGATAGCATTGAGGTCGATCATCCCGAGGAGGCGCAACTGATCCGCGAGCGCATTGCACAAATCGAACTCATCTGGGAGCAGCTGACACAGATGCTCAAGGAGCGTGACTCCAAGCTAGAGGAGGCTGGCGACTTGCATCGCTTCCTCCGCGATCTGGATCACTTCCAGACCTGGCTGACCAAGACCCAAACGGATGTTGCCTCCGAAGACACGCCCACCTCGTTGCCCGAGGCCGAGAAGCTGCTGACACAGCATCAATCTATACGCGAGGAGATCGACAACTACACCGAGGACTACAAGGTGATGATGGAGTACGGTGAGCGCCTGACCACAGAGGGCAACACCAGCGACGATCCGCAGTACATGTTCTTGCGCGAGCGTCTCAATGCGCTCAAGGATGGCTGGGAGGAGCTGCATCAGATGTGGGAGAACCGACAGGTGCTCCTGTCGCAGAGCCTCGATCAGCAGCTCTTCAATCGCGATGCACGCCAGACCGAGGTGCTGCTCAGCCAGCAGGAGCACTTCCTCAGCAAGGACGACACTCCGGTCAATCTCGAACAGGCCGAGAATCAGCTGAAGCGTCACGAGGGCTTCCTAACCACCATGGAGGCCAACGACGACAAGATCAATACGCTGCTGCAGGTGGCCGACACGCTGGTGGAGAAGGAACACTTCGATGCGGATAAGATTGGCAAGCGGGCTGAGAATATAACAACACGTCGCGATGATAATCGCCAGCGTGCCCTGGACCAGCATGAGAAGCTGAAGAATCAAGTGAAGCTGCACGAGTTCCTGCAGGATCTGGAGGAGCTGGCCGAATGGGTGCAGGAGAAGTACGTAACATCGCAGGACGAGACTTACCGCAGCGCCAAGACCATCCACTCCAAGTGGACCAGACATCAGGCATTCGAGGCCGAGATCGCTGCCAACAAGGAGCGCCTCTTTGAGGCCGAAAAGTCCGCCCAGGAGCTGTCGAAGGAGAAGCCCGAGTTTAAGGATGTCATCGAGCCAAAACTCAAAGAGTTGGCCAAACAATTCGATGACCTCGAGGTGCACACCAAGGAGAAGGGCGCTCTGCTCTTCGACGCCAATCGGGAGGTGCTTGTCCAGCAGACTTGCGATGATATCGATTCCTACATAACCGATCTGGAGAAACAGATCGTTAGCGGCGACACGGCTAACGATCTGACCTCGGTGAATATACTGATGCAGAAGCAGCAGGTCATCCAGACACAGATGGCTGTCAAGGCACGCCAGGTGGAGGAGATCGACAAGCAAACGGAATATCTACAGAAGACCGTGCCCGAGGAGAAGATCGAACCGATTGTGGTGAAGAAGACCGCAGTGCTCGATCGCTTTGAGAAGATCAAGGCACCTCTGTTGGAGCGTCAGCGTCAGCTGGAGAAGAAGAAGGAGGCCTTCCAGTTCTGTCGCGATGTCGAGGATGAGAAGCTCTGGATCGATGAGAAGCTGCCGGTGGCCAATTCAAATGAGTATGGCAACTCTCTGTTCAATGTCCATGTCCTGAAGAAGAAGAACCAATCGCTGGCCACTGAGATCGACAACCATGAGCCACGCATCATGGCCATCTGCAATAATGGACGCAAACTGATCGATGAGGGACACGAGGATGCCAAGAAGTTCGAGGCACTGATCAGTGATCTCACACAGAAGTGGCAGGAACTGAAGGATGCCATCGAGAACCGCAAGAAGCATCTGCTCGAATCGGAGAAGGTGCAGCAATATTTCTTCGATGCCCAAGAGGCCGAGTCGTGGATGAGCGAACAGGAGCTCTACATGATGGTCGAGGATCGCGGCAAGGATGAGATTAGTGCGCAGAATCTGATGAAGAAGCACGAGAATCTGGAGCAATCGGTTGAGGATTATGCCAACACCATACGCCAACTGGGTGAGGTGGCACGCCAGTTCAGTGGCGACGATATCTCCAGTGGCGATGCCGTCGCTGTCAAGCAATCCCAGCTGGACAAGCTCTATGCCGGTCTCAAGGATCTGGCCGGCGAGCGACGTGCCCGCCTCAACGAGGCTCTGCAATTGTTCATGCTCAGCCGCGAGGTTGACGATCTGGAGCAATGGATTACGGATCGCGAGGTGGTTGCCGGCTCGCAGGAACTGGGGCAGGACTACGATCATGTTACGCTGCTGTCGGAGCGATTCAATGAGTTCGCACGCGACACGGAGGCGGTGGGCGGCGAACGTGTGGCGAAGGTCAATGGCATTGCCGACAATCTGATCCAGGCTGGACACTCGGACTCGGCCACCATTGCCGAATGGAAGGACAATTTGAATGAGTCGTGGCAGGATCTGTTGGAGCTGATCGAGACTCGTACACAGATGTTGGCCGCATCGCGGGAACTGCACAAATTCTTCCATGATTGCAAGGATGTCCTGGGACGCATCCTCGAGAAGCAGCACGGCGTCTCCGACGAGCTTGGCCGCGATGCTGGCTCAGTGTCGACGCTGCAGCGCAAGCACTACAACTTCCTGCAGGATCTGACCACACTCTACTCGCAGGTGCAGCAAATCCAGGAGGAGTCCGCTAAGCTGCAAGATGCCTATGCTGGCGACAAGGCCAAGGAGATAACGAACCGCGAACAGGAGGTGCTCCACGCCTGGGACAATCTGCAGGCAATGTGCGATGCACGCAAACAGAAACTGGCCGACACTGGGGATCTGTTCCGGTTCTTCAACATGGTGCGCATACTGACCATCTGGATGGAGGACCTGGTGCGACAGATGAACACATCGGAGAAGCCGCGCGATGTCTCTGGCGTCGAACTGTTGATGAACAACCATCAGAGCCTTAAGGCCGAGATCGATACACGCGAGGATAACTTCGGTGCGTGTATATCTCTCGGCAAGGAGCTGCTGACGCGCAACCATTACGCCTCGGCCGATATTAAGGATCGTCTGCAGCAGCTGGGCAACAATCGAAGCGCACTGCTGCGACGCTGGGAGGAGCGTTGGGAGAACCTTCAGCTGAGTGAGTAGAGACGGATGATGATGATGATGGAAATTATGATTGTAATTACTTATCTTGACTGTCTTTCTTGCTGCTTGCAGTTCTGGAGGTGTATCAGTTTGCCAGAGATGCTGCCGTTGCCGAGGCTTGGCTTATTGCCCAGGAGCCGTACCTGCTGTCCTCCGAGCTGGGACACACAATTGACGAGGTGGAGAATCTAATTAAGAAGCACGAGGCATTCGAGAAGTCAGCAGCTGCACAAGAGGAGCGCTTCAGTGCACTTGAGCGTTTGACAACAGTGAGTTTCCCTACCCATTCCCCCTCTCTGCTCTCCATTCTCCAGTCTAACCTTGTCTCCCTCTCTCTCAGTTTGAGCTTAAGGAAATGAAGCGGCGCCAGGAGATGGCTGAAGAGGCGGAACGACAGCGCATCAAGGAGGAACAGGAGGCTAAGGCGGCATCCGAGGCGGCGGAGCAGGCCAAGCGCGATGCTGAGCGACGCGACGATGTCGATGTGGGCATTGCCCATGACGAAGCAGGTGCGATTATCCACTATATCAATTACCATAACAATAGCAACAACATTAACATATTAACATTACAAATTAACAAATTAACAAATTTTGAGTTCATTGTTTTAACCTTTAACCCACCCACCTCTTTCGTTCATATCCTTATACCCGAAGCACGTAAACTTAATCTGAAAAGCGGTTGAACATGCTAGCTCAATCAATCCATCCCAACAATCAATCAATCCCCCATCAATCTCTAACTGTATAACCCGCTCGTATGTGTGTATAACCAATTTAAAACTGAAACCATTCCATCTCATTCACTCATGCTTACTAAACGTGTGTGTGTATATATATATATATATATATATATATATCTGTGTGTCGCCGGATTAATCCAACCAATCAATCAATCAATCAACTAACACCATAAGCAGCCGCCGCAGACACCGCCGTCGACGTTGAGCGCGTTGTCGAGACACAAACAGGTATAAATCTAGCTTGGATCTCTCTCTCTCTCTCTCTCTCTCTGTTTTTCTCTCTCTCTTTTCCTACTCATAACATGGTGTAGCTCTTCCTCTCTATCTATTCATCTATGTGTCTATATAGCAAATACAAATCTGATCAGATTTAAGAGTTTGCTTCAACTAATCAATTCAATTTTGTATCTGTAGAACGTGGCGCCACACCTGCTGCTGGAGATGGTCAGGAAGGTTATTTGACACGAAAGCACGAGTGGGAGTCGGCCACCAAGAAGGCCTCGAACAGATCTTGGGATAAGGTAAGCAACCCCATTAATAACAGGCACTGTGAATAGACCTAATCTTATTTCTTCTGTATAGGTTTACATGGCTGCACGAGGCGGACGCGTCTCGTTCTTCAAAGATCAGAAGGGTTATAAGAGTAATCCCGAATTGACCTTCCGCGGCGAGCCTAGCTACGATCTGCTGGGTGCTGCCATTGAAATTGCCAGTGATTACACCAAGAAGAAGCACGTGCTGCGAGTCAAGTGAGTATAGACCAACTAAATCACAAATTACATTTATTAATTCTCTTTCCCTTCTCTCTCTCTCTCTCTCTCTTTTTCTGTTCAGGCTCGCCAGTGGCGCTGAGTTCTTGCTGCAAGCCCACGATGACACTGAGATGTCCCAGTGGGTGTCCTCCCTGAAAGCCCAGAGCGACTCGGCAGCAGTGGCAGCGAGCAGATCCCAAACTTTGCCAGCTACTTCACAAAAGGGCGAACCAAAGCGCAGCTGGTTTAGTACTTTAAAGAAAAAGTAAATTTTGCACCATAAGAGCAGCTAATTCAAAACAAAACAAAAACAAAAAACAATGAGAAAAAGATAAAAAAAAAACAAAAAATACATATATTTTTTTCATATATTTAATGCAAAAGAACTTATTTCATAAAGCGAAAAGAAAAACCAACCAATATGCAAGAGAGAAACAAGCAAAAGAAACATTATTATGCTTATCAAATTTGCACGATAAATACTGCTATTATTGATTAAACGTATGTATCTTATTTATTTAAACAAATACAAAGTAATATAAATATAAAACAAACAAAACAAAACAAAAAAAGAAACAAAAACACAAAAACCATTGAGAATAAAAACTCGTGTATGCATTTCAATGTATTCGATAAATAAACGAATTATTCCTCTAAAGTACACACAAATCGTTGAATCATTGGCATTGAGTTCAATTGGCGCTGCAATCATCAAGGGGAAGTGGATGGACTGGATTGAAATTGGGGTGGAAATTGAAATGGGTTTGGTCTCCCAGGCGGGGTTCGATGAGGTCATAATAAGCGACAGGGGGAACAGCGCTTACATAAGTTAATTGACTGCAGAGGGGCGTCAGGGGCAACGGGTGGCTAGCTAGCTAGCTAGCACTGCGCCCAGGTAGGCAGTTTAGATATTATTAGCATACGCATTTGACATCGAAAACCTGGTTGACCTGGTTTCCAGTGGTGCCCCCTACACACACAGACACACACGCGCAGGCAATGCAGTTTCAATAAAAATGTAAACACACACGACCGATAAATGTCAGGGCTATCGATATGCATTTGCATATCAAAAAGGTTACACTCAAAATGCAAAATTCAAGCAATACAACTATTAAATTCATCTAAGAACATAGAAAAGTCAAAGCTGAAGCTGTGGAAGGTCAAATGATTTTAAAATGATTTGAAAATGTGCGCCAGCATTTGCGATTTGGTTTAATTTTGCCAGTGCTGCCAGATCATGTATTCGATAAATGACACAAAAGTCGAAAATAAGTTGGCAGTCTCAGTGTACAAGCGCACATACCGAAATAATCAATGAAATTACAATGGGCGACAGTTGAAACCATAATATATTTATGTAAATAGTAATATTTTGATAAAAGTATAATTGTTTTTCATAAATTGAAATCAAACAATCGGAACACACACATGCAACCCTTGGCGGATATTTGCAATTTAAAAATGTAAACAGATGGACAGTGTTGCCGGATACCGTGCACACGATAAGTACAAACAATTGCAAAGAACACAGAGTGCAAGCGGGTTGGCAGCCTTGAGTGCAAGCAGAACAACGGCAGGTATTAATTGATTAAATATATTATTTCAGTTAAGTTAAGAAATGCAACACAAATATTAATAATAATTAGTGAAATAATAGATGTGATGTGAAACGATTGTGTAGCAATGAATAAAAGTGTCATGTTAGTTGCTTTAGAACACAATTAGAACACTTCAGTCATAAAATGACATCGAAAACGAAAACTACGATTCACTCTAAGCCAAAGCCACTATTTTTTGCGTATATGTATATGTGTGTGTGTGTGTCGAGTGCTGTGCGTGTGTAGGTCTGACGACATTGACTAAGCCTCGCTGCCCCCTTGTCGCAGCGCACTCCGCACTCCATCCCCTGCAACCCACACACGACCCGCTTACACCACCCACAACTGGCAGTAGTAACCATAGCTCTTCTTCTTCTCCTTCTTCTGTGACTTTTGTCTAAGTCCACAACAAAATAAGAATAACCGAAAAACCAAAAAAAAAACAACTGAAAAACCCATAAAACAAAACAAAAAACTACGAAGAACGAAAGAAAAGAAAAGAAGAACAAAAGAAAGAACAAAGTTTGTGCCATGTTTTCGCTGGAAGAGGAACCGAGACTAGACTAAAACCAAAGCAAACAAAAGACATTCCATTATCCCATCCGCCCGTGAATCTCCCATCATCATGTTTAATCGGCTTGGCAACGCCAATGCAGGAGCTGGAGCCGGAGCCGGAGTAGCTGCAAATGGAACAGCAGTAGGTGCAGCCAGCGGAGGCGCTACCACATCGGCGGCAGCGGCAGCGGCTGTTGCTGCCGTTGCTGCTGCTGCTGCTGCTGCTGTCTCTGGCACTGCTGGAAACACAGAAGTGCCCAGTTACAGCACAATACCAAGTGCTGCTGCAGCAGCTCCGATTAGTGATCTCTATCTGCGTCCATTGCCGTATCTGGATGCCAAATGGCTGCGCGCCGATCTCATTGCCTGCCTGCGCAACGCCTCCGAGGGTGCCGTGCTCTGGAATCATCTCATTCAGGACTGTGAGCTGGTCTCCTCGTCAGCAGCGCCATCAATCAATACACGCGGCCAGCTGTCGTATCTGGGCGACGATGGCAAGCACTACTGTGGCGCTCAGCTCCTGCAGTGCGCCTGCTGCCAGCCCGAATACTGTGGCCCACTCTCCGCCTGCAACTGCGATGCTTGCCGACCCCTCGACTCCGACACGGCCATCAAGAAGCTCACCTCGGCAGCGGCACAGCAGGCCGCGGGCCAGGCACACGCCACCGAGCTGACACTGAGCAGCTGGCTCTGGAGTCAGCCCCCCAACCAGTTGGCCAAGCACGATTGCCAGCGCGCCCTCATCGGGGAGCTGCACGAGCTGGCGCTGCGTGCGGCTGGCAACTGTCTGTCCGCGCAGCAGCTGCGCCAGCAGCTCTTCATCTACGAGCGTTACTTCGTAGCACTCAAGCGGACCCAACAGCAGCAGCAGCAGCAGCAGCAGGAGGCGCAGCTGCAGGCTCAGCTGCTGGCACAGCAGCAGGCGCTGGCCTCATCGACGGGAGAGGCCTCGCTGAAACAAGACGAGGAAGCTGTGCCGCCAGTGACAGTGACTGTGGCGATCCAGCCGGCAGCAGAGAAGGACAAGGACAAGGACAAAGATAAGGACGTGCTGCTGCGGCGTCGTCCCGTCCAGCTGGAGCCAGAGCATGCGGCATTGGGGCTGGCCCGCGTCGGCACGCGTGCCGCTCTCAACTTCAGCTTCGCATTCTTACGCCGCGCCTGGCGATCGGGCGAGGATATAGAAATGTGCAGCGAGTTGCTGTGCGAGGCGCTGGAATCATTGCAGGAGCTGCCCGAGGCGTCACTCTTCGATGCCACCACCGAGATCTCGCCCCTCTGGCTGGAGGTGATGGAGCGTTCCATTAAGTTTCTGCGTCTTGTCGCCCTGGGGGATCCCATGGGAGGCCGCTGCTTGGCACCGCTAACGGATCGCCACACGGCGCTCTGCCTGCTGCTCGAGCTGGGCGTGCAGAAGGGCACGCTGGCAGCCACGCTGGAGTGTGTTGTGCTGCTGCTGCTGTTGTGGGAGAAGGACAACGATAGCAGTGGCCATGTGAATGGCGACAATCGGGACATGCCTCGCAAGACGGGAGCTCCTCTGCTGCGCATCCTGCAACGCTATCAACGCCTTGGGAGCTCAAGTGGCAACGGCATCGGCAACGGCAACGGCAGCATGGAGGCAACTCCCATGGCCAGTGCAACGGAAACATTTCTGCGCTTCCTCATGCTGCCTAAGAGCAGCGCTGCCATTGTGGATCTGCGTCGTGCTGCCGTGGTGATCATTTCGCATCTGGATCGCATGATCAAGCCGCACATGCCACACCTGCCCAGCAGTCTGCTGCGTGGCGGCAGCTGCACGACGCCAACAGACGCCAGTCCGTGCCTGGAGCAGCAGCGTGTCTATGCTCTGGGCTGGCCAGCACTGACCAAGGAGCAGCAGGGCTTCAATGTGGATCCCGCACTCAGCTGGACAGGCCTGGCAGCGCCGGCAGCAGCAGCAGCTGAAGTGGCAATGCCAAACCTGGCTCTGCTCACCTGCAGCTTTCAGTTGAAGCAGGTTGTCTGCAGCGAGGATGTGGTGCTGTTCCTCAGCGAGGAGGGCAAGCTCTACACTTGGCACATCGCCAAGCCCGAGGCGGAGGCGCAGCTAATGGACTTTGCAGAGATTGCCAACGAGACATTCATCGCCATAGCCTCGCACTGCGAGGGCCGGCACTTTCTGGCCGTCGATAGCAACAGTAAGTGGGCCAATCCTCGACAGCTGTCAAGTGTAATCCTTGAACTCACCTCCTCTTCTTTCTGCAGGCAATGCGTACTCGTGGGGCGTGGGCGAGGGCCATCGCTTGGGCCATGGGGACAGCCATGCGCGCGAGGTGCCCACCAAGATCGAGACGCTGGTGCGACGCGTCAAGAGTGTCTACTGCGGCTGCAGCTACAGTGCTGCCATCACCACGCGTGGCAATCTGTACACCTGGGGGCGTGGCATGTACCGGGATGATCAATATCTGCCGGCCATGGTGATGGCACTCAAGGATCAGCAGGTGGTGGACGTGGCTCTGGGCAGTGGGGATGTGCACACACTCTGCTTGACCGCCGAGGGATCGGTCTATGCCTGGGGAGATGGAGACTATGGCAAGCTGGGCAATGCCAGCTGCAACAGCAGCCTGCAGCCTCAGCTCATCGATTGCCTGCCGCGTGTGCAGCGCGTCTTTGCCGGCTCACAGTTCTCGCTGGCCTTGAGCAGCGAGGGGCAGCTCTATAGCTGGGGCAAGGCATCCTGCCTGGGGCATCAGCAGGTGGAGCGCAATGTGCAGGGCTGCAGTGTGCCCAGGCTGATCACAGGGCTGCAGGTGAGTTGCGTTCCCTCCCTGCCTCCAGTACACTTGAAGATCTTCTCTCTAATCGTTTCTCCTTTCCCTTCTTTCCCTTCAGCACAAACGCATTGTGGACGTGGCTGTGGGCGTGGCCCATTGCCTGGCACTGAGCAGCAGCGGCGAGATCTTCGGCTGGGGACGCAACGATAATCAACAGATTTGTCCCGCCTCCGTCTGCAGTGAGCCATTGCTGCGTCATCCCATTCTGGTGTCCCTGCCCACTCTGCCGGCCAGTGGCATGGTCTGCACAGCTAACCAGAGCCTGATCTGGACACAGAGCACCCGCCAGGGTGTCCCACTGCGTGCCCCATTTGTCATTGACTTGGGCGAACCCACATTCCGTCTGCTCGATCAGCTCTTGGCCATGTGCAGCGCCACCGCGGCGCAGGATAATCGCCAGACACCCAATCAGGAATCAGAATGCATCGCTGTCGCCTGCCTCAATCTGGTGCGGCTGCAGTTGCTCTCGCTGATTGCCAACGGCGTCGAGCCACGTCATGTGGGCCTCGCCAGCGGCGGCAGGCTGCTGAACAGTCTCAAGACCCGCATACTCAGCCTGGCCGGAGGCATTCACGTGCTGCGCACCATACAGGTGGCTGCCCAACAGGCACTGCAGGTGAGCGCGACTAAGCACCTCTTATCCTCCTCTAGGCATCTCTCTGTATCATCCAAATCCTTGCAGGATGGCTGGAGCGTGCTGCTGCCCACTGCAGCGGAGCGTGCTCAGACCCTGACTGCGCTGCTGCCCTCGGAGCCGGGGCAGGCCTGTTCGGCGGGGCATCGCTTCATGACGGACCTGCTGGTGAGCTCCCTCATGACCGAGGGTGGCCTGGAGACGGCGCTGCAACATGCCATACAGCTGGAGAGCAGCTCCTCCACCACGGACTGCCCCGATGGCGGGCATCTGCCGCTGCTGCAGCTGATTACGCGTCTGCTGGGCAACAATGCCACGCTTACCCAGAGTCGCCTTGGCATGGCACTGATGTCCAAGCACCAGGAGGATGAGGGGCTGCGCCATCACCATCCCGCAGCCATTAGTCCGAGCTTGTGTCTGCTGCATCGCTTTCAGCGGCTGCTCTTGGCGCACATTCATCAGGCCGCGGCGGAGGAGGACACCACTGGAGCGGAGGCGCTGCTCTCGCAGTACTTGCACAGCCTGATCCCCGCCTGCGTAGGCAGCTTGCAGCAGGCACACGATTTGGCGCTGCAATGTCGCGAGCCAAACGATTCTGCTGCTGCCGCTGCTGCTGCTGCAGGAGGATGTGGAGGAGTTGGAGGTGGCGCCAGTCTAGCAGCTGCCATTGCAGCACATCCCTTGGGCGCTGCTCTCAATCGTGTACTCCAGGCAGACATCTCCGATGCGCTGCTGCATGAGGTGCTTGTGGGGCTGGTGCTGCTCAAGCGTGATCGGCCCCAGTGCCTCTCCAGCTTGCGTTGGGCGCGTCTCTGTCTGCCACTGCTGCGCGTACTGGACCGTCTCAATCGCGCCCTGGGCGAGGGCGAGTTGCGCGACGGCGACGACATGGGCTGGCCCGGCATCATTTGCCGCGGAGGACCCAAAGGCACCGCGCCCCCCTCCTCCACTGCCGATCCGGAGACACATTATGTGCGCCGTGCGGATCTCGATAATCTGCTGCTCGACGGAGGTCGCTGCATCATCCTTGTCGGCTACGTTTGCGATCTATCAGGCTACAGGTGAGTCACGACACGCACAGTGGAGTCTTTTGTCATTTGAGCTGGCAAAAGATATTACTTTCGAACCCGATGAGGTAATCGAAGGATTTAAGTTGCATTTGACAATTGACAATTGACAGACAATGATCATGATCAAACCCCCACAATGATCATCAGTTCATAGAAAAGGGATCAATAGTTCTTTACCAACAGGCTGTCAAAGTCAATATTTGTTAATGGCCTTATAAGATCATGTTTTTTGAGCCATGCAACATTTATTTCGAGCCGGATCTGACCGAGAAATTGCAACCAATTATGTATGCAAAATGTCATCAAATCGGACCACTATATCATATACCTACCATAGGAACAATCCGCCGTAAAAGGCAGACTGTATACATACAGTCTTTATACATACATTCTATTTTATATTCAAAAAGGGTGATTTTTTAAGAGCTTTAGGAAACTTTTTCAAACAAAAACAGAGAAAAATTTAGATAAATGCATGAAATCTTTATTTGAATCGATAGTACGGTGTATATATTAAATGTTTGAAGATTATTTCATGCAAATTTTGAGCGTGACTGCGCCTCAAATGGCCAATCCGCATAGTCCAATTTTGGGCACACTCTTACCTATTTCAGCCGGTATCTCACGAATAAATGGTTCAATGTTGTCTCCTCCAATGCGTCAATTGAGGCGGGTGTGTCTGTTTAGACATTAGACTCAACATAGCCCCACAAAAAATAGTCTAAAGGCGTTAAATCGCACGATCTAGTCCCGGACGTGAAATAAAATGTTCACCGAACTCGCCTCTCTATAAGTTCATTGTTACGCGTGCTGTGTGGCATGTGGCACCGTCTTGTTGAAACCACATGTCATGCAAGTCAAGCTCTTGCCTTTTGGAAAAGAATAAGTTTTATATCCTCACGATTCGCATCATCTTTGAAGAAGCACGGTCCATTGATGGTCATCCTTAACACTGTCCGATACAGCTGCGATATTTTCTTCAGTTCGCACTCTCTCTTAAGCGTGTTGCTGGTTTAATGTCCAACAATGGAAATTTGATACGAAATTTAGTCACAATAGACCGAATAGCCGCTTCAGTGGGTAGATTAAACTGACCACGAAATGAAGAAGTGCGAGATGAAATTTCTTAACAAGGCACGCATTTGATAATAAAAAGCAATAATTTGCAAGCGTAAGAATCGTAGGACGAATCATGGTTAAATTATAGACCACACTGAAGATGTTTGACAGTAATACAAAACACGAAACGTGCTTCAGCTGTTTAAGCCTGTGTTGCCAAAAAGATAATAGCTAAAAAATCACCCTTTATAATGTTCAGGCTTAGAGGTTTAAGAAAGGTTTATGGACATGTCGCACTCTTGGTTCAAAACTTGTTCTATTAAAGAGCTGGAGCACACTAATCATGCAGTCTGTAAACATCTGTGCATATGTGAAGATGAACCCTGTTTTTGATACCCTTCTGCCTCTGGTCGTTGGCACAAAGTTATTATACCCTTCTACCCTATGGGGGTTTGATTCTTACCACCTCAAATCGGCAAAGGCGCCACCACGACGCTCTGTGAGCAAAGTGACTAATCCTCTTCCTGATTTCCAGCTGTGAATCTGAAAACTTGCGTGCGCTGCTGGATCATGGACTGGGCAAGGATCTGAGTGCGGAGCTGAGTGTGCCCACGCATCGTGCTGCCATGGAGCAGCTGCTGCAGCATCACAAGCTGGGCAAGTACATGGCAGCACATGGCGCACACGACGAAAAGGTGAGAGAAGCAAGTGTTTTCTCTGTGCGAATCCCCATTAAGCTTTCCTTCTCTACTCCGCAGGCCTCGTCTCCGGCTGCCACGCGCTTGACCCACTTCAGCTCGCAGTGCGTGCTGTCGCAGCTGCTCGGCCTGGTGGCGAATCTCATGTGCAGCGGACCCAGTCTGCAGACGGCAGAGCTGCAGTGTCGCCAGCTGGACAAGTCGACGCTGCTCAGCGGAGGCCTCTTGCTGCTGCAGCCGACGAATCCCTTTGACGAGGAGAAGGGCGAAGCACGCAGCACCCACAGCACGGCTGGAAACACGCCAACGGAGGCGCCATTGCCACCGCCCCCGAAGAAGAAGGTGAGTGCACCCAACCGCATCGTCGACAGCTTCATCATTGGCCTGGCCGAGGCGAGGTTGAGTGAGCCGCTCGTGGTGCGTTGGCTCAGCCTGAGCGAGCGCTACTGCAAGGCGCACAATCTGATGTGGCATCAGGAGTTCGCCAGCGAACATCCTGTCCAGGAGCTGGAACGTCTGCTTACAGCTGTGCTGCTGCGTCATCAGGGCCTGGGCGGACTGGTAGTGAGTGTGCTGGAGATGGTCGACGATGGCAGCGACTCCGCTGCACTGCCTCGCCAGCTGGCCGAGATCGTTCGCCTGGTGCATCAGGCCAAGTGGTCCGTGGTGCGCAATCGGCAGCAGTTGAACCGCAGCTACAAGGAGGTCTGTGCTCCCATACTGGAGCGGCTGCGCTTCCTGCTCTACGAGGTGCGTCCCGCAGTGAGTCCCCAGCAGCGTGGACTCCGCCGTCTGCCCATACTGCAGCGCTTGCCCCGCTTCCGTCAGCTTGTGCGGCGCCTGCTGCAGGAGATGCGTGCTGCCAAGCAACAGACACCGCTGGCCAAGCCGGAGGATCTGCTCAATGCCAGCATACAACAGCAGCAACAGCAGCAGCAGCAGCAGCAATCGATCTACGAGCAGGAAAAGAAGCCCAAGGAGGAGCAGGACGAGGAGGAGCAGGTGCAGCAGCAGCAGCCAGTCAAACTGGACGCCGAGGAGACGGACGAAGTGCTGCGACGTCTCAACGAACGCCAGCTGGAGCTGCTCGAACTGGACACGACACTAATGCAGGACATTGTGGACTTTGCGCTGCAGGACAGCTGCGACGTGGAGACTGTCCGCCGCGCCATGTACTGCCAGATGCAGCGCTACCAACTGCGCCTGGCCGGACTGCAGCTGGTGCAGCAGCTGTTGGAGCTGCACGGGCTGCTCGACGCGGCGCAGTACAGCCTGCTCAACGGCTACTTGGGGCTGCACCTGAAGGCGGCAGCATGTGGTGCGACACCACAGCATGTGCTCGGCCAGCTGAACATGATCAGCGCGTATCAGAAGGCGCGTCTGTTGCTCGCCCAGTCGAAGGTACTGGACTGGGCAGTGCGGGAGCTGCGTCGCTTGGTCAACCAGGAGCAGCCGGGCGCAGTGCGGGGCAAGGACAGCTGCAACCTGAGCACCTATGTGCTTGTCAAGCGCTTGCCCCGTGCCCGCTTTCTCATTAGCGTGTTTGGGCTGCTTGCCAAGGAGATGGGCGCCAATGAGCTGGGACTGCTCATCAACTCGGGCCTGCTGGGTACTGTGCTGGGTCTGCTGGCGCAGACTGGAGGCGAGTTGGCTGGCAGGCGGGGCAGCTGTGGGGAGCTGAGCGTGCTCTACGAGGACAGCGCACTCAGGCAGAAGTGCAACAAGGCGCAGCTGAGTGGACCCGATCTGGCCAAGCTCATGAAGATTGGCACGCGCATTGTGCGAGGCAGCGACTGGAAGTGGGGCGATCAGGATGGCAATCCCCCGGGGGAGGGACGCATCATCAGCGAGGTGGGCGAGGATGGGTGAGTGCAGCAGCCAGCAACTGCAATTGGTGCGTCTTAATCTTATGCTTATCTTGTCTTATCTATTCCCAGCTGGGTGCGTGTGGAGTGGTACACGGGTGCCACGAACTCGTACCGCATGGGTAAGGAGGGTCAGTACGATCTGCAGTTGGCGGACAGTGCACTGAATGTGGCCTCACCCACAGAACCGGAACGTGAGGATTTGGGGAATCTGGAAGCATCGCCCAGCAGTGAATCGCATCCCTCGAAGCTGCTGCGTCATTGCGCCGCCAAGCTACTCCAGATCCTTGCCGTGGGCAGTGGCCTGCATGGCGCCCAGCTGGACAGGCACGCCCTGCGTGGTGTGACCAGCATGTTCCGTACCATGCTCGACCCGAAGCCAGCGCTGGCCAATGTGGTGCACTGCCTGGGCTGGCTCAATCTTGGCTTCATACGCGCCATATCAGGTGAGTCCAGGCTGCAACTGTGTGCCAACTGTAGCTAATCCTTGTGTCTCTCTTAAGGGGATTGCCCGCGGCTCTGCCTGGAGCTGAGCTCTGACAATTGGCTGGCGCTTTACTTTGTGCTGCTGGAGCAGCCGGCGGGCAGTGAGAAAGGCGTCTATTGGCAGCTGCACTGCCTGCGCCTGATGCAGTGCATACTCTCCGCCTGGGGCGCCGAGGAGGAGCCACGCATGGCTGCGCTGGTGCGTCAACTGTTTGCCACCCTTGGTCGCATTGCCCTTCACTGTCCCGGAGATGCCACACTGCAGTCCCATCCGCAGGGCACCAGCAGCGGCAAGGCACGTGTTCTGCTCACGGCATCCCATTCTGGCAGCGTTGCCGAGGAGCTCGTGGCACTGCTGCGTCGCCTGCACACGCTGCCCCACTGGAATGCGGTGATCAACTCGTTTCTGGCCCAGAAACTGTGCGTCGCTGCCGAGCTGCTGCAGGGCGAGTCCCGCGAGTTGCCCCTGGATACGGAGCATGGCTTCGTGCTGGGCGTGCTTAGTGCCATGGGTGGCTACGATCTGCGTCCCCGCGTCGGTCTCCATTGCTTCCACGAAGGCAGCCACATGATCATCGCCAGCTTCACGCACAAGGGACGCTGCCTGCTGGCCCACAGCTGTCCAGGCACAGGCGCGACAGTGGGCATCATCAAGGTGCCCCTGGCTGCAGTGCTGCCCCAGCTGGATCACAGCGTGTTCAGCTTGTCGCGGCTGCCCATGAACGAGATGCTGCTGAATGCCTGGACTGTGCTGCTCTACGGAGGCGCAGCCAATGGCAACGGCACCAGCAATTGGGAGCTGCTCAATGCGAGCGAGGGACGCCTCGATGTGCATCTGCTGCGCAGTCAGCAGCTGCAGCTGGCGGTGCTGCACACCAATGGAGTGCTCTATCGGCATCAGGCTGCGCTGCGCAAGATACTCAAGCAGCGTGCGCCCGCTGGAGGTGGAAGCTTCTCTAGCATCGAGGGCAGCGAGCAGGAGCACGAAACGGAGGCGGAACAGGAACAGGAACCGGAGGCAGAAGCTGAGCTTGCTGTGGAGGGGGAGCTGGAGGCACAGACAGAAGCAGAGTTGCAGTTGCAGCCACTGAACCAAAATGGCAATGGGTAAGTAACTGGCAAGGATTAGCACTGTCGGACTTGTTTTAACCCTGCAGAGGGTATAAGCTTGCAATGCACCTTAGGAGACATCTTCGATCCTATAAAGTATATGTATTCTTAATCAGCATTAACAGGGGAATCGAACTAACCCTGTCCGGCTGTCTGTGTGTCCGTCTGTTGCAAGGCAAACTAGTCTCTCAGTCTCTCAGTCTATCTTGATGAAACTTGCCACACACTGGGATGTTAATTTAAGACTTCCTTCTGTTACTTAATTTACCTACTCTAGCTAATCGTATGTGATTTATGAATAACCTCATCCAAGGTGATATTGACAGTGTTGACCTGGTAAGCCGGCTTCACTTGTCTGTCCCTTGTAGAATAACACGTACATGATTACTTACCACTAACTCCTTCCTTCTTGTAGGTCGAATTGTGCCCTGCACGATCCGTTTAGGGTTTTATGCTCGGACTACAATAATCTATACTTTCTTATTTCCAAGGCTTTCTCTTTGGCATGCCTAGAATTTTAAATTCTGTCCTATCTTTCTAGAAATTAAGTAAGCTTTCCTCGCAAATCTGTCCAATCCTTAGTTTTAATTGCCTGCCCGCGTTCTCTATTCGCGTTTCGAGTCGTACGTTCAGCGACTCTGCCCCTCGGTCGGTTGGGCGGGAGGTGGGCATTGGTTGTGTCTTGGTAACAAGCATCGGCTTGGTTGTGCATGGACAACTTGATTAAACATTCATTGCATCAACGTCCATATCATGCTGATTATTGCTGCACGTTGTATATTAGTCGGAACAAGCAGGATCGAATCGATATATCGGTCTTTCTATACCCGTTGCCCATATGGTAAGAGAGTATCATAACTCATAACAGGCAGAAGGACGCGAAGCATACCCCACAAACTATATACATATCGTATATTCCTAATCAGCATCAACAGCACACTCGACTATAGCTTGCCTGCTTGTTATTTGACTGGGGAAGATGTACTGCCAGCTTGTAGATCTATTGTGCCCCCTGCTGCACTTAGAGCTCCTTATCCAGTTCAGTTATTATAAGGGCATTCAAAATGCTGCCTGGACTGTTCGACCTTATCTCATTTATATCGAGAAGTTGCTTACACACTTCTTTTAAGAGCCACTGCCGAACATACTGTGAGTGCTCCAGTGTTTTGGAATCGAACTCGCATTACTCCCTCTTCCTAGTTTGCCAAGGTGTGCTCCTAACCTACAGTGCTCCCTGTAAGTAAGCCTGTGAGTATTCTCATTGGGTTCCTACTCAGTTGCATAAACTGCCTTAACCTTTTTGTAGCAGCCTAAAAGGGAGTTTGATTGCCACAAGCCTGTTGTTTGTTCCCAGTCCATGACACGCATCTTTGCCTCCTCTGATCCTAGGTGCTCCCTGCTTTCAATCTGGCGCTTTAGCATGTAAATATCTGGGAATGCCTTCTGAATCACATCATATTCTCATTGCGTAGTGATAAATGCACAGGCGCCAGTGCCTCTGGCATCACCTCTGCTCCTGCTTTCGCCAGTCTCTCAGCTTACTCATTCCTCTGTAGGTTGATATGCCTTGGTATCCATCGTAGAGTCAGTTTTGTTCTGATCTCGCTAACTAACTCGTTGACCGAAAAGAAACCTGTGATCATATGATCATGTATGCTTGATTGTGGTATATTTAACTTGTCTCCAATCTCACGCTCAGTTACATGACGATCCGATTCGATTAAAGCCTTGATAACGTCATCATCAACTGCACTTGGCCGACCTGAACGTGTCTTGTCTTTGAGTGAAGAATCTCCCAAACGGAATTTGACAAACCAACTTTGACACTGTGTTTCTTTTAGGGCTTTGTCACTTTATAGCAACCTGAGCTGCATTTTTCCTTTACAGTAAAATATGACGAAAATGGTCCTTTGTGGGCTGCATATTAAAATTGCCGCCAAACAAACAAATACTATATAAACAAAATTACACGCGTTTTTTCTAAAGCAAGCTAAAAGGGCCAGCTGATAACTGACAAAAGATAGAATGCAATAACAGAGTGATAAGCCGTTAACCGGTTTCTTTTCGGTCAACCCAATATTTCCGACTTCATTGCGATATACTTCCTCTGGTCAAGTTCATCTGCACGCATTGCTCTATGGCAGCTTGGGCCTGCCACGCCCAGGCCGGTGCCTTGTTTGGCCAGAGACCCATTAGTGAAGCATATGAAATGTATGCTTCTCTCCAGACACTCTACTCCTCGGGTGCAGAGGGTGCAATCATGGTAAACATGTTTATTGTACAGTTTAGTGCCAGCAGCCGATGCAGTGTAGCTTTAATCATACAGATGCAGGGCATGAGAGAGGAGAGCAGCTGTCCCTCTCGTAGTGTCGAGCCTCTTGTAGTGCTGATCGGCTCGAGGGAGAAGGACCGGAGATCTTCGGCATGCCGAAGAAACCCTTTCGTTCTGGTCTAATCTTTGACTCCCCCCTCCCAATTGCAGTTCGTTGCCGCAGGCACAGAGGGATCAGGCCGAACAGGAGCAGCTGCTCATACAGTGCCTGCTGCTGCGGGCCACGCAACCATCGCCGGTGAAGGCATGCTACAGCTACACGGATCTGGCCACGGCAGCCCTCAACTGCGTGCAGTCGCTGGCCAGTCAGGCATACGAGCAGCTCAACGAGGAGAATCAGCAGCTGCAGGCAGCGACGCTGGTGCTGACGAGTCCCGCACAGCCCACCATGGTGCATGGCATTCCCGTCTACAATGTGGCCAAGGACAAGGATGAACAGCAGCAGCAGCAGCAGCAGGGGCAGCAGGGCCAGCCACACGTGCAGGGGGAACAGGAGCAGCGGGAACAGGTCAAGCAGCAAGTGCAGCCCGCTAGCGACGAGCAGCTGATTGGGCAGATCATGGAAATGGGATTCATGCGACGCACTGTCGAGCTGGCACTGAGGCAACTCTCGCTGCAGGCAGAGGCAGTGCCCACGCCCGAGCAGATTGTGCAGTGGATACTGGAGCATCCGGATGTGTGCGCCAATACCATTGAGGAGGATGAGCAGGAGACGGAGGTGGAAATATTGGCAGCGGAGGCAGCAGAGGCAGCGGAGGCAGAGCGTAGACAGCGGCAGAGCAGCTGCTGCAGCTCAAACACCACCAGCAGCACCACCACCACCAGCACCACCAGCTCCCTGTCCTCCTCCGACACAGTGGAGGATCAACAGCTCCAGCAGCAGCTCCAGCAGCAGCAGGCAGCGATGAAGTTCGAGACGCGCAAAGACTTCCCCACTGCGGATCATTATGCACTTTATGTGCGGGGATTGGTCCGTCCTGGGATGCTGGTGCGTTGCTGCCGCGACTTCGAGGAGATCAAGCAGGGGGACATGGGCACTGTGCTGATTGTGGACACGGAGGGGCTGCACGATCTCAATGTGCAGGTGGACTGGCGCAATCACGGCAGCACCTACTGGGTCTGCTTCGTTCACATTGAGCTGGTGGAGGCGGCAGGAGCGGGAGCGGGAGCAGGAGCAGGAGCTGGTGGTGCACAGGCGCAACAGGGCGGTATGCATCCACCACGGCCACCGCCTGGCATATCGGTGGGCGCACGAGTGCGTCTGCGGAGCAGTGTGCCCCTGCTGCGTCTGAGCAGCTCCGTGGTGGGGCAAGTGACGGCGCTGCGGGGCAAGCAGCTGAGCGTGGAGTTCCCCGACCATCCCCAATGGCAGGGACACATCAACGATGTAGAGCCAGTGGCCAGTGGCAGCCAGCTGGCAACAGCAGCAACAGCAGCCACAGGAGGCGTGGCACAGCTGGATCTGATTGAGGACTGGTCACGCTGCATTCGCTCCCTGACCGTGAGCTCCAATGAGGCGGCAGCTAAGCATCTGCTCGACGGCAGCGGCCTCACCTGGCAGAGCTGCTCGACGGGGCCGTGCCGGCACTGGATACGCCTGGAGCTGCACGACCGTGTGCTGGTGCACAGCCTGGCAGTGCGCGTCAGCCCCGAGGACCACTCGCACATGCCCTCGCTGATCGAGGTGCGTGTGGGCGAGTGCGTCGACAGCCTCAAGGAGTACACCTGGATACCAGTGCAGGCGGGCGCCTCTCGTGTGCTGCTCATGCAGCAGGTGCCCAACTACTATCCCTGGGTCGAGATCGTGATCAAGCAGTGCCAGAACAACGGCATACAGTGCAAGGTGCACGGCCTGCAGATCGTCGGCCGGCGACAGCAGCCCGACATCCAGCACATGCTGGCCAATGCGCAGTTCCTTGCTTGCGAGTATGGAGAGGGCACCGACGGAGCAGCAGCAGCAGCAGCAGCAGGAGGAGGAGGAGGAGGCACAGCAGATGCTGCTGGCAGCAGTGAAGCATTGGCACCCGAACAGGACCTGCCCTGCACCGTGATGGTGTGGGGCCTGAACGACAAGGAGCAGCTGGGCGGGCTGAAGGGGTCCAAGGTGAAGGTGCCGACGTTCTCGCAGACCATCAGTCGCCTGCGCCCCATACACATTGCTGGTGGCTCCAAGTCTCTGTTCGTGGTGAGCCAGGATGGCAAGGTCTTTGCCTGCGGCGAGGGCACCAACGGCCGCCTGGGCCTGGGCGTCACCCACAATGTGCCACTGCCCCACCAGCTGCCCGTGCTGCATCAGTATGTGGTGAAGAAGGTGGCCGTCCACTCGGGAGGCAAGCACGCGCTCGCACTGACGCTGGACGGGAAGGTGTTCAGCTGGGGCGAGGGGGAGGATGGCAAGCTGGGACACGGCAATCGGACAACGCTGGACAAGCCGCGGCTGCTGGAGGCGCTGCGTGCCAAGAAGATACGCGACATTGCCTGCGGCTCATCGCACTCGGCTGCGATCAGCAGCCAAGGAGAGCTCTACACCTGGGGATTGGGGGAGTACGGGCGTCTGGGGCACGGCGACAATGCCACACAGCTGAAGCCCAAGCTGGTGGCGGCACTGAGTGGACGTCGGGTGATTCAGGTGGCCTGCGGCAGTCGCGATGCACAGACGCTGGCCCTCACCGAGGATGGAGCCGTCTTCAGCTGGGGCGACGGGGACTTCGGCAAGCTGGGACGCGGTGGCAGCGAGGGATCATCGACGCCGCACGAGATCGAACGTCTCTCCGGGATTGGCGTGGTGCAGATCGAGTGCGGTGCACAGTTCTCGCTCGCACTGACGCGAGCCGGCGAGGTCTGGACCTGGGGCAAGGGAGACTACTATCGCCTTGGCCACGGCGGAGATCAGCATGTCCGCAAGCCCCAGCCCATTGCCGGCCTGCGCGGACGGCGGGTCATTCATGTGGCTGTGGGTGCCCTGCACTGCCTCGCTGTGACGGATGCTGGCCAGGTGTACGCCTGGGGAGACAACGATCACGGGCAGCAGGGCAGCGGGAACACGTTCGTGAACAAGAAGCCGCAACTGGTCATCGGCCTGGATTCGGTGTTTGTGAACCGCGTCGCCTGCGGCAGCTCGCACTCCATGGCCTGGGGATTGCCCAATGCCAGCCCGGAGGAGGAGAAGCGCGGCCCAGTCCCCTTTGGCAGCACACGGGATCCCCTGGGAGGCAGCAGCCTGGGCATCTACGAGGCAGAGACGCCCGCAGTGCCAACCACAGCGATGGCAGTGGTCACCTCCACAGCAGCTGCAGCAGCGCAGGTGACAACGACGACGACGACGACGAGCAACCTCCTGGCCACGCAGGATGTGCTGGGCAAGGCGACGAACGAGAAGCCAGGCACGCCGCTCTCCGCAGCTGGCAATGGCAGCAATGGCAACGGCCAGCAGGTCAGTCTCAGCGAGAGCTTGGCCCTGGAGACGCCGGCGGCGAGGCAGGCTGCACTGGGTCATGTGCTCCGTGCCATGGGCATCCTGCAGGCGCGGCAGCTGATTGTGGCCGCGCTGACCAGTCACAGCAAGGTGAACTACAAGGAGACTGCAGCGGGCAGGCAGACGGGAGCGCAGCTAGAGCTGGAGGAGCAATTGGCCACGGCTGCAGGCAATGGCGGAGGTGGCGCTGCAGCTGGAGGAGCCGCAGGAGGAGGAGCATCTGCAATGGGAACTGGAGCAGCAGCTGTTGTTGGCAGCGGAGCAACTGTGGTGGGCACTGGCAATGTGGGATCAACGATTGCACAAGGTGGTGGCGAGGCGCCAGCAGATGCCATCGATGCACTGGCCCTGGCACTGGAGCAGCATAGTCCCGCCGAGGCGGAGGTGCTGCCAACAGCAGCAGCAGCAGGAGGAGCAGCAGGAGCAGGAGGAGGAGCAGCGCCTGCTGGACCATTGAGCGCCTTCCAGAGCTTGACAGGATCGCTGTCGATGTCGGGCATGTCGGCAGGATCGCATTCCCGCATGTCCGCCAGTGCCATGTCCGTGATGGCGGCAACAATGACGCAGCAGGAGGAGATGCTGGCGCAGATTAGCCACAATCACGGGCTCGATGACTTTGGCACACTGCTCCAAGAGCCGGAGGCCAAGAGCCTGGTGGAGCTGCTCAAGTTGGCCGTCTGTGGACGCTGCGGTCCGCCGAGCACGGCGCAGACCATCGCCGAGACGCTGATCTCGCTGAGCAGCCAGCCTGGCATTGCCGCCATGCTGCTGGAGACGTGCATCACGGAGCTGGAGGATCTGTGCACGTCCCGCCACTGCCTGGGCAAGCTGCCCAAGCCGGTGATGCAGGAGAGCAGCCATCCCTATGTGGACAACATGAACATCAGCGGCACAGTGCGGATTCCCGGTGCCGAGATGCTACGCTTGGAGTTCGACAGCCAGTGCAGCACGGAGAAACGCAATGATCCTCTGGTCATCATGGATGGAGCCGGACGAATGCTGGCCATGCGCTCGGGCCGACAGTTTGCCCATTGGGCGCCCGAGATTCGTGTGCCTGGGGACGAGCTGCGCTGGAAGTTCTGCTCGGACAGCTCCGTCAACGGATGGGGCTGGCGCTTCTGGGTGCACGCCATCATGCCGGCGGCCACGCTGGGCGAGAGCGGCTCGGATCGTGCTGTGCTCTCGCAGCCATCGATGGCCCTGGTTATGGCGCTGTTGGATGCGCGTCTCTTGGCGCCTCGTCAGCCTCAGGTGCTGCTCCGCTTGGCGGCGGCACTTGCTGCCTGTGCCCAGCTGGGTGCACTGAGCACCGCTCAGCGGATTTGGGCACTGCGCAAGCTGCACGCGGTGCTCCTGCTGGAGCAGGCGCCACGCCCACAGGATGCGGCACTGGCCTCGATTCTGTTGCCCCTCATACCGGAGCTGCTGCGTCAGTACGAGTACGAGGAGCCGCAGGTGCGCGGTGGCATTCATCTGATGCACTCGGACTACTTCAAGACACTGGCGGCGCTTGCCTGCGACATGCAGCTGGACGCAGCCTTGCCCACCAATGGCGCAGGACCAGGAGGAGCAAGCGCCATTAATGGGGGAGCTGGAGGAGGAGGAGGAGGAGGAGGAGGAGGAGCACTCACAAGCGGCAGCAATGGCAGCCTCAATGCAACCTCGAGCAGCGGCTCGGGGGATGTGCACAAGTGGGCGTGGTTCAAGCGCTACTGCATCGCAGTGCGGGTTGCCCAATCCCTGATCCGACGCACCGAGCTGCCCCGTCAATTCTGCCTGGAGGTGCGCAAGAAGTTCGCCGAGATGCTGCCCGCCGCGTCTGCCACTGCGACGGGCTGCCAATCCCCGGGAGCCTCGCTCATCAACTCGACCACATCCCTCAGCTCAAGCACGGCCAGCAATGTGTCCGCTCCCCAGCAACAGCAGCAGCAGCAGCAGCAGGAGCAGCAACAGTTGCTGCTACTACAGCAGCAGCAGCAGCAGCAATTGCAGGAGTTGCTGCTGCTGGAGCAGGCGCCCACATCATCGCTGGCATCATCGCTGCAGCCGCTGCTGATGCACGAGGATCAGGCATTGTTCCAGGCTCCCCACGATGCCCAACTGCTGCAGTGGCTCAATCGCCGTCCAGACGACTGGGCACTGAGCTGGGGCGGCGCCAGCACCATCTACGGCTGGGGGCACAATCATCGGGGCCAGCTGGGCGGGCTGGAGGGCAGTCGCATCAAGACGCCGACACCCTGCGAGGCGTTGAGCTTGCTGCGCCCGGTGCAGCTGGCTGGAGGAGAACAGTCCCTGTTTGCAGTCACACCCGATGGGAAACTGTTTGCCACGGGCTATGGATCCGGAGGACGTCTGGGAGTGGGCGGCAGCGACTCGTGGGCCATACCAACGTTGCTGGGCTCGCTGCAGCACGTGTTCGTCAAGAAGGTGGCGGTCAACTCTGGCGGCAAGCACTGCCTGGCCCTGACCACGGATGGGGAGGTGTATGCCTGGGGCGAGGGCGAGGATGGCAAGCTGGGACACGGCAATCGCATGAGCTACGATCGGCCCAAGCTGCTGGAGCATCTCAATGGGATGAGCGTGGCGGACATTGCCTGCGGCAGCGCGCACTCGGCGGCGATAACGGCCAGCGGACACGTGCTCACCTGGGGCAAGGGACGCTACGGGCGTCTGGGGCACGGCGACTCGGAGGATCAGCTGCGGCCCAAGCTGGTGGAGGCACTGCTTGGGTATCGGGCCATTGACATTGCCTGCGGCTCGGGGGATGCGCAGACGCTGTGCATTACGGACGACGACAACGTGTGGAGCTGGGGCGATGGCGACTATGGCAAGCTGGGGCGTGGCGGCAGCGATGGCTGCAAGCTGCCCTACAAGATCGAGAGTCTCGCCGGCCTGGGAGTCATCAAGGTGGAGTGTGGCTCTCAATTCTCTGTGGCACTCACCAAATCTGGCGCTGTCTACACCTGGGGCAAGGGCGACTTCCATCGCCTCGGCCACGGCTCGGTGGATCATGTGCGGCGGCCGAAGAAAGTCGCAGCTCTGCAGGGCAGGAAGATCATCTCGATAGCCACTGGGTCGCTGCACTGCGTCGCCTGCAGCGATGCGGGCGAGGTGTATACGTGGGGCGACAACGACGAGGGGCAGCTGGGCGATGGCACTGTGACGGCGATACAGCGGCCCAGGCTGGTGGCCGCATTGCAGGGCAAGCACATTGTGAAGGTCACATGCGGATCGGCGCACACGCTGGCGTTGTCCACGTCGCAGCTTAGTGAACGACTGCGTCCGCTGCCCAACCCTCCGCTGGAGTACGATCTGGTGCGGGATATGCCACCGGAGGCGCTGCACGCTCGGCTCATTCTCCTGCACCACTTCTCGGAGCTGCTGTGCCCCTGCCTGGCCATGTTGCCCATTGCGGGAGATCTGAGCCTGGGCGCCCTCAAGGATGTCCTCGTCTACAACATCAAGGAGGCCGCCTTCCGCAAGGTCATACAGACGACGATGGTGCGGGATAAGCAGCATGGCCCGGTGATCGAATTGAATCGCATCCAGGTGAAGCGTTCGCGCAGTCGCTGCAACGGCCTCGCCGGCATTGATGGCATGAAGAGCGTCTTTGGCCAGATGGTGCAGAAGCTGCCACTGCTGACGCAGGAGGCCCTCGCCCTGCCACATCGTGTGTGGAAGGTGAAGTTCGTCGGCGAAAGTGTCGACGACTGCGGCGGCGGCTACAGCGAGTCCATTGCGGAGATGTGCGACGAGCTGCAAAATGGCAGTGTCCCCCTGCTGATCAGTACACCCAATGGGCGTGGCGAGGCGGGCGCCAATCGGGACTGCTTCCTGCTCGATCCGACGCTGACTTCGGTGCTGCAGATGAACATGTTCCGTTTTCTGGGCGTGCTCATGGGCATCGCTGTGCGCACGGGATCGCCGCTGAGTCTCAAGTGAGTATCCTCCTCTCCTCTCCTCGCCAGCCTGCACTGCTAACTGCTTCTTCTCGTGCTTGTAGCCTGGCTGAGCCCGTCTGGCGTCAACTGACCGGGGAACCACTGCGTCCCACGGATCTGACCGAGGTGGACCGCGATTATGTTGCCGGTCTGCTTTGCATACGCAACATGGATGATGACACAAAGCTCTTCAACACGCTCGAGCTGCCCTTCTCCACGTCGTCGGCACGTGGCCACGAGGTGCCGCTTTCCACGCGCTACACGCACATCACCCCAAGGAATCGCGCCGAATATGTTCGCCTTGCGCTCGGCTTTCGGCTCCACGAGTTCGATGAGCAGGTGAAGGCAGTGCGCGATGGCATGTCCAAGGTCATACCGGTGCCGTTGCTCTCGCTCTTCTCCGCCGCCGAGCTGCAGGCCATGGTCTGCGGCTCTCCGGACATTCCCCTGGGACTGCTCAAATCCGTGGCCACATACAAAGGATTCGATCCGAGCTCGGCGCTAGTTGGCTGGTTCTGGGAGGTCATGGAGGAGTTTACCAATCAGGTGAGTGACCAGATTTTATCAACAGCCCATTTGACATACACTTTCTCATTTATACATTCATTTATTCGAATACCCTGTGCTCGAATTGAGTTGAATATAATGTCAAGTTCGTGCTCTCATATCCGACGTTCTTAATTGAATGAAATGAATGAAGACTTGCGTTCTTCATTGAATGCACTCGAGTGTCAATATGAGTGTCAAGCTAAACAAAGAAACTATGATGAATAGTGTAATTTTTAGAGATATTCAGTAGCGTTAACTAAATAACATTTATGCTAAATAAGATGAGATGCGCTCAAATTGAAACACAGTAAAGCACATCTTATGGACAATTCTCCTACTTCACTTTTTGTCTACTACTTCGGTCTTGGCATGGATGCCACTGACTTCTTCAAATCCTTAAGAACCCCAGAACGAAAGGCTACCTCTTCTTATTTCCAATTCATTGAAAGTAAATCAAACATTTTATGCCCTTCGAGCATTGAAAATAATCAGAAGAGGGTATACCAACTTTGTGCAAATGTATATAACAGGCAGACACCATAAAGTATATATATTCTTGCACAGGATCACTGTCTGTCTATCTCTCTATGTCTCTCTGTCTGTCTGTTTGTCTGTCTGGCTGTGTAAACACACAGATCTCAGCTATTATAAAAGCTAGAGAAAATTTGGCAGAAAGATTCCTGTATTATGTATTTATCTCAAATGATGGCTGCCACGCCCACTGCCTCCGCTAATCAATAATTTAACATTTTAAAATGTTTATTTTTTATATTTGAATCTAAATTTAAACTGGGACAAACGAGAATTAGACAAGGGAAAACAAAGAAAACCCAAACAAATCAGGAAAGTTAGTTAATTAGTTAAAAGACATGCCCAACCGGCCGAGGGGCAATGTCACAAAGGAGCAGCCCGATCGAAAACGTGAACATGCAGTTAGAGATGTTAATAATAGAAAAGGAGTTATTTATTTAATTAGTTTATAGTCGGACTAAGGTCAGTCGACTGTTTAAAAGTAAAAAAACAATTAATAGTTATAATTAATAATTTAAAGTTAAAAGTAAAATCTGTGAGAAAAGAAAGAAAAAAGAAATGAATTGAATTGAGTTGACACTGGGATATAAAAAATGAAAGAGCCGATCCAACATTTGTTGCAGAGGATTGGGGAAAACCCAGAAAAACCCAATCAGATCAGGAGAGTTAGTGTTAGTAAGCAAAGCCTAATCAGAATAGCGATTAGAATGTTCTAACATGCAGTTAGTTAAAAAGTACTAACATACTGTTACTAGAAAGAAGATAAGTAAAACATATTTAAACTAGTTACTAGGTAGGTGGTTAAGGATTTGTGATTTTAAGCAAGATATAGAATTATTGTTGTTGTTAGCAACAATGTAATATAGTTTATTATAGTCCGAACATAATACCCTGAAAGGCTCATGCAGGGCATAATGCGAGCTACAATTGGAAAGTTGTAGAGGAAGATAATTACGGGTGATTCTACCAGGGACAGAGAAGTGTAGTCGACTATGCAAGTCGTTACTACCTATGGCCCCTTGTGTAAGGTTATTAATAAATACAACTCCAAACATAGTTCTACGATTGGCTAGCGAAGGCAGATTTAGTAACAAAAGTCTACTAGGATAGGAAGGAAGTCTTGAATTTACAGTTTCAAGGAAAGTTTGACTAATTTCTAGATAGGTAAATGGGTGATAGATAGGTAAAATTCAGTTCTTATCTAGGCATCTAAAGAGATCGACATGAATATATAATAAATGGCTATATCCACTCAGTAAATGATGCTGATCAAAAATATATAATATATACACTTTACAGATATGTCTCCTTTTGCCAGTTACATATATTATTAATTAGCATGAAGTTATTATATTAACCGTCCTCTTTTATATACAAATATTCATGGGGAAGGATTAATAGATAGAGTTATATTCAGCTATATAGATATGTATATCGATGTCTGATTGAATTTCATTGTATTTTGCAGGAACGTTCGCTGTTCTTGCGCTTCGTGTGGGGCCGCACACGTTTGCCGCGCACTATCGCCGATTTTCGTGGACGGGACTTTGTGCTGCAGGTGCTGGAGAAGAATCCGCCCGATCACTTCCTGCCCGAAAGCTACACATGTTTCTTTCTGCTCAAAATGCCTCGCTACTCGTGCAAGGTGAGTCGATAAATTGTGATCGAATGAGGGTTGTGCTCTATAACAGGATTTCGATATTGTTTCAGGCCGTGCTGCTGGAGAAATTGAAGTATGCGATTCATTTCTGCAAAAGCATCGATACCGATGAATATGCGCGCGTGGCGATGGGCGAACCCACCGAGGCGACTGGCAGCGAGGATAACAGCGATCTGGAGTCGGTTGCCAGCCACGAGGGATAAGGGAATCGACAATTCGATAAATCTCAACTGATATTTAATGAAAATGAAAACCAAAACTCAATACACAAAGCACTTAAAACGCATTAAATTAGCCGCTTAATCGATGCGAGTCGATAAATCGATAATCGATTAATCGCTTAGCATAGCAATCGCAAGTAGCCAACTAAACAAAATACACATGGAAAACGCGCCCCGAAGCCGTTCCATCCAAACTCGAAACTCATGAAAATGACAGGGATAGGAAAAGTTAAACAGAGAGAAAGAGAAAGATAGATATTTAGTGAAAGAGAGAAAGAGACAAATAGGAAAGAGAGAAATAGAAGTAGATGAGCCTACACCAAAAAGCAAAAAGCAAACGCGCCGCGAAACCACGTTAAATGTTATATTTCCATATTGCATAAATGTTAGTTACAAGTCCACATTCATAATTATACATATACACATATATATATATATACCATAAATATATGTATATATGATACCACCATAAATATACTTATACATATACAAAAACGAAAAAGATACCTAAAGGTACGCGCATAAATAAAATAAAGAATAAACAAATTACAAACTACATTTCGCTTACTGCAGAGTCAGATTACCTACCCAGCTCCCAGTTCCCAGCTAGCGTTGCAGTTGATATAAGATATTGAAAATGATACGATGATATTGATATTGGTATTACTATTGAAACCCCATTAAATGTATTTATGAAAATGCCATCCCCTCGATACGAAACCATAAACCTAATATACATTATGATAACTAACGATGATCAATTCTAGTTGTGTGTGTTTTCAAAAATAAACTGAAATAAATGAATAACTTATGTAATACCGAAACCGATAATGAAATAACACAAAGTTGCAACATCTCGAAATGAAAAATAAATTACAAAAAAAAATTTAAAATTATCCCTTAAATTGTTTTATTCACAGAATCTATTTCTATATAATAAGATGTTGATTTGGAAGACGTTGTTGACATTGTCAGTATTATCTAGGACGACGTTGAACGCGTCAAAAGAAAGGTCTATATAGACTGCTCTGAATCAAAGATCAGCCAGTTCTCCAGTCAGACGGGGTTGCAAAGTTAAGTAATTTATTATATATTCTAGTTTGCTGTCTACCTATGTTATTATATAGATGTTAATCAGCATATAGAGAGTGCTAGCATATCTGTACAATATGGTAGATTCCCTTACATAGATTTCTGCTATCATAATAATGATAATTCTGCCTGCACTCAAAACTATTAGATTATATAGATTATTATTATTGTGTATAACGTAGATTTGCATTTAAAAACTTCTTGTTTTTCCGTTCGTAAGCATATGTTCAGATATCATTAAGACAGTGATGGATACATTTTGTGTATACAAATTAGTTCTATATCTTTTAAATTCAATTTGCTTGCAATTCAATTTATATCAATCGAACCAAATGCTAACAACAAACTTGATCTGCATGTGATATTAGGGACATATTGTCACAAAGTTTGGTAGCCTTGGGGTTATAGTCTCTGAGATCTGCTTAGGTGTTGATACGGATAAGAACATTTTCGATTCGAATATAGTTATAATACTATAGAGGAACCTCTTAAATAACTGGGATACATGGCTAAATCTCTTAATGTTTTAAATAAAAAATCAGAGATTGTAATTGATTGAAATTTGATCAAATTTAATTGAGAATTTAGCTGACACCACGTTTTATACTATATATCCACTATGTGCACTGGATTAGGTGGGGGATTGGGTTAGCTGGCGAGGCTAACGCGAGGGTGTATGGGCGTTATCGGTGGTCGGTCACTCAACAAAGTCATCGAAGTATAATTCCGAGAAGTCGTCGTCGAGGCCGCGATAACGATTATGAACTACTGGCGGCGGTTGTGTTTGTGTCGATGACACTGGCCGTGGCTGGGTATCGGACTTGTCGCCTTGATCACCTCCCGATGTGGCTGGCACGCACAGGCGTGGTCCAGTGCGTCGATGACGACTGAGCAGTTGCTCCTCCCCCTCCTCGAGCGGCTCGTTGGGCTCCTGGGCAATCTGGTCGGTGGCTGCAAAGGTGGTGCAACTGTTGTAGGACTCCCCGCCGTCATGCACTCTAGTCGGGTTGCCCATGACGGCATCGACCACGTTGCGCAGTACACGTGCTGCGGCTGCATGCATTTCACCAAAGAGTTCGCGAGCCGGATGAACTTCATCCCGTATGGACAACGAGGTCGGTGGCGGACTGGGCGCAGCCATATTTGATGCATGCCGTGGATTATTCTCGCATGGGCATCTGCTGCGTCCCGACGTATGGCTAGGGGGTGGGGACGGAGGAGGTGAATGCGAATCATTGGGGCAGTAATCCCTGGGGGGTCGCTCCCGACACACTGTGCACTCTTTTCCGTTCTTCGTTATTGGTGGCATCGGATCGTGAGTCTCGTCGCATGAACAGTCCTCCTTGTGTCCATCGTCGTGCATCTTCTCTTCCGGTTTCTCTTCCGGTTGCCCATCTGTTGGAGGCGGAGGTGGCTTGCGACTCACACGATAGATCATGTAGAAGATCGCCAGTGTGGCGTACGTAGCCTTGGCGACCTATCGACAATGGAAATGGAAAGAACATTATCTGCTCTCATCTCTCTCTCTCTCTCTCTTTCTCTCTCTCCCTCCCTCTCTCTCTTGCTTGCACTTACATTTGCACGACCAGCCATCGTGTTGCCATTGAAAATCTTCTTTAAGCCCTCGGACATCGCAGACAAAGCAAAAGGGGCTTGCGGTTTTTGTCAGGGGGAATCTGAAATTTTAGGAACCTGTGTCCTGATATAAACTGAATTTTGAAAGTCACCCACTGTGACTGATGACTGAGCACTCTCATGAGGGCCTACTGTGTTGGGGAAACAACAAATAAGTTTAGGTTACTCATGCTAAGGGAGTCCTACGAAATGAAAAACGGAGAAAGTGTGCAAAAATAACATCTAAAGAGGAACAGGCAAAAAAGGAGTGTTCTACAGTAGAACGTGCCCGACGTTGAGATACCCTTCATTCAATTTTGAAAACCTTACAATAGCCAACCGCAAAGTCTGCTCAAATTCTTGTGGCATCTATGAATTGCTTTCCTGGAAAAAGTTTTCTTCACAACTGTAACAATAATAATTATTTAATTATTTAATAATAATAATTAATTATTTATTTATTTATTTAATAATAACAATAAATTAATTATTTAATAATAATTAATTAATTATTTAATTATAATAATAATTTACTATATTTATGTATTTGTATGCCAAAGTAGAAAGTGAAGACTTAAATATTCGCTAAGGTAATCGCAAATTATCCAATATATGAAATAAACTTAAACTGCTTAGAAAATACAGAACCATCATGCGACATTTGGTGTCTAGCTTTAAGAATAGCTAAGGTCCCTCCGTTCAAAGAGACGGAAAGACATAATCAATTCTGTATATATAGTAAATGCATCTTGTGAGGAACTATGCATATGTATTATTGCCTCAGGTTTAGTCCAATGGCGAAGGACAAAAGGAATCCTTCGGTATAAAATTGTCAATCAATTAAACCAAACATTGAAAAACTTGATTCAAATGAAATGCATATGCATAAAAATGAATATGAATAAAATAAATATAATTTAATAGCTTTAATGAATGCAAATCGTGGAGCAAAGGGCCACAGGATTAATTAAAGAGCAACGAAATGAATGCATTGGGAAAAGTGATTGGGCTAAGAGGGGAAGTGAAGCAATAGGCACACTGGAACTCAAGCTAAAGCCAAGTGCGATCAACAGTCACCAGATACCTTTGACTAAAGCAAACTCCAAGTATTGATCTTACAAGATTTTAGATATTAATTCGAAAAAAAAAAAACGCAATCGGAACACATGTGATTTGGTAATGCACGGCATAGATGTAGCAGGGAGTTGGCGGTTTCAGGGAGGCGAGCATTAGCAGCAGGAGGAGGTGTGGGGGGTAGACAGTCATCGCCTACATTATGAGCTTCTGCTGGCATCCCTTGCAGTACTTCATGGCCTCGCGGCGCTTGGCGTTGCGACGACGCATCTTCACCAGCACATAGATGAGGCCCACCGACGCCCAGGTGGCCTTGGTAACCTACCAAAAAAGAGAAAGAGATTGGCAATGTAAACAAAGCTGAATAATATATATATATATATATATATATATATATATATATATATATATACATATATATATACATATATATCGGCACTCACATTTGCACGTCCACGCACAGTGTTGCTATCGAAGATATGATTGAACTTAAAGTGACTTGACATCTTTAGATACTTTGGTTTCAGCTTGAGCTCGAGAAAGAATTTTTCAATTTCTATATAAAATATAAGATTTTAAATCGAATTTTGTCGACTTATTCATTGACTATTTCTCAACAATGTATGCCAACAAATTACTGAATAGACACAACTATAGATTGAAATCAATTTCAAGGTTGACTCCGATTCGGAATTATATCTCCAACACAGAAAATATATTTTAGAAAACGAATTTTCATTGATTTGCACACGAGATGATTGTAATGTGATACAACCACCACTAGATACCCTGTAATGTGGAGTACAAGATCTCATGTGTATCTATACTTTAGTCAATTGTCTATTGACTTATCAAATTTCCATGACTTCACAATAACTTACCTTAAAGCAAGCTCTACTTATAGGGTATACCCGCAATAAGTTACCTATATTTACGTGAATTGTGAATGAGAATACTGTTCAGTTTTCGTTATTGTCTTTTTGTGTTTATTACATTAAGCGATTGCCGGAAACCGACAACAATTGTTTATAGATGACATGGCATTTCGCGAATAGAACGTGTCATTTAACAATCTTGATTTCTGTATACATTTCCCCAGCGTGTCTCTGTCCGGCTACAATATTTCTATTTTGTGACTGTATTATAGCGAAAAGTGAGATGACATCGTTCTCGATCGTTTTCCATTTATTAAAGATAAAATATTGGGTTGACCGAAAAGAAACCGGTGTTTTACATACAATTTTTTGACAATTTTTTTGAACGTCTTTTCACTCTGTTATTGCATTCTATCTTTTGTCAGTTAATAGCTGGCACTTTTAGCTTGCTTTATAAAAAAAAGCGCTCGTCATTTTGTTTATATTTGTTTGTTTGGCTGCAATTTTAATATGGAGCCCACAAAGTAGCATTTTCATCATATTTTACTGTATTATTTCCGTAAAGAAAAAATGCAGCTCAGGTTGCTAAAAAGTGACAAAGCCTTAAAAGAAACACAAATTCCGTTAAATTCCGTTTGGGAGATTTTTCACTCAAAGACAAGCCACGTTCAGGTCGGCCAAGTGCAGTCGATGATGACGTTATCAAGGCTTTAATCGAATCGGATCGTCATGTAACTGAGCGTGAAATTGGAGATAAATTAAATATACCACAATCAACCATACATGATCATATGATCATATGATCACAGGTTTCTTTTCGGTCAACCCAATAAATTTAAAGTAGAATAAAAAGAATAGTTGGTTAAACATTTGTAAGTTATTTAGCGAAAAGATGCTTCAAAAAAAGCAAACAGATGTTCAGAGCTACATATTTGGGAATTCAATTTAATTTAATCAAGCTGTTTCTAAAAATTTAAAATATAAGAAAATTCATTTAAATGATTATTAACGTAAGCCTTCTTATCAACCTCTCTTGATAACAATTGTACTTTATTCTCAAATCGTTATAATCTACAATAAATCTTTTATTACCCTTTCATATTTGTTTCACGAATTACTTTATTTTGTGCTCAAAATTATATATTCCACTTGCAAATTGATATCCGGCACCATGTCAACACGATTTACGTGTTTTTACAATAGGGGGAGGTGTATTTACATAAGTATAGCTCAGCTGGGCATATGGAACTAAATACAGGAGACAGGGCCGTAGCAATGGCCCCGGGCGCCCTTGTGTAAAACTTCACGGGGGGCTCCTAGTTTAGTTATCTTATCTAAAATTAAAAGTCTGGAGCTTACAAATATATAATGTTAGAACAGAAGATTTTCAACAAAATTAAGAGACGTAACAACAAAATTTAGAAACTTAATTACAAAATATACTTTCTCTAGCTTTCAATTTGGCAAATTAATAAAAGGTTTTTGAAAAATTACAATTCATTACAATTCCCATTTGCTTAATTCTAGCACTAATAAATATATATTAGAGATATTAATTGAGCAGGAAAATATGATGAATATGAAATCGAGTAACTTAAAACAAACTTTTCCCCCTCAAAACTTAATTCTTTTGCACTGGAATAGAAAGTAAAAAGAGGTCGATAGCTTTGTAAATCTGGTCGTCTCGTTGTCTTGCTTACAAGTAAACCATTAGGTTAGATTCTTCAGATTTCAAATCAGTCTTTAAGCTTTTATCCATTTTTGGAAACCATGATCGTTTCAGTTTTGAAAAAAGGCTTATGATATTAGTTTCCATATTTTTGAGTTCATCTAATTATCGAAAGTATCGCATAGGTAAATTGAATAACTATGTATAAATAAACTAAATAAATTGAATTATTTAAATAAATACCCCTGAAATACTTCGCATTTAATTTTGTTGGTCGGCAGCCGGGGGCCCTGGTGCACCACACACGCACACGCCTCGCTGCGGGCCTGAGTGGAACTGCCCTTAGAGCTAGGCAATTCGATCTCGCAGATCTTGATGATCTTTGCGTGTTGCACTAAATTAAAGTATATTTGCATTTGGAATGGAATGCAATGAAATGGGTAATTACAGTGGAGTAACCTCCCTCTCTCTTTCTTTTTTTATCGCTATAGAGACTGCAGGGTGTTATCCAAGGGGCGGCTGCGTACGGCCCCCAGAAGGTGCAACTGCAACTTGATCTATGTATGTAATTTTAAGGAAATATTAATGTATACTATTTACGCTGACTAATGATGCCCCCAGGAGAGTATTAAATACTTTATTTGCATGCCGAGGAATGCCTATAAAACGGCCAGAAGATTTGCATGCCGCCAACAGATCAGATCAGTTCGATCATGAGAAACGGCCTAGTTTTTACTTGTCTGCTACTGGGATTACCGCTTTGCTGGTCGGGGGTGAGAGCCCCAAAAATTGACGATACTTTTACGACACTGAGAGTGTTCCCATTCCCTCTTTGTAGGCCACCGAGGAGCAGATGTGGTCGGCCGGAAAACTGATGCGCGATGTCTGCCTGCCCAAGTTTCCTAAGGTGAGCGTGGCCACAGCCGACGAGATACACAACGGAAACATACCGGATGACAAGGACTCCAAGTGTTACATTAATTGCATTATGGAAATGATGCAGACGGTGAGTAGAAGCGGAAGAAGGCCTTACTCTGCATACCAATCCCCTCTCTTTGGCAGTTTGTTTCTACGGAAGCCATATGTTGTAGCAGTTTGATTATGGTGAAGTTTTGGAGGCATATTATTTATATAGCAAAGGGCACATGTAGTAAATTTGCAATAACATATATTGAAAAACATCTAACATCGTTCGATAAGTTATACGACAACTCGACTTATTTAAAGGATGTCAGTCAAGTTTCATCAAAAAAGATTTAACCAGACATTCTAGTTTGCGTTGCAACAGACGGACACACGGACATCCGGACAAACGGACGTTAGTTTCTCTCTACTGTTGTTACTGATTCTGAATATGTACATTTTATAGGGTTGGATATGTCCTCTAGGGTGCGTTGCAAACGTCTGGCAAAAATATTGGGTTGACCGAAAAGAAACCGGTGATAATATATACAATTTTTTGATAATTCTTTTGAACGGCTTTTCAATCTGTTATTGCCTTCTATCTTTTGTCAGTTATCAGCTGGCACTTTTAGCTTGCTTTAGAAAAAAAGCGCGCCTAATTCTACCCTTCGACCATTGAAAATGGTCAAAAAAGGGTATACTAACTTTGTGCAAATGTATGTAACAGGCAGAAGGAGGCATGGGAGACCCCACAAAGTATATATATTCTTGCTCAGGATCACTAGCCGAGTCGATTGAGCCATGTCTGTCTGTCTGGATGTCCGGATGTCCGCATGTCCGGGTGTCCGGATGTCCGGATGTCCGGATGACCAGATGAACACACAGATCTCAGCTATTATAAGAGCTACAGACACCAAATTTGACATGAAGGTTTCTGTGTAGCCGGCGCAGATGAAGTTTATTTCAAATGTCGGGTGCCACGCCCACCGCCCCCGCAAATCAATAAATTAATTTTTGAACTCAATTTGTAAGCGTTGTATTAAAGATAAAACTTTCTGACTTTAACATTTACTTAGCTGATAGTTATATCTACTTATTCTCTAAATTGCTATCCGATCGGACTATAAACACAAAAGTTATTCAAGAAAGTATGAGCATAAAACTAAGTGCTTTTGTCTACTAACAAGGCAGGTAGGCGAGCGCGAAGCGCGAGCGCCATCTGTCGAGAAGAATTTCAAATCATGTGCATATGCATATGTGTACTTAGGTCGAAGGGTATCCCACTGTCGCGTGCCGCGCGACTGTTGCTTTTCTTACTGGTTTTCTATTTTTTTGTTATATTTTTTTGTTTGGCGGCAATTTTAATATGGAGCCCACAATGGAGCATTTTCGTCATATTTTACTGTATTATTTCCGTAAAAACGCAGCTCAGGTTGCTAAAAAGTGACAAAGCCTTAAAAGAAACACAGTGTCAAAGTTGGTTTGTCAAATTCCGTTTGGGAGATTTTTCACTCAAAGACAAGCCACGTTCAGGTCGGCCAAGTGCAGTTGATGATGACGTCATCAAGGCTTTAATCGAATCGGATCGTCATGTAACTGAGCGTGAGATTGGAGACAAGTTATATATACCACAATCAACCATCCATGTTCATATGCTCATATGATCATTGGTTTCTTTTCGGTCAACCCAATAAATACACCTTCTGCGAGGGTATAAAAATGGAATTTGATCAAGAGAGTGTTTGTCCTCCAATAGAACTAGGTAAGGTATTGGCAAACGGACATGGAATGTTTTTTAGTTGTACTTTAGAATTGTAGTATTATTTGCAAGGGGGATTGACTGTTCAAAGTTTCAAGGAACATTCAAGATCAGTTTCAAGAGATCTTAACTCTATATTCCACTGCCTTATCTCTTTTTTCCTTCCTCTCTCATGTCCTTTCTCACATACTCTACACCTTATCTTTCACTGTTTTACTCTCTTTCTTATCCCTTTTTATTCTCTTCTATACCCTTGTTTCCCCTCTATACTCTTGCTCCTTTCTCCACCCATGTTTCCTTTCACGTCTTTACCACAGATCAAAAAGGGCAAGTTCCAGTTGGAGTCATCTCTGAAGCAGGTGGACTTGCTCATGCCGGACCACTACAAGGCCACCTATGTCCGGGGCATGACGGAGTGCAAGGACGCCGCTGTGGGGATCAAGAACAACTGCGATGCGGCGCACGCGCTGATCACCTGCCTGCGCTCCAAGATCGACATATTTCTGTTCCCCTAGGCGGGCTCAGATGCATGGAACCCGCCGACCCCATCGTCCAAGTGCACTGGCAACTGCTCCACTCTCCCCCCACGTCTTTGGTCACGTGCCAGCCGAGCGTTCCGCATAAATAAATCGAGAAAAAACAAAACAAGAGATTCCATGTCGCATTTTGATTAGATCGAGATCGAGGCAGGGGATTGGGCCCGCGAACATGGCAGAGGCAGCACGGCATGCTGCGATCAGCACGGCATGTCTGCTAGCCAGTTAGGCAAATATAAAGCCGGCAGCCTAGCCGAGTGGATGCAGGACTAACAGATCAGAGTGAAGATGGGAATCATGGAAATCACATCGACGCAGGCGAGACACTGCGGCATGATGCTGCTCCTGGTGGTGCTCGCGGTCAGTGGAGGCGCACGCGCCGAGGAGGAGGAATCTGCCTCCATGACCCTAAGCGAGGTGGTCGAAATGATCGACCCCTTTGGACAGAACTGTGATCCCAAGCCGGAGCGCTGTAAGTAGACAGAGGAGTGAGTGTTCCTGGCTGAAGCTTCCTTCACCTCTCCACCTCCTTCTCCGGCAGCTCAAGTCGAGGAGATGGTGCTGAACAAGGTGGATGCATCGCATGAAAGCAAGTGCTTCCGGCGCTGCATGCTGCAGCAGTTCGATGTGATGCCAGAGGGTAAGCTGCAGTATGACGAGACCAAGATCGTGGACATGATGAACATGATGTTCCCCGACAAGGAGGATCAATCGCGCAGCATTGCCAAGAAGTGCAATGGCATGGCCCATGCCACCGATGCGTGAGTCTGCTGATGGAATCCTCTAGAGAAATGCGACTCTCTCTCTCTCTCTCTATAACTCGATCTCTCGATCCATTCACAGGTGCGAGAGTGCGCACAACATTGCCATGTGCATGCTGAAGGACATGAAGGAGGCTTCTTACAAGATTCCTGAGATCAAGGAGTAACCTTCGGCGGATACAGTCGCACCCCTTCCCTTTCCCCCCAAACAGCTCCCCGTAAATAAGCTTGGTATTTTTGTTGGTTTTTTTTAATAGTTTTATTGGAAATGTTTGTGGTTCCTGGACATGCACAGCAGTAGCAGCAGCATGAATAAAGCGAGCAGCTGAAGAAGCAGAAGCAGAACATACGGTTCCATCTTTGTAACTAACCCTAGCCCCATAACGGGGTAATCCTGCGTGATCCTTACCATTTCAGGTTCACCCTATACTGCTGCAGCTGCCGCCCGATGCACTGATTGAGCAGATGCGCCGCCTCGCAAGGATCACTCACTTTGCTCATGCAACGATTGCAGTTCTGTGCCGCGCCTGCGCTCAGTGCAATCGCAAGCTTATTGTCCTCGGTCACCATGCTGGTCAGCTCCGAGACGCGCTTGACGTTCAGCAGCCGGCTAGGACCGTCCATCTGTGTGGGGAGCAGGCAGAAGTCAATAGATAGGTCAACTTCTTCTCGTGCCCCTTAAGGGGCTGCTCGCTACTTACCAAGTCGATGCCAGTGAGCACGCACTCGATGAGGCACTTCTCCTTTGGCGTGGGGTACGGCTCGCGGATCAGCGTACGCTGTGGCGACGGCATCCCCAACTTGTCCAGGCAACGCTGTTTGGTGATGTCTACCAGCTGCTGCACCTGCGGCAAGTTCTGATCGATCTTCTGCCACAGTGGTTCGCCTCCGATCAGGCGACCCAGATCGAAGTTCCCCTTCTGTGGCTTGCTTTTCGATTGCGATTGCGATTGTGGTTGGGTTTGGGTTTGGGTTTGGGCGACGACGCAGCCGGTCAGCGCGAGTACGGTTAGCAGCGTCACTTGCTTCATCTTGTGACTCTTTGCTGCGGTCGCCACTTGTCTTATATATGGATGGGCCTATTCGCAGTTGACCTTCCTTGGTGCATTCTTTTTCGAGTTCTCTTCTCGCTTTTTTCGCTGACATGAAAAAAGCATCGCGCTGTCCAAGTTCAAGATTCGACACTCGTTGCATCGCCCGCTTCCATTGTCAATGTCAGCAAAATCAACTGTTACAGCAGCGTAGTCGACGTGGCTATACTCTGTACTCGGGGAAACAACACAAGTTCCTTGGAATACAAAGAAGACAATTGATTGCTCAAAATATTAATAAATAGCAAAGTATTTAGCAACTATTTAATATTAAATACTGCAGGGTATAGAGTAATTATAATGCACCCTCAAGCACAATTGAATAACATTTTATTACAATTCCAAAACATCTAAACAAATTTAGAGCTGATAATATTTCAACTACTATTTTCATGCCGTTACAGTCTCTGCTGCCGATGTTTGATTTACGCAAAGCTCTTGGTATATTTTGTTCCCCATGAAGATGACGCCAAAAAGTATGCTACACCTTGTTGAAAGTTATTTGAATAATGAAACTGCTTTTCTTGGTGATCTTATTGGCATTTGGCTTTAGTTCTTTCGGTAGATGGCACTGCAATAATATGAAACTAATAAATTTTAAATTAAACAAACGTTACACTCGGGTACGCCCGACAGTAAGATACCCTTCGTCCAGATCTGAATACCCTTAAAATATAAACTAATAATTCCTTAGACCACTGTCCCCCTATTGCTTTCTCACTCATACACACATATGTAAGCACTCATTAACTCAAGCATACCAGCAAGCGCAGCAAGTGCAGCGCGGTGTTTGGAACTTGAATTGAAAACCTTCTGTGTTTATTGTCCGATCGAAGTAAAATTTGGAGGAAATGTAGCTACTTTAGTCAGCTAAGTATATGCAAAGGTCAGAATGTTTTATCTTTTATATGTCGCTTACAAATCGAATTAAAAAACTAAATTATTGATTTGCGAGAGCAGTGGGCGGGGCACCCAACATTGGAAGTAACCTTCATCTGCTTATAGTATACAGCAATTTTCATGCAAAATTTGATGTAGCTAGCTTTTCTAATAGCTGAGATCTTTAGATTTATAGTGGTGAAAGGCTATTCAAATTATTTTGACAGTTAACTATTGAATTCCTTTTTCTACAATTTTAACTAAACTTTTTAATAACACTTCCTTTACTACGATTTTATTTACTATATCCACTATTATCCCCACTTAATCATATTTAACTCGAACAATGCTGTAATATATTTTCTTTACTGCTTCTTTATCAGCCTTGTGGACGTTCTTCCTTGTATTCTTCTTTTCTTTTCTTCTTTTCCTGCAATTCTCCTTGTTCAAGACTACATAAGCTGCAACAACAGTTCTTTACTTCCTTATCTGGCTAATCAGCCTGCGAAGTAAATTGTCACTGCCCAACAAGGTGACAATTTATAAGCAAATAATAGCTCCAATATGGAAGTGTGGGTGCCAAATATGTGGCTTGGCTTGCGATAGTCAAATTCGCCGAATCCAGACTGCGCAAAATAGAATCGCTTGGATGATAACCGGCTGCGAGTGCTTCATAAGGAACACCACCCTTCATAGATACCTTGTAGCATGCAACGTATGTATGCTGCGAAGCGGTTGGTATTGAAACATAGTTGTAGCTTGCACGCGCTGGTTCCGGCTAAAGGAATCGGTAGTAAGGGGGGGTTTTTCGGCACAACAATATTTGCTCCTTTGCATTATTAATTTTATTTAAATTTCGCGTGCAATATTCCTAATTTTAAATAGATACAAAATAGACGGACGACGAAGATATACCTGTACAAAACCTAAAAAAAATGCCAAAACATATAATTTCACGAGTTTATATTTTATTCTCGTTTGGAGCTGCGCTGGTATTGCTGCTGCAGCTGGTGCTTAAATTGCTGTGCTGGTGTTGAGGCAACAGCGAATGCCCACCCTACCATAGATCACCTTAGGCCGCATAACCTATCACTTGGTCGGTGATCCCTTCTAAAAGTCTAAGACTTTTAAATCATTTTCCCTCTCTTCCACATGTCTCCAACAAAATTAAAAGTATTTAGTAATTCATTATATAAGACAATTAACCATTAATTTATTCTTAATATAACAGAACTTCATTATGCCGAATACGGCCAAATAAAAAAAATTATATTTTAATAGAACATAAAAATTAAAACTATAAATATGAATATTTTCGGGTATTTGCTTGGCAAAGCGGATCAAAATTTTATTTAATTTCACCCAAAGAGTCACTCAAAAATTTTTACTGGGTGAAGCAAAACGAAAAGTAACGCTAACGGAATATCGTTGAGTGATTTCTGCCCTTGCCTGCTTCACTCAAGTTGAGCGCAAAGAGATGAAAATAAGATAAGAGGTGTTCACTTACTCAGTTTGTCCATCGTTGAAAGCGCTCTCAGCCGACGGCACTGTAAAGCTGTAATTTAAAATTGAGTGGAAAGGTGGGGAAGGTTCACTCAAAAACGGTACACTTTCAATTCTTTTTTGCTCTCTTCGTTTTTGGGTTTTTTTTTATCTTTTTTCTAGAGCAATTAATTTAAAAAGCACTACAATTTAACAACATTCATTTGTTAAATTGGCGGCATTTTAATTTTTGGCGTTAACAATAATTATGATAATTATAATTATGATATTATTTCTCTTCACTCGCCAAGCACATACTTTTATATTAAATTCATATGTCACTTAACAATAAAAAAATTTTCACTAGAGTAACAAAAATATAAAAAAATTGCCTATACCTACTTTAACATATTTTTCTTCACTTAACACAATTTACTAATTAATTACCCTATTCTAATTCGCGATTTTAAATTAGCTGCACGGCCGATGCAGTTGAGCGCGAGATCTCGACTAGCGATTCCCTCATTCTCTGAGCCTCTCACTTAGTTTTGAGTGCTTTTTCCTTCCTTGGCGGGAACTCGGACTAATAGGTCGATGGCCTAACCAGCTGTTGGCGGTGGAGGTAGATGCATATATGCGCATACAGACAAGTGTTTGTATGTTTGCACATACTAACTGACGTTGGCTAGCGATTTATGGGTGACTTTGATTTGCTTATATTTTTGGCGGTCAATTATTGTAATTTGGCAGGGAATATTGGATGGTTAAACTCAGAGGTTATACGTGTAATTGGGTCAGAAATTATTTCGACTTATTTTTGTTTGGAGAAATTAACATAGTTAAATGGCAGCATAATCGTTGCTTCCGACTCGATCCTCCTCCTGTCCAGACATATTAGAACACAATTTTTTTAATCATGGCTAAGTGCCACCTGCAATTTTTTATAAAAAAAAAACTATCAGCCACTGGACTTTGACTTGCTGAACAATTTCTATAATTTTTTTCTACCACTAGTATATTTATATCCTCTGCTTACCTATTAAATAGTGGCACATAGATGAGGGTAAATATTTTTAATTTCCTTCCTCCGCTTGGATTTGATTTCTTGATTCGATTTCTTCTAGACTTGTCACTTTTTCCCACTTTCACTTTTTACGTAGCTCAACTGTCTTAGTCGACTGCTATTTGCCAATTGACTTCGTCGGCAAGAAAAATGGTTGCAGGAAGGGATTTTTATAAGTCAATCTTCTAGAAAAAATCACCATTTTTGGATCCTCTCATCTAATTTAAATTAATCTCTCGAAAGAATAAATATTGTCTCTCACATGCTCTTTACCCTTTTCTCTGGCTACTTCCTCAATATCTTGTGGGACTTAGGTATTTTGCAAGTATACTTTTAGGCAGAAAAAAATTTCAACTCACTGCAATTATTCAAGCGCCCTACAAATTCCCCCCCACTTAAATCACACTTGGTGGTGGAAACAACAACGTGTGATACGCGCTTGTGTTGGCATTAGCTGAATTCCTTTGGTGGTTTTTATTGCCGTATATCTTTGGCATGGAATTTCCCAATAAGGCGGCCTTGTAGATCTTCGAGCTCATAATAATAATTTCCCAATTTCCTTTTTACTCTTGCCTTCAAGAATGAAGGGGCTAATTTAGCACTATATCCGGTAGAAAAATTGCTTTGAGTAAAATTTCGCCGATAAACCTCTTGACCAATTTTGTAATTTACATCACGGCTGCGTAAATTATAGGACTTTTCGTTCCGAGTACGTTGGTTGAGGATCCGAACGTTGGCTTTTTTTCGAATCAGTTCAAACGAATCATCTTTCGAAAAACAAGCAGTCCGATCATCTAGCAATTTTAATTCTCGCAGTAACTGATAGTTGCCACCATCTGTTACCATGTGCTGACCAAATGCAACACGATATGGACTAGTACCTATCGCTGAGTGTAAGCTGGAACGAAGTGCACAACAAATACTACTAAGATGCTCATCCCAGTTTTTTTGGTCGGGCTGAATGTAAGCTTTTATAGCGGCTAAAACGGATCTATTCACTCGCTCCGAGGCGTTGGCTTGAGGAGAATAAAAAGCTGTATAAACATGTTTAACATTATATTTTTTTAACAAGTCGTTAAACATATTTGATTTAAATTGGACACCATTATCGGATACCACCGTTTCTGGCACTCCAAAGCAATGGAACAACTCCTCCTCCATAAATTTAATTACGCTTTCTACCGTAAACTTTTTTACTGTCTTAAGGAACGGAAATTTTGAAAGGTGGTCTAATACCACAAAGATACCTATATTCCCGGATCTACTCCGTGGATATGGACCTAGGAAGTCAACATATAGTTTTTGAAAAACTCTTTCGGATATTCCAGTATTACCCATTGGTGGTCTCATAATCTGGTTGGGGTGTTTTATGCACTTACAAATGCTACAGCCATTTATAAAATTCCTAACGTCTGATACTAAATTTGGCCAGAAGTAGAATCTTCGAAGTTTCTCAATAGTTTTATTTATACCACAATGTGAAGACATTGGATCCTCATGAGCTGCTTTAAGGACCTTATTTATTAATTTTGCAGGCAACCAAATTTTCCAACAGCTATCGTCTGCTATTTGATCTGCGGTCGCATGTTCAGCTCGCCGATAAATATGTTTATTAATTATTTTTATATCTAGAAGACCATTGGGATTAGCTGCTAATTTTTCTCTCAAGGACTTATAATCCTCTGAATCGAATTCAGCTGACTCTAAATCCACTATACTGTCTACACATAACCCCGAATTATCCTCCGTATGTATACGTGATAGAGCATCTGGTACGAGATTTTCACTTCCTTTTCTATGGATAATTTTAAAAACAAAACCTTGCAATTTAAGTGCCCATCGAGCCAATCGAGAACTCAAATCTGCCTGACTCATTAGCCACTTTAACGACGCATGATCAGTTATAATATTGAATGGCTGACCTTCTATATATGCCCGAAATTTTTTCACAGCTAACACAGCAGCTAAACACTCTTTTTCAGTGGTAGTGTAATTTCTTTGACATTTATTCAATTTGCGGGACATGAATGATATTGGAATCTCATCCTGATTTTCATTTTCCTGCATTAAAACTGCTCCTACACCAGTATTACTAGCGTCGCAATGTATACTAAAGGGTCTACTAAAATCTGGACTGTGTAAGACTGGGGCTGTACTCATTTTAAGTTTAAGCTCTTCAAAAGCCTTTTGAGCTTCGTTGCTCCAATTAAATGATCTCTTATTCTTTAATGTATCAGTCAATGGACTTGCCAGTGCAGCATAATTTTGTATAAACTTATGATACCATCCTGTCATACCTAAAAATCGTCGCACCTGTTTCATGGACTTGGGAGTTGGAAATTCGGAAATTGATACTATCTTTTCTGGGTCTGTACTGATTATACCGTTGCCAATCACATGACCCAAATATTTTACTTCGTTTAGGCAAAATTTACTTTTTTCAACATTTATAGTTAAGTTAGCTTTTTCCAATTCTTCAGCTATAATTGATAGTACTGCCATGTGTCGTTCAAAAGTATCTGAAACGATTAATAAATCGTCCAGATAAATAAAAACTTCGTTTCTTAATTGAGGTGGTACAACTTTATCCATTAATCTTGACATGGTATGTGGCGAGTTTGTTAGTCCAAAGGGCATAACTTTGAACTGGTACAGTGGTCGTCCCGGTATACAAAAGGCTGTTTTGTCACGTGAATTTGAGTCAAGCGGTATTTGCCAGAAGGCATCCTTTAAGTCCAAACTGGTTATAAATTCTGCCTTTGGCAGCCTACTCAAAATACCATCTATAATGGGCATCGGATATGCATCTTTTACGGTGACTTCATTTAATTTACGACTGTCAATGCACAACCTTACTTTGCCTGGCTTTTGAACCAATACTACTGGCGATGACCACGAACTTTTGGACTCTTCAATAACTCCCAAATCTAACATTCTGTCAATCTCAGCATATATTAATTTTTCTACTGCTGGTGAAACCGGATAATGGCGTTGTTTTATTGGTTTTACATTTGTGACTTCAATATGGTGAGTAATAAGAGACGTTTTGCCTAAGCCTTTTTTTAAAAATGATGGAAATTGCTTGATAATATTTTCCAGAGTAGTTTCTTGCTGGGTAGTCAGTGGGCGTTTTGAATAATTTTTAGGAGCTGATAATTCTGCTAATTCTAATTCCAAATCTTTTGGCAACAAGTTAAAGCTCCTCCAAAAATCAATACCTAAATAGAGATTCTGTGATAATGTGGGAACTACGTATAAAACAATTGGCTTGGACTCGCCTTTAAATGTTATATTGGTGGTGATTTTAGCTACAACATTTTGCCGTTGGCCATCAGCTGTTCGAACTTTGGTTGCAAAGGATTTTACATTTTCTTTCTTATTCTCCAATTCAGCAGCAAAGCCACCTCCTACACAACTTATTGATGCACCTGTGTCCATGAGGCCGATAATATTTTTGCCTAAAATCTGAACACTTGCATAGGGTCGCATATCATTTAACTTGCCCACTACGGCAGCCAAAATAGTTTTATGTTCATGTTTGCGGTTTTTAAAATAATTCTTTACTCGCAAGCTAGATCGGTTTAGTTGTAAATCTGAGGATTCAGTGTTAACACTGGCGGATATATCTGGGTTGTTTTTAATAAAAGTATTTAAATTTAAATTTGAGCTGCCTATTCCGTATTGGTGCTCTTCGACGTCATCTGTTTGCGTGCACTTTTCAAAGGTGCACGCTGAGCTGCGTTTTTTGATGAGCAATAGGTGCAATTAGGCTTATAAGTATCCGCGCGGCCACAGCCATAGCAAAACACTCTTCTTTCAGCCGTACACTCTTGATATCTATGCCCACTTGCCTTGCAATTCCAACAGGTAAGATTAATGGCATCTATTTCAAAATCTTCTTGCAATAACTCTTGCTGCAACTCTGTCTCAGACGAAGCATCGACTGCATGAACTGTTTGTCGGAATATAGGACGAGGTTTATTTATCTGTGGCTTAGCCACCATTTGCATAAAAATTTCCCGTTTTCGTACTAAGTGTCGCAATTGTGCAATTGAATTCGCTGATTCATATAAAATTTCTAATTGAATTTCAGGCAGCAGATTTGCTCTGAGTGTTTCAACTAATGCGGATTCGTGCATAGGAATGGACAATTTGTCGGCTAACGATGCAATGACTCCATAAAAGTCATCGAAAGACTCATTATGGCGTTGCTTTCGAAGCTCTATTTCTGTTCTGATATCCCTATCAGTCCTTGCATCCTTGAATTGTCCTCTTAGTGCTGAACATAGAGATACCCAATTTAATTGGACGACACTTTTGTGGTATCGCCAATACCAATCACTGGCGGCACCTTCAAATAGATTGCTAGCATAACGAGCAGTGATTTGAAAATCTGCATCCAAGGTTTGAGCAGTTAAGGCTTCTACTCTATATATAAAGTCATCCACGGATAAAGGCCCTTTTCCAGAAAATCTTATTTTCCAGTTTGCCATTATCTGGCTGATTCGATCGGGGCGAATATCCGAATTTGACGGAGTATATCTATTCTGTGTATCACTGCCTGAGGTTGGCGGCTGCGGTTGTGGATTAGCAGATCTCAAAAGTTGTTCAAATCTTTGCTGCTCCACAGCTGGCAATGTCTGTATGTGAGCATTCGAAGATCTAGATTCAGGACTCACAGTAGTCGTAGCATTATTTGCAATAGCTTGACTCAAAATTTCTGTTTGTTGCCTCATAGCAGCCAACAAATTTGCGTTTTGCTGTGCCATTGCTGCTGCTATTGACTCAGCAATTGCTCGTTGGAAACCATCCATTGTATTTTGAGATGGTAACGCTTGATCTTCCTGCTCTATATTTATATTACTATTTTCAGTAGACTTGCTCATTCTAGAAGATGATACTGGCAGATCTTCTTTTATTTGTTTGCTTCTAGATCTCGTTTGGATTGCAATCGGAGTAGGCGGTATTCTTTTGCTAGTTTTAGAGCCCGATGGCTGCTGAACATTCGTATTTAAATCTTCGCTTGAATTAGCTTCTGACAAAATTAGCTGTTGTTTGCAAACAGGGCAAATTTTTTTGTTTGCTACTTTTGTTCTAAAACAGACGTTGTGAAATTGGTGTCCACAGCTAGCAATCAAAAGCTGGGGCTCAAAAATTTCTTGAGTGCAAATATAACAATGCCTTTCTATATCTTCTGCTATACTCAAATCTTCTGTACTGCGAGTTAACGGCATTTCTTATAAAACAACTTTTAAACCAAATTACTAAATGTTATTAACACTAAATATTATTGTAAAAATTAGACAAATAAAAAAAATTTTCATAAAAGAATTATGTTGGAGAACATGTAGTCGATAAGGAAATGAACTTATTGCACCAATTATATTTAATTATATGACATTTAAAAATGTTTTCTAAGGAGAAGAAAGGTTGGCTTTATTGAGCGGTAGATCTGTATTTTAACTTGTAGCGATCTTTTTCCTGCAACAATAACTTAGCATGGCCAAACCCTCGTCAAGGCAGTTCTAATTATAATATCCTGAATAACTATTAAGCATTCTACTAAACTGTGACTGTAAGGCAAAAGACAACAATACAGACACCTATTTAATTATGCCAGTTAAGTCTAAAAATATATAATAGAACCGAGGAAATAACCACAACAACATTATGCTTAATTCCACTCACAAGACAAATATACTGATTGTTAATCTACATAAACTGAACAGTTAGTACTTGACAATGCTTGGAATCAGCAAAATGTTTTAAATGAGATCGAACAAGAACCTTATATGCGGAAATGGAAAACAATTTCTAAATTTTTAACCAAAACTCAACGCATTAAATTTCCTTGCGTAGCTCATATTTTCTGTACATATACTCTGGATATATTATTTAACATATAGTACTTCAACAGAGCAAATTGTGCAGCAATTGGACAATGATTCTGTAACTAATTAGGTAATTTTATCAGATGTTTGTGATAAAAAAAATCAAACTATTTTTGCCGTGAGCTTAAACATTTTTAAAAATAAAAATAACAGCTCTAAGTCAGGACACCAAAAACAATTAAAGCTAACAGCTGCAATTGGTTTTGGGCCCCTTAAGTTGGGCGCCAAAATAAAACTAATAATAATATAATACTGTAGCATGCAACGTATGTATGCTGCGAAGCGGTTGGTATTGAAACATAGTTGTAGCTTGCACGCGCTGGTTCCGGCTAAAGGAATCGGTAGTAAGGGGGGGTTTTTCGGCACAACAATATTTGCTCCTTTGCATTATTAATTTTATTTAAATTTCGCGTGCAATATTCCTAATTTTAAATAGATACAAAATAGACGGACGACGAAGACATACCTGTACAAAACCTAAAAATGCCAAAACATATAATTTCACGAGTTTATATTTTATTCTCGTTTGGAGCTGCGCTGGTATTGCTGCTGCAGCTGGTGCTTAAATTGCTGTGCTGGTGTTGAGGCAACAGCGAATGCCCACCCTACCATAGATCACCTTAGGCCGCATAACCTATCACTTGGTCGGTGATCCCTTAAAAAAGTCTAAGACTTTTAAATCATTTTCCCTCTCTCCCACATGTCTCCAACAGCATTAAAAATATTTAGTAATTCATTATATAAGACAATTAACCATTAATTTATTCTTAATATAACAGAACTTCATTATGCCGAATACGGCCAAATAAAAAAAATTATATTTTAATAGAACATAAAAATTAAAACTATAAATATGAATATTTTCGGGTCTTTGCTTGGCAAAGCGGATCAAAATTTTATTTAATTTCACCCAAAGAGTCACTCAAAAATTTTTACTGGGTGAAGCAAAACGAAAAGTAACGCTAACGGAATATCGTTGAGTGATTTCTGCCCTTGCCTGCTTCACTCAAGTTGAGCGCAAAGAGATGAAAATAAGATAAGAGGTGTTCACTTACTCAGTTTGTCCATCGTTGAAAGCGCTCTCAGCCGACGGTACTGTAAAGCTGTAAATTAAAATTGAGTGGAAAGGTGGGGAAGGTTCACTCAAAAACGGTACACTTTCAATTCTTTTTTGCTCTCTTCGTTTTTGGGTTTTTTTTTTATCTTTTTTCTAGAGCAATTAATTTAAAAAGGCACTACAATTTAACAACATTCATTTGTTAAATTGGCGGCTTTTTAATTTTTGGCGTTAACAATAATTATGATAATTATAATTATGATATTATTTCTCTTCACTCGCCAAGCACATACTTTTATATTAAATTCATATGTCACTTAACAATAAAAAAATTTTCACTAGATTAACAAAAAATATAAAAAAAATTGCCTATACCTACTTTAACATATTTTTCTTTATTTAACACAATTTACTAATTAATTACCCTATTCTAATTCGCGATTTTAAATTAGCTGCACGGCCGATGCAGTTGAGCGCGAGATCTCGACTAGCGATTCCCTCATTCTCTGAGCCTCTCACTTAGTTTTGAGTGCTTTTTCCTTCCTTGGCGGGAACTCGGACTAATAGGTCGATGGCCTAACCAGCTGTTGGCGGTGGAGGTAGATGCATATATGCGCATACAGACAAGTGTTTGTATGTTTGCTCATACTAACTGACGTTGGCTAGCGATTTATGGGTGACTTTGATTTGCTTATATTTTTGGCGGTCAATTATTGTAATTTGGCAGGGAATATTGGATGGTTAAACTCAGAGGTTATACGTGTAATTGGGTCAGAAATTATTTCGACTTATTTTTGTTTGGAGAAATTAACATAGTTAAATGGCAGCATAATCGTTGCTTCCGACTCGATCCTCCTCCTGTCCAGACATATTAGAACACAATTTTTTTAATCATGGCTAAGTGCCACCTGCAATTTTTTATAAAAAAAAACTATCAGCCACTGGACTTTGACTTGCTGAACAATTTCTATAATTTTTTCTACCACTAGTATATTTATATCCTCTGCTTACCTATTAAATAGTGGCACATAGATGAGGGTAAATATTTTTAATTTCCTTCCTCCGCTTGGATTTGATTTCTGGATTCGACTTCTTCTAGACTTGTCACTTTTTCCCACTTTCACTTTTTACGTAGCTCAACTGTCTTAGTCGACTGCTATTTGCCAATTGACTTCGTCGGCAAGAAAAATGGTTGCAGGAAGGGATTTTTATAAGTCATTCTTCTAGAAAGAAATCACCATTTTTGGATCCTCTCATCTAATTTAAAATTAATCTCTCGAAAGAATAAATATTGTCTCTCACATGCTCTTTACCCTTTTCTCTGGCTACTTCCTCAATATCTTGTGGGACTTAGGTATTTTGCAAGTATACTTTTAGGCAGAAAAAAATTTCAACTCACTGCAATTATTCAAGCGCCCTACAACCTCAAGCTATCCATGGTTTTTGAGGCACGAAAACCAGTTAGCTAAGGCTCTAACTAAAACTCGCCATTCTAGGAGACTGCACAGGCGACACCCGAAGGACCTCATTCTACGGTCCCCCTCGACGAGAGACAGGAGATGAGATGATCTCTTATTGTGATCTAAACTGTTAATTGTTATTATTTGTTATTGCTTTGTTACAGCTAACTTCGGTTAGCGCCCGTAAGGGTTTAATTAATAGACACCAAGGACAAAAAGGGGTATTTTAAGACTACCTCGTATGCCTTAATAAAACTTAATATAAACCAGTAAGAAAAGCAACAGTCGAGCGGCACGCGACAGTGGGATACCCTTCGACCTAAGTTCCTATGTATGTACACATATGCATATGCACATGATTTGAAATTATTCTCGATAGATGGCGCTCGCGCTTCGCGCTCGCCTGCCTGCCTTGTTAGTAGACAAAAGCACTTAGTTTTATGCTCATACTTTCTTGAATAACTTTTGTGTTTATTGTCCGATCGGACTGCAATTTAGAGAATAAGTATATATAGCTATCAGCTTAGTATATGTTGAAGTCAGAAAGTTGTATCTTTTATGCAACGTTTACAAATTGAGTTCAAAAATTAATTTATTGATTTGCGGGGGCGGTGGGCGTGGCACCCAACATTTGGCATAAAAAACTTCCTTATCATTCTACACGAAATTTCCGCTAAAATTGAATCTCACCAAACCGGAGAAATTCCCATTTACATAGGCAGGTACTCGGTGGAAATAACCGAAGCTCACCTTAGTCAACATTGGGTTTGGCCCGCCTCCTAAGGGGCACTTGAAGATAGTCGGGCTAATCAGTCGCACGGTCTACTACGATTCGAAGATAGCGCCTCGATTGTTGGCCGGCAGAAAGCTAATCAGTCAGCTAGTCAAATCTTTACGTCATATATAAGAACCGTTAGCCGGCAGACGGACCCACAGTCTTGCCACAGTGAGGAACATGATTTGGTCGATGACAAGGATTATCCTGCTGCTCGGTACCTTGCAGCACATTGCTGGTGTGGATCTGCCAGCTTTAGCGGGGCGTTCGCTATCCCTGGATATGTATAGGAGCTTGGAGAACATAGCCCTGGCAGAGGACTCGCAATGCCAGCAGGATTTGCAAGTGCTGCAGAAGGCTCTGAGCAGCAGCAACAACAAGTGGGCGATGAAGAGTAAGTGCAGGGATCAATGCACCTGGCAGGCTTGCTTACTTATCTGTGCATACTCTTAGTGCTCGACTCATGGGGGTCCCTGCCGTCGGGTCTGCTCGACGGCAACACACGGCACATGGGCAACTTCGACGAGTGCTTGGCGATCAGCAGGACCATCTCCGAGGAACACATGCTGCTGGGCAAGTACTGCTTTGCCAGGCTTCCAGTGGGCCAACTCTTTGGTCTGGCGACACCCAATGCAAACATTGCCGTCTGCTTTCCTGCCTCCTGCTCGGCCAGCCACATGGATGAAGTACTGCGCCAGCTATTCCAGCAATCGATGGGCATCAGCATGAACGAGAGTCTGGCTCTGGTCAGCGAGAGTACCTGCAAGTTGGCGGGTCGGGAACCCTTCGACTGGCTCACCATTTTCACTATGTAAGTAAATTTGTTATAGCCAGAATATAGAATATACATACCTAGTTATCGATTAATATCGATTGTGTTATCATTTATAATGTGATAGCATTTAAATGTTGTAATTGGAAATTGACTTACAGTGTTCTCTGCTCCGTACTTGGTTTCTTCGTTCTGCTGGCAACGCTCTATGACTATTTTCTGTGCGAGGATCAGAGTAAGGATCAGAGTAGCGACAAGGCTAGCTAAAGCTCCATCTGCTATAACTCATTTCGTGGCTTCTTCCAGCACAACTGCCTCGCCTGGCCAAGATCTTCTCGGCGCGGGTCAACTCGCGGAGTCTGTTTTGCATCTCTGTGAACAACTCGAACCCTAACATGATCGACTGCCTGCACGGCCTGCGTTGCATGTCGCTCATCTGGGTTATCTACGGACACGAATACATTGTGGCATTGAAATCTCCGAATCTTAATCAAATGGATATGTATGAGGTAAGTTTGTGTAAGTTGTAGAAAAGAAAGACTCCATCAAGGTATATTTCTTTCTGCCGTCTTGCAGTGGGGTGCCACGCCCTTTCGCATGTTTATCCAGCAATGTCTCTACGCCGTGGATACCTTCTTCTTCCTGAGCGGCATGTTGGTCGTTAGCTCTCAGTTTCGCAGCATGGAGAAGTGAGTAGATAGAGATAAATACAATACATAAGTAGATCAATTTTTTGATATTCCCGATGAGCCTAAAACTATGCTACACTTTCCGTAATATATAACTATTTGTACAATCTGTTTGCAGACAAAACGGTAAAGTAAACATACCCAGGCTTTATCTAAACCGGTACTTGCGCCTGACACCGGTGCTGGCCTTCTCCATTCTGATCTACGTAAAGCTCTTGCCCTATTTCGGCGACGGTCCCCTCTGGGGTCAGACCCTGTTCGACGACTACAGCATCTGCGAGCGCAACTGGTACCTGACGCTGCTCTATGTGCAGAACTACTTCTGGGATAAGGTATGTTCTGCAAACAGACCACCAACACTCCTTAGTCAATCTAGTTCCATGTCGCCTGCAGTGCATCTCACATTCCTGGTACCTTGCTGTGGATATGCAGCTCTACATCCTCTCGCCTATTTTCCTAATCGCCTTGTACCGCTGGGGCAAGCGGGCGGTTGCTGCAATTCTGCTGCTTATGCTGGTGCTCAGTTCGTACTTGTTTGCAACGATGATAATCAACAACTACTCGATGCAGATACGCGGTGATGCAGTGCGTCGTGGTGAGCCCTATATATATTTTCCGATTCATGTGCGCGCCTCCACGTGGCTGGTGGGCGTGCTCTTCGGCTACTTTCTGCACCTGAATCGTGGCAAGAACTTCAAGCTCAATCGCATCTTTGTATGGTCCGCCTGGTTGCTCTGTCTGAGTTTCCTGCTAGCCACCGTCTTGGCGCTGTATCCATATGCCGGAGTCAATGCAACACCGGTGCCCATCGTCAATGAGGCCTTCTTCTTGAGTCTAACACGCCTAGCTTGGCCGCTGGCTCTTTGCTGGGTGGTCTTTGCCTGCATGCAAGGCTACGGCGGATTGGCCAACAGTTTCCTCTCCTCCCCGCTGTGGCAGCCGCTCTCAAAGCTCTCCTACTGCGCCTACATCTTTCACATGTTCTTTGAGAATCTGAACGCAGCTCGCACGCATACGAACACGTATTTCTCTGACTACGATGTGGTAAGTTTGACACAGAGAATCACATCTTGGATTTGACAAACTTATACAATATATATATATATCTATCGTATCTTTCCTTTCATCTTGTAGATGCTGCGCTTCTGGGCGGACTTCGGCTTCACTGTGCTGCTGTCATATCTGGTCTATCTGCTGGTGGAGGCGCCCTGCAGCGGTCTGCAGAGCTGGTGGTTATCGCCTCGTATGCCCAAGCCAAAGCTACAAACGGTCACCCTAAGTTCGTAGGAAGATACTGAGCTGATTATAGAAATACAACTGAAATCGGGTTGACTGTATATAGTGTCTTCAAACCTATGGAATACTCTTGTTTAATTCTCAAGTCTTTATGTTCTGTACTGCACAAATTATTTATTATTATTATTATCATGCAAATATATTATTGTAAAAACACTATAAAGAACTAATAAAATAAACAAGTATTTATATTGCAAATTTTCTAAATAAGCAATCATATATTAAGATCTGCCCAGGCACGATTATAGCGATATACCCTACCTCTTCAAGAAGGTGTCATGCAAGAACTTTATCAATTCCAACATACAAACATATAAAAGATTAAGACAAGTGGTTTGATTAGGCGCTTCCCAAGTGCTGAAGGCCTTGGACAATGTAATACATAAGTTATCGCAGTTATATATTTGTTTATAGTTTTTATTTAAAGTAAGACTTTTTATTATTGCATAGGAAATTCTTAAAAAAGAATTCGACTAAGTTTTCGGGAACTACGTCCAAAGTCTATGCAGTACACTTAAACATTATTTTGTATAAGATTAACAAATATTTAATAATAAAAAACAAAAACAAAAAAAATTTGGCGTTTGCTAGAAATCCAATGTCAGGAAGCCTATTCTAGGCGGATAATGATGGACTTTGCACTGGAGCTTCCGTTTCTTCTTCTATTTCCGTTTCTCTTTTCTGTTCTAAAACCCTTTTTTTTACTCCTTCTTTTACTGCTTCTTTTTCTGTTTCTTTTTCTGTGCCTTTTTCTGTTTCTTTCTCAATTTCTGTTGTCACTGTCGTTGTTGTTGTTGTGGCTGCCTCTACGTCTTGATCCACAGGTTCTCCCGGCAAAGACTTTTTGCTGATATCCACGACTGGCTCGATTCTAGGCTTTGGACTGGATTGTTTGTTGGGGAAGCACATGCTCTCCAGGCCACCGAGAGGCATCTCGATGCCAACATATGTCAAATAGGATACCATCACAGTGTAGGCAAAGGCCGGCCAAAAGCGCAGGGTCTGAATAGAAAGTGAATCTCAAGTTATAAATTAATTCCAGGCAGATCATTCAGTCAGACTCACCATTTCGTAGTTTGAGAAATACGTATTGGATTGAACACCCCTTGCGTTAATCTCCTGAATTAATATATGCCATATATAGGCAGAGAAGGAGAGCTTCGAGAGTGGCTGCCACAGCGGGCACGAGAGGAAGCTGTTGGCCGGTCCGCCATAACCCTGCATGCAGGCGAAGACCACCCAACACAGAGCCAGTGGCCAGGCATCTCGGGTCAGGCTGTAGTAGAGCGCGTCGGCGAGTACGGTCAGTTTGGGTCCATCGAGCTGCTCGTGCGGATGCATGGCGAACACGCAGGTGACCATCGTTGCCAGACATATCAGCCAGCCGAGCCAGACCCAGAGGGAATGCAACTTGTATGTTCTGCCACGCGTTCTATGCAGAAAGTATCCGAAGACGGCACCAATCAACCAGGGCTGACAATGCAAATGGGTTGCGAAGTAGAGCCAATAATGCGAATTTTTCGAGGCTGAAAGTCTCCTGCTAATATTAAAGGGCTAAACTAATTATGGAGTCTACAGCAATGGCTTTCGATTTGTAATATATCTATTATATATTATATTCATATATTATATTCTTTACTTACAGGAGGAACAATGAGTAATTCTTGGTCATGATGAGGGTGAAAAGCCAAACGGTGGTTAGTACTATTATCAACACAATGCCGTAGGCTGCCTTCTTGCCCCACTTGTAGAGCGCTATCAGAAACAGTGGGGAGATAATATAGAGCTGCATATCCACTCCCAGATACCAGGTATGTGATACACACTGTATGGAGAGCAAGGATCGGAATGTTAGTACAACTAGTGATCGGAAAGAGAAGGAGAGTTATCTTACAATATCATCAGTTGCATAGTTCTGCACGAACAGAATGTTCCAGAACCAGTTGCTCTCACAAATATGAATGTAATCCGAAAATGCAATATCCGAGAGAGGTCCATCGACCAGGTGGGGCAATAGCGACATGTAGACCATGATGGCGATAGCAACCATTGGGGTAAGACGCAGATAACGATGCAGATACATAAGTGGCACATTCAGTTTACCCTTTGTTCTGCAAATACATTGGGAGTATCAGTTATTACAAGTTCCCAGAGGGATTCGATAAAGTTCAGAAGAGCCTAAAAGATCCTCTTAGGATTATTAGACAAATCTTTAATTCTATCCATTCCAGACATGATCAATCATCAATTTAGACTCACCTCTCCATAGAGCGCAGGGCAATCATAATGACGAGCAGACCGCTGAGAAAGAAGAACGTGTCCACTGAAAATGGGGCATGCTGAACAAGATCAAAGGAAGCTGATTGCATCCACTACAAGAGACAGGGAAATAAATTAGGAAACACTTTGTAGGCTGGCAAGGTCACCGAACATACATGAAAAATGCTGAACGGGTTTATGTTGGGCATGATCATGCCGAACATATACTGATGGCCAAAGACCACCCAGATGAGGGACATGCAGCGGATGCCGTGCAGACAGCTGATCACGTTTGGATTAGATGAGTTGTCCTTGATGCGGAAAAGCTCGCGCGAGTTGACGCGCACTGACCAGATCTTGACCAGCGAGGGCATTTGAGCTGGGAAAACATAGAGAAGGATTCAGTAATACAGATAGAGGAGGAGAGAACTACCTCCAACTCACCTTGATCCTTGCAGATGAAGTAGTCGAAAAATGTGGCAAGTGCAGCACAAGTGGCAAAAATTGAGAGCAATACACTGAAGAAAGATAATACCAATGCTTAACAGAGACTAGAGAAGAGGTCAAAGGTCTACACTTACATTGTTACTATGGCAAGTGCGTCGAAGGGCTTTTTCTCAGCGATGCTGCAAGTATCCGAACTGACTAGCTCCAGTGATTCCTCCAGTGTGATCAGCTGGCCGATGACGCGATCCAAGAGGGTATTCATGTTGGTTGCTGAGCAGGAGGCGGGAAAACAAATGCCAATGTTGAAGGTAGCACTAATAATAGACGACGAACTGAGACCAAGCAACTTATGAAAAGGTATCTGAACAAAGCAATATTTTCCATCCACAGTGTGACTGCTGGTCACGGACTTGCTGATCTTCAGGCACTCTTCGTAGTTCCCCAGGTCGATATTGTTGAGCGTGAGTATACCCGATGGAATGGAACCCCAGGCATCAATCACTAAACGAATTACACGAGTTACTGTATCGTATTCCTTATGAAACGAATAAGGTACTCACTTTTTAGTGCCCACATCTGGCCGGAGGTTATACCCTTCAGCCACAGCCCCATATCGGCCAGACATTGAAGGTCCTGAGGTGTGGGTAGCCGGTCCGTTGGTATATTCAGATCCTGCAGCGTTATGTTTTCGAATTGACGCGTGAATTCCAGGTTCAGTGCCTGTAGCTTTCTTACTTCCTGAAACTCGGCGGGCTCAATGCTCCGATCCTGTGGCAGCCTCATCTGCCAATCCACGGCTGCCACAAGGGTCAGACTGAGCAGAAGGCTGAGCGTTATTTCATTGGTCTTGACCATTCTGATAGAACATTGATTGGTTTATGCTTGAGTCACTGGTCATACCGACTTCTTTTATACTTCTTTCCTGGAGGCGATAAGATTTGGCACTTAGTTCGAATACCGTTATCTCGTCCACTCCAATCGACACACGCCCCAGTATCTGTGTATAGCTAGCTATCTAGTACTATGTAGATTGCCAGGAAGATTTTAAACTTCTTTAGTAGAATCGCCTGTGGTAATTGTTGTTGCAGCTGCTACGTGTGAATAGAGTGCGATTAAGAGTGGAAATTCTCAAGTCATAAATCGATAATCAGTTCCATGTAAACATAATCGATACCTACACTGATATAACCCTAATCGGTAGACAGTTATCGAATTAACCGGAGCCACTTATAGCAAACGCGTAAACAGGTAAGTGGAGCTAAGTGCTTTTATATTTGAAACATGCCAAAAATCTCGATATTCACCATGATACTGGTTCTTTTTGTCTCATCCATTCTAACCTCAATGTAGACATAGCCTTGAAGTTTCTAGTACTCACGCTAGTTTACCTCAGGAGGAGATAATATCTTTTTTATCCAAAGTAAATTTGTATTTTGTTCAACCTAACCTATCTTTTTTTATTATGCTCTTCGATAATTGTAAATGGTTAAAAAAGGGTATACTAACTTTATGCAAATGTATGCAAAGTATATTTATTCATAGTTATGATCACTAGATATATGTCTATATGTATATTTGTCTATATGTCGATATGTCTATATGTATATTTGTCTATATGTCTATATGTCTATATGTCTATATGTCTATATGTCTATATGTCTATATGTCTATATGTCTAGATGTCTATATGTATATATGTCTATATGTCTAGATGTCTAGATGTCTATATGTCTATCTGTCTATATGTCTATATGTATATATGTCTATATGTCTAGATGTCTATATGTCTATATGTATATATGTCTATATGTCTATATGTCTATATGTCTATATGTCTATATGTCTATATGTCTATATGTATATATGTCTATATGTCTATATGTCTATATGTATATATGTATATATGTCTATATGTCTATATGTCTAGATGTCTATATGTCTAAATGTCTAGATGTCTATATGTCTATATGTCTATATGTCTATCTGTCTATATGTCTATATGTTTCTTGTATATATGTCTGTCTGTCTGGAAGAACGCTTTAATTTGAGCTATTATAAAAGCTAGAGACAACAATATTCACATGAAGGTTTCAGTATAACATTCGCAGATCGAGTTTATTTCAAATTTCTGACTATGATTCTTAGCTGACTATAATATGACTCTCCAAATTTCGATCAAAACAACAAACATAGAAGTTATTGATGTCATCTTAACGGTTTCTTTAAACTCGGTTATCTTAACTGAGATTCTGTCCACTTTATCTTTATCCATGAAGCCTTTACTTCATTGAATTTAACCTTAATTCAAATTGAATCACAGTTAGATGCGAACTTTGGATTATTTTAATTATCTCAAACGATTGGTTTAACGTAATACAATTTATAATCTGTGTTTGTTTACGATTTTGACTTTTAATCAAATCCGTAGTGTGGGCCGGCACTTGAAACATCATCGCGTAGATTGCGGATTGGTACTTGAAGTTGATTTCGTTAAGTGAATCATCACTGCACGGTCTGTTTGCGGAATGGAGATAGTCGTGAGTCACGTTTCCAGGGATCTCCTTGAACAGCGAAATGCCAAACACGTTGTCGAGTCGGGGACGCGGATGAGTGTCAATCGGATCGCAGTGCTGTGTTTTCCCAACCATAAAGCAATAGAGATCCAACCTTGGGCAGGGTCGTTCACTGGTAGCCAAAGGGGGTAGTCTAGAATTGAACTAACGTAATAGACGCTTTGCTGATACCCTAGTAGGGGAATGTTAGATTAGCTGTTCCTTATTTTTGCCTTATGTTAGATTAAGGAGTTTATATATTTTCGTATTCTTTAACATTATAGATAAAATATATAAATAATTTATAATATGCAACATTATTTTTTCTTTTGGAATTCCTCCACATACAACATCATTCTGCACAGGGTATTTTCACCATCGATCAGTTTACTTTGTAATTGAAATGTAGCAATTCCATGTGGGTTAAATAATGCACGATTTTTAAAATAGTCAGATAGAAATATGTCACCTATCAACGGTTGTTAAAAGACTGTAAATTGGCTGATAGTTAATTGCTGGTGGACTGTTAAATTGAGTGTTGGTTTTAGCATTGTAAACCACATGAGATGAATAACTTGTATTACGCAAACTTCACACGGCTCATTCGCACAGTAAATGAAAGCTGAAAAGAAACTCTAAGTTGTCTGAAAAATATGTTTCAAAAGAGAATTGAAAACATTATGGGAATCCCAATTTCAGGCAATAAGGTATTATGGCCTTGAAGCAACTGAGCCGCACTCATTAGTGCCCTTAACCCCGAGATATGTTGGTAGTAAGAGAGAACACATCAGCAAAGGGTGACCTCTAGAACCCTAAGAAACTAGTATTTTATAACGTATCCGCCTTGTAACACATTCAGTTCTCGCAAACTGTTCGTTCAACCCTTGCGGAGGTGAACGAACTCAAAACTATGTATAGTACGTCAGCAAGATCGGTGCAAAATATCTACCCGGTATTATTAACGCTTTGTTTGTGCTTAGCTGATTTGATTGGGCTAACACGCTTCGCACTCGAAGCTTTGAGCTTTCGAGCTTTCAAGCTCGCGCTCACTATCGACGTCGCAATTAACTGTTTCGATTGTAGTCAAGGCCGAAGCCATCTGGTTCGGAAATGCGCGACAGGTCTATTAAAGCGTCAGCTCTTCAACTATCGAGTGCCCCGAACAAGTTGTCGATAATAGAATAACGTATTCTCTTATTGTTGACGTGATTTCTTTATGTTTTTCTTGCCAGTGTTGTTTTGTTTTTGGCTACGTCAGAGAGCGGGCCGTGTGGCCAAATTGTTGTTAGCCGCCCCATCGCATCGGTAGCTTATCGGTTATTGGCCCAATTGGGCCAAGAGCATGACACAAGAATTGCGGGTACTTGGGGTAGTTAGTAGTGCCAAGCAGTAGTTCCAAGCAGACATCGGACATTGGGACGGACATACATGTGTTCCCATGATTATTTGCTCACCAAAACAAGTTGGCAACACTGCGAAGCACGACTAGTTGATACCCAATATATATACTCTAGCATTTACAGTTATCCGCGGGAATTTTAAATGATGATTTCATAAAATGCAATTACAAAACTGGAATCTGTTATATAAACTGCGCCATTCAAATTGTGCTTGTGCTTCTAACATTCTATTTTGGTTATTCTTGTTCTATATAATTGGCCATTTGATTATACAGGGTATAGACGGCGATAAAAAGATTATATGCAAGTCATATCTGCGTGCTATAAAGTAAGAGATGTCGGTGTATAACACACATTCTAATGTAGCATGTGCAGAACAAGAAGTTGTAGTATTTGAATATTAAACTGTTATACAATAAGACTGGCCGCATAACTGATTTATAATTAATTTACTATCAAAAAAGTGTCATACTGCATTCTATTACAACTGTTATACTGCATTATATTACAACATATTGTTGTACTGCAATACTGTAATACTGTAATACTGTGCGACTGGTTATCGATTAAAGTCTCTTAGCTGGACAGATCAAGCGAATATGTCAACTTATTTATGCCCAAATACCCTACTACTCTACCTTTTAATACCCTACACCAATTTTGTTTTATAGCGTGTGGCACTTTCTTATAGAAATGCGTTTTTATCTACAGTTGTAAAGCATAAAGTCGAAAAAGTGTTGAACAGCTAGCGAATACCCTCTCCGAGTGCGAACGCTACAGGGTATGCAACACGTACTGCGTAGTGCGGCTATTATTAACACTAATATTCTAAACAATCGTCAGGCAATTAATATTGACTATTCCGGGTTCAAGCAACCCATTATAGTATGGATGACAGGCATGACTGGGCCCGGGCTCGTGCCCGGGCTTGGAGTGGATGACGACGAGAACGCGGTGAAGTACCGAACAGCCCCCTAATACTACTGTACTACTGTAGCACTACGGAAGGTTATATCTATCGGTCAATGCACCAGTCGTTTTCTGTTGTTGTATTCCGACTCAGGTGTACGCCGAGAGTCGAGAGTCGAGAGAGTAGTCTCAGATAAAGCTTAGTTGGGGGAGAACGCGGTTATCAAAAGCCGCGACTCGAGTCGATTAGAAATATCAGAGAGTGGAGCATAGTGGGGGCGGGGGTGCGGGTGGTGTGAATGGGTTGTGTGCGTGTTACGGCCGTATAAATATGAATCGCGACGCGGCAAACGGCACACAACGGCCATGACAATAGAACGGGAAATGGAAGTGAATTTGCGAGTGATGCTGCCGACGATGATGATCCTTCTGGCCTTGACTGGGCCGGGACGAGTGGCTGCCTATAGCCAGCAGGAGCTGCTCACGTGGATGCAACGCAGCAACTTTGGCTATCAGGTGCTGCAACAGTCGCTGCACGAGGATGTCGCCAGTTTGACCACAGAGGATGCACGCTGCGTTGCCCAGTCGCGTCTCCTGCTGGCAGGAGCGGATGCCCATGCGGTGACAGCGCTGCGAGGTAAGTGACGCACCAGATCCCTTTCTTGACCTCAACTTCATTTTGTCATCCCGGATGTCCTTCCCGGATAGTTCTTGACGCATGGGGCAAGTTTCCGCACGGCTTGCTCTATGGCCATTTCAGCGACATGGGCAACTTCGACGCGTGCCTCAGTCTCGGCTCGCTGCAGATGAGTCCCACCAAGTATTGCCTCACCCACATCGAGTTCGATAGTCTTCTGCCTCAGGTCATGAATACGCTGAGTGTGCGCATTGGCGCCTGCATTCCGGCCTCGTGCACGGCAGCGAAGCTCAATCTCTGGCTCCAGGCGTATTTGGAGCAACTCTTCGAACAGGCGGGAGAGGAGCAGGTGCCGCAGGCTGTCATGCTCCAGGAGCAGAACTGTGCGGTGACGCAGCGGAATCCAATGACGGGACTGGACTGGTTTGCTGTGTGAGTTCAACGAAATACTATCGCAAGTACTATCGGGAAAATCATAAAACTAATCGATGAATATTGTGAAAGACAACTTAGTTGAACTAAGTTGGCTATAGAATCATTCACTTTAAGCGATTAGCTTGCCGATAGTTTGCCGATAGTTTTGATATATCTATTTGGATAAATTCAAATTGTATTATCCCACAGCGCCCTGCTCGGCTTCTTGTTGCTCTTGGTGCTTTTGAGCACCCTTCTGGAAACTACAAAAGGTGAGTCTATCATCTACGTCAGAAATAACCTTGAAATCGAAAAATCCTTGTTTAACATAAGGGTTAAATCACCATCGGAATTTCACAATATTTGCAGTCTGGTGATAAGAATTGGCATTATCATTCTTCCAACAAGATAGCCTTATCTTGAGAAATACCTAGAAAAGAAATCATTCGACACCATTTTATAGAAAATATGAAGCAATACAATCTTGCATTTATAATCTACATACACCATCTTCATAAGGATATTGATGTTTTATGCAAAAGATCTGCACATATTTATCTACAGATACCTATAGAATAAGCATAAAAAACACTACATAACTCATGAGAACAAAGTGCTAATGTCACTACATTTCGTCTTTGAACCTTAAGTTCTAATTTATATCTACGAGTACCTCTTTTAAATTTGGCATCAGGACTTACCCAGCTTTAATCTAACCATGTTAATCGTTGCTCGCTTCCCTGACAGCTCCTGGGAAACTGTTGACAGTTTTCTCGCTGCCTCGCAACCTTCGCCAGCTGCTGCACACGACGTCCACGAAATCAGTACCGAGTCACGTGATACCCTGTCTGCATGGCATACGTTGTCTGACGATTATTTGGATCATTTACGGGCATGATAATATGTATATGCTGCTGTCGCCTAACGTGAACTCCTACGAGATAGTCGCCTGGGCCCAGACACCCTACTCGATGATCCTGCAGAGCGGTGCCATTTCTGTTGACACCTTCTTCCTACTTAGTGGAATGTTGCTGGTCATGTCCACGTTGCGTGAGCTGGAACGGTATGTAGCAGGCAGCAACTTTTTGTTGCGTGGTCTCCAATTTGATCTGCCTCTTCTTCTTAATGTTGTTGCAGTCGAAACGGGCACCTCAATGTGCCACTGATGTATCTGCATCGCATTGTGCGATTGACACCTGTCCTGGCCGTAGCCGTTCTGTTTTTCATGACACTCTTCCCGCGCCTCGACAGCGGTCCACTGTGGCAGCAGTTCAGCGGCTCTTCTCAGCTCTGCAGCGACACCTGGTGGGCAACACTGCTCTATGTGCAGAACTATGCGGCTGCAGGACGCATGGTAAGTGACTCCTCGAGGAGTAGTAGAAGTATAGCTACGGCATAGTAAGGTTTGTGAGGGGCACAGCAAAGCAAAGATTAGCTCGCATTATGTCGGATCGTTCGACTGTTCGGACTGTTCAAGAATGAATATACGATAGCAATCATTAAATGTGATTGTGCTAAGCATTGTTAATGTGTTGAACGGAAACAAGCAAAGCATGATGAATCGATACATAGTAAAGACAGATAATATAGTATTACCATAGTTCAACGTATAGCCACTGACTTGCCAAAGATAGCTCTAGAAACAGCAAAGAAACTTTGTATATTCTGCATAAGGAGCCTAGTTCCGATATATCGCCAGACTGTACAAGAATATATATAGATGTATCAACCCTCTTAAACATATGAACAGAGATAGGAAAATGCAAAGCAGGCAAAACAAAGAAAGAGTCTTTTCCCTTCCGTCAACTGTTCACGAATATATATTGCTATATAATTTAGGGAGTAAGCGAAGACTTCTACCAATTATTTGTATACCCTTGCAGAGGGTAGGAGCTTGCTACGCACCTATAAAGTATATTTATTCTGAGTCGGCATCACCAAGGGAATAGAAGTCCGCGTGTCCGTCTGTTGCATCACAAACAAGTCTTTCAGTTTTGGAGCTATCTTGATGAAATTTGGCACATTTTGCTGCACGCTGTATATAAGTCGTTCCCGATTTATTAACAATTTACTTTTGTCTCTTGCTGCAACAGTGCCTTGGTCACTCCTGGTATTTGGCCGTGGATATGCAGCTGTTCCTGCTGTCGCCGCTGCTGCTCTGGCCACTCTGGCGTTGGCGCCGTCGTGCCGCCGCCGGCATCGTGCTGCTGCTGCTGCTCCTCTTTGGCTGCGTCTTCAGCATCATCATGCTGAACGAGCTGCGCGTCTTCGATCGACAGGGGTAAGTGGAGCTCTCTCTCTCTCTCTGTCTCTCTCTGTCTGTCTCTCTCTATCTAAGACCATTCGTGAACTTGTTCGCAGTAATCTCGGTGCGGACACTCCCGAAATGCGCATGATCTACTACACGACACACGCCCGTGCCACGCCCTGGCTTATTGGGCTCCTCTTTGGCTACTTCCTGCACAGCGAACGTGGGCGGCGGCGTCGCCTCTCGTGGTCGTTGGTGCTGCTGCTGTGGCTGCTCGCATTCAGCCTGATCGCCGCCGTCCTCTGGAGTATGTATCCGTATACGCTGCCGGATGCAGGTGAGATTAGCCCGCTGGCGGGCGCCTTCTACCTGTGCTGCAGTCGAATCGCTTGGCCTCTCTCATTGTGCTGGCTCATCTGGGCGTGTCAGAGTGGTCGCGCAGGGGCTATCAACACCCTGCTCAGCTGGTCCTTCTGGCAACCCATCTCGAAGCTCTCCTACTGCCTCTATCTGTGGCATCTGCTCGTCGAGACACTCAACACCGGCCGCATGAGAACCAGTCAGCATTTCTCCAACTATGATGCGGTAAGTGGGGAAATATCTCTGTCTCTCTCTCACTCTCTCACCGACTTATCTCTCACTTTCTCTGCTCTGTAGATACTGCGCTTTTGGGGGGACTTTGGCATCACGCTGCTTGTCTCGCTCTGCATGCATTTGTGCGTGGAGGCGCCTCTGGTGCAGCTCGAGCTGCACTTGCTGAGCAGGCATCGCCAGCGGCAACAAACAGCGCCAGCAACAAGTCCCAGCATCGGCAACAATGAGAACAATGGGAACAACAACGGCCACAGCAACCCCATGACGCCCGCCGTCTCCCTGGCCGTGATATCGACGCCCCACACGAGCATCTCCCAACAAAATCTAGTCGACACCTGAATGCATTCCCAAGTCCTGGCGACAGATTAAACATTAAAGTTGCTTTCTTTTCCCCCCCGCCCTAGTTTGTTATGTTTGTTTTAGTATGAAAGTCTGTTGAATTTGATATGAGTGTTTATACCCTTCGACCATTGAAAATGTTCAAAAAAAGGGTATACTAACTTTGTGCAAATACAGACAGAAGGAGGCGTCGGAGACCCCTGTCTGTCTATCTGTCTGTCTGTCTGTGTGAACGCACAGATCTCAGCTATTATAAAAGCTAGAGTTACCAAATTTGGCAGGAGACTCCTGTGCTGCTGATCAAGTTTATTTCAAATGTTAGGTGCCACGCCCACCGGCCCCGCAAATAAATAATTTTATTTTTGAACTTAATTTGTAAGCGCTGTATAAAAGATACAACTTTCTGACTTCAACATATACTAAGCTCACTAAAATATCTACGTATTCTCGAAATTGCAATCCGATCGGACAATAAACACAGAAGTTATTTAAGAAAGTATGTGCATAAAACCAAGTGCTTGTATCAGCTAACAAGGGAGGCGGGCGAGCGCCATCTGCCGGCAATAATTTAAAAGCATAACGCATTTGTATATGTGTATGAATTTGACAAATTAAACTACACCGGAACATAGGTCGAAGGGTATCCCACTGTCGCGTGCAGCGACAGCTTTGCTAGCACTGCAAAGAGTTCATCATATGAAAGGAAGGTTAAATAAGGATGGGAACACAGAAGAGCTTTGCTGAGCTCTGTTTTGAATGCTTGGATAAATTGACTATGATATAAGAATTTAACCCATTGAAATTTGTATTGTAAATACATTTTGGAGGAATGTGGGAGAATACATTGATTTAATAAAAATTAAGGTAATCAGAACCATTTAATCTGATAAGATTAAACCAGGCGAACGTCGGGCAGTCGGGCACAGTAATATTGCCGGTTTAATAATTGCTCTGGGCCTACTGCTTTCTCACTCTTACACACACATGAAAGTACAAAAGAGATAGAATATTTTATCGTATTTACATCATTTACATATAATTCAAGCTCATCAATATTCGTTTTTTTTAATTTTTATCTCAACCGAAACGGTGAAAAAATATTTAAACTTCGTTTAAGAAGTATGCAATTTTCATTAAAAACACACCTTTAATATTAATTTGAAAAGGAAACTAAAAAAGAAAATATTTACAATTAGAGGAAGTACTGGTTTTGAAGTTAAGATATGTATACATTTTTTTTCATTAACAATTGGCTCAAATTATTAACAAATTTTGTATAGAATAATGATTTATCTTTCGGCTTATAAATATTTAATTATTGATTTGCGGGGGCGATGGGCGTGGCACCCAGCATTTGATCTGTTCAGATGCAGAAACATTTATGTCAAATTTGGTGACTCTACCTTCTATAACAGCTGAGATCTGTGTGGTAACACAGACAGACAGGCGGATAAACAGACAGATAGACGAACATGACTCAATCGACTCGTCTAGTGATCCTGAACAAGAATATATATACTTTGCGGGGTCTGCCATGCCTCCTTCTGCCTGCACAAAGTTATAATACTCTTTTTTTAATACAATAATTTTGAATGGTCTAAGGGTAAATTTAACCCGCTATCCATAGTGTAGAAGAGTATTATAACTTTGAGCCAAGCGAAAATGTATGTTACTGACAGAAAGAGGAGTGCCAGATCCCACAAACTATATATATTCTTAATCAGCATCCGTTAATCAGTGAAAATCCAATTCAAAGCGTAATTTTAATGCAGGACAGTTCGATCTTGATAAACACAATAACTAGAAGAATTAACGCCCAAATGATTTGTTTGCGATCGAATAATCAACATAGAAGTTATTTAAGAAATAATTTTAAGGCGGTACTGTCTTCCAAGCCGCTGCCTGCAAAGTATGCTACACAAATTCGCTAAACATTAAAGTTATGTATACAGTATAATGTGCTTAACTGCATCAACAGTTAACTGCACATTACAGATAATCCAATAACCCAATCATACTTTTTTTGTACAACGAAAAGCTTTTTTGTTTAATAAATATAAATTTAGTTGCATTCAATATAAGTGCATTTTTAGGATAACTGCATGAATTTTGTTGCAATTTTGATTGTTTTCTCTTCCAAATAGATAAGTTCAGTGCGCCACCTTTTACTCGACTTTGTAAAAGCTCCATCATTTTTCCGTTGTTATTACAGATCGTCACTCCTTGCTAGTAAAGTGAAAAGGACGCCACCGATTATAGTGTTCGTTTTGATCGTGGCGCCAAACTGCGCATGACCGTTTACTTATGCCTGGCAATGCCATACAAATGGCAAGTACACAGTTTGTTTACAAATCAATTCATCAAAATGGGTAAAGTTACGTGCATTTTTAGGATAAGTGCATATTATTTTGAGTCAAACATGGTGAGGCAGTTAAGCACATTATACTGTATAAGAAATTGTTTTGCTGAGCCGGGTACTCCATAGTCCAGCACACTTGACTGTAGCTTTCGTGTTTGTTTACCACATTCAATTGTCAAAGGCGATAATTATTTATGGTAACAAGAATATCGCAAGACATACGAAAAGAAATAAATATTACTAACAGAACTTAATTTTTATATCGAAAACACGCAAACATCCGCCAATATAAGGAAGTTAAGAAATAAACCAAAATGTTAAACATACTTTATAACATATGTACATACATACATACATATGTACATATCCATTACTCTACTTAATCTTAAATTTGAGCTATAAAATTGTATGGTGTTCGTCTAGATTACTCCACTTATAACAGGGTATTTACCTCCGTCGAACACTCCTTATTGACATAATTGTACAATTATTTTGGATGATCTAATACCGAGATATCGTAGTTAGTCGAAAGAGTTAGTTGGGCAGTGGCGACGGGTCTCGGGGATGATAACTTGATGAATTTCAAATTGAGCAGTTGCTAAGCGACGTCAACAGCTTTCCTTGATTTTCCTCACTTTTCAGATTCCAGACCAGATTCGCTTTTCGTATTTTCTCGCATTTTTCGCTGGCCTCGTTTCAAGACTTTCAATTTCCGTTTCATGCATTGCGCAAGTCAAAAGAGTGGGGAACGGGGGACGGGGGGGAGTGCAAGCGACAGAGCAGGAGATTTTCTCTGGGCCAAACTAATTATACCTATTGAATTGGCGAATGTTTTAAGTAAGGCAACCTGTCCCCATAATATCGTATAATATCGCTTGATAATTGCACATTACGATCTACTCAACCTCGTGTGGCTCACGTATTGTCAAGAGAGCTGAAAGCGACAGATCGACAAATTACTGTGAAGGGGCCTCAATCAAATCGAATCTCTTTCGATCGAGTAGTTTGCATTCAACATCAGATCTTTTGGCACTGCTCCAAATATACTAATCTATATCTATATACCCGAACAGACACTCACTTGGTATGTCGGCAAGTGAATACTTGTCGCACATAACTAAAACTTTATGCAGGTAATTGCTAAGCAAATGAATAAACATAACCGGCACAGCAAACAAGTGCAACGACGCAGTCCACGTGCCAATACCCTATAGATACAATAATTAAATAATCAGTTTGAACAATGGAGAAGAGTAAGAGGACATTGGATGCGAGACATACTTATATCGATGACTGAAGCTGGATAAAAGATGATCTAAAATAAATAGTAGAAACATGATATTCAACACTGAATAACAAGTGATAGTAATTGTAATAATATCATTTAAAATATATAATAAATTTCTATTTACTTGAAATTTCAATAAAGTTGTCTAAATTATAATAATAGTAATGGATGGTAGATGCATTAATTGAATAATTCAATGTTCTAGTAGTCCATAAAAATATAAATAGATAAGGCATATTTAATCATATAATATCAATAGATAACATATCAAAATACATACATTTTAAGTTAAATTTATAAAAATATTCCTTTATTAATTTTTGAATTTATAATTTACTTTATTTCTATATCATTTTAATTGTAATAATTTTCAAATTGAATTTAGTCGACTGCCATAAGAAAATTGAATAACCGACAACGACTTACACAGCTGGTACCAGATATTGCACAACCGAGAACCTACTACACCTGCCTTGCCCAGTAGCAAGTCGAGCATACCCAGCACCATCACTGAGCAACAGGCTCTACGGGGTATTCAAATGAATTCAAAACAAAAAGCACACAAAAAAAGTAACGAGTAAATTGAATGCTTGTATTATTATGAGTGGTGCACAGTGGTGCACATTGCGCATACCACTGACATCACTGGCGCAGTACCGTTAGCCCCTTGGTGCAGCAGTTACCCCACTGTCTCCATCTGGTATGGGCGCCGCCGCTGGGGTCGTGGCAAGCAACCAATCGAGTGGCGCAGAAACTAGTGCAAAAGTAATTGTTGCCACGCACAGAGCCGCATGGAGTTGGAGTTGGAGCTGGTGACTGCCAGCAGTCAGCCTGACTGACCACTGTCCCACTGTCCGATTCGTCCCACTGTCTGGCTAACCCGTCTAACTCGTTGCATTTGGCCACTTAATCCGCAATCTACGCCCAGGCTGAAGCACTCCGCGTCAAGGCAGGCAGGCAGGCAGGCAGCCTAGCTGTGGCCAGTTCTGATTGGAACGCCAGAGAGCGCAGTTCAGCGAGCGCTCAAGCCTATCCGGGATTACTTGGCACTTGTACTGCCACGAAGCCACCAAGGATGCAGCGCACAAATTGCGTCATGCCGTCGTTGCTGCTGCTGATGCTGCTGCTGGCGATGCTGCAGGAAACTTTGGGGCAGCGGGTGCAACCGCAGCTGGAGCAGATGGATGGGGCAGAGCGCGAGAAGCGCGGCACCATCACGCTCGACTTTGGCCTGCTGCTGCGTAATCTGCTCCAGAAGAGCGCTCAGTTTTCCAGTGCCAAGGCGAATCTAACGCTCACCACGCGACGTCCGCCAGCGACAACAACCACAACGACTACAACACCAGCTCCTGCTCCGCCTCCGCCGCCTCCTCCACCAAGACCCTGGCCAAGACCTTATCCTGGCTGGTGGCCGCGACCCCATGACTACTATCCGGGCCTGGACTACGATTATGGTCCTGCTCCGCTGCCAAAACGCATACGTCCGCCTCCACGTTCCTACTATGATTACGACTACGATGTGGACACGGGCGCCGCACCTGCTCCTGCTCCTGCTCCACCACCGCCTCCACCGCCGCCACCACCACCACCACAGCCACAGCCACGTCCACGTCCACGTACACAGCCGCCAGCACCAGCACCAGCACCGCCAGCCCAGCGTCGACCACGTCCGCGTCCGCAGCCGCCGTCGTCGAGGCAGCTGGGTGACCATGTGATCTATCAGTACGCACAACCGACTGGTAAAATACGAAAACTTTTAACTAATTGTCGTACAATTGGATTCTCTCCAACACTTTGCAGATATTTACTCTAAGCCGCGATCCTTCGTGGTCGACGCGGCGGCTGCGGATGCAGGAGACGGAAACGAAGACGCAGACGAGAATGGAAACGGAAATGAGGCCGAAGAAGAAGTTGGAGTGGAAGCAGGAGGAGCTCAAGCTGAAGCCGATGCCGCTGCTGGACAAGATGCAGCTGCACCTGAGGCTGAGGCTGATGCCAATCCCAGCCAGTCCGACAACGACGTAGGCAACGAAGCTATTGAGGATCAGCAAAATCCGAATCTCAATCGATTTCTTGTAAACTATCCCGGTGAGAGTCCTTCTTCTTCTCCTGTCCAGCGCGACGACTACTACGTGCAACCGCAGCGGCTTGCCAAGTTGAATCCCTTTGGCCTGGTCGGTCCGGGTATTGGTGGCCAGCCGAGCTTGGGATCCATCTCATCCTTCGGTAGCTATCCATCCGCATCGCCAGGAGCGCAGCACTCGAGTTACTATCTATAGATCCAGAGAAAGAGAGCGAGAGATCTTTCAATCTTTTCTTTACGTACTATTTTTTTTTTTTTTGGTTTCTTTTTAAGTTGAATATTTGTGCAATACTTTCTTGGTTCAGCATTAAAAAAAAAATACAGTTATTGATAAAAATACAATTGTCGTAGTTTCCATTTTTCGTCTAGTCATTTTCGGTCTAGTCTAACCTCACTTTCGAATAGATGCCTTTATCTTTATTTCAATGCAATCCTAATGGTTTTTAATTACTTTAGTCAATAATAACCTTCACATCAAATCTAAAATCTAAATCTGACGTTTAAGCCAAACAGACAAGATTGCCCACCACTTTTGCTGAGCAACAGACCACTCCCGAGACCAGATGAGGTAACGTACCTAGGAGTACACCTCGACAGAAGACTCACATTGCGCAGGCACATTGAAGCCAAAAAAATTCAACTTAAACTTAAAGCCAATAACTCTTCGCTCAGCTTTTTCTATAATTCCGTATCTGTTCCTAAGGCTCACAGCTATGGGGCAATGCAAGCAACAGCAATGTTGACATCATGCAGCGAGCACAATCAAAGATTCTGAGAGCCATCACTGGCACACCGTGGTACGTTCGGAATGAAAAAATCCAAAGAGAATTTAATATTCCACCAGTCATCAATGCAATTACGGAACTTGAGGAAAAATACCATAGCAAGCTTTCCGCACCCTAACCACCTAACGAGAGGTCTAAAACAGCTCAGCAGTCGTTCCCGTCTTCGTCGAAAGACCTACCATCCCAGCGAAGAAATTTTTGGGGTCGTTCAACAAATTTGTTATTGTAAAGATTTTTAAACTTATTGTTAGTTCTTATACAAGAAGATTCAATAAATAAAAACAAAGCAAAAAAAAAAAAAAATCGAACCTCACTTTTAACCTAACCACATTATATTTCTCTCCACAGTTCTCATTCTTAATTCGCAAATAAAACGATCAATCGTATCATATTTTGAATATCCTAACAATTTTTATTTATATAATATTCTCAGGAAATATCATTTAATAAGTTATTAACACATAAAACAAATTAAGAGTAGTATTTGAATAAAAAATTGTTTCATTATATATTAACATCTTGTTTTGGTTTTGGTTGCGTGGTTTGTTCTCTTTCATTCTTCGCTTATATTTTTAGCTTGTCGATCCATTGAAATATATATATATATCTATATATATATTTGTTTGTATATATATATATATATATATATTGGTTTTTGTATGCTTTTAGTATTATTTCCCAATATATTATTTTATTTATAATAGTTGTATGTGTTGTTATTAAGCTTCTCCCGCTTCTCCCTTCCATTTTGGTTTAACTTTTTAGTTTTTTTTTGGTTTTCTTGTTAGATGAGTTGAGAATATCGTAAAATTTTTGATGCGTTCTTTAGGTAAAGTTGTAAAGTTGCTAAGTATGTATATATACATAAAAATAATTAAAACTTTATGTATGCATGTATGTATATTTGTATATATATAGTATAAGTATGTGTATAATGTATATATATATACTATTTTAAATATATTTACAATAATCATCGAAAACATTTGAATAAATCATATGCAGAAATTCAGTCTTATTAAATAAATAAAAACTTAGGTACTTCATTTAACTTTTTGTGTTTATCGCTTGCAGAACTGAAACAATGAATCAACCAATCAATTAATCAATCAATCAATCGGTTAGGGTCTCTTCAAACAAATTAATTAGTTTGTTTAGTCTATTGCTTGAATATCTGTGCGATGCAGGCATACATCAATCCACTATCATCTGCTGTTTTCCAAGTAAAAGCATCTAATCAATCAATCGATTTTCAATTCAATCGATCTGTTAGTTATGATTTCTCTTGTGACTAATTTGTTGTTCCATCGCTTCTCGCTTTATTCGTAGTTGATCTCAACTGGCTTGAGAGTAAAGTGAGTACAGTAAGTAATGAGAGTACAGTAAAACCGTCTGTAAGAGGGCAGACTCAGTTATGTTCCACTAAAAAATGCATAATCTTGTTAACGGAAGAATATTCTTGGAACTGTATAACGTATCGTATCATTTATCTATTTTACGCAGTAATTTAGCTGATCAGATATATTCATTCATTGGTGGTATCGAAAGTGCCGAGAGGTGGAAGACCAAACTGTTTGTCATATTGGTTTTTCTCTTGTTGTTCAGTGTACTGCCATTACAATCTTTAACTGTGACTCAGGATATGTTTATCGTTAATCGTTTATTGATTTTTGTTCAGGTTTTGCAGGTTCAACAAGTATTTAGTCGATAGTCGCGTGTAACTGTAAAAAATATACACACATATTGGGGATAGTGGCATATAGTATGTACAAGTCATATAGAAGTATATATGTATATTGAAATATATGCTGATTTGTCCAGTTAAACCTATGTCTCGCAGCTGGAGGGAAACTCGAGGAGGTGGGGGGGGCAAAGGAAAATGTTAATGCTCTTTTGGTCCAGAAAGCATTACAAAATCGAAAAAGAAGTTAAAGTCTGGTGCATTTGGCACTGAAAGTGAATAAGGGATTTGGGAACTGAAAAGCTATTTACGGTATAATACTCACAATATATGTAGATATAGTACTTAAATAGGATTCGTTTCGATTTTTGGTATATACATTCAGATTAGAAGATGAAGAAGAATACAAATGATAATGTTCATAATTTTCAAATACAAATACAATATGCATATAGATATAGTGTGCGTGTGTGTGTTTTTTTCTTCATGTAAGGTCAAACAACCATCTTATTGGAATATCGTAATGCATTCCATACGCATTTCATAGGTAAATAACATTAATTTATTCGCTTGTAGTTGCAATTCTTTGGTATTTCTTTAGTATTATAGTACCGCAAGTCTGTGTGTATGTGTATGTACAGCTTTTCGCATATTTGTTCCTGAATGAAAGATAACCGATTATAATAATTATAATTAGGTAATTAAGTATTTATAAATATAGTTGAAAAATGTTTGGTTTGCCTTTTTTGTAGTATATAAAGTGGAAAAAGGTATGCATTGTATATAAATTGTTGTATTAATAAAGTATTTTTTTGCCTTTGCTTTTGTTTTATTCATCATTGCGTTTTGCTTTACATAAATGTTTGAATTTCTCGTGAATAGTTCGATTTCGATTAGTAAATATAGTAAATTTCTTTAACTTCCTCTGCATCATAAAGTTTTTGGTTTTTGGTATTTTTAGGTTTTTTTGCTTTTTGTTTTGATTTTTTTTTCTTTTGTTTTAAAGTTAATTATTGAATTACAACAAATACCGAATACCGCTTTAAAATGAGTTTAGCGCGAGCCTCTAGAGTAGGAAACAATAACATTTTAGAATATAAGATAAGTACTCGTAATACCATAACCGTAACTGTAATTGTAATCGTAACTGTTATCGTAAGCGCAACGATATAACACATATGCATGTACGATATTGTGGTATGCTGGAATGCAGTTTGCAGTATGCTTGTATAATAGTAACAATAACTGTAATGGCAATGGCGATATAATCATAAATACAAGTGTAAATATAAATATTTGTATATATCGTATGTAGTATGTGGATAAATCATTTTAAATAGGATGCAATTCAGAGTCAATGAGGATTGTGTGTGTTTGTGTTTTTCTGCTTGCAATGTTTATAAGAATAGCCGAAAGTGTTCGCATTACGATATACGCAATACGATATTCAAATGCAATATTTGACATACGATATTCGTAACATTCGGAAGAGTTGATCAGAAGACATGAACTGAACACAATTCTTTCTACTGGAAGTCAAAAGCGAAGGTTCCTAAAGGATTCTTGCTTCCTTCTACTTTGCGACTTTCCTATAAACATTATGTGTTTGTGTGTGTGTGTGCCTGTATACGTTTTTCCGAGTGTGTGTTGTTCTAGGTGTATGTGCTGTACAGTTGGAAAAGCACACAGTGACTCACACACACACACACACACAGTGATAGAGTGGTCGAATATCGTAATAGGGCCACCCATATCGTAAATTTAGTCATATTTTCCATTTGGTGCCTAACAATCTCAAAAATATCTGTGCTACTTTTCTCTATTCGCTGCTCTTGCAAATGCTTCGTTTCGATTGGCAACCTAACCCCAAAAAAACCGAACCCTAACCTCAACCCAAGAAGTAGTTGCCAATCGAATTGAAGCGTGCTTGCAATGCATGCGAGTATTCACTGTAAATGTTCTGCGATAGTTATCAATCATCAACAATCGATTGTTTGCATGTATATAACATTAGTGTATATATATATATATGTATATATGTGTGTATTTGTATAATCATATATTGTATATAGTATATGTAAATCGTAGAGCGTGCATACAGTGAAACCTCAAACGGAAAGCATTATTGAGGCTCCACTGTATCTAATCGCCTTGTATATGTATACATATATGCACACATATATATTGTGGATATATATATGTACATATGTATATGTATATGGTATTCTTAGTATAAGTCTAATCGTATTTACAGGATGTTTGCTATATGCTGAATTAGGTTAAGTTGAATTTAGGTTAGCTATGGTAAGCTGAGGTGAGGTGAGTGGTAAGTTGAGGTGAATAGATAGACTTGAGTGATACACAGACTGGACTTGGGTCTGACTCCGTCCCTGTCACTGTCTCCGTCTCCGGCTTGGTGTGTCAAGAAGTAGACCAGGTGACAATCCTACATAGGTAACGCCGCTCGTCGCTTAGTCATCCCAAGAGGGGAACTGACCCTCGTCTATAAACATGCTGAACTGCCCGGTATACTGGTGCTCCAGTTTGCGTCCAGATGAGTTGCTCTTCGCACCGCGTGCAGCACCGCCGTCTCCTGGGGGCCCTGGCGGAGGAGGTGGCGCACCTCTCACAGCGCCAGAAGCTGTGGCCATAGCAGTCGATCCCGATCCCGATCCCGATCCTGATGCTGAGTCTTTGCCGGACTTTTGTGTGCCGTTTCTTGAGCTACTCGGAGCTCCTGCTGTCGATGTCGATGATGTCTTGCCATAGCTGTAACGTTGCTCTGTTGAGGATGGGGAAGAGGAAAGAAAACATGATTGAAGCAAGCATGTCTATGATAGGATCACAATGTCTTGCAGTTACTTGTGGGCTGCTTGATCTCTTTGCTGGCCCAGACGGGCTCGTGCGTCTGGTTGTACGACTGTTGATCCCACACGGCCTTCTCATCGACGTTTTTGCTCTGCGAGTAGAATGCGAACATAATTTAAGTATTATCTAATCAGAATAACATAATACTTAGATTCAGTATACTAAGGATGCAGAACTTTAAAAAAACACCATAATTTCAGCACATTTCTCTCCTATACTTTCTCAGTGATCCAAAAAGTATGCTATGCTTATTTCAATCGAAGGGATTACGATTAGAACTTCGTGGATAACGCTAACTATACTTAGCCGGCGCGCCCAAATGGGCTGAACTAAAAGATGACAAGGGCACAAAGGGGTTAATGGAATTTCCCGTATGACTTAATAAATACATATCTACAAAAAAAAATAGAACTTCGTGCTGTATCAGTCAATCTTTAACAGAATAAATAATAATAACCATAATAACCTAATAACCTAAAAACAATCCCAGATAACAAAACAATTAACAATTAAAATATAACATTGAGTACGTCAGCGCTAACTATAGTTCGCCGGCACCGACATAGATGACAAGGGCACAAAGGGGTTAATGGAATTCCCCGTATGACTTAATAAATAAATATCTACAAAAAAAAAAAAAAAAAAAAGAACTTCGTGCTGTATCAGTCAATCTTTAACAGAATAAATAACAATAACCATAACCCAATCCCAGATAACAAAACAATTAACAATTAAAATATACATAGATGACAAGGGCACAAAGGGTTTAATGGATTTCCCCGTATGACATAATAAAAAATATCAATAAAAAAAAAAAAAATTGAATCTTAATCAAGAATCTGTCCAAAAGACGACAATAACTAGATTTTAAACGTTTTACAATTGAGATAGATTACAATTATGCAATATAATGCTTATATAAAGAAGGTAAGTGGGTCAAGTAGGTGGAACCTTTTAAGCCTTCTCCGTTGATTTTTTGCCTGAATTTAGAGTTGGTCTTCTGAACTGTAAGATTTTGAGTTCACGAAGAAATGGGTGTGCCTACTACCGTACTTGGAGCTTTGGACTAGAAGGTTTGTACTGTATTTGAATTGCTGTTGGCAGTTGTACTCCTCAGTTGTATATCATATGTCCAGACTGGCTTCATTAAGCTTGTACAAAACAGTGAAGCCTATCTATGTAGCCAAAAGAGAGTTGAGTTGAAGCGGAACTCTCTCCAGGTTCAATCTACGGTTGAGGCTACTATCTAATCTAATGCCCAGGTACCAGCCATGGGTAGCCTGGGCAGATCTGGTGTTGCATTGGATCAGCTTTGGCTTTAGGGATAAGAGTTGCTGCCATTCGCATTGCTGTCTGAAGACCGAAAGGCAGTGTCAAAAAGCGAAGAGTCCTTGCCCAATACTAGTAAGTCAGTAGTGAAGAGGGTTTCAAGAACAGGCGCAAGTACACTGCCTTGGGGTACCCCACTCTGAATTAGTTTCAGTTCGGAATCTAACAAGAAACCTACGCTTGTAAAGTAGGACTTTAGGACTAGGAAGTAAGGCATTGAGAAAGTGATGTAAAAACCTTACCCACACCACTTAAACTATTGAAAAGCAATTAATATGTAACACAAACTATTGGAAGTTCCCTCAAAGTGCAAATAGATGTTATTAGAAGAACTTCTCCCGTTCTACCCAGCATAAGACTTACGTAATCCTTGTCCACATGTAGTTCCAGCTCATCGGTTGTCTGCTCGAGGCTGCTGTGCGTGATGCCATAATAGAAGTACATGATGAAGCCAAGGGACATCCAGACGGTGAACCTAACTAGGGTCAGTATGCTTAGCTTAAATATTAAATAGATATTAACAGTTATTGCGATAGCCGGAATAAATGGAAGTCCAGGCGTAAGAAACGCGAGCGCATATCTGTGAATTTGAAGAGTGAAACACTCGATTAATATTTGCATCGATGAAAGGAAAGAGCAGACAGAGATAGAGAGAGAGAGAGAGAGAAAGAGAGCTTTACCTATTCTGTGGTTGTCTCGATATAATCAATAATATCACAAATATGCCGATAAATAAAATGATATAAATGAATATGGCGAGGCCGCCGGACCAGCCAATCGCAGCGAACAAATCCAAGAAGAATATGAGACCGAACATGATTCCAACTAGTTTCGTGACATACATGCCTGGTGTGGTGTGGGGTTCGGTTCGGTTCGGTTTGGTTTGGTTCAGTTTCGAATGTCGTTTCGCATAACGTTTCGAGTTCGAATTTGGTGGTGTTTCGATATATTTGAATTTCGACGGGAGCGAGAGCGCAAACAAAAGAAATGAGAGAAAGCATAACGTAATATTTGAGTAATTTCTTTGCTTGCCTTGCTTTCACTTCGAATTCGATATCGACTTTGGCATGGGCCCATCAATCACTTACCACTTTCAGAGGTCGCCTGGCCGGGATTGATCCAGGGAAAGAAGCCGGGACAGAGGTACGCATAGTCGTGTATCTTGCGCGTTATGAAATTGAGGCCCATTGTATCGAAAGCGGTCGCTTGACCGGTGGGTCCAGTGGGTGCTCCATGGACGCTGCCATAGAACTTGTTCTCCGAACGATCCGACACAAGAAACTGATCATCTCGTCCACCCAAATAGCCCTCAGGACTGTCGTCAATGAACGAATCGTCCGAGTCGGACATGCCGCGCGTCACTCGCTTGATGGTCAACTTCGTGGGCTCCAACAGCTCCGAGGGTCGCGAATGCGGATCGGTGGCGGTGCCAGGTGCCAATGGTGTTCGCAGCTGTGCCGGCAGCAGCTCCACCAGCGATGTACTGTGCGGCTGATAGCGCAGCACGAGCACACAAGTCGACACCAGAGTGTAGGCCAGCAGCGTGCCAATCGACATCATCTCGACGAGAATGTCCAGGCGCACGGTGAGTGCCACCAAAGCGGCAGCCAGCCCACTTCCAATTGTCGCCAGTCCCGGCACATTTGTGCGTTGCCACAAATGCGACAATTGCCTGGTGGAACGAAAGAAAGGAAACCAGTTGAGCAAATTCAGGGAATTCAGGCAATTCAGGGAATTCAGGGAAGCAACTCGAATAACCTCACCTGAAAATCAGGCCATCCTGGGCCATGGCATAGATGACACGTGGCATGGGGAACATGGAGCCAAACATGGCCACCGAGAGCCCAGCGGTGGCGCCAACGGCCACCACAGCGCGACACTTGGGGGCATTCACATAGGACCACATCTGCACGAGGGCGGCGCCCACATTGATGTGATCGTATGGCACTGTAAAGAGAGAAGAGAGAAGGGCGAAAGAGAGAAAAGAAGAGACGGCAATTATAATTATGCTCTTGATTGATTTATTTAATAAAGGGTGTTTTTTAGCTATTATCTTTTTGGCAACACTGCTTTAAAGAGCTGACGCACGTTTCGTGTTTTGTTTAACTGTCAAACATCTTCAGTTTGGTCTATAATTTAACCATGAATCGTCTTGCAAACGAACAACGCTTGCAAATCATTGAAATTCTTTATCAAAATGCGTGCGCATGAAATAATCTCCAAACATTAAATTATATGGACCGTACTATCGATTCAAATAAAGATTTCATGCATTTCTCTGAATTTTATGTGATTTTTTTCTTATAAACTCTCCTACAGCTCTTAAAAAATCACCCTTTACATAGTACTTCATATTAAGCAAGCAATATGGAACATGTACTCAAATTGATTCGGGTTTGTTCGACATTTCATTAAAGCTTTTTATGATATCGTTAGTTTAAGTAGATTAAAGTTGTGGTACAATGGTTTTTGTTTTTGGGCAGGTAAGTCCATTAACTTTGGATTATATACAGATAATGCAATGAGGAGGGAAAGCAAAAGGCACTCACCGACTAAAGTAAGGACTAGACTAACGCTGACGTAGGCAATGAGAACGACGACGAGCGAGCCGACAATTGCCTTGGGAATGCTCTTTTGCGGGTTGTGGGCCTCCTCGCCGGTGGTTGCGATAATATCGAAACCGATAAATGCATAGAAACACGTGGCAGCACCGGAGAAGACCTGAAAAAATAGAAGAAAAAACCAGAGCAAAGCAAATAAAGTGAAAATGTGGAAGTTGACGAAAAAGTTTTCTTTTTTTTTATTTTTTTTTTCGGGGAAAGTTGGAAAAGTAAAACTCACGCCGCTCCAGCCGTAGGGCAGAAAACCCTGATGTTCCGACCACGTTTTGGTATCGACGTAGAACAGGCCGGCGGCCATAACGAACACCCACGTGGCCAGGTTGATGGCGTTCAGGGTGTGATTAAAAATAACTGATTTGCTGGCTCCCATCGCCAATACGCTGGTCATCATGAGCGTTATGCCAAAGGCTATGAAGTCAGGTGGTTTGCCTGTTGGCGTGGAAAATAGAAAAGACCGAAGAGTTATCGATAATAGAATTATGACTATAAATAAATAAGAAGTACCCTCCTCACCAACCCAACCAACCCGTCAACTCACCAAATATCGTGCCAATTGACTCGCTCATCGCATTCGCAATCGCATTGCCAGTCAATGAATCAAAACTTGAGCTTAACGCACAGGCACAGGCACTTGTTCCTGTCGATAAATTACAGTTATTGCATTACACTTAATAGTCGTAGTAATAGCACACACCCACTCCCACACACACGCTCGTACTCACCTATTAGATATTCCAATATCATGTTCCAACCAATTATAAAAGCTACAAATTCTCCAACTGCCACATATGAATACATATAGGCCGAGCCGGATGTGTGCGGCACACGAACGCCAAACTCCGCATAGCACGCGCCTGTGTAGGGGGTAAGAAAATCAGAATGGAATCAGCTGCACTTATTGCAATTGAGGTTAGACTTAATTTGATGCTAATTGGGTCGAAGTGCGAAGATAAACGTTGTGGAAATCCTTAAAGTTGCTTCTTTTTTCATTAGTGATACATTTTATATGTATATGGTAGTATATAGTACTCTGATCTGATCTGATTTTATATAGACAAACCTAATAACAACTTCTTATGCATAGTAATGAGTGAGAAGGATAAGTAAATCAGAATGGAATCAGCTGCACTTATTGCAATTGAGGTTAGACTTAATTTGATCCTAATTGGGTCGAAGTGCGAAGATAAACGTTGTCGAAATCCTTAAAGTTGCTTCTTCTTTTCATTAGTGATATATTTTATATGCATAGTATCATATATAGTACTCTGATCTGATCTGATTTCATGTAGACAAGCCCTACAACAAGTTTATATAGCTGAGAAGCTCAAATCAAACAGTTAAAGGGGTCTGATGTAAAGTAATGAGTAAGAAAGAGCAGAAAATCGAAATGGAATCAGCTGCACTTAATGCAATTGAGGTTAGAGTTAATTTGATGCTAATTGGGTCGACATGCAAAGGTATTCGCTGTCTTGAAGTTGGATTGACTTCGAATTGTTATGACGTCTTTTATTTTAAGGGTCGATTAGGGGTGTCTAAAGTCCATGTGATACATTGTGAAATGTTGAACATATTAAGTATGCAGTATTCTGAACTCGTTCCTTGGTATATTTACGAAGACAGGAAACAGAATTGTATAAGGATTATTAACAACATTTGAGGAATGTGTAAGCCCTACTTAGGTACTCATGGAGATGTAATCCCCATGAACTCGAATCAAATTCACGTTCCCCGTTCCCGGTTCCCGGTTCCCGTTCCCGTTTGCATCGAAAAGAGTGTTAAGTTTAAGTGGAACTTACCTGAGAAAATACTCGCAATCGCAGCTATAATAAAACTAATAACCACTCCAGGTCCGGCCATCCGTTGGGCCACCATGCCGGCGACCAGGTACATGCCGGTGCCGCAGCAGGAGCCGATGCCCAGCGAGGTGAGATCGAGTGTATTGAGACATTTCTGCACGATGCGATATAATTGATGGCTAATTGGGTTTTCGAGTGCACCACGGCGGTTACAATGTGGGCGAGGGGGGTGGGTCAACTTACCGTTAGCTTGGGCTTTGTGGGCTGTGCATTGCCGTCCTGCAGCTGCTTGACATCCTTGGTGCGTATAAGCTTCGGCAACAGCGTCGTGGAGCTGACACCCGGTGGCAAGGGCACCCTGAACTTGACCTAAAACCAGCAGAGGAGACACACAAAGGAACAGAAAATGTCAGAGAGAGAGAGAGAGATACGCGGAAAGAGAGAGTGCACGGTGGGGAAGGGGGAAGGGGGAGAGATGAAGTGAAGTAAGCATTGCTTTAATTGGTTTCATACTCGAGTGGACTCCAATGAACTGGAAGCCCTTTTGCGTTTTGCAACTGGCATTGAGATTGAGTCCTCCCGAGAGTCCCAAAGAAAAGCAAAAGAGAATGAGAACAAGAAGGAGAACGAGAACGTAAAAGCGAAAAGGAAAAGGAAAACCAGCGAGAAAACGAAAAGAAAATAAAAGCCTTAGAAAAAATAAAAACCCGCAGAAAGAAAGCACTGAGAAAATAAAAAGGAACTTGTTAAAAGTCGAGTGCGCTCAATGCCAATGGCCATGATAAGCGTAAATTGAAATACTCCTCCCCCTAACCTCACGGCCCGCCCCGTGGCCCGCATCCCATCCCGTTGCCCCTAGAGAAACCACAAAGCCAAATGCTATGGGCCTAACAATCGATATTTGCAACAAGTTTTATGCGGCCTACGCAGCTCGCTAAAGGCCAACATGTTCACTCTGTCTGTGTGTGTGTCTCTGCCAGTGTAGGTGTGTGCCAGTGTATGTGTATGTGTGTGTGTTTGTGGCTGCATGTTATATAACTTCGCTCTGTCAGATGCTATGCTAAACATCATGTCCTCCGACAGTTCCAGTTCCAGTTCCACATCCGTCCGGGGCCCTTCTCAATGAAATTGTCCCCGTCAAATGCAACAAGCACTTACTAAAACTCATTACCCCACTCACTAGTGGCAACCCATCCCTCCCCTCCCCTCTACCTACACCTTCTTCTTCGTCATCATCTTCCTCTCTCTCACTACCGCCTCTGCACCCGCTTTGACCCGCCTTGCCTTCGTTTTGGAGTGGGCTGTGAGTGGTTTGTTATTAATGGTTGTGCAAAGGAAAAGGTCAACCTCGCAAGGGGGGAAGGAGGAGAGGTGGTAAGCAGTGACACAGATGAGCCGAGCTATTCGGGGCAAACAACAATTGCGCGACGCTTTGTTTGTCTTCGCATCGAATCGATGCGATGTTGGACCACCCCCAACCCCATCACAGCACCTGCCGCTGCCCCTGCCCCAGCCCCGCCCCCACACACACGCGAGTGCTCTGCACGGATGCGACGTAAGGACCTCATCAGATTCCGTCAAATGAAACTCAATTCAAAGCGCCGCAGGGCAACCTTTTAACGGATTTACTCCCAGCTTTACAGAGCAACAAAAATCGAGTACAAAGTGAGCTCGGGCTTAAAGTGCCGCCTAGGAGACATCAAAAGGTCCATGAAATTCATTCAAATAATTACAGGGGCAACTCAAGTCAAGAAGTATCTTATAAATAGTATTTAATCTGGCAGCTAAATTAATTAGAACTCAACATAAACCAGGGAAAACAAAAGGAAAACAAGGGGGAAACGGGGAAGCATTATGTTAATTAAGAGTCGAAACTGCCAATCAAGTGAAACTTTTAAATTGTAAACAAGAGAACACTGTGCTTAAAAGGGGTTACCAACGAAATTTTATTTATTTATATTCACTTCTATTTCGTTATTATGTTTAATATGTTATTAATTGCTATTTATTATAAATGTTTCTATTAATTGTTGTTGCATTTTGACCTCGGGCCATGATAATAAAAAACAAAGGTCGCCAAAACCCTACAATTATTTATTATATTTATTTCTATTTATTTGTTTTACTTATGTATTCATTTATTATATTTTTTATATCATATTTTATTATATTATTTGTTCTATTTGTTATATTTATTTTTTATATTTTATGCATATTATTATATGTATTTGATTTATTCATATTTATTTATTTTATTTATTATATATATTTTATTTTATTATTTTCATATTATTTTTTTTTTATATATTTTTTATATTTTTATATGATATTTATTATATTAATTATATTATTGGTTATTATATTTAATTATATTGCCTTATTATACTCATATATATATTATACTTATTTTCATATTATATTTATTATTATTTATTCAATTGATTAATATTTATTTGTTTCATTTATTATACTATTTACTATATAAGTTTCTATTTATTTGTTTTATTTATGAATTCATTTATTACATTTTTTATATTATATTTAATTATATTTATAACATATGGCGTGGGCTGTGACCTGTCTTTGTTAAAAACATTTTTAGCTGACAATAGCAATATCGAACCGATATTGACCTTGAGTCAGCTAAAAATGTTTTTATTTGTTATATTTAATATATTTAACGCATATTATTTTGTTTTAATATTTATTTATTTTGTTTATTATACTTATTTATTATAATTTTTATTATATTTTATTTTTTTATTTCTATTTATTATATTGTCTTATATTTATTTATATTTTTTGTATATTATTATTTATATTTATTATCTTTCCCGACCATAACTATCACACTACAAATGCAATGCGCTGCCCCCAGTATTGCCTTGAAAAATTCTCGCTGTGCAGCCAATGGGACGTATGCGTAATGTGCGTATGAGTTATATTCCTAGAAAAAGCAATTTATTATGTAATGCGAGCGCTTTACAATGTCCTTATGACAACTTGTGCAAGTGTGTACACTCACACATACTCACACACACACACACGTTCAAATGTACTTATACTTGTTGAGTTATTTATAAGGCTACAGGGTATAGTATGTCTGTCTATGGAAATCTCGGCAGCTTCCTCAGCTCTTCTGCTGCTGATTAGAAAGCCAGAAGAGGCTGACATAAAAAAGAAAGAAACCCGCTCCAAGTGGACACTCGACAAATACAAAGAGAGACACACACACACACACACACACACAGAGAGAGAGATGGGTGTACATGTATGTATATTGTCTGTATATACACCGATGCGATATAAATATAGCACGTAGTACTTGGGGGACCCAGCGTAGCAAGCAGCGACTCTAAACTGGGCAACAGCGCAGCAACAGCAACAGCGACGACTGTGGAGGCGGGGCAGCTGGGGCAGTAGGGATAACGGGGGTAACGGGGGCAGCGGCAATGGCGGACAGCAATAAAGATAACGCAGCGGAGCCAAAATGCTGCTTTAGCCCGTAGCCCACTTGCTCAACCCGGGTAGCGCCCACAACCCCACACCCCAATCCCACTTGCCATCCACATTCCCATGCCCATTCCCGTTCCCCTTCCCATACCCATTCCCTGGCATGCTGCTCTGCACCCACTCTGCCCTACCTCACCGCCAAGCCGTATGCTCCCACAGGGTTTTTTGTTTTTACGCTTCGGCAATGGCGCTCGCTTAACATCGTCGCTGTTGTTGCTGTTGTTGCTGATGTTGTCGCTGTTGTCGTATGTACTTGCCACGTCCTGCCAGTGTGTCTTTGTGTGTGTGTGGTGTGTGTGTGTGTGTGTGTGTGTGTGTGTGTGTGGGCGAGCAGCGAGTGAGCAGTGTTACAAGCGACTTCGCAGCCAAATGGATTTGCATAAGTCTACATACATGCACACACACACACACAAAGCCAAGCAGGCAGGCAGCATGTGTGTGTGTAGGCAATGCGTTTGTGTGTGTGTGTGTGTGTGTGTGTGTGTGTGTGTGTGTATGACTATCATAATGGGCATTTTACGGCAAGCATTACAACAGCAAATTCGCTTCATTTGTACAGCACACACACACACACAGACACACATGTATGTTACTCCCACACGCACACACACACAGGCACACACACAGACTCACTCGCCCAGTGCTTGCTCCATTTTTAGCAGTGACAATTCGCCTTTTTTCAAGCATGTGAAAATAACTTTGCATTTGCGCTTACCTTTTCCAACACCAGCAGCAAATCCGACGGCTTCATTGTGAATGGCAAATCGCTTCGACTGTTAATAACGGCAACTCCTCCTCCTTCTCCTTCTGCTCCTCCTTGTTGTTCCCTTCTCTCTCTGCAGCTGCTGTTGCTGTTTGTCTATTGTTGTTTTGGTCGACTCGCACCTTTCGCCTCTGCTTTTTGACTGCGCCGCCTTCCTCGGGTCTGTGTTCGCTGTTTATGTGTCTGTCTGTCTCTCTGTCTCTCTGTCTCTCTGTCTGTCTGTCTCTCTGTCTGTCTCCTTGTCTGTCTCTCTGTTTGTCTGTCTCCTTGTCTGTCTCTCTGTTTGTATGTCTCCTTGTCTGTCTGTCTCTCTGTATGCCTGCACCTCTATCTCTCTGTCTGTCTCTCTATGCTTCTGTCTGTCTGTCTCTCTGTATGTCTCTCTGTCTGTCTGTCTCTCTGTCTGTCTGTCTCTCTGTATGCCTGCACCTCTATCTCTCTGTCTGTCTCTCTATGCTTCTGTCTGTCTGTCTCTCTATATGTCTCTCTGTCTGTCTGTCTCTCTGTCTGTCTGTCTCTCTGTATGCCTGCACCTCTATCTCTCTGTCTGTCTCTCTATCTCTCTCTCTCTCTCTGTCAGCCTCTCTGTCTCCCTGTCTCTTTGTCTGTCTCTCTGTCTGTCCGTCTCACTGTCTCTCTGTCTGTATTAGTGCGTGCGTGTCAACGGCGACGTAGGCCTGCGATTGCGTCTGTTGCTGTTGCTGTTGTTGTTGTTGCTCTTGTTGCTGCTGTTGCTGCTGTTGTTGGTGTTGCTCCTGTTGTTGCTTTTGCTTTTGCTGTTATCGCTTTATGTTTCACATTGATTTTTGTCTGCAACGTCATTCTATATTCAACAGTTTTAAAGCTTTTTTGTTGTTGCTGCTGCACATTTGTTTCGCTTCTTGTTGCACTTTTCAAAAAGAAGAATGAGTGAAAGACAGACAGAGAGAGAGAGAGTGTGTGAGGGTGGGGGAGGGAAGGGGGAGGTTAGCACAGCAATTTAAATTCAATTTGCAGCACATCAAATTGTTCACTTTCGCTTTCACTTTCACACACACACACACACACACACAGCAAACAAAAAAGGAAGAAGCGCTGGGCTGACGCTGACGTTGACGTTGACGCTGCTGCTGCTGCTGCGGCTGCCCTTCTGCCTTGTGCCTTTTGCTTGGACTCTGGCACTGCCTCTGCCTCTGCCTCTGCCGCTGCCTCTACCACAGACTTTAGTAGGGACACACTGTCACTTTCTGTACCTTTTCGGCCCTGCGCTTCCTCCCTTCTTTCGTGTGTTCCTTCGTACGTTTGTTGCGCGCTTTTGATTCACGTGGCCCACTCACACATACACACACACACACACTCGCATACAGAGTTAATGCAAATGCAATAATTGCACACACAAACACACACACTCACACTCACTCCCTCTTCAGAGGCAGCACAAACAACAACAAAAAAAACAAAAAAAAAGAACCGTTTGGCGATTTAATTTTGTTTTCTGGCTTTACCGATATGAATTTAATTCTTTTTTTTAATTATTTTCCTTCGATTGAATATTAGATGTGTATGTTGGAGTTGCACGTTGCGTTGCGCGTTCGCCTTCGACGACTTTTGACTACAATTTGCTGCTGCTGCTGCTACTGTTGCTGGTGTCGCTGCGACTCGCTGCGGCGGCCATTCACTGAATGAATGCTTGCAATTTTTCCGTGTGTATCGCTTTTTTTAATGTGCGCGAAAGGAAAAAAAGGAAAACCTCAACTGAACCGAGCCGAACTGATACGCAAACGCTTTTCACTCCCGTTTCAAGTCGAGTCGCTGCGGCGTTTGCTGCTCCTGCCTCTGCCTCTGCTGCTGCTTCTTCTTACTCTTCCGCTGCCGTTAACAAAAGAGAAAAGAGAAGGTAAAAAGCTTTCGCTGCTTTGCCCTTTGCAGCTTCAATTAGTGTGTGTGCGTGTGTGCGTGTGTGTGAACGAAGTTAGGCAAAGCAACATGAAGGGCTCGCCAATGTCGTTGCCAGACTTGGCTAAGTTCCCGCTACGTAGGCGTAGGGCAACTATCTGGCAACTCCAACTCACTCACACTACACAAAAAGCTTCCTGGCAACTCTGCTTGTGTATGTGTCCCTGTATCTATAACAGAGTTGACTTTGCGCGAAAGCTACAAGTTCTTGCATGGCAAACTCTCTCTCCCTCTCTCGCACACAACGAGCGCACTCCCTGAATTAAAGCGACGCTCTAAAGTAGGCAACGGTAAATGCAACTGCCAATGGCGCAGACGCACGAGCGACAAGCACTCTCTTGCTCTCACTCTCCCCCCCCCATGCTCCCTTTTCCACTCTGCCACTCTGCCACTCTCTCTCTCTCTATCTCTTTGTCGGTTAATGCGTACACACTTTCACTTTTTTTTTGCATTGTTCGCCCATGTTGCCTGTGGCTTTTGCTTTCTGTGCCTCCTTCCCTTCCCCTACTCCACTTTCCTTTGCCTTGCTTGCGGCTCACCCTCAAGGATATGCAAATAAGAGTGCGCCTCGCTCGCAATGTGTCATAAGAGCAGAGCTTATGTGCCTGCACACCTGTTATCACATGCTCACCTCAACATCTTATTCAATCTCGCATCAACTTTAGAATGAATATGATTAAAGCTCTTTCCCGGCCTCTTTGTCTGTCTGTGTCCTAGTCTGTGCATATGTATGTACATGTGTGTTTGTAAGAGATTTCAGGGTTAAGCGCGCGCGCTTGTATGCGACAATTTGCTGTGGGGGCTGTGTTTGTGTGTGCCTGTGTGTGTGGAGTGTGTGCAGGCATTTTAATGCTCGCACCGTCTGGCCGCCAGAGGGCGTGTCTGTCATTTAAGTTGATAATGTACAGTCGCATCTGACTAAAGAGAAACAAAGGAGGAAGCTTAGCTAGGGAAAGCACTAAAGTGCAGCTCAATTACAGTGAAAGCTCGTTATAGACGACTTATCTGCGTAAAACCAGAAGGGATATAATTATAGCTGCAATATATTTTTTTCATTATTTAATGCCAACTTATGGCAGACTAATTAAATAAAGAATTTACATAAAATTACATTAAAACTAAAATAATTAAACAAAAATAATTAATGTAGAGGCAAAGGCAAATAAATAAAAGGCATTTATTAAAAGAAATTATATTATTATTGGCAAATAAATAAAAGGCATTTATTAAAAGAAATTATATTGTTATTGCTTAATCTAATTTAAACTGGAATAATGAGTCGGGCCGATTCAACATTTGTTACACAGGGTTGCGGGAAACCGATTAAAACTCAATTAGATCGATAGATACGTGTAAGTTGTCCCGATGAAGTGTGAAGTAATTGAGGATAAACAGTTTGATAGAATAAAGAGATGATTCTGAGTTAAATACTCTTAATAGTCCAGTGTAATCAGCTTAAAAAAACGCAGAATCATGCTAGCTATAATTATTAGAACAAAAGTCATATACCGAATTGTATTTGAGAATACTATCAATATAAATATCTGAACTAATCTATTGCTATCTGTGGGCTGTCTCTCAATTAAGTCATATATTTAGAAATCTTTCTAACTATTGCTATAAGTATATCTAATTCGAGTTATCTATGCATTCATATATCTATGTTATGTATGCATATGTACAGATATTTATTTAATTATTCATCTATTAAATCTCTCTACATATCGTACATGTGTATGTTAGATATTTACCATCTATTCATAATACATATGTATTTAGACAAGTTGTTATATATGATTAATGTATCCATACAGTAATTTATTTATCTGTTTATTCAATTATCTAAGTATTCATCAAGATATCGATCTTTTCATCCATCTACATATTTAATTTCACATCTTCTCATCTATCTATCCATTATATGTATATACCTCCATGATAATAATGTCCTACCATCTGCCCAGCTTCCTCCCCCTCCGCCCATTGATCTTGTACTGTACATAACTGTGAAAGACTTTAGAATCTGTTCGAGTTCAATAAACCTCTTGGGCCACCAACAGATCGAACATTTGTAACGCTCGTCGCAGAGTCGGGGGAGAACTGTACAGTGTGCACACATGTGTGTGCACATACTTATGCGCATGAGTGTACGTATGTATGTTACATGTGTTTGTATGTAATAGAGTGAACTACTTTACGAGTGTGTGTACGATCCCTACGGTTGTTAATATGCCGTTTTAAAAATAGCAACTATAAATCTCATTCGCCTCAGTCGCTGTCGGTGTCTGACGGTGGTGATGCTGCCTCTTCTTCTTCTTCTTCTTCTTCTCCTGCATCTTCTTCTTCTTCCTGAACGATCAACGTTGAGCGAGAGAACGATTTTGTCGAGAGGCAGCGCAGTTTGTAAATCGCTCCCCCTAAAATGCGCCACATGTACTCACTCAACTGACAGACGAAACTAATGTTACTTGCTGAGGGAAAATCCTAAAATCTATAGCACGAGGAACAACAACAACAGAGCAGAGACCCCAGAGAGATATAGCTACAGCTACGGCTACAGTCACCAGTCGATCGTCACAACAACAACAACAACAACAAGACGATGACAAACAGCAACAAGAGCAATAACAACAACAACAACAACCTGAGCAACAGCATCAGCATCAACTACTACAAGAACGTACGCTCCGCAATGTTAACGAGTAAAAGAATCAAGAAGAAAGATTTTAGTTCTATAAATAACTCTTGTACTCATTTTCGTTTCAAAACAGAGAAAAAGCGAGGAAAACCAGAGAAAATTAACACAGAAAACAACCAAAATCGAAAGAAAAGCGAACGCTTCAGCGACCAAAGACAATAGCTATAAAACGCAGAGATACTAACGATACAATACGTTGTGCACTTCTGCAACATCTACATATGTATTATATATGATACGATATATACGGCATGAAGAGAAGGCACAATAGAGAGAGAGAGAGAGAGAGAGAGATAGACAAGAAGGAGATCGTGTCTTTGTAACTGATCAAAAGTATAAACATTTAAGTAAGTCAAAGATACTCGTACATACAGTTAGTCAAGGAACTCTGTACACATTTGTATATGGTAATGTTATGTACATCTGTGTAAAGTGTTTCGTGACATACTGTACTTTATAGTATGTACAATATTTGATACTATACCTGATCATCGATAAGATCAATGCTTTCTACCATTGGCAGTACATCTTTCGACATTTTGCCTTATTTCATTTGCTTACTGCACTTTATTATACAATTTCCGTTGGATCTGTAGTTACAGATAAAATATATACATATTTATTTGTATAGTATGTACAATATTTGATACTATACCTGATCATCGATAAGATCAATGCTTTCTACCATTGGCAGTGCATCTTTCCACATTTTGCCTTATTTCATTTGCTTACTGCACTTTGTTATACAATTTCCGTTGGCTCTGTAGTTATAGATAAAATATATACATATTTATTTGTATAGAACACACGAACACTGAACATTCTCTAAGTTTTGAAGAGTTCTAAACAAAGTATTGTAATATCAACTTCAACTTAAATATGGAAACACATTGGAACTTGCTAGGGATCTATAGCTGCAGCTTAAAGATAGATGGTATGCTATGGAACATGATATAAAAGATAATTATTGTATTGTTGGATGACTCTGAGAATTAAGCTTGTGTGTTCAAGAAAGCTCAACTCATTATTTTCTTGACATTCTTAAATCCTTTTCAAGAAAACTTTTTTTATTGATATCAAAGAATTAACTAGGTATCCGTCCAGAATTATATCTTTGAATACAATTTTATTACTATATCAATTTTTATTTTTATTTGTTTTATTACGTATAATGAGATATTCTTAAGAGGCGCCATCTGTGAGATGCAAACGGCATTCGGAGTTGGCTACACTTTGGATTTCCTGAAGTACTTCATAAGCGTTTTCCTGGCATCATGATAAGAATGTGCATAGACTGCATATGAGGGTGCCGTCTCCACTCTCTTCCCCTCTCTTCACCATGTGCAGTAAATTATTGTGGCAAAGATAACCCTTGAGGCATTGTGTGCTATCGGTAGCAAGTACGATCAACTAGTCCGCTGGATGAAAGGCGAAATTGAAGCGATTCGGTTTTTTGAAAGAGAATAAGAATGAGAATAAGAATCAGAATCAGAATCTTCGGCGGAATCAGACGAAAAGCATTTACAGCGCGGCTCCAGCAGAGGGGCAGCAGCTGTACCAAAAATACAATATGGGAAAGAGAGTGGGCAACGCGAGTGAGCTCGTAAAGTGAACCACATACGGCTGCAGATACAGATACAAAGGCAACGGCAACGGCAACGGCAGCAGCTACGGATACAGATACATTTACAGCTACAGCTACAGCTACAAATACAGATACAGATTCACTTATTTTGGATTACAAATAGAATACGATCGTTTGGCAGTCAGTCTCTCTGTGCTTCCCAGTCTATTTTCATGTGTGCGAGTGTGTTTTATGTACTACGAATTAAAAATACCGGTGGGGCCTCAAGAGTACGCATATGGATGTACGTACAGTGTATGTGCATACATACATACATACATACATACATACCAAACATACATAGATACTTTCGTTGCGATTCTCGAAATCAAACGCGATAATCGAAACACACGAAACGAACGAAAACTGAATGAAGATTCGATTGCGATTACAGTTTCGTTTCGTTTCGGTACGAACAACCGTTAACCCCATCTGAGGTCAATCTTCGTTAGACTCGAGTACTCGCACACACCAACACACACACACACACACACACACACACACACACACACACACACACACACACACACACACACACACACACACACAGACACACACTTACAGAGACTAGCACACACACTTAGTATTCCGTATTCGCGCATATTCTTAGCATTCTTCATGCATATTCCGCATTTGAATAAATACCTTTAAACTGCAGTAAATACCTCTATATAGATGTATATATGTATGTATGTATGTATACATACTATACACATACATACATACTATCTGACCAACCAGTATGAAAACTATAGCACTATAGCCCGGAGCACAATTAAAGCTATAGCAGCTTTATGTAAGCGCAGATCGGGAATTACTTGGCAGTTTCTTTCCGAGCTTCCTCTTTTGATCGATTGATATACGATCGATCTGATAAATTAGACTATAAAATGATAGGCCTAGCAGTTTTGAATGCTTCCGTTGATCTCTTACTAATCAGTTTTATAGGCATTGTCAGCATTTAATCCAATTTCACAGATTGATAACGGAAAAGTACGACTAAGGTAGACAATTTCAAGATTATACCAGAGTATTCTAAAATCCATTTCATGAATACACTCACATACATACATATGTATGTATGTATAATTAGTTAGATTATATTGTTAAGAGTGGAATTAAAAAATCGTCGTAGTTAATGACCAAACATTGAAAAGATAAGGAGACAATCGTCTATTTTGATTAAGTTCATGAATCGGTGAGCCCAGATGCCGATTCCCAAACAAGTCACATTTCCCGACATTGCTATTCATATGTTTCCTTATTTCTTTGATTCATATTTACAAATTATCTTATAAATCTCTAATGAACACTTTCTGCGTATAAATTGTAGTTCTTTATTTATTTTCGCCGCGGGATCTTAAAGATTCGAATGGAAAACAGTTTCTGATTTTTCTAAAACAAAAAGTTCCTGAGTACAAATTAAAATTGAGATCCGTTCTCATATGAGTAATCCATCTCAAGTGTATGTATATGATGCATAAAGACACCTGACACCAAAGCAACAGTTATATACTCTTCGCCCAACTTGAAATACCCTTGAATTCTCAATAACAAATTGTGCGCAAATTCATCTGGCCTTACTATCCAATTGGATCGAAGCTTGAGGGATAAGCGAATATGGTATTCATCTCTATATCTGTTGCAGTAGAATGTTATAACTTAAATATGTTGCTCAATAATCGCATCGGTATAGCATGCAATATTTGAAATAAACTTGATCTGCGTAGAGTATACAGGAACCTTCATGCCAACGTTGAAGGCTCTACCTTTTGTAATAGCTGAGATCTGCGTGTTCACACAGACATATGGATCGATGCGGCTAGTGATCCTGATCGAGAATATATATACAGTGAGTCAAGTAACTCTTTATCATAACATTAACATGTGCATATGTATGTATGTATGTGTAAAGAGTTACTTGACTCACTGTTTATACTTTATAGGGTCTGCCACGCCTTCTTCTGCCTGTTATACACATTTGAAAAAAGTTAAGTGTACCCCTTTGTACCATTTTCAATGGTGCAAGGGTACTTATAACAGATTTCTGAGTACAAATTAAAGTTGACTTTACTTCCTTCCGTCTCGTTGCGTAGAGAATACCGTAAACTAGCTTAAATGTATGTATGTATGTACATACATATGTATGTATGTACATATGTATGCATGTATGTATGTATATGTATATATGTAAATAAATACAGGAATACCAATAAATGTCTCCTTACTGCTGACACGAAACCTTTCTATTTAGAACTGTGCTTCCGTAGTCCTTTCCTTTAGCAGCTTCCAGAATACCGTTATCCATTCAAGGCAGCGACTATTGCAGCGGAATTTCGACGCTTTTTCCTAGCCAAAAGCAAAAGATCATCAACCGAGGCACGGCTGGCGATGCTGCTTGGGGTGCATGCAACGCCGTCGTCGTTGTCCAATCTATTTTAAGGCTACGATTTTTCCCACTCAGTAATGTTCATAGATTCCTGCAGATGCAACCACGATGAGAGGCGCAACGAGAACTCAAGAGAGAGATTGTGCAGCTGTAAACACATGTACACACACACACACACACACACTCGAGAGTAGGTGTGCGCAGACATATGGCTGTTCCTTGGCTCTGACTGTAGGAAGAATCCCAAAATCGAAATCAGAATCGACATAGGCCGAGCAACAGTAAACTGGCGCTATTCCCTCTGCCGACGCTGCTGCTGACGGTGGCAGAGGTGATGGCAGTGGCGGCGGCGCAGCGTTGTCTCCGCGCAGCGATTCTATAAGTAGACATACATATGTATTTATGTATATTTATATGCACACACACACACACATGGTAACACATGTGCAAATGCGAGAGCGAGACCGAATGAGAACGAGAGCGTCGCTTGCTCCTCTCTCTGCCTCGCAATCTACTAAGTTAAAGCACAGCCAGCCGCAGCAGCAGCAGCAGGCAGCAACAACAACAACATCCCGATGAGCGCTGCCTAACGATCGTAGCAGAACTTGGCGCACATTGCTGCCTGTGGCTGTGGCTGTGTCTGTGTGTCGACTGTGTCTGGGTGCCCCGTTAGTATCGGCAACGGGATCGCGACGAAAAGTTCAGTTTCATTTTCGTTGGTCGCTGCTCGTCGTCGTTGTCGTCGTCTGCGTTGTAGTTGTTTAATTGTTGTAGTTGTTGTTGTTGTCTAGTCGTCTCGTTTAGCTGCTACGCTTTTTAGTTAGTTTTAAACGGACATTTTGGCACGGCATGCACACACACACACAGACGCATAAAGAGAAAGAGAGGGAGAGGTATTCAGCCAATAAGAAATCGAGCGTGCGCCGCGCGTGAGAGCGATCCAAGTGAGAGCGAGAGTAAGTGGGAGAGCCGCGCAAGGAGACCCTCTCCACAAACACACACACACTCTCTCTCACTCTGTCGGAAAATGTGCAACAAAGTGCAAGTGCAAGAACTAATCGTTGGCCAGTGCTCGTGCGTGCGTGCGTGAGTGAGCGTGTGCCGTACCGTGTTGTTGCGTGACTCTATCTACCGTTGTTGTTGTTGCTGTGCTCTTCTCGTGCTCCTCCTTCCTGCTCACACGATAGTGCCAAAAGAAACAGCAACAAAAAACAAGTACAAACAACAGCAACAGGCAAAGCCGCAGTCAGTAATACATATAGACATACATACATATGTACATGTATATATGTATACAGTAGTGTGTGTGCGTACAAATACAACTGCAGAATCGTATATAAATTTGTGCTTTACTTTTTTGTATTTTTTTTTTCCGTGTTTTCACTGTTTCTGTCACTTTATTTTCAACTGTAGCCGATGAGCCGCAGTGCGAGGCTAAAAGGTTAACTTCTAAATATTAATAGTCGTCGTCGTCGTTGCCGTTGTCGACCAAACCGTTTTGTTGACAACACAATCCACCAAAAGCAACAACAACAAGACAAGAAAGAACAACAAAAACATTGGGAGAAAAAGAACCTATGACAGTTGCGCGCGTTAGTGCACAAACACACACACACAAGCACACCCATAGACAGGCACACACAGACACAGAGAGAGGAACTTGTGCATGCATGCATATGTCATATTAACAGTGTGTACACACCACAGCACCGAAGTGCGTTATTTTTAAACGGGCTTTGCAATGCTAACGTCGCCAACAGCAGAAGAAGGAGACACGGATACCGAAGCTGCATAGAATCGTATCGTATTGGAGCGGATCACATCGCAACGCGGAGCATACCAAGTTTTCGAGAATCTCAACAGAATCTCAACGTTACGCCTTCTCAGCACAACAGCGAACGTCGACGTCGCTGTCGCTGTCGCAGTCGTCGTCGACGTTGACGCTTTTCTCTGAAAAAAGCTGCTGAGTCAAACAAATTTTCAAATGGTAAGTAAAGCACCTAGCAAAAACCAACAACAACAGCAACAATAACAACATGAAAAGCAGCAAGTGAGAGAGAGAGAGAAGGGAGAAGAGCAAAGCAGAAGCCCCAGCATGCTGACTGCCTGTCATGCACGATCGCAATGCGAGTATTCCCCCTCTCTTCCTCTCCTTCATGTTCATCTGCCATAGGATGGCAAGGCAGCTACTCAGTTTATGCAGAAGGGAAGAGAGTGGGCGAGGGCGATGGAGAGAGGGTGCTCAGCAGCTGCAATTGTGGAGCACACGAGTCTCGACTGTCCGAAAGTCCTTGTCACGTTACTTTTCGAAATATTCGATATTCTTTGAAATTAGAATATGCAGACATTTTGTTGTCAGATCATGCAATTCAAAGAATGTAATAATTAAAGTTTTCTACATATGTATGTGTACATATGTATGTACAGTATATCATTTTATGACTTTCAAAACATCACGCAACATATTCAAGTTCTTCGAACATCGGCAACTCATAACAATATTACAAACTTACATATGAAAATATATTTATATCGATTCTAAGAATTTTGCAACACAAGTTTTGGGGATCAATCAGTTGAGCCCATATGAAATTTACGACTTTTGATAAAGTTCAAGAAAAACTTACAGATTCTACCTCACAGTGAATCACAATACATCAATTTCTGATATCTTGGATCAATGATTATACAACAAAAGTCAAAGAAGTATCAAGTAGAGTATCACACGTTAGTATTTACTATTTAGAGTAGGTTTGCACCGGCTGCGGACTCTCTAGGAAGGCCAAAAGCTTTCAATTCAAAACTCAAAACAAACAAAAACGAGAACGAAGGCTACCTTCAGCATGCCGAAGGTTCTATACCCTTGCAGGTGCTTATATCCTCCGATCGTTCCTATGCTAGTGATATTTGATGGAGCAGAATGTTTTGTCTTGTTTTGATAAGTTTAGCTATCTCTAAAATCAGAACTGGTCTTCATACAATAACCTTCATATCGGCCGCATTTTCCTATGGCAGTTATACATATGTTATAGCGGTCCGATTTTGGTGAAATATTATGTGCATATTATATATACATATAAACAAAACCCGATGTTGTAAATTTGGTTGCAATATATTGACAAATTACAAAAATCGGCCGATAGTTTGTATGACAGCTTTTCGATATATCGGTCCGATCCGGCTCGTTCCGACTTATATATAGCGTGCAGCAATAAGAAGCATGTGTAGCAAGTTCAATTAAGATAGCTTTAAATCTCAGAGACTTGTTTGCATTGCAACAGACGGACAACACGGACAGGGCTAGTTCGATTCCTCTGTTGATGCTGATTCAGAATACATATGTATATTATATATGTATATATGTATATATATACTATATACTCGGAGATGTTTCCTTAGGTGCGTTGCAAACTTCGGCCAAAATTATAGCCTCTACAAGGGTTTAAGAAACAAAAGGGGAAGGCAACCTTCGGCCTACCGGAGATTTTATACCTTTGCAGGTTTTGGTCGTAATCTCCTCCGAATGTTCCTATACTAGTTATATATAATGGTACAATATTTTATATGGTTTATGTATTCGAAATCAGCTATAACAACGCAATTCGCTGGACATATACAGTAGAATCCGATTATAGCGACTTTCAAGGGACCGACGATTTTACGTCGTTATACCCGGAAGACGCACTAACAGAAAGGTGGAAAAAAAATTTTTTTGTTTATTTTATGGTTGCCATGTTCGTAATATGTTTTAACATATAACAAATTAATTTTTTAATCAAACAAAAAATTTCTTTAATTTTTTGTATTGTGGCAATTGTTGTGTGGCTCACGCAGAATTCTTTTGCCACAGTAACGTTGCGCTCACCGGCTTCCAAGCGCATTTTTCTTCGACGAAGAAGCATTTTCGTTTTAAAGACATTTTGTGTGCGCAACGCACAATGCAAAAAGCAGAAAAAACTAGAAATATAACGGGACATCTCATGGAATATAGGTATGAGGTCCTCACACGCACGCCGTAAACATTTTTGTGACGTCAGTCACTGATAGATACATACATACCAAGCTATCGAGTTTCCGTCGCAATAACCGGACTAACGCTATAAGCGGAGTCGTTATAACCGGATTCTACTGTACAAGATTTGTTTGAAAATTTTTATTTCAATCTGATTGTTCCAATGAAATCAATAGGATAAAATGAAAAGAGAGTACGTTGGTTAATGTATAACTTTGATTCGCTCTCATAAGTTGCATCAATTCGTTAAAGAATACTGCACTTTAAACAAAATCCCTCATTTCGGCCGATTGTTCCTATGCAGCTGTATGTTAAAGTGACCCGATTAAATTTAAAATCGAAATTTTTAAAATTTATATAGGAAAAGATGTTGTAAATTGAGTTGGACAGACAGACCTCCTGTTGATGGTGATTCAGATAATACTTATGTATATACTTTTCAGGGTCTGCTAAAGGTCTTCTACTTATTATTCTAATTAAATATGATGCAAACTATTCTAGAGATTACACCATTATAATGATTAATATACCATGCTATATTATCGTAATCGATTCATTTTGTTAGGAATGTCACTTTGCTTTAAATGTCACTTATTTTCCGACAGCTCGAAGAGGTTAATTGCAACTTGCAAGTGATGATGGTATACAGTATATTTAATATTCAACTGCATAAAGTAGACTCTATCCCACTCGCCTCTCACCTAATTATACTGGGCTATAAGCCACGCAATTCTCATCTCTACACATCGTAGTACACAATAGTTTAGTATTCTACATTAATCTCATGTCCCTTTTCGCAGGATACCAAGACGCCCCCGACCGTTACGAGCAGCTATCATCATCAGCGTGCGCCGCGCACCCCGGAAAGCTACTTCAATGTGCCGGAGTCTGTGGCGTTGCTGAATATCGTCAAGTCGGAGCGCATACAGAGCGCCTTCCAATCGAATCGCAAGAATCATGCGAGCGTGTGGGAGATGGTTGCGGAAGTGCTGAACCGGTTCAGTCCGAGGAAACGCACTGCGAAACAGTGTTGCAATCGCTATGAGAATCTCAAGAAGATCTACACTCAGCTCAAGAAGAATCCCGAGCGACATGTGCGACGCAACTGGCCCTACATGTTCCTCTTCAAGGAGATCGAGGAGCAGCGCGGCGAATGCTGGGGATCGAATGGGAAACGTCTTGCGCTGACATCGAAGAATCACAACGAATTGTCCTACTATCATCGTCGGCGGCAGGCCGCTGAGTTGGGTGTGCTGCTGAACAAGGATAACCTGACGCCGCATCAGCAGAATTTCCTCATGAGCCACGCCCACTCGACAGACTCCTCGCAGAGTGGGGCAAGTAAATTGGAACGATTTATGCCAAATCACTTTGTCGAGACGCAGCTGACCGAGGGACCCACTGTCGGTGGAGTGCCCGGACTGCCCATAGGCGGCTTCGATGATAATCCTCTCCAGCTGCAGGTGGCCGGCGCTGTGGCAGCCGCAGCAGCGGCTGTTGCTGCCCAGCTGCGGCACGAGCCTCAGCTGCAGGGCAACAACAACAACGGCAACGTGGAGGACACGTCGCAACACAATCACAACCACAATCACAATCACAACCACAATCACAGTCTAAGCCACAGTCTAAGCCACAATCTCAGCCACAATCTCAGCCACAATCTCAGCCACAATCTGAGCCGTAATCTCAACCACAATTTGAATCACAATGCGTCATTTAAGGATCACGAGCCGCCCGAGACGTCGCCCGGCGCCGACTTCAACAAGGAATGCAACGGACCACTCAACTTGCACCACAACAGCAGCAACACGACCAACGACAACAACATCTCCATGAAGTAAGTTTGCAGATCACACTGCGAGAAAATGTTAGCAAAGCACTCGAAATTAAAATCAAATAGGTTAGGTTGAGATAGGTCTCAATAATATGGATTATTCGAGTATTCTACTTACGAATTGAGGTTTCATTAGGATTGAAATATCAAGTTGTAGATTATTGAGGTCTACTAAGTAGAAATCAATATTTTGAAGGATACATTCGATGCTAACAACGTGAGAATACCAGTACTAGATTTTTATATTATATCTAAACAATAGTTACAGTCCCAAGTTAGGTAAAGCCGAGAAAACTTGGTCAAAGTGCCATAAACTCGATCTATATAAATGCATATATACATCTATAAATATGTAATGGAGTATTCCAAAGTAGTTTTATATATATATGATATATTCCATTGACATATTCAAAATAACTGAGGGTCGTTTAATAACTATGTAGATTATTTGAAATACATTATTATATATTATATCGTAAAACTATAGTAAGAATAGTTCAAAAAGTAGCTACAAATATTGGGTTGACCGAGAAGAGAAATCAAGATCCGTATTCCAGAAAAACAAACATATGTGGTAGTATGTGTCTTTATAACATAGTCAGCTCGTTGAAGTGTGCCTATTAATTTGAATCATGAGTGTATATCACATAAGAACTCGTACTGAGATCAGATATTATAAGGCATCATACTCTAACCGCATTTCTTATAGGTCTGAGCCGCTCTCCGAGGGTGAATTCAATCCGGACGACATTCAGCTCATGCAGACCAACTATAATGGGTGAGTCTAGACATAAAATAGAAAGAGTATTGATAATCATATTGATTGCTACGTCCACACAGCGCTCAGAACTTTTACACGCCCAGCATAGATCCGAACATCCTGCATCCGGATGTGATTGTGGATACGGATAATCTCTCTGATTGCAGCTCAACTGGATCGCTTCATAGCGGCAAACGCAAGCTGTCCACCTCGACGGATGGCGATAGCACCAACTACGAGCTGATCGAGTATCTAAAGCGCCGTGAGAAACGCGACGAGGAGCTGCTCAAGCGCATGGATGCACGCGAGGAACGCCTGATGACTCTACTCGAGCGGGCGGTTACGGCCTTCGAGACGCTAGCCGCCGGCAAGGCGGCAACTGTGAGTTCGTCGTCATCGTCTTCGACAACGGAAGCGACATCGTCATCGACTGCAACTGCAACTACGCCGGCAGCGGCAAGCATTGGGTCCACAGACACATCCGAGACAGCAGCAGCAGCAGCAGCGACGCCACCGCCTCCACTGCCGTCACAGACGGAACTTATCTCGTTACCAGCTCCAGCTTCAGAGCTGCCTCTGCCTTTGCCGCTGTCTTTGCCTGTCGTTGCAGTTGAGGAAGCCATCGTTGTGGTGCCCGATGAGGAGGTGCCCGAGCAGACGTAGAGTAGAGAGGAAGGAAATCAATACACACACAATAAATACACACAGTGCCAAAGACGAGACATGTCTCGAGTCTACATGAGATTGCAATGATTACTTAATAGCTCACGTGCTTAAGATTAGCATACGGAACCCACATAAAAAGGGAAGAGTAAACATAACTAATGCGGGTCTGTTTCTAAACATGATTTCGAACTCGTTATAAGAAAGCAATATTCAATTTCTTTCCCTTCGATTATCGTGAAATCGCAGCGGAATTCAAATTCGAAACACCTCGATATAACGAGATTATCGTCTCAAGTTGGATTCTGTGCCAGCAATAACTTAATTTACACACGCACACACACATAGGTTAAGGTTTTGTTATCGTACTATCGATCCGTTAGTTACGCCGCAGAACTCAAAAACCGCTAATCATCAGCTATTTACAAGTATGTTTACCGTTTAGTTAACTCCCAACTATAGTGGCTCCCCAAACTTAACATCTACATCTACATACAAGTATATCAATTTTTTGTTTAAACGTAATTGATTTTTTATAAAATTGATTTTTTTTTCATCAAAATTATATTCGAATTAAGTTGGAGCTAAAATGGGGCTCAAATGCATTTGTGCAGGAACATATTATTATTATATGTATATGTATATTATGTATACATCTTTTTTTAATTAGGTAAATACACAAAAGCAATTGCAAAAACATGTTATTTCTTGTTTTGTTTGTTTACAAGTCCATTTTCAGGATATAAGTGCGATGTTTCGATTAATCGGTCACGTTCAGCAGTCACAACACTGTATTGGGAAGGCCAATCAACATATCGATAAGTGCATGCATTCGATATACATTTTAGTCTCTGCTGCACTGTCCTCATTATTGTAACTACTATTGGCCCCATGACTAAAGTCCCCTATTCCTTATCCCGTTTACTGTTCCCAAAACGTTTCCCCATACTGTTCAATAAACTATATATATTTCTCCTTGTATTTACTGTACCATATCTGCAAGTGTTCACTGTATGTATTGTTTCTGGGTTCATACCCAGTAGTGTTTCTAATACTGTTCCCTATATTGTTATTGGTACTGTTCCAGTACATACTGTTTCTCCTACTGTTCTCTCTTATGTTTCTGATGCTGTTACCTGTAGGGTCCTGGTACTGTACCCTGTACCCATCCCTACACTGTTAATTGCACTGTTTTCTCTACTGTTACTCCTACTGTTGCCTGTCCCCTGTGCACAGTCATGTGCGAAGTTTAAATAAGTGTTGCCAACTGAAATTTAGTGAAATATCGCAATGTCGATAGTTGCCAGAGTCCATCATCGATTTTTATCGATCTGCATAAGAGTATGCTACACATTTAATAAGAAGGACAATTCATGCATATTTTATTTTTTATTTGTGTTTTTCTTGCCAATCTTTTTGGTGGGCAATTTTTTTTGACTTTTTGCAATCTTCTTGGTTATAAGCAGCTTCAGACGCTTCTTGACCTCATCATAATTCTCATTCTCTAGCTCCGGTTTGCTAGACTTGAACAGCTTGGCGCCCTCTGCAAAGAATGTAAATACTCATTAGAAGACTTTCTATATATGCAACAGAGGTTCCACTAATAATACCTTTCAGCCTTGGATCGTTTTTGGGAATGAAGAAGGATTCCGTGAAGACCAACTTCTTCTTTTGCTGCTGTTTACCCTTCCTCTGGGCAGGCGCCTCGTTCTCTTTGGCTGCCGTTTCCTTCTCCGTCTGCGTGTCCGTCTTCGCCTCTGGTAGCTCTGCCTCCTCCTCGCTGTCGGATGAATCATAGCTGAAGGGATTCACCGAGCCCAGTCCGAGTTTGTTGGATTTGTTCACCAATACCTTCTCGTGACTCAGTTTCTCCAACTGATCCTTACGCTCGGCCATTGCCTCGTCGTGGCTGCTGCCAAACATGTCCAGCAAACTGAATCCCTCGCCGCGCATCTTCAACGACTCCTTCAGTGTGTCCGTAACCACATAGAAGGCGCTCTGCGACACGGGCGCACTCTGTGTGCCCTCCGCTGGCTCCTGCTCCAGTTGCCTGCTGCTCTTATCCTTGTCATGCTTGCCATCCTTGCTGGTACTGGTGGGCTTGGTGCGTACCAACTTCTGGTGTTCCTCCTTCGCTGGATCGAAACGCAGCATCTTCTTGTTCTTTGAACCTTTGGCGCCGGGTGTATTCGCTGTGTCGATTTTGCGCCCAATGACCTGTTCCAGAATGCCCATCTGCCAGTTGCGTTCGCTGACTTCTCCAGCCCGCTCGGACTGCTGAGCCGCGTCCTGCTCCTCCCTATCTTCGTCGCCATCCTCGCCCTCCTCGTCGCCCACAAAGTTTGCCGTAATACGGAAACGAGGATCCAGACTCTGTTTGCTTTGCATCTCTACAAGGCGTTCGCCCTTCTTGCCACTGTACTGCGGAAGCACCACATCTTGCTCCTCATCCTCGTCCTCATCGTCGTCAAATAGATCCATCTTTGTCTGTTGCTTCTTCTTTGCTTGTGGCTTCTCGTCCTCCTCCTCCTCGGCATCACTAAACTTAATCCGCTTGGCCTGACCACCTGACTCCATGGCGGACAAGGCGCTCTGTATGGCCAATTTCTTCTGCTGATGCTGCTGCTTCATCTTATTGAGAGACTCCTTGCGCTTCTGGTCCGCTATGGTAGCCTTTGCATCCAGAGTCTGGTTCGCCTTAGGTTGCTTGTGCTGTTCAATGATGTGCAGTGGCTTCACATCGTGCTCCTGTTGGATGACGATCTGCAGGGGGAAAGCAAAGACAAAGGGAGTTAGTATACAAACAATAGCAGATACCATTAGCTGGGTGCCATTTCTACCTTGCCGTTGTGTATGGAATTGGCTGCACGTTTCTTGGTTATCATCAGCTCTGGTGCAATCTCATCGTCCTGGATTTCCTCTCCTTCTCCAAAGACACGTCGTTTGTTCTGCGTGTTCTGCGCCAACAGGCGGGAACTGGGCTGTTCGCTGTACTCATTGCCATCGCCCTGTGATTGCTGACTCTGTTGTCCCTCGTCCCGCTCGCGTTTCAGACGGTCCAGAAAGGATTCCTTGGCCAGCGACACCCTCAGCTTGGCGCCGTGCAGCTTCTGCCAGTTGAGCTCGTTCATACCTGGCAGAGATTCAAAGCATGATGAATTAAATATACATAAAGAGATGTAGTTCGTGGTACTTACAGTACTGTGCATCCTCTGTGTAGACAGTGACGAAGGCGATTACCTTCGCCTGCGTTTGGCCGGAGTCAACAAACTGCTCTTTTGTTTTGAGTTCCACCCGCTCCACATCGCCATAGTCCTGGAAAAGGGTGCGCAGATCGTGCTCCGTTGTACGCTGCGGCAAGTCGGAAAGGAAGAATCGTGTGCTGCCCATATTTTATTGATGATTTTTCAATATTAATTCAAATAAACCAACTGGGCGCACGTGTGCCAGCTAAATAAAAACAACAACAGCAACAGTGCAACAGCGGGCGAAGGACAGTGTTGAACAACACCCAATCGCACAGAGGTCGCAGCTCAATTTATATCGATACTTATTCTGTGGAGTCACAAATTACTGCAAGCAAATTATTTAAAAATTATCGACTTCAAATATTAATGTGTATAAATAAAATAAATTAATGTTAAGTGCACAAATTTAACATGTTAACCATCAATTCCCTCTAATTGAAATTAAATTGACCATTTTGTTGCAAGAATGAAGGAGACAACAAAGTTTTGGTTTAGTTTTTAATCGAACGAACTTATAAGCTACAGATATACATAAATACATAGTTATGTATGCATGCTGTATATAGCTGTAGACCTAGCAAGTATTTAGCAATGTAGACATAATAACAATTATAACAGGACTAATTTTGTGTACCGCCGATACTGACTGGCGCCTTGGGCTGATCCTTCTGCTTGAGGCTCTTCTCGAAGCGCTCGAATTCCTTATTTGCCATCTTGTCGGCATCGTCGAAGACCTGCTCGACAGACTCGACCTCTGGGATGTAGAACTGCAGCATGTTCTGTACACCGTTCTTCAGTGTGACGATCGAGCTGGGGCAGGACGAGCACGAGCCTTGCATCTTCAACTTGACAATGCCGTTTTCGAAGCCCATGAAGACGATATCACCGCCATCCTCCTGCACAGTGGGCCGTATGCGCGTGTCGAGCAGCTCCTTGATCATCATGACAGTTTCATCATCGTCTTCCAGAATTTCAGTATCTGCATTGGGTCGTGCCTCGTGCAGAAGCGGCAGGCCGCTGGCAAAGAAGTCCATAACGACAGCAAAGACTTCCGGCTTTATGAGGCCCCACTCAGCGCTCTCTTCCTTCGAAATGGTAATGAAATCGGCACCAAAGAACACGGCACGCACTCCCTCCACACGGAACAGCAACTTGGCTATAAGGCAGACAGTGTCTATGTCAACTCGGTTAACTCAGTTGGAATCTCAAAGGAAGCTCACCCAACGGACTGCAGTGCGCCGCCATAGCGGTAGGAAAGTCATATGTATTTCCCTTGCCCAGCACCTCCACGCCCGGCAAGAATTTCAAGCTATCGGGATTCGGGGTGTCTTGTGTCTGAATAAACATGCTCCGCTTCGGGAATTGTCCCAAAAGCAGCGCTGATGGTTTGGCTAGACCCGCCGTAGCCGGTGCTCCAAACGTGCTGCGCCCTGCACTTGCAGTCGTCGCCAAAGGCGACAGAGCCATGTGCATGTAGTCCCTGGCAGCAGCATGCTGGCAACTGATTACGCAAAATATTAGTATATATAAGTTCGATCAGAGAGGAATCTGTATTTATCCTCACTCACATTTGATTTGCACCAAGTCGTGTATTACGCAAAGTGCTTTTTGCAGCGTATGAAATTAATTTTGACATTGCGTATGTAATATTTTGTTGTAATCGATGTATATACAAACAATCAACCAGCTGTTGGGTCTGGTGTTGCCAGACAGTTGAAATCGATATACCAAACGATAACAGAGCTGTTCCGATATATTGCTCATACGGAACAGCCGCATGAACCTAAACGATTTCCCGCCTGATTTTCAACAAAAAAAGAGATCCAAATATGGTTTTTTATTTTGTGTTTAGCATGCTTTAATGATAGATATAATATTTATTTAGGGGCTTTGTATAGTTATATGTTTGTTATGGTAGAATATTGAATTCCCTTGAAAATGAATTTACTTGAAATCGAATATTAGTACTCCTCACATGTAAAATTTGTATCGAACAGAGTGTTGCACACATTGACCGCGACGTTCCGGCGAGCTATCTTCTTGGAGCGACCGTTGGCCATGAACTCCTGGTTGTCCACAATGACGCCCAGACGCTGCATGACATTGGGCTTCTCTCCAATGCTGCCATGATCAACATATGAAAGTCCTGGACGCATCTGTAAGTGAGGAATAAAACTATATATATTAGTATCCACCTATGGAGATGGAGGAACTCTCCCCCATATTGCAGTTGTACTTACCACGCATAGCAAGGTGGCCGGATGCATTGTCTCCCAGTTGGGTGGAAGCTCGGTGCGTACTGGCGGCTTCTTTGGCTCCTTTGGCGCGACAGTCGAGGAGGGTGATGGAAACTGTTCGCCCGATGGCGGCACAGCATTGGACGATGGATGCATTTCGGGCACATTATATCCCTCCCGCTCCCACTCGGCGAACAGTTTGTAGATGGCAAATGAGGCCAGGTTCAACATGGGCACATCATCTTCGGGTGCATCGGAATTCTCCCCCTCATTGCCCTCGATTGGGTCGGCGTTGATTGGTTCAGTGGATTTCTGCATCTTCTTTGGCTTTGGCGCCATCTTGGCTATAATGTAATCGCGCAGTGCCTTCTCACAGGCCAGATTCTTGGCGGCCATCTTCGACTGGCCCTTGCCCTCATACTGATTTGAGTTAACGGTTACAATGGCTGTGAAGCCACCATCCGGATTGCTGTTAATTGTGAAATCGCTTATGTTGATACCCTTCACCTCGTTGAGAGCCATCAACGCATTCTTGGGCAGCATCGACTTGCGCAGTTGGCGGTTCTGTCGCAACTTCTTATCGCGTGTTCGCTCTAAACGGAATGAGTTCATTTACTTTATTAAAATTGATCCAATTTGGGGATGTGATCTTTATAGAGACTACTACTAACCCGAAGACTTCTTGCGCTTCTGGAAGATCTTTTTGAATGGTATTTTGCCTCCGTTGAGGCTCCCATCCTCGTCGTTCTTCAACGAAGTGTCGCCACTGGTCTCCTCTTCAGCAACATCATCATCGATGCCAATCACTTCGTTCTTTAGGTTTGGAGGTCCCTCAAAGGCGGCATCAGCCGGTTGCGTCGGTGTCACAGCTGCAACCACTGGCTGCGCCGCTTGCTGCACCGGAGTTACATTTGGATTCTAAACAAGAAAATCGATTATTAGCAATGGTAGTAATTACAAAATATTAAACAATTTTGAACCTAAGCTAATTAACTAACGGAATCCGCCTTGCTTTTGCTTATTTCCCAATTCATTTTATGTATTTTTTTAAATAATAAATTTACTTTAGTTTTTTAATTGGTTCTGGAGTTGTTCGTTTTGGAATTTCAAAAATCAAAATAGAAAACTCTTGCAAATTCGAATTTGAAGTTAGCAGTATTTATAATTAGAAAATGTATATGTAAATTAGCAATAATAATAGCAATAATATGTAACGGGTTCCGGGATTAAACTTAGGGTACAACAACAGGCGGAACTGTGTTATCGTGTATCGATATGCCTGTGCTGGTGTTTGTTTTTGTTGTTGCATATACATAGTATGTACCAATCTCGAAGTCGATGTCTTACATGCCATTCAAGGGGTCTACTATCGGCGTGAGCGTAGGCCTATATAGATCGCAGCACGTGTGCCACGTGTGCCGGCGGCTCTACTAAAAACTATAGTTCAGGAATAGCCATGACCACTCCTACGACCCAAAGTGCCCAAACGATTCCAACGCCAATGGAAACCATTTGCCGCCAACCATGCGATGGTTTACATTCATTTTACGAAACGCTGTCCTGCCGCCCATTCCTTGCCCCGCCCCACCCTGCCCTGGGCTGGACGGCTGAACACTGCGATCATTCGATCGCATCGAAATGAATTTGCGTTGTGTGGCGTCTCGTTTGGGTACTCAAGTGAAGTAAATGAGCATCGCTATCTAACACAAAACTAATAATTTTAGTTACAATTTCGGTCGAATCGATTTCCAGTAGCCACAAAAGTAAACAAAATCGCAAGTCCAGCTTGTTATCGATAAGTGCTGGCAAACTCCTCATTTTAATTATCCACAGCCTCAATGCTTTCCAAAGCCGTTGTGTGCGTGTGTCTGTGTGTGTGTGTGTGGAAGTGTTAGAGAGAGAGAGAGAAACGGCGAAATGGGAGATACATAAGTGGACAACGCTAGGCACTTGCGATTAAGGCACTTCTAATGGCTATTGCAAATAAATTCACAATTGGCTTGAGACACACATTTTCAAATTTGTGCTCTGTAAATTATATAAATAAAAATAGAATTACTGTTATTGCAGAGAAGTTGTAGTTGTACGTACATACATACGAATTAGGTTTACAAATGGGATACGTATGCATGTATGTATGTACGTCATACACATATGTATATATGTATGTACGTATGTTTGTATGTATGTTTAGTCTAATGTATGTGTGTATGTATGTGTTATGTTGGTGACTTTTATGAATTTAGTGTGTGTGTATAACCGTATTGATTGAATCTGCATACTGCGAGGCATACACACACGCACAGCAACATATCTATGTACATACATACATTTGCATGTATTTATGTTCGCATGTATGTCAAAGTGCCAAGTGAAATGCAACATCGATATTAATCAGTGTGTGCATACACACGCACATACAGTGTATTGTACATCATTCATATCTATCATACTAATTATACCGCAGCAGACTTTTCCCATACCAGTTTGATTTAATTCGCTGTCAATACATACATAAGTATGTATACGTACACATGTACATATATACATACATATAATTGCACCACAAATCGAAACGGTATGAAATTATTAATTGGATGCTGATCATAAATCAATGAGTAATGCAATCGACATTTACACTTATGTATGTATGTATGTTTTTATACGCATTTATTAGTAAAAAAAAACAACAGCAAACTTACATAAACTCCTCCAGACACAAATTGTTTGTTACCGATATTTCTGCGAGCTCGATTCATTTTTGTTAATTTCACAAGTTTGCTTTATTTGCAGACAACAAGATTCGGTAAGTTCCTTTTGATTACTGTGTGTGGTTGTCGATTTTGAAAACCCAATACAGAAAAATATCAAAAACACAAAATATACTGAATCGTACCAAGATATATCGATAACAGATAGAATGTGTATCGGTTAAAAAAAACAACACTTCATATATAAATAATAATAATAATAATATAATACTACTTTGTATTTTAACACAATCTTTGTTTATTTTTAACGATATGTTTTACAGTCATAATTATTATAATTAAAAGGTCTCTTATAACATATATCAGTTTTAGTAAGCGATAGTTAGAGGTGCAGTATATTTTTCGTGATTTCTTCAGTAGGTTGAGCTGTTCACACTCAATTTGGCATTCTGACAACCCAGTTTAATGGGAAGTTTATTGTATGTTTCATGTTTATTATGGAGAATAACACAGATCAGCAAGGCTACGAGACAACAGTTAAAAACGAGGACGATGACAATGAGGTCACACCGTTGCGAGACAATGAGACTACACCCTTGTGCGACGATCAGAATGCACCCGAGTGCAACGAGCGAGCACTCTCACCGGAGCGGACCGCCGGTATTCCTTCAGGTGCCACCGGATGGGATTCAGATACTGAGGATCAGCATGCAGTGACAATGCCAACGCCTCCATCCCCGCCTCCATTTAATTTAATCAGGATTAAAAAAAGAAGTCCAAGCTCTGATGAGGAATTGCCTCCGCTTAGATTAGGTCCAGCCGACTCCCAGCGAACGGATGTGGGAACGTCAATGGGATCGGAGCCAAAAAACAATCAGTTGACGGATGAACAACATGATACTAATTTACTGCCGGTTTTCAAGAAGGATGAACGGCCCGAACTACCCTTGGGGTTCCTTGACGCATTTTCCGAAGCGGATTTTGAGGTGGCTGGCGAACAATCCAAAAGAAACGAGATGGAAGACATGAATCTGGATGAGCTAGTCAATGAGGAGGATAACGAGTATAGCCAAATGAATTTGGAAGATCTGACCCATAGACGTAAGGAACTTAAAAAGGAGGTGCAGAAGGGTTCATCGGGAAAGAAGAAAAAGAAGCACAAAAACAAACACAAACACAACCCCGAAGCGGTGGGCAGGAAACGACATAGAAGCTTTAGTCGTAGTCAGAGCCCCCCTCACCCTAAGGAGTCACGGATTGAGGGCACCTCCAGGCACAATGGCAACATACCGGATGTAAAACCAACTCCCCTCGAGCTTGGTTTTGTGCCGGTGCAGGATTGCGAGATGCAAGTGAAGGTTATCAACATAAGGAAGCTACTACCAGATGCCCAAGCAGATGCTCCACCACCGAGTATAAGGGAGAAGCGCCGCTTGGCAGTGGAGCGCGTCAAGACGGTGCTAAGCTTGCTAAAGCTCAAAGCCTCCAAGGCGCCGGAAACGGAGTTCCTGGTCGTGGACACGATTCGACAGTTGCCCCGCGACGCGTCCTTCATGAGTTGCTCCATATTCGAGAATACCTCGCCGTTGTGCAATAATTTCAACGTCAGGTACAAGTTCAACTCGACAAGCGCATCCAACATCAACATTACCAAATGGGGCTTGGAGCCAATGCCGCAAGTGACCACTGAACTGTTGCGCCTCACGGGAATCGATGTGGCGCGCCTGATGGAGCTGAAGCAGAACTCGAAGATGCCGTTGCAGAAACTGCGACTCAAGGAGCAGGCCGAGCAGGCAGCCAATCAGGCTGTGGACGAGACAATTTTCACAGGGCTGTACAGCAGCGTCTCCACCCAAACGGACGGGCGCATTGGCCAGAATACACGCGACGTTGGTGTCCAGGCCATGCCCGTGTCCTCCTCGCTCCAGCAGGGCATTTTCTGGCTGGACTCGCGATTCAGCGAGACCGAATTGTCCCAGCAGCACGCCAATGTCATGCTGGCCCTCAAGGAACTTTGCGCCTCAGCTCCGCGGTCGACCTACTGGGCCGATGAGCTCTTCAAGGCCCTTCGGCCAGCCTTGGCCATCAAACGAGCCGAGGTGAAGACGGCAAGCAACTAATGGAATCTAAGAACCAAATTTTGATATAATCATCATTAGTTTTAAGTGATCTAAGGTTATATATTATATTACTGTGCCTTGATCCGCTATTAGCTATATTTATATATATATATAAATGAATGTTTGTTTGCAATTTATAGGCGCCTAAAGATCAGGATAGATTTTCATGAATCCTTTACTCAACATTTCTCTGTTTCTGTCAACTCATCACGATCCCCACATGTGTATTGCAGAAGAACAAATAATGCATCAGGCTACCCATGATTTGCCCATCATAATTCGAACTTTTTGATCGTAATTTGATGCGAGAAACACTTTGATGCTGACAATCTGGCGACATCTGTACAGACAAATCTTCTGCAGTTGGTTCCAGAAGAACGCATTGCATATGACAAAATTATGCATGTAATCACAGGAGAAAAGGATGGACTGTTTTTCATAGATGCGCCCTGTGGTGCAGGCATGACGGAAGACGGCAAGACGGAGGTCTTTGCGTCATTTTGGTACTGCGGCAACTCTTTGGATGGTGGCTGACCAGCGCATTCACTTGTATTTGCGAAGCACCAAGGACTTTAGATGCAACATGGAATGGCAAATGTACTCCAAACGTGTCAAATTATCATATGACTATGTTGGGAGGACTATTAACAAAGCAAGCACAAGGATAATCGTTGCAAGTACACATATGTGGATTAAATTCGAAGGTTCCATGCCTCTCACACGCGCCAGATGGACAGACATTGTGTATCCGATAGGACTCCAATGAAGTGGTTTAAGTAGTAGCGAAGCACGGCAGATTAGCTATAAATGGATAAAAATACAAGGATAGTGTTGACCATGATAAAGATATTTGAAGTTATGCGGTGTTATTCATTTCATGACTTTAGTGACAGTCCATCACGGACTGTCCATTAGGTTTATACATTTATGGTATGTTCCTTGAGCTAGAGGCGGGCAGCTATGCTGTCAGAGACTCCGGCATCGGAGCGACCTCTTTGTGTTTTTACTTATGTATGTATGTGTGTATATGTTTGGTCGCGAGAGAGAGAGAGAGTCACACAGTTTATACAAAATATGCTGACACTCCACTTGACCACTTCATATGGGATCATATTGCCTCCATTCACTTATGCTTAAGTTTTGTGATACAAACACTGCAACAAAGTGTTACAGTGGGTATATAGAGTGCTACATATGTATATGCGCATACCACAATAGTTTTCTCAGGCTCGTGCAGGGTGTGTGGTGTACAAGGGCCCCCGAATGCTAGGGGGCCCCAACTGCCGACAAAAACAATTAAATTCCAAGTTGCAATGGCATTTATTTGAATAATTTAATTTCATTAATTTAAGAAATTGTGTTTACGAGGTCGTTTGATAAGTCCGTGACTTTTTGAATAAAATATATTTTTTTCGTCAAAGAAGCGTTTTATTTCTCAACATAATCTCCTTTTAGCTCTATACATTTAGTCCAGCGTTTTTCCAATTTTTTTATTCCTTCCAAATAATAGGTTTTCTCAAGGCCCTCAAAATAGTCGTTTGTTTCTGTGATGACCTCTTCATTTGACCCGAATCTCTTACCGCCGAGCCATTTCTTCATGTTTGGAAACAAAAAATAGTCACAGGGGGCTAAATCTGGAGAATATGCTGGATGGGGTAGCAGTTCGTAGCCCAATTTATGAAATTTTGCCATGCTGACTACACACGTGTGCACCCGTGCATTGTCCTGATGGAACAGCACTTTTTTTTCGCCAAATGCGGTCGTTTCTGCTTCAAATCAATATCGAATCTGTCCAAAAGCTCTGAATAATATTCGCCGGTGATCGTTTTACCCTTTTCAAGGTAATCGATGTGAATGATACCTTGTGCATCCCAAAAAACTGTGGCCATGACCTTGTTGGCCGACAGACCCACCTTGGCCTTCTTTGGTGCACGTTCACCCGGAGAAACCCACTGTCTTGATTGTTCTTTGGTCTCTGGTGTGGTGTGGTGGATCCATGTTTTGTCTACGGTAACGAAACGGCGCAAAAATTCGTTTGGATTGCGGTTGAACATCGCCAAACACTCCTTTGAAATGGTCACACGGTTGCGCTTATGGTCGTGTGTGAGCAATCGCGGCACCCATTGCGCGGAAAGCTTTTTCATGTCCAAATATTCATGTAAAATGTGATGTACCCGTTCAGTTGAGATGCCTACAGCCTCAGCTACCTCACGCACTTTCATTCTCCGATCATCCAATATCATTCCATGGATTTTGTCGACGATTTCTGGCATGACGACCTCTTTTGGGCGACCTGAACGTTCGGCATCACTTGTACTGGTACGACCACAACGGAACTCAGTAAACCATTTCTTAACCATTGAAATTGATGGTGCAGAGTCCCCATAATATTTATCAAGTCTTTCCTTGGTTTCGGTGATGGATTTTTTACGCAAAAAATAATGCTTAATTAGCACACGAAATTCACTTTTTTCCATTTTCGTTAAAATTCACGAGATCGTCTGCTTTCAATGCCTATAAAACGCAAACTAAGAAACGCAGCTTTCTCAAAATTTTACAGTCAGCTGTTAATCGATAACTGCTGACAGGAGCAGTGTTGTATTTAGAGCAGGTGCGCGGCAAATACAAAAAGTCACGGACTTATCAAACGACCGTTTGTTAAAAATATCCTGTTCTAACACTTTTAATTTATTTAATATAATTTAAAGTCGACTTAATGCAGACTGAATTAGAAATAAGATATTAATACAATGAATTATTTAAAAAAAAATCAATTTAAAATAATTAAGCGTAAAGTTGAAATTAAAGAAATGTTAAGTTAAGTAAATTTAAAATTAATTTAATCTGGAATAAACAAAGATAAAACCAATCCAACATTTGTTGCAGAGAAATCCCCAATCAGATCAGAAGAGTTAATAGTTGTTAATTAAAAACGTCCGAGGGGCAATGTCCTAAACATTTTTAAGTTTCAGACTTTTATTTAAGTAAGGTAACTAACTACACTTAAGGCCCCCGAGATATTTTGCACAAGGGCCCCCGAGACCGTCGCTATCGCCCTGAGTTTTCTGCTCGTTTTCGTATACACTGACATACTGTAAAGTTAGATTATCAAGGGAGTACATACATAGCTGCCTCCTTCGTATATTTTCTTCCTTTTTCGATTGATATTGAAATTATTCTTATATTTAGGCAGAAGCTTCTGGTTTTATATATATATATGTATATACCTTAGTAATTTTGTGCAAATGTATGTAACAGGTGGAAGGAGTCGTAGGAGACCCCATAAAGTATATGAATGTCTGTTTGAACAGGTTCTGTCCGTTTTCTTCACTTTTCTATTGGTCGCTATAAAGCGGGTTAGCGAAAAAACCGTTTGGAAATGTAAACAGACTATCGGGTAAACAACACTTATATTTATCGATGACTCAATTTGAAAAGATTCAAAATGAGCGGCACTTAACAACACTTGGCACGTGTCTGTCGGCACTTGGCCACACTGTCGCTTCCACGTAGAAAACAAACGGACGACATTGTCGACGTGCAAAGTGGAACTACTAAATATTTAAAACACGACGCGATGCAATAAAGCAAGTGCAAAATAATCGACCAGCTGACTGGCAGGCGCACAGGAATAGACACTGGAGGCGCTGACACTGACATAGAGAGAAAAAGAATCGGCAAAAACATTGGAAACATGCTGGGCGGCAAGCGGACTGGATCGCGTCATGTTGCCGTCGTACTGCTGATGTGCCTCTTCTGGTACATCATCTCGTCCAGCAACAATGTCATTGGCAAAATGGTACTCAACGAGTTCCCCTTCCCAATGACTGTCACCCTGGTCCAACTGTGCAGCATCACATTGTACAGCGGGCCCTTCTTCAATTTGTGGCGCATCCGAAAGTACCAGGAAATACCGCGCTCCTACTACATGCGTCTCATCGTTCCTCTGGCCATTGGCAAGCTGCTGGCCTCGGTGACATCGCACATATCGCTATGGAAGGTGCCCGTCTCCTATGCGCACACTGGTGAGTAGACTAAGCCCCCTTGGAGACCTCGTCTGCTCAACGAGTGAATCGCGCGGGTGACTCCTCTCTGCCTACGTCATCGATAGCCGTATTAATCATGCCCGCGCCCGCTCCCGCCTCTCGCTCTTCTTGCAGTCAAAGCCACAATGCCGCTATTTACCGTCGTCCTGACGCGCGTCTTCTTTGGCGAGAAACAGCCCACACTCGTGTACCTGAGCCTGCTGCCGATCATAACTGGCGTGGCGATAGCGACAGTGACGGAAATCTCATTCGACATGCTTGGCCTGATCAGCGCCCTCATCTCCACCATGGGCTTCTCCATGCAGAACATCATCTCCAAGAAGGTGAGTGTGTTCCCCAAGTTATCTCCTTAGCAATCTAACCTTTTTAATCCCCGCCTCTGGCCCTGCAGGTGCTCAAGGATACGGGCATACATCATCTGCGCCTGCTGCATCTGCTTGGCAAGCTCTCGCTGTTCATTTTCCTGCCCCTCTGGCTGTACATGGACAGCTTAGCTGTGTTCCGTCATACGGCAATTGTAAGTCCACGTGAGATTATCTCAAGATGATTTTGTGCGGAAAGTAATCTCTGCCATGTTTCGGTTTTGTTGCAGAAAAACCTTGACTATCGCGTCATTGCGCTGCTCTTCACCGACGGCGTCCTCAACTGGATGCAGAACATCATCGCGTTCAGCGTGCTCTCGCTAGTGACGCCTCTCACCTACGCCGTGGCCAGCGCCTCGAAACGCATCTTCGTGATCGCCGTCTCGCTTGTGATACTGGGCAACCCAGTCACGTGGGTAAACTGCCTGGGCATGTCGCTGGCCATCGTCGGGGTGCTCTGCTACAATCGGGCCAAGCAGATCACCAAGGGCCGCGACGGGCTGCCGACAGTGTCGAAGAGCAATCATATTAAGTACACCCCACTGCAGCAGCACAAAGATGATGCCTCCTCCTCCTATTATCGCAGCCCCACGATGATGACGAATGGAAATCTGACAATGGGAAATGGTCTGCACAAGATGCAGACGGCGCGGAGTGGGCATGGAGCAGGAGCTGCCACTCTCACAATGCCCACCCACACGATGGGGATGGGAAACATGGGCAACAGCCTGCTGGCGAATGGCAGCGGGATGCCAAGCAGCGGATCGACACGCCTGCTCTTTGTTTAGTTTTGTAATTAGAGAAATTGTATTAGTTGTCTGTCTCCTATCAATCCACCCCCCCTCCCCTCCCCCTCTAACTACCCCTTCCCCTACTTGTTGCCCGTCGGCCTCATCTATTAAGATAACGATCTGCGTTATCAGAACCGACAAGAAGTTTACAGCAGAATAGTATTTCCTCCAGTCTACAATATTGAGCTGCTCTCTCTCCCTCGCACACTACCTCTCCCTATCTCCCTTCGTTTGTGTCCTTGTCTATTTTATGTTGTTCTTCTTTGTGTTCCGTCTCCGTCTTCTTTTCCCACCATGCCTTGTCGTAAATTTTAATTGTAAATTATTGATTGGATTATCTATATATATATAGAAACCGATATATATATATATATATATATATGAATGTGTATGTGAATGAATGAGTATGAATGAGTATGTGCAGCGGCAAATCAATGTAAATATGTGTGTGAAGAAGATGAAGAAATAAGACAAAATTCTCCCGATAATAGATAAGCTGTAATTTGCATTATTTTTATTTGATTTGAGCTTTTTGTTTGCCAATTTCGATCCGATTCGACTTAGCATGCAAATTGTATATGTATTTACAAACGAAAATGCATAATAAAGATTGTTGATCGTGTACATAGATACATGTGTATGTGTGTGAATAACACTGAGTAACTCAGTGTTTTTTTAATATATTTTATTTAAGGCAACATCGGGAAAATAACCCACATCTAATATATAGACAACTTATGTAATATATGCCCGATTAAAATAAGTACAGAGTCAATTTAACCGTACTTCAAGTGTTTTAAATTGATTTTTCATATTTTGTATTTGGAATATGTTTTCACAACGTGGCATACAAATTAATCATGGGAAACCCCTTATCATAGAGTTACTATTAATTAAAATGTGAACTGGCCACATATTTTCAGTTTTAATCACAGTTTATAGCTACAATTTCATATAGGTTTAGCGAAGCACACTGAAATATATTAACATTTCAATTAAAAACGAGAGCAACAGTCGAGCGGTACGCGACAGTGGGATACCCTTCGACCTATGCTCCGGTGTAGTTTAATTTGTTAAATTCATACACATATACATGCTTCGAATTATTCTCGACAGATGGCACTCTCGCTTCGCGCTTGCCTGCCGCCCTTGTTAGCTGGCACAAGCACTTGGTTTTATGGTTATACTTTCTTGAATAACTTATGTGTTTATTGCCCGATCAAATTAAAATTTAGAGGATACATAGATATTTTAACCAGCTTAGTATATGTCCAAGTAGGAAAGTTGTATCCTTAATACGCCGCTTACAAATCGACTTTAAGAATTAAATTCTTGATTTTCGGGGGCGGTGGGCGTGGTACCTGACATTTGAAATAGTCTTGATCAGCGGATAGGACCCTGTGTCCTTACTGCCAAATTTGGTATCTCTAGCTTTTATAATAGCTGAGATCTGTGCGTTCACACAGACAGACAGACAATCGACTCGGTTAGTGATCCTGAGCAAGAATATATATACTTTATGGGGTCTCCCACGCCTCCTTTTGCCTGTTACACACATTTGTGCAAAGTTAGTATACCCTTTTTTGACAATTTTGGTCGAAGGGTATAACGAGCAAAAAGGCAACCTTCGGCATGACGAATGTTTTACAGCCTTGCAAGTTTTTATCTCCTCCGATCGTTCCAATACTAGTTTTATATAATGGTGCAGAATTGAAGAGTATTGCTTGTGTTCCATAATACGATATGTCTCACTTAGATTGACACTGATAAGGTATATCGAAAGTCAAATCTGGTCTTCATACAAAAACCTTCATTTCCGCCGATTGTTCCTATGGCAGCTATATGTTATAGAAGTCCGACATTGATAACATTGAATATGCATATTATCGTATATATATAGATAAATTTCGATGTACTAAATTTGGCTGAAATATCTTGACAAATAACAAAAATCAACCGATAGTTTGTATGGCAGCTATACGATATATGGGTCTGATCCATGTGTGAGGAGTTTCATAAAGATAGCTTCAAATCTGAGAGATTTGTTTGCGTTGCAACAGACAGACGGACAGACGAACCGCCGGACGGACGGACAGACACACATGGGTAGATCGACTCAACTATTAATACCGATTCAGAATATATATTCCTTATGGGGTCGGAGATGTATCCCAAGGTGCGTTGCAAACTCCTGGCCAAAATAAAAAAAAAAAAAACCTCCGGTGCTATATGATTTAGTAAAAACAAAGCCTGATGGAAATTACATGGAATCATATGGGAAATGGGCTCCAGTCTTTAAAAAGTATTTCCACAAACATTGAGCACTATAACTACGGTTCCCATAATCTGTAGATGCCTTTAATATATCAGCTTACTGGGAGGATAGTAAAAGAAGTTATATCTATGTGCCAAGGCAATATACGGATAGCGAAACTTTTACTATGATATAGACCTTTGCAAAGATTGAGGAGGATTTACCTGGGTAAACAATTTAATGGAGCGATAAAATTACAACTGATATTCATGGAAGTGATCGTAAGTGATCATTCGTTGTTTTCACTATCATTCCAAAGAATATCATATCATTTATATAATATAATGATAAGTGTATGTAAACAAAGAAACACAAAGAATAACAGACTCGCAACTACTTGTAGTGTCTCTAACGCGGACGGCACTGTGTGCTTTGCATTGTGTAAGTGGCCGCTCAAAAATTAGTCATACTTATATCATATCATTTATATAATATTATGATAAGTGTATGTAAACAAAGAAACACAAAGAATAACAGACTCGCAACTACTTGTAGTGTCTCTAACGCGGACGGCACTGTGTGCTTTGCATTGTGTACAGTGGCCGCTCAAAAATTAGTCATACTGCAGCAGGACTGCGATGCAGAGGCAACTATCGATATTTGTATTAATTAAATGACACAAATCGATATTTATTTAAATTATTGTGCTACCACATTGTGCCGACACCGCGGGCTAAGGAATGAACGATATACAGAAATGCGCATCCCTGTTAGGCGGGCAACAGTTTGATCCACTCGTTGATCACCGCCTTGTGGTAGCCAATTTTGGTGAGCAGCGCCTCGGAGCGAAAGTTGGTGGACACAATCCACGCGGTGAGTGTCACCTGCTCCGACTTGGCAATCCTCCTGGTCATCGCAGCGGCCAGCAGGCCACCGAGGCCACGTCGCTCCGCCTTGGGCAGCACCTGCAACATGCTGCAAAGAAGATCGATCAGTAACAGATCGCAGGAGATCCCACTGAGATCTAACCTACCCCAGTCCGGAGAAATCGTTCTGAAAGATCCAGGCGAGCAGCTCGCCCGTGTCGCTGCGACAGGCGCCCAGCGTTTTATTGTGCCGGGTCAGGGCACGAATGTAGGCCAGCGATCCCTCGCCCTTGTTGGGCCAAATGCCATGCACCATCTCGGCATCCTCCACGTTCAGCGTGCGCAGCTCAAAGTCCGACAACAACTCAGGCACCTGCACCCGGTTCAGTGCCGTCTCGTGATCCAGCACCATCCCGAAGCAAGTTCTCGGCTGGATCCCGCCCGCGCCCCGCTGCATGGCCAGCGCCTTGACATGTGCGCTGAAGCCTGGATCCACATTGGTCAGCAATGCTCCGCTGCCCCACTCGATGCGCTGCGTCTGTTCCAGGCAGGCGTACAGCTCCGCCGGCTCCTCGGGTTGCCAGCTGAAGAACGACACACTCTGCACAATGTCGCGGTGCAGGCTGACGTAGGTGCCATGGCGTCGGAAGCCGCCTTGGCGATGTGTGTAGAATTGCTTGCGCAGCGAAATATAAGACTCATCGTCCGGTGAAATGCCCGCCTCTGCCAGGTGGCGATCCCATTTGCGCTGGTTGTAGAACAGCAGATAGTGGAAGTTCTCTGGACCGTATTTGTCGACATAGAGCTGCATCAACTCATCGACTTCGCTATCGGCGAGTGGGCGCAGTATATCGACATCCTTATCGGCCATTTCGATAACACCAGCTGATTACACTTACAGGGTCTGAATCTGTCTGGCTGTGCTTGATTTTGGCTAGGTTCACTATGTTTCGAAAAACTGCTGAACATGCTGCACAGGAGCGGACTCACGGGGTATTTTTGATAAGCTGCAAAGTTCCTCAACAACGACCAGTGTTGATAAACAATTATATGTAGTTTGTATTAAAAGATAAATGCACCTTGATTGATGTATACTTATATTATTAATGTTTACTATTATTTATTTATACAAATTTATTTATATTTATATTGTTTTTTATAGCTATACTCATACATGTTTAGTGAAATCTAGAACTTTTACCATGTCTCCCTGTTATAAAATAGAATACATTTCAACATCTTTTGATTTGGCCCAATTTTAATTGTAGCCACGTGAATCTTTAAATATCGGTCAATCCCCTTCGATGCGGCCCTGGAATTGCGCACTTGACCAGCTAACTCTAATAATTAATTCAATTGATTAGATTTGCCTACAATTTACCATGTATGAGAAGGAACAGGGCTGGCAGTTGCCGCGATGACGTTGCCGTCAAGTAACTCTTTACACATATGTACATTACATTAACATGTGCATTTGAGTAAAGAGTCTTTACACATACATGTATGTTAATTGCGATAGGTTTTCGTTTCGAAGCCCAGCCAATGCGAAGCACAAATAACAACAATGGGCACAATGACAACATCAACAAGAATAAATCAACATATTTTGGAAAAGATCCAATTTTAAAAGTAGTGCATGCATATTCATATTTGGCGCCTTCCTTTGCATTCGATTAAAGTACTCGAAACTAGTTCAAAGCCCTTTCGAGCGGTGTCCAACACACACACAGGGTGACACGCGCCCGCAATGCAAATCGATATGTTAAACGACGATAGTTGCCCGGCAAGTGTGCAATGCAAATCAAATTCAAACAACAACAACAGTAACCTAGCAACACAGCAGCAGGCAGTCAGTGGCCCTGTTTGTTTTGTTGATTCGCAATTCGAAAGTATTTTTGAATTCGACATACATACAAATATATGAATTTAAACGGCAATTTAAATTCCCCGACTCAAAATGGTACTAAGTAAGTGTCAATCGATAACATTCTGCATGAGTTTCTAATTGATGTTCGATATCCTCGCAGTCACGGAGGATCTGGTGCGCAAGAAGTCGGAGCACAATGAGCGACTGATCAGCACACTGGAGGAGTTATCGCTGCACCAGGAGGATGTGGAGCGCATCGAGCATGTTGGCAATTGGTGCCGCAATCTCAAGATTCTGTTGCTGCAATCGAATCTGATTGCTCGCCTCGAGAACCTGCACAAGATGAAGCGCCTGGAGTATCTAAACGTTGCCGTCAATAACATCGAGCGCATCGAGAACCTCGAGGGATTGGAGTCGCTCAACAAGCTCGATCTGACGCTGAACTTTGTGGGCGAGCTAACCAGCGTGGAGTCCCTGCGGGGCAACTATAACCTGCGCGAGCTGGTGCTCATCGGCAATCCGTGTGTGGATTACCCACATTATCGGGACTACGTGGTCGGCACCTTGCCGCAATTGGAGCGACTGGATTGCAAGGAGATTCTTCCCTCGGAGCGACTGCAGGCAAAGCGCCAGCTGGCCCAGCACCGTGTTCTCATCGTGCAGCACCAGACCGCGCAGGCAATTGCAAGGGATGAGCAGCGCATTCGCGTGGCCGAGCAGCAGGCAGCGCTGGCGGAGCAGTGCGCCGGACTTGAGGACGAGGATGAGCGCACCAAGGCCTTCTGGAACTCCAAATGCGAGCACTGCCCCGAGATACGCACAGAGATTGCGCGGCGTCACAAGGCGGGGCGTGCAAAGGCCGAATCCAAGCCGAATCCCCTAACAGAGAAGATCAAAAGGAATCCCAAACTGTTTGCGCCCTGTGGCAGACCCTACAACATCAACCAGGCCAAGCTGCCGTTCCACATTCAGGACGAACCCGCCCACTATGCCCTGCAGCTGGAGGTCTACAAGTGCGTCAGTTCTCCACTCCCCTCCCCTGCCAATCCTCTTGATACAAACAGATTTCTTCATTTGCTTCATTTCGCCACAGGCATCTGGACACATCCCTTATCGATGTGGACGTGCAGACAAACTACGTGCGGGTCACGGTGAAGGGAAAGATCTTTCAGATTGCCTTCAACGAGGAGCTGCAGCCGGATGAGTCCGTGGTGCAGCGCTCCCAGATCACTGGACATCTGCTGATACAGCTTAAGAAGCTCAAGCCCAACGAGCTGCTCACCATCAAAGCAAAGGCCAGTCCCAGCAAGAGGTGAGAGTAGATAACGAGTAAATTAAACCACTCTCCATGTCTCACCCGCACCATGTTCTCTCTTCCAGCGCCAACAACAACAGTAAACCCAAAAAGGAGGACGACAAGGAGCAGGAGCTACGCGGCACTGTGGACATTAGCAACATTTGCCTGCCAGAGGATCTGCCCGATCTGATTTGACATACATACAATACATCAATACATACATACATATGTTAGACAAGTCGCACAATTGATGTTCATTTAAAAATGGTTTATTTAAATAATTTCTGGTTTTTTGTATTTGCTTTTTCTTTTGGGATTCTCTTTCTCTTCTTCTTCTGCTGCTCACGCTTTGCTGATTTTCCTCTGTCTCTTTCTGTCTCTATCTATCTCTTTCTGTCTGTTTCTGTTTCCTGCTACCTCCTAGTTCATATTTACTTCGCGCTACTGGCCCAGCCCGATGCCATATCGTATATATACCATATCCTATGTATACCACATTGCATATACATCCTATATATACCATGTCGTATATATGTATATCATATTATATATAGATAGTATAGATATCCAATATATACCATACCGTATATACGTATCGTACATACACCATAGTATATATATGTGTATACCATATCGTATATAAACCATATCTTTCTACATTGTACAGGGATATATGGACTATATCCTATGTATACCATACCGTATATACACCATATCGTACATACACTATATAGCATATGTATAAATATATCCTATGTATCCCACATTGTATATATATCCCATATATACCGTATTGCATGTGTATATACCATATCGTACATACACCATAGCACATAAATATGTGTACACCATATCGTATAAGGACATGGTATAGTCCTATACAGGCTGTATCCTATATATACCATATTGTATATACACCATATCGTAAATATACTTTGTAGTATACATAGACATATAGATATCCTATATATATACCACATCGCATGTATGTATATCTTATATATACCATATTATATAAATATATGGTGTATATCGTGTATTAATACCATATTGCATCTGTGTATACCATATCGTATATAAACCGTATACTATAGGGTATATACCATATTCCATACGAACTATATCCAATGTATACCATACCGTAATATACACCATATCGTATGGTATAAATACGTATAAGCATGTCCTATACCATGTCCTATACGGACTTTATCCGCTATATATACCATATCGTATATACCCTATATCGTATGTACACCATATTCTATATATACCATTTGCCACATATACCATATGATGTATGTATACCATCCATATCATAGATATAGATCTTGTAGTTACAATTTAAGGTTTAATTCTCGGAATCGAAGTAGAATGCAAAACAAATGGAAAGAACACAAATATGGATCAACAATTTCAAGGGTATACAATAAGTTCCAGTGTGTGTGTGTCTGTGTGTGTGTGAGTTATGGTATAAAGTATATCTTGTGTTACGGAAACCGTTAGCCAAATAAAGCTTGCTCATAGCTATACTATACAGTACATACATATATCAAAAAGGATTCGATTCGATTCGATTAGGTTTGCATCTGATTTCAGTTGTATCGGTAATCGGTAATCGGTATTTGGGTTTTGCGTTATTTGCTTTTGTTTCTCAGTTATCAGTTTTGTTTTGGTTTTGCAGCTTTGCAGATTTGTTTTCAGTTCAGCGATAAGTCTTGTCGAGTTTTTACAGATTCTGATTGTTGTTGTTGTTGTTCTTCAAAAGGAGATAAACGAAGAGACACGACTGTACTATAAAGAACGCAACGAAGGACATCAAAAAGATATGTCTATAAACACACACACACACGCACGCGCACATAAACAGACATTGTGTGTGTGTGTGAGCAAACAGCAAAGGCATCTGTCCCTCTCTCTCTCTCTGTCTGTCTCTCTCTCTCTCTAGCATCAATTTCTAGCGGATTTTAGATTCTCGGTTTTTTTTTGTCTCAGTCTCAGAGCAGCCGTAAAAAATGTTATTTCTTAATTGCTTTTGTTTTTTTGGATTTGTTTTTGCTTTTGTTTTTCTTTATATGGGAACAGTACAATATTTTCGTTTCTCAGTGCTTACAGTTTGTTCTGCGGGAGTGAGGATCGATCTTGTATTGGGATCGATCGTATCGGGCTTGCTTCGTTTAATATTATATCATCTTCATCCTCATCTTCAGATGTGATCATCTTATTACATGAAATTATGGTATCGTATGCAGTCGTTATTTAAATGTTTCTTTTTGGTTTTTATCTTCTGTTTTCTGTTTTCTCTTGTCTTTTATTTTATTTTTTTTTTTGTGTTTTGTTTTTGTTTTTCTTTAAATGGATAGCAACAATCTTGTATTCTCTCTCGCTCATATAATATTTCGGTATTTTGTTTTTGCATTTGCATTTGCTTTAGTCGTATTTTCGTATTTTAAATAGTATGTATTGTATTTAGCTGTGGTTGTGCAGTTTCTTTTGTTTCTTCTTTCTTCTTCATCTTTTGCTTTACTTTTTGTTTTTATGTTTACCGTTTTCTTAATACAAATGTTTTTGTTTTTGCTTATTAATTTGCTTGCTTTTGGTTTTATCTTCTTTGCTTTTGGTTCGTTATTGATAGATTCGTAACGAAATGAAAAACAAAAAATATAATAATAAAAAAAACATTTTCAAAGAAGCGTTTTACAATTTGTTGTTGTTCTTTTTCTTGTTGTTTTTGTTCTTGCAACAGTTTCATTTTGGAAAACGAGGTAGGACATTGTTTTTTCTTGTTCTTCTCTCTCTCTCTCTCTGTCTGTTCTGCTGTCTCCTCTTACGAATTAAGAAAGTGAAATATATATGTAAAATACGCAGAGAGATTTTAATAAATACAACTAAGGCGCGACAGAGTGCGAAACGAGTCAGAATAAAGTATAAAAAAATAAATTACAAATAGCAATACATGTTTTGGTTATACCTTGAGACTTATGTCGTAATGCCGTTACTCTATGTATACCATATATATATACATACATATATATATATAGATATAGATATAGAAGATCGGTTCAACTAAGCTAAGCACAACTAAAAACTAAAAGTCCTCCTGCGACAGGAAGCGGTTGCGGGGGGCGGAGGCGGAGGCAACGGCGGGGCGTTGCGTGTGTCCAGATCGATATCCGAGCAACGCAAAGTCATATATACTATATATACATAGTGTATATATACATATATGTACATATATGTAAAACGCGCCTACAAAACCTACAACTACATTGCGTTCTTCTTCTTCTTCTTCTCTGTGTGTGTGTGTGTATCGCAGGCTGACCAGTGTGTGTGTCCACGTGTGTCTGTGTGTGGGTGGCGGGGATGGGGAACTGTGGGGGTTGGGGGTTGCGGGAGGCAAGATAAATTGACTCTTAGACCCGCAGGATCTCGCACGCTTTGTTATAGCATATGGCTATCCAATCGGGTTGCGTGGCTCCCCATTGTATTTGATTGACTTCGCCTTCAGCAGCTGTATAGGCTAAAATTGGATCCTCGATTGCGCGTGGCATTTGTTGTATATCCCAGATCAGTGCTTGGTGATCATCACCGGCAGTGCAAATGTGACAGGAACTGTCAGGCAGAGAGAGAGAGAATATTAGTAAGAGATCATCAAGTACAATATATAGTATCAGATCATTTGCTTATCTTCGATTACTCTACTTTAATATATACCTACTAAATACGCCCCCATTATTTTGACATTTCCCAACACTGTTTACTGTGCATCTTTCGTATTTAAATGAGCCACACACAGTATGCGCTTTACGACGACATTGACGTAGTCCGGCACATTACAATACAATACAATGCACTGGCTCGCACATGTCGTACGAATGGACGATAAAGCTGCAGCGAAGAAGGTGTTTGAGACGAGACGATGTGGACAACCGCGGCTCAAATGGATGCACTAAGTGGAGCAGAACCTGGCTGCGCTTGGTGTAGCCAATTGGAGGAGGCGCACAGGAAGCAGAGGCTCCTGGCGCGAGACGTTGAGGTCGGCCCTAAGCCGATGACGGGTTGTTATGGCCACACAAGAAGAAGTTCACAGTGCATCAAGTCAATTCCTAAAGAGCTTTATCATTTCTATCTGTTTGACAAGTATCAAACTTTGTGATGCCTAGACATCTCTAACGTTCAGCATGAAATTGAAAGAAACCTCTTCAGAATCCCTTTGAATGTGCATAAGGATTTCCTTGGCAGATCACTGTGTTTTGAGTGGCTTCAAAAGTTCAAAGGAGCAATAACCCGTCAAAAACCTAATTAAACCTAAGCAAAACTGATACCAGTAATCGCTATCGATACCAATTGATCAAATTGAATCCGCATTTGCTGCTGAAAGTCCGGAATTTTAGCCAGACTCACGCTACAGTCTACATTAATATATTCTACGCCCAAGTTTGAAAGAACTTGTAGTTCCCAATAGCTCCTATGTTTATTTATCCGATCGGATTGAAGGGTTGAGTGTATACAGTAGTATTCATCTGGCAGACGAACATGGCTCAATTGATTGATATATATATATGTCTGCACAAAGTTAGTAGGCTAATTTACGTGAATTTCATTTATGAAAATTCAACAAGACGTAGGAAATGCGAAGGTGCTTGAGTGGACACTACTAATGGCTGCCTTCGATTATAACTTATTTGCATGAATGGCCACGCATTATTGAGCAGTGCCTCAATTCCAGGGTATTACTTTGGCAAGTATTGTATATATTGGGTTGACCGAAAAGAAACCGGGGATTTGCATACAATTTTTTTGAACGGCTTATGACTCTGTTATTGCATTCTATCTTTTGTCAGTTGTCTGCTGGCACTTTTAGCTTGCTTTAGAAAAAAAGCGCGCGTAATTTTGTTTATATTTGTTTGTTTGGCGGCAATTTTAATATGGAGCCCACAAAGGAGCATTTTCGTTATATTTTACTGTATTATTTCCGTAAAGGAAAAATGCAGCTCAGGTTGCTAAAAAGTAACGTGATGTGTATGGTGACAAAGCCCTAAAAGAAACACAGTGTCCGAGTTGGTTTGTCAAATTCCGTTTGGGAGATTTTTCACTCAAAGACAAGCCACGTTCAGGTCGGCCAAGTGCAGTTGATGATGACGTTCTCAAGGCTTTAATCGAATCGGATCGTCATGTAACTGAGTGTGAGATTGGAGACAAGTTAAATATACCACAATCAACCATACATGATCATATGATTAGCGGTTTCTTTTCGGTCAACCCAATACATAAATTGCGCGAGAGATCAAAATGTATAGCTACAGAAGGCAGAAGGTTGGGGAAGATGTACTGCAACCTCGTAGATATATTGTACCTCCTTCTCAGCCTTGAGCTCCCAGTCTAGTCATTCTACTATAGGTTCATAATTCTGCATTAACCCCGAGAAGGTGCTTGCCTAGCGACACATCACTTTCCAGAGTTACTACCGGACATACTGTAAGTACATGCTATGGTGTCTCGGTGCAGTATCTGCACAGCTTATTACTAACTATTCCTAGTTTGTTAGGGTGTGCTTTATGTCTAGCTTATGTCTGGCTTCTTACTCAGAGTATCTGTGACCTGACTAATTTCATAGGTATACAACCGTAAAGGGAGTTTGAAAGGTATCTTACCTATGCGGCGCCCACGCAATACCGTTGACGCACGCTCTGTGATTGCTCAGTCTTGCAACAGGTGTACAAGGAACACGAACATCTAAAATAATAACTTCGCATGAGTCCATGGCAACTGTGGCTAAGTAATTCGGATCCTGCTTGTTCCAGGCCAAGCGCAGCAGGGCTGTATGGGCAGGATCCTGCAGAGGAAGAAGCGCGATTAGTATGAAATGACTCACTAGCTGAAGGCTTCCTTCTTCCCTCTACCCCGTACTCCACTCACCTCATAGATAATGGTCGAGTGCTCCAGATGACGCAAATCAAACATGCGCACTGAGCCATCAGCACCCACGGAGGCAAACATATCGCGTCCGCCGCCGGCCCGAGAGAAGGCAATGTCGTAGACCTCCTTGTCGTGGGCGATGAGCTGCGTCTTAACATGACCGGCGACATAGACCCGTGCGTGCGGCTGCCCCGTCTCCAGGCCCCATATTGTGCATGTGGTGTCTATCGATGATGTGCCCACCAGATTGGGATCCACCTCGTTCCAGTCGAACGATGTGAGCGGCGCACAGAAGTCACTGTTCTTATTATTGTTCAGGACGCATTCGAGACGTGTGTCTGGTTCGCCGGCGCGCCACACGCGCAGGTAATCACCACTGGTGGCCAAAAGATCGGGATATATGCCCTTGGAGTCTGGTATCCACATGATTTTCGTTGTCGGATATGGATGGTCAAAGGTGCTGCGAGAATGGAGAGGGTGCAGAGGGGGGAATAAGAGTTAAATGAAAGATCCCTGGGATGGACTCGTGCTTACCTTTTAGCACTAAATTCGCTGGTATCCTCGTCCAGGCTGATGATTTGCACTTTGTTATTGTATTCCTCGATGAAGCTGCCCAACGCAAGGCGGAACCGCTTGTCCGGCCGCACGCTCCAGTTCATGGAGTACAAGGGCCATGGTGCCAGGTATTTGTAGATCTCCTTGCGTTTGCCGGCGGTCGATGACATAACTGTGAAGGCGTCAAGGTGTGAACGTGTCAAGGTGTGTGTGTGTGTCGATTACTACAACTTAAACAACAACAACAACAACACTTACCTGCAGTTGTGTGTGTGTGAGTGCTGGGGGGAATGAACACTGTGAAAAAGGCAGCGAAGCTTTCTAATTGCAGTCAAAATCAAATCCGGAACGTCGAGCTTCTCTATCCAAAGTTCCGGGGCGGGCAATGGATATGTTGATGTGGGTGTTGGCGGCGTCTACGACAATGACAATGCGAATGCGGATGCAGATGACGACGACTTAAATATCGGAAAATTAACAAAAAATCGCTGTGTTCTTTGGTTTACTGCAAACAGGCAGAGAGAGAGAAGCGGGAAAGGGAGAGAGAGTGAGCGGAGAATTTATTAAAATGATTCTTCTATTTTAGTTTGTATTCCTTAATTAGTTATTGTTGTTGCCTTTGCTGCGCTCTGCTTACTTCATTTTGTATGACGACGTTGGCGGCGGCGGCGCAAGCTAAAGTGTTGCCCACTCAGCCTTTTCCGGTCAGATTTAGCTATTTAATGTCCGCGAGTCCTTCGGCTTCGATGTTTATAAATAATTCAAGCACGGCTTTGATCTTCTCGGTCTCTTCTGAAATAGTTAAAATATTCAATTCTCTTTACATTCTCTCTTTCTTGCGGCACTGACAGTTCACGTCTGATAAAACAATAAACAGTTTCATACATAAAGCAAGGTAATTCAAGCAACTTGGCTGTTTTTCTCATATCCAAAAGTTGGCAACACTGAATGTAATGCGACGCGACAATTTGCGGCTGATGCGATTTGTTTATACAAAGAAATAAATACGGCTTAAGGCACTGCACACCTAACACCAAATGCAATAGCATCTATTAGTGGATGTTAATAACTCTTCGGTGTTGTAATATGCAAGGCATATCTATACTAGTTTCAAATATACAAAATTTTCACACCTGAACACAATTTTCTCTCGAAATGTATATATAAGCGACATGAACGAACAAGTTCTGTAGTTCACTTCGATGGTTCATTCATTGGTTCTGAGTTCTTCTGACTAATCTAGTCAATTCCATACTAGATTATTTTCGTTGTTAGCCAAATAGTGTTTATTTGGAATTTAATCTTGTCATTTAGTTAATTTGATTGACAATTATTTCACAAGGTGACAGGAATGCCTATGCGTAAGTGAAACATAAACTCATATACATGAACTGAGCTGGTATTTGAATAAAGTTCTGACGGCGGAATTGTTCCCAATGACTCGTTCAAATGAGCCTGCAGTTGTGACAAATACGGGGAAAATTAATCATCGATGTATATTGAAAAAATCATCGTGAACTTACACTTAATGTATGTTTTTCATAAGATTACACTTGAATCGATATATCGATGAATATCTGAAAACATAATTTCACAAAATGTTTTATTTGATGTACGTTTTATTTATTTCAGAACAAATAATTTCAAAATAACACCACAATGCATATGATACGATACGAAATTAATAAACTCGATGTTAAATTGTATTAAAAATCAATGAATATCGATATACAATTGCATTTTTACTTCGAAGCAACTCTACATACTGTATGCTGTAACATTGCTGTTAATGTTAGCGTGACGTCATGGTAGTGAAAAAGATTTAGCATTTGTTTTCGATTTCGCAATTTTTACAAACAATTTTAATTATGTCTTTTACATTTCATTTTTAACGAGCATAAAAAGTGCAATAAAAAAATATTCTCCAATCACGAACTAACGAATGCAGATAAGAGGCGGTGGGTGGAGAAATTTGAATTTAACCGCATCCAAATAGCTCCAACTAGTGGTCTCTAGCAATATTTAACAGTTCGGTTTACAGCTGTTAAACGAAACACAGCGGCAATTATAACAGAATTAATGCATGTTAAAGTTAGTTAGAGACTAACAGTATTTGTTGTACTCGTTCGTCTGTCTGCGTGCTGTGGGCTGAAAAATTGCATATTAAAAAGCCAATAATATATAAGTTATTACCATGTAAAGCAGCCCCATTAGTGTAATAAATATCTCTTTTTGTTTGTGCGTTCGTAACGGTGATATCCAATTAAGTGTTTTTCTATTTCTTTTTTTTTCCTCGAGCGCCGTGAGTGAGTGGGTTGTGGTGTTGCCTCTGATGATGAATATTATAAATAAATATGCTTGTACTGCCTGCAATTATTTCAATGGCATTGGACTTTTTTAAAAATCAAATGTTAATTAGTTCGCGTTCTGAAATGAAATTCGCAATCGTAGTCCATCACTTTTCCACTTTCCATTTTTGAGAAAGATATTTCACTTTGCGTAATTCGTACGTTGCTTGGCCGCGTATATGTATGTACATAGATACGTATGTACACACATGTGTGTGTGTATGTGTTGTGTTCATCGTGTGCTCGTATGTGTGCTTGCCTCTGCCTGAGTGTGTGTGTGTTAGTGTGTCGCTGTCGCCAATATCAATATTGCTATCTCAGTTGTGCACATGCCGTTTACAGGCCAGGCACCAGCAGCGCAGTTTTACTACTGCCGCCGCCACCGCCGCACCGCCCAAGCAACGGGAACGTGGCGACCGTCAGCGCCAGCCAGCTGTGTGTGTATGTGTGTGTGTGCTTTTAAGCGCTTTTATAAATAGATTCGCCTTTATTTTTTTCTTTATTTTGTTGCTTTTATTATAATTATTTAGATTTTTGACGCGATTTTCGGCATCGTTGCCTCGCATAGGCGCATTGGAATGTGTGTGAAGCTGAATGAGTTGTATGTATGTATGTGGTAGTGCTTCTGCAGTAGTATTTGTATTTATGAACGAGAGATCGATATGATAGTGACCATGTGTCTGTCCCTCTGCCTGTCTGTTTGTTTACGTGTGTTCGTGCCAATGTGTGTGTATGTGTGAGAGAGTTTGTGTTTGCCCTACCTCACTCACATGGACACGAACTAAGCACGAGCAACGGTTTCCTCGGTTACAATGACATTGCGCGCCGTATAGGGCCGTAGACAGCCTGGCGGCGTCTTATACGCACATTTATACGCACGCACACACAAACACGCAGAATCAGGCACATACATATACAACTCCAGTGTTACCGCATAGTTACCCCACTGGCGCGCGCACGCATACATCAACCCGGCGGCAGTCATAGTGAGTTGTTGTTGTTGATGTTATTTTACTCCAGCTGCAGTGCCAGCTCAACTTTTGGCGTCAATTGTGACTTTTTTTTCGCCGATTGTTCTTGGTTTTTCGTAAACAAGTGACATCTGTCTGCCTGTCTGTGTGTGTGTGTGTGTTTGTGTGTGTGTTGGACGTGGTGTGCAACGTCGTGTTATTCATCGTTAAGTCGACATGTATATACATGTTTGTAACCCGAAGGTCGCTCACAATTCTCATTACAGTTTGCCTACTATTCACTGCAACAATAACGGGTCTTACATATAGTATAAGCAACAAAAAACAGCAACAGTAACAAATTATAAACTATGTAAATAAGCAGCATAACGCAAAGCAAAAAACCCAACAGAGCAGAGTGAGAGAGCAGAGCATCGAGGAGAGACGAAGAGAGAACAGCAGCAGCAGAGTGCAAGCCCCCTCCCCAAAGCCAAGCCAAGGTGAGCGAGTGAGTGAGTAAGTGCATGTCATGCATCTTGCGTCGCCATTTTAAAAGCTCCTCTCTCTGGCCATCAGTTCTCATACGTGTGCGTACTTTCACTCTCACTATTGCAGAGCAAACACAGCAACAACAACGAGAGAGAAGAGTCAAAACAGACTAGACAACAACAACAAGTGACAACACTGATAACAAGAACAACAACAGGAACAACAGGATTAACAGCAGTAACAGCAGTAACAGAAGTAACAGAGGAGTAGCGTGTGTCAATTTAACGATTACCGATAACCGATAAACTGTTGAGCAAAACGGCAAACTGGTCCGACTGAAGCGGTAGAACGCTGCTGCCTGCCACTAATATGCGTGTGATTTCGCCGCGTAGACCGTCAACGTCAGCAGCGGGCAGTGGCAGTCTCTACGGCACATCGTCAGTGGCCAGTGGCGCTGGCAGCGCGTCCAGCAGCGGCATTAGCAGCGGCAGCGTCAGCAATAGCGGCATAGGCGGCTCCGTCGGCACCAGCAGCAGCAACGGTTATTCGCGCTACTCAAGCACGAACACGTACTACGATCATCGCGGCAGCAGTCTATCCAAATACCTGCCCTCATCCTCGTCCGCATCATCATCGTCCTCATCCGCGTACAGCCATCATCACAGCAGCAGCCTCTACCCGAGCTCCTACACGTCATCTTCGCCACGGCTCAGCAGCAGTCAGCGCAATAGCATCGGATCAGCATCCTATCCCAGCGGCATCACGAGCACCTCTGCATATCGGAGTACAGTGCCGTATTCAAGCGGCTCCAGCTATGATACATCATCCTTCAGCCGATACGGAGTGAGTCTTACAAATGATGATTTAATTTGCTTTACCCACACTTGGATCACTTGAAACTCCCCCCGCCCTCACCCCCGTTTTCCTCTTTTTGAGCCCAGGCGGAAACCTCCCTGCGCCCCTCACCAATTCTCTCCTTAATTTGTTGATTTACCCCCTGCCCTGACTGCAGAGCTGTGAAATTATCGATAAACTGGACTAGCAATACGATAAGTTTAAGCTGTGAAATTATCGATAAGCTAGACTAGCAATGCGATAAGTTGATCTGTTATATCGATAGTTTCGCAGCTTGATGACATTATAATTCATGATTGGCTGCAAATATCGATAGCCGGACTATCGATTACGACTACTGCATAATTATCGGCTGATTACAGAGTGCTCTCTTCTTATTCTTGTAATGCGCTGGGCATGACCTTAGATAAGAGACCTCTCCCTCTCGCTCCCCCTCTCGCTCTCTCTCCCCCTCTCTCTCTCTCTCTTCACATTCGATAAATTAAGTTGGGCTTGAAACACATACACCACACACACACACACACTCCATTCACATACACACGCACATACATATATATAGCCACATGACTTCGCTGTCAAAGCATATTTGGCAAATAGAGCAAAGGAGCGACTATCGATAATCGTCTGATGTCTCCGATACATGCATACATATATATCGCCCATTCACAGCATACCTGTATGTAACTGTATATATACAGACATATCAATGTATAAATGTTCTCTGTGTGCTCTCTTTAAATATATCCCGACTTGACGTTCTTTCTGTTTTGCATACTATCGTATTATATCGTACATATATGTATATGTATTATATATGTTCTTGTACAGTAACATGTGCAATTACTTTCGTTTCCACTTTACCAAGTTTTCCCTTGTGATGTCCCTTTCTTTTTTGTTTGTTTGTTTTTTTGTTTTGTATTCCCTGGGAATCCATTTGGAAGAGAGTTCGGAACAGCCCACTGTATGTACATATGTTACTATATGTTAATGTCTTTTTATATTGTGTGTTGTGCGTGGCCTCCGCACGTCTGTGTCTGTGTCTGTATGTGTGTGTGCAGCTGTATCTGTGTCTGTATCTGAGCATATAAACTATTTTTAATCAGCTTTTGCTGCCCGCGTGCTCATGTTGTGCATTGTACGAGAGTCACAACTCACCTGGTCATCCACACCCCCCTCCCCCCCTGCGTAAGCCATTGCTTTGTCTGGGTGTGTGTGTAAGTGTGTGTTTGCTTGATAGCCTCATCCAGGCACGCCTCAGTTGGTTCATCTGTTTATTAGCATGCGAAAAGGCCACGCCTACCCCTCCCCCAAGCACACACCAAACACCACACACACTCTTTTTATTAGCCAGAGCGACCCCCCTCTCTCTCTCTCTCCTTCTCTCACCCTTTGCCATTTACCGTTGTTCTTGACACTCAACTTTGGCAGTTGGCGGCACAATTCAAGTTGCACATTTTCTCACTTTGCCCACTTGTCAGCAACTGTGCGTACGTGTGTGTGTGTGTGTGTGTGTGTGCGTGTATGTTGCATTGCGATAAGGCGCAATGGCAATGTGGATGCGTCATTACCTCAAACATAGACACGCCCGGCGCGGCCACAGCGACGCGGCAATGGAATGTTTTGGCCAAGCCGAACCACTTGTTGGCAAAGCTCCAACAACAACAACTGTGACTACAACAACAACAAGAACAGCAACAACAATAAGCCTGACAATCAGAGTGCAAAATTGTGGCTCGCCCTTGTGCGCTATCTTCATATAAAAAGTTGTTATTCTTGTTCTTTTGGCATCAAAATTCAAATTCAAATTCATATTCAAATTTGCAATAAGTTAAATGTGTGTTAGGTGTGTGCCTGTGTGTGTGTGTTGGTGTGGGTGTGTGTGTCTGTCCCTCACTCTGTCTCCGCCTCCTGCCCACACTCTGTGCGTATTTAATTTATGCATTTATCATTTGAAGCATGCGCTAATTATCGAAAAAAGAACTGTCACATCTACTGTTGAGCTATTGTTATCGATAACAAATATGTTAAGCACATCAACTGTACTTATAGATAATAAATGTGCTATTGTTATCGATAACGACTGTGTGCAGCACTTCAACTGCAATTGTTATCGATAATACATTTATGAAGTACATTAACTGTTGTTGTATTTTATCGATCACACAATTATGAAGTTCATAAACTGATGTGCTATTGTGATCGATAACAAATGTATGCAGCACTTCAACTGTTCAAAAATTGTTATCGATAGTAATTTTTATGAAGTACATCAACTGTTGAGCCATTGTTATCGATAACGACTGTATGCAGCACTTGAACTGTTCATCAACTGTTATCGATAATACAATTATGAAGTACAACAACTGTTGATCTATAGTTATCGATAATAAATGTCTTAAGCATATTACTTGTTGAGCTATTGTTATCGATAACGACTGTATGCAGCACTTCAACTGTTTAGCAACTGTTATCGGTAATGCATTTTTGAAGTAAATCATCTGCTGTGTAGAGCTGAAGAAACATCAATGTTATATCGATAACATCGATGTTTTATATGAAAAACCCCAGCAAACATCGATGTACCTCCAGCTCTAGTGCTGTGCCATTGTTATCGATAACGACTGTATTTCATTCGAACATTTTGTATTGAGACTGTCTCTCAAGTTTCATTCTGTGCTGTTATCATTGTCGAGAACACATTCACATTTATCGTTATCGATAACAGATTTGCATATCAAGTTGCTTTTTTGAGACATTCTTCGCATTTGACTTGCGCCAGAAATTGAATGGAGAAACTTCTAATGAACATTTTCGCAATTTCTTTTTACTTGGCATAAAAAGTGTGCTGTGTTTTTATTTTCAAACTGCGAAGAGTTTGAAGAACCCTCTCCGCCCTTCCCCTCCCCTTAGCCCACTCTCCCTGTCTCACACACACACTTTCCCCTTTTTTTGTTGCACACTTTCAGGCGCTCTCTGCCACTGTGTGTGTGTGTGTGTGTGTGTGTGTGTGTTCTTCCCTTCTCCCTTGAGCTCTTCCCTGTATTTTCAGTTTCCCTCTTCCGCCTATCGATTTGTTTTGTCTTCTACTTTTGCTGTTTTTGCTTCATCTCTCTGTTCTTCTGTTCCTCGTTCTCTTTGTATTATATTTCAACATTCATTTTTGTTCTTTTTTTGTGTTTTTGTTTTGAACAATTTCCATTTTTGGTTTGTGTTGCTGCGTACACACATAAAACAAACAATTGTCATTGTTATCGCTATCGTTATCGATATCAATCATCGACTTATCAATCGAAAACCAAACAACATCGCCTTCAACCTGCACCAACAACAACAACATCTGTATAAATGTATCAAACAACAATCGATCACAACAATCGATCACAAAAACAACAACAACAACAACACACAGTCGTCGCGCCGTTCCAAAGGCTCCTCCACATCCACCAACGGTGACCTAAGAAACTCAAACGCCGGCAGCAGCAGCAGCGCATCGACAGCATCCACGCGTCGCGATGCTTTGGCCGCCAAAAAGCTGCCACCCAGTGGCGCCTCGGAGGGGGCAAGCAATGGCAGTGGCGCATTATCGAAACGTTTATCATCGTCATCGTCATCGTCACAAACCCTTGAACATTTCGTTGCCACATCCGCCCTGGACATGTACAGCAAGTACAGTCCCGCCAACTATAAACCCAACTGTGAACTGTCACGTTCCAGGTCGGCGCTCAATGAAGCCGACGCTGAAGCGGGAGCAGGCGACAACAATAACAACAACAACAGCAGCAACGGCAGCAGCAACTTGCGCAGCAGCAGCAGCAGCGGCAATCTGCGCAACAGTCGCGGCAGCATTAACAGCAACTACAACTACAACAACAACAATGACAAGAACAACGACAAGGACAAGGACAGCAACAGCACCAGCTACACCGTCACACTGGACAGACCGCGCAGCAGTCGCTACAGTCGCCTCTATAGCACAAGCAGCGACGCTGGCGTAGGCGCTGGCGAAGCTAGCGAAGCCCCGTCCACCTCATTGTCGCGACAGCGCAGCGGCTCAGGCAGATACACGCTCAGCGGCAGCAACAGCAGCGGCGATGTGCCGACAGCGACGTTTACGCTGCGCAGCAATCGCACGCGACGCAGTCAGCAGCAACAGCAGCAGCAGGAAGCTGCCAATGGACACGACACGACGGCGACGGCGACAGCGACTGCGACTGCGAAAGCGAGCAGCAATGGCAGCAGCACGCTGGATGTGGATGCCAAGCTCAATGGACTATCGCTGTCGACGTCGCTGTCTACGTCGCCCAAGCGCAATGCCATCTATGACAGTTCAACAACAACAGCGAGAACAACAACAATTGATGCCACAGATGACGGAGCTGCTGCTGGGTCAGCTGTGAGCAATGGCAGCAGCAGTAACATGAACGGCGCAGTCGACAGAGATGCTGATGGTGATGGCAATGGCGACGGCGACGGCGACGTTAGCGCCACAGCGACGCTGACGCTGGCAGAGAGCGCCGCAGCGCGCAGCAAGGTAAAGAAGAAGAAGAAGAAGCAGCAGCAGCGCAAGCGAATAAAAGCAACTAAAAATGCAAATGCAAAAAAAATACTAAGCAAATATGCCAAAAATACTAATCGCATGATCGCAGAGTTGCCACCCAGTTTGCAGTTGGCAGTTGAGAAAGCACGATGTGTGTGTGTGTGCGATAACAAAGTTAACCAACTATCGATAAGTACGACAATGCATGTATGTGTGTGTGTGTGTGTGTGTGTGTGTGTGAGGGAGCGTGAGTGCGTGTATGTATGTGTGTATGAGTGCATAATTCAAGCATTATGAGGCCCTTCCCCCCCCCCTTCCCAACCGCCCTCATAGAAGTTCTCTACGGATTATTCATCGCATCGCTTAATCATCGCATCACACATCGTATTTATAATAATATAATTTATAATACTTCCCACTCCCTCTCTCTCTCTCTCTCTCTCTGTCTGTCTCGCTGGCTCTCTCTTCAATGTCCACTGTTCTCTCTCTCCTCTCTCGCTCTCTCTGTTTTTCTCGCCGTCTCTGTCGAATTTGGCTTTGTGTCTTTATCGATTTCAATTTCAGTTCAACTTCTTGTTGTTATTGTGTATTTTCTGTTTGTTATTTGTGGCTAAACCGTTACACACACACACACATACATACATGCATACATACATACATACACATAGACACATACACAGACAATCGCAAAATTCATTTAATGTCGATTTACATTTCTATATTGTATGTGTATGTACTTTCTATATACTTTTAGCTAACCTCTTGCAGATCGCAGTTACCCTTTTAAATAGGCAATAGCGATAACGATAACGATAACGATTACCAAATAACAAATACGCATAGCAAACCCAAGAGAGAAACCAAAGCAAAAGCAAAACTAAAAACCAAAAACCAAAGCCCAAAAACCCAAAAACCCGAAACCAAAACTAACCCAAGACAGAAAGAAGCAAACAAATCGATAAACAAATGTAACGAAGAGCGCGCGCGCAATCGATAACTTGTAACTGATAACTGATTCGTCATTCATATATATAATTCGATGATAATGATGATGTATTTGTGAGAATTGAGATTATGATTTAGGCAGGCGCTGCGACTAAAGAGAAACAAGTTCTAAGCAATCGCATCGCAACAATTCGTATCAAATTTCAGTTGAACTTAGTAGTTTGTTGTATTTGCAAACTCTCTCCCCCCGACTCTCACTCTCTCTCCGTGCATGTGTGTGTGTATGTAGAGGAGCTCTGTGTGTGTGTGTGTGTGCTCTCCGAGAGAGCATGTGATCAATTGCAATTTGGGTAAGCGCAGCTCCAGCACACACACGCCCCCAAATTACCCTCAAACATCATCCCCCTCTCAATTGCCCCGTCGATAAACATACTCTCTCGACACAAGAACAAGAGTAACAACAACACAAGAACAAGAGTAACAACAACACAAGAACAAGAGTAACAACAACAACAACAACAAGACTAACAACAACAACAACAGTAAGCAGCAGCAGCAACAACATCACGAACAAGCAAAACAAAGCAAAGCAAAGAGCAACGAAAACAGAAGAAGGATTAAGAAATTGTTATAAAAATAAATACAAAATCCCTCTACATATAATACAAACATATATATATATATATATACCTCGATATATATATATATATATATATCAAGCTGAATAGAAGTGGAAGGCAGGCAGGCAGCGCAGTGAGCAACAGCCGCCATTATCCCGTGAGCTGTTGAATGATGTTAGACATCAAGAAGACCAGAGGATTCCTTAAGATTCCAGCGTCGAAACTGCAACGCGAGGCGACAACAGACGAACAGCAGCAGCAGCAGCAGCAACTACAACAGCAGCAACTACAACAACATCAACAGCAGCAGCAGCAACATCCACAGCATCCACAGCAGAGAAGCAGCAACGGCGCTGCAAGTTCGCTGCGTCACGGCAAATCCTTGAAGTCGAGCAGCGGCGCCGTTTCTAGTTACCTCAAGCAAGCGAGTGCTGCCGGCAACAACAAATACGGCGCCAGCAGCAGCAGCAACAGCAGCGGTGGTGGTGCCGCTACTGGCCACGGCAGACGTACAACAGCGCTACAGAGCACGGCCGGCGCAGCAGGCGGAGGCGTCGGCGGAGGAGGAGGTGGTGGTGGTGGAGGAGGAGGAGGAGGCGTGGTCAATCCAGTGCGTGCTGCCAATCAACGTTACTTTCTTGTCTCCAGCTACAAAGATCCGACATTCCTCAAGGCCGAGTGCGAGCTGGCGCATGCTCAGGTGACCTTTAACCCCCGCCATAGCAAGCAGAACGCGTCGCTGGCCCTCGGCAAGCCGCACAAGCGCAATAAAACGGGCGACAACAACAACAACAACAGCAGCAACAGCAGCAACAAGCTACTTGCAGCGGCTGTGGCAGCAGCAGGAGGAGCAGGAGGAGGAGGTGCAGGAGGCGTTAGCGGCAGCAGCAGCGTCAGCGGCAGCGGCAGCAGAGTTGGAGCAGTGCATGACATGCGTCGACCGACGACGCTCAATGGCAATCAAACGGCTGGCGGCAGCAACGGTACCAACAACAGCCTCGGCAGCGGCAGCGGCAGCGCCAGCAGCAGCAGAGCCGCAGCAGCGGCAGCGGCAGCAATAACAAACAACGCAACCGTCCACAGAATCGATATCAAGTATTACCACGGCCAGGCCAAGGCGACACAACAGCAGCAGCAGCAGCAGCAACAGTTGTCGACGTCGGCAGCGGCTGTTGCAGCGGGACGTTTGGCGGGCGGCAAACTGAAGCCGCTCTTGCTGCAGTCCACCAACAACAACTACAGCAACAGCAACGGCAACGGCAACGGCGCTATGAACAGTTGTGCAAGCAACGGAAACAGCAACAGCAACAGCAAGAGCAACAACAACAACAATAGCAACAGCAGCAACAGCAGCCACAACAACAACGTTAACAACAGCCACAACAACAACAGCAGCAGCATGCAGCGACAGCAGCAGCAACAACACGACGACATCAGTTACATTGACAGCGACGAAACGCCAACAGCAACAGCGACGCCAGCAGCGCAGAAGGTAAGCAGCAACATCTGCTACTTCAAGCCAATCACACCGCCGCTGCAGCTGCGCCAGCATCAACAGCAGCAGCAGCAGCAGCAGCTGAGCAGCAGCAGCAGCAGCGCAGAGAAGCCGCGTTCAGCGCGTCCCAAGTCAACGATCATTGCGTCGGGAATTGGCGCCAGCAACTTTGCTGCCAGCTACGAGAAGTTCAACAACTACAAACACACTAACGGAGGCGTCGGCGTCGGCGTCGGCGTTGGCGCTGAGCAGCGTTCGTCGCGTGAGCGTGAGCGGGAGAACGGCGGCGTTGGCAGCGGCAGTGCAGCGCGTCGTTATGGCATCGATTCGCTGAGCATTAAGGCGTCCATTGAAAAGTTTAACAATCTCAGCGAGCAGAAGCAGCGACAGCCGACGTCGGCGTCGGCAGCAGCAGCGCTGCGCAACAGTGCAACATCAGCTGCCGCAACGGGCACAACAACAGCGAGTGCAGCAGCAGCAGCAGCAGCAGCCGGCTCATCATCATCAACTGCAGCAACTGCAACTGCAGCTGGCAGCGGCAGCGGCAGCGGCGGCTCCTCGGGCAATCTGCAGCAGCAGCGCTACGGCAGCGACGCGATGGAGAACGCACGCATTGCCGCCGGCTACAGCAGCTCGCTGACTCGCGCCGGGTATCGCAGCAGTGGCAACAATCACAGCAACAACATGTCCACAGCGGCAGCAGCGTCGTCGACAGCGGCGGCAGCGACTGGAGGCAGCAACATTGCTGCGCTGCCGGCGCTGAACAAGTCAGCGAATCGTCTGCTGGCGAAGGCGGCAAGTGGCAGCGGCAGCAATTTAGAATGTGCAGCAGCGTCAACGTCAACGTCGGCAGCGGTGGCAGCGAGTGTGGCAACAACTGCAGCAGCGAGCGGTGGCAGCAGCGGCAGCGGTGGCCATAAGGTAAATCATCTTCATCATCACCATCATCATCAGCAGCAGCAGCACCAACAACAACAACAACAACAACTACAACAACAACACACTGAGAACGGCACATCGGGCGCTGCTTACACTGCTGCCGTCGTCGCAGCGTCGTCAACGTCAACATCGGGTTCGAGTTCTGCCCCAGCCTCTGCCACGGTCAGTGTAGCAGCGACTAGCGACAGCGTAAGTGGCGCCCAACTTCATTGGGGGCGCACTTTGCGCTCTTTCCTCTCTCTCTCTCTTTCTGTCTCTTTCTCTCTTTGTCTCTCTCTCTCTCTCAGTTTCTCAGTTTAAGTTTCTCTTACTCTTTTGCTCTCATTGTCTATTTGCGTTTTATACTTTGATCTCTCTTCGCTAGACAACAAGCGCTCTCTTTCGTTAAGTAGTTGCGGTCTCTCTTTCGTTAAGTAGTAGCTCCAATAGCCGATTGATTGCTCATCGATTATCATCATCATCATCGTTATCATCAACTAACTAACAGAAATAATCGTCATCAGCACCAGTCGTTGCACAGTATTTTGTAAATAATTATATCGTTATCGTTTATCGTTTTGTGTTTATCTCGTTTTTGTTGTTGTCTGTTGTTGTAGTCGATTCTCAGTTCTTCCGTCTTCCGTTTTCTGTTCCTTTTCCGATTCTACTTTCCTCTCTCAGGAGATCGCGTCTTTTGGTTTGCCTTTGGTTTATTTATTATGCCACTGCCGCTGTTTATCGATTACTCTTCTCGCGCGTTTCATTTAGTTTCATTGCGTACCCACCAAACCTCCCCCTCCCCCTTCCCCCATGTCCAGCTCCACCTCTGGTTCGAACTTTTTTCGAACTGGGATTTAAGTTTAACTATGTAAATATTATCATTGTTTATTGTTTTTTTTTGTCATTGTCGTTCTCGTTCGTTAAGTTTTGTTACGTATTTCGTTCTATACATGCATACATTAAACATGTACATGTCATGTGTATTTGCTTGTGTTGTCCGCTTTGATTATTGCCAGCATGTTTTGTTTTGTTTTGTTGTTTTTAACCTGCCATCACAGTTGCCCACTCTCACTCTCACCAACACGAAATTACTCACACCAATTAGTCAATTGAATACATGCATCCTTTTCTAACGCTCGATTGCTCGCTGCTTTTGAATACTAATCGTGTAATTCGATTTGCGTTTCTCTAACATGTGCTAATCATCGATATTGGCGATACTAATCGATACTTCATATTTCGCTCAGGCAACACGCAATGCCACCACAAGCAGCGGCCGCTCAGTGCTGCCACCTGTTTCGCCAACGTCCAGCCGCTATTGGGACCGTGATCGGGACACCAGCATCAGGAGTAGCACTAACGCCACATCTTCTTCCATTGGCTCATCGTCGTTGATCAACAAGCATAATAGCCTTGACGATGGCTACAAGAGTTCGCGCGACGAGAAGTTCGAGGGTAAGTGAAGGTTATGTTAAAGTTTGAAATTGCAATTTCAAATTGTAAACAAAGATGGCGATGATAGATTACTGAAAGGGGGTTGCCAGACTGTTAGACTGTGCACAGTGGTAAGTGGGCAGTTAATTTGAATCCAAATTATACAACAGTTGTGGGAAAATGGAAAAACTTTAAATAAGCAGCTTGATAATATGGATGCTGCATTAAAGGAGGGGGTAATTGAAATGAAATAAAAATAAAAATCGGTTTTCGATGATAATAATGACCACAACAGTTTAGTTGAGGGAATTGATCAGTAGGCTTTGCACAGACTGTTGTATATATTAGTTGTTGTATATATAGTAAGCTAGATGACATAGTCAGCCACATATGTGTGAACAATTAACATTCAAACACATCAACCCTCTAGATCGGAAGAGGATTTGATAATGCCGGCTGTGAATCGGACTCGCCGAAGGCAAATTCATGATACGCCATCCGAATTGGGGAGTGCCTTTTGGGCCACGCCCAGTTAGCTATAACTAATAGATTTTCATATATTATTATTATTATTATTAATCAAGTTTATTTTCTGTGCACTCACCCACAGGTCTATGCGGTCTGAGAAACATTGGGAACACGTGCTTTATGAACTCGGTCATCCAATGCCTGAGCCACACGACTGAGCTGACGCGCTTCCTGCGCACCCATCATGGCAGCACACGCACGGCGAACTCAAAGGATCAGCAGATCTTGCACGGTAAGCCTAGTCAGGCCACAACTGAAAACAAGTGTTGATATTAATCATATTATTGGTTGGCAACAGAATTCTCCAAGCTCATACAGGAAATGTGGACGACAAATGTGCACAGTGTGACCCCGATGGAACTGAAGCGAGCCTTCTCGACGAAACATCGCATGTACAGCGATTACAATCAACAGGATGCGCAAGAGTTTCTTCGTTTCTTTCTTGACTCGCTGCACTCGGCGCTCAACTCGGGCGTCAAGGGTGAAACACTTAACATTGATGATAATCTCAGGTGAGTTTCATTCCCGCCTTAAAGATGATGAAATATTGATCACGACTTTTATTGCAGTGACAATAAGAAAGCCGATTTAACCTGGGAGTGGTATGCGCGGCATGAGAACTCCTTGATACGCGATCTATTCGTTGGGCAGTTGAAGAGCACATTGAAGTGCACGACGTGCGGCAACACGAGCGTCACATTTGATCCCTTCTGGGATCTAAGTGTGCCGCTGCCTTCGTCATCCCGCTGCAAGTTGGAGTCCTGTTTGGATCTGTTTATACGCGAGGAGGTGCTCGATGGTGATGAGATGCCCACATGCTCCAAATGCAAGACACGACGAAAATGCACCAAGAGTTTTACCATACAGCGTTTCCCCAAATATTTGGTGATACGTAAGTTCCCACTCCCCACTTCTCCCTGCTCACAAACAACAACAGTATGCATATATTTACTGTCTTTGCAGATCTAAAACGCTTCTCAGAGACACGCTGGAGCAAACTATCGAATATTGTTGAGTTCCCCACAGGAGATCGTGAGCTAAACATGGCATCATATGGCGCCAATGCCAATTCGAATGTGCATTATTCGCTCTATGCGATCTCCAATCATATGGGTAAGTACCAACACTGGGCACCCCTTATAGAAGCAACTGTAAACTCTAAACTCATTGTCTTTACAATTGCAGGCTCAACAGCTGGTGGACACTATGTGGCGCTCTGTAAGCATCCAAACTCACACAAGTGGCATGAGTTCAATGATAATAGGTAGCATACTCACTATACCATACTATATCTATAGTCTATAATGTATTAATGCTTCTTCCATTGCAGCGTCAGCGATGCTATACCTGAGAACTGTCTTGTTTCAGCCAGTGCCTATATATTATTCTACGAACGAGCGTAAGGATGATCACCCTTCGCAACGCTGCATTCAGCTATTAAATCTGCAAAAACCATCAGCAACAGCAAGAGCAACAGCAAGAGCAACATCATCTGCAACAATAGCAGCATTATCAGCAACAACAACAGCAACATCAGCAGTAGCAGCAACAACAACATCAGCAGCAGCAGAAACAGCAGAAACTACAACAAACAGCAAGAACACAACCCTAGTAAATGTTTCGTAGAATTTTGCAATTGTGCAACGTGCGTAAATTTAAATTTAAACGTAAACTATTAACACAAGTTCCAACCAAATGAAAAAACAAAAACATAAAACTTCAAAACACAAAAAAAACATAATACAAGAGAAAACAGCAAGAGCTATATATATATATATATATTGGTAAAACGAGACGAAGGTTGGACGGCTAATTCTAATGATGTATATAAGAAAGAAATTATGATGAGAAGCGAAAACCAATAAGGACGTAAAACTGGAAAAGAGGAAACGACGGAAGAGAGAGAATCTACAGCTAAATAGCTTTAAAGATAGGGAAACAAACAATTTGTGAAACAGCGCTTTCGGCAGGCCAAAGATTATATATATATACACATATATTGAATTGGAAGCGACCACATGGGAAGGAGCTATAAGAACCAGATAAAAAAGAAATCATCATTAGTTGCTGGTAATCAAACAAAATTATCTACAGCTCTGCTAAAAACAATAATTACAACAATTACAGTCAACAAAGTCAGCAAAATTGTTATTTTTACTAAATTATTTCTTGCATTTCTCTGGCATATATCCCAATATATATATATATACATATTAATTGATATATGTGTATGTGTGTGTGTATATATATATATATACATATGAGTATATTTTTATAGTTTGTTCTCTTAGTGTCTTGAACCGAAATTTTGACCCGTCCGCATTGTAGGAATACCCATTTTAATATATATCATGTGCACACACCCCGACATATAGATATGTATTGAGGTTGATCTTGATCTTGATCTTAATCTTAATCTTGTTCTTGTATTGTAATAAAGAAAGCTGAGCCGATCCCAGTTTGGTTTGCCGAAAGCGCGTGTCAAGTGGTTGTGTGTAAAAAGAAACTAAATTAGAAAAAGATAACAAACAAATGTGAAGCTAACGCTAAAGAAAGAGGCAACAAATGCTAAAATAAATACAAATACTGAGAGAAAGAGAGAGAGAGGAGACGCAAATCGAAGGAGGAACAAGAACCACAAAGAGAATTCACCATCAATTGTGCAATACATGAAAACAAAATGCAACAACTAAAATAGCTAAAGACGAACGGGTTATTCAATATAAAAAGAAGGAAAACAAACAAAAATAATAATAAAAAAACACAGGAAAATAAAAATATATATATAATAATTAAAATGGGGGTAAATTAAGGGGCGCTTCTCCATAATTATAATAAACATGAACACCAACAACACCAAAATGAACACACCACACTCTCACTCCTATATACACCAAACACACCACACCACACCACTGACGCAACACCCTCTCACTCACTCTTGCAAAGTGAAAGAGACAAGAAATGACTAGCGAAAGGGGAAGAGAAGAAGCTTTTAGCAAATGAATAAATATAGTTTATAAATAAAAGGAAACGAAACATTTGACAAAACATAAACTAAAGAGAATAAAGAGAATAAAAAGAAAGTGCAAGAACTAAGAGAAACGAGAAAACAAAACAAACAAATGAAAGAAACTTAACAACAAACTGAAGCTGCATTGTGAAACGTACTTATGATAGATGATGATGATGATGATGATGATGATGATGATGATGCTAGCTAATAAATACAACATTTAGAAAGGAAAAGAGAGAGAGCGCGTACCACGAGAACACCAAAAACAACAACAACAACAACTAGATAATGTAGAAGATGAAGAGGAAGTGAATGTTTTTCGGTTTCGATTTTAAGTTCGTTTCAATCCAATCCAATCAAATTCAATCAATCAATCAACCAACCAACCAAAACTAGTCTCAAATTTACAACTCGTGTCAGACGAGTGCGAATTACTTAATGAAGAGAAAGAGAGACAACATTGTTTAATATTTATATTTATATACATTTACCACATACTCTATATATATACATATATTTATGTGTAATATGCATCTATATATATGTATGTGTTTTTTTTTATGATTGTTTTATACTTGTGTACTTTAGTTAAAATTGTTCCAACCTTTCCCCGTTCCTCATACGCACCTACACATAATTGCTAAATATTTTGTTGCCTATTTAATTTTATATAATTTATTTATTTATTTATTGTATTGTATTTATGTACATGATTATACAACGCAAGCATACACCCCCATTTATAGAGAGAGACCGACAGTAAATATGTAAAACGTGTACATAATGTAACAACAACAGCAGCAACAACAACAACAACAATGATACACCTTACCTACCTACATACTACTTACTACTATTACTAAACAAACACATACACACACACACACACACTTAAACACAACAGAAGAACTAAAAATGAAGGAAAACAAGACACATTATTTATTTATTTGTAAAAGAAACAACAACAACAACAAAAACAACAACAACTACTACTATATATATTTTTTCTGGCTTAACTATTAGTTACAATTATAATTGTTGGATATTTTACTAACGTTACAAACAAAAACAACAAAAAAAGAATGACAAAAAACAAAAAAAAAATGATAACGAAATATAAAATGCAAAAACAAAGTCAAAAGAAAACGAGTTTCAATTGGGGGAGGCTACATAAAGAAGTACAACTTTTTAACCAGAAATACTATTTATAACAAGTAAGCAACGACTACAGTTAAGCAGGACTTTCAATGCACATACATATATACACTACATTTACCCTATAACGATAACAGCAACAAAGTAAGGTTCTTAAATAACTTCTATGCTTATCGACATCATTTGATTAATTTGGGTGGTAATAATTATTGAACACACCAATCTACATTCTAGCTTTAAATTTACACTTGCAATTCCATTTTCATCGATTTAAGTGGACAAAAGGGGCGTGGCTGAATTATATTATATAACAAATGTTAAGTATCTGAAATATAATAAACGGTGATTATTTATTTTTTATTTATTTAATTAGTTTATAGTCGGACTAAGGTCAGTCGACTGTGTAAAAGTAAAGAAAAAAAACAATTAATAGTTATAATTAATAATTTTAAATTAAAAGTAAAATCTTAACTGTGAGAAAAGAAAGAAAAAAGAAATTAATTGAATTGAGTTGACATTGGGATCAAAAAAATGAAAGAGCCGATCCAACATTTGTTGCAGAGGATTGGGGAAAACCCAGAAAACCCCAATCAGATCAGGAGAGTTAGTGTTAGTAAGCAAAGCCTAATCAAAAAATTAGCTATTAATTAGCTATTAGCTATTAAACAGCTGACGCACGTTTCGTGTTTTGTTTAACTGTCAAACATCTTTAGTTTGGTCTATGATTATGAATCGTCTGACAAACGAACAAAGCTTGCAAATTATTAAATTTTATTTTCAAAATGCGTGCTCTGTTAAGAAAGTTCATCGCGCGCTTCTTCCATTTTATGGTCAGTTTAATCTACCCACTGAAGCGGCTATTCGGGCTATTGTGACTAAATTTCGCACCAAATTTACATTGTTGGGAATTAAACCACAAACACGCTTACGTAGAGTGCGAACTGAAGAAAATATCGCGGAAAATATCGGACAGTGTTAAGGATGACCATCAATGGGCCGTACTTCTTCAAAGATGCGAATCGTAACTGTGAATGGTGAGCGCTACCGTGAGATGATATAAAACTTATTCTTTTCCAAAATGCAAGAGCTTGACATGTGGTTTCAACAAGACGGTGCCACATGCCACACAGCACGCGTAACAAGAGTTCGATGAACATTTTATTTCACGTTTGGGACCGGTCAATTGGCCGCCGATCGTGCGATTTAATGCCTTTAGACTATTTTTTGTGGGGCTGTGTTAAATCGAATGTCTATACAGACAAGCCCGCTTCAATTAACGCTTTGGAGGACAACATTGAAGCATTTATTCGTGAAATATTGGAAAGAGTATGCCAAAATTGGACTAAGCGAATGGACCATTTGAGGCGCAGTCACGCTCAAAATTTGCATGAAATAATCTTCAAGCATTAAATTATATAGACCGTACTATCGATTCAATAGCTTTAAAAAAAGCAAACTTTATATAGGACTGCTGTCGTGGCGGTGGCTCTAGCTCTTATAGTCTATAACATCTAAGGGTTTATACAGACAGACATGATTGTTGCTGATGAAGAAAGAATCACTTCTTTTTAGCCGTAAATGGGCTAAAAAAAAAAATTATAAAATTTTCTTTTCCAAAATACCGGGCATACATTTTCTTTTACTGATAAAAATAATTCATTCTTCATTCATTCCTGAAGTTGGTATATTTCGGTAAAAAATAATGGCGCGTGATTAATTCAGAAACAAAATAGTTATATAAATAGTAATTTAAATTTGCGACAAAAAGTGAATTTTGACCAACAAAAGTTACTTACTTAAAAGTATGAATTTGCACTGGAGCCTGTTCCCCGACTCTTACAGTGTAAACTATGCATCTGATCGAAATATTCTTTTGCACACAAATTCTTCAAATATATAACTTTCACTTTCTGCAAAAATTCAATAAGAACAAGAACCTTCCCATAAGAATATATATATATGTAGTTTATATATTGTACTTCTGCCTATTAGGCACATTCCGAAAAACATAACAGATCCTTGACCTTAAAATGCACAATTTGTATAGCTTTCAAAGTTTTTCAGTTATTTTATTATTATTGCATAATGAATACTCTATATATAACATCATGGATTAAATAGAAACACAATTTTTAGGCTAAGACACACCATGAAATATCAGTTTATAATCTTTAACAATTGGTCTGCTCAAATATTTGACTAGGAGGCCCTCGATGCACATACATACATATGTATGTATGCATGTACATACTATATGCCATATGTAGTAGAAAGAGACACCTTCTTGGGGGATGGCAGAGACAGCTAGAGTTGTGCGAGCCAAAAAGAAACCATTCGCAGCAACTCGGTCAGCTGATCTGCAAATTCAATTCGAGTGCCAGCTGATCGATCAGCCAAATTTTGTATAATCAACATTTGAAGAGCATTACCAGTTATTGTTTTTTACTTATATGATTCGTTCTTCTGTTTCACAATTAGTTGGGGTTTTTTAATTTCATTTACAAAATATACTACACTGCTTTTGTAACGGATACTGTCTGCAATCGAGTGGGATGTGTGTGTGTGTGGAATTGGGGCTTGTATGTATGTATGTATGTCTGTATGTCTGTGTGTGTGGGAACATTGCTCATTTGGATGCGGTATGCGGTTTCGTAACTAGGAACAACTATTTAAATAGTTATTACAAAATATAAAGTTGCAAAGTTTTAATTTGTATTTGCTTCCATCTCTCTCTCTTTCTATCTATCTATCTTTCACTATCGCACATCCAGAGGCAGCTGCATTAATTTTAGTTGTCTAAAATGTGATCAAATCACGATACCATTCCCGATTCCGTCCCGATACCGACTTCAACTGCGATTCAGAATGCCCTTCCCCTTGGCTAGGCCAGGGCAGTGGCGAACGTTTGCCTGGACAGAGGATAAATTCCAGACGGGGCACGCCATGTAGGGCAACAAGAGCAACAATTTAACATAATGAACTATTTAAATGGCCAACTGAAGAGCCGCTTGGTCCAGAGACGACGGAAACGGCAGCAGATGAAGATGTTAACGGATGCGCGCTCCCCCGTGGCCAGCGATCATTTGTGATTGTCATCCTTGCGGCTTTTAGAGTTATGCTTGTCCTTTGTATCCTCGTACATCTTGATCAGTTGGCTCTTGCTCGGCATCGGCTTAATGTGGCCCCATTGCACCAGATATTTGATGGATACCGTTGTGCCACCTGCAAGTGGTTGGGCGTCAGTACTGGCCTATTATGTGTGCTTATCCTACTCACCCAGTGTGACGGCATAGCGGATTGGTGTGGCCACCTTGTAGCACAAATACGCGATGGCATAGTGACCCATTTCGGAACCCCGTACCTTGTCAATGATGGTCTCGCTGAGGTGCAAGTGCTGCAGCAGGGCAGGTATATCGACGCCGCTGGAAATGAGAATGATGTTGATAGTGATAAGACGAGAGCGTGCACATGTCGGACTTACCTCTTCGATAGGTAGTAGAAACCGCCAAGCCAACCGACGGATGTGATCACATGCACCGGTATGAGGACGTACCAATACTGTTTGTACATGTGCTTGAACTTGGCAAAGAGTCCCATGTTGGCTGCCTCGCCAAACAGTTCGTTGGAGCTGCTAACGGTGGCGGTCGAGGAGGATTTGGTGTCTGTCTTGGAGGCGGCACTGGGACAGGCTGTCGCTGTCGATTTGGTGTTAATTCTTGCATAGCTGCGATACCTTGTGACGAGCAGCGGGGAGAGAATTGCTGCGTGTGCTGTCAGTGCGGTTACTCCTGCTGCTGATGGATACGACGTTGCTGATGGCTGCCGTTGACCAATGCTGCTGCTACTGCTGACCAGAAAACTGAGGCAACGTGGATTCAGAGCGCTGCCCAGGCGCTGGGCCACCCGCGGGCTGGCTATGCGCGTTAACAATGTGATGCAAACGCCGTTGCTGCCCAAAGCGCTGCTAGCGGCAACAATGCCACTGCCAACGCCCACGCCCACGCCGGCGGTGCCGCCCAGCAGGCGCGATAGAAGTCCAACCGTTACCATGGCTAATTGGTGGAGCAGTTACTGTATCGTTGTCTTCTTGTGCCTAGTGGCTCAGCTGTTAACAATAATTTTAAATATTTTTTTTGGTTTTAATTTTGACAAATTGAATAATTCGCCAGTTATTACGTTGTTATAAGTGTATACGAAATGTTTGCTTGTGTATTTGTTTTATTTGATTCCTGTTCTACTTTTACACACTCTGTTTTTTTTTATTTCTTTTGTGCAACCCGGCACAATTTCACCTGCTGATTGGAGATGGAGGCGTGATAAAATGTGTGCGTGGTCACGAACAGGCAGGATCATTGAACACAATTTTACCACGAAACAGCCCTTTTCTTTCATTTATCAATACGCAACTTATGTATTTAGTTTATTTAATTAACGGTTTATTTATTAATGACAAGAAAATTACGTTAAATGGGGTGTTGTGTTTGTATGCCAACCTTCAGTGATCACGTTTGCTCACGGGGTATTGCGATATTGTCGTTCACGATCTCAGTTCTATTGTGGATAGAGTTGCCAGATAACCATTGGTGCGCACAGCTGACCCAACTGTTCCACGTGTGTTAAGTTGGCAACGCGCACGGCCAACAGTGTTGGGCAAGCGCACAATTTGCGCACTTATCGATATATATTGTGTACTATTCTCATTTCAATTCGCTCCCTGTGTGGCGCATTCGCAATCTTTATTTGTGTCGCTTTATCAGCTTTAAACTCGAAGCCGGAATTCAAAGAAAGCCAAACGGCATGGCTGCTGCAACTGGTGAACTGTCAAAGAAGTAAGTACTGTGCCACAATTGCAGTGACTTGTTGAGTCTGGCGACTGCGGTGCCAACAAGGCGCCAACTGTGAGGTTAAGTTGAGTTGTTTCGCTATTCGTCATCAGCTGCGTCCACCGAAACTTAGATAAAATAAAAATCACATGCAAAATGCTTGCACGTTGCTCATTAAAGCAACTTCTGCTGCTGTCACCACATGCTGTGTTTCAACGGTCAACCGCAGCGTCAGCGGCAGCGATTCGCTCTCACCATGTGAACACGGCGCAGCTGGCGCCAAGCAAACGCACAAAAGTGTTGGTACTCACCAAGAGAAAACTCGCACAATTTGCCCACTTCCCTGACCTTATTCTTGTCCATTTTCAGTGAGCTGAAGCGCCGACTGAAAGCCGAGCAGAAGGCAAAAGAGAAGGCCGAGAAGGATGCGACCCGCCAGGCGGCAGCTGCGGCTGTGCCCGAAGCAGGCCAGAAGAAGAAATCGGCCGCGGAACAGGAGGAGGACATCTCACCCAATGAGTATTTCAAGCTTCGCTCTGCAGCAGTCGCTGAGTTGAAGCAAACGCCCGAGAATGATCCGTACCCACACAAGTTCAATGTAAGCATCTCGCTGGAGAACTTCATTGCCAAATATGCCGACCTCAAGGAGGGTGAGACTCTCGACCAGGTTGATCTGAGTGTGGCTGGTCGCATACATGCCATACGCGAATCTGGGGCCAAGCTCATCTTCTACGATCTGCGCGGCGAAGGTGTCAAGCTGCAGGTCATGGCCAGCGCCAAGTCATACAAAAGCGAAGCGGCCTTCGAACCGGACACAGCCAAGCTGCGTCGTGGCGATATAATCGGCGTCAAGGGCCATCCCGGCAAGACCAAGAAGGGCGAACTGTCTATCATGCCCACAGAGCTGAAGCTGCTGTCGCCGTGTCTGCACATGCTGCCCCATCTGCACTTTGGGCTCAAAGACAAGGAGACGCGCTTCCGTCAGCGCTATCTCGATCTGATACTCAACAACAAAGTTCGCGAAACCTTCCAGATACGCGCCAAGGTAAGTTGAGATGGAATTGCTCTCGATCTGTAAGGATATAAGCTCCTTTCTGCCCCCTACAGATCATATCGTATGTGCGACAGTTCCTGGATCGTCTGGGCTTCCTGGAGATTGAGACGCCCATGATGAACATGATTGCCGGCGGTGCTACGGCCAAGCCGTTCGTCACCCATCACAACGACCTCAAGATGGATCTGTTCATGCGCATCGCGCCAGAGCTGTACCACAAAATGCTTGTCGTGGGCGGTCTGGATCGTGTCTATGAGATCGGGCGTCAGTTCCGTAACGAGGGCATTGATTTGACGCACAATCCCGAGTTCACCACATGCGAGTTCTACATGGCGTATGCCGACTATCACGATGTGATCGAGCTTACCGAGCAGATGGTATCGGGCATGGTGAAGGCCATTCACGGCACATACAAGATCAAATATCATCCAGATGGTCCGGAGGGAGTGCAGCAGGAGTTGGACTTCACGCCACCCTTCAAGCGTGTCTCGATGATCAAAACTCTCGAGGAGAAGTTGCAGGTCAAGTTCCCCCCTGCTGACAAGTTCTACACTCCCGAGACCAACGCATTTCTGTCGCAGCTCTGCACCAAGCATCAAGTGGAGTGCCCGGCACCACGTACCACGGCGCGTCTGCTGGACAAACTGGTTGGCGACTTCATTGAGGAGACCTGCATCAATCCAACCTTCATTTGCGACCATCCCCAAATAATGTCGCCGCTGGCCAAGTACCATCGCAGTGAGCCCGGACTCACTGAGCGCTTTGAGCTGTTTGTGGCCAAAAAGGAGGTTTGCAACGCATACACCGAGCTGAACGATCCCGTGGTGCAGCGCGAACGTTTCGAGCAGCAGGCCAACGACAAAGCAGCCGGTGACGATGAGGCCCAGATGGTGGACGAGAACTTCTGCACGGCGCTGGAGTATGGACTGCCACCCACCGGCGGTTGGGGCATGGGCATTGATCGGCTGACCATGTTCCTCACTGACTCCAATAACATTAAGGTAAGTTCGTTAGAAGACCATCTGGATGCAATGCTAATCTTTCCTATCTTTTTCCCCCCTTGCAGGAGGTGCTGCTGTTCCCTGCCATGAAGCCGGAGGATGCCAATCGCACACCAGCGGCCAATGCAGTCGAGTCAACAGCGCAGCAGTAGAATCCCTAAAACACCCACTTGCTCCTCAATTTCCACTCCTGCAACGAGTTTGTAACCACTTTGCCGAACGCTGCTTTAACTTATTCATGGAATAAAAACGCATTTTGACCAGTTCTCCCGCAATCATAAAGGTGTTTTTTATTTACATGTCTGCATAGTATACATCTATAATGTATGTTATATATGTATATTATATATTGATATATACATGTATATACGTAATGTATGGCACATGTGCAGCTCACAATAATGACACAGCTTGAGCAGCTAATCATCTTTGGTTCATATTTTCTACATGCCTTGGAAAATCTAGTTTATTTCATAATTATAGAAGGTAGTGCACATTCAGCGCACATTGAGTTCAGAAATAAGATCGATAAAAGTATGTTGATTGTATGGAATACATGTTTTTTACTAATATATATAATAAGTAATGGTGGAATTGAATACACTCTGGTGCTAGAAGAATTATATTCAATATAAATATTATATTATATTATGAAATCATGTCAAAAGTGTCTATCTCATAATAATAGGAGTGTCTTAGATAATTCACTTAAAACTTCAGATAAAACCATTTTCCGGTGAAGTTAAATAGTATTTTAATTAAGTTATTGAAAAGGATGAAATTATTACGCTGTAGATAGATTGACGTCCTTTGTTGCATTTTGAAAAAACCTACTTGTTGTGCCTGGGAGAGTAGATTATATCCGATGCGCTTAAGAGTATGCAGCACATTTCGTCATTCTTAGCAGACAGCTTAAAAGTAGACAACACTCGGCAATTGCTGCACTATCGTCGTGTAATGATCGTCGCGATTGTTATCGATGATCTCGTGTTATCGATGATAGCCGCAAGCTTGCAACGCCTTAGCACAAGTTGGCCAAGCAGCAGCAGCTGATTTGCAAGAGTTGGCCAAGACCGGTTTGCTAAGACCGCGAGATTGTTGGTTGTTGTGATTGCGGGAGAATGAAAGAATGCCACAAGAGAAAGCATTCTTCTGGCCGAGCTGAGCTTCGTTTCGTGTCTGTCTCTGTTGACGTGTGCAACAGTTAAAATGTGAAAAAGATTTCATCTGAAGGAAATTCAAATATTTCACTTAGAAAATACGGCGAAAACTCAATTGGAAAATGGCGGCAAGCGTTGTTAAGACACCCAAGTGCCCGAGGAAAACAAAGGAAGTGGCCAAGACGGAGCCCAATCAGCCAAACGATGGCAATGGGTAAAACGAGAGACTTCAACAGGCAACGAACTTGACGATAGACTTTTCTCAAATTTTCTTTTGTGTTTCTTTTCTTGTCTTAGGCGCTGGTGGCTTCTGCTGGCCACTGTCTTTCTCATCACCTTTGCGACGCGTTTCTACAAGGTGACCGAACCGGATCACATTTGGTAAGTCCAAGAGGATTCCAGCCGGGGGGAGAAAGAGAGGCAGAATGAAAGTAAGAGAGAGATAATAACTGTTGTTGCCTTTTACAGCTGGGATGAGACGCACTTTGGCAAAATGGGTAGTTGGTATATCAATCGTACGTTCTTCTTCGATGTGCATCCGCCGCTGGGCAAGGTAAGTTTTACTCGTATTTAAGATAAGGTTTCCTGACTTCCATCTCCAATTGGCACAGTTCACAACTTTATATTAAAGTATTTGATTTTCTATTTCAACATTGATTAAAGTCGATTTAAGATTTATGGAAAACATGACTTCACTTTTTGTTGTACTCACATACAATGAGTGAATGTTCTATTTTGTCCGTCTTTGTGAGCTACTATACTCATCCATTTGATAGTGGGTATAGTATTTTGGAGTAAAGTGTTGTACATTACTGACAGTCACAGCACTGTACAATGATAGACCTAATATGGTCAAAAACATACTCCGTTTTTCAGTTTTTGCCTAGATAAAACAAATGGACGATTGTAAAATACTAACAGAATAAGTGCAAAGGATTTCCCATCCTTCCATTTCGTTCTCTGCCCACAAGTATTAGCTTATTTCATAGTTATTTTTAGTTTATTCATTCAGTTTTGGGTGTATTTCATTACAAATTAGTAGGAAAGCTACAGTCGAGCGTGCCCGACTGTAATATACCCGCTACCCACCTGACCAAAACGATTTTTAAAAAAAAATTAAACTTTTTTGTGTATTTTGCGTTGCATACTTTGAGGAAGCGGTTTTGAAATCAGTACTTTTCAATTATTTCTAAAATAACTTTTATTTTAATTATCCGATCGCAACCAAAATTCAAGAAATCATTTTGGGTTGGGTTAACAACCCAACCATAAATGAACTATCTATCATTAAAATACGTTTAGGATTAGGTTTTTATCAATTTAGGAGGGAGGAAGTGGACTTGCCCAAAATCTAAAATAAACTTGATTTGCGTGCAATAATAACACATATTGATACCATATTTTCTAGCTATTATATATAGTCTCTGGGTTTTCATACGGACATGTTTATATCACCTCGGCTGTTGATTCAGAATATACTATATATGTATATATATGTTATAGTTTGTGGGGTTTGCCTGTTACATATATTTTCGGATGGCACAAAGTTATTATACCCTTCGACCCTATGGGTAGCGGGGTATAACAGGTTTCATGGATTATTGTATAGTGAGTAATAAGAATAGTAAACCAGAAAGAAGGCTACCATCAACATGTCCAGGGTTTTATGCCCTTATCTTCTCCGATTGTTCATATTCCAGTTATATATAATGGTGCAGAATGGAATAATATTCTGTGTATGCTGTCAATGAATCATTCTAATTGTTGGACTCATAAGACTTGTTCATAAACATCTTTATTTCATACTGATTGTTCTATGAAACTTATAGAATGCTTTATACATAGTTGTCCGATGCTAATGTATGTAATGTATGTATACGTCTTTTACTATCTTTCTATGATTGCCACTGATTAGTTGAATTATTAAGTTAAATCATACAGAAACTCTCATATAACTTTTTATATATACGATATATCATTTATGTAGATATATATTATATTTATATAGATAGCTCTATGATTGAGTCATCCAGTTTGCGTTAAATCAGAAAGACAGACAGTAGGACGTACATTTGGACAGACATGGGTAGTTTCACTCCCCTGTTCAGAATATACTATATATACTTGATAGGGTCGTAGGGTCAGGACTCAAATAAATTGGCGTGTTCTGAATTGATGCAGGCTTGTTCTCCCAACTTGTTCTACTGTAAGAAGAACTTTTTGAATAATTTAAGTTATTTAAATCGTCATATAAAACTACAGAAATCTGATCACTAATGTGTCGAATTATAATAATAAAATGTGATTCCTTGGAATTGTCATTAATCTGATAAGGAAGTCATTATACCCTTCGACCATTGAAAGTGGTCAAAAAAGGGTATACTAACTTTGTGCAAATGTATGTAACAGGCAGAAGGAGGCGTGGCAGACCCCATAAAGTATATATATTCTTGCTCAGGATCACTAGCCGAGTCGATTGAGCCATGCCTGTCTGTCTGTCCGGATGTCCGGATGTCCGGATGTATGGATGACCAGATGAACACACAGATCTCAGCTATTATAAGAGCTAGAGTTACCAAATTTGGCATGAACATTTCTGTGTAGCCGGCGCAGATCAAGTTTATTTCAAATGTTGGGTGCCACGCCCACCGCCCCCGCAAATTAATAATTTAATTTTTGAACTCAATTTATAAGCGCTGTATTAAAGATACAACTTTCTGACTTTAACATATACAAAGCTCATTAAAATATCTACGTATTCTCGAAATTGTAATCCGATCGGTCAATAAAGACAGAAGTTATTTAAGAAAGTATGTGCATAAAACCAAGTGCTTGTGTCAGCTAACAAGGGAGGCGGGCGAGCGCGAAGCGCGAGCGCCATCTGTCGAGAATAATTTCAAAGTATGTGCATATGTATATGTCTACATACATAGGAACATAGGTCGAAGGGTATCCCACTGTCGCGTGCCGCGCGACTGTTGCTTTTCTTACTGGTTTTTACTAACATATTTCATATATCAAATAACTGTATAAGATAAAGAGAAATACTTATTAATGCAAGTTTGATATAATATTCAAACTATTATTATTAATCTATCTTTCTCTCTCTTTGTCTCTGTGTCTCTGTGTCTCTTCCTCCCTTGCGCAGATGCTGATTGGCCTGTCGGGCTACTTGACGGGTTACAATGGAACGTTTCCCTTTGAGAAACCCGGCGACAAGTACAACGAGACGCGCTACCAGGGCATGCGCTATGTGAGTAGCAGGATCACCTCACTCTTCCCCTCTCTATCCCCCCCTCTCTCTCTCTCTCTCTCTCCCTGCAGTTCTGTACGACGCTGGGCGCACTTATTATGCCGATGGGCTTCGATACTGTCTACGATCTGACGCGCTCCCACGAGGCGGCGCTGCTGTCTGCAGCATATCTGATCTTCGGTGAGTCGACAAAGAAGGCAGTCGAGGCTGGAGACACTCTACTATCTCTCTATCACTCCCCTCTCCCCTCCCTCTCTCTCTCCAGATGTGGGCATGCTGACGCTGAACCAGTACATCCTGCTCGATCCCATTCTGCTGTTCTTCATGGTGGCCTCCGTGTGGGGCATGGTGAAGATATCGAAAGCGACCTGTGGCGGCGGCTCGTACAGCACCCGCTGGTGGCTCTGGCTGATCTTCACCGGCACCATGCTGTCGTGCACGATCTCGGTGAAGTTTGTCGGACTGTTTGTGGTGCTGCTGGTGGGTCTGCACACGGCCAGCGAATTGTGGTTCATTCTGGGGGATCTGGAGCAGCCCATTGTGGAGACACTGAAGCAGATCGTGTGCCGTGCTCTCACTCTGATCCTGTGGCCCGTGCTGCTGTACACGCTCTTCTTCTACATCCATCTGCGCGTGCTCAACCGCAGCGGCAATGGCGATGGCTTCTACAGCTCCGCCTTCCAGTCGCGCCTCGTGGGCAACTCGCTCTACAATGCCAGCATGCCGCGGGATGTGGCCTACGGCGCCCTGGTGACCATCAAGAATCACAAGACTGGCGGGGGCTATCTGCACTCGCACGCCCACCTCTATCCCAAGGGCAACGGCGCAAGGCAGCAGCAGGTGAGCGCTGCAGGGGCAGCAGCAGGTGTAGGGGGAGAAAGTACTCAGTGACCCCCCCCCGTATTGTTTGCAGGTGACCACATACACGCACAAGGACGACAACAACATTTGGTTGATTAAGCCGTTCAACAAGCCGCACTCGGACAAGTCGCCGCTGCAGTTGCTCCGCCATGGGGATCTGTGTCGTCTGGAGCACTTGGCCACCAGGCGCAACCTGCACTCGCACGGCGAGCCGGCACCCATGACCAAGAAGCATCTGCAGGTGACGGGCTACGGCGAGGTGAGTGTGCTAACCCCTAATCCTCTCTAGCTTTAACTTGTGGCCTTCTCCAGGTAGGCGCGGGCGATGCCAACGACGTGTGGCGCGTGCTGATTGTGGGTGGGCGTGTCAATGACACCGTGCACACAGTCACCTCGCGGCTGCAGTTCGTCCACTACCTGCAGAACTGCGCCCTCACTTCCAGCGGCAAGCAGCTGCCCAAGTGGGGATTCGAGCAGCAGGAGGTCTCCTGCAATCTCAACCTGCGCGACCAGCACGCCCAGTGGAATGTCGAGGACAATCGCCACAAGTTGTGTGAGTAGGCAGGCAACTCTGGGGACTCTCTCCCCCTCCCTCCCCCCGTCTAATCCTCTCCTGCCTCGCCTGCAGTGCCCAATGTCAACTTCAGTGTCTACGCGCCCGGCTTCTTCGCACGCTTCCTCGAGTCGCACGCGGTCATGTTGCAGGGCAACGCCGGACTGAAGCCCAAGGAAGGCGAGATCACCAGTCGCCCCTGGCAGTGGCCCATCAACTATCGGGTAAGTCAAGGAACACCTCTCGCTCCCCCCTCTGCCAGCTAATCCCCTCCTGTGCCTTCCAGGGCCAGTTCTTCTCGGGCAGCAGCTACCGCATTTACCTGCTGGGCAACCCGGTCATCTGGTGGAGCAATCTCCTCTTCCTGGCCCTCTTCGTCGTGGTCTTTCTCTGCCAGGCCATTCTCCAGCAGCGTCGAGCCGGCCTGGCTGCAGCCACCGGAAGGCGCCAAGCACTGCCACCGCCACCTCCTGCATCGCCTGCATCGCCACTGGCCACAGATCTCTGCAGCTGCAGCTGCCCCGCCAACTGTGAGCAGCGACTCCCCGACTTGGCCACCTCACTCGCCTCAGCAGCCTCCAAAGCGCAGTCCAGCAACAGCAATGCCTCCGCCTCCGCCTCCACCTCTGCCTCTGCCTCTGCCTCTGCCTGCACTGCACAGCGCCAATCCCTGCAGGCTGCCGCGTGGCTCTTTGTGGGTTGGCTGCTTCACTACCTTCCCTTCTGGGCCATGGGACGCGTGCTCTATTTCCATCACTACTTCCCGGCGCTGATCTTCAACTCTCTGCTGACGGGTGAGTGCCGAAGTGGGAGCAGTATAATGATAGCAGTGGGAACAGTTTGCAGTGCAAGTTGATGGGGTGCTGGGGGCCATGAGCTCACTTTGCTGCTGGGGACGACTTGCTACTGGGAACAGTTTGAAGGAGTGCACCATTTGGCACGAGATACAGTTTGCTGGTGTGCATGGCTTGACAATGGGAACACTTGCAAGCCTCGATTTACTTGACAATGGGAACAGCTGGCAGGTGTGAACGACTAGGCACTGGGAACAGTTTGTGTTGCAAGTTTACATAACTTGACACTGGGAACAGTTTGCAGGTGTGTACCAATTGACACTTTGCTTGTGTTGCAAGTTTGCATAACTTGACACTGGGAACAGTTTACAGGTGTGAACGAATTAACACTGGGAAATGTTTGTGTTGCAAGTTTACATAACTTGACACTGGGAACAGTTTGTGTTGCAAGTTGAAATTACTTAACAGTGGGAACAGTTCGATGGTATGAACAACTTAACACTGGGAACAGTTTATGTTGCAAGTCCAAATGACTTAACAGTGGGAACAGTTGGTGTTTAAATTATTTGACACTGGGATCAGTCTCAGGTGCGAATATCTTGCTACTGAGAACAGGTTGCAAATTTTAATTACTTGACCCCAGGAACAGTATGTAAGTGCGAAAGGCTTGCTACTGGTTACAGTTTATACATATATAGGTGTGAATAACTTGTGCTGGGAACCGTTAGAAACAAGTATGTTTAGTACTGGGAACACTTTGATTTTGTGAATAATGTGACACTGTTGGGAACGATTTAAATATAGAGCAGTGGGAACAGTTTGTTGTTCTGAGTTCAATTTGATTGACACATATACATATGTATGTATGTATATGTTAATAGTACATACAGGGAACAGGCATATCTACATACACATATAGGCTATACAGGGTGTATATGTACATACAGTATAATGAGCTTAACTGCCTCAACACTTAACTGCACATTACAGATAACTGCCCAATCATACTTTCTTTGTGCAACGAAAAGCTTTTTTGTTTGAAAAATATTAATTTATTTGCATTCAATATAAGTGCATTTTTAGGATGTCTGCATGAATTTTGTTGCAATTTTGATTGTTTTCTCTTCCAAATAGATAAGTTAAGTGCGCCACCTTTTGCTCGACTTTGCGCCATCATTTTATCGTTGTTATTATAGATCGTCACTCTTTGCTAGTAAAGTGAAAAGGACGCCACCGATTATAGTGTTCGTTTTGATCGTGGCGCCAAACTGCGCATGACCGTTTACTTATGCCTGGCAATGCCATACAAATGGCAAGTACACAGTTTGTTTACAAATCAATTCTTCAAAATGGGTAAAGTTAAGTGCATTTTTAGGGTAAGTGCACACTTTTTTGAGTCAAACAGGGTGAGGCAGTTAAGCACATTATACTGTATATACATATATACCAGGGCTGTTTGATCAGTTTCCAGGTGGTTGGTATTTTGATTAGGCATCTTTTTTGTATGTACCCTCCAGAATTTCAGCCACATTATTATTATAGTTATCGTAAAACATTCGAGGAGTCATGCGCCAATCTTTAGGGGGTCTAAAAAGGTGAGAGCAACACTGAAAGAAGTGTATCGACTTAGAAAATGACTGAAATATTGAAAAACTGTTAAATTGAATGAATCATAGGCAGGCTAGAAACCTATCAGACGGCCCGCGTAGGCATGTGTGTATAAGGATGCTGAAATGGGAACCTACAATATAATGTGATTGCTCTCTCTTCTCATCTACAGGCATCATGTTCGACTACCTCATCCGTGGCCTGCCCCGCTGGCTGCAGCACGTGCTGCTCGGGTCGCTGCTCTCTGGCGTCGTCTACAGCTTTGTGCTGTTCTCGCCACTGGCCTACGGCATGAGTGGCCCGCTGGCGAACGAGCCCAACTCGACCATGCACAGCCTGAAGTGGCTGCCCACGTGGGAGTTCTGAACGGAGAAAGAATGGAGTATACCCGTTGTGCAGTTGGCAGACCTTTATAGGGTATACGCAAGTCGGGCAGCTGCGCTTAAGCTTAAGTACACTCACAGAAACTTATGTATAGCAAAAAAAAGATGGAAGTACATAACAAATATATAGATAAAGATACAGATACAGATATATAGTTTATATAGCAGCTCGATCCGCGGGGGGGATCAGTCGAAGATGCCCAGTTCGTCGAAGCGTTGCAGTGCGTAGCGCAGGATGTGCAGGGTGCGAGGATTCGAGGTGAACATCAGTTGCACCTTGCGCTCGGCAAAGTTGCGATCACTGAGCGCCTCCATGCTGAGGTCATGCGAGTCCTCCTTGCGCATGGTGACCATGGGCAGGAAGGCGTAGGCGGAGAAGAAGCCGTACAGTTCGCGGGTGCGAATCTCCCGCTGTATGTCCTCCCAGCTGGGCACATGCAGGGCATGCATCCGCTCCAGACTCGCACGCAGTGCGTCGTAGTAGCTGCGGACGAGGAACTCGCGCCGATGCCTCAGCACGTCCAGCTGCACACTGCTGTTGAGGAAGAAGTTGATGTCGCAGCCGGGACTGCCGAAGAAGCTGTGCTGGAAGTCAACCTGCCAAAGAGAGATGGAGATAAGGATTCACTTTGATCAGCCCTGGCACTTGCCCCCTCCCTCCTTCCTTGCTCACTTACAAAGATCGCATCGCTGGGCGCACTCGGCTGCAGTTCGTCGTATTTGTACATGAAATTGTTCACCCACAGATCTCCATGGTTGAGTACTGTTATCTCCCCCTCAACGGGTCGCCCGGTGCGCACCAGGTTCTCCTCGATGTTCTCGCAATGACGCTGCAGTTTGCCCGCCAGCTGCTCGTGGCCAGGCCACTTGGCTACCAGCTGCGCCAGCGTGCCCAGCTGCAGGCTCATTAGGCTCACGAACCGCTCGTTCTTCCTGATGTAGTTCTCGTCCAGCATTCCGCTGGTGAAGTGTTCCCGCACGCTCGGATCCTGGCAGGAGGACGGGGGAAAAGTTGGTTATAACAGTTTTGCGCACGATCAGATGATCAGAAAGTAAAGTACACTACAACCGAAGATCTCACGAGTGTCTGCCTAATGAAAGGGGTGACTTCTATGTTGTATAACAGTTTTGTGTACGATCAGATGATCAGAAAGTAAAGTAGACTACATTAACGTTCGATCTTCTTGAGTAGCACAGTTTTTCTAAGAAGCTCATTGAGTATAACAGTTACACAAAATATCTCACGAGTGTCTGCCTAATGAAAGGGGTAGCTTCAATGCTGTATAAAAGTTTTGTGTACACTCAGAAAGTAAAGTAGACTTAATTAATTAATTAATAATCTTCTTGAGTAGCACAGTTTTTCCTAGGAACTCATTGGGTATAACAGTTGAACAAATGATCTCACAAGTATCTGCCTAATGTATTTGCTGTATAACAGTTTTGTGTACGATCAGATGATCAGAAAGTAAAGTAGACTACATTAACGTTCGATCTTCTTGAGTAGCACAGTTTTTCTAAGGATCTCATTGGTTGCATCTTTGGTAGAAGAAGAATACTTAATTTATGGTACATCTTGATGTAAAGCTGTTGGGTAAGTATATAACAGTTCAACAGAAGATCTGCAGATGTTCCACAATTCAACATTTTAGTATAACTGGCAAAAGTTAACAATGAATTTAACCTTGATTGAACATATCTATACCAACCAAAGTCAACTGAAAACAGCGTGCTTCCTACAGGATATAACAGTAGCACAGTGTCAATATAACACTAATGCCATGTTGTACAGTAATTTTACTGGTGCCAACTAGTAGTAGCAGTAAGTGTATTCAAATTCCATTTAAGATACCCTTGCAATTAAATTTCTATAGATTTACGTTAGCAGAAGTGGGCGTGGCTCAATTCTAAAACAATATGAATTTTTGTCAAATAATATGACATGTTGCCACCAAATTTGGTAGCCCGAGCCCCTATAGTCTTCGAGATTAAGGTGTTCATACAGACGGAAATGGCTTTATCGACTCGGCTGTTGACTCCGATTATTACAGTAAATATTATTACTAGGTAGGGTATAGCATCTATTGTCCCCCAGCTGAGCTGACAGCTCCATTATCAGTGCAGTTCTCTAAAGGTTTCTCGGATTTTCAATGGAGTGATTGCTCTTATCTCTTCAACTTCGTGGAGGTGCTTCCCTAGTGTTGCAAAACTCAGGCCTGTGCCGGACATACTTTGAGTCTTCAATTTCAGTCTGTGAGAAGGGCCATACGAATTCGTAGAAAGTTCTTACTATGCTTGATTACCTGCCTGTACTTTGTAAGGTTGGGAAAAGCCAAGAAGGTCTTTCAATTGCAATAAGGTATAGTATGTAGTATAGGAGCCGATTAGTGTTTTTTTTACCTTCTCTTTTAAGAATTCTTTGAGTGTAAGGGTTTCTACTTACGACCCCCTTGGGCATCGATCTCAGATGCCCCGCTATACATCTCAGAGTTACGTTACTCTCCATCCCTTGTTTATCTAGCTTGGTTCTAAGTTTCTGAATCTGATTAAGAATATATGATTAAGAATATATGTCTGGAAGCACAAAAATAAAATTCGATACCCAGATAGATCAATATCAGTGCCGAAGCTTACGCCACAGTTCTCGCAGTCCCTAGTGTGACTTACCTTCTCCAACAATACCATGGAGGTGGCGTGGAACTTGCCCAGCTGGCGCAGTAGGACAACACAGTGTTCCTCGTTGAGGCCATGTTGTCGGCTGGCCAACTTGTATCCGTACTGGGTGAGATCATCGAAGACGATCGTCTGCATTGGTTCGCGCGTTGTGTAGAGGCACTTGGCACCGAACTTGCTGCCGTCACCAATGAGCACCTCCAGCCTGCCCAGCACATCGAAATAGAAGATCTTCTCGCGCAAATACACGGCCAATTCCTGCAGGAATTGTGTGGCAGGCGTGATGGCAATGCTCTTCACGATCAGTGCCAACTCCTCGTCCAGTTGCCGCTTGCTGCTCCTGTACAGTGCCTTGGCCCGATAGATGCTGCTGCAGTAGTTCTCCCCACCACCTCCGCTGGACTCGGCAAAGACAATGCGCTTGATATCGATCCGCATGTCACGTAGTCCATCCTCGAGGGCGGCCTTGAAGAACTCCTCGTTGAGGTACTTGGGCGGGCCGCCGCGCCTGGCAGGTTTCTCCTCGCTCCTGTCCACGCCGTTCTCCATGACGCCTTCCACTCCACGCTCCACTTTCATGCCGATCTATATGAGGGGGATATATCCTATCCGGTCAGCGTCGCCTTGCCTACTGTCGCCGTACGCAGCGGTTCCTACTGATATAAATCACCTTAATAGGCGACGATTAGCGACAACTATATCAACTTAAGTGGACTATACTATATAGCTACCCTCTAGCTGTGCCTGTAACTTTATCTGCAGCTCTACTTACATATGTATACTGATACAGAAAGGTACTTATATTCAGATAGTTAGATTGACAACTTGACACTTGTCTGCCGCGACGCACTTCAATTAGACTGCTTACCCACCCACTGGACCCAATCTGTCCAATAGAGTGCTCAAGTGCTCGTTAAAAAGTGTAAATAACGCACTCAATCCGTTCAGATATCGACATTGTACGTCTCTTGCATAACTGGCTATATCTTCTATCGAGCAGAGCAGGCTTGTGCAACAAATTACTACTAATGAATAACACTTTATATGACTGTGGTTAGTTTTGTAATCGTAGGATCTAGCTACATAGTAGTAAAGAATATAGCCAAGTCTGATAGGAGTGGTGAAATAGTTTTTATATGGGCCTGCAATATGTCTACCACAGGTCTATCTGGGCTTATCACTGCGCAACTTTATTCGCTGCATGAGTTTCACCTTCACCTTGAACTTTTTGACTGTCCGATTAACTGATATATAATAATAATCCCTTGATTACCTGCAGTTGTGTCAAAATTACGTTTACTCGTTGTTGCTCGAGGAGCTCTTTACGTGGTATTTCAAGTATAGGAATGGAAGAGAGCACGTAACACTCAGGACTAAGATAAGGCAGAGTGGGGAACCTCGATTTAAAGGAGAATCATTTCATATATATATTGTACAAATATAAACAAGCACGAAAGCACGAAAAGAACAAGCAGCTGACCAAAACGATTTCTTATATATTGTATGTAACTTCTATGATTAGCGTATTTTGTGTTGCATACTTTGCAGGGAGCGGTTTGGAAATCATTAACTCTTTTGAATTATTTCTTTAATAGCTGCTATGTTAATTATCCGATTGCAATAAATTTTTCAGCAAACATTGAGGCGTTGATAGTTATTGTGTTTACCAAAAATGAATTTGGAATTTGGCGTGGGCAAAATCCAAAGCAAACTTGATCTGCGCAAAGAATTTAGACATTTTTTATATATTTCTTTTGGTAGTACTAGCTTTTATAGTCTCTGAGATCTAGGTTGTCATACGGACGGACAGACACACTGAGATGGCTATATCGACTTGGCTGTTGTTGCCAAAGTAATTACACAGACACAACCACAGCTGGATCCTCTTCACTTCCACAAGGTACTTGGTATTTTATACACCTCGATACACTTACTCTCAAGACCCTGTGTGGCAGATAACTCGCTAAAGGGGCGGATTTTAATTCCTTTGACGACCTTGTGTATTTCGATTTTTATTGTTGTTGTTGTTTATCCAATGAAATTTCGCTTTTCTTTGGCAATAACAATTGCAACTTGCGTCATCCGAAGCGTAATGAGTGAAGCGTTCGTGCCGCAATGTAGATCAGATAGTATATATACTGTACATATGTATATATATATATGTAAATATATATATATATATATATATATTATGAATAAAGCATGCGCAATCCCAGTTCTTTAGACTGTTGTGCTCGCCTTTCTTTGCGCTTCTCATGCCAAGTGGCTACGTGACGGGGGAAACTTGCGTAATAAACGAGAGAAGAATTGAAAAAGTCAACGATCTTTGCGTGCGGAAGAATCTGTAGACCCTTGTTAAAACTTCCTTAAATAAATATAAAATATAATAAAATACTAGAAATACATTCATTATCTTAACAATCGTATTAACTTTGGTATACTTAGAACAGTGCCCTATAGTACGATCAATTCAGCGTTCTTTAGTAGGATCTGGGCACAATAGAAACCAGTAAGAAAGGCAACAGTCGCGAGGCACGCGACAGTGGGATACCCTTCGACTTATGTTTCGGTGTAGTTCAATTTGTTTAATTCATACACATATTAATATGGACATACTTTCAAATTATTCAAATTATACAGATGGCGCCCCCGCTCCGCGCTCATATTTTCTTGAATAACTTCTGTGTTTATGGTTCGATCCGATTGAAATAAGTCGATATAACTATCAGCTTAGTATATGTGAAAGCAAGAAAGTTATATATTTTGTACGACGCTTACAAATCGAGTTTAAAAACTAAATTAGTGATTTGCGGTGGCAGTGGGCATGGCATCCAACATTTGAAATAAACTTGATCTGCGCCGAGTATATAGGAACCTTCATTCCAAATTTGGTGTCTCTAGAGTTTATAATAGCTGAGATCTGTGTGTTCATCTGGTCAGACAGACATCCGGACAGACAGACGGACATGGCTCAATCGACTCTGCTAGTGATCCTGATCAAGAATATATATATTTATGGGGTCTCCCACGCCTCCTTCTGCCTGTTACATACATTTGCACAAACTTTGACCATTTTCCATTGTCGAAGGGTATAAAAACTCAAGACCTTTCCACATCGCAGTGATCACAGGCAGATTCTTTAGACTAAGGAACCCTCCTGATATCTCTTATATCTGATACTAGACAGACATACGTATCTATATATATAAATATGTCTAGTCCCGCAGCCTTCGGGCACTCAAGCAACGCCTTCACTTGGCATAGATGCCGATCCAGAACTGTGCAAACATTGTCAGCAATGTGAACGATCTAAACCGATTGATTGATTGACTGATTGAGGAATTGATAGTCAAGTAGCTTCGAGTTGAGCTACTTGATCGGGCGTCGATTTCTATTTCTATTGACTCTGGTCGAGGCGAGCCAAGGCGTCTTCTAGCAGTTCGAAGCGGTGCGAAGTGTGTCAGAGCTCAAGTAGTATCGCATCTGGCGGCCTGTTTGTCCACTCCACAGGCATATCAGGCATATATATATATACTACATACTACATACTATATACTATATACTAAATACAAGTGTTCATACATATATACTATATCTACGTAGTATATGGCATGCGGCATGCCGCCAGATTGCGGCTAGATTGTGAATCGATAGAGCTATCTATACCTATAGCAAGGGGCACTATATTCGCCTATATATGTTTAGTATATGTACTGGTATTGGTAGCATCAATAAAAATGCAATTGCTGCGAAAAAAGTGCATTAAACTTGAACTAATTGTGAAACACTTTTGTGTTCGTAGCCGACGCGTCGATACCCTTCGCAGACGCCTGAGGTGGGTGACTTTGAGTGAGAAGAGTAGCTGGAGGAAGCAGGAAGCAGGGGGATTTCCATGTGCATAGAGTAGTTCCCGATTATGCCAAGGAAAACCCGCAAATACATTTGCTCTGCAGCGCTCTCTCTCTGTCTGTCTGAATCTCTTTTACTTGCTCTCTGCTCTTTGCCTTCTCAACACTCATTATGCCTTGTTCAATTTCCCTTTCGCTTTCACTCTCTCAAAGAACCTCAGAGACACTTTGTGTTTGTTTCAATTATCTCTCTTTACCGAAGGATGGGACCACGTTCACACCAAATAATATCTTTATTTGTCTCTCCCTCTCTCTCTCTTTCTCACGTTTCTTTTAACTTGGTCAGCACTCTCTGGCCTTTCCCTCAGCTCTCCCTTTTACACTCCTCGCTCTCTCTCTCTCTCTCTCTGCAGCATTTCTCTCCTAGATACTGATCTACCTATCGTGAGGTCCGCAACAACGTTAAACTGAGGCTCGTCTTGCGATCATAAAGCCAATTTACGGCATCAGATACAGCATAAGAGCGAGAAGTACCTTCGCCACATCGTGCCATTTCAATTATAAAACAGTTTGTACTATATCATATAGTAAATCTGATAATACGAAAGTCGCGTTATTCTTTCTCATTTTATTGTGGCGAGGAGCTAACGTTTGAGTGGGGCATTCTTGCGGTTAGAGCGTCTTGCCCTGCAAGCATTCGGATTCGAATTCAGATTCAGATTGGGACACTCCATGATGGTCGATAGGTTGTTCTGGAAGTGCTGCCGCTTCTTGATGGCCCCGTTCGACAGTTTGGATTTGATCGATTGCCTTGGCTTAGACGGTATCGGGTATGATTGTTGTTGCGCCGGCTGCGGTGTCTTCGCTACCTTGAAATGCTGCTGCACATGTGGCTCCAAATCAAGTTCCGGATTCAGTTCCTGCAACCAAGCGGTCGGCGGTCGTGGAAACTCACGCGCCAGCGGAGCATCTTGATGCGGTATCCTGTTGGAGGATCTGTGGGTACATTGCTCCATGGCCTGAAGCCAATGCGTGCGCCTGACGTCGGAGACCTAAACCGTGTATATTGTTGTACAATTTGACTGTGTATGACGATAAAATCGAGTGCCATAATCTGCACATAAATGTGGCTGCACATTAAGCTTAACCTAGGCTAACTACGAACATCATTTTAAATTGATCGCAATTATGTGCATATGTAAGGAGGTGACCCTCTCCAGATTCGAAGGCACAGCTGTCTCGACTCACCTGCGCTTCGGATTGTTGCTTCCGCTGCTGCTTCTGCTGCTTTTGCTGCTGCTGCTTGCTGATGACCCGCCAATTGCGATACGTCTGGTAGGGACCGACACGCTGCGGCTGAGGTAACTCGGGATAATAAAGCAGATTGCTCGCGAAGAAGGGTTCATCCTCGTCCATATCGCAGAGCATCTTTCGAGAACCCTTTGGTGGCCAACAGATCTGTGATGTCTTCTCGACCTGCTTGTGACCTTTAGTAGTTACAGTCAGTGCCACAAAGGGCAACACGAGGCCCTGCATATAGACAACAATTATAACTCCATTCGGATCTAGATGCACATACAAACCTCAACATCGAACGGTATATTCCTCTTGCCACGCAGATTTAACATCACTCTCAACTTTTTTCTCTTTTCTGCAGATGTTTCACACCCTTCGAATCTCACAGACTTGATGAATCTGACATTTCTGCAGTAACTGTCAAAGGAAGTGCTTGGAAAAAGCAAAGCCTACTTCGACTTGAGAGGTTTTTGTCGAACTTTGCAGAGAGATTTACTGTTTAGAAATACTATGTTTACTTTATTATATATGGTATACATACATATACTATATATACAATCTTATTTAAGAGCTGGAAAAATAAAGAAGAATAATATTTTTAATATATTCATGGGTTTTAATTTATTTGATATTTACCATATATCAAAATCAATAATAACGTGTGCAGCATTTCATATGTTTGTATGTAAAAGTTATATTATATAAAGGTATATTCTGAATCAGCATCAACAGAGGATTCGAACTAACCCTGTCCGTCTGTCCGTTTGTCCGTTTTATTTTATTTTATTTTTTATTTTATTTTATTTAACGTCAACTATGCCAGTCGACTTGAAATTAAAATTCAATTATTATATTTAAATTAAAATTAAATAAAAATTAATTAAAAATATGAATAATTTTAAAATTAATTAAGATTATATGTATATTTTTTAAATTTAGGCTTGGGAATATAAAACAAGAATTAACGATCCAGCATTTGCTGCAAAGGTACCAAACCAGATCGGTAGATTAATGTTAGTTATTAGGAAGAGTTAATTCATTAAGGATAGACAATTTAAAAGAGTGGAGGGAGGACTCTGAATTGAAAACTCTAGACAGTCTATTGTAGTCAGCACAGGGAACTCGGAAAGGGTCATGCAAGCTGTATTTATTAGGACAAAAGGCTAAAGAAAGTGGCCTCAAATTACGAGTAACTCTAGAAGGAATACAGAAATTGATTAGGTTAAGTAGAGTGGGGGAATCTATATCGTACTTTATTAGTTTTACGATAAACATAACACCTAACATAATACGACGGTTAGTTAAAGAAGGTAGGTTAATTAGAAGGAGTCTAATAGAATATGGTGGTAAGTCTACACTTTGTCCGTGTGTTGCAACGCAAACTAGTCTATCAGTTTTTAAGCTATCTTGATGAAACTTGCTACACATGCTTCTTATTGCTGTACGCTATATACATATAAGTCGGAGCGAGCCGGATCGGATCGATATATCGTATAGCTGTCATACAAACTATCACCCGATTTTTGTTATTTATCAAGATATTGCAACTTAAACCAGTATGAAAAGCAACACTCGAGCGGTACGCGACAGTGAGATACCCTTTCATATGCTTTAAAATTATTCCCGACAGATGGCGCTTACGATCGCCTGCATCCCTTGTTAGTTGAGACAAGCCTTTTATTTTATGCTCATACTTTCTTAAATAACTTCTGTGTTGATTGTCCGATCGGATATACGTAGATATTTCATTAAGCTTTGTATATGTTAAAGTCAGAAAGTTGTATCTTTTATACAGCGCTCACCAATTTATTTCAAAACTTAAATTACTGATTTGCGGGGGCGGTGGGCATGGCACCCAACATTTGAAATACACTTGAACTGCGTCTGGTACCCAGAAATCTCAATGCCAAATTTGGTGTCTCTAGCTTTTATAATAGCTGAGATCTGTGTGTTCATCTGGTCATCCGGACAGACAGCTCAATCTCAATATGTATCTATATATGGGGTCTGCCACGCCTCCTTTCGCTTGTTACATACATTTCCACAAGCCCTTACCCTTTTTTGACCATTTTCAATTTTTTCGAGGTATAAAAACCCAAACACTATTTAAAGAAGTAATATTATTAAATATCTGTACATTTATAAGATGTTTTATTTTATTTGAATTAATATATAATATTTACTTATCAAATTAATGTAGTATACATATTATACATAATAATTGTTGTAATTTCTTAAACAATTAAGCGGCGACAGATTCTTTCTCCTTTCCCATGACAAAAGAAGCTGAACTTGGCAACTGATGAAACAAAATTAAAATACGGAATTGTAAATGGAATATGTTATGTGTACAATACAATATACATACATATATGACAACTTCTCAGTCTCCAATTCTAACAGTAATGAGTTGAGACTAATTGAGTAACTAATTCAACACAAATCCGTCCAATAAAGCGCGTTTCTTTGCAATACTCCAATGATTTATAACATGTGTATAAATAACTCCTCGGGAACGTACTGAGAAGATCTATATGTGATATCTGGGGAGGTGCAGCAACCGTTCGACCTACCGCAAAAATAAATACTCCAATCTCTCCTCCTCCTGGCTTTCGTCTCATTTGCATGCGCTTTTTGAGCATGTTTTTCCATTTTTCCATTTTTCATTTATTATTATTTTTTTCTGCTTCTTTGTTTTTTTCGGATTTTTTTTTTGCAGCGTTAAAGCTCACGTCGGCTCCGCTTAGTTGATAAACGAACGCGCTTGCGAGCGGACCTGCCACAAAACAGAGAATGAAAGAAACGCAGAACAAAACGAAGCAGAGCGAATCAAGAAAACAAAACAAAAGGCAATCGCAATAAGCGGGCTACCGTGTTGTGTAGTGCAGTCGTCGGACATAGAGTCGCGTCTTATCGCCTGAGTGGCTCAACAGATCGTTTGGGAAACATTTCAAGAACCATTTTAAATATACGTCAGAACCTCTATAACCAGGTAAGAAATTCCAAAGGATTCCCCTCTTAAATCCGAAATTGCAAACTGCATTTTGGCAAGAACGAGAGATTCCAATTTAGGTTTAATTACACGAAATTCCCGATTAGAATCGTGTGCAGTTTGAGGCCATTACAAAACTAAAAGCCCGTTCCCTCAGAACGTCATCCGAATTTATTTAGTAATGATATCATGGCAAGTCATAAACATTGCCATACAGATCTTCTCATTACGTTCCCGAGGAGTTATTCATACGTGAGTTATAAATCATCGGAGTATCGCAGAGAAGCGCGCTTCATTGGACAGATTTGTGTTGAATGAGTTACTTCATTAGTCTCAGCTCTTGACTAAGTTGGAATTGCAGGCTGATTCAGAGAAGTTGTCATATACATATACTTTGTTATATACAACGCACCTAAGAAGACATATCCGACTCTATAAAGTATATATATTCTGAATCAGCATCAACAGAGTAGTCGATCTTTGTCTGTCTGTCCGTCTGTCTTGTGTTGGCATAGATGCTTCTAATTGCTGCACGTTTTAAATATAATATATCGGAACGAGCCGAATCAGACCGGTCTATCGTATAACTGCCATACAACCTATATATTATATTTAGTTATTTTTTTAAATATTCCAACCAAATTTTACTACTTAAATTAAATATAATGATTTTTTGAGATTCTTATGTTATAATTCCTAAGAGATACCAGCCAAGTTGTGCTTTATCAATGCTTTATCATAGGAACAATTTGGCTAAATGAGAGTTTTTGTACCAAGGCCAGTATTCTTTTTGAAATAACTAAACTCATCAGTACCAATTAAAATTCTATAGTCACCTATAGTATGTATACGAGTACTATTTCTATTTTATCAAAATCTGACAACTATATCCTATGGCTTTCATTGGAACAGTCAGTTAGAAATAATGTTTTTTTTTATAAAAAAAATAAATAATGTTATACAATTATGTACAATTATATACATATATTACTAGTATAGGAAGAACCTGCAGGGGTATAAAGTCTTAGCTAACAGTTATAGCTTTCTCTATAGTTTAATACAAATTAAACAGTTTATAATATAATATGTATATTTAAGGTAATTAATCTTTAATTGAAATCAATGGAGTGTACATGTTTTAAAACTGTGTATATCCTAGAATAGAGAGAGGAAGAGATGCAGCAAAGAGCAAGAAATATTTGAGATTGTGGGTTTACCTACATATGTGTGCATGTGTGTGCTATGTATGTGCATATATGCTTGCATATTTATATATGTATGTATATCCTTTTGGGAACAACCTACATACTCGTATGTACATACATATTGTTCATCTCTTTGAAATGTGTTCGATGAAATTCGCTCAGAGCCACCAAATTCTCTGAAAGCACTTGGTGAGTTGCTCTCTCTCGTTCTCCCTCTCTCTCCCTGTCATACCTAAACGGGGATCGATACGAGATGAGGGTGTGAGAGAGAGAGGGCAGATATTTACGAGTAACTGCCCGCCAGGTGCCGTGAACTTTGCCGTGAACATGAGAGCAGACGTTGCCAAGTTATTTGCCATGTTTACGCCCAGTTTATTGTCGTATCTTTCTGGTGTTGTTGTTGTTGTTGCTGTTGTTCTTGTTGTTGTTGCTGCTGTTGTTTATTTGCTTGGCTTCCTTTTGTTATTTGCATTCGCTTGCGAAGTTGTTTGGGCTGCGAACAGGCAGACAAACATGACACGCTGACACAATTAGCTACACTTTGTGCAAAGTTGATATATTCACATGCCTGTGGGTGTGCGGCTCTCCCTCTGTCTGTGCTCCAATTCGGGATGTGGCAGCGGCGGGCGAGGTTGAGGGTGGGCAGGGGTGCATGACTCAGCAAGCAGGCATGTAATTGTCGTCGATGTTCAATGTTCGAGGTTCGTTCGAAAAGATAAACCCGCCTCGTCGGAAATGGAAACGCAGTTGGCAATGGCATTGGGAAAGGCAGTCTCTCTCTCTCTCTCTCTCTCTCTCTCTGTTCCTCTGCCTGCCTGCCTCTCCTCTTTTCTATCTCTGTCTCTATTCCTCTTCAGCAGCTGCGTATCCATTGTCGATGCGCATGCAAATTTCGTATCTTTTGTAAGCGTCGCCGTCGTCGTTGCCGTCGACGTTGGCTTCGAAGATCGAACGTGCCTGGCGCTGCCTCGAGCGCGGCTTGGGCTGCCCAATCGCACACACACACACAGACACACACACACACAGGTACACTCCACTGTGCGCCTGCACATGGCTTTCTGTTTAGAATTGCGAGCACAAAACAAAAAACAAAGATGCCGCGCACGGCGAGCAGCGCTGCTTATCGCTCTGCAAGCACGCGCAGAGCAAAGCTCGCAGCATTAGACAAGAGAGAGAAAGAGAGTGAGAGAGCGCGTAATGAGAGCAAGAGCACGCGCGCACTCGTCTGGCCTGGCACAGTGTCCCGCGATGCGGCAATAAACGCATAAATCAGGTAACAGCGTCAACAGGTAATTTCTTTTCATGCGTCTGCATGTCGCGTCTCTTCGCTACGTCCTCGTCCTACCTGATCGTCCTCTTCGGTTATCACACGACCAGCGCTGCGATGTGTTTTTAATCTGTTTCTAAGCACAGTGTGGCCTGCGACCTGCGGCCGGCCTACCTGTTCAGCCTCTACAAATCTATAAATTCGTTGAGCTGCGGATGTACCGGAAATAGTTGCCTCCTCGCGCGCGTACCGTTAAGTCCTGGATCGCTGGCTTCTGTGGAAAAAAGAAAATTAAAAAATATTGTTTTTTTTTTAAGTTTTATTCCATTATGTTGCTAATTAATAGAGATTCTGTGGTACACTACATCTGTTCAGTTGTGAGAACAAGGTTGGATTAACCAGACTACTAAGAACATTGGGGTGACCGTATTTTGCGAGTAACCAACTGTTCTTGTGTGAAACTCTTTAATGAACTTAGTGTGTAATGCATTTATTTAAAGACCAATATATTTAATATAATAAATATACATACATACATATGCAACCATAAATGTGACCTTATTTTGTTCAGTTCTTGTGTGACCGTGAAAACTCTTAAATGAACTTAGTGTGTTATACATTTATTTAAAGACCAATATATTTAATATTATAAATAAACAAACATAAGCAGAAACCATAAAGATGACCATATTTTTTGTTCAGTTTTTGTGTGAAAGTGTGTCTATATAAGGACCAATATAATTAATATTATAACTATACCTATAAAAATATGAATCCAAAGTGAAATTCAAATACAAATACATCAAAATGGAATACAATCAATATTATAAAATGCAGCCGAGTTATTATACAAAGCAGTCAACCATATATTTTTATCGTAGGCGATATACAGTTTTTGGTAAGTTTAAACAATTATAACGAAGTCATTCCACGTAGACATACGTACATAAGTATACAAACATTTATGCATACATATGACCTTAGACCAAAACTAAGTCTAGTATAACGAACTTTTAAGAAAGGGCCAGTTTATAAGACACAATTGAGCATCAATATATGTAAATATATACAATATAGTACATAAGTTAAGGTCGGGCTGAGCTTGACATAATGTTAATTGTCATTCAAAAGCACTTCATGGGGAAAAAGACCTTAAAGGCCACAAAATACATACTGCGGACTTTGTTCCATTTTAACGCAAATTTTGTTTGACCTATTCCCAGTGCGCCAAAGTTGCTTCTATGCTGGGCCACATTCTATAGTGTATCAACAGACTGGCGAAAATCCCCCGATGTCTCAGAATATGCCCAGACGCGTGTCACGCGTTGCTTACCCAAGTGCAAGACAGTGCTGTCAACTCTTGCGATAATGAAAACTCTAAAAAACTCTTTAAAAAAAGCAGGAAATAGCCAGATAATTTAGCTGGAAGCTAAAAAAAACTATATTTTTTTGATGCAATCCAATATTTTTAAAAACTGCTTCTTAACGGGATTTTTAATGGGCAATTGGGCTGACAGATCAATGTGTGGCAATATGTATATGTAAATATAAACACATTGCAGCCTCTTGTTTGCAGGCTTTAAAAAAATAAGATACAGCCGTGTTTTGTTCTGTCTGTCTGTCCAAGAGAAGTTAAATAATACTCAGGCCTGGCTTGTCTTGTGCTTGCAAATCGCAAAAGGTTTGTATTAATGACCGTTATAAAGTATTTGAAAAAGCATTTCCCATCGTCGACGGCATCTAATACAATCCAAACTTGACGCAGTTTTTGTTTATATATTGTTAGTACTTTCAACATACTCTCGCGATCGCTTTATAATTTGTGAAATACACCGTTGGTGAATTATATATTCAATTGATTTCATAGCTAAAAACATAGATAAGAACTTTCAAGTTCTTATGACTTATCTATGATATTTTGCCATTTAAATGGGCAAAATACTACAAAGTACGGTAAAGGTTAAATAGCTGCATGCGTCACCGATTTTGTTTAAATTTTTTTTACTGATAGGGCTATATTTATCATGTTTTTAGGTGAAATAATTAAATTTACATGTATTTTGTTGTTGGCCAGTTCTGAGTAAAACGTCACAATGATGCGCACAGTGGCCTACAAGCGATTTTTTTCAAACGAAATGTTATTTAGACACAATAATGTTTTATTTTATGAGTTGCTTTCAGAATAGCACTTTGAATTTTCTTGTTTGCTCAGTTTTCATTTCAAATGAATCGGTTTGTGGGACAGTTTGCCGTCACAAAATGTTGCAGGCAGACTGGCGCCTTGCACAAAAATGCAACAACAAAATACACGTAAATTTAATTATTTTAAAATTTCAATTAAAAAACAACTAGAAGCGACCGCCAAATAAATCTTTCACCTAAAATCATGATAAATATAGCCCTATCAGTAAAAAAAATTTAAACAAAATCGGTGACGCATGCAGCTATTTAACCTTTACCCAAAGTACTATTTAAGTGTCGTTAATCATAAAAATACATGAAGTTATCAGATTTTCGTCATGTATACTTATGAAGTATATACATACATATATTCTGAATCAGCACCAACAGAGGAGTTGAACTACCAATGTCTGTCCGTCCGTCTGTTTGTTGCAACGCATACTTGTCTCTCAGTTTTTGAGATATCTTGAGGAAACTTAGCACACATTTTTCTTAATACTGCACGCTGTTAATAAGTCGAAAAGATCGAGACTCACAATAATTCGTTCAGCTGCCATACAATTAATCGATCAATATTTGTTATTGTTCATGATATTATAACCAAGTATACCACACCAGAATGTTTTATTCAAATTGGACCACTATAACATATAAAATAATGAGTTTATTTCGATGAAGATCAGTATTGTTTATTTGGTATCGAAATAGCTAGTTTCCGCTAGCTGCTATTTGACAAAATATCCCTCATTCGCCAATAGCTCTGGTGGGAAAATAGCTAAATCGGCAGCCCTGTTGCGAGCGTGTAAAGAAAACGCTAAATAATTCATTAAAATTAGCATTTCCCAGCCGAGCAACAAATGTGTGCTACGCTCTATAGTGGGTGGGGTGGGAGGAGGATGAGAAGGAAGAGGAGCGGGGGTGCCTATTGTCTCTGGCGGAAGTTAGCCGCGGGCCAAAGTACAAGCAGAGCGAAACAGAGAGCGAGTCACACGGTGCAGCGAAAGCTTTCGGCTAACTTTCTCGTCTGCTGCAGGTGGAGAGCTTTTCTGCGATTGCTCCATGACGACAACCACAACAGAAGAAGAGGAAGAAGAAGAAGAAATTGAAGAAGATGAAGAAACAGCAGATGAAGAAGCAGCAGGGGCAGAATAAATGACGACATTCGAATTGGGTTAGGCGCAATTGGACAGAGGGAGACATGCGTCAGCGCAGCAGTAGCAGCGCAGCAGCAGCGCTTGTCTTTTTCTTTGTTCGACAAGCAGCGTGCGCGATGTAGACGTCGACGTCGCAATTACAGCAAAAACACTTGCTGCAGCCGACGACAGAAGCTGTGGCTGAGGTCGAGGCAGCGCAGCTAACAGTAGCTGGCAAGTTCATTCGCTCACACAGGCGCACATCCCACAGAAAAACAGAGAGAGAGAGAGAGACAGAGGGAGAGAATTGGCGCAGCGCAGTTGCTAGCGCTGCCGTTGGCGTCGCTGCCTCTCGGCCAGTTCATGCTGAGCTTCAATCAAACACGCGAGCCGAGGCGCGCAGACATTTATTTTGTTGTTTCTGGTCAACAAGTTAGGCAGCTGCGCTAGTTCTGCGACAAAACACAGTGGTCAAAAATATCAAAGCAACACACAACTACACAACACAACAACAACAATACATACATACATATGTACATACACACAGGCAGAGGCAAAAGAGTGTGACCTTTTTTTCCGAGTGCAAGTGCAACAACAACAACAACAACAACACGCAAATTCATCTTGTTTTTGCTGCGTAAAAAGCGCGCGCGCCTTCGCAGCAATTTGACGTCAGTGCAAAAGAGTGAAAGAGACAGACAGACAGACAGACATTTCGTGTAAATTATGCGCGTGCAACAACTACAACAAGTGCAAGATCAACAACAACACGAATTACATCAAAATAAAAGTGAAAACAGCAGTAGCAACGCAGCAGCAGCGACGCAGCAATGCAATTGAGTGCGGATAACTGCGCAGCGACGCCAACTTCGGCGACGGCGTCAGCGTCATCGACTGCAATGTCCCTTACAGGTTACAAGCGCAAAACGGAGCAGGAGCAGGAGCTGCGACGCAAGCAGCACAGACGCATGCTCGACGCAGGCTGCAACTTCAACTACAACTACAGCAACAACAACAACAACAGCAACTGCATTAACTACAACTACAACAGCAGGCAGCAGGCGAAGATGTATTACAACAGGAACGCGCGCACGTTGTGGCTGCATTACAGAGCGCCTCTCTCGCCAATAACAAATCTAACGACAACAACAACAACAATAGCAACAACTGCGCCATTTCTCAATGGCCACAGAACGCAGCTAGCAGCAGCAGAAGTCGCTGTCGCAGTCGCAGCAGAACCATGTGAGTCTCTTGTTATTTGTTGTTGTTTTTCTCTTGAGCTTTCGTTTATCGTGTTGCGCAGCAGCAAAAGCAAAAGCAAAACAAAGCAAACATCTGCGCGCCTGTAATGGCAAACAGCTGACTACAGTGGAGCAAATTGCTGGTTTTGGGCAAGAAGACTATAATTGTTTTTCGTGTCAGCGACTCATGGAATTTATTTATATTGCTCATTATAAATAATAATAGTGGTACAGTGGGGCAAATCGAAAAAATTAAAAACAAAATTTTATAAATAATTCCATTGAGCATTTGCTGCAAACTGACTGTAGTTAGCATGGTTTCAGTGCTTAGTACAGTGGAACAAATTGATAATATGCCGAACAACTGTTTGAAGACTTAATCATCTTTATGAGCTGCGAATTGCATCATTAAAATTAAGAGATAATATAAAAATAAAATAATTAATTCAAGTTTATATATCAAATCTCTCATATCTCCCAATAATAATGGGGTACAATGGGGTAAATCAATAAAAAAATATTAAATAACTCTGCTAAATATCTGCTGAAAGCTGACTGTAGTTTGCACAGTGTCAGTGCTTAGTACAGTGGAACAAATTGACAATATGTCTAATAACTGTTTGAAGATTTAATCATCATGATGAGCTTGTGAATTGCATCATTAAAATGGCGAGATTAGCCTGAGCTCTATTGCATAATGTTTCCATTTCTCCCTCGCTGGCTTGATAATGAAATTTCATTGGAAATCCCCATTCAGAGTGATCTTAGTGGGGCTTTACTTTCTGGCAGAGTAATTTGCTTGTTTGTCTACTGTTTCTGTTTCTGGGTTGAGATAGAAGAGCTTTTTAATTGCCAATGTTCCCGGAACGAGGAAAGAATTCAAATTGGCCAAGAATGATAAGTGCAAATATCGTTCTAAATCGTTATATTTCTCTCGAACAATCAACATAATAATCATAAAGCAAAGCAGTGCAGGCGGGACAGCAATAGCATGTGCGAGAGAGAAAGAGGCAACGCACTCGACGAGGTTAAGGCACGACGGCATTGAACTTGAAAGCCAAAAGTTTGTTTTCGAGGCTAAACATGCCTCCCCGGGGTAGCTGTGGGCGAGGGTAGCGCTGCGGCAGCAGGGGAGGGGAGGGGAGGGGGTATTGCTTTGGGGGTTGTTGGGCTTTTTAGTATTTTGGCATTGGACGTGGCCGTGGCCGTGGCATTGGCATTGGAATTGAGCACAATGCTCTACTCTCTCCGGCGCACACACTCTCTACCTCTATCTCTCTCTGTCGGCCTATCTAAGTAGTACCGTCTCGCTCGGTATCAGCAAACAATAGGTTCAATGCACCTAACACGCAGTAGAATTCAATTTGCGCGTCACAGACACGAACAAACAGGCGCACACATGCACAAACAAGCAGAGACACGCGCTAAAGCTCGCAGAGAAGCTGCAAAAGCTTTGCGCCTTGCCAAATTTGCAACGTGCTTGCACTCGGAAATGTGAACTACGCACATTAAGCACATACTATATGTATATATATATATAGATACATGGTATATGTGCCATATTTATCTACATATATGATATATGTATGCACACATCTTAGCTGTGCTACCTCAACCTTTGGGCCACATCTGCCTCTTCTTCTGCGTCTCATAACACTCATAAAAGTTGTCAAACTTTTTTAGTGTCATTCAGTTTAATTAAAGCTTATCACGCGCTCTGAACGATAATAACTACAAGATCGTGTTTGGGGCTATTGAACCTGAGTGTGTATTGCACCATGTTGTGCATTATATATGTACATATATGTACTTATGCTTATGTATTGTATCTACATAGTATACTGTTTCCTCACTTACACATAGACTTACATCTCATTGTTTTATGGGTTTTAAAGAGCGCATACTTAACAGTCCTTTAGCTATATAAACTGTAAAAGAACCCTAGAAATATGTACCTATGTATATCAAAACATCCCATCAAAAATAAAGTATCATCGACAGAATCTTCTCTTCATCGAGAATCATTGAACAGCATTTGGTTTAAAAATAATCTTTTTAAAACGTATTCGAATTGTTTCGAAAAACATGAATGTAACAGACAAGAGGAGGCGTGGCAGACCCCACAAAATATTGTATATATATTCTTGTTCAGGATCACTAGCCGAGTAGATTCAGCCATGTTCGTCTGTCTGTCTGTCGGTTCGTGTCTCTGTATGTCTGTCCATCAGTCTGTCCGTCTGTCTGTTTGTCTGTCTGTTTGTTTGTCAATTTGTCCGTCTGCTTGTCTGTCTGTTTGTCTGTCTGTTTGTCCGTCTGCTTGTCTGTCTGTTTGTCTGTCTGTTTGTCTGTCTGTTTGTCTGTCTGTTTGTCTGTCTGTTTGTCTGTCTGTTTGTCTGTCTGTTTGTCTGTCTGTTTGTCTGTTTGTCTGTCTGTTTGTCTGTCTGTTTGTCTGTCTGTTTGTCTGTCTGTTTGTCTGTCTGTTTGTCTGTCTGTTTGTCTGCCTGTTTGTCTGTCTGTTTGTCTGTCTGTTTGTCTGCCTGTCTGTCTATCTGTTTGAATGTCGATATCTTAGCTATTAAAAAACCTAGAGACACCAAATTTGAAATGAAGATGCCTGTATACCATACGCTAATCAACTTAATTTCAAATTTCGAATGCCACGCCCACCGCCCTACGCAAAGCAATAATTGAATTTTTAATAAGATTTGATTTGCATTTATACTGACTATAATACCTTCCTCAACTCTCAAATGCTATCCGATCGGCCAATAAAAAATACTCCTTCAATTCGATTATTTTATGAACATTTGAATTTATAACGTATACGCAGCGTACAACAGAGCGGGCATTTTCACAGTCATTTCCTCAGTGAAATATTTTGGATTGCGTTAATTGAAATACAAAATTTAAAAATACAACAAATTGTTGCAATTAATATGGACAAGGGGAGTGAGGGAGGAAAGTGGGGGGGGGATGGGGGCGTTGCATTTAATGTGAGCTTGATGTTTTCGTGTTGCGACTTCCGCTCATCGTGGAATCTCATTTCCGCAACGAGTTCGAGTTCAGCCGATGCCACGTGCGAAGTGTGTACTTATTTTTGGCACAGGTGTGAGGGAGAGTGAGAGAAAGGGAGAGAGAGAAAGAGAGATAGAGAGTGACTTAGTTGCGAAATAATTGAGGAAGAGAGAGAGAGAGAGAGGGACAGACGCGGCCGGCAGTGAGGCGCCACAATTTATCAATTCAAGTCCGTCAGTCCATCTGTCTGTCTGTCTGTTACTTCCTGTGCAGATGAACAAAGAGAGAGGGAGAGAGGAGGAGGAGAGGAGAGAGACGTAGACAGGAAGCGAGCGAAATGAAACGCGGCGCATTGCTTGTTTTTGCTTCATGCACGACCATGAGACAAGAACGCGACGCAATGCAAATGACAGCACATGAATATATATAAATATACATATATACATATATAGTTATATATATGTGTGTGTGTGTGTATACATAATATACATATGCACAATGATAAGCTACAATTTATTAATTATATATAGCGCATCGCCCTCTCTCGCTCACACGCAGTGTCGCCTACCCCAACAATTTGCGTCGTTGTCGCAAGGCAAGGACAGACGCGCCTGTCTGTCTGCGGTGCAAGGGGCAGGTGGGGGGTATGTGAGCAGGGAGCAGGGAGCAGGGTGTGTAGCCAGGGCAGAAGGCTAGTTCAATCAACCTGGCCTCACTGCCTGTGCCTAATGTTGTCGAAATCTCGCACGCTAAAAGTTGAACGAACTTTTGTTGCCCAACAACTGACTGCGCTGCCGGCGTCGCTGCTTTTAGTTGTCATCGGTTATCGGCCACAAACGGAACCTGCAGTCGGGGAAAGTTCAAGCACCTGCTTAGCTTTTCTAACTGCACGCGCGCAAGCTCTCTCCCGCTCTCCCTTCCGCTCTCTCTTCCGCTCTCTCCCTCTCTGCCTCTTTCTGAAGATCGATAAGAATTCGCGCCTGGTTCGTTTCATCGATGAGCTTTTTATTCTAGCTAGGGGTGCGAGTTCTGGACACACGGCGAAAGTTCAAAGTTTTATTTCGTTGGCCGCGTGAACTTTAAGCTGCTTAACCGCCCAACAGTTTACGGTTTGTTTACGCCCCGCCCCCATGCGATTCTTGGCGATTTGCAATTTCTTTATATGAAAGCTAAAGACAACAATTCGTGATTTGTTTATGTTTTTATAAGCCAACAAAATAAATAACTGGGAATGCGATAAGTTAAACAATTAGAATTATTTCGAAACAACCACAAATGCTACGGTCCAGTGTGCTCGACTGTAATATACCCGCTACCCAGCTGACCAAAATGATTTCTTAAATAAATATATGTATCGTAATTTGTATTGCATACTTCAGGGTGTAGTTTGGAATTCGTTAACCCTTAAAATTATTTATTGAATTACTTCTATGTTAATTGTTCGATTGCAACCAAATTTAACATAGAGAAATCATTTTGGCTTTGATAGTTATTGTGTTTGTCAAATATGACTGCACTGCCTTAAAATTACGCTTTGAATTCGGTTGTTAATTGATTTGTGTGGGCGGAAAGAAGCGAACTCTAGAGCAAACCTGATCTGCGTGCAATAATAACACATATTGACACCAATTTTGTTGACCTTAGCTTTTAAGGAATCTGAGATCTAGGTTTTCATACAGACAGTTGGCACAAAGTTATAATACCCTTCTACCCATTGCAATGGGTAGTGGGTATAACAAACCTGTGCTGTAAATTCAATGATAATACAGGCCCAGGGATATTCACAAATTGTTGAGTTTTTTGAGGCATTTGTATTTTCAACTTCTTGAACAAATTTTAAAACACCAATAAAAAAGGGGTGCTCATGATCTAGCCATGCAATAAATGCTTCGTCTGTGCAGGGGCTCTGGTCGGCTTCCACTCCACACTCAGGTTGCTTACCTTCTTACATCCTGTAGTGCTCCAAAAAGCAACATGACATGACATCGTTTGGAAACAGTGTCGTCCATCAACCAAACAAACTTCATCTGATGCTGGCATTTTTTATTTATTTTACTATTTCAAAATGGGTTTTCATTAGGGTCCAAACACAATATCCCAATCAAGTCTGATCAGCGCTATTTTATCCCTTTGTACACTTATGGCCCCAAGTAATCATAATTGAGGCCATAAGTGTACAAACGGATAAATAGCGCTGATCAGACTTGATTGATCGCGCTGATCAGAAACACCCATCTACAGGTGTAAATAAACTTTATACGGACAACTTTATTCTATATATTTCACATGAACAATCAGTCAGAAATGAACATATGTCTAGCGATTAGAGTTAATTAATTAATTAAGCAACAATTAACAAAAACAAAAACATTGATATAAGATTCTGTTCCATTATGGGTAACTAGCATTGGAACAAAAGGAGGGCAGGGTATAAAATAGTCGGCATGCCGAAGGTATTATCTGAGTTATGAATCAAAACTATTGAAAAGGGTATTCAATTAAAGTATTTTCTTTTTTTTAAGATTGTTACAATTAACTTCTTTGAGGATATATTCCTTATATTTACTTCCTAAGCTTTCCTTAATTCTCTACACTACCCAACCAAAATGATGCGATCAAATTAACCTCCAATTATTGTTGCCATAAAATGTTGCTATAAATATAAACAAATAATAATGAGTGTATAACCGATAACAGAACCCGACCAGGACGAGCGGCGGGGGGGGGGGTTGGGGTGTTTTTAAAGCAAGATAAACGAATATGCGCTTCATAAAACGATATATGGAAGTACACCCCATAATTAATTCCCATTGTTTGTTTGTTTTTCTTTATAATCTTCTGAATTTTATTTTTATTTTGTCATGAATAATTAATGATTGCTCTATACGTGTCTTTTCTCTCCATTTTTTCTTGCAGGTGAGTAAAGAATTCGATATAAATTGAAAAACAAAAATACTTCAACAATTATCGGGTAAGTGTGTGGCACAAATTTACGATATGCCACGCCTCAGTACCCTGAGGCGTTAAACTACACACGTTTTGCCGGGCGGGGGGTCACAAAAATCGCAAACAAAACAAAACAAAAATCTGTCAAAAAAGTTGCTATAAAAAATGTTATGTACAATATTTATGATGCCAAACGCGTTAGAAATTGCGCACTTTGCAAAGACCCAAAAGCAGCAACAACAACAACAACAACAACAACAACAGAGTAATGTGAAACTTGTTGCATTTTGTATAATTTTCGAATAGCGCATAAATTTCAGCAGATTTATCAAGCGTAAAAGCGATAAAAAAATACAGAAAAAAATATAAATACTGTACAAAAAGATACTGCATTAAAAACAGGAAACGTGGGAGTGGGGACAGAGACAGAGAGATAGAGGGAGAGAGCGGGGGCAGGAGTTGTTAAAGTCCTTCACGGCACAGTTCAACGACCAACAACTATAACAATAGCAACAACACTTTGGGGGCCAACTGGACTGCAGTGGAGAGCGCAGCTTAGGAGAGCGGAGAGCTCAGAGAGAGAGAGAGAGAGAGAGAGAGAGAGCGTAGGGAGAGAGTGAGAGTGTGGCCAGTTTGGGGGTGGCAATTCGCCTTGCAGCGAAGTCATTAACATTTTGGCAGCGATGAATCGTTGAACCCGCAGGAAGAAGAGAGCGGCACGAAGAGAGCGAGTGCAAGCAGTGCGAGCGCAAGCAGTGCGACCGAAGAGAGAGCAAGGCGGGCGGATCGGGCAGAGCAGGCGCAGTCAATGACGCGACGTTGCCAGATTTCGACACATGTTTTGCAGCCTTTGCCTTTGCCTTGCGCCATCTGCTGTTTACACAATGCAAACAAACAGGGCGATAAGTAAAAGAGGGAGAGAAGGAGAGAGAGAGAGAGAGCGAGAGGGAGATAGGAAGACCAACAGATCGTACATTGTGCAAGGACATGTGCGCGCACTGCGCACATCTGTTGCCCCGACGCAGCTGCCTCTGCTGCTGTCTGGAGACATCCGCCCATGGGGTTGTTGCACGCTGCAAGATGATGATGCCTCCCCCCCCCCCTGGATACAGGCAAGATGCGGGCAAGACACCTGCGCACAATATGCACAATGAATACGAGTTTCGACTTACGTATTCATATAGACATTTATAGCTTGCGTTGACTCTGAGAAATGCCTGCAGCGACAGTGGGTGGCAAAGGTCAGGCACAGTGGGAGGAATACAGGCTTATACTGCATATTTTAGTAATATGTGAACAATAGAGAGAAATACTTAAGCAAACTGTATGTACATAATAACATAAAATTCATACAAATGCTATACATATTCCAATGATGTCCAACTTAAGTTTGCATATCAAATAAAATGAATTTTAAATTGTAATTTATATAGAGAACTTTGAAAATAGGAAACTTCTTTATAAAATTGCATACATAGTCTAAACTAAGAGAATTATTATAATGATAATGATATGTCTCTATTGTATAGAGTATATAAAAGAGCAGAAACTCAAATGTAATATAACATATTGCATATTATTAAATATGTTAGATATATACAGAGAAATCTGTAATTGCTTATAGAAACTTTCGTAAAGAGTTACTTAATCATAACAGCTGAACAGATTTGGCATTATTACATATATAATCACTATACATAGAGTACTATATATATAAATAATCTATTACTTCATGGTTATACCTACCCCAAGCTAAGAACTTTTGAATAATTCAAGCTAAACATTTTTGGAAATTTTCTCGTCATTCATATCTCATTCGCAGCTTGTCATACCTAACCCTCCATCTCTACCTACCTCCCTCCACACTATGTTAGCTTATGATGTTCCAGAAGTTCAACTCAACTTTTGTCAATCTATTTGAGTGCAGAGCCTGAGAAATCAATTTAATTGGGATGAATATTTAATGCAGTCTTCCAAAAAAACTTTCAACCCCAAATGCTACCTACAACTTCTCCCCCTCCACCCCCTCCCCTCATCCACTGCAACCGCCCACGCATGGAACGTAACGTGGAGTTGACGAGGCAAAACAAAGGCGTAGAATTTTACAGCTGACGTGGCCAAAGTCGGCAACGAGAGACATATAGACAGAGAAGGGTATATGTACTTGTATGTGAATACATATGTCTGTCTCTCTGTCTGTGTGTGTGTGTGTGTGTATGTGTGTAAATACGTATTCTAATTGCCAGCAACTCGCTGACGCAGTTAGGCAGAAGTATTTCGATTGTGGAACGTGGGGTAGCAGAAGAGGGGATTGTTAGGGGAGCCATGAAGGGTTGACGATGTATGAAGAAAAAAAGTCGTCAAGGTTTCGGTTTCTATAGGCAACTGAGCCCGTCCCCCTGCAAAACGCTGAGGTGTCTTCTTCTTCGAGTGTGTGTGTGTGTGTGTGTGTGTGAGTGCTTCAGCTGCTGCTGCTGCTGGCTTTGCTCGGCACATACCCTACCCTACCCCCTTACCTGGTGCCCACAATGGCGCATGTTGTGTACGTGTCTATTTGCCATCGGCTTTCGTCAAGCAAAGCAGCAACAACAACCATAACAGGCAAAGAAAATCCCGCTAACTAAATCAAAGCGCACTGGAAATGAGTGAATCCTTCCTCTTTCCTCTTTCCACTTTCCACTTTCCTTCTTCTTCCTTCCTAATCACCTTGGCCTTGAACGCGATTTCCGCCGGCGATCGAATTCGATTTCAAGTGGCCGCTGCAGGAGCGCAGCCTCCTCAGTTAGGGCGCGTACACACTGTGGGCAGAGCACAGAACTTGAGCTGATGCTGAGACAGATTATACCCGTCAATGGGAACTGTATTGAAGAGTGTACTAAGGATAGTAGTAGTAAAGTTTTTATCTTTGTAGAGCCGTGTCTGTTTGTATGAACACCTTGTTCTCAGAGAGTTCAAGACCTAGGACTATCGAATTTGCTGACAACATGTTAAACTATTACACACAGATAATTAATTAAGCTACTACCCCATATGCCCCTGTAAATAAAGGATAGAATGATTAATTGTATTATACTCAATTACTTGACTCTTTCAATTAATTGACTCTTAATTTGATTGCGAAAGAATACTTAATATAGAAGTTATTCGTCAAATAAGAAATACTGGATGAAAATGAAGCTCTAAGGTCAGTAGGGTACAGTGGATGTTATAGATGGCGGCACAAATTCCTCAATAATATTCAACAAATAATTTAAACGTGCGAACAAGATCCACAGTCGCCGCCTGTAAGCATGCAATACAAAACACGTAGCGGGTATAAAACAGTCTAGCACACTGACCTATTGCTTTCTTAGTTGTCTCCCTCTCGTTGTCCTTAACTGTACTGCTCATCAGCAACATGATTTATCGATTAAATTGTTCAGTGCGGAGTTGAGCTTTCAGCTGATACGCTCAGATCGGTTAGGCTTTGTTCTTTCTAGCGAATTAGGGAGAATATAGATCTGCGACGGGCTAGGGCCCCTTTTGCAACGCATCTCGGGGGTCCCTATTATAATTGCCTTGCTTTAAGATATAGTATGTACTTCGATCTTAAACATTTTACTAAATGAACAAACGTAATACTAATTACATATATATTTATACCCTTCGACCATTGAAAATGGTCAAAAAAGGGTATAATAACTTTGTGCAAATGTATTTAACAGGCAGAAGGAGGCGTGGCAGACCCCATAAAGTATATATATTCTTGCTCAGGATCACTAGCTGAGTCGATTGAGCCATGTCTGTCTGTCTGTGTGAACACACAGATCTCAGCTATTATAAGCAACAAATACATATATATATATATATATATATAGTATAAATATATGTATATATATTCTTATTCAGTATCAATAACGGTCGATGTACGTCCGTTTGACTGTCGAAATCTTAGCTGTAATAAAAACTAGAGATAAAAAATTCCCTACATTTAGCTAAATGCTCCATTGTTGTATTCTTTAGCAATAGGTGGCCCCTGGCAGGCCTGGGGCGCCTAGCTACGGGCCTGGCTGTAAGTTCAGTTTGTAGATAGTGTGCTTCCGCCGTAAGAGAGGGGGCTGAGCTGCTGAGAGTGCGTAAGCGTGGCTTGTGCTTGTGTGTGTGTGTGTGTGTGTGTGTGTGTGGACTGATTGGTTTTGATTAGCGCAGATGGCGGATGAGGAGGATTAGGTTCTCTGCGTCTACTTAAACTAATTGCCAATGCTCTAGTTCTGCGGTCCAGATGTGCGTAAGTGTCTGTGGGTGCGTGTGTAGGTGTGTGTGTGTGTGTGTGGCACTGCTACTTGAGCTAGTTGGGATGTGCTTGAGGCAGGACACTTGGGGCACACTTATGAGCGAGTGTTGTAATTGGGCACAAGGATGCGCATATGTGGCACACACTTGTACACACACACATGCAGATGCCACATGCATAGACACGCACACATCTCTATGCACATCTGCAGCTTGCGTCGCAGTCAACCCCCCACTGCGCAAAAGGTTTCCAGCTGCACACACACTAAGAGAGAGAGACACACACACACACGCACTCACAGACACCTGGGGTATGCGATCACATCACATTTATTTAATGAGACACCGGCAGCAGAAGCAGGAGATGATGATTAAGGCATATTTTCATCGCTTTAGTTTCTTGTTCGACGAGTTTTTGCACACTTTTTTGGAAGCCGCCTTGACTCACGTGCGATCGCAGCGACCGCGTGCGTTTCCCAGAGAGCAACAGCGGCAGAGAGAGAGAGCGCGAGACGAGAGCGAGGCAGTGAGAGCATAATAGCAAGAGAGCGAGAGCGCCAGCATGCAGATTCAGCTGAATCATCGCGTCGGTTAACAGTGTGTGTACAGTGTGCACAGTGTGTGTACAGTGGGTGCAGCACATTAAAAGACAATTTGGCGTCTATTACTGCATTACACTGCGTTGGCCTTAATTTCGAATTCCGCTTTGGTTTAAAATCATCAACTATGTATATCAAGTGCAACAGCAACAAGATAGAATGCTATACTACGCCATGTCGAATGTTTAATACCCTTCTTCAAGGAATATTCCTCTAGGAAATATATTATATATAAATAACATTTCTTATTTCATGTGTTCTGCTCTAAGAACTCTTGTCGATCTAGATATATCATTTATAATGATCTAACAACTATTTTTATTTCTATCTGATCATTACTAAACTACATAACTAAAGCAAATGATTCCATGATTTTGATAAAATGAAAAATTCAAACAGGTTACTATATAGTATAGTTTACAATATATACATATAATATATTTTACTACAATATACAAAGTATATATAAGATGCGTTATAGATTATATGTATACACAAAAAAGACCAATATGAGAAGTTCATCTCGAATCAAATGTAAGAGACAATGTTCTTTAGTACTTGTATAATACATACATTGAATCCATACATCGAAAGTTATATATCGATACATTATTTCAATAGCTTATATATATACATATATGTATGTATACTCGTACTTAGCTTAAGGGATAGCTATTAAAAGTGTGACCTTATGCGCTGTCCTACTGCACAAATAAACAAAAGGTTCAATGACAGCTGTAAGATATATATTGCCTCGATCCAGCAAGTTGCAACTTGTGTGACAAGACGGGCACGATCAAAAATGCATACACTCTATGCGGTTTTAAAAGTCTTTTTCTGTGCGTTGCATAAGGTATACATATGTATTTACCCCATAGAAGGGTATAAAAACACAAGGCGCAGTTAAACAAATGCAAAATGCAATTCTATCAAAGGGGGGACGCAACAGAGAGAAAGATAGAGAGAGAGAGAGAGGGAGAGCTAACATAACTGTTCACTATGCTGTTTCGTTTCCACTGTGTTCTCCCGTGCTGTTGGGGCGCTGTTATCAGCGAGCCAGAGAGAAAGAGAGAGAGAGCGAGAGAGTTAACATAAACGGTGGCTGTTACGCTTTACATTAACAGCTGCGCCGCTGCCTGTACTTAACATCAACTGAGCGTAAATGGCGCCGAAACAGATGCAAAACCTACGCCGAACGAGACGGACGTGTCTGCGCGGTCGATGCAAAGAAGAAGAAGAAGCGAACGAGCACAAAAGCGAACAGGCGAGCGTGCGTTATATTCCGGTCGGGTTTTGTGCGCTGTTTATTTAACAAAACAAAAACAAAAACAAAACAACAAAAAGAACACAGAAACAGCAACAAAAACAAATAGAAGAAGAGAAAAGTAAATAAAGCATATCCGTTGCGCGAATATATTTATGCAGATTCTTTGTTGTTGTCTGCAATTTAGTTGATATTTTGTTTAATTTTTTTGGTCCACACGACAAGCGCGACAAGTGGACAACGCTGTCTGTCTCTCTGTCTGTCTGTCTGTCTGACTGACTGTCTGTGCTAGTGTCAGTGTCAGTGAGTCTGTGTGTGTGTGAGTGTCTGTGACTGTGTGTGTGTGGTGCCTCAGTCTTTTCGGGGGTCCATGCAAATCAAAACATGGCGTTACAACAACAACTGACAGCAGCAACAACAACGAGAACAACAACAACAACAAAAGCAACAACAATAGAAGCAACAGCAACGCGACAAGCAACAAAGACAACAACAATAAAAGCGACAACAACAAAGCAACACAGGCAAGTGAACCCAAAGCCAAAGGAGCAGCCGGTGCCAGAGACAGCAACAACAACAACAACAGCAGCAAGCAAAGCAGCACGACGCAAGTGAGAAAACGACAACAACAACAACAACAGTTACAACGGTAACAACAACAACAAAAGCAAGCGAAACTTACGAAACGTGAATAACGAAATTTGCACGCAGCTCAGGCAGAAAAACCAATTGGAATAAACAAAAACAACAACGAGAAAAATGCCTGAAAATATGCACTGCAACAACAACAACAACAAGAACAAAAAGAAAAATACAAAAACAAAACAAATGCCAAATAAACAAAATTAGAAAGAAACAAAACGAAGATAAGAAAAAGAAACGAGAAACAACGCGAGTAAAACGCGCGCGCCTGCGTCCTGAAAGAAAAATAAAGAAAATTCCACAAAACGGTGAAAAGAAAAGCGCAAAAAAACAATTTCCGAAATTCGCATATCGTATTATTTTTCAAATTATTTTCCTGTGTACAAGTGTGTGAAGAGAAAAAGAAACAAACGCTAAAGCGAAATAAAAGAACAGAGAAACAAGAAGAGAAGAGAAGCAACAATGGAGCAGATCACGCAATACTTCGAGCACATGGATTACGTGTCCTTTGGCGTCATAGCGCTACCCTGCATTGTAATCGCCGTCTATGGCTTCTTGCAGGTGGCCAGTGGATTAACCAAAAGCAAAAGTAAGTCCCTCCTCTTCCCCCGCATTCACCTTTACCCCATTCCCCTCTGCGTCGTTGGTATTTCTATCTGTTATGACTCAATTTCAATTCAGGTTAAGTGACGTATTAAGATCAGCCATGGGAATTTCTGTAATAAAAGAATAATTTGCATAATGTATTTTTTATTATACATTATTTTACATTTTTTAAATGGAATTTAGGCTTAGAAGTCAAGATTATTAATGTATTTTATGTTTAATTTGATTTTAAGTAGTTTCTATATATTTACCTTGGATATATACATAAATTGTCGAGAATTGGGAAATTGGAGTGTTTAATAATTAAGAATAGTCATTTTAAGAAAATAATGAGACGACTCTGAATGGAATACCCTCTATATTATATTGTGAACTCTGAAAAGATCATGCAAGCTATAATAATTGGAACAATTTCTATAAGAAAACTGGGTTTATCAATTTATCGTATTTGATTTGTATTAGTTTTAGTATTAATTTGGCCATGGATTTTAAAAAAATGCATGGTCTATTGTGTTTGTCGGAACGGAAATGTGCGTAACAGGCAGAAGGAGGCATCTCCGTCCCCATAAACTATATACATATGTATATTCTGAATCAGTATCAGTAGCCGAGTCGATTGAGCCATGTCTGTCTGTCCGTCTGTCTGTCTGTATGAACACCTGGATCTCACAAACTATAAGACCTAGAGTCATCAAATTTTGCGACAACATACGTATATATTGCAGTGTCTCAAAGTTTTTTTGAACATTTGGACACGCCCCTTCCCGCCTCTGTAAATCAGTAATAACTATTTAAAAACTACAATATTAGCTCAACAAACAAAGTTGTATATCTTACATGACAAAGGCCTCGCCACGGGCGTTATGTGAAAATTGCATTTAAATCGGATTATTAATAAGTGAGATATGATACGAATTATGGTAAACTCACTTTGAACATATATACTTAAGCAGACCTAATTTACGCAAGCATACCGAAGTTCAAATCTAGCGTCAGACACACAGCATTTTAAACTTTTTATTTGCATTGTACGGTAACAGAATTGGTTCACAATGCAGCTTTGCCGATGGGAAAAGGAGTGAGGCAATGGCCGAGTGGTTAGAGTGGCGGACGGCAAATTAAAAAGACTGTGAGGGGGGGGGAGGAGTGCGTGTGGTGTTCAACTCCCCTCCCCGGTTGAGGCGGGTGCGAATTTTCATTTATTAATTATTCATTATTTTATTTTATTTTGTTTATTTATTTTATTCTAATAAACTAAAAGAAAAGTTACAGTCAAGGGGGCTGTGATATAGCCGCTACAACAACTGACCCCCTTACATTTGTAATGGCCTCCCTGTGGTGTTCCCTGGGTACTGATTATATTTGATAATCGGTAGCAAATTCGAGCGGCGATTCCATACCGTTAAAATTTGTATTACGGTATAATATGATAATCCATGGCCTTATACAGTCAGCACCTGACTGTAGCGTTAGTATTTTTTTAGTATTAGTTTTAGTATTTAGTTATAGTTTTAGTCACGTTGGGAATATCGCTATCTCTTTCTCCCTTTGCCACTTTCACTGTTTGGCAATTGAATAGAGTATGCGACCCGCTTGTTGCCCCTTTAACCGTGTTTAGTCATTACTTTTAGTCTAGTTGCAGCTCTCTCTCTCTCTGCCTTTTTGTGTGGCTGTGTGTGTTTGTCTCGCTCTTCCCGCATACCTTTTGCGTTCCCATTTCACGCCGTAGCCTTAATTACCGTCTAAGCAAATTATAAAAGTAATACGCGGACTCAGGCATCCAAAACTCTCTTTGAACAGCTGAAAATGGAAATGAAATACTTTCCTTTGTTGCACTGGGCCTTTCCCACGGCATGTGACGTCTGCAAAGACTTCCAGGAAAGGTAGAGGCAGAAGTAGTGAGGGGATTATGATTAAGATCTAAAAAAGAAAGGTCAATGAAATTATATGTTGATAGCATATTCTTTATATACGATCCGAAATCGAAGTCGAACGAGACTCTATGTGGATGGCATATGATATATGGTATGGGGTGTACCTGACCTATCCCTCGCATTTTGTGTTGTTCGCGCTGTGGCGCTGCAGTATCTGAGAGACGATAACGTTGCGATCTATATGTATATATATATATGTACATATATATATGTATAACTATCATATAAGATTTCTTTTTATCTGAAGAACAACAACTGCCAATCGAACAGTTACGATATGAATGGTTCAGATAGATAACTAGAGTTCCATTTGGGATCTTCCTCTTTCTAAATTCGAGTTTCGATTTGGAGTTAGGCAATAAGTTGTCGCGACATAAAATCAAGTTTTAGTTACGACGACGCCCAACTTGGCGGATGGCGGAGGGTTTACATAATCCACACACACACACACACATACACATACACACATACATACAAACACACACACACACAAAGACACATAGACACATACGATGCCGACAACTTTCATTCCCGCAAAATCTCGCCAAAAAAGAAGAAAAAAGCCAAAGACGAACGACGCTTTAAAATTAGCACACGCTGCGACTGCAACGCATGACTGAGGCAGCGACTGAGGCAGCGACTGAGGCAGAGATCGGAACTGAGGCTGACTTACTTTCTTTTCGATTGAGAAAGGTCTGTGTGTGCGTCTCTATCGCGGATCTATAATTAAACACATGCGTAGAACGCAAGTGTGCCACACTCTCTATGTATGTAAACAAGAGTTGGGACTATACACACACACACACACACACACACACACACTCGCATACAGTGTGGCAGGCCAAGTTAACATTTTACTTTTTATTTTTTAGTTTGTTTTCTTTTGTGCAAACTATTTTCGTTGACTTTTCTTGTTGTTGTTTGGCGAATTGAGTTCATTTATTTTAATGTACACAGATCAACATGCGAAGATCGAATGGGGGACAGTAACAGTGTTGGACAACGCACAGTGGGTGCTGCACAAGTGCTGCGAAAGTGGGCCGAACAAGTTAATAAGGCGCAACAATTTGTGAATTAGTCGAGGAATGCAAGATATTCTTTTCGTATTTTCCCTTTTGTTAATTTGTTTTTTTCCCCATTTCCAGGTTATCGCTTTGTTTAGCTTTTATTTATTACAATTGGCTTTTTCTTTGGCTTCTTTATGGCCACGTGCATTTGCTGTTTTCGCTGATTGCACAGAAAAGGTTGCTGCCCTACCGCACTGTTATACGCTATATAGAATGCATGTTTCGAGCTCTGATTTAGTTTGCACTTTACAGGGTATCTTTGCGTCGTGCTGTGGCTATCTGTGGGCAACAGTGTTGCATGTCTGAGGTCCATCAATTGTAGTACTTATTCTCTCTCTCCCTAATTACTGTCGCCACTTCGACAACGGACACTTTTCTATTTAGCTAAATGCGCATTATAATTATTGCTCTCTCTGCCCCACTCTTCCCCTCCTTTCTTGCTCTGCTGTTGTTGCTGTGATTCCTTGTGCGATTGTAGGAATTTCATTTAAATCGAGTAGTTGTCTATTTACGGCTGGAAAATAACAATAGCAATAACAATTACAAAAACAAAAGCAAACACAAACAGAAACATGAAAGCGCATCGCGTATACGACCCGCTGCCAGAGCATATTAATCATACGCACTGTGTAACGCGCAGCTGGCGCGATGAGCAACTCAGACATCGATTACTCTATAAGTAAGGCAGATTAGTCGCACACACACACACATATATTGTATATTTAGATAGATAGTTTGTTTATTTTCGTCGCATTTTGAGACTTTGAGGTGCGTCTAAAGTCTCAATTACGTATAAAAGTTTCTAATTGTTAGATTGTCAGCTGGGAATTGTTTGTAGTCACTGTTTCTTATGGATATATCACTTGTTGGCACTTCATTGCAATGCTTACTCAGCCATATAGCAGTTTGTATACCAGTTTCTTTTAGCCGTCTGTTTGGTTTAACGTCGTTTGAAGTCCTTTGCGACAGTCTTTACATTGTTTTCAGTCCTTTATTTACTGTATAACAGTCTTGAAATGGTTTCAAGTCTTAAGTAACAACAGTATAACAGTTTTTGGTAGCCAGCTCTTTAGGTTAAAAATCGTTTTTAGTCCTTTTTTTACTGTATAACAGTCTTGAAATGGTTTCAAGTCTTAAGTAACAACAGTATAACAGTTTTTGGTAGCCAGCTCTTTAGGTTAAAAATCGTTTTTAGTCCTTTATTTACTGTATAACAGTCTTGAAATGGTTTAAGTAACATCAATATAACAGTTTCTGATAGTCAGCTCATATGGTTAAAATCGTTTCTAGTCCATTACTTACTGTATAACAGTCTTGAACTTGTTTTAAGTCTTAAGTTTCAACAGTATAACAGTTTTGGTAGCCAGCTCTTTAAGTGAAAGTCGTGCATTTTAGCTGTTTCCACATTGTTCCAGTCTTAAGTAACAACAGTATAACAGTATGAAAGTTTGTTTTAGCTAACTCGTATGCTAAAAAGCATTTCTAGTGCTTTGTTAACTGTATAACAGTTTCTAATAGTTCCACAATTGACACAATTGTTGCTTCAGCCTCCTATCACATGCTATTACACGATGTACATACATATGTACGAGTATAACACATTTCTTACACCTCACAACATAACTGTCAATTACCCTCACCGTGCTCCCCTTGCGCGCTCTCTTATCACGGCGTGTTCTACGCGTGTTACGCGACAATCTTTCAATCTTTCCCAATCGTAAAAAATTCCAAAAAAAAAGAAAACCTTGAAAACCTTCACCGACTGCGATCGGCCTGATCGGCACTACCTGGGAAACTGAGAAGGTGTTATACTAATAGCATAGTAATTAATGTTATTTATCTGTTACCATAGTTCTCCCCCTTCCCCTTCTTCCTCTTCTTCTTGTTCTTTAGTTGTTGTTGTTGCTGTTTTTATTTTTGGCATTTTGGTTTTATTACACAATTTGCGGGGCTGACACTCATCATATGATTTTGATTATTGATATCAGCGCAAAACATGTTCTACTCTGCTCCTCCTCCCCCCTCTCTCTTCTATCTGCCCTCTGCTTCTCTCCCTGTGCTTCTTCTTCTTGTGCTCTTGTTGTTTATGCTCATTCATATTGCGCGTTTATTTATTTAATTTATTTGAACTCTTATGCTAATTTGCTGGCATTTAGTCGCATTTCTTGTTGATATTAGAACACAATTTATACGCCCCACACACACAAACACACACGCACATACATGTGTATAGTGTGTGCACATATAGCATACCCCGTGTGTGTGTGTGTCTAACGAGGGTATTAGCTTTTGTCGTAATCCCATTTGCCACTCTTTAACGCTGCCTGCTCTGCGGCCTACAGGGTATCTCGTGCGTCGCAGCCTTCTCCTCAAAAGGTGCCCAAGTAAACAGGCACTCACAGAGAGAGAGAGAGAGAGAAAGAGAGAGAGAGGAAGAGGGAGAGGAATACATATATCAGCTGGCCTATATAATCTGGAGATCACGCATCTTTTGTGGCCTTAGCGCGCTTCAATTGGCCCGATAAACAGCGAGAGATCGCAGCTTGCCCGTGGAGGAAGGACGAGGTGGGGGGAGATGGCGGGTTACCGGGCCGGGTCGTACCTCGTGTGCGGTGCTAGTCGTATGTCGTGACATAATCGACCATGCGATTAAGACAATAAATTAGCATTAAAGCCAAAGAAAAAGAGGGGCAAAAACAGCAAAAGAGACGAAGGCAAAACAACAAAAAAACAAAAACAGCAAAAAAAAAGAGAAGAAAAAAAAGCGCAAACTCTGGACAAAAGTGAAAAGTCAAAGAAATTCCGAAATTCGCTGAGAAAAGTAAGAGCAATCTACATAAACATAAACATGCCACGATCTGCGTATGCATAATATGTGTGTAGATGTGAGAGACAGAGAGAGATACGTGACATAAGAAAGGTCACGCCACATCATTGTCATGGCAAGAGACCCCGAAGAGACACTCCTCACCCCTCTGCCCCCTTTGCCGAGGTCTTCCGCTCACTCTTCTCGAGCTTCTCTCTCGTCGTCGTCATTCATTTTAATTTCCAGCTAACTTTGACTCTGTTTCTGCTAACCCGACATGCAGACAACGCGCATCTACCCATAGAGTCGACTATATCATCTTTTTCTCCTCCTCCTCCTCCTCGTTGTTGTTGTTGTTGTTGGTGTTGCTTTTTGTGTTGATATCGTCGTTTTGTTGAGGTTTCTTCTCTGCTGCTCTGATGGCCAAGTCCAAAGCCAAAGCGAAAGTTTTTTTGTTTTTTTCCCGAACTTCTTATTTAACATGGCTTCGTTTTCACTTTGTCTTCGTCCGCTTCTTCTTCTTCTTATTCAATGTTTTTGTTGTTGAACGTGTCGCAATTCAAAACCGAGCAACATGCTTAAAAATAAACCTTATATACATATATAGAGTATATGTATATATATCATTTAATATGAATATATATAGTTATATATAGTTAGGATGATATATCTTTTCGCACATTTCTCTTATGCGATCGTCCATAAATCATAAATGTCTTGATGAATGAGCTGGACTAGGCGAATGTCCAGCAATAGATAGAGAGAGAGGGATAGGGAGAGATATTAAGCTATATAGAGCTACTCCTTCAAATGTCAGGCAACTACTTGAGATTCTTTATCAAACTGAAACACATTGATTGATTTGCTTAGACAAACCAATGAATTTCATTCTAGCTTTAGCTGGAAATGAAAAATGAAATATTTTTGAATCTATAGAAAAATAAATACACAAAAATAAGAAATAACAAACACGTGTATGCTCGACTGTATTATACCCGATTGCTTGAATATTTAACTGTTATGTTTAGTATATTTTATTGCATATTTTGCAGGGGGCTTTGAAATCAGTCCCTCTTTTAAGTGATAATCAGGTTTAAAGATTAAGATTAACTCACGCTTGTTATATAACTGATGTTGATGCTGTTCAAGAATATATATCCTTTGTGGGATCTGCAACGCCTCCTTCTGCCTGTTACATACATTTTGTGCTGGCACAAAGTGAGAATACCCGTCCACCCCATGGGGATAGAGGGTATACAAATCTAGTTTAGATTTTGTAAAATGGAAATTTTGTTGAAAAACGAAATTTCAAAAATGGTTTTTATTTCTTTTTATATACGATTTAATTAGGAAGTGAGTGACAGGAAATGAGACAGCAATATATATGTAGAAAGGGCAATTGAGAGAGAGAGAGAGGTAGAGAGCTAAAGGGAGAGCGGCAAAGAGAGGATGCAGTGAAATTGTTTAGCAACTTTTAACGCTTCGTTGTTGTTGTCACTCTCGAATCAACTGACTCACTGGCTGACTGACTGACTGACTGACTGACTGAGTGAGTGAATGTGTGACTGCCTGACGGAAATTGGCAAGCGACTGCAGCAACGTTGGCAACTCTGCACGCCGTCACTTTCTTCTACTCATACGAGTTTTGTTTGCGTTGCTTCTGTTGTTGTTGTTGTTGTTTTTGGGGACTTTCATTTGAGTGCGAAACGAAAATGAAAACGAAACTCGCTACTATCGCTTTGGTTGCTTCTGCCGCCTGCTGCGCCTTTGCCAAGTGTTATACAAGAAGCAGCATGCCCCAAATTAAGTGTGACCAATTTGGCCAAGCAGCAGCAGTGGCAACTGCAATGGCGTCATTAGGTAACCAGATTCGTATGCAGGCATTTGTCAAGGGTCAGTCTAGTCAATCAGTCAATCAGTCAATCTGTCAATCAGTCAACCAAACAAGTATGCACTATGCAGGCCCAAACTAGAATCGACTCGACTCGACTCGTTCGCCCAAGTAATAACTCAGAGTGTTCTCTGTGTGTTTTTGTGAGTTGTTAACACGTTTTCACGCGCACATAATTGCAACACACACACACATAGATACACACACACACACACAATCGTACTGTCAGTCGTATTTATTTTTGCTGTTAGTGCAGCGTCACATTTTGCGAGTGTGAAAACCATAAACAAAATTGAGGCTAATTGAAGGCACTTTTACTCTCGGGCGCAACATGTTGCAAGAGCGACGGCGACGGACGCAACTTGTTGACACCACTCAAAGCAGATGTTACAACTCGTTGACTATACTATACTATACTATACTACAAGTACTGTATGTGTATAGTATGTCTAAATGTGCACATATAAATATGGTACAAGTCTTTTACTAGAAAGTCTAACATTTTTTTGGTTTAGAATTTTATTCGCATTGTTTATTTTGTTTTAATTATATTACCAGAGTTTCGTATGAAACAGTCGCATATTATTATATTAGTATTACAAACATAGTTAAACTTCTTAAAAACTCAACAATGTACACATCCTAAAAAAAATTTCAATATTTATAAAAAAATAAATAATTATAATTAGTAAAATTTATAATTTACTTTATGTAAACATATAAATAAAATTATTCTTTAAAAATACTAAGCTATTATTAAATCAACTTAAACTGTATACAAAAATTGCAATTTTTTTAATTTGTCCACTAAATTTAATTGATTAAGAATAAAAAACAATTGATAAGTCTTTAAAAAATACTAAGCTAATATTAAATCAACTGAAATTGGATAAAAAAAACTTTAGCAAATGAAAAAAAAATTATAATAATAATTTGATATAATAATTAATTTGAATTTAAAATTTGTAAAAAATATATTATTATTCTTATAAAATACTAAGCTAATATTAAATCAACTCAAACAGGATACAAAAAAAGGTGTTCGATTTTAAAGGTAGTCACGATCTACATACATACATATACATATGTATGATGTATACATTCAAGTAATTAGATGTGCAAATACCCAACTATATTTTGATTCACAACTTGTCGGCAATTCTCTGCGATTTTGATCTTTGCAAATGATAATTCTTTGTCAATTTGGGTTAGTCTGTTAATGATGATGGGGGGTCTCTCTTGACCCCCTCCCCCCACTCGTCCATTCTGCCTGTTAAGGGGATGTTGTTGTGGCCTGTTTTCACTTTATGATTCTTGTTGACGCCGAATTTCAGATTCGGATGCGGTTTGACGTAATCTCGGCCAAAGTAAATCGATGTGTGAGCGAAAGAAACGTTTTTTGGGGTAGACTCTTAAGTATTTCTATTTTCGTCATATTTCGTTTGTTTTTGTTTTGATGACATTCGTTCGTTCATTCAGTGAAATTGAGAAAGATATATGTACGCACACATCTGTACATTGTGTGTGTGTGTGTGTGTGTGTGTGAAGTGACAGGCATTTGTACAAGTAGCGCATAGTTTGCTTTCCTCGCAGTTCTATGCAGTTTTTATTGTTGTCTGTAGATACAAACTGTGTGTGTGTGTGTGTGTGTGTGTGTGTGAGTGTGTACTTATTATGTATGCTGCCTGCTTTCGTTTGTTTCGTTTCTTTTCGTATTACCCTGCCCTCTTTCCTCTCCCCTCTCCCCTTTCCCCTGCTCATGTGTGGTTTTCTTCGCCAACTTGTTGATTCGCACACTTATCGCGTCGCCGCGTCGCGTCGCGTCGTGTGACAAGCAGCACAATAAAAGTGACATTCAACGAACACCACAAAACATTGTTGTGCTCATTGTTGTTGTTGTTGCAGTGTGTATGCCCTTTGCCGCACAGGAGAGAACAGGGTATTTCAGTTAACTTGCACAGTCTCACTTCATTTCATTTGATTTTCACTTGATTCCATTGGGCATCAGAGGTACAGTAGATAACTCTAACCTAATGAGAAGTTACACTTGTTGCTACTCCAAGACTACTTACAGTAGTCATTAGAAGTTATGGGACTCGCAGTAGAGTATATGTTCGTTTGTATTCATATCTATTTGCACAGTATCTTTAAATGCTGTTTACTTTTATGGCTACTTATCATGAAATTGCGAAAAATGAAATATTATTTTTAATTTTGGCAACAGAGTATTTGCACTTCGCAGCGAGCCGTTCCCACTGTGTGGATTTCCTTGAATTTTTATTTTTATTATTTTTTTTATTTTAATTTTAATTTCGCTTTTAATTGTGCTGTATATGCGTTTCCTGAACGAGCGCGGCTCACTCTTCCTTCCGCCTAAGGAAGCATCAAATTGCCAGAAGAAAAGCTCAAGCTGATGTTGAATTCAAGTCTCTCTCTCTCTCTCCCTTACTCCCTCTCTCCCTCTCTCTCTTTCTTTTTTATAGAGACCTCGATTGAGTTGCGGTACTTTCTCAATGCTCATGTAATTTGTCGCTCTTCCTCTTCTGCTGGCACTTCTTTCTTTCTTTCTTTTGGCCTTTCACTCGCCTCGTCGCAGGGCGGGCAGTAGGGGAAGGGGCAAGGGGGAAGCTAGCTGTTTGGGCTTCTGTTTCGGTCTCTTCTTCTTGCTGCTCGGTTTCTTTGTCGGCAGCTAACGGGGCAAGTTTACGTTTCGTTTCGTTTGGCTTCGTTTTGGCTCTGTTCCTACCTCCCCTCTCCCCTCTCCCCACTCCCCACTCTCCACTCCCCTCTTCCGCCCCCCACAACCAGTCTACGGCCATCATCTGCCATCTCTTTTCTTATGTGTTTTCATGCTATTTACTTATGTTTTTCACAAGTGCAATTGAGGTTACTTTCTATTTAAAAATAAATAAATAAGTCGCCGCATTCAAATAAAGGCAAAGTTTATTTATTTATTTTTGTCCCCTCCCCTTCTTATCCCGTTGATGTTTTGGTTTTGGTTGTTGCTGTTGTTGTTGTTGTTGTCGCTGGCGCTGGTTTTATTTTTCACACAGCTGCCGGCATGCATCAAAATTTGCCATCAATTTTTCTAGCCAAGTTGCCCTTGTGCTAAGCATCCAACTAGTCGCTGTAGATACTTATTGAAGCTACAGATACAACTGCAGAAACAGATACAGATACAGATACGAGTAGAGATATTGCTACTGCAGATACAGATACAGTAGATACGGCAATTGTTGCAGATACAGCCACACCTACAGATACAGATACCGATACTTTCCCCCCCTTCAACTATGCCCTCGTCCGTCTGTCCGTCTTTCTGCCTGTCTGTCCGTTTCTTTTGTTTGTTGTTTATTTTTATAAATTGTGCGCTCATTTGTATTACTTTGATTACTTTTGCCGTTTATCCGTCCGTCTGTCCGTCCGTCTGTCCATCTGTCCGTCCGGCAGTCGCTCGACATTTGTCGCTTGCCCGTTGCTCGCAAATAAATCATTGCGGCTGCGGTTTGTATTGTGTGTGCTCGAAATAATATGCCCCCATGTCGCTGACAAATACCACTACAAAGTGGCCCCCAAGTACCCTGCGTATGCGTCGTGTCCCGACTCGCACTGAACTGTGATTGCAACTAAAACACTTCTCCAGTCTACATGCCAAATTTCATAGCTCTAGCTGCCATAACAATTGAGTTCCAATAGGTGAACTCTATTACGCATTAAGTATACGAAGTGTGACCAGTCTGCAGAGTGAATTTCGTAACTGTAGCACCTGCTGGCTGTGGCATCTCTGCAGAATACTCGACTTTGCTCTACAACTAAGTTGCTTGAGTGTATTTTGCAGGGTATTGCAGGGTATTGCTGGGTGTGACAGCAGCCGCACGTCAAACACATTTAATGCCATTATTTATGCATGTATTATAATACACTTTATGTGTTATTATAATAATAATAAGGCATAGGGGAAGGGGAGGCCTTTTGCCTGTACACATATAGATCAGATGTATGGTATATCAAGCTGTCTCTATGTCATATATCATAAGAGTTTTCGCGTATATTTCGTATGAATGAATATGAAATTTTGGCACTCGCAATCGAAATAGCAAAGCGTACCAAAACAAACAACGTTGATAAACAACAAGAGAACAAGAAACATCAAGAAGAAGAGGAAGAAGAAGAAGAAGACGGACAAAAAGGCAAAGCATGAAATCATTTTGTCATGAGCACAAATCAAAACAACATTTCTTACGTGTCCCACCTGACGCCAACTGAGTGAGAATCGCCGTGGGCGTCTCAATTGCGATTCAGATCTGGATCGAGAATGAACGTAGAACGGTGCGAATGGTGAATCAAGCAACAGACAATTGAAAATAGGTCGAATTATGCGCGGTTACCCGTTACCCGTTACCTGTTACAAATCGTGTGTGCACTCACTGGCCTGCCTGGAAATGGAGCAGGCCCCCAAGACGAGAAGAGCAGAAGAAGACGCAGATGAATAAGTATTCTGCTCACCTCTCTCTCTCTCTCTCTCTCCCTCTCTCTTCGCATTCCTTCTCGCTTATTCGCAGTCTGTAATTAAGTTTACTGCGCTAATTTTGCAACTTCTTCAACATCTTTTCCCCGAGTCAATTTAACGCTCCGATTGAGCGCAAATCTAATAACTGTGCCTGGGTCCCTATGGTCGACTCGCCCTCCCATCTCCTGCCTCCCTCCTGGCCTTCCTGCTGGGGGGAAAGAGGCCAACTCTTCCGGTTGGTGAAACATCTGCAAAGTATTTGCTGATTTTCTTTGTCGCTTTGTCGACGCAGTCGAAAATAGTTTTTCATTTTTATTTTCACATATAGATCTATTTTGAGTTTTAATCTCTTGTTTGTTGTTGTCAAAAGGGAAATGTCATCATCAACATCAACATCATCATCGTCATCGGCATCGGCACCGGCATCGGTCTCGGTCTCGGCCTACTCGACTTGTTTGGGTAGCTCTCGCCGACAGAAAAATTCCGAAAGTGTTCAGAAAATACAACTCGATATCGGTCAAATTTTTATAAACAATCAAAACGTAAACGAAAAAAAAAGTAAAATAGAAAGGTAAATAAACAAAATAAACAAACCTAAAAATAAAAATCGAAAAATACGCACGAATTAAGTAAAATAAGGCAGACGACAGCACTTCAATTGGTCGTCCACCCATCCAAATCATCACCGATCCCAAGTGTATTTATATCTATGTATACTCAAGGGCAGAATGGGTATCTTTATCTATAGCTTCGCTTGGACCTCGAGGACGTATCGCTTTCAAGTCATCAAACGTGGTATGTGCTGTATTGCTAACCCCCCCTTTTCCACAGGGTATCGGCCAGTCGAGCATCTCCCAGCACTTGCAGAGGAGGCACTTTTACTTTTCTGTTCTGCTGTATTCTATTCTGATCTGTTGTTGTGTAAACACAACGTGCCATAATGTTTCCAATTAATAACAATTGTGGATGATATGCCGAATATTTGCCACCTCTTCCTCGGCATGCCCACGTTGAGCGCCCACACGCAGTACAAGTGACGCAGAGCATTCATATCGAGCGTACTTTATCAATATACTGCATCGATAATATATTTATATAATAATGTTGAAGATATTGATTCGTGTGTCCCCATGGGAACTATGGTGTGTGTGTGTGCGGAGTAACTTACACACATACACACACACCCACATACATACGTTGGCACATAGTTACCACATGCACATAGGTACACTCCTCATCTGGCAAAGTGCGTAGTTTGCTGTACTCGATTTAAGTGGAATTACACTGCCCGCAAATTTACTGGAATTCAACGGGGGATTCTATCTTTTCTTGGTATGCTTCTTAAGTGCTTCAGTGTTGTACAACAGTGTTGTGTAGGAGAACTGTTAGAATCTGCTGCTCTTTTACTTTATGCTAACTCTGTGCCTGGTCTCGTGTTCCCTTTGCTGTCTTCTGCTGATTGTATGACTCTCCTTTTTGTTGCTTTCTTCCTCCTCTTCTCTCTTCTCGTTATCGGCAAGAACTCGCGATAAGCGACAATTCCCACGCACCATTGCACTGGGCAACCTAGCACAACTTCCGCACATAGACGGGGCACACGTAGGAGGAGAGGGGGTGTAAGGGGCGTTCAACATGGAGACAATGTAGCAACGAGTTGCGCTATCGCACATTGCGCATACGCCATGTGCTCAATGTCGTCATCGGAAGTAATTTGTTTATCGATTTGCTGCGAAGCGTTTTATTCAAGCGCGCTTGATTGACGATGCCCACCTCCCCCCCCCCCTCTCTAGCTGTTGCCCCTCCTCAGTAACAAGACAACAACAACAAACGAAACATACTTAATCCATGCTCTTTTTTCTATTTTAATCAGCAAATTGTACGTGAAATCAGAATATGCATGTCTATCAACGCTACGCTAGTAGAAAGAGAAGCAGGGTGAGGGGGAGGGGGGGAGTGTGTGGAGGGGTAGACACTGGCGCTATGGGGCCGGGCAACCAGTCGAGCATTAATAAATAATTGGCCGACTAACGTCATCAGCAGGCAGCAGGCAGCAGCGTGAGTTGCCAGTTGCGAGAGTTGCGTGTGTGAGCTTCTTCGCTCAAAATGCTGATTAGCAGCTGCTTGGCCCGGTTAAGCACGTCAGTAGCAGCAGCAGCAGCACTAGCAGCAACAGCAGCAGCAGCACGTTGCCTCCCCTCCTAGCGTGTCCAGAGGAAATCGCGTCTCAACACATTGCACGTAGCTGGTAGAGAGAAACTCTTCCTGTATTTTGTCTTACATGAGTCGCGCTTCGTGTGTGTTATGTGGCTACCATACAAAGCCACCTGTCTGTCTATCTGTCTGTCAGTCTGTCTGTCTGACTGTCTGACTGTCTTTCTGCTTGTCTGCCTGTCGGACTATGACTCTGGGGCACGTAATTGAATGCGAATGGCTTAATTTACAGTGGATTTAGTTTTACGGCCTGGCCGCAATTATACAATACATTAAAGCGTCGTTTAAATTTCCGGTTCTAATGGCGGCAAGCCCCAAGCCACACAGTCACAGCCCCAGTCCCAGTCACAGCCCCAGTCCCAGTCACAGTCACAGCCCCAGTCGAATCGACCTAGCCCCTACCCAGAATCAGTTCAATTGCTTTGGCTTGGGTTCAACTCTGGCTGAGTTGCATCGCATCTCACCTCGCGCAATTCGAACTCCACGTGTGGTGTGCCCCCTCCACCCCCCCCCACAATCAAGTTTGGTCATCGGCTGCACGAGTAGAGAGAGGGGGAGGGGGGAGGGGAGGAGAGGCATTAAACCCATTTCGGCTAGTCGTAAAACTCGTTTAGGGTCCAAGACATCGGCCAAAATGTGCGCGACAGAATCTCAAAAATTTCAACAACGCACGTTAAACGATGGAGGCAGGCGGCGACAGGTGGTAGGTGCTTGGGGGAGCGAGAGGGGGAGAGGGAGGCGGCAAAGACAAGTTCGGAGTCCAAAGCCAAAGAATTCGCAAGTCAGCGTCAACTTATGAAACTAATGTGCCGACTAATGTTAGAGCATGCCATTAACCCGTGCTGGGGGTATAACAGTTGAACAAAAGATCTCACGAGTATCTGCCTAATGAAAGGGGTAGCTTCTATGCTGTATAACAGTTTTGTGTACGATCAGATGATCTTCTTCTTGTGTATCAGAGTTAAGTATCTTAAGTAGAAGAAGAAGACTTAATTTGTGCTATATCTTGATGTAAAGCTGTTGAATAAGTGTATAACAGTTCAACGAAGAACGTCTGTAGAGACGTTCCACAATTCCAGATTTTAGTATAACAGACAAAAGTTGTCTATGCATTTTATTGAACATTCTTATACCAACCAAAGACAGCAGAAAACAGCGTGCTTCCTGCATGGTATAACAGTAGCACAGTGTCAATATAACACCAACGCCAAGTCAAATCAATGGCTGTTTGAATAGGACTTTAAAGAGATCAGTTTGGCCTGGAATTTGTGTAGAATTCAATGATAAGTCGCGTCGATCGATCAAGAACTAAGCCTATGGGAACTGACTATAGTTTACAATATCACCCCTGAACTGAAATATAACAAATTGGAAAGTGTTCTAATATATCATACACCTTCGATTGATCTGACTCTGGTGAAATCTTCAGCATTGTCCTTGATCAGTGTGAACAATGTGGCGATCGCAGCTGTCGCTCTGTGGCGAAGGAAGCACAAGAGTCGGAAGAGGGAATGTGGGATGTGGGAAGGGGCAAAGACTCTGCGCACATGCGCGATCATCGCAATGATGATCATGATGATCATGGCATGATGATGACGATCGTTTTGAGCGTCGCTTGGGATCGTCGTTGTGTGTTGCCATGCGAGAAATTGCCACGTTTTTTGCGTCTCCTTTTTGTGCTCTTCCCTTAATGATCTCCTTTGTTGGGGTTTCACTTCACTTCACCTCATCTTGCCGCTAGCCTTCTCCTTCTCCTCCTCTTCCTCCTCCTTCTGCTCTGTTTCATGATTTCATTCGTCTCGTTTCTTTTTCCCCTTTTTGCTGTAATTCGAGAGTGCCTGGTTCGATGGCTTCGCATTGTGCCGTCGTCTGCGTGTTCGCGGAATTCATTCAACTTTGCTCGCACACACACAGAGAGAGACAGGAATAGAGAGTGAGAGAGGGAGAGGGGGAGAGGGCAAGGGTGAGGGAGAGGGATAGACTGGCAGTCGCTGCCGATGGGAACTTATGAATGATGCCAATGCTCATTAGTCAGCAGCAAACGTAATGAAGATCGTAATAAGCATCGTAATGGTAATCGTAATGAAGATCGTAATGGGGATCGTAATGACGATGTGTGTTGTTGCCACAAATAGCAACACGCGCTGCAATTGCGTTGCATTTCCGTTTTGCCAGCGTCGACGTCGACAGCGACCGTACCAGGGCTACCTACACAATCGCTCTATCTCTATCTGTATTTGTATCTGTATCTGTATCTGAATGTGTAACTGTAGCACTGTCTCTATCTCTGTCTTTATCTGTATCTCTCTCTATCGGTAGCTGGTTTCAACGAACTCGCGCTGATATCATTTCAAAAGTTATGACACATTTTAATGGGCGATTTTGCATTCGGTTTCGAATACGATACACAAAATACGAAAGCGTTGCTCGTGTCTTCTACTAACGAACTAACCAACAAATACCCTAACCGAGCGAAAGAAAGGGAATTATACAGTCTCACTTAATTGAAACTGAGTTTTTACAGTCAATTTAGAAAGTTGAGCTCAGCAAAGGAGCTTTACTTTTCGACTAAACTGTGAAGCTTTACTTACGATATTGTGGGATAAGGATAAACATACATACATATACATATACATATATAATAACATAAATATATAGCATTAAGTATTTGAATGTAAATATATATATACATCTTTTAATTCGAATATATGTAATTGCTATTTAATTTCAATTAATTGTCAAACATTTTCGATAGATTTTACATTTTTAAAAACAAATATAGATAGAGGTATATGGAAATAGATACATATACCTATATATAAATATATATATATGATATGATATACATATACCCATATACATACATATATCCATGTATATATAATAGATACATATTCAAACATGTGTATCTGTTAGGCTCCAGTTAAATTCAAACGTGGAAACCTTTTTGCAAATGTAAAGTTCAAGTTAAAGTTAAACTCAACGTTAAAGTTAAGTTTACAGCCACGCTTGCTTAAGGCTATGAGGTATTTCTTGAGCTTTTGTAGGGTATTTAAATTTCAGCATGCTTCTTCTTCCTCTCTTACTCGTTTCGGCTTTACCCACTACGCAATTCCATTCAGGCACAAGATTCGAGCGATTCGATTCGATGCGATCGCTCGTCGTCGTTTTCTCTTTCATAAATCACGCCGCATAATTGGTGGTCGGGGGTGAAGGGGCAGTGAAGGGGGATGCCGGCGGAGAGGGGGGGCTGGCAAAGGGGTTTTGTTTTGAATTTGAATTGAGATGATCGGTTTTTTTTTTGGGATTCGCTGAAAATTACGCTACAATTTCGAAGTGTCTTTCTCGCACTGGGTGAACAGGTGAAGGGGCAGCGGGGGCCCGGCCTGGCGGGGGCCTAGGCGTGGTGGGTGGGTATCAACACACACACACACACTCACCGGCACATGGAGCGGCGCTAGGCACGAGCTGGTACCTGTTTATCGCCGTCGGTTTGGCTCGCTTTTTTCTTTAGGATTTTATTTTAAATTTTTAATTTTCGTTTGTTTTTTTTTGTTTTTTCTTTGACTTTATCTTAGTTGTTGCTCTGATGCTTGGCTTCTTATTATTTTGATTATTTCTCGTATTTATTTTGTTGTCTGTTTATTTATTAAACGTTCGTTTTTTCTCGGCTACCTCCCTGTGCCGTTATTCGCCTTTTGCGCATTTCTAACGCGCCAAGCTCATAAAAAGATTGCACAAATTCCTCCAGAAAGAAGCAGTAAACCAAAAACTAACGCCCTCTGGGGTAAAGGGCGTGGCAGACGCATCCGGGGGCACCCAGAAATGATGAGCTCCGAACTGATGTACTTGCCAGAAATGTTTCACCCGTTGCCAAAGATGGAGAGCAGGTGGAGAAGACAGGGGAAGGCGGCGGGTACTTGGATCTATTTCGGGCATGTGGCATGCAATTCAAATGTCCCCTCCCCTTCTCCGCACGCCGCCTGCTTCTAATGATTGATCCAATGAATCAACGCAAAGCCATAAAAAAAGAGCGCCATAAAAAGCGAACTCGCTCAGACACATCACAAATCGTATCGATTCTCGAGCACTCACATCTTTTCGGGAACCTTAACTGTTGTTTATCGCTTTTCTATTTCGAGTAAACTTCGTACAGATGTTCTCTGGGGGAGGGGGAAGAGGTGGAGTGGAGGAGCTTTAATCTCGATCGTATAGCGTCCAGAAAATAACATCAAAGTTCAAAATAGCTACGAATTGTTCAATTTCCTGGAGCTAAAACATTACACTATAACTCACATTCGTTCTATATCTTTCTGCTTTTAGCGACCTATCCCTCTGAATGCAAGGTTGTCTATATCTCACATCGATATCGGTGCTTTATCTGGTGCTTCTCCGATATCTAACAAGCCTTCATCACATGATCGATTGATATACGTATCTATCTTTATTCTTCTGCTATAATTAATCAATATATTTATATCGATATCTGGCCTATCTTATCTGTATAATATTATATTATCAGTATATATCTTTACATGCTTGTGAGTCGTATGTTTGTATCATATATCGTTTTATTTCGCAAAGCCATTCGTCAGTTTCGTAAGACATGTTCTTTTTCTTAAGAAAATTCTCTTCTCTCTCCCCTCTCTTCCTCTTCCTCTTCCTCTCTCTCCCCTCTCCCCCCTCACAGACCCTCTCTTTCTGTTCTTTCACTTCTTATTGTATTCTTTTGTCTGCCTTGCAACAATGCTTTGTTTTGATTTACAAAAACTTATATCACTCGGCGAGTGAGTGTGAGTGTGTGCATGTATTCGTTTGCTATTCATTCATTCATTCGTTCATTCACGCGTGTGTGCATGCATTCACCTGAAGCTTGCACACGTCTTTGCCGCCTGATGTGGCAGCAAGCCGTGCAACACGTGCGCTTTGCTTCACTCCAAACCGCCCTCCCTTGCTCTATGTATGGCAAGTGCGCATACTTATCGAGCGCACTGTCGTATGCGCTGCTACTGCTCCTACTACTATTGCTACTGTGGCTGTTGTTGTTGCTGTTGTTGTTGTTGTTGTTGCTGTTGTCGCAACGTCACAGCGGCGATTCATGCGCACATGATTCACCCCGTCGCCGTGTACCGTGTGTGTCGTCATCGATAGCAGCGCAACGTGAATCGCAGTAAGACTGGGTTTTTTATTACTCGGAGCTCTGTGGGCTGCTTCTTCTTATTCTTGTTTTCATTCGCCCGCAACGATTTGTTGTTTATATCGCGCTCGTCGCTAATCGCGCCGTTTAGTTTGATGCGAACTGCAAGTGCAGGCGGGCGAATCGAGAATTGAAAAGAGAAGTGAAAATTGAAATCGAATTGAATAGAATACAGCCATATCTATATCTAGATATATATACCTGCAGTTAGTCCAGTTAACCTATATTTATGCACAGCGCTGTAGAATGCATTTGCTGCTCGAGAAATTTTGGCAAGCGATCTGTGGGTTGCAACTCAGCGACAGAAGCGAGACAATAACTAACCAGATCTCTCTCTATCTCTCTCTCTCCCTCTTCCAGATGACAACATGCCGCGATATACGAACAACCACAACAACCACAACAACAATGGCCACAACAACAACAGTGGCAGCAACAAGCGCTGCTTGCAGAAATTTGCAAATGGGAACTTAGTCACAGGCAATGGCACTGCAGCAACAGTTGGCAACGGCTACCAGCAGCAGCAGCAACACAACAACAACAACAACAATAGACACAATGCACAGCGCAAGTCGCGCTACAACAACAAGTCAAATGGGGCCTACAACATGCAGAAACGCACTAATGTCGTAGGCAGCGATGCACCCTGGCACCGTTTTGTCACTTCTTCATGCATCGAAGGTGAGTACCACGACTGTGGGATACCCTACTAGACTAGACCACATCTGTGTAGTACCTTGTTCTTCTACGAGATACCCCAAAGCAAGATGGATTCATTGGCAACCATGGCATAGTTTTGTGTTAGGAATTCCACGTTTTCTTGAGAACAGTGCAGGGTACTCCAAACGTGATATACCCCTTGGCTACAAAGAGTATAGCAGCACCTTCAAATTTCATGACTGTTCTACTTAGCTGTTCTACTAGCTAAGATCGTGGCATTAATAGACATCCATAACTGATGCCTATATAGGGTACTCCAAATGCGAACTACCTCTAAGACACATAGAGTATAGCAGCACCTTCATGCCGAATTTCATGACTCTAACTATTCAAGATGCTTAGATCGGCACATTAATAGAGATGCCTGTTCTTAGCTCTGATACACTACAAGAATCATAGCAATAACCCCCAGAAAGAACGACAATAACAAGCAGAACAACAACAACAACAACAACAGCAAAATGTAGAATGCTCGCTGATTCACAAGTTTACCCAGTGGAATTCGTTGTGTGCTTATGAATTTCCAAGCAAGTTGAGCGTGTGATTCACTCGACAAGTCACTGGCAATCGAAACGTCATTGGCTTGATTTCTCCAAGTATTTTAATCAGATATTTCGGCCAGCTGTTGCACACACACACACACACACACACACACATACAGACACACATGTGGAGGGGGGGCATATAGATTGTGCGTTGGTTAAGCACGACCCACATCGAATGTGACCAGAGTGAAATGAGTACCCACTGCTACTTAGAAAGCACTCACTTTAATTAGGCCCAACAGAACCCGTTGGACTCTGTTCTCTGTTCATTTTATTGGGTCACCAGCTGCTGCGCAGAGTGGAAAGAGGTTGGGGCACTTGAGCTGGATGAATGTAAACAAGTTCGTATAAAAGTTGAGTAGAGCACTCGAACGCTGAAGTATCACAGATTTCCAGAAACATATCGTGTTTTATATGTTTATATGGCAACTGAATCACAAGAGTTCTTATCACGTTTGCCAACGGCAACAGGAGAGGACAGGGGAAAACCAGCAGTCCCCCTTACTTATGTAAATACCCATTTAGGCTGATACCCTACTCGGTAGTGCTGCGTAGTTTGACATACATATTGTACATACATATCGACAAAGTTTCCCAACCTTTTCCCTTGATAAGAAATCAGAGAATAAGAATCAACTTTATTGAGAATCGTCGTAGTCGTAGGTTGGTATATCCGCTGTGACTTTATTATACCTTTCAGATATAGCTCTATAGTCTGTAAAGAATATAAAAATCGGCGACGCAGTTTCGTGAATTTCGCACAATCATTTTACAGTTAGCTGTTTATAGTCTCTTTATCTAGCCCCAAGCGACGCTATCTGCTTGAGAACCTACTTGTATGTCGTACTCTGATTTTGTAAAGGGCTCTCAACGGTCTTACAAGGAACCTGCTGTACCGGGTACCAGGTACCAGAATGGTACCCGAAATGGTTTACACTTATCAAGGTGTATTTAATTAAAATTTAAAATAGATTCCAGTTTCCAGTTCGAAAGTAATCGCACACTGTCTGATAAGACAAGAGGGCAGTGAGAGGGTACCGAAGGAGGTAGCAAGGGGGGCGCGTATACAAATAGGTTACGCGGTAAGTAGGAAGTGGAATCTCTCATTCAGGGCAAGTCAGTCAAGATCTTTGGACTCTTGTGGCAAGTGGAATGAGTCGCACACACACACACACACACACACCTCGCACACCCCTACACCTAAAGCTGGTGATTGTTTCTCATGGGGATGCTGATGCGGGTCGCATGATTCGCGAAACTATTTTGAGACCTTGCTATTCCAATTTCAATTGCAGTCGAGGCTCGCAAATAAGAAAATTGCAGGAAATCTTCGCTTAAGCTGACCGCACAACCTTAATGAAAGTCGGAGCCAATACACACACACACACAAACACACACTCAAACACACACGATTATGTCAAGCTTCTCGCTGACTTCTCTTACCTCCCTTGTTTCTCTTGCGACTTTCGCTTTCAAAAAAACAAAAAAAAACAAAGAATACCGAGGGAAATCAATTAAAAATTCAGGCCAGAAAGAGACGGCAGATGTAGAGCTTCATTAGCTAAACAAATAAACAAAGAAAGCTGCCTGGCCAACAGTAAATAAATTATAAACCCGTAACGAAATCTGGATTGGGAGTTTTTGTCTCACTTCGGGATGTGTGATAAGCCCCATTGGCGACGTCTCCCATGGCAGAACAATTTGATTTATGACAGCTGCTAATTTGCCATAAAAGTGCCATAATTCCCTTTATGGCACCCCGTCGCTCAGAGACCATCCTAGCCCAGTTCCAAAATCCAAATTTCATTCCCACGCATCGTTTATTTATTTATTTTCCGTTCTGCTTTTCGCAAAACTTTCCAGTGATGTAAAGCGCTGTGTTTGTGTTTTCGTTTTTGTTTTGTTTTCTAACATTTATTTATAGCAATGTCAACGGGAACAAAAACACGCACAACAACAACAACAACAGCCCAACAGCAACAACATAACAAATTAAGACGCAATTCTCGGGGAATCAGCTGATTAGCATAGAGATCTTTCTCAGGGCCTCACCGATCCCCGATCATCTATTTCCATTCCCATTTAGATTCCCATTTGACTTCTAGCAGTATCTGGAAACCGTTTAAACGCTCAGCTGATAGCCAACTGAGCAATCAGTTTATAGATTTGCCCCCGAGCCCAGCCCAGTTGAGCCCAACTCAGACCAGGCCAGGCTATTACATAAGTCGTTCGTTTTGTCATTGATTAGCACTTGGCGCCATTGCTGTAACCTACACACACACACATACACACACGAACATACATTTATCGGTTTATATATAGAACTGACTTATTTCAATATCAGAAAAACGTTTTTAATAATTGAACGACTGTAAAATAAACATGAAACCGAGCTAAAAAACAGTTAGGGAAAAGAACAAGCAAGACAGCTTTAGTCGAGTATGCTTGACTGTGATATACCCCGCAACTGGCCCAAATGATTTCTTTAATATTTAACATTTATGTTTAACGTATTTTTGTTACATACTTAGCAGGGGTGCCTTTGGAATCAGTGCCCCTTTTAAATTAGTTCTTAAATAACTTCTATATTAATTATCCGATCGCAACCAAATTTTCGGAAATCATTTGGAAGGTGATAGTTGTTGTGTTTATAAAAAAAATGTCTCTATTTCAATGTATAGGAACGTAGTTGTATATATAATCAATCAATATGCTAAGAGTTTCTCAATAATTCCCATCAGCTAAAAGTTTTTCTAATATTAATGGGAACTATGGAATTTATGGCTGTAACTATAACTTCTTGCCAAGAAACCCCATTTCACTCGTTTATCTCTCTCTCTCTCTCTCTCTCTCTCTCTCTTGCCCTCTTCTTCTATATATATATTAATATATATATTTTCCCTCTTACGATCACCTGATCCATACTTTCCTATTACATATGGTTTTGCCTCTCCCCTTCTCATCATCTTCTTGCAACTTGTTACCTCATTGAACGCAACGTAAGATATGCCTCTTCCTCCTGTTGCTCCTGCTACTCCTCCTCCCCCTCCTCCTGCTCGAGGAGTGCAGCTCCATCGCTGTCTGGCCTCCGTTACCAATATCCAATTAACGTTTTATGGCTCTCGCCTTGTGTTGCTGTGCGTTCGTAACAATTAAGTCATTGCCAAGTTGGCCAAGAAAATTGTGGCAATTGCCGATGCCGGCCAACTGGCTGCTGCCTCCTCGCCTGCCACTGTCGCCTGTTGCCAGTTGCCTCGTTGCCGCATTTGTCTGTTGCGCGTTACGATGCGATTGCTTATCCAATTCACGCCTCGCTGCATATGGCCAAGTCAAAGCTAAATGGCTTCTATATATGAAGCTCTGCATCTGTATCTGTATCTGTATCTTCATCTGTGTGCAGCTGGAGTCGAGTGTGGCGCGTCTAACGGAGCGGCAAGTAGTTACAGATGCAGAGACGGAGACAGCTGCAGATACATTTGAGTTACTGCTGCCACACAATGAAGTTGCGTCGAGTGCGCGCGCATTATTAACCTATTAAAAGTGATCTGGCACAGCAATCAGATGCGCCATAAAAAAGTCGCTCGCACAGTTCCCTTTTTCTTTTCTTTGAGAGCCGCCACAGTCTGCGCCCTCCGGCTATGTGTGTCTCTGCTGTCTAGTCTTCCACCCTCCATCCCTCCCCATCATCATTATCATCTGTCTGGCTCGCTGTCTCGTCTTGTCTCGTCTCGTCTCGTGCTGCTGGCAATGGGCAAGGTTAACCCGTTTAAGCGCAGAATAATGATCGTGATGATGATGAGATCGCCAACTTAGAATAGCACACACACACACACACACAGAAGCACACACACACATGAACACACTACAATCTTGTGAGGAACAATCGTCTGTCATTATAGACAACTAATTGCAGCTGTCTACGCCATCTGTCTGATCTGCTCCGTATCTGTATCTGTTTCTGTATTTGTGATTGTATCTTTATCTATGTATATCCGTGTAACTGGGCTACTGCCGCTATAGTCTTGATATAATCATAATGCGACCTCCAAAGATTGCGTGCTCCGAAGGTAATTCGCTTGGAGTAAAGCGTGTAATAACAGATTGAGATACAAAAAGTATCTGCTAGTTATTCAAATTATACTGATTGCCAACCTGTGCATCTGCATATGTATGTGTATGTGCCTGCTTGTCTCTCTCTGTGTGTGTGTGTGTGTATGTGTAGCATATGCATTGCCAACTTTTTTTACGGCTCCCATTTTTGCGAATCGGCGCCTATTAAAGCTGACATCGTCGTCGACATCGCCTCTTGGCGCTTTGACCTCAATGACCATTTTGCATGCATACCCGCTGAGCATACCCTGTACTGCGAGTGATGAGCTCGTAAGGTAGTTTACAAGACAGACAGACTTGCAATATTAAAAAGATGACAGCTTTGTCCAACTCAGTCACAACTAAAGCTAAACCCTCGATCTTTCACATACTTTCATTTCTCTATGGACATGGTATATCTCACAAGCCTCACTGTACAGGGTAATAAGTGGCATCGTCTTTTACTCTAGCTTGCCTTTGACAATGCATTAAGCTGTCCAATTTGTTTAATAAATCAAAAACATATTCATATTAGTTAACATTTTTAGCGAGCCTATTGCCAAAGTGCGAGACATTGTCACGAACACACACGAACACACACGAACACACACGCACACACACGCAGACACACGCAGACACACACAGATATACACAGATACACACACACTCATACTACAGCATTACCATAGCCATTCCCATGCATGCACATATTCGTCCATTAAGCTCGACTCGACTCGGCTCTGTCAAACTGTTTACTCTTTTCTGTCTTTTGGGGCCATATTTTAAGTCTTTTTTAAATATGACCAACAAAATCTCCTCTGGTCTCTTCTCTAGTCTCTTCTCTGGTCTTTTCTCTAGCTTCTTCTCTAGTCCCTTCTTTGATCTCTTCTCTAACCTCTTCTCTGACCTCTTCTCCAGTATCTTCTCTGATCTGCTTTCTGATCATCTTCTATATTTGTCAGTCTCCACTGTCCTCCTCAATGTACAGTCCAGTCTTTACTGCAAGTGAAGATTACAAGCTGAAGTCTTTGAATATTAAAGTTACCTAAGAGGCCTATCAATTGAGCAGTTCGTGAACTTTAGACCCCATTTAAGCACTTGTAGATACTTGCGGGAAATTCAGGTCACATTGCGTTATCGCAGCGCGTGTCGTAGCAGGCAGCTGTGTGCGTTGCAAAGCTACCTGCTGCCGATTGGCGATTTATTTACGATTTGTCATGAAATTTCGTTTACTTGCTATAGTATATATACAATACGTATATATGTATATATACATACTAACATATATATACATACTAACATATATATACATACTAACATATATTTTTCGGGGATAGCCGACTCAATTCGCTCGGCTGGCAACTGATGGCCTGATTAGACGCCTGGAAACGGTGCCTTCGTCTGTCCGTCCGTCCACTTGACGACCGCGGACAGGCACCAGCACAGTCCACTCCAGCTGTTCCAGGGTATCTGCCATATGCGCACTCATATTCACACTCGTACTCGCACCGCACTCGCACTCGCACTCGTAGTATTCGCATTATTCTTATCGCCGCCCGGCAACCAGCTGGGAATATCGTGGCGAACACGCCCTAAATATAGTCTCACTTGGCTTAACTGGACATATCAGATGTCAGACTGATAGGGTCGAACAGACTCCCAGGGAGTCATGAATAGCCGAGGGATTCGAGTATCGATTGGAATATTCCCAAAAAGATTCCATCAAAATACAATAGTAATATGTACATATGTAATCAAGTTCTAGCCCAAAGATCTCTCTGTCGATGCAGTAATCGATTTCTCAATTTGTGTACCTGAAAGTTTCTAATAGTATAATCATATATAATCATGAACAAGATCGGATAATTGGCTGAGCTTAACAGATGTGTCAGGGTCAATGGGAAGCATCCAAATACAGTGCATTAGAATACTTTTAATCATACACAATCAGTCAATATGCCAGGAAACTGGCTGCGCTTATCATCTGGCGTAACTAATCCCTGGGAATTATCATGCCATACTCGCTCGCCGATCCCCAACCATCTGTCATCAACGGTGCGATATGTAATTAAGTTGCCTGCTAATTTAGTTGGGTTTATCTTCTCAGACCACACACACTCACGTCCTCGAGACCTCATCGTTAATTTGCCAGTTTAATATCAAATGAAATACCGACAAAAAAAACCAAAAACCGAAAACCAAAAACAAATAATACAATTAAATAATACTAGATCTAAATCGAAATTATTTCACGGCACAGAGAACACACACACACGCACAGCGAGGCAAGTGTATGTCATCTATTCTGATCAACAAATACCCCGTAAACAGTCCTTCAACTTCCAAGGTGTTGACTGTCATTGAAGAAATGCCAGAAAACAGTATAGATAGTTGCAGATATAGTATATCGTATAAGTTATGCAGGGTACGATATATCTGAGTCAAGCAGGGATGCGCTGCAACTTGCGTCATCTACAAACAGTCAAAGCACATATACATACATATATATTATATATGTACTATATATATGTATAATCGCATACAACTAATCGTCAACAGATCGCTTGCACAGAGAGAGAGAGAGAGAGAGAGAGAGAGTAGCCACATTTGTTTTGCTTAGCTATCTTATCAGGGACTTTCAATGGGCGTTGCTGTTTCTGTTGTTGTTGTTGTTGGTCTTTGGTTTTTGGTTTTGGTTTTGTAACATTCGCCAAGTTATGCAAATGTCGCATACAAATCTATTGTAAGCTCATTTGGATGGCTTTGGAAGTGGGTCTCAAATGACACCATAGCAGATCTCTCCTCGATAAACCTCTGGTCAATGGCAAGCGCCATTGTACTTGAACACGCCTTCAATAGATGTGACTGATCTGAAAGTTACTATCTAGGCTGAAAGTTGAGGTTAAGTTCAAGTTAACTTTTGCTCAACTGCATGTTAAGTTTCTAGTTCAGCGTGACAGCAAGTTTAACCAGCAGTTAAACACATTAACTTCAGATTGGCAACAAGATAATCTATAAAAAAGTTGACAACCAGTCTAACTGGCAGTTGTATAGCCACAGTTTACAACATTACCTTCAGTTTGACTTGCAGTCAAAGTACAAGTTGCTGTCTAAATGTTTTCGATGTAGTTGACAGTCAGATTAACTTGCAAGGGAATTACTAACTGCTAGTTAACTGCATAACTAATGCTATCGAAGCTCAGAGTTAGTGTAACTAGTAGTTAACCATATGTGACTATTATTTAACTGCAGGTTACCAAAAATAACTGATATTTAACTGCAGGTTAACATATTTGATTGATATTTAACTGCAAGTTAACATATATAACTGATATTTAACTGTATGTTTATATATTTGACTAACATTTAACTGCAGGTTAAGCATATGTTTGCCAGTGTTGCCAACTACTTGTGCCTCTACTCGTCTGGCAACGCTAAGCCAACTTGTTGGACTTGCTTAGGAGGAAACTTGGCGACAATTGCCGAAGGGTTGCCTGTGTGTGTGCGTGTGTTCGTGTGTGTGAATACAAGTGGAACGCACCTCGCATTACTATGCTGTGTTTACGTTTTAATCTCACACACACACAGACACACACACGCACAGATACAGACACACGTGCATTAATATTTATGCGTATTCATATGATTTTTCAAGGTTGTTGAAGATTTTGGCGCGTGTTTTTTTTTGTGCTTATTGATAAAGCCAACTTATTGACCCGCTCCATGTGAGTGTGTATGTGTGTGTGTGTGTGTGCGGGTTCGGGAGCTCGTTTATCTAATCGCAGTTGCTTCTGCTGCTGTGTGTGAGTGTGTTGAAGTACGTGTTGCACATATGTAAACAATAATTGCTACCCGGCTGGGGGATGGGGGGCGACGAGGGGGCGTATGCTTGATTTACGGCTGTGCTGCAAAGGTGGGAAGCATTTTGGTATAGTTTCGTTCGCAGCTCACGTGCCTGGCCAAATGGAGCCGGGTCCGAGCCGGGCCCAGGCCGGGCAGGGCGACCCCCTGTCTAGTTGTCCTTCATGGGCGCCACGAGTCAACAAACTTGAGCCGTAGATACATGTGTATGTCTCTCTCTCTCTACCTCTCTCTCCTTCTCCCTCTTTCGCTGTCTGATTAAAGTTTACTCAGTCAATTGAGGAAATGTCGCGTCGCGTCAATTTGCCAGGCGTGAAATTGTCTGGGAAAAACTGAAAAACAAATTGGCAAAGCAAATAGGAAAAGGAAGTGCGAATTGAATGGGAATGGATAGCGCAAGTGCGACCATGTCGATAAGGAAAGTAGTAGCACATGCCACCCCTTCACCTCTCTTCTTCCCCACTTCCTCTCTTTCTTTGTCATAGTTCTCTCTGTGATACCACCATGAATATTCAGCTGGAGTCGCTGGAGGTCTCAGCATAAATCAAAGTTGCCCTCTTCTCCACGTGCCAGAAAAACAAGTTACCCATCCCCCCACCCTCCCTTTGCGCTCACCCCCTCGTGCTCGGCACCTGCTCAATGTATCTTTCAAGCGCTGCTTGGCAACACTGCCACGGCCACGCCCTTTTCGCTTACCGCCTTCGCGATGAGCCTCACGCGGAAGTCACAAATTTATTTCTAATAATAATGCTGATAATGAGTAATGCGCGTATTTGTAATATACTGCGAATACTCCCTCCCCTCCCATGCCTACCCCTCCCCACCCCCCTCGCTTTGGCTTTTATTAGCCACAAAAAAAAGCAAAAGCTGAAAACAAAACACGACCACGAAGCAGGCCACAAATCAGCTGAAGTCATGCGTAGCCCCAAATACCCTGTAGCAGCAGCTGTGAAGAGTGTAGATTGTAGTGCGTATGTGTGTAGGGTATTCAAGGTTGTGGCATAAACAAACCGAAAAAGGTTTTACTGCATATTTATTATTATTATTATTTATTTTTTGTGGACTGTGGGACAAAAACAAAACTCACAAAAGCACGTGGCGGGCGCAGCGATCGCAGTCGATTTGATAAGAGCAACAGCACGCAACATCAATTGCCAGCATACACACACACACACACACACACACATGCAGACACACACACACATACAGACACACACATAATCGCAGCAGCTTATCATCAGCAAATTAGCAACGTAAATTGACGTCAAGCACTTTTAGCTACACCTTCGAAAGCACATGAAAACGAATGTAAATAAATAGGTGACGTGCTAAATGAACTGGAACTAGTTCGCAGTGGAATAACCTGCAATACTTCACTATATTGACAAGCTGCACATATAACAGTATATCTGCACAAATAGAGTAATAATTGGGTATATTGCCTATTGAACTGGAACTAGTTCGCACAAAATTAACTTAAATGTAGCCCAACATAATATATATTATTATATTGTTTTTATTATATAGGAATATAGTATAAATTAAGTAAAGAGCTTAATGAACTGGAACTAGTTCGCAGTGGAATAACCTGCAATACTTCACTATATTGACAAGCTGCACATATAACAGTATATCTGCACAAATAGAGTAATAATTGGGTATATTGCTAAATGAACTGGAACTAGTTCGCACAAAATTAACTTAAATGTGGTCCTACATAATACAATGTGTGTATTATGCAGAAATATAGTATAAATTAGGCAGAGTTAAATAAACTGGAACTAGTTCCCAGAGGAATCACCTGGCAAATGATTAAATACACATTTTGATAAAAATTATAAACTTTGAAGTTGTATTAATGAAAAGTTCAGTGTAGTGCTAGAGTCTAATGCTCAATGAACTGGAACTAGTTCGACACATGAACGAAGGGTACAGTCGAGAAAGAACATCTTGATTTCCTGAACTAGTTCGTGCGTAAGGTACCAGAAAGAAAACAGAAGTCAGAAAGAGGTGAATTGAACTAGAACAAGAACTGGTTCGCCAACGATGAACCAACGATACATTCAAACAGAAAATGGGAAATCGTTTGAGAAACTTCTTTGCGCACTCGCAAAGTTCTTTTCCTGAGCTTTTGCAGACGTTTCTCTTCGCTCTCATAATCTATATAGTGCAGGCTTGCCAGCTCTGGCTTTTTCCGGCCAGATGTAGCCTTTTATTTTGAATTTGTAGCTGGGATCGTTTTAGCCAGGTGTTTTTAGATGAAACACGACAAACACATGTGTGATATATGTATGTACGTGTATATATATCGCACGCCATTGAAATTCCATCGCTTTTGGGGAGAATAATCATGTAGGAGAGCAGAGACAGAGACCCTGTCGAGGTGTGTAATAATGTAATAATGCGCAATTTCTTCTCACGCTCTTTGCAGAGAAATTCCTGGGTCAACACAATCCGGGGCATCGCAATAGCACCAGCAGCGAGGCAACCAGCGAGGACATCAACTCCAGCGACGAGCATCTTAATCTCAATCGGATCAACCTAAAGCGCAATCTGAATAAGGCCAAAATGCTCTCGGTCGAGTCGAGTTCGAATTCGAATGGAGCCACAGCAGCTGCTGGCGTTGCCACAGGTGCAACAGTTGCCACAGCTAACACAGGCAACAAGTCGCGTTCCAAGCGCCAGCAGAAGTCGCAGTCGCAGTCGCAGTCGCTCAAGGTAGCAGCAGCGCTGCATGAGGAAAACTCGCAACAGACTCTGGCAGAGGTCCCTGCTGCGCCGTTGCAGCCAACAATGGCGACGACAGCAGCAGGCAAGACCAACAACAGCGGCAAGCAGTGCAAACAGCAGCAACAAGGCGGCGGCAAGTGGCGCAGCAGCAGCAGCGGATGCAACAGCAACAGCAACAACAACAACAACGGCAACAACGGCAACGGTGGCAACTGCAAGCGCAGCGTCGTCAACAAGCCAAAGGTGTCGGTCAAATGCGGCTTCAACAACAATAACAAACCCAGCAACGTCGGTGGCAGAAGCAACAGCAGCAGCGGCAACAATGCTGGCAGCAACAACAACAACAACAACAACATCAACCAGCAGCAGCAGCAGCAGCACCAGCACAGCAACAACCATGGAAACAGCAACACAAAGTCGAGCCGCAGCTGCTCCTCCACTTCCTCCTCGGCGGTCAGCTCGCCGGGCAGTTCCCCCAACAGCAGCAGCAGCAGCAGCAGCGGCATCAGTAGCAGCAGCAGCAACAGCAGCGTCAGCGTCAGCGTCAGCGTCTGCATCAGCAGCAGCAGCAGCAGCAGCAGCAGCAACAGGAGCATTTCTGCCTCGGCCCAGTGGCAACGTGGCGTTGGCATTGGCAGCGTCATCGAGGTCGAGCGTCACCACAAATCGCAGCGGCAGCATCAGAATCAGAATATGAACTTTCTGGTGCCGCCACTGAGGCAGTACGAGCATCTCGACATGGACGACGCCACACTGCAGCAGCAGCTGCAGCGCTACCTGATCGATCCGCATCTGCTGCGCGTCTACGGCTTCCCCGTGGAGAGTGTTGTCCACGAAGGCGCCATCGAGATCTTCAAGTGTCTGCCGCACATGAGCTTCGCTGCGGCGCATGTCATGGCCGTCGCTGAGGCGCCGCTCACGGTGATCAACTGCCACGACGGGCTCAATGCCAGCGAGGAGATCATCGAGAGCAGCAGCAGCAGCAGCAGTAGCAGCAGCAGCAATCTGCAGCTGAATGCCGGCTCGACCTCGACAGACTCGGGCAACATTTCGCCACGATCGCTGGACTCGGAGTCTGCCGGAGAGTGGAGCGGCAGCGAGTGCGAGTCGTCTCCAGGTGGCCTCGAGCTGTACTGCAACTACAACAACGTGGACGAGCGCAGCCTGGCCAAGCAGTGTGTGCGCTGCAAGCAGGACTTCCTGGTGGACGAGCAGAGCGGGCAGTACCTGACGCGCGACGAGTGTAGCTACCACTGGGGCAAGTACCATCGCTGCTACGACGGCTCTGCTTTGGTGAATCGCTGGACTTGCTGCAGTGCCCTGGATGAGGCAGCCGGCGGCTGTACGCGACATGAGCTGCATGTCTGGACGGGATCGGTGGTGGGCGTCAATGGGCCCTATCGCGATTTTGTCCATACACGTCCACGTCGCGGACAAGTGGGACAAGTGGGACAAGTTGGAAAGGCCTCCTCCTCCTCCTCCTCGTCCTCGTGCTCCTCCTCCTCCTCCTCCACCTCCAGCAGCTTCGCTGGTGTCTATGCTTTGGACTGCGAGATGAGCTACACGGGGCGTGGCCTGGACGTCACCAAGGTCTCCCTGGTCGCCCTCAATGGGCAGCTGGTGTACGAGCACTATGTGCGCCCCGATGCCGACATTGTCGACTACAACACACGCTACTCGGGCGTCACCGCCAAGGATCTCAAGTCGGCGGGCGTGAAGACGCTCGCTGAGGTGCAGCGCGATCTGCTGCAGCTTATCGATGCGGACACCATACTCATTGGCCACGGGCTCGACAATGATCTGCGCGCCCTGCGTCTGGTGCACAACACACTGATCGACACATCGATAACGTTCCCCCATTCCAGCGGCTTCCCCTATCGACGCGCCCTGCGTCAACTGACCAAGACGCATCTGAATCGCGAGATCCAGAGCGGCGATGGGGCAACCGGGCACAGCAGCTTCGAGGACTCGCGTGCCTGCATGGAACTTATGTTGTGGCGTGTGCGACGTGAACTCGACTCGGACTCGTGCAGCTGGGAGGATTAGCACGCGGCAGCCGCAGTGGGATGGGGATGGTTAGGGACAGGGATAGGGATAGGGATAGGGACAGGGGCAGGAATAGGGGTAGTGCCAGGAATAGGGGGTTCGGCATGGGCAGGGGTAATAGGAACTGGAACTGGGGTGGGGCTAGGGGCGGGAGGGGGATGGTGCTGTGTGCAGGGACAGGCACAGGCACAGGCTCAGACACAGACACAGACACAGACACAGACACAGACACAGGCACAGGCACAGGCACAGTGGGGTATGTTTGTTTGGGAGCCCATGTGGAGCTGGCAGATCAACTGGGCTCAACCTAGAGCATGCACAGCCAGGGGCGCGTGGGGGCGGGGCGGGGCGGGGCCAGCAAGTACTTTTAGCTCGTAAGCTTGGTAACCTCGTAAGTTTGCTAGTTTTGTAGTCGGATCTCGGATGGGAAAGAAGGGATGTGGGGACGGAAAGGGGCGGAAGAGGGCCCCCCTGTGTGTATATTTAATCTCAGCCCAAGTCGCGGCGGAAGACAGAAGACGCAAAGGAGACAAAGGGTGCAAGGGATCGCAGGAGGAGGAAGAGGAAGAGGAAGCGTGCAGGAATGGAATGTCCCGAAATGGAAAATAACGATAAATGTCGTTAATAGTTTAGTCGTAGAAACCATAGAGCGAGGTCTAATTTTAGATGTACGATATACGATGTACGATAAACTATGATGTACAATACATGATGTACGATAAACGATGCACGATGTACGATATGCGAGAGTGCGATATACGATAAGCGAGAGTGCGATATACGCATTCTACTTAGATACGTACAGCACACACACACAAACGGTCACACTCACACATACAGTCACTCTCTAACACTTCTCCACACACACACAACACACACACGCACACACACACAACAAACTCGTGTGTCTGTGAATGTTCGCTGCTCATCGTGCGTGCATCGTGCGCGTGTCGCATACGATATACGATAAATACACAAGTATCGATTGCATCGACCACCATCTTCTAGGTTTATATGCACTTATTGATAAAGAAATTATTTTGATTATTTGCTAGATAGATACGTTATACAGATATTGATTTTTTGTTCTTTTTTAGTTGTTTTTTGTTTGTTGACGAAAAAATGTACTGAAGTTTTAGCTGTGATGTTTTTTTCCACTTTTCTCTCTCACGATATTTACAAGAATACCGCAAAGCAAACGAAATAATGCAACAAAACAAACAAAAACAAAGAAGAGGAAAAAACGCAAGAATAATGAAATGAAAATTGAGAAACACAAAAGAATACGACAGAAAGAATATACAATACAACAATAACCATTTACAATGCAAAACACACATTCAAAAAATAAAACAAAAAAAAAACACAAAAAAAAGCACGAAAAAAATGAAAATCCATTGGATAAAACAGAAAATTCTGTCAGATCTTTGATAGCCTTCGCCTCCCACACGTCCCGACTCCCCCTCCACACATACACTGTACGAATAAAGCATCTCATGTACTATACGATTAATGGAAAAAATGTCATTTCTAACTACAGACCTGAGCATAAATCTATGTTAAGTTAGTTTCCTATTGCGATAAGTGATTTTTTTTTTCTTCGCAAACGCCTATTTATTTAAACGATCCATGCCGGTTTAAGTTTCGAATTCCAATTCGAATTCGACTTCGACTTCGATTTCAGTCTTGCATGTATGCTAGGTTCGCTGAGAATTTCTTCGAGTGTATAATCTTCAGACCGAACAACGTCGCAGCAGCAGCAGACGAATAAGAATAATAATAATAAGAATAATAATGATTATGATTATGATTATTATACGATATGTGTAAACAATTGAGATCTAAGCAAGAATTGTCATGTCTATCATTATAGAAACCTACGATTATGATGAATATTAATATTATTATATGTCTAATACTATTATATATGCATATATACATACTACGTTTTTTTTTGTCGTCTAACTATTCTTACTACTATTGTAATGGGCTGACGATCTTATGAGGATCGGGCCACAATGAGAATATGTTATGAAATGTGTCGCACAACAACAGCAACAACTACAGCAAGTAGAATTGATGTTCCTAGCAGCAACTGGCGCACACCAACACACACACACATAAATTCATACATACACACATATTATACTATACACATACACACTCTCATACACACTCACACACAAACACACGCAGATGCAAATGTATTTTTATATTGAACATTTCAAATCAAAATGGAAAACGCAAATGCAAATTGCGAATGCGAATGCGAATGCAGTTGTTGAATGACAAACTGAACAGCATACAGAATAAGAATAAGAAGAATAAGAAGAAGAAGAAGGGAAAGAAAAGAGTATATTTTGAAAAGAAACGATAAAGAATGAAAGAATAAAAGATACATTGATTTGTTTTCAATCGATATAACAATTTATGATAAACAAAAAACTAAAAACTCTTTTTATTTCGTAAATGGGAGCAAGGCACAGGGGTGTCTTAGCTCTGGCTGCATAGCCCGATCTTTGCTATATAGTACGGCGGTATCTATTGTAGATGCTATAGAAGTAAAGAAATATCTGAGATGGATGATAATCTATAATAATCTACGATTGGAAAAGTCAGCATCAATAGTAAGTATCGCTAGTATTCAGAGAATCGGTGCATATCTTCTCTTTGTACATATTTCTATAGTTACCTATACCAACTTTGTGCAAATGTATGCAGCATTATGTTCAGAATCACAAGCCAAGTCGATTGAGCCATGTCTGTCTGTGTGAACTTCTTGAATAAACAGGAGTTTGCAACGTACTCTGACCCCATAAAGTATATATATTCTCAATCAGCATCATCAGGGGAGTCGATCTGTTGCAACACAAACTAGTCTCTCAGTTTTGAAGCTATCTGATAAAACTTGGCAGACAATTTGTTGCACGCTGTAAATATGTCGGAACGAGCTGGATCATACGGATATATCGTATAGCTGCCTTACAAACTACTCGTATCAGTCGATCCTTGTTATTTGTCAAGATATTGTAAATTTACCACATCAGAGCTCTTCTATATATATCATATGCATGTAAAATTTAATCAAAATGGGAGCACTATAACATATTGCTGCCATAGGAACAATCGGCCGAAATCAAGGTTGTGTATGCAGACCAGTTTTGATTTTAGAAGTAACTTGACTTATCAGTCAAAGCCAATCAAAGTAAGATATATTATTGAATACAATACTCTTCAATTCTGCACTATTATATATCATCAGTATAGGAACAATCGGAGGATATAAGAACCTGCAAGGTTCGGCGTGTCAAGGTATCCTTTCTTTCGGGCTTAAGGAATGATTCATTTGCCCTTTAAATGCATTCATGCAGGTATCTAATACATTAACTTTTTTATTTGAATTTACATATGTACATACATTCCTCAATGCTAAAGATTTATACTTAGGGGCTCTGCAGATGATGGTTACATTTTCTTCACAGATAAAAGCTATAGCTTCTTCTTGGCATAGCTACAACTGAATGGTTAAGTATTCCTAATCCAGGTACTCGATATGTATGGTTACTGTTAGATTTATTCATCAAGGAACTGTTGAAGTGCTGAGTTCTTTAGTTTACATAATTACTTTCTTCATGGTGTCTTAGCACATCCATTCAAAAGTTGATTCGTGTTTCAAATCTTGTAGTTTCAGGTACACCTTCATGAGCTCTTAGAAATGTGCTATTTACAGCTTTCTCTGCCAATTCATCTCGAATCCTTTACTCATTTCTTTTGTCATTCGTAGAATCCGCAGTTGAGGCGTTGTTAATCTTTACCTTCACCAGCTCAGCTCGGTTCCAGTTTTAATTTGATTGCCTCGAACCGCTTGAAAATCTCGCCAAAGGGGCTCGAAAACGATAAACTGCACCGAGAACCGAGTCGCAGCTGTTACATGACCATGTAATCATCTTGTCGTCGCCTTCGCCGTGTTGAGCTGAGCTGAGCCGAGCCGAGCAGAACTGAGCTCACTTCTGTCTGGGCCAAACAATTTGAGGTCAATGCAAGATGGAAAGTCAGAGCAGAGCAGAGCGTAATCCAACTGGGCACATCTGTTGCCAGTTGTAACTGTCAGATACACACACTCACACTCACACACAGAAAGAGGGACAGATATTATGAGCGAGTGTGTGCTCAGCTGAGGGCGTGCACCGCGTGCGCTATGCGAGGTAAATGTTTGCCCAACTAAGTAACCAGGAAGTGCTAAGGCCCGAATGTATCGCAAAAAAACGGCCAAAATATCCATAGATACAAGCACCCATACGTGCACATATGTATGTGTGTGTGTGTGTGTGTGTGTGTAAGCACAGTGTTAAGAGCTGCGTGCGGCTGATGTTTTGTGACTCGACTGAGAGATACTCATGGCAAGCAAGTGCGATAGTTGAAGAGGGCTACAAATGCTGCAGCGTTAGTTTAGCGATAGCATGGCTATCGATAGTTAACATCCTCAGCTACAACTATCGATAGTAGCTTCAAGCGTTCTATTAACTTTAGCTGCAGGAATTCAAGCTATCGATAGAACTATACGCTTGCCATACTATTGATGGTGTGTCATCGATAGTTATCGATTGCAGTAACCGATAGTAGCAACTCTAGCTGACAGACTTGAAGCTATCGACTCTTTCGTGCAATGCAGTGCATACGCCCTGCAGCTAAACACAATAACAGGGTATGCAAGAAGCTGATCTTGATTTGGAGTGCATGATGTGCCATCGATAGTTATCGATTACAGTTAAAAATACCGATAGTAGCAACTCTAGCTGACAGAGTTTTAAGCTGTTGACTCTTTCGTGCCATACAGTGCATACCCCCTGCAGCTAAACACAATTACAGGGTATGCAAGAAGCTGATCTTGATTTGGAGTGCATGGCCAACAGTCGGCAGAGGCTTCACAAGTTTGTCTTTGTCCAGACGCTGACGTTGCAATTTGGGCAACACTTAGCGAGAGTGTTAGTGTGTGTGTGTGTGTGTGAGTGTGAGTGTGAGTGCGAGCGAGTGAGCTGCAGTGAAAGTAGAAAGTGATCCAGATGATGATGAAATCTCTTTCGCAGCTGACTTCTTCTGCCAGCGCCATTGTCAATGACAGTGGGGCCAATCGGGTAGAGTGTGCAGGGACGAGAGAAGGGAGGGGGGAAGGGGTTAGTTGAAGGGTGCGCCGTGCGAAACGAATTGGCAGCAGCATTGTATCGTATATTCAAACGATTCACTCGATTTTATTTGATTTTATTTTTTGTTTTCAATTTTTTAGTTTTTCGCTGGCGTGAAAAACGTGCTGCGCTCCCCAAAGGGGGAATAGGAGAGAGAGCGGATGAGGGGGGGCAAGTGAGGAAGCGGGAAGTGGAAGCGGGCAGAGGGAAGGGGAATTGCCGCGCTATCATTTGACGTACGAAGGCGATCGACTAAATATAAATTGAATGTTCGTGTTTGGCACATTTGTGCTAAAAATCGCATCGATTGTTTTTAATTGTACAATATACAAGTCCGCGATGTGTGTTAGCCATCGAGCGATATATACGCCAGTCGACCGCAAATTTGTAATATTGTACATAGCAGCGCATAGTATATAGCAACAGCTGAGCAGACAACCCCTCTCCAACATCCCCCCTTCCCCCTTCCCCCTTCCCACTGTCCACCCCCTTATAGTGAAAAGACTTATAGCCAATCGACGAATACAGCACACCCTAACTCAAATATTGCTGCATTTCTTGGTGTGGCATTAAAGCTATAGACAGATCTTTCGAGAATATGATGGCATAGTAAAGTTTATTATTATACCCATTTTTATGCCTATGTTACCAATTTCGTAACTGTAACAAAACATCCTTGGTGTGAGGTATAAACAGAAAAATAAACCCATGATAAACATTGCTTGCTGATCTTAGTATAGCGTGCAACTTGTGTGTTCCTGTGTTGGTGTGCTGTATGCGTGTGTGGGTGTGTGTGTGTTATGCAATTGGAATTCGATGAAAATTAAAAGGAAATTCCTAAGCAAATCATCTGTTTGCTCAAATCAACAGAAAGAAAATTGAATACAAATAATGTGCCTTATATGCACATATACTATAATTGAATAAAGCTGAAATGTTTTTAGAAGAGTAAGGCAGAGAAATAAGAGCTTAAGGCCTTTTAAACGATGCTCCAAATATTGCATTTACCCTATTTAAGTGAAACTTAAATGTATTCAAAAGGGTAAGGCAGAGAAACAAGAGCTTAAAGACATTCAAATGATGCTCCAACTAATTCCTTCGCTCTCCTTATAAATATTTTCTCTACTATAATCATAAATAAGAATTATGCATTTTATTCCATAAACAAATAAAACAAATCAATTATACATTAAAAGTGAAATTTTCAGTTGTGACGAAATTAAATTTCCCTTTTTTTTTGAATTTAAAATTGACCCCAGCTGCAGCTTGTCGGACTATCGATAATTGGCTGCATTAGCTGCATTACAACTGCAGCAGTGTTGCACAACGTCTGCACTGGCTGTTGGGCGTGGGCGTTTGCCGCGCAAGTTCAAATGATTGGTGTGATGTGAAGAGCCATTGCTTTGCTTTAGCATTGCCAGTTAATTTGGATGCCAAGAATATTTCAACAGCTCCATGAACACACACACACGCGCACACATACACACACGCACACACAGATAAATCGAAATATGAAAATGAAATAAAATTAAGAAACATTTTATTAAACATATGGCTAAATTTGATTATGATTCATTCCCCTGTGTGTGTGTTTGTGTATCTCCCCCACTGTCAGTGTGTGTGTGTGTGCCTTGTCTGTTGTTTTCCATTGTGTAAATTTTAATAAATTTTCGAATTAACCAAATATGGATAAGACAAGTTGGACGTGAATCATGCGTCCAAGCATTTCTTCAGATAACTCAGCGTTGAATACGAACAAAAAGTGTCGTCACTGCGACGTAAATAATACTTACACCAAGCTAACGCCCGCCGCTGATTAATCGCTGGAATTCGACAATCTCGAACTCGACTCGGACTCAAACTATATAGCCCGGCATATGCCGGCGATATCGTTGCCGTTGCCATTGCCGATGCCAAAGGCAAAGGAACTTGCGCACTGCAATTCGCTGGCGCCATTAGACAAAACAAAGTCGGCTGTAAACAACGATGAATATATGTATATAGATATATGTATGTACACACACGTACATATGGTGTATATGTACATCTATCTATCTATCAATCTGCTGCCTGGCTGTGCATGTTGTGGCTGAAGTCGAAGCCGGCCAAATGTCGTCATTTTTGGTATTTGCGCTGACGTGATTGTTTTTTAGCCTCAACCTCAACCAGAGCAGAGTGCGTTGGTGGGGCGGGGGCGGGGCCAAGGAAGGAGGAGGAGAGGCGGGGGGTTGCTCAGTTTGGCAAATGACATAATTGCCCATACATAAGCTCTATCTATCTCTATATACTCGTCCAATGCAAATCCAAATTGCATTCCATCAACTGCCAAAGAGAATCGTGCACACCTGCAATCGCTGGCAAGGCAGCTCCAAAACTTCGCCAGCTCCAAGTTCCCCAAGTCACTTTGAATAATTTCAAATATTTTCGAAAACTCTTTGACATTTCTAACTCGTAATACTTGAAAACTAATCATGTTCATAAATTTACAGAAACTTCCACGAATCGAGATTTCCCAAGTCACTTCGAAGTATTTCAAGTATTTTCAAATATTTTCGACATTTTAATACTCGAAAAAACTTGAAAAATAATGATGCTTGTGAGAAAATATTGCGACAATCGAAAATTATATTATAAAATTATAAAAATAAACGACAAATGGAAATTGCGAAGATTTTTTAGACAATTTTTTTACTTTTTCCAGTTTTAATTTTTCGCTTTTCGAAAACAAAATAACAATATTTCTTTTATCCTATTTTGTATTTGAAGTCTTAAATCATTTTGTACACACAAGTCGCAAGCAGCTCGCTGCAAAAAGCGAAACAAAAAAGGGGAAAGGAAAAACTGTTTTTCCCTTGTGGAAAATTGGCGCAGAAACGCGAAAACGCGAAAAATAGAATAGAAAACGCGCCAAGCCTGTCAGCGCATAAGCCCCTCAAGCAGACACACACACACACACACACACACACACATATAGAAATGCACATACTATATCAGTCACGTCACGGACTGAGCAGATATTGTCATGAGGGAGGCGCGTTCAATGCTCGACGGGCCTTCGGGCCTCCATGGCAGATGTTGATAAACCACGAGACGAACGAAAGCGAAAACAAAACGTCGGACGACAACAAAAATATTGAGAGATTTATCATGTCATGTTGGGGGAAATATTGCCATGAAAATATGTTTATGCCTCGCATAACTCAGGCGTAAGGGAGCTGCGTGGGGGGGAGGGGCAGGTGGCAAAGGTGATCGCATAATTCTTCAATTCGCAGGCCTCCATAAGACGCACTGACTGTTAATTGTGAATGAGCACACTACACACACACACACATACACACATACACACACATACGCAAACACACACACAATCTCATTTTGACCACACAAATCACTGGGAGGGGAGTGGGGGGAGGGGGTCAAAAGTCAATGCGATTTCCAGGCATGAAAACCAAAAACGGAAAAGCAAAAATGCTGAGAAAACTGAAACTAAAACTGAGAAAACAATGCGAAGAATGAGAAGAATGCAAAGAATGCAGCAAGGCCCGCAGAGCAAGGCGATTTTCGACACCCTGCAACGCGTTGCAAACGGGTATTTAAGGCTTGTGCAAGTAGTGCAAGATCAACGACGGTGCACATTATCAGCGACTTACTCTCTCCCTTTTATCACTCTCTCTCTTGCTCTCTTTTTCTCTCTTGCTCTCTTATTCTATATTTTTCTATCTCTCTCGCTCTCTCATTCTTTTTTCCTCTCTTTTATCTTTCTCCCATTCTATCTTTATCTCATTTTTTCTCTCTCTGTCTTTTATTTTCACGTTTTCTCTCTCTTTTTCTCGCTGTCTCTTATTCAAACTTTCTCTCCCTCTCTCTATCTTTCTTTTTCACTTTTTCTTTCCCTCTCTTTCGCTCTATCTCTTTTTATTCTATCTCTCTTTCTCTATCTTTCTCTCTTTCTTTATCGTTCTCTATTTCTATCTTTTCTCTCACTCTTTCTTATTTTATCTTTCCCGTTCTTTATCATTTTATTTATAAAAAGAAAACAAAAAGGAGAAAAAAAGGAAGAGTTTTTTCTCCTTTTTTTTCTTTTTGTCTCTCTCCTTCTCTATCTCTCTTCTCTATCGCTCTTTCTCTATCACTTTCTCTCTTGCTTTCTTTTTTTTTCACCCGCATTCTCTCTCTCGTTCTGTTCGCTGACTTTCCTCTTACTCTCTCAACGTCTCTCGCTATTTTCACCCCCATCTATGCCTCTCTCTTTCACTCTATGTCTCTCTCTCTCACACTCTAATTAACCATCTTTCTCTTACACTCGCCATATCTATCTCTCTCTATGGAGACTATCCGTGTATATACATATAGCATCTGCCTCTCTCTTTTATCGCTCTCCCAACGATCATCTATCTCTTTGTCTCTCTCTCACTCTCTTTTTTAGTCGATTTCTCTCTCTCTGTCTCTATTTGACTCCCTCTCTTTTCCTCTCAGCTTCTCTCTTTCTTTTCATCACTCCTTCTCTTTCTCTCATTCTCTCTCTACCTCTGAATTTTCAACTTGCCCACTACTGGGTATCTGGCAGTCGAGTTCTATCTTCATTTGCATTGGTATTTTTGGAAAATGCACTACAGCAACTTGCAACACGTAGGCAGACGCACACACACACAATCATCGCAAGCTGCTACAACTGCACATATGTGTGTGTGTGTGTGTGTGTGTGTGTGCGTGTGTGTGTATGTACACGTATGCGTATGTTATACGATATGGCAGAAGCGTCGCTTATCTCTTCACTTTACTCCAGCTTCCAGTTGTTGCTGCCTTTCTCACTTTCGCTTTTGCTTTTATCAAAAGGGAAAGGCACCGAAAACCTGCTGCTGGTTGCTGTTGTCGTTTATGTTGTTGCTGCTATTTATGCTGTTGCTGTGGCTGCTTGCTGCTGTTACTGTTGTTGCTGTTGCTGTTGCTGGTCGTGCTGTTAATGTTGTTACCGTCATTAATGTTGTTGCTGCTGTAGCCGGTTGCTGTTGTTATTGTTGCCTGCTGGCAGTGCTGTTAATATTGCTGCTGCTGTTGTTGTTGTTGCTACTGATGATGTTGTCAATGTTGCCACAATTGATGTTGTTGCTAGCTTCTGTTTCCTCGTCTAGCGCTGTTGCTGTTGTCGCATTTACCGTAGCAACAATTGATGCTGCAGTAGTTGTAGCTGCAGCAGCTGCTGCAGCGGGGATTGCTGCTGCAACTGTTGCTGCTGTCAATGGGATGTTCTTATTGTTGCTGTTGGTGCCTCTTCTACAGTTGCTGCTGTGTTACTTCCTCTTTCACTGTTGCTGCTGCTGTTGCTGCTATTACCTAGCTAACAGCAGCTGCTTTCGCTGCAACTGTTGTTGTTGCTACTGATGATGCTGCTGCTTTCTCAGCTGCTGCTTTGTGGATGTGGCTGTTGCTCAGGGTTCTTGCTGCTGTTGCTGCTGCCAAAATTGTTATTGTTGCAACTGTTGTTTCTGCTGCTGTTGTTGTCTCATTAAAAAAGACAATTGTTGTTGCTGCTTCAATTATTGCTGTTGTTATTGTTGCAGTTGCAGGTCCAGCAACTGTTGCTGCTCTTGTTGAACTGCTGCTGCTGACAGCTTAATCATGTTGCTGCTGTTGATGGCACTTGCTTTGTCAGCTGATGTTGTTGCTGCAGTTACTGTCTCTGCAATTGTTTCTCCCTTGCTTATGTTGCTGTCGCTGTTGCCGCCTCCTGTTGCTGTTGCTGCTGCTTTTCCTGCTGTTGCTGATGCCAATGTCGCTTCCCCCCGCTCTCCTTCCGGGGCCACTGCCTTATGCTCCCCGCTGGGGTTGTCGCGTTGTTGTTTTGTGAACTTCGTCGATTGTCGATTCAAGTTGAAGCTTCGACGCGGACTTCGACTTTGTTTATCAACTTTGTTGCTGTTGCTGTTGTTGTTGCTGTTGTTGTCGCTGTTGCTGTTGCCGTTGTTGCTGTTGTTGGAGCAACAAGTTGGCCGTGTTTAAAAAGTTAAGCGCGTATGCAGCCTCTTTCACGCCCACGAGGCACAACAACGACAATAACAACAGGGAGAGAAGAAAGCTATAGACATAGGAGGCGGAATACTCGACTACTAGATACTCTGTATCAGAGCTGCCAGCTACCCTTCACGAAAAAGGATGGACTAAAACAAGAAACAAGCACGAAAGCTACAGTCGAGTGTGAGCGAAACGATTTCTTATATATGTACGAGGGTCGTTTGATAAGTCCGTGACTTTTTGAATAAAATATATTTTTTTCGTCAAAGAAGCGTTTTATTTCTCAACATAATCTCCTTTTAGCTCTATACATTTAGTCCAGCGTTTTTCCAATTTTTTTATTCCTTCCAAATAATAGGTTTTCTCAAGGCCCTCAAAATAGTCGTTTGTTTCTGTGATGACCTCTTCATTTGACCCGAATCTCTTACCGCCGAGCCATTTCTTCATGTTTGGAAACAAAAAATAGTCACAGGGGGCTAAATCTGGAGAATATGCTGGATGGGGTAGCAGTTCGTAGCCCAATTTATGAAATTTTGCCATGCTGACTACACACGTGTGCACCCGTGCATTGTCCTGATGGAACAGCACTTTTTTTCGCCAAATGCGGTCGTTTCTGCTTCAAATCAATATCGAATCTGTCCAAAAGCTCTGAATAATATTCGCCGGTGATCGTTTTACCCTTTTCAAGGTAATCGATGTGAATGATACCTTGTGCATCCCAAAAAACTGTGGCCATGACCTTGTTGGCCGACAGACCCACCTTGGCCTTCTTTGGTGCACGTTCACCCGGAGAAACCCACTGTCTTGATTGTTCTTTGGTCTCTGGTGTGGTGTGGTGGATCCATGTTTCGTCTACGGTAACGAAACGGCGCAAAAATTCGTTTGGATTGCGGTTGAACATCGCCAAACACTCCTTTGAAATGGTCACACGGTTGCGCTTATGGTCGTGTGTGAGCAATCGCGGCACCCATCGCGCGGAAAGCTTTTTCATGTCCAAATATTCATGTAAAATGTGATGTACCCGTTCAGTTGAGATGCCTACAGCCTCAGCTACCTCACGCACTTTCATTCTCCGATCATCCAATATCATTCCATGGATTTTGTCGACGATTTCTGGCATGACGACCTCTTTTGGGCGACCTGAACGTTCGGCATCACTTGTACTGGTACGACCACAACGGAACTCAGTAAACCATTTCTTAACCATTGAAATTGATGGTGCAGAGTCCCCATAATATTTATCAAGTCTTTCCTTGGTTTCGGTGATGGATTTTTTACGCAAAAAATAATGCTTAATTAGCACACGAAATTCACTTTTTTCCATTTTCGTTAAAATTCACGAGATCGTCTGCTTTCAATGCCTATAAAACGCAAACTAAGAAACGCAGCTTTCTCAAAATTTTACAGTCAGCTGTTAATCGATAACTGCTGACAGGAGCAGTGTTGTATTTAGAGCAGGTGCGCGGCAAATACAAAAAGTCACGGACTTATCAAACGACCCTCGTATATTGTTTATGTTTAGTGTATTTTGTGTTGCATACTTCGGGGAGCGCTTTAGAAATCAGTAACTCTTAAAATGATTTCTTAAACAACTTGTATGTTAATTATCCGATCGCAACCAGAATTTCAGAAACTATTTAACTGTTCAAAGTTATTGTTTTTACCAATAATAAACAAACCTGCATTAAAATTACGCTCGGAATTCGGTTTTTATAGATTTACGGGGGAGGGAGGGGGCGTAGTCAACTTCTAAAAGAAAACTAATGATGCCAAGGCTGCATGGAGCATACCCGCAACTGCATGCCAAATTTCATAGGGTAAGTTTTGATACTAATAGAGATCGGAGTGTTTGAGGCGACAGCTCGAGTTGACTTGCAGGGTACAACAACAGCAAACACCCACGGGCAATTGAAGATATCTACACACGCACACACACCACACACGTACACACGCACACATACTCACAGAGATCGCTGTCGTGGTTTCTGGGCCATCGCCACGTGGGTCGCCGTCGACGCCGACGAGTTTTGCCCCTGGAAAGTGGCCTGACTGCGCAGCTTGACAGTGAAAGTTCAAGGCTGTTTGGCGCCGTGGCAGCGGGTAAGGCCCAAACAAATACAGGTAAATATGTACACACACTCACACACACACACATTCACAGACACACACACAGACGGTGGTGTGTGCAATTGCAGTCACCTGAAAAAGCGTGTTCAAATATTTCTCTTTGATAAAGAAGAAATTTGTGCAGGGTACACAAAGTTACCAAATAAATGTGCAACTGTTAGTGTGTGTGTGTGTGTGTCTGTGAGAAAGCAGTCATATGTATGTACAGCTATATACATACATATATAGATATATCTGCCAGGTCATTCGCAGGGAATTTCGTCTGTTTATTCGCATTTGAAAACAATTTTTATGATGTTCCCAGCGTAACTTCTTCTTCTTCTTCCCACGCTTTTTTTTGCAAGTCTAAAAATTGGGAAACTAAAAAACTGGAAGAGTGTCTGGGAAAACTGGATGGCAATAGGTGACAATGGGTAGCGTCGATCTTAAGGTTAATACTCAACAAATTGCACCAACTCAAGCAATTTCGATTTCGCGATTTGACAAATCTCTTTGTTTTGATGCGGGAATCGATGCTAAATACTTAATGGGTTCGATTGCCCCGCCTAATGTAGTACTACAGAGACATGTGTGTAATCATAAATTAATAATCGAACCAGTTTCGCAATTGACTTTTTATTTATAAGGGGGGCTTTGGCAGGTTTTTGAACTAATTTCGAACAAGTTTCGATGGCGAAAATTCTCATAGCGATTTAGAGATTCAGAGTTCAGAGAGTCTGTTGTGTATAGTCTTGCATGTAGCAAGTGGCATGTGGTATGTGGTATGTGGCATGCGGCATGCGGCATCTGGCACTTGACGCCTCTGCACAAGTTTGAGCATCAAACTCGAATTGAACGACTTTCAAAATTTATTAATAAAACTCAAAAAATAAAAGAAGAAACAATTCGAGATCTGCCACTACCCTAGCGCAGTTAGCATAGGGTATGATGAGCATGAATTACAATATTTTATCTGTTTCCGAATGTTACCTCAACGGTATTAATATATAATAATTATAATTAAGTTTCTTTTAAGTTTTTCAAATAATAATCTGACAATTTTCGGTATAATTATAAGTTTAGGGAATCTATTGTATTTTAAAGACAATAAGATGTCTTGTTTATCTCGACTTAAGCCGTGAATAAAACCAGAAAGAAAAGCCGCCTTTGATATGCCACAGGTTTAATGCCCTTGCAGACTTTTATCTACTCCGATCGCTCCTATAATAGCTATATATAATGGCACAGTATTGAATTATATTTGTGGAATTCATTGACAGCTATACTAACACCAATTGCTTGGCATACCGTATGTATACCACTTCTTCATGAATATCATTATTTCTAACTGATTGCTGCTATGTAAGCTATAGGATAGTTATCAAATATATACATACACATGTTATGTATAGTACTCTTTATGAAAGTCTTTATTTCTAATTGATGGTTCCAAGAGGGCTGCCAGGTCAGGCTCTTTCCAGACAGATCTGTCCTTTTTTCTTTCGTCTAGCCTGAAAAAATTTCTACATCTTACTGTCCCTTCTTTGTCCTTCTTTGTTTGTTTAAATAAACCTTATTTTTTATATATATATTTCAGAAATATTTGTTTATATTTTTATATTTCGATCGAACGTTATCGATAGAGCATGAGAAATTGTATAAATTTACAAATTTATGAAATGTATCCTTCTTTTAATCAAAAACCTACTCCACTGTTTATTGTCCTTTATTTATTTTTTCCTCTTGTTTATCCCTTTTTTCATCTTAATATATCCCACTTTTTAAAGGGGTAACTGGCAGCCCTGGGTTTCAAGGACTTTAATGACTTGGAAAAAATAAACGTCGATTACTGTCTAACTTTGATTGGCACTGATAAGTATAGTTCTAGTAGTCCGATTCTTATGGAACTTTGTATGATTATTTATATAGAAAATTGCCGATGTAGTACGTTTGGTTGCAGAATCATGATAAATTACAAATAAAAACCACTTAGTTGTATGGCAGCTATACGACATATAGTCAGATAGTGCAAAGACACAGACGGACGGATGGACAGACATTGCGAGTTCGACTGCCCTGTCGATGCAGATTCAGAATATATTTGTATACTTTATAGGATCGCGGATGTCTCCTAGGTGCGTTGCAAACTTCTTGCCACAAGTACTAAACTCTCTAATTAAAAAGATTTTCATTTACTAGGGGGAGTTAAGATTGCAGGAAGTTTTAGATTGTCAAATCGTTTGAAACGGACCTAGCATGGATTCTGGGAAATATGGAAAACTGTGTGGAGATCGAATCATATTCCCTGTAATATAAGTTAAGCATATATACAACGCCATGTATGGCACGCTTTGTGGCACCTGTTGCAGGCACATGCAGACAAGTAATATGCCCCAACTTTGCTTGGGTGCAGGGTAAAATAAAAATGAAAATTGCACAAAATGATAGAAAAGTTGTGGGCTGAATTGAACTGGCAATTTGTTAGGCGCATGTTGCGAGTTGCACGTAGCACGTAGCACGTTGCCCGCGGGGCTACACACGTTGCATGCCTCATGTTTCACATTGATTGCATGACGACAATGTTTCATATCAGTTTTACTTTTATGACGTAGGCGGGTCGCATTTCCTCGATGTTGCCTAATCCGGAAAACTCAAAGGGGCCTGTGAGCACGCCGTTATGACTGAGTAATCGACTAAGGAGGAGGAGAAAGGGGGAGACTGTAAGAAAGAAAGAAAGAAACCCACGTAGAGAGTCAGCTTTGAGTTTTGAGTTAGTGAGCAAGTTGCACTCATGAATATGGATGAATACGAGTGGCATTCAAAATGGGGGCGAGCACCCCAAGTCGACGGGAGGAACTTGAACTCGGTGGGTCGTCGCCTTTGTCCAGGGTCGTCCGCATGAAGGGTGGGGCATGGGAAGGGGATCAGGAGGGGGGTCAATAGTAAAGAAAATCCCACTTTCCGGTGAAAAATTGACGAGCCGTGAGTGGGATTGGAATCATTTGCAATTTTAAACGAAATGCTTAACTTGATTTGTCGACTAACACACACACCCACACACAACCGCACACCCACAGCCACAAACACACAGACACACCTGGTCGCACACCTACGTGTGACGTAAGAGGCGTCTTTATCAGCGCATTCACATAAACATGCGCCCACTCCTCGACCTACCGTCTCTCTGACTCTCTCTCTTGCTTCCCCTCTGTCCAGCCTTTGGGGCAGTAGCATCAAATATGACAACATAGCTTAGCTTGTGACTTATCGCCCCTTTTATCAGACACTTAAGACATATAGAAAGAAGTGCATAAGGCAACAAGGTCTCTAATAGATTTCAATAGTCTAAACCCCATAGAACTCAGGATGGTTATCTCGATTTAGCATTGATTTTTGGCTTTAATGTTTAATGTTTCTATATAGCTAGATATCTCATATACGTACATATATATCTGTGTAAATTCAATATAGCATTAATGTCGAACTCAAACAGAATCGTCCAAGTGCGATCAGGCCTAACTCGGATACATTTACGATCTACGGTTTGATCACTTTTTGGGCTTAATCGTATATTGAATTTAGCTTTAGTAGTTTATATATAGCACATTATCGATTTGGCTTATTAGCTATGAACGAGCAAACAAAACTGAACCGTAATACGAATGTATGTTGTATGAAAATAGAGCAGACGAAAGACTACGAAAGCTACACTGCGACTGCGACTGCCCATGCGACGCTTGAGCTTGGGGCGGGGCATGTGCATCCGGAAGAGATTTTTGTCTGGCCTGTCTGGGGCCTGGGACATGCAGCCTGGAACTATAACTGTCTGTGTAACTCTTCTTATACCGTTAGTTGGCCGCCGACGTTGATGGTGGCGTTGACTGCTTGTATATGATGCCCGTTATCTCGCCATCCTTCTGTATGACGCAGCGCCTGTGAGATAAATTGGGGAATGAGTGACAATCTTGCAATTGAATTTCACTTGCATATTACTCACTTGTTACCACTGTACAGACATATGGTAGCCGGCACATTGTTGTTCGGTTCCAGCTGGGCCACCTGCTCGGATATGGCCATGCCGATCCCAGAGACATTGGGATTGATGTTGCCCTTGGCTGTGCGAAGGAACAGCAGAGAGTGTGTTAGCATTCGTATAAAAACATTGCACTTTTCCAGCGCTTACTCACCACCCAAACAGAGGCCCTGCCGATTCGCAAGCAGCGCACCCACTGTGTCCTGTTGCGTTACACTGCAAGCAAATTCTTGTTATTTACAGTTGCCACATACGTCTGCTACACTCACATTTCGCTTAACACTTTCTCCAGATGCTGCTCCATTTGTTTTTTGTACAATTCTCCAGCAGTTGCAAAAACGAAAACAAAGAATAAACCAAAACAATGCTAGGTAAGAACTCGACTATCGATAGCCAGCTATCGAAAACACACAGAACAGTGTTGCAAAATGCTCGGGCTCGATAGCAGACAAAGAGAAACCTTCGCTTAAAGCGAGATTTTTTAAATATCCCGCAATGTGCTGAATAATAATAAAAAATAACTAAAATAAAATAAAAACGATAGAGAATTGAATATTTTTGTACACTTTATTTCCACTTACAAGCAATTTGACTGGATATAAATATCCCTTACTTGCCCAAGAAATGTACGGATGGGGAAATCTAGTTATCGCCTGCAAATTGATAAGAATTTAAATAAAAACCACTTGCTGACATGTATTATTTTTATTTATAGCATTTTACATAAAAATACGCTAGTTTCTGGAAAAGTTCATTGCGATTTGCTGGCCAAACGAAACTCTTGTACAATGCCGCCAATTGCTATTAACAATAATCGAAAATATACGACTGCGAATTGGCGCAGTTAAAAATAAAATATTTGTGTAGTTTACGCGTGTGTGTGTTTTTTAAACTCTATGATGATGGTTTTGGAGCTCGCCATTTGGAATTACTGTTTGCGCAGAGGCCCTCAGGGGTTGCAACTTCACAAGTGCATCGTGGCATCGGGGCTGTGTGTTGTATTTATGGTATATCTATAGTATATATGTATGTACGCGCGTGTGTGTAAACATATCTTTAACATTTCTATAATCGTACAGAATGCTGCAAAATATATAAAGGTATGTGTATTGATACTAAGTATACTTCTACTTCCATTGGTGTGTATGTAGAGGAAGAGGGGGAAGGGGAGTGGGAGGGAGAGGGGGCCTGCCTTAGACGATCTCGTATTTCTCCACCAACAGCAACGTTTCGCTTGAATACTTGACGGAGGTGTCGCCATCCACCTGGACCACATCCAACGCTTTGATCGCCGCGTACGGCGTCTTCGAGGCGAAGGCCACCTGCAAGGGGAAGAAGTCCCCGGGTATGGATGCACTGCAGCTGAACTCCATCGAGCCGGACTTGTTGGCCGCATCAATGATGGGGATCTGCCACTGCAGCACGTGCTTGCGCGCATCGTAGTTGTAGGTGCCGTCGTACTCGGCCACCACAGGCTGCACATTCAGGCTGGAGGAAGAGGAAGAGAGGCCAAAGATTAGCTAGACACACAGAGGGATCTACAGAGAGACTGTGCTTACGGCAGCGGAATGAGAATGGACACGTCCTGCAGCTCCAGGTGCTGTGCCTCCAGTTCGTACTCAATGTTCACGTCGCAGCCGCCTTCGCCGTTGTCGGAGGGCCAACAGTTAACTGCGGATTAGAAAGAGAAGGGAAGACAATAAAGTTAGAGACAGAGAGAGAGAGAGAGATAGATGTGTGTGTGTGATGCACTCACTTGTCAGGGGAATCGCCGACTCGTCCTGCGTGATGTAGCGCCACTTGAGCACGCCCACATCGGTGTTCAGTGGGAACGGCTTGGCTGGATTCTTCAATCCGATCATGGCGCGTGTCTTGAAGAGCTCCTTGTCGACATTCGGATGCGTCTGCAGCTGAATGCCCTGTGTATCGTTGTTGGCCAGCTTCACCTTGATCCTGCCCAGATTCTCATCGGCAATGCGCAGCGTCAGCAGTCCAGTCAGCTCGAACTGCTGCACGCCGCCATCGCGTCCCAGGCGCACCACAAGATGATCCTCCATTTTGAGATGTACACTGCAATTGGCAGGAAGGCGCTGCATGAGTAGGTGGCAACTGGGAGGCACCTTGTGGCACCAGTGTCTCCTCTTCTTACCTTTCTGTGTGAATGTCCGATGAGATTTTTGCCTTTGCCGCTGCACTGGCGCTGGACGCTGCACCGGATCCGCCTGCAGCTGCTGCTGGTGCCAGATTAGAAATCTTCTCGCCTTCGCTCTTCAGCTGATCCACGAAGCTGTCCACATCCTTGGACTTGCCGCCAAGCTTGAGGGCATTGCGCGACACGGGCTTTCTGCAAGAGATCACCAAGAGAGAGAGAATTAACAAGTCCTGCGGCAGCCATTCCTGGCCATCCCATCTCAACTTACTGTGCCGCCTTGCTGACCAACGGCTTGTTGTCCAGCTCAATAGAGGGTGCACTGCTGCCGCCGCCACTGGAGCCGGTGGAGATGCCGCTGCTGCCAAAGCCAGAGTCAGAGCTAAAGCCGCCGCTGCGTCCGGAGATGCCACCCAAAGCAGAGCCGCCACGCTTGGTGGCCTCCATGCGCTGACGCTGCAACTCCTTGGCCTTCTCGCGCATCTTCTGGCGCGCCTCGCGCTCCTGTGTCTGGCGCACTGCCTGGTAGACCTTCTCCTCGTGCGAGTCCATCTCGACGAAGGTCTTGATCTGCGCCAGGTTCACACTCTCCCTGTAGCCCAGGGCGACGATCTCATCGAAGGCGAATATCAAGTTGAATGCGTTCTCAACAATCTCCTTCTCGTCCAGCGAGTGACTGTACTCGGGTATCTGGCAGGGACACAGCAGAGATACAGCTCAATGAAGCACCGAGTACACATGGAATTCACTCAGAGGGTACTTACCACTTTGGAGAAGAGACGCAGCGTCTCCAAGTCCTCTAGAATGTTACTGGCCTTCGTGGTGATCAGGAGCATGTAGAGCTTCTCCATCGGCTGGTAGACGTAGCGCACCGAGTCTGTTTCCACATACGTGTGCTGCTTGCCGGCGGTCATTAGCTTGGGGAAGGCAGCCAGCAGCCCCTCGATGCGCGCCTTCGTCATCTCCACGAACTGACGTGACAGTATGACTACGTGTGTGTGTGTTTGTGTATATATGAGATTAGTTAACCACTTGCAGCAATATCTTAAGGAATTCCTCGACTTACCTTTGCCATTCTTTGTGCAGACTGCCGCAGCAATGAGTACCTGCGATAAAAAAGGGAAATAGGAAACGCAAATTGGTTAATCGAAACAGCCGACGTAGACTTGCGTGTGTGTGTGTGTGTGTGTGTGAGCTTACCATCTTAATGCAGCAGTAATTGTAATCGGCCAACAAACGACTCGAACTGTTCCCTGCGTAACTGTGTGTAGTAGACAGCAATGAGAAGCAACAAATTAAACGACTTGCAGTAAACAAAACAAAATAGTTGTTTGTAAATCAAGCCGAATACGCGTAGCTGACGTGTTAGGTTCTTTGCTCAACGAAATGTTTACGATTGCGTCCGTGTGCGTGTGCCAGAAGTGATGACAGCGCAGAGCAAACAGCACACAGCACTGACACTCCGACCGGACCGATTGCTGATGTCACGCGACTAACCTGGCTGGATTCTAGGGGAATACTCAATTTGGATGCACTGTGCAACTTAAATACGTACAACAAATGCAACGGCGACTCGTTAATGGGTGTTTTAATTCAAAAATTGCACTGTTCACAAAGTCAAAAACCGACACTGTGACGTCCCTGTGTTGCCTGCTTGCCAGGGTTGCTTAACGTTCACACATTGATAAGCTGACACATCGATAGGCACAGCAATCGATAGGCATACTCTTGGGCTAGCTCACTGATTGTGTAACTTCAAGCGAAACATCCATGACAAATAAAGAATTGCGCAACACTGAAAACTGACAACGGCAAGTCAAAGAACAATTTGTGATTGGCATATTAATTTATTATAAAATATAAACATAAAATAAAACATATACAAGCGAATTTAACAATTTTAGTCTTGTTTCGTGAAGTCCAATCATCGTTAGAGTAACCTTATGCTAATCCTTATTCTGAACAATTCTCGGAATGATTTAATAATCATTATCGTCATCTATAGTTAACGTTTCGACATTATCAAGTAGACGGGATATAATTTCCGCCTGTTCCCCCTCCAAGAACTCACCTGCGCCCTTCATTTTGGCATAAGCAGCACTCAAAACGCGCATCACCTCGTGGGCCCTGAGATTATCCCGTTTGTACTTCTTAAAATTATCTTTAACAAACTTTGCGAAGCCTGTTGCCGGGCGCACTGGAGTCGGTATAATGTTGCCAAACTTGTCCTTTTTGTTCAAGAACAGCATAATCCTGCCCCAGCAGCTGCCACAACGCAGATTCTCCGCCTTGCGAGACCTAGAGTGTGCATGCGAGCTGTGAATGGAATGAAATGAATGGATTAATCATATAATACACCTAAATATCTAAAGGAACACCTACGAGCGACCACAAGGCACACACTTGTAGGTGTATTTGAACTCAATGGCATAATTGTGGCAGACGGTAATCGGCGGCAGGTCCGGCAACTTCATGCTTGCCTGCCTGGCCCAGTTCTTCCACACCTGTCCGTGTCCTCCTTCGCCTTCGAATACCCACGTGGCAGCATGGCACATCTCGTGGATGAGTGTGCAGCGCAAACGGCCGGCACGGGTCAAGACCTTATCGCTCAGCTCAATAAGGCTGATTCTTGCACCCAATCTAAAACAGAAACACCATTAGCCGGAGGCAGTAGAAGGGATCAATTGAGCAAGTCTTCCTCACCTCCTCTTGTTAATGCACCTGCCTGCTGTATTGCGCAGACGCTTAGACCATGAGATGTCCACATCCAGCTTATTGCCAAACACCTCCTTGTTGTACAGCTCGTAGAGGCGCTTTACCAGCTCATGTTTCTTCCTGGCAAAGTTCTGCCGATAGTTGTACGCCTCGGGATCGCAATCCTCGAGATCCAGCGACTCATCCAGAGACTTTAGGAAACTGAGCTTGCCTTCGCCTCGTGGCTGCATCACTTGCAGCGGCTTCAGTTTGTTCTTGCTGCGCCCGCCTGGGGTGGTCCGTGGCGATACTCTACGCGGTGATGGTATAGGCGGACAGATTACCCGCGATTTGGGAGAGGGAGCTTCAAGGCCCAACTGGCGCTTCACCTCCTGCAAACGCTTGTGCACAGACGAGCCCGGCATGTAGATGTTCTCCAGATCCTCCAGTGTTTCCATTTCCACAGCCTGATCCACAATGCGCCTGGCTGTCTGCTCGTCCTCGTATCCAGTGTTTGGCACAAACAGTTGGCGCCGTGTCGGGTTCTCGGTTACCTCCATTGGTGTGGTAGGAGGTGTGGTAGGAGGTGTGGCGGTTGTGGCTGGTGTGCCAGAGGCTGAGGCAGCCTGTTGCTTCTTCTTTTTAGCCAAACTGCGAGTGGTTACCATTTTTGGTTTGTCCTTGGCTCGGTAAGTGCGCAAAATGTCGTTAAGTCGTTTTGGGATTTCTGGAGCTAAAATGAAACAGTGTGAATAGAGAGAATACTTATTGTGACTGTGTGCTGTCACATGTGTGCTCACATTTTGATTTCGGGCTGTCAGTGGTAGGTTTCCCCACAACCCTGATGTGCTCCTCAGTTAGGTCCAAATATGTCACATTGCCAGCAGGTCCAGAGCTGCCAGAGTCACTAGAGTCGCTGGCGTATGTTGCATCTGCATCGTCGTCATCCGAGGCATCGGTGCCGCTATCCGAATCAATCAGCGCACGCCAGCGATCCTCGTCCACGTGATTGGTGCGTGCGCGGATCCTGCTCGGCCCCTTTTCAGTTCGTGCTGCGGACGGCAGATGTGTCGAGTTGAGCTTGTTGAAGTGCAGTGCACGCTTGACTGCAAGGAAGAGGGAAAGCGAGAGGGAAAGGAGTTAAGCTTTAGCAGGTTCCAAGTGGGAATCTCTACTCACAGAGGCTGAAGTCGCCCAGGCCGCTCTCATTGCTCGTCGCTGGAGGCGGTCGAGGTGCTCGTTTCTTGGCCGTCGTCGCGGCCTGTTGTCGTGCTTGGGGCTGGCGTCTCACTTCGGTGAGGGGTGTGCGGAAGGTGCCTGCCTCAGGCGTGGCAGGTGCAGCATTGCTGCCCTTGCTGGCCGTGCGTTTCAGCGTGCGTATGACATCGGGAGTCTGCCACGATTTGCCGTACAGTTCATTGAGCAGTCTCTCGGCATTGGTCAGGAAACCCTCATCCTGCGCATTGTCATCCACCAGCAGGGAGTTGCTCTTGTCTTCTTGCTGCTGCTGCTCCTGCTCCTGCATCTGGTGCTCATCCTGTTCCTCCCTTTCTTCCTGTTGCGGCGATTCACGCGTCTCGTCAGCATCGGGTGCATCGGACTCAGCTGAGCTCGAGTCCATGCTGGGTATATTTATTTTGATATTGATCTTCGCCGATATGTTGATGCTGCTCACTTGCACCACGGGCGTGCAAAGCACATCGTCCGCCGTCTCAGTTGAAGACGCCGAGCTCGACCTCACGGGCGATGCTTCCAGCTCTGCCTCGCAGCTGGTCTCGGGTATAAAAACCGATTCGTTAGGATCGGCATCGGTCAGGGTCGCCTCCAAGTCGGGTGGTGTGTTAACCTCTGTCTCATTGTCCGCCAACCGTCTGCTGGTGTCCCGCTCAACCGGCTCCAAGGAGCACACTGTGTTCGCCTCCGTCTCATTGTCTGCCAGACGCTTGCTGCTGTCCCGCTCCGTTTGCTCCGAGGAGCAGACAGTGTTCGCCTCCGTTTCATCATCTGCCAGTCGCCGGCTGCTGTCCTGCTCCGTGTTCGCCTCCGTCTCGTCATCAGCCAGTCTCTTGCTGGACTCCCTCTCCTGGTTATTGCTCGGCTCGCACCAGATGCGCGACGGAGTACATGGAGGCGAGTCCATGTGCGTGGAGTCAACATCTTGACTCATTGACTCCGTGTCGGCACTTTCGAGTCGCGAGTTTCGGATCTCGCCCGTCTCATCTGCAATGCCGCGGCGAATCATCTCCTGGCGTTCGAAGGACACGTCACGCAGGAACGCCTGAATGCGCTGGACCTTGTCGCTGGTGAGGGGAAGCACAGGATTCAGCTGCTCACTGACAGCCATTGTCGCATCCTGCTCCTTTGCCGACACCTCTGGCTCGTTGTCGCTGACACTTGAATCCGAAATGGTTATGCACGATTCCTCCCCAAATTCCGTGCCTTCTTCGGTGGTCGATGAAATGCAAATGGATATCTCCGGCAAGGGCTGCTTTGGCTGAGCCTCCATTGTCAAATTGGACACCTGCACAGACAGTCCTTCCACATCCACATCCACATCCTGTGTATGTTGCTGTGTGCATCCATCGGCGCTCAACTGCAGCACCTCCATACACTCGGAGGCATCGAGCTGCGAGTGATCGTCCTGCGATGCCTTCGGCGTGTGTTGGACCACCATGGCAGCGGAGGAGGAAGTGGAGGAGTGGCTGCGCTGCGGAAGAGACTCTTCGGACCCACGATTCACACTGTTTAGCTCGTTCAGGAGCTGGCGGCTTGCTGTGCTGCTGCTTTTATGCGTATCTAATTCTTGTGTCCTTTGCTCTTTCTGTTCCTTTTTCTTATTCGATGAGAGCGTCAGTTTGGCGAACTTTTCTTTTATTTGCACATTTACCGTGCTAGGATCGACTGTTCTGAACAGTTTGAATATGGACCCGCTCGGATCCGCCATCTTGTTGGCGTTATTTGAATTAACTGTAACAGTGCGAAGGTGAACAAAAAGAACACGATAAACAAAACAAAAACGAATAAGAATACGAATACAAATGCAAATACAAAACTCTCGCGGGCGTCGAATCGCTAGAAGATATTGCGATATATCGATGAACGCATACCTATCGATGGTAGTTGAGAGGTCTGAAAATATTGAAAATATCGAAATCAAGCGATATATCGATTCACGAACAACTATCTATGGTAGTTGAGAGCTCTGAAAATGTTGAAAATATCGAAATCAAGCGATATATCGGTGAGTGCTCAACTATCGATGGTAGTTGAGAGCTCCGAACGATGTTTCCGCGTTCGAAAGGGCAACCCTGTTACCCGCAGGAAGAACAAAAACAATTTTAGTATCAGTTGCAGGTTGTTGTTATTGTGATTGTTGCTGTGGCTGTGGCCACCTGTCTACACCTGCCTACAAATGGTGTTGAATGCCGCCGGCAACATCTCGTCGAAGCTCTCGCTGGGCCTGTTGAATTTCGTGTTGGCCGTCACCTCGGGATGGGCTCTCAAACACTACAGCATCGGGAGATACGCACTGGCTGCCTATGGTTTATGTTTCGGGCACAGTGTTTTCTGCATCCTCCGCTACACACATCCCAATCCCGGGCAGCTGCATCGTCGCATATGTGAACACTCGATTCGCTATGCCCCAGTCATATTCGTCACCCTTATCATTGGCCAATTGCAGAGCATCTCCGGGGGCAGCATAAGGCTCAGCGGCGGCCTTAATTGGCCATTCGTCGTGCTGGGTCTCTATGCGGGCATTGTGACCCTGGCTACCGCCCGAATCTTCCTCACTGAAAAGTCGGCTGCTGGCCGGCTGGCGGCACAACTGGAGCGATACAATCACGGACTCTGTGTGCTCTGGAATATCTTCTGCCTGTGGCAAATCGCCGTGGTCGAGGAGTATTGGTGGTCCCTGGGCCTGGCTCTGCTGGTGCTACTGAATCACTTTGTGCTCTGGCGCCTCACACTCCACTTCAACATCTCAACACTCGAGGTGGACACGGTGGGCATGTGCTTCTCCCTGATCTTTGCCATCAATGCCACCCAGGAGCTGATCGAGAACAGCAGATAAAGGTGACCTCAGCGGGAGGACGAGCTGCATTTGGCACACAAATGGAGATGTATTTAAAAATGACACACACGCACACGCACACACTCACACACACACATACACGGATCATATACGAATCCTGTCGCGAGATTTAGTCAATAAAGGAAATGTTTTTTTGTTCTATATGAAAATCTGTACTTATTTATTACGCACACCCACAACATGGAGACAGAGATAGAGACAGTGACAGTGACGTAGAAAGAGAGGGAGAATGTTCTCGTAAGGTAAATTATATTGAAAGATCGAAAGTAGAACAAGAATGTCAAATCAATGAAAAAACTCTTTAATCTTATCACTATGAAATGCTTGAATGTAAGTGGAGGAGGTGCAGGAGGAGGAGGAGGAGGAGGAAGAGACTGGGGCGGAGACGGAGGCGTGGCAGCTACTCTAAGCGTGGGTGTTATCATCCTCGACAAAGTCCTTGGCCTGCTCCCGCGTGACGCAATCGATGTGGCTGACCTTGTTGCGAAACCGGACGCCGTAAAACTTGTGCGCATTCTCGAGCAGCTCAGGCCGGAACGTGGTTGTGATGAACTGGGCCGTGTCGCTCAGCTCGTGTATCATGTCCGCGACAGCCTTTCGATGCATTGCATCCAGTGCCTGAGGAAGGAGTGGTTTGTTAGTTGTTAGTTTCATTTCATGCACACACTGGCTGCACATGCGGACTCACCTGATCGATCTCGTCGAATAGATAGAAGGGCGCGGGATCGCACTTCTGTATGGAGAAGATGAGCGCCAGAGCCACCAGAGATTTCTGTCCTCCCGACAACTGATTCATTTCACGCATTTCGGCATCGATGCCCGTGAAGGAGACGCGTATGCCGATGCCAGTGAAGGCATCCGAGTTGGCCACCTCCTTCTCCATTTCCTCGCCCTCGTTGTCCTTTGTCTTGAGGATCAGATAACCTGCGCCCTGCGGCACCAGCTTCTTGAACACCTTGGTGAAGTTCTGTGCCACCTGCCGGAAGGTGAACTGTATGGCCTCCACCTTCTGCATCTCCAGCGAGTGGATGAGCATGTAGATCTTCTGGTTGCCAATGTCCAGCTCCTCCTTGCGCTTGTACAGCTTCTCCTTCTGCTCCGAGAAGCTCAAGAACTGATCGAGGGCCTTCTTGTTCACATGGTTGTATTTCTTCAGATGCTGATTGGCCTTCTCCAGCTCCTTGAAGATGTTCTTCAGCGAGATGCGACTGTAGGCGGCATCCACCTGGGGCAGGGCGCCCAAACTGGCAATCTTCTCGGTGCACTCGTCGATCTTCTGGTTCAGCATGTTCTCTTTGGTCGTCCACTTCTCCAGTTGTTTGCTATCCTTGTTGATGTTCTCCTCGGCCTCCTTCTCCTTGCGCACATGCGTCTCCAGCTCCTGCTGCAGCTCCTTCTGCAGTTGCACCGCCTCGTTGACGCGCTTCTCGATCTCCTCCAGATCCGCATTGACCTTCTTAATGCGCTTCTCGGTGGACACCAGCTCCGTCTTGCAGTTGTTCAGCTTCCGCTTGCGATCCTCCACAGATATCTCCTGCAGTGCCTGTATCAGCTCATCCCGCCTCCTGAACAGATTGTTGATCAGCAGATTGTCCAGTTTGTTCTTGCGCACCTCCAGCTGCATACGCTGCGTGAAGGCCTCCTTGTTCTCCTGGTTGAGACGCCGTATATCATCGTTGAGCTGGTCGATCTCACGCTGATCCTGCACAGACAGCGTCGACATGAGCTCCTGCTTGAGTTCCGCCTCCAGGCTGGACTTGGTGCTGTTCATGGCCTCCAGGGAAGCCTTGCACTGGGCCAGCGAGCGCTCCTTGGGCGCACGATACTTCTCGATGCGCACCAGCTCCTCCTTCATCAGCCGAATCTCGCCCTGCACCTTCTCGAACACGTCCTTCGATTTGCCCTGCTTCGTCTCCGTCTTCTGCATCTCGGAGACAATCGAATTGATGTTGTTCTCCGTTGACTTGAGCTCGTTGCGCAGCTTGCTCAGCTTCTTCTCGAACTCGCTGATCTGCTGGCTGTACTCGGTGCGCTTCTTCTGCATCTCCAGGCGCGATCGCGACGTGTTGAAGTAGCCACCTGTGAGGGAACCCTTCGAGGACACCTGATCCCCATCGAGGGTGACACAGTCCAGTCCCGTGCTCTTGGCCAGCTCTGTGGCACGCTCCAGGTTGCGACAGATCAGTGTCTTGCCGAAGATGTAGCGCAGTGCCTTGTCATGTTGCTCGTCGTACTTGAGCTTGGATATCATCGGTATCGAGTCGGGATCATCGGGATAGTCGTGTATCTTCACTTGCAACCGGTTGAGGGGCATGAAGGTCACCTCGCCGGGCAGCTTCAGCTTGTTCATCTCCTTGAGGATCTGTGTGCCTTCGTACTCGGACTCCACGATGTGATGGAACAGACGATTCGCTGCCGTCACCTCGACAGCAGTGTAGATGGTCTTGTCGCAGCTGAAGTTCTCGATCACCGGACCGTAGTAGGCTCTGGCAATGGCCGCCGATTGCCCGCCCCGCTCCTCGAAGCTGTCGAGGACTTTGCGCACTGAGTCGCAGCCATTTAGGATGGGTTTGCCTGCCATGCTGCGCAGTGCCTGATCGGCACGAGAGAGTTCCTCCTTTTGGGTCTGCAGCTGCTGAGTCATCTGGGTCTCCTTGCGCCACAGTTCGTTGCGCATGGACTGATGCTGATCCTTGGTCTTCTTCAGCTCGTAGTACTTCTTGTTGTGCTCGTCGATCTGCAGACGCAGCTGCTCGAGCTCCGACGAGTGCTCCTCGATCTTGGTGCCCAGATCTTTCTCGGAGGTGGCGTCCTTCTTCAGGTCCTCCACGAGCTTGGCGTGATGGTTGATTTTGTCCTTGGTCTGCTTGACTATCGACTTCAGCTCGTTGTGTATCCACTTGTCGCGATCCTCGCGCGACGAGAACTGCGAGCCGCGGCCCTGCTTCGCATAGAGCTCCTTGCGCTTCTGCTCCTTCAGCTGCAGTTCGCGAGAGCAGTCCTCCTCCTTGCGCTTCATCGACTCGTACTTGGGCTTCACTTCGTCCAGCTCGTTCTCACGCTCTGCTATGGTTACTTTGAGATTCTTGAGCTCCTGGTCGGCACGCTCCTTGGACTTGTTGTCGCCCTGCACCTCGTCATTCAGATCGACAATGGTCAGATCCAGCTTGGTCTTCTCGCGCAGCAGCTGCTGCTGCTCGGTCATCAGCACTGAGCGCTCCTCCTTAGTGCTCTGCACCTTCTTCTTGGCCTCTTTCAGATTCTTTTGCACCTCCTTGATCTTCTCCTGTGCTTTTTGAATCTCAATGTTGTAGTTCTTCTTCTTGTCGGAGGAGGATTTGCGTTGCAAGAGCAGCTCCTCAAGCGCACGCCGCGTATCCTTTAGCTCGGTCTCGTAGCGAATGTACTCGAGGGTTCTCCGCGTCTTGTCCCACTTCTGATACTCTTTTAGCTCCTCCTTCTCCTCCTCAAGGGTCTGCAGGCGATCCTCGATGGTCTTCAGATACTCGCTGATCTTCTCCACCTTGCCGTCTGTTTCGCGCAGCAGGTTCAATGACTCCTCCTTGCGCTCATCATAGACACGCGTGCCGGCAACCTCGCGCAGCAGTTTCAGACGATACGAGTCAGCTGCAGTTGCCATCTGATTGATCTTGCCCTGCTTGACAATGTAGTAGGGATTGGAGCTGGAAAAGCCCGCCGACTCCAACAGATTGACCACCTCATTGCGGGGCACTACCTTTTTGTTTAGAAAATACTGATCCTTCTTGGCTCCAATGACGCGCCTCAAGTAAATCTCCTCCTTGTCAATCTGCAGGGAGGAAAAGTCAATTGAAAAGTTCTTCCTATTCAAGGAATTATCCCTCTCTCTCTCTCTTACTTACCGGCACTCGGTTGTCCGAATTGTCGAATATAATCTCCACATAGGCTGAGATGACTCGCGCGCCAGTTCCCTCGTGCAGCAGCGCCTGCCTCTGCTCGGGTCGGAGGTGGGTGAACTCATCGCTCAGCACAAATTGTATAGCTGTACATACAGACGCCCGATTAGCAACCTCAGCTCAAGCTGTATCTGTTTGCAAACGAACTTACCGTAAAAGAAATTACTTTTGCCCGAACCATTGCGTCCAACCACAACGTTATGACGCTTGTCGAATGGTTCCACCACCGTCTGGTCCTTGTAACTTTTAAAGCCTTGTATTATAATCTGGAATAGCGGGATAATGAGGCGACGGCAACACGGGTTAGGGATAATTGATAACCAACCTGCTTAATGTGCATTTTATTATAACATAAAACACATAAATAAACAGCTACGCCACAATATTTTTATTTGCGCCAGCATAGGGTTGCCAACAAATCTTTTTGTCTTTTCGATTCTTTGCGACAACTCCTAATAGGCTTACCTGGGCGCTTGCAGCCAACTTAACGCGGCTCAAAATTGCGTTTACATAATTCTGTTAGTTTTGATTAGCGCCAAATGTCCGTTTTCAAATGGATTGCAGCTCTCTGACCTTTTCTGATTGCCGGAGTTGATTTCAAAGGCTTTATAACACATTGCGATACAAGAAATTAATTGAAAATATAAATATACATTAGGACAACAATAATTTAAAATTGTACGCAAGTACAAAACAAGTAAATGAATAATTAAAAAAATCTTTTTAAAATTAACATTTTACATTTACATAACGTTATCATTACAGCGTCCGTATGGTATTTTTGCACATAAGTTTACAATGTTTACTCTTTGGTATTTTCTGTTAGTTAACAGCTTCACTAGTGGTCACACTGTTTCTTGCTTCATCAGTTTTAATTCAGACTTTCTTGCGCATGGTTCGTCTGCCCCGCTAGCAATTTTGAAGTTGTTGTCCAGTTATTGTTATTGATTAACAAATAACAAAGTGAATGCACAGAGAAGCCGGCAAAACCGCCAACGCCACATAACAACAAAAGGAAATAAGCTGGGCTTACAACAGCGACAACAGTGTAAATACGAGTGGGAGAGTGAGACCAGATTTTTATTAGGGTTCATATTTTGTTAAGTGCAAAAAGAAAAAAAACGTCGTGCTTCGTGTGCCAAAACAGAGAAACAAAACAGAGTGAGAGAAAACGGAGAAACCAAGCAATATCAAAGTAGCTAAGTAGCAAATAGCAAATAGAAATAGCAATAGCAATTATTCAGCGCAGTAGCGTGTAAAAGAATTAACAACAATAACAGAGCCATAAATAAAAGTTGCCGCCTCCGCCAACGCCACCCAAAAGAAGAAAGTGTCACCGCCGCCGCCGACGTCGACGCCTTCCCCGAAGTCCATCTTCCCGGCAAGCAAACAAACCCACCACCAACACACACGCATTTACACTTACACTCATACAGAGACATCAGTCCAGACCCGACGCCTCGCAGCGCAGCGCAGTTTTTTGCACAACAAAAACAATAAGAGAGCGGCAAAGCGACATCGACATCGATAAAGTGAAATTAACTTTTAATTGATTTAAATAATAACCAATATTTAAAATTAAAAAGAAGAGCTGCAAGAACAAGAAAGAGCACACACACACACACACACACATAGACAGACAGAGACCCAAGAGCAGCTTCAGCGGCAGCAGCAGCATCATCGGCATCTACAGAGAACAATAACAGTAACAACAAAATGGCAACGCTAAATAAATTTACAAAAACTTTGTCTATTGATGAAAAGACCGAGATAAAAGAGAAATTCACGGAGGTGAGTGTAAAGTAGAATGCAAACGTCATTTAATATTAACAATTTTAATATAATTAAGCACTTTGTTTCACATGTAAAATCGATAAGTGCAACTTAGGTGGGAAGGGATGGGTGGGGGGAGACTGTTCTTATTGAAATAAAACGCCAATTGCATGACTCACATAGAGAAGAAGAGTGCTCTTCTGAGATGCCGTTAACCGGTGCATGTGGGCGTCGTCGTCAGCAGCGACGGCGACTGCGACGACGACAATGGCCTTCAACAACCCCCCATGAAGAGAGCGACATCAACAACAACAACAGCTAACGGTAATGCTCCAGCCAGCATACATACAAGTGTGAGCGTCTGTGTGCTCAAATGCATATCTCCCAGTGTGTGTGTGTGTGTGTGTGTGTCAGTGTATGCAAGTGCGTGTGTGTGGGGGAGCACAGTGCATGGGGGAAAACAAGTTCCCTTGGGTGGTGGCCACGCCAAACAGTCTTGCTGCAAAATCACAGCAGCAGCGCATGCGCGTTGCCTCAGCAGCAGCAGCTCAGTCAACGTCGCTGCTAACGCACAAGTTCAATGTCTGTGTCTACTCAACCCCCTTCCCTTTTGCGCTCTCTCTCACACACACACACACACACGCGCAGACATGACTAATCAAAATAAACTAAGCACGCTTCTTTCACTTTACTCGGAATTTCATATGAATTTCGCGAAAATACAATTTGAATAATACATATACACACACACACACATGCCTTCACACAGAGAGAGGCTTATGCATGACTGTGTGAGAGTGTGTGTGTGGGTATTTTCATAGTATGACAACAACACAACGGCACGTTAAGAGACACAGCAAAGAAGGCAAACAAAAACCAGTTTCTGCTTAAAATAAAAACACACACACAGTCACATACATAGAAATAAGAAGATGGAGAGCGTGAAAAACTACGACTCAGCAGCAGCAAGCCAAAGTCGAAGAGCAGCAGCAGCACATCATCAGCGATGCCAACGCCGACGCCAAAGCCAGCGTCGACGTCAACGTTTAGCCCCGTTGCCCGGTTCAAGGGGCAGCAACAATTTTCGTTTAGCATTTGTTTCAATTTCTTCTCACACACACATACATACAAACACAGACGCAACAGCATTTAATAGTTTTCAGGTGTTGCTATTGTGAATTGCCAACTGTAATTGCTGCCTGCGTCTGTACATCTCCGTCCGCCCACGCGTCGTCATTCAATGCAATTGCGCTGTTAACAGTGAACAGTGAGCGGGTAACAGTGCGACAGCAGTGGGGGTGGCGAGGCAACGGGAGCGCACGCGCGTAGTGTTAATCAAAACACAATGCGGTATTGTTAACACAGGCGCGCGCGCGCTCTCGTACGTTATGAAAATGCGTGGCAAACGAAACGATGAAAAGGATAACCGCAAGAGACAAAGAGAAAGAGCAAAGAGAGACAGCAGCAGCAGCAGCAACAACAAAAAATACCATGACAATGAGTGCAAACAGAATGTGGACGTCGGGTGGATGTGTGGGCGGTGCGGTACGGGGAACTCTGGCACTGATTGACACTCGAAAGTGGATTTTGTTATTGTTGTAGTTGTTTTTGTGGATTTTATTAATCAGCAAGCATAAGCATGCCTTGAGGCTTGGGGATGACTAATGCGCGCAGCAAAGTGGGATGCAGGAGAGGTGGAAGAGAGAGACAGAGGGCAAGATCTTGTTCCGCATTTAAGTTGAGGCTGCGCTGTTATTACTGCTGTTGCTGTTGTTGTTATGTCAATCAGCAACAGAGTTGCCATACTGGCACAGAGCATTACTTTTGTTTATCTTTTGTCTTTTGGACAGTGCGAGCTGCGCGTGGGAGTGTTAGTGTTAATTGCCACAAAGTCTTGCATTTTCAATGTGTGTGTGTACATAGTGTATGAATGCATATGTATCTGCGGGTTTAAGTACGTATTTTTATGGTTTATCAGCTCTCTTGCATGTCTTCTTGAGAGTCGAGCGAGGGCAGGCACATAATTCATTGGGTACTGCGTTTATTAGGTCTGCTGCTGGTGTTGTTATTGTTGTTTTTTCCCTTTTTATTCTTTGTTGTTGCTGTGCCCATTCACATGAGGAAAGAGCGTCGTTTGTTGTTGTTGTTGCTGTTTCTGTTGCTTGGCTTTTATCAAGTGCACTTAAAGTGTGCAAGAGAGGGGGAGAGTGGGAGTTGGAGAGAGAGAGAGGGAGAGTGCGCTACTTATGCGCGCACTTAAACAAACTTTGCATTTTAGACAAAGCCCATCTGCGATGCCCTGCGACGTGCCGCGTTAACATTAATGCACATGCCAAATACTTAACAGTGTCACTCAAAAGTCGTGCATCACAGTGGTGCGCAAGCCATTGAAAATGTGTGCCAAGCAGCTCGTTGTGCATGTGTGTGTGTGTGAGTGTTCTAAGTAGATAACAGCAGAACGAAATATGACATCAGTGCAATCGGAATGCAACTGCAGCCAAAGGAGCGGGAAAGAGAGAGAGGGAGAGGAGGAAGGCAGTGAAGACAATCAACATAAGTATGCATACAAACTCAAACACACACATACACTGAAAAGAGAGGGAGAGAGAGACGCGAGTTTATGTGAATACGTGATAAAATTTGTACAAATCATGAAATGCAGCAAATGCAAATTCAAATGGAAATGCACATATAAAAGCAGATGATTAATCACTCAATAAACTAATCGAGCTTATGCATACGTATCTGTAAATCATGCATACATACACACACACACACATATATACATATCTGCATATATCTGTTTTTTTGTCTTTTTATACCACTGTGCATAAATGCAGCGAAAGTGATTTTTAATGCGTTCATTGCGTTCATCGCGTTGCAAGTCGCTGCTGGGGTGTCAGCATTTTCGGTATACCCTGTAAATATCAGTAGTATATGTGTATATATCAGGTATATTGAACTATACTATTTTACTAGTATAGCTAGTCAAGGTGATTATGCATGCCTCTCTCTCTTTACATCTGTCACCTCTTCAAGTGCACTACAGGGTATGCTAGAGTCGAGCGTGCATTGTCGCTTGTCGCTTTCTTTCGTACTTGTTTTAGTGTCTTCTCTTTTTGGCGTTGCCACTTGTCGTTTGTCCTTATGCAAAAGTGTTTTTGACGCTTTCTTCGATTTCTGTCCGCGACTTTGCGTGCAGAGTTTCTTGAACTCTTTGTCGGATTGCCCCGTTACTTTATGGCAGCGATAACAAGCACACGTATGTATGTTTGTGTGTGTGTGTGTGTGAGTGCATATTTGGACATGCACGAGACAGAGACAGGGCAAACGATTTATTGCCTCGTTACCAATATTTGCACGGGGTGGCAACCCCCAGGCGCAAGGCAGGCCGGCAAGCAGGGTAACTGTTCATTTGTCATGCTAATTAGCCTGCGCTGCGAGTTTGCAAGGTGTGTTATCGCCTTGGCTTTGCCTCTGCTAGACACTTTCGCTGAGTCATGCACGTAACCTCGCCTCCTCCTCCCCTTCCCCCTCTCTCTCCCTCTCCTCCAATCTCCCTTCACTCCTGAAGTTGCGTATTATTTATCCTTATGACTAATGTTTATATTATGTTTCACATGAAATTGCAATCAGTCTGACCCGACCACGCCTTGAACAAACCCCACAACAACAAGTATGTATGCGTGTTTGTGTGTGTGTGTGTGTACGTGTGGGAAGTGGCAAGTAGCCATTGGCCACTGACCCCTCTCCTCGCTGGTCTTTTTTGTCTATGCGGCGGATATGTGTCACTCACTGCTGATTATACAATTCACTAAGCTCTGCAAGTATGCTCCATGTACTTGTATCTCTGTCTATCTGTGTGTGTCTGTGTGTGTCTGTGTCTTGTGTTGGTCACATTGCCAATTTCTACATAAAAATTTATTACATGCGAGCGTCGCGTTGCTGAGTCGAGCTGCGCTCAATGCGCAAAGTCAAATTTGTTGTACGTGTTACAAATTTCAATTGAGACGCGCACGATAACAACAAGAACAACAACAACAGCGACAACAATGAGACAATGTCGATAACAACGCCTTGTTGAAGATGACAAGACACAACAACTCTGACAACTCCGGCCTGGCAGATATGTCCAGGTGACAAACTTGTCGAATTGATTATTCAAATGTGACTCACAATATTTGTTTACAGCTAACATTGTTCCTGTGTTGTTGTTGTTGTTGTTGTCGTTGTCGTTGTTGTTGTTTACTTGAATCGAGCGCCGAAATTAATTAAAATATTTGCGAAAAATAAACAAAATGCGATTAAATTGTTCGGGAATATGCCGATATAAAAATAAACTGGGAATGCTTTGCACAGAGCGTGCATTGACTTGATAAGGCTCATTCCGATTCGCCTTGGGGAGGGATACAAATAAACAGTTGCATGTGTGCTTTATGTCTGTGCAGTAAAAGACTTTAATGGTATCAAACAATTTTTCGAAATTCCCTTGGAATATAAATAAGTATTACGTGTTTCCTTATGTACTTAAATATTGCAGAAATTTCAAACATTTTATTGGATAAATGAAGCGAAATGAGATCATATTACCCAAGTAAAGACTGCATGTTCCAGAGTTACATAAATCAAATAGATACATTGTTAGTATTCCTATACTCTTAAACAGTTATTTATCAGGTATGTCTAGATTCGCATTGGATCAGGCAATCTTTAATATCTTCGTCATTCACAGTCCGATCACAAGACGTTCAAAATAGAGTGTGTGTCAGGTGTGTCGCACAGCTGAGGTAGTTAAGTTTATATTGCAGCTGTATTGCAGCTCTGAAGTTAACTTTACTGCAGTACAGAGGAGGAGGGAGGCGTGGTGGTGGTTGTAGGTTTTTTAATTTCTGAGAAACAGGCGCTTATACAGACAGACAAACAGACATGACTTATTCGATGCTGATTCAAAATACATATGTATACTTTATAGGGTCTGAGATGATCCCTTCTGCCTGTTACGCATATTCCTCGTCCGACAAACACAATCGACCATGCGTTTGGCCTAAAAACAGGACAGTAAGATTAAGAAATTTTTATAGGCTAGACGAAGAAAAGAAGGGCAGATCTGAGCAGGAAAAGGCTAAACTAATTAAAAAATCGTTTGGATAACCTTAAAATTACGCTTGCAATTTAATTTGTATCGATTAACGGGGTGATATGGGGTCAAGTATAAGAAAGAAACTGATCTGCGTACAAGATAAGATATGCATGATGAGATATATTCTTAAGGAACTTGCACGTCTACCTCATACAGTCTCTAAGATCTAGTTTAATAAGTATGCCTATCGACTCGGCTATTGATTGTGATCAAGAATATATAGCTGCAATATGTACACAAAGTTATCATTCACTTCTATTCTATGAATAACCAATTGTACTTTATACAGAATACTTCTTTAACCCTTTTGATTGCGTTTGTCGCCTGTCAACTCCGTCTCAACTCTCTCATCTACTGTTTCTCTCTCCTCTTCCCCCACAACATGAAATGTAAATACCACGGCACATACGTGCACACACACACATTTGCACACACTAACACAGGCATAATCAATGGCCTGGGCTAGCTCATTATTAATTTTTGTTCAATTGATTTCCTTTGACTATTTACGATCGGTGGGTTTTATGTTATGTGCCAAGCACTCGACTCAGCGTGTCTTGGGGAGCGAGGGGAGTCTCATTGAGGAGTCTTCCATGCACAGATACATCTACATAACTGTTCACATCAAGGAGGGACGGAATGAGGGGAGCAGGAGGGTGTGGGTGTGTGTGAGTCGTGTGTTGATTAACATGTTTCGCATGTTGTTAGACTCTCGACTTCGTCGATTCAATCAGCGAAACGTCAAGCGGGCCGCGTTGATGTAATGCCGCCTTTGTTGTCGAGGTCGTGCTCTAGCTGCAGTTATATCTACAGCTACAGCTCCGGCTTCGGCTCTAGCTCTGGCCATAGGTATAGCTGAGTCTCCAGCTGCGACTTCGCCTAGTCAGTGGGTCCGAAGCACCGTTGGTTTGCATTCAGTGTTTTGGGACAAATGCAAATGCGCCACTTCCAGTTCCACTTTCAAACAAAACAAAGGTTCGTGCCTGGCATGAGTAATTGGGATTGGAATTGGAATTTGACTAGTGAACTGGTTCCAGGCCATGCCAAACCGGTTCAACGAAAGCGAAAAGCAACACCAACGAGAGCATAACAAACCATAACAATGAACACATAACGTTTACTTGATTCCACTCTCGTGCTGAGGGCATAATTCGTATTGCTCTCGCTGTTCTTGTTGTTGTTGTTCAGGTTATTTTTTGATGACATTCGGCCCGCTTATGCCCCAGCCCGAGCCCGCAGAAGTTAGAAGTCGGTGCTGTCGTTTTGGCCTTTTTTCAGTTAGAAATTTAAAGGTTTGTTTCGAAATATGAGTAGAAATCAACACACTTGCGATATAAGCTGTTAAAATGTTTAAAATCTCTAACTAAATCATTGAAAATCATCCCATTACTCTATATAACATAATGAATACAAGGCAGTAAAGTACAGCTGTAAAACAATCGTCGATAGGCATTGGGAGGCATCTATCGCGAACTCACGATGGCGATAATATCACGAGCACCTTCACTATTATGTTTGCAAGTTGAACAATATAGGAAATTTGTAGCAATAAACATGTGTACCAGTAATTTCGAAGCTATCGATGGACTCAACATCGATTACTCTTGATTGTGGCAATTATCGATGGTTTTACAGTTCTACGGTGAAGTTATGTAGTTGTGTGTGGACATATTCTAACATTTTAATGCGATATAATACAATTCGATAGTTAATATCGATAGTATGTCATTTTCAACACAAGTATAGCTATCGATAGTTTATTCTAACTAGTAAATTTAAGGTAAGTAAAATTGTACAAGCACAGGTAGTATAGGGAGTCATTAACACTTTAATTTATAAGAAACGATACTTGAAGTGTTAGAGATTTATATCAACAAATAATTATAATAATCTATACTGCATTGTTTATCGATAGTTAAGAGTAATATTCACTTATCGACTTGCATTCGCAAGACTTGGAAGACAGTATTGTTCTACTCGGTTCCGATTTGGCGTCCAACTCAAATCGGAAACGGGTCGCTTGGAAAGGTAAGAAAAGGAAGAGAAGAGAGAGAGAGAGAAAAGGAAAGGAAAGGAAAGGCACAAAGAAACAAACAAACTAAAGACCGTTTAGCATCTGCCGGGTTCGTCGCTGCTAATGAACTTCATTTGCTGTAAATTGCCTTTGAAATGACAATGACAACAAAGTTCATTAACGAAACTTTCGCGGTCTCTTTTCTGATAATCATAATCATAATCATAATTACGGTTTGTGTGTGTTGTGCCGTTTGTTTTTTGACCTTTTTCACTGCGTGTGTTTCTTCTCTTCTCTTCTCTTCTTTTCTTTGGATTAACACTGAACACGAGTAGAGGAATAGTCGTCACAATGCTAATGGAAAGGCCAAGAGACGAACTTGAACTTGATAGTAATCGAGTCGGCTGTGGGGGGTATACACAGTACATGGTATACTGTATCCTGTATATGAACGCAGCTTGTAATCGCTTTGTGTAATGTAAATACACTTGTAATGCGCCTCTAATGAGTCAGAGCGATGCTATCGTGCATAACAAGAGAAGTTGCAATGCTTAACGATAGCAATCGCTATCGATAGCAGTGCCGATAGTTGCAGCTACTTAAAGCTGAACAAATACAGGTGTGAGTCAAACATAAATTGGAATCTGTCAGCTGGAAATCATCTTGGGGGGAACAATGGAATCACAACAAGAGATGAAATGAATTCGATAAATAAATAAAGGTGAATGCATTCGATATATTGTGCAAGAGGAGGCAGTTTGTACAGCTGTCTCGAGGCGAAAGTGGAGAAGGAGGAGGAGGAGATAGAGAGAAGAGAGAAGATAGAGAGAAGACCACAAACAATGAGCACTCTTTGTACAAACTATCAACCGATCACCGATCGAAGACGATGACTAATCGACCCCGAAGTGGACTCAACTGGACATAAGGCAGAGAGAGAGGGAGAGAGAGAGAGGAGTGTCAGGAGTGTCAGGAATGTCGAAAATGGCAGTAAATTCGGTTATAACACTCTGTCCTCTCGCAATGAGCTTGTGCAATACACTTGGCTCACTTCGGTTATCGGGGGTACTTCCTTATCTGCGGCCAAAGCGGTATTAAATTTATGTTTAACAAGACATCACTTGGCGAAAAGCAATTGGCACATACACATAATTCCTCTGGCTGATACAATGGCTATTAAAAACCCAATTACGTTTAAATGACATGTTGCCCGCTCTCTCTCACTCCCTCTCTCTCACCCGCTCTCTTCCTTACTGTTACGCTCTCTCAGACGTCGTTTACACATGATATATGTACACTATATACGTGTACTTACGTAAGTTTGTTTGATATACAGTACAATTTTGATGGCTAAGCATTTTTGCTAAAAGGTTCGTGGCACTTGACGTTGTAGAGTTGTCGCCCCTTCGAATAATGAACTAGTCGAGAAAAGTGGTAACCATATTAAGAGTAACTCTACCCTGTAAGATCAGAGTAATTGTACTATAGTGCAATGGATTGGCAACCCTGGTGTGCCCCTTGAAAAAATCTTTGGCCATGCCGTGGCAGGTGACAACTCTGTCACGTTCTACGATTATCGTGCGTAATCTGATGTTCCCAATCGACGATATTGCCGGCACTGGCGCTTTCAATTTGATGTACTGCACGAAGGTGTCGCTCCCTCTCTCCCTTCCTCGTCATGCCTGGTCGATTGCTTACCCCCCTCCGCTCACACTATCACTAGAAAAGTAACTCGTGTTGGAGACGATCGTAGGGCGTCTTATCGCAACGAATGACCAAAATACCCAAGCAGCTATCATGTGTGTGTGTGTATTTACATACCTGCCTATAGGACCCAATTGCCGAGACTCATATGACTTGTTCTCATTCGTTATCATGCACAATGACTGCCAACAAGAAGGGGTATATTAGACTGTAGCTGGGACTTTAACGGAGAGGTTGCTATTCGATTCATCAATCGATTCAGCAAAATTTATCGAAATGGGCTTATCAACGGGCGAGTTACAGAAAAAACAAGAACACACTCCGATTGCTGCGCTGCATGAATGACGTCAACAATGAAGGAATGACGTTGGTAATGGATATCTCAAAGTCGTGTGCGCTGCGCTCTCTCTCTCTCTCTCTCTCTTTCTCTCTCTCTCTCTCTCTCTCTCTCTCTCTCTCTTTGAATTGAAATTAATTGAAATGGAAATTGGAAATGAGAACGAGAATGGGCTAAATTGGAATGACTAAGTTGGCATTAGTTATAAACGGGGAGGGGGAGGGACCACAGGTTCGTTCGATTGACTTATGTGTAAATGAAATGATTCAGTGTGTAAAGCAGAAGGCGGCTAGCAAGGGTAGGTGGAGAAGGAGAAGGAGGAGTACGAGTACGAAGAGGAAGACCGAAAACAGAAAGCAGTAAAAACAGTTGCTCTTTAAAATATGTTTTAGGCTCCAATCGAGTAATTCTCTCTCACTTCACAAGTGCCTTATCAATACTTCGATTGCCAGAGAAACAGGGGAAGAGAGAGAGAGAGAACGCACTGCATGCGGGAGTGGGAGAGGGTGAGCATTAATGGGTTGGCTGTGATAAAAGAAAAGGCATAAATAGTGCGCACTGCTTCAGGCACTCAATAGTAGTTCAGATCGTCCCGCGGCGCCAACATCGACGAAGAAATCCCGACGAACGCAGAGTAACATCGCCTTCCAGACCCTCCCCCCCCGACCCCCCTCTCGGTCACACTTCCACAATCCTTGCTCTCGCATACTCGCGCGCTCTTTCGCTCTCATTCTCCCGCATCTCTCTCGCGCGCGCTCTCTCTCTCTCTCTCTCCCTTTCTCTTGAAGAAAACTCGCATCTAACGGTGATTTTGCTACTCGTGCTTAATCGTGTTTCCTCCTTCCTTCGATCGTGTTCGTGCGAGTGCGAGTGTGCGAGTCTCTGAAGTGTGTGCAGTGTGTGCCGCGTTCTTGTTGTGCCCCCAAATCGATTTACTTAATTTAAGCATAATTTTTTGTTTCGTTTTGTTTTTGTTTATTCTGCTCAGCAGCAAGGCGTGAAGCGAGAAAGCAATCACTCTCACCCCACACAGTGTTTACACAGTGCGATCAATAATCGATAAATAATCAACCCCCCCCCACTCAAACAAACACAAAAGTCTATCGAAAATGGCTGACATTCTCAACGTCGAACAGCATCAGACCATCGAGGAGTTCAGGCTAAATCTGGAGGAGATGCTGCCCGATGTACGTAAAGTGAATTGATCGTTTAAACCTATCGATATACGATATAGGTCGATATATGTGTTGCCCTCTCTCTTTTTGCATTACTCACTCGACCCACGACTCACGTAATCTGAAAAGTGTTTGCCCTTGTTGTAGCTCCCATTCCTGCTGTTATTGTTGTTGTTGTTGTTGCCCCTTGTCGGCACACTTTATGGTTTTTAATCGATAACACAGACATGCACAGACAACGCGTTACAGTGAAAACCAACGATAAAGTGCACACGTGAATTTCGCACTCTAAAAAAACCCCAACATTTTGTAACTTCCGTTATATGTCAGCATTTATTTGGCTTATCTATCAGCAGAACCAGAACCGTCCAAAACGATGACCGTCTACACGTTAGCTGCCCCCTTACCTAGTCATACTCCACCTTCTCCGTCTCCGTCCATAGCAATCATTACCATATACAACGTCGACTGCTTTGCTATTTTCGATTTGTTGCCGTTTTGCCACGAACAACATTATCTTATCGGGCAACGCAGGCAAGCCAAACAGGCAACATCATCGAGAGACCCGCGGCACACACATTCCACACACATTATGCCAGTGCCAAGTATGCGTGTGCATATATAGATACTGTATACTGTATGCCGTATAGTATATATTCTATATATACTATATGGTCTCGTCATGTTGGGAATTTCACACCGAAAACCCACACGGAAAGGAACGGAACGAACTTGGACCTTACCTGACAACGGTTATATTCCATGCTACCCCCTCTCTCGAGTCTGGGCTGGGCTTGGCTTGGCAAATTGTCGCTCATCAGCAAGTTTTCCATAGAGAAATCTTGTTAAATTTCAATATTTACCCAGTAATATTGTGTGTGTATGTGTGTGTGTGTGTGTGTTAAGGGCAGCGAGAAGTGCGCAAACATTGCGATATGTCGAAATGCTTTTAGGCAACACCAAATTCAAGAGGAACTTTTCCTAATCCTCCAAATATCTTAGATATCAACACAAGTATCGATTGTGTATGATTCCAAGTTATAGTCTAAGTACAAAGCACATGCATTCTTAAGCTAATCTTCTTCAGTATCTAGAAGTATACGTACATATATAAGGAAGTATATAAGGAAGTATATCTAAAAAAGGGTATAAATATAATCCTTATAGCCTGCTGTAAATTCTAATAACGTAAACTAAAGTGATTAAAAGAAGAGATGGTTCATATTGAAGAGTTGGTTACATTCCAAGTACCAGTGCTGCCAGGTTAGCATTATTCCGGACAGATCTGTCTTTATATTTGTTCGTCTAGCCTGAAAAAAATTTCGAAATCAACATCCGGAAATCTGTCCAGTTTTAATTACTCAAATTTATCGTATTTTAGATATAATAGAGGTATAACTACATGATTTGTATACAAATCTTAATTCTTTTTTCGATTTGATTTTCAATTATTAAAAGGAACTTATCCAAGGAACAAAAATTTCAAAAATAGTGCTTAATATTGTCATTATTCGATGTAGACTATTAAAAACATATATTATTGTAGAACATTATCGATAGGGCATGGAAAATTACATACATTTTCCAATTTTGTAGCCTGTTTTCATCAATCAAATATCAAAAACGTGTTGTCCTGTTATATTATATAATATTGTATTGCATTATATTATATTAGATTGTGTAATAATATATATTTTATTATATTATAATGTCTCACGGTTGCCAATCTTTGCCATCTAAGCAATATATAAGTTTTACAGTCCCTAAATATTTACTTCTATCTTAACCCGAATAACAAATACGAATAACGACTCCAGCAATGATAATTAGCGTTGTAAATCGCATCGTAAAACGTTGTTAAACACTGCACATTAAACAGTTTACAGTTTATTGGCTGGCGATGATCGAGGGAACTTCGATAGCGATAACGATAGCAAAGCAAGAGTGTCGTTATCGAGAGTGTTTCTCTGTTGTTTACAGCCAAACTAAAGATATCTGTTACGTCAGTTGACTTGACGATGATCAATTGCAAGCCCCGAGGCAGGGGAACCTTGGCAAAAATGTTACCTGTGATCTAATTGCAGTGCGAGCGAGATGGCGATAGCTAATTAATCAGCAAAGAGCGTAGCTGATAAGCAGAATGCTAGAAGACATGAAGAGCAAATAGAGAGGGAGGGAGTGGGGTGGGAAATGGGAAATGGGTGCTCGGTAGGGGCATGTTGGGACTGTCAGAACTTTTGCTTATGCAGGTGAGCAGGCAAAGTGCTTCACATCAAAAACGAATGCCAAGCGAACTGATCAAACGACTGCCACAAGAGGGGGTTAAGGTGATAGGGGGGAGGCACTGGAATGTGCGCAGGCAATGGCGAAAATAGTTTTTAATGTAAATGCGAAGGTGAATCCGATCGATGAGTCAGCGGCAACGTCGACGTCGATCGATGAGTAAATCGGATTAGTCATTAATTAATTCAACACAATTGCTCAACTGTCTCACTGACCTTCTTCTCTTGCACGCTTTCTCTATCTGCAGTTGGACGCCAACAAGGATGGCTTCATCGATCTGCACGAGCTGAAGGATGCCCTCAACCAGGTGGGCTTCAAGTTGGCTGGCTACCAGGTGCGCGAGATGATCGACGAGTTCAAGAGCAAACAGCGCACAGCGCATCAGGGTAAACTGAACCTGGAGGAATTCGAGACACTGTGCCTGGACCTCAAGTCCAAGGATGTGGCGAGCACATTCAAGACGGTCGTCTCCAAGAAGGAGAACCTCGAGACCTTGGGGGGCATGTCGAGCATATCGTCGGAGGGCACCACACATTCGGTGCGCCTGGAGGAGCAGTTGGCCTTCTCCGATTGGATTAACTCGAATCTGGGACACGACAAGGATCTGCAGCACCTGCTGCCCATCGATGCCGAGGGCAAGCGCCTCTATCAGTCCATCAAGGACGGCATCTTGCTGTGCAAGATCATCAACCACTCCTGCCCCGACACCATCGATGAGCGCGCCATTAACAAGAAGAACCTGACCGTCTATCGTGAGTTCGAGAACCTGACGCTTGCCCTGGTCTCCTCGCAGGCCATTGGCTGCAACATTGTCAACATCGATGCCCACGACCTGACCAAGGGGAAGCCGCATCTGGTGCTCGGTCTGCTGTGGCAGATCATCCGCATCGGTCTCTTCAGTCACATCACTTTGGACAGCTGTCCCGGCCTTGCTGGACTGCTCTTCGATAACGAGCGTCTCGAGGATCTGATGAAGATGTCCCCGGAGGCAATCCTCCTGCGCTGGGTTAATCATCATCTGGAACGCGCGGGCATCTCGCGTCGCTGCACCAACTTCCAGTCGGACATTGTCGACTCGGAGATCTATTCGCATCTGCTGAAGCAGATTGCCGGCAACGAGGCCGATGTCAATTTGGATGCACTCCGTGAATCGGATCTGCAGCAGCGTGCCGAGATCATGTTGCAGCAGGCGGCCAAGCTGAATTGCCGCAGCTTCCTGACGCCACAGGATGTCGTCAACGGCGTCTACAAGCTGAACTTGGCCTTTGTGGCCAATCTGTTCAACAATCATCCCGGCCTGGACAAGCCCGAGCAGATCGAGGGACTCGAGTCCATTGAGGAGACGCGCGAGGAGAAGAGTAAGTCAAGCAGGCACCCCCCCCTCCCTGTTGGCCTCAGCTTAACCCACAATTCCCTCATCCCTTTCACAGCCTACCGCAACTGGATGAACTCAATGGGCGTGGCGCCGCATGTGAACTGGCTGTACTCTGACCTGGCCGATGGCCTCGTCATCTTCCAGCTGTTCGATGTCATCAAGCCTGGCATTGTGAACTGGAGCCGTGTGCACAAACGCTTCACACCGCTGCGCAAGTTCATGGAGAAGCTGGAGAACTGCAACTATGCCGTCGACCTTGGCAAGCAGCTCAAGTTCTCGCTGGTTGGCATCGCCGGTCAGGATCTGAACGATGGCAATGCCACGCTCACGCTGGGTAAGTTGTGACTCCATCCAAAAGAATTAGCTCGCATGTGCTGGCGGATTGTTGGTATTGTCTGCAGACTCTTTACTCGCGAAACAACTCTATTAGTATCCAGGGCAACGAACTGGCGGACGAGTTAGCTAGGGCGGGCTCATTAGCCTCGTTGCATGGACCCGAATCTATTACCGTCTACCTTCTCATTTCTGGTGAAAACCTGGGCTGATAGGTTGCCCGAATGCTACTGGCTTTTCAGACCAGGAATGCGACAGCCTTAGGAGCTCACAAAATCTTCTTGAGGGATCTCCTCCTTCTAGAAGGGATCTCCGTCTGCTTGTTGGCTACCTCAGTGGCCACCACACAGTGAATTATCACTTAGTTAAAATGCGTCTATCTTCAGATGCAGACTCCAGACTCACAATCTGTTTCTGTGCCACAATTGTTACTCATTCTCGTTGTTTCTTTATTCCTTATTTCCACAGCCCTCATCTGGCAGCTGATGCGCGCCTACACGCTGTCGATATTGTCGCGTCTGGCCAACACGGGCAACCCCATCATCGAGAAGGAGATTGTGCAGTGGGTGAACACGCGCCTCAGTGATGCCGGCAAACAGTCGCAGCTGCGCAACTTCAACGATCCCGCGATTGCCGATGGCAAGATCGTTATCGATCTGATCGATTCGATCAAGGCGGGCAGCATCAACTACGAGTTGGTGCGCACCAGCGGCACCCAGGAGGTATGTTCCGTCTTCATCTCCATGCACTTCTCTTGCTAATCTTTCTCTCTCTTCCTTCCCTTGCGCAGGACAATCTGGCCAATGCCAAATATGCAATATCGATGGCCCGTAAGATCGGCGCCCGTGTCTACGCCTTGCCCGAGGACATCACCGAGGTCAAGCCCAAGATGGTGATGACCGTCTTTGCCTGCATGATGGCCCTGGACTATGTGCCCAACATGGACAGCGTCGACCAGAACAATCACAACAACAGCAATTGATCTGGGGAGGAGGATACATTGTACAACTAGATGGGTGGATCGATCTCTGCCGGAGTTATGCAACTGCAACTGCAACTGCAACAATACCAACAACAACTAAAGGATTATGTAAACAATACATATACATACGTAAACAAATGTATTTCTAATTAACGACATTTAAATTTTAACTTGGCGGACAGCTGCGCCGATCCCCAACAACAACAACAACAACAACGACAGCAGCAGGAGCAGCAACAATTATTATAACGTTCTTTTAGATATTTTTTGCTATCCACCGTGCCCCGCCCCCACTTTCCCCTATTGTATTATTTTTTGCTATTGTAATTAAGCGCGTAAAAAGAATGTTTTAAAGCGGAGCCGGCCGCCAGATGTCGCCACAGTCGCCCCCGCCCTTTAATGATTATAATACTATTATTATTATTATTATGTTTTTTTTTTACAAAAGTAACTTTAACCTTATTTTATAAATAAAGGTTGGCCTTTTCTGCTTTAGTTGGATGTGTTTTACGCCCCCGGTGAAGAGAGAGAGAGAAAGAGAAGGAAAGAAGAAGAATTGTAATATTTAATAATGACAGAAGTACGGAGAATACTTTGTAAAATATATTTATATACATACATATACATACAATATATGCGCCTATACATAATACTATATACGATATATATAGACTTAAACTATATATACATCTATTTTTGCATAAAGAGTTGCCTGATAAAGAAGAGGGACAAAGAAGAAGTGAGAGAAGATCGACAGAGAGGGAGAGAGAGAGATGTGGCAACCCTTTTTATTACTAATTGTAAGCGAGAGAGAAACAACAACAACAACAATGTTTAAGCCACTTTTGTTTATGTTTTTTGTGTGTACTTTTTTTTTGATTGATTGATTGTTTCGTATTCGAGCGGGACAGCAATATGCGCACGGCTCAGAGAGAAAGAGAGAGGGAGCTGGCGAAAGATATACAAATTTATATACATATATATATAATACTGAAGAATATGGCAACCGATTTTAGTGCAATGAGGCGACATACAACAACAACAACAAGAGCAAACACAGAAACAGTAAAAATACAACAAAAAACAGCAACAGCAACAAATTGAGAAACCTTAAATTAAAAAATAAATTACCCTACGCATTATGAAAATAAAATAAAATAAAGTGAAAAAAGAAAACAAAAAACGAAAAGGAAACCAACACAGATGGTGGTATTTATTTTGGGATATAGCAAAGGAATCGCATTGAACTATTTCTGAGAATCTAAATCGGAATCGGCTTTATATGGCCCAAGTGGTTTGCCCGCTTTCAGTCGCATCGAGTTCTGCGAACACTTAAGAGATATAAGCCCCAGGCTGATTCGACGATGGTGGCACACCCAGGGGAAGTTGTTATGGCCAATCATATATAATGGTTCTATATATTGCCTCCATATATGAGGCGGAATATTGCCCCTAACCGACGCACTGAGAACTCAGTTGTTGTAGTCGGCAATCAGCACCTGCTTCAATTAGAGCGATAAGCGGCTAGCTCACGTGGGCTGAAAATAAAAGCGATTGACCATATATACCTGGTCATGTACGCACACACACACACACATATATGTTGTATATAGTTCATGTGTTATCTGAAAAATGTTTACCTCTCTGTGAATGACATTCGGCAGGGCCCAAAGGGCGAGTGTAAATCAATCCAATCGAACTGATTGCGAGATCTGAAAGATCCAAACCCCGTTGAGGATTATAATGTGACTAGTTGGGGATTATGCTATATAGTACTTAACCTCATGTACTATATTTTGTACTGTGAAAGACACTGATAAATAGACCAATAGTTTATAATTTGCAGATTGCCAATCTTACCACGCATGGAACAATCGATTACACTTCACACGACACAATATAACTAGTAAGGGACTTAACCACACTATACCTGTCTATATATCTTGTTAGAGATAATATTCAACTGGATACGGACTATCCTATACTACTAGTGAGGGGGTCTCTTATATACATATACCATGGAGGGACTGTAATATAGTCTGCAATCTGATGAGGGACGATACCATACTATACAATCTAACGTTAGAAACTTACTATGGTATATGCTACTATACCTAGTAAAGAACCCACTTTATCTTGTGTCTCTAACTTAGTTTATTTAGTTCAAAACTTCATTATCATCTACAGAGAAGGGTTCACTATTATTTTCATTAAAATCAGTTTGGATTTTGAATATTCATACCTTCGCAGAGAGTGTATTAATTTTGCCCAGAAGTTTACAACGCACCTTAGGAGACATCTCCGACCCTATAAGGTACATATATAAATATGTATATTCTGAATCAGCATCAACAGAGGAGTCCAACTAGTCCCTCAGTCTTAAAGGTATGCTGATGAAACTTGGTACACATGCTTCTTCTTGCTGCGCGCTGTATATAAGTCGGAACAAGCCGGATCGGACCAAAATATCGTATAGCTGCCATACAAACAATCGGCCGATCTTTGTTTTTTTTTCAAGATATGGCAACCAAACTTACTTCATTGGACTTATTCTATATATATAATATGTTCATCAAATTTTTTTTTCAAAATCAGACCACTACATCATATAGCTGTCGTAGGAACAGTCGGCCGAAATAATGGTTTTTGTATTAAGACCAGTTCTTATTTTAGAAGTAACTTATCAGTGCCATCAAAGTGAGATATAATATTGAACAGAATAAACCAGTATAGGAACAATCGGAGGATATAAGAGCCCGCAAGAGTCTAAAAGTTTCGGCATGTCGAAGGAAGCTTTTCTTTCTAGTTTTCTTTTTTATTTTATTAATAACTTTCTTTATTGTTGCAAAAAAAAACATAATCTTAATAGAAATAATAATGAGAAGTTTGTCGGGATGGTACAGCTGAGTTGGGTCTAGCTTAAGATCTATACGGGGTCGGGATCGGGGAGGGCAGTGCGACACGCCTTCGCACTACCCTGGCTAACTTGCGGCCGCCAATGGGGCGTGGCGTCACTTGGGTTACATTGCGAGCAACTGCAGGCTCTGCTGCCTCTGTTGTTGTTGTTGTTGTTGTCGTTGACGCAGTTGAGGTTGAGGTGGGCAACGGCTCAAGCTGCTCCTCCTGGTCTTCGTCGGGGCTGCTGTCCTGGGCGTAGCTGTAGCTGATGGTGCGCTTGTATATGCGCTGCTCCTGCTCCGACTGCTGGGACTCGCGGGTACTGGGCTTGCCCGGCTTGGCGCTGCTCTTGCGACTGCGCTTCTTCACTGCTGCATCGTAGCAGCGCGTCATGCGCTTGCCCCCGCTGTCCTTGCAGTCGTAGCAGACACTCTTGCCGTGCTGCCGGCGCACACAGAGGCTGCTGTCGCTGCCGGCGACGCTGTTACTGCTGATGTTGTTGCTGCTGTTCTTGTAGCTGGGCTGCAGCAGGATTGTGGTGTGTCGCTCGGAGCGCTGGGGTCGCTTGGCAGGCTGCTGCTTCCTTTCCTCCTCTACCTCCTCCTGAGAGTGCTTGCGCGGCGACTTATCCCGATAGCGCTTGTACTGGCTGCCACTGCCGTAGGCGTACTGCTCCGGCTCGGCCTCATGGGAGTAGCTGCACGTCTCGGAGACTTCGTTGTGGCGTGGCTCGCGGCAAATCTTGCACAGCTGCCCCTTGCGGTGCACGCGATGACAGCGTTCTCCATCCCGCTTTTGCTTCCCCTTGGACTTGGAGTTCGTCTTTGTCTTTGGCTTCTTTGCGCCTTTCTGCTTCAACTTCTGCACGTTGCTGCTGGCCTCCGCCTGCGTCTCAATGCTGGCGTCCAGCTGCTGCTCGTTGTCGTGCTCGTCCTCGTGCTCCTGCTCGGGCACACGATCGAAGTACTGACGCACAAACTGCTCGTAGCTGCGCTCGTAATCCTCGCCAGAATGTGCCTCAGCGCTCTCCAAGTCTGATGCCAGCTCGACTTCATCGTCGGCTGTCACATGATCGATGATATCCGTGTCTACATCCGCATCGTCCACATCGCCATCGTCCGCTGCTTCTGCTTCCGCATCCGCTTCAATGTCTGTGCCCGCATCATCGTAGACATCCTCATCCAGTTTTGGCTGCGCCGTGGGCGGCAGTTGCTGCATCAGTGGCGCAGCTTCGTTGAATACGGCCGGCAGTTGCCCAGCATCGAGCGTGAGCGCGTCCAGACGCTGCAGCAGCTTGCCCGGCTCAAAGGCCTCCCAGTAGTTGACACTGCGATCGTAGCCGACCACCGCGCCGATCATCACCAGCAGCAGCAACATTGTGATTTAAATCGCTGCCGCAGACAGCAGACTCGTTTTTATGCCACAGGCCGACAAGCGGCTGTTGCTGCTGCTGCAGTGGAGCGTGTCCATGCGACGTTTGGACATTGATTGATTGGGCAATCACAGCAACCGCAGCGCGTCAGGAAATAGTCTGAAATCAGCAGCTTGCAGCAGCAGCGGCAGCAACAGGCAGAGCAGGCATCTTGCGAAGGAGGAGGAGGAAGTGCGAGTGCGAGTGAAAGGAAAGGCAATGTGGAACGTCGTGGACAACGGCTGGCACTTTATTGTGACCAACCAAGGAGAACAACGAACAACTTAAGACTGGATGGGGGGTCATTAAACTAGGGCCAGTTGAAGCTAGACTAAAGTGGGTAGATCAGAATGTGGTATAAATAAATGTTACAAGTCGAACGATTGGAATGGAACATCGCCACGTAGCCCTTGTCAGGGACTACGCGATCCGCTGTGGATCACTAATGCGCTGCGCGCCAATGCTGGGCTGTGCCGGCCGAGATGGATCTGGCAGCTGGCGCTGATGGCGCATCTCACGCCGCTTCTCGCGTATGATTTGTTTGGTCTGCGACGTGTCCAGCTCCTCCCAGCCGCCCGCATTATCATCTACCCAGTCCTCGAGATCGGCCTGGAATAGAAAGTATGGATGAGAGGAGTTCTCTTTATTCCCAACTCAACTGCACTCACATTTGCGCTGATGGGAACCATGTCGTCTGCCTTCAGTCTTGAAAAATCAGTTGGTGCCGCCGACGTTGCTGGCGCGGCATCGTTGAGATAATATTTAACCTGTGGCTTGATATCTGGCGTCAGTTCCTGCTTGTGAAAGGCGGGACTTGTTAGTTTTCGTTACCCTTTTTCGTTTTGTGGCTCGCTCTACTTACGCTGAAGAAGTCCGGTTCGGGTTCTTCTTTGGGTGGCGTGGGTGGCTGCGCCATGCGCTGTCGATACTGTTCAATGTGCTCCTCCACTGTACGTGGACTGTCATCCCAGGAGTTCCAGTCGCGCTCTTTGCTATTCCCCGCCGTGCCTGTTGCTCCCCCTGCTGGCGCTTTTGCCGCAAAGTCTCCAATCATCACCGCCTGCAGTTGGTCCCCACCGGAGTGGCTCAGTTTTCGGCGACGCGAGAAACAGCAGAGCGCACGCCGGCAGAGCGTTATAATGCCCAGCAGGAGCATTTTGATTTGTTGCAGTACCATGTGGCCAGATTCTGATTGTGCTTGAGGGGATTAGGGTCCAGCAGTAGTAAGTGGGGCACAAAAGAAACAAGCAAAACAAATATGATGTGTAAATTCAGTGTGACCATGGCAGCTGCAGCTGCCAGCTCTTAATTATCAGCAGTCAGCTGTGTGCAGTCGTGCTAAAGCTAACTGCTACGCAAGTGTGCGCACAGCGATATAATAGACAATCGATTTCAATAAATATTTTAATTCGGTATATACAATTCCTTTTTTAAGGCTTCGCTGCCAGCAGTTTTGAATTTGTTTGACAGAAAACTACACTTTATTTCGTTTTTTAAATTTTATTGGATGCTGGAAACCCCTTTTGAAACCAAATACACTTCTTCGAATTTAATACAGTACTTCAAGCTAATCTAATCTTTTATGTAAAAGATAGGTGGCAACCCAATTCGTGATTTGAAACTTACTGGCACCAAACATTATTTCGTATAATTCCTATTGTATTTTCCGTGTAAATAATGTCAAGTCAAGAAGCTATTATCGCTACCTGAGCGACCGGTAGTATTGCGATATCTTTCATCAGGTTATTGTGTTTTACGTTAATCTCCACGCATCGCCCTTTGGCGCATTTTTTATATGTATTGCCCACAACCTCGTGGAGTTCAGATCTTAGACCAACCACTGTGTTCTGTTCTATGGAGCCATAAGTCAACCATTTTACAGGCTGGACTTTATCAAGGGACGTTTAATCCCGTTTGCTGTGTAATTCGACCATAGATTATCGATAATTTGCAGTCTATTTGATATTTTAATCTATTAACTATTTAAAATACTAAAAGCGAGTTTTTGAACCGTTTGTTTTTATTTAATACCAAATATTAAATACCCTCTCTTAATGTTCCAGTGTACCGTTACCATTACTCTGCTCGCCCACATTGTTTCTTTCGATTTTGCTGCGTCGACGGAACTTAACTATCAAAACCTCAATTATCCAAGGTATCGCGCAGAGGGCCATGAACACATTCAGTATGTGGAAAACTAGGATATAATCTTGCGTACGATCGCGTATATACCCGACAATAGGTCCAATCAAGAACATAGCGTTACCCTGGGTAAACATAAACAAGCCGTAGCCGCTGGCAAATCTGCAAGAATGGGAAAAAATAATCTGTTGATGAGAGAGAAGATTGATAATCCCCGACAGATATGTTAACTTACCGTTCCTTGGGTAAATAATCGGCCAGTACCAAAGGAAGTGGCACATGTATCCAGGTGCGCAGGAAGCCCAGCACGGCCGTGATGCAGGCCATGCCCATGAAATCTACGATGCCATCGAGCGCTGCAGAGGAATTTGTAAGTTATTATAAAGTAAGGTTAGGGGGAGTAGAAGATTTTCGGATTTCTCTCACCAAATCGCACGAAAATTGTAAAGAGCGCTCCGGCCAGGTAAATGTAGCGTGCGGGCACCTGAATGAAAATTGCTGTAACTGCCAGAAAAATGCGCGAAATCAGATCTGCAGTTGCTCCGATGGCAATAATGCTGGCGGTATCGGCCTGAAAAGCAATAGCGATAACGATAACAAACTTGCACCAAAGCGATGTATGTACATTCGAGTATACCCGACTGTGATATACCCACAAAGTGCCTTGAATATTTAACTTCTGTGTTAAGCTTATTTTGTGTTGCATACTTTCATTTAAATTGGTTCTTAAATAATTTCTATGTTAATTATTTGCGGAAATCATGGACTGTGATATTTATTGTGTTTATTTTAATATATGTAACTATTTAGAATTTATGTAAGCATTAGGTTTTTACCGATTTACGCGGGCGAAAAAAAGTGTGACCAAATTCTTAAATAAACTGGATGTGCTCTTATATTCTCTGAGACAGATATACGGTCTGACAGTCAGAAAAACAGACGGACGGATAGGCAGACAGACAGACAAACAAACATATAGATAGACTTACAGGCATACAGACAGACATACAGACATGCAGACAGACATACAGACTGACAGACAAACATACAGACAAACCTACAGATAGACAGACATACAGACTGACAGACAAACATACAGACAAACCTACAGATAGACAGACATACAGACAGACATACAGACATACAGACATACAGACATACAGACAGACATACAGACAGACATACAGACAGATATATAGACAGACATATAGACAGACATACAGACAGACATACAGACATACAGCCATACAGCCAGACATACAAACACACAGACAAATAGACATACAGACTTACAAACAGGCATATGTACATACAGACAGACAGACATACAGACATAAAGCCAGACATACAAACATAGAGACAGATAGACATATAGACTTACAAACAGGCATATGTACATAAAGAATGACATACAGGCAGACATACAGACAAAAAGACAACCGGACAAATCGACTAGGCTGTAGATGCTGATCAAGAACATATACTTTGTGCATATATTTCGGTTGGCACAAACTTGTAATACGCTACGGGTAGCGGGTATAGAATGTAGGGAAATCTAGAGTGAGAAATCTTCAATTTCAACAGCCGCATCGCTTTGCATATATAGATAGATAAGTATGTCGTCCATAAAACTGATAGTTTTAAAATTATTTTCAACTTAAAGAAGAAAGTAAATCCCTCTAGATTTGGGCCAAGATTAGATAACCACACTTGCCTCGTGGTTGTCAAGTCTTCTCTGGTATAGATATGTTGTAGTGCCTTGAATTGTGGGCGTAACTCACCTTGGAGTAGCCGAGTTCGAAGAGATACGTCGGCTGCATGGTGAAGAAGGCAAGGTCCGAGTAGAGGGCGAAGGTGATGCCCAGTACAATGTTCACGTAGACGGGTTGCTTGAGCAGTGTCAGATCGAGAAAGTCGACAATGGTAGCCCACAGATTACGCTTGATTACAATGGGCGAGGCCACGTTTGCATTGCCATTACCGCTGATTATGGAGTGCCGCCTGGATGCCTGCAGACTGTGCATCATCTGGGGCGATGCATCACTGACCACCACAGGACCGGTCCAATTACCCAGACTAGTGATGCTGGAGGCGCGACTAGAGAGCACCTCCTCGACATGGGAGACACGGCGGGAGCCAAAGTGCGAGACGGAAAGAGAGTCGGTGACGCTGACGGGTGCAACTGCCGATGAAATCTGTGTGAACTCCTGCTCAGGTATGGGCATCAGTGGCGTCTCTGGCTGCACATGCACCACAACCGGTGGCCTGGGCTGCAAAGGCTGCTGCTCCTCCTCCTTCGGCTGCTGCTGCTCTTCCTGATCGATGGGTACACGCCGCATATGCCACTCCACAGGCTGCATGAGCTGCATGCCCAGCACGGCATGGGCATTGATGCTGGCGAGAATGAGCAGGCAGCCACGGAAGCCATACCACTCAAGCAGCCTTTGCATGACGATGGGATACAGCATCGATCCCAGGCCAATCAGTGCCTGCGCGAATCCCATCCACATGACGCGATTCTTGACAAAGTAATTGTTGAATGTGGTGTAGGATGTGGGCAGAATGAGGCCGAAGCCGACGCCCTGAATCAAGCTAAACGAGAGCATCAAATGCAGCGTGGACTGCACAAAGATCTGCAGAGCCGAGCCCAGCAAGTAGAGATATCCTCCAAGCAGGCCGATGCGCCGTATGCCAAAGCGGCGAAACAGGGAACCGGAGAAGAGGCCCGCGAAGCTAGTGGAACAGAAGAAGGCGCTGGTGATGATGGCAATGGCGCTCGTCTCGGCGCCTATGCTCTTCAAGAAGTCACCGAAGACAAGGCCGAACGAAGGCAGTGCCGCCAATCCGGAGATCTATTAGTTAGGAATACATGTAAGAAATATATAGCTGATATATATCCCGACGTTACACTTACAAAGGGCAGCGCCATGCCGATGCAGACCAGGATGCCCCAGCCGCCGTCTGGTGGCTCCAGTCGGTAGGATCTGGCTCCATTTGTGGCTGCTCTAGTGGCCGTCATCTTGGCAGCTCGAACGTTGCGTGGTTAGTGAGTGATTCGAGCAGTTCCGACGTCGCGCCAGCATCTTGACAATATCTCTTCGCCAACTGACAGTAGCACTTTGGTTTTATGATCGTGCACAAACTAATTAAATCCGGGGGAACAGATAAAGCGCGTAAACACCATCTGTAGGTTGCCATAGCCGCTGTTCATCAGTCAGCGAAACTTCCGTGCCGAGCCCCATTTCGAGATGGCATCATAGCCTGTCTGCCTCCTCTCTTCACTTCGCTTCCTTTCTCCATACTTCTTCATTATCATGCTTTGTTTTCGTCAACCTGCAATTGCAAGAGGTGCAACCATTCTCACCTCCTCCCCTAGAGCGACCCAGCAACCTCACCCCATGAGGCTAATCCCCGTGAGATTTACTGCTTGTCCCTGTCGTGAGTTGCAGGTGCTACTCACTTTGAAATAATTTATAGAAAACTAAATTTATTTTTCACGCATTAACAACATTTATGGGCTTCATGTAAATTATACCAAGATCTTGTAAGCATTATCATCGCCCACTATCACGGGCACTATCTGAAACATCACTGTTGTCTGAGCAAACCAGATAGCGATTGCTCAATGGGCGCAACTTTAGTTCCTCGGAAATACTTGAATTCTATTCTTTATCTTTTCCGTTTTGCGTCTTTTTTACGATCTCAAGACGTCGTTACAGATCTCTCTCTCTCTGAGGTGATGCGGTTTCAGCTATTGATGTGTCATGACGTTTGGAACTTACTGCAAGACTGACCTTAGCTAACTTTCATAAACTGTTTTGGGGTAGAAGGGTATTATAAAAAAATTATAATAGTTTTATTTATTCAAAGTTTTACTTTGGTCCATATCTTAAGAATACAAAGGTCAGCTTAGATTGCAGCAACTTGGAAACCTCACAAATAGAAAATACACTCTATCGTTAAGTTGCAAAAGAGCTGATTATGCGCACTGTATCTCCTCCGATCGGTCCAATACGTGTTATGTATATATAATGGTGCAGAATTTAATTGTATTATGTGTATGTATTCTATAAAATATATCTCACTTTGATTGGCACTGACAAGTTAAGTTATTTCTAAAATCAAAACTGGTCTTCATACAAAAACCTGCATTTCGGTCGATTCTTCCTATGGCAGCTATATGTTATAGTGTTCCGATTTGTATGAAATTTTATATGCATATTGTATATATAGAAAAAGCGGATAGGACCCATACGATAGGCAGAGTTTTGTTATTTGCAAAGATATTGTAATCTAATTTACTATATATAAAATTAGATTACAATATCTTTGCAAATAACAAAACTCTGCCTATCGTATGGGTCCTATCCGCCTCGTTCCGACTAATATACTACGTGCAGCAATAAGGAGCATGTGTGCCAAGTTTCATCTGGATAGCTTTAAAACTGAGTGTCTAGTTTGCGTTGCAAAAAACGGACACACGGACACATTGATACACGGACAGACGGACAGGGGCAGTTCGATTCCTCTGTTGATTCTGATTCGGGTGTGTTGCAAAGTCCTAACCAAAATTGATATATGCTCTGTGAGGGTATAACAATAAAAGAGCAGTGAGTTGCAAGTCGTCTGCTTGACTGCTCCTGTTTCCCTGCCCGTTCATATTTCGAGCAAGTTAACAAGTCAACCTGCGTCACACTCGATCCATTTCTGACCTCGCTTTATCTATCAATAAATTGTGAACTTTATTCTAGATATGACTAACACTCTTATCTTATTCTTTCATTTCTTAACACTAACAATATTTCATCAAAACATCTGAATAGGAAACAATGAAACTTAGTCTTCGTACGAGAAGACTTGGCATAGAATAATCTTTCTATCTTTATTTATTCTTTCGCTTTATGAACGGAACTGGGTTCAACTAAACCTTGCCATATAATGGCAGTCTGGGCCGTTAGAAAATCCTGCCGGGGAACATGAAAATCTTGGATTTAATTTCCTGATTTTGCTCTGGCTGCAGCAGTTGGCGGGAAATTCGTCAAGATGGTAAGTATTCCCCTCCCGCAAACTCTTCACGTGCCTGCCAGTCTATCTAACCCTCTGTCACTCTCTCTCTATGTGTTTGTCTGTCCGCCCCTCAACTTATATCTGGCTTTACTGAATTGCTTTGAGTGTCTGTCGGGACAAAAGGAGAAGGAGAAGGGTTGGACAAGAGGGGGGTTTGGTGCAGGTTGGCTTTGGCCCTTTTGTGTCAACTGCATTTTTCGTTGCAGTTGCAGCTGAAATTGTTGTGCGCCTTTTTTCATTTCGCTGACTGAAACCACCCAATGGATTCGGCTTAGACGTGCCCAAGGATTGAGGAGTGGAAGTGGGGAGGGTTAAGGGGAATAGGGAGACGAGAGCTGCAGCTGAAGGCGCCATTCACGCACAGTTTTCTTGGAGCTTTCAGGCACAAAGACGCGCAATTCATCAAATCTCGTTAGCCTCGGCTTTTATATAGAAAATGTGCTGTAGCTGCTTTTGCCTTCTGCCTTTGCGTTCGACTGAAAAGGCGCCACGCCCATTTACCAAGAGTGGACAAGGGCAGCCCCTCTGCCTGCGGCTGTCTTTCTCATGAATGTCTTTAAAAGCTTTGAGTGGGGCATTTAGTGGCTTTCGCTATGCCGGGACACACATTCTCAGAGAATTGTTAAAATGTGCAGGTAAAGCACCTTTAGTACAGCTTACGGTTTTTCACTTGCAACTTGCAACAGGCAGCTGGCAACTGGCAACAGGCAGTTTACTAGTAAAGCACAGTCCATGAAGCTCCACTCCTCAGTCACCAATAAGATGTGCAACATTGTTGGGCGACTTCATGAGGCATTTCCCAAATGGAAACACCGTCCAAGTGTGCTTTATAAATGATTACAGTCCCGAATGGGTACCAGGACTGCCAGATGAAAAAAACGGATAGACAAGAGGAAAAAAGACAGTAAACAGTACAATAGGTTTTTGATTAGAAGATAGCATTTTATAAACTTGTAAATTTCTGTAATTTCTTATGCTCTATAGGTAATGTGAATACGTAGATATTTTAATCAGCTTAGTATATGTCAATATAGGAAAGTACGCTGCTTAAATTCGACTTTAAAAATTAAATTATTGATTGGCGGGGGCGGTGGGCGTGGCACCTAACATTTGAAATAAACTTGATCAGTGTATAGTAGACAGAATTCTTCCTGCCAAATTTGGTATCTCTGGCTTTTATAATAGCTGAGATCTGTGTGTTCACACAGACAGACAGACGGACAGACCGACAGACAGACATGGGTCAAGCCGAGTATCCTGATCAAGAATATATATATTTAATGGGGTCTCCCACGCCTCCTTCTTTCTGTTACATACATTTACACAAAGTTAGTATACCCTTTTTTTACCATTTTCAATGGTCGAAGGGTATAAAAAGGCTAACCTGGCAGCCCTCCTCGAAGATTAAGTACCAGTTACCCACTTCACCAAAACGATTTCTTTTTTTTTTTATCTTTAAACTTAATTTATTTATTTCATTAGGGATCAGATTACACATATATATATTCTATAACCTAATGAGCATCTATGGTTGTTACTTCTCCAAGACTACTTATAAGTAGTTTCTGTGTATTAATAATAACTTAAGTCTATGTTTCTAGTGTAGTTTAATTTTTAATTTGCCAGGTACTATTGATTGTTTACTATGGAAATGTCTCCTTGGCAAGTCGGTTAAAAACCATTTCTTTAATATTTAACTTCTCTACTTACCGTATTATGTGTTGCATACTTCGCAGAGGCGCCTTGGAAATCAGCACCTCTTTAAAATAATTCTAAAACAAGTTATATGTTAATTATCCGATCGCAACCAAATCATTTGAAACCAGAAATCATTTGGACGGTGATAGTTATTGTGTTAAACAAAAATAAATTATCTAGCATTGGAATTAGCTTGGAATTAGGTTCTTATCGACAGGGCGTGATCAAACTCTAAATTAAACTTGATATACGCTTAGTATTAAAAACTTGTTTCATATTTTTTCGTAGTCCTTTCTCTACAATTTCACAAAGACAGAGAGACAAACGTACAGACTGTCATGGGTATATCAACTCGACTGTTGATGCTGATTAGGAACCTATACTTAGTATACTTTGTGGGTTCGGACCTCTCCATTTACCTGTAAAGCACGAAGCTATAATACCCTTATACCCTATGGGTAGCGGGTATAAAAACCACCTCATAGAGGTCTCTGCTTTCTGCCTTGTGTTAACTTCAAACTGACTCAGCATGTATTCCATGACAGCCGCTGATCACTTGCCCCGTCTTTCTTATCAAGTTGACCTTATCTTTTGTCGAATCAATGTTAATTAAGATTTCGATCCTGATAACGTGCCGAGGTGTCACTCCTGGGAGTTATGCCCGTATCAAGCTCTCAACTAGCTACGAATTGTCGGAACATTTCGACCTCGTTTCGCTTCGACCGCAAGTTAAAGTGAACGTTAAGCACTCCCGGGTTGCAACTGGCGAGGCAATGATTTCATTGGCCATGCCAGCAAGGAGCAGGAAGCAGGGGTAGTGGGTGTAAAGACAAACATTGTGCCCGACGAGGCCAAGCCAGAAATGCATTCAATTAACAATTTGACGGCTGCGAAATGGGTGCAAAAAGTTTGTGTGGTAGGCAGCAGCGTGCTGCATGCAGCATCCAGTGTGCCACAGGCTTGTCAGCCCGACGGCCTGTCGTTTAGGGCTTTAATCAAAAATTTGCACTCAGATGGCAGACAAGTTGCCGGCCAAGTTTGTGCAAACTTCTCAAATTGTGACGTCGACAAAAGTCAAATCGTGCCGTGCCAGACTGAGTCCTCACATGCTGGCAGCAATCAGTCTCGCCAAGAATAAGGGACTTACGGCGCAACTGTGCTGCTGCCAGATAAGCAGCCCTCAGCAGTTGGCATTCCAGTAAGGCTCTTTCTCTCTCTCTCCGAATGCAGTAAATTGCCATGCTGCACATTCAAAGCGTGCCACATGCCTCAACTCCTCCGTAGTCGAAGTCGTAGTTGGCAAAGCGTCTGTCCCATTTAGGAAAAGTAATTAAGCGTCGATGCGTTTCATTTGTGTTGCTTTTCTGGGCAATTAAGACGAAAAGTTTACAGTTTTCTAGTGCGGCTTGATAGTTAATTGTAGCCCCATTCAGGGGTGGTCTTACCAGGGGACTACCAGGGATCTCTCAACGACGTGGAACCGGTCGCGCCAATTGTCTGGTATATAAAAGTTCCTCTCGGCTTTTAGAGCAACTTGCAAATGTTTTTGCCACCTTTCTTTCAGTATTCCCTGCCCTAAAGCATTTCCTGATGCACGTTCAACAGGTGAGTAACCCCACTCCTTGCAAGCCTTGATGACTTTGCTTATGCTATTAATGAATTGTTTGCAAATATTAATTAATTTAATAAGTTTAATTTTTAAACACAACTCAAGTAAAGTTTTAAATGTGTTTAAATTGATTCCAAATCCAAATTTAAATCAATTAGGACTCGTTTTAGTTCCCAGCATAACAAATATAACAAGATGATCTATAGTCTTTATTGATTATTATTAAAGAAAACTCAAATGGGTACACAGTTAAGGTATTTGTTAATACATACGTATACTTGTTGTAGTCATCGTCAACTCTTCAGGTAACCCAACTGAATTGCAACAAGAAAGAAAGACAAACCCTTCAGCTTTTGAATTAAGTCTTAACTGATTGCTCCAATAGTTATGTTATGTATTCGATAGCTTTCCCTCTTCATGCTCTAATTCTTTCTCTATACTCTGTGCAAGTATTTTTATTGAAAACTTTGATATCCAACTCATTATTATGATAATATCAATACTGTATGTGCATATATTCTATTAGGAAAAGGTATTGATAATGCTCGAAATACAATACAATCTGAAGGGGTTTTAAGATATTATAATGTTGTACATTGTTTCTAGAGTACCTTCTTAGTCACAACTCAAAAGATTAGATTGCTTTAATTGGAACGAACTTGCAATCGACAGTTAAATTGAATTGTTATAGAAACAATCTTAAATCGGAAACAAATCGGATCCGAAAGTGTACCGCACTGATAACCTAATAGTTATGTATGGGGGAGCACAATGATATGGCAACTGAACGTTTGTGATAAGTGTTAACAATAGTATTTATGCCGCACCAAGTCAATCGGCTAGTCAAGTGATATATAATGAGTTCTAATCCATGGAAAGTAAGAGGATTGGGGGAATGAGTGCAAGTACGGTATGTACATAAATTGAGAGCTTAGCTTTTGATTTGCGAATGTTATACAGACATTCTTAATCTGATATATCCGCTATAAATCCAAATTGTAACTGCATTCAAGCACTTTGCGCCGCATCTTGGTGCGAGAAGTCGAGTTCACCGGAGTTTTCAGCTGACTTGTTGGTATGGCTCACTTATTCCTGTCATAACCATATCTGCCGCGGGCTACATCGTCAGTGTCAGCATAGTCGTCGTCGTAATCATTATCATTATCATCATTATCATCATCAGCATTATCATCAGTGGCAGCAGCAACAATTTACACAGCACGCAGCGTTTTACCGACTACTTGGACTGCTCTGTCAGCGCGCAATGTGCAAAAAATGTTTCTCATTAAAAAGTTGTTTCACAATTTTATTATCCTCTCGCCGGCGTCGTTGACGGCGTCCCCGTTGCTCGTACTCCCCTGCATGCGCTGGCAGCATCCAGCATCCTGGCCCTGACGTCGTGGTCGTCCTGCAGGTGTGCGTTCATTGTCACAAGCCCTGGTGACAATGTTAATAAAGCAAACTTCGGACTGGGCAACCAGCAGCCCCAGCAGCCCACACACTCCCAGTCCCAACGCACAGCGCACTACAGTCTCTCTATATATAACCCAGAACGACCCCATCACAGCGACAACAACATCAAATTATTTTTAAATTACTTGCAAAAATAGGGCAGCGCAAAGTTATAATAATATAGAGTGAAACAAACAAAAAACAAGAAAGAAGGGATATCTTTGGCATACCGAAGCTTGAATACCCTGTACCTTTTGGCCTCAAACACCACTGACTTATGAGATATAAATAGTACTGTTCCTTAATAAGTATATAGTGACTTATGTATTCTCCATACAAATGCTTAGAGAATGTTTGGAGAGCATTCTCCCAAGACATCGACCGTTTAACGATAAGAAGCTTATGATCTGATCTAAACAATAATAATGTCAAGCATAACTGACTCTGGTAGAAAACACTACCAAATAAAAATTTTAAAAAACCCAGAGACGAAAACTACAGTCGAGCGCACTCGACAGTAGGAATACGATACCATCCTCTAGTTGGGTTTACATTGATTGTAATTTGTGAAATTCATACAGTAACAGATCGGAAGGAGCTCACGCCTGCTTCCCTTGCTATCTGCCACATGCTCATACTTCCTAAATAAGTTCAGTGTTTATTTTCCGATCAGATTCGAATTTAGAAGAGAGGTACTATATGTAGATATCGTAGCTTAGTATTAGTAGTAGCTACTATGCGAGTTATTGATTTTCGGGTGCAATGGGCGTGGCACACATTTGAAATAATCTGCGCACAGTTTACATACACCTTCATAGTTCTGGAGTCTTTAGCTTTTATAAAAGCTGAGATCTTGAAGTTCAAAGAGACCCACATGGTTCAATCGACTGAACACATACTCCTCAGCTACAATATATATACTTTGTGGGGCCTGCCACGCCTCCTTCTGCCTGTTACATACATTCGCACAACGAATTTTTGACCACTGTTAATAATCGAATGGTATATTAAATAAATTTTTATTTCATATAAATAATCACTTAAAAAGTTGTTTTTTATATATAGTAATATTGCTTTTTTGAAAATCTTCACTTCCTATAAAGGTTTAAGGAAAAAGCTCTCATTTTCATTAAATGTATAATTATAGGATATAGTTAGTTTGGCAGACAGAATATTCAGAATATATTAGTACATATTTTAGAAGGCTTATAGCTGCATTGCAAACTTCTACACCAAAGTTTATTATGCAATTATGATCAGCAGAGAATAATCCCTTATGGAGACAAGGTAATTTTTAAGGAAGTTGTGATGGAAAAGTCTGAAGCTATTTTGATTAAATATTAAACATCGTTCAAACCCAGTCTAAGCACTTTAATGGAACATCTTTGTATTTTGAATTAATATACATATATGGTATATATAGGAACCTAAAGGCAAAAGTCGACATGTGTAGCATTTATAATAAAGAAGAGCCCTGATTTCAGAGGAAGGCAGACAGACATACAGACGGACATAGCTTAATCGATTCATCCACTGATCCTGATCAACAATATATATTGTTTGTGTACAAATTTGACTATTTTAAATTGTCCTTAAGACCTTAAGTCCAATACATACAGGGTGTATTATATTTTCTTTACGTGTTAATTATGTTGACGTGTATCTTAAATAGTGGACGTCAGAAAGACAAGAGATTAGCGCGTTCGAAAGCGGTAGAAAAATGCCTAAGCCTTAAACAATTCATGGTCTAGTGGCTAAATTTAGTAACAAGGGGTGTTTAGAAACATCAAAGCCTAAAATGAAAGCATGTTCAAGTTGATATGCTAAGGTATTCGATGCCATGTTGAGCCGATGTTGAAGAGAACTCTGGAATATTGTATCGCCGACGAGCAAAGCAATGATTTGCGGCTTTTTGGAAATTGAAGTGACTGAAAATCGTATGAACAACTACAGGTTTCAGCAGGATGGCACAACATGTTAAACAGCACTGGAAAAAAAATTGCTTTACTGAACGAATTAATTAATCTCAGAATACGGCGATAGTAACTGGCCACTACGTTCTTCAGATTTAACGGCGTCTGACTTCTTCTTGTTGGGTTCCTTTAAAAGAAAGCTTTATGCTAATAATCCAGACTCTCTCGAACAACTTAAAGCCAATAACAACACGAAATAATCCAAATAACATCCGCAATACTTTAAAGAGTTATGGGAAATGGTAAAAAAAGGGTCGATTTGTGTATAGCATCTGGCGGCGGCTACTAGGCAGACATTGATTTAAATTATTGACTAAGCTAAATTTAAAAGGCAAAAATGAGCGGAAATAAATCGAGAACGAAAGCTACCTTCGGCAAGCCGAATTTTGTATACACTTGCAGGTTATTACATCTTCCGATCGTTCCAATACTAGTGGGGCAGAATTGAATGGTATTGTGTATATTTAAAATGTTGTTTCACTTTGATTGTATATTAAATATAGGAAAAAAATGATGTAGTGAATTTGGATGCAATATCTTGACAAATAACAAAAATTGGAAGATAATTTGTATGACAGTTTTACGTTATATCGGTGCGATGAGAGATGAGAGGCATATGTACCAAGTTACATCAAGATAACTTTAAAACTGAGAGACTAGCTTTCGTTGCAACAGACGGACACACGGATACACGGACAGACGGACAGGGCTAGTTCGATTCCTCTGTTGATGCTGATTCAGATTATATATATTATATATTATATATACTTTATAGGTTGGGAGATGTCTCCTAAGGTGCGTGGCAAACTCCGGGTCTAAATGAAAATACCCTCTGCAAGAATATAAAAAGTACATTTAGCAAATTCTATTAATTTTTTTAAAACAAAGGGTACCACAAAACGAATTACCCTGTATAACTATGCTTTGAGATGCCTGTCATGCGTCGTTTTAAGAAAACAAAAGTTCCTTCACTGTAATTTCAAAAGCTTACAGCGATGCATATGGATCAAACGTATTTGTAACTGAAGGTAAGGATTGTTAACCTGGTTGAGGTCTTCTATAACGAATGAAACTTTAGAATTTTATAGCATATTTGATTAGCTACGAACAACGGGACTACGAGTATGCCGGATTTTTGGGCAAGTGTAATTCGTTTCTGATCGAACGAGTGTAATTAGCCAACTAATGAACGCGGAGAACCACAGAAACAAGAACAACAAGAATATCGATAACGGGTCGGGCGGCATATCTACGAAACGGCAGCAAATGCTTCGCACCCAAGCCCAACATTGGCATACATTGCTATGTAAGGTTGTCGATAAGGCGCTCGGCTGCTCGCTTGTTCGGCTGCTGTTACCCGGCGGGCCGCTGGTAATTTGGGTACCCACCTCGTTGGCAGGTGGCAGGGTTGCGGCTGCCGTTAGTTTGGTCGCAATGTCAACGAGGAGCAGAGGTAGCCTCGTCAAACTGGCGCTGCTGGCATTGCTGGTGTTGTTCGGGTTTGTGCTGCTGCTGCTCAGTGCGTTGCACAATTCGGACATGGAATTTCAGCAGCAGCTTGTGGTGCAACACACGGTGAATGTGTCAAGGCCTCCAGTACCACCATTGGTGGTTCCTTCACTGGCCAAGGTAGTAGCCGCCCCTGCCATGCAACATTCAGTGGAGCCGGTGGACGAGGAACTGGTGCTGCGTCTGGAAAGCGAACTGCCCGAGGTAGACTACGATTTCTGGTATCGACTGGCCAAGCCGTTTAAGTATCAAATGGAAAGCGACTGCGCTCGCTATCCAGATCCCCTGGAGCTGCAGCTGTACAACACCTACTGGCAGACCTTCATCAATGCCAACGTGACGTTCCGCCTCTACGCCGCCTACTGGGATGATCGCAAGGGCGTCGCAGTGCCGGGCCAGGGCAAGGCTGTGGTGCGGATTCTGGCAACAGCCAATCAGATTGGCGATGAATTCCCCCCGACCCAATGCCAGTTCTGGTACGAGGGCTACCCTATGCCAGTGTTGACCAACGTCAGCGAATACCTCAGCATCTGGATCAAGAGCTGGGCCAGCAAGCCACGTCTCAGCTACCCACATCTGGTGGTCTGTCCCATTCCCGACGCACTGCCGCCAACCTACGAGGACGCCGTGCCACGCACTGTGTCGCTGGTTAGAGAGGCCTGTGAGCATGCCAGCAATTCGCTGCGCATCCACAACGATCGACCCGCTGCTAGAGTCCAAGTCGAGGAGACAACCAGTAATGTAACAAGGCAACCATTGAGCTTCGGTGTCTGTGTGAAGGGATTCGACTTTCCATATGTGGATCTCTCGGAGCGTCTTATCGAGTGGTTCGAGCTGCAGCGCCTGCTGGGGGCCTCAAGGATCTATGCCTACATGTACGATGTGCATCCGTCGGTGCAGCGTGTGCTGGACTATTACCAGCGCAGCGGCTTCCTGGAGCTGCGCCCACTTACCATGGCCAATGGAATGCCGCGACTGCGTCACTATCAGCACATGCTGCTGCAGAAGCGACGCCTGATCAAGCGGCTGAACGAGCTGATACCCTACAACGATTGCTTCTACCGCAACATGTATCGACACGACTATCTGCTTAACGTGGACATCGATGAGCTGGTGATGCCAGTGGGTGCCATGCGCACCTGGCAGGAGATATTCGACACGGACCAGAAGCTAACGACGCCCTGTCCCAATGGGTTTGTCTCCATGTGCTTCATTAACTCGTACTTCACCAAGGTGGTGCCCGAGATGCAGAACCACGAGCAGCAGGAGGCAGACGAGCTCTATGTGCTGCAGCACACGATGCGCTATCGCAACTACTCCATGCCCCACAGGGCCACCAAGTGCTTCCACAACAGTCGCTACTCACTGACCCTGCACAACCATTTCACACTCAAGTGGATATCCGGCGTCTGTGCGCCACGTTCTATTGACATTCACCTGGCACAGATGCAGCATTATCGCGAGCCGGACAGGAAGTACGAGCTGACCGATCTGGTCGAGGACCGCAATGCCTGGAAGTATGCGACAGAGTTGCGTGCGGCTGTCGAGCACGTGTGGATGCATATGGACGATGTACTGGAGCAGAGTGTGGTCACGGCGGAGGATCAGAACATGCTGAGCGAGTCCCGGGAGCAGGAGTCCTATCAGGAGCAGGCGCAGGAGCAGCAACAGGTGTTGCAGCAGGCGCAGGTCCTACGGGTTTAAGCAAAAACTATGTCTTGTGAATTTGTATTTTTTTTTTATTTATAATTTATGTACATATATTTTTCGTTTTCGGGTGTGCCTGGATGTAGTCATAAGTTATTTAATAATACATAATTATAATACTGTGAATAGTTGATTTAATTAACATGTAACTTACTCGACTTCTTGAACTGTATCTGATGCCTAAGAGCTCTTCTTGCTTCTCTCTCTTTTTCTCTCTTTTATACCCGCTGCTCATGGCGCAAAGGGGTATTATATATGAAAATGTATATATAATATGTAGATTCTTGATCAACAGCTGAGTCAATAAAGCCATTTACGTCTGTGAAACTACAGGAGATTGATCGATGCTACGATACATTTATTTTTGGTGTGCACAAATATCACTATCCAAATTATGGTTTCAAATAACTCTAGCTTTCATATTTGCTTTTTTCAGATACCTTATCCATTATTTACTTCATATACATATATATGAAATATTAAAGGTTTATATTATATATTGAGCATTAGTTTTTCGCTCAAAATATCGTTCAAGCTCGGATAATTGCTTTCGCAACGAGTTTTGTCGGTAACTTTTAATGTAAAAGTAGAACAAGGCGAATCTTCTTTAATTATATTTTTTCTCTTAAATCATTAGGCATTATCGTATATATTGCCCTATAAGATCCAGATATAGCACACATAGCAATCGACTGTATCAATCATTAAACGCCAACATTTATGATATTTCCCATTTATCTACCTCAACTTGTATTTTCGTGTTTTCCCAATAATCGTCTGTGTACTGCCTTCTAAGCTTTCTAGTACCTCTACATACAGACACACTTAAATACGACTCTACGTTTATATTTATAATAATGTCGATACGTAAGGGCACTGATTAGTGCTTGGAAGTGTGCTTCGTTATAATACCCTAATTGTCACATAGCTTTTAATTCAACACAGAAATATCAAATGAGTTACTTCATTTGCATAATTAAGTTACATACACCATTTTGCATTAGCACTTTGTTTTTTGCACTTTGTTTCGTTACTCATATGTACTCATATATAGTCTCGAAGAAATAACAATTCAAGATACTCATTAGGCTACAGATATAATGGGATTTCTGATCCCCAAAGTTAGCCCGTTTTTTGTATTGTGTGGGATTTTCCGGAACCGCACAAAAGTATGCTACAGTTCTGGAAAGTGATTCAGTTAGTTAGACTTCTAGGTCTCTGCCTTATCGCGTTCCGTGCTTATCTAGGTGCTATTTGCACAGGTCTCTCATAAAGGGGACAGTGTTTTCAGTTGCCAATCGACTGAGTCATTTGCCAGCGATTCTTGTAGGCAATATAGAAATCGGATACAAAGTGCAATCAGTAAGTTGTGTACGAGAGATAAGATTTAAAACGATATCTGAATAATAAACTCGTTTACGTCGATCGATCCCAACCAACAAGTTGACAACAAAATGAACTATAGTATCTTTACAATATGTAAGCTTATTCCCAACCATAGCCGAGATATGAACGATCTATCGAAGGTCTCAACACGGACACGTGTCATAATTTTTTGTTTATTATAAGCAATAAATATAGTAGTTCATTAAATTACAAAGTACCGCAGACATTAAAGAGAAATAGCATACATACATACACACATGCATTGACACATATTATATTTAATACATATACATACTAAGCTCGTATACTTGTACAATATGTTGGAAATGTTATCACTGCTTCGTTATCAAAAAAAAAAAACAAAAAAAAAAGGTTGGACACGCGGAATACTATAAAAATTATATCATAGTTGAGTATGAAATCGAATAAAAAACGTTCGTGGTTAGTTACGCAGCCAATGGGCGGACAGCGTAAGCGCCAAGGTGCCGCTCAACGTGGTGATCATGGAGGTGGAGGCGGCACCGCCTGTGCCATTGCCATTGGCGGCCAGGAGAACGGGACGCTCATTGGCACGTGCATTCATCCAGGCCTGGCAGTCAGTCTCGTTCTTCACGAAACGGAAGATAGACTGGACAATGTTGGCGGGCGTAATCTCAGCACACTGTTCCAGATGATGCAGGACACACGCCTCGAAGCTCTGCAGATCCACACAGTGGGTGGGTGAGAAGAGCAACTCGGGTTGGCTCATAAGATCGGGGATTTGGCCATCCTTGGGTATATACTGGTGGAACGACGTGTTCATGCAATGAGTGATGGCCTCCTTGTTCGCCTCCAGGCACTCTGGACCCTGTTCGGCAACAAAGAGGGCAATCTGATCGCCGTCACGCGTGCAAGCGAAGCCGATCAACGAGGCACCGATCCGCATCATGACGTCCTTCTGGCGTTGCTCCTCGCGTGACAGACAAGGCTTCACCTTTTCGACGAACTCACGCACGCAATCCTCCGCCTTGGGTGCCCGCTGACAGTACTTGTGGAACACCGAGTCCAGCTCACCTTGCGGCCGTGCCTCCTCCATTTCGATTTGCAACTCAGTCAGATTGGCCAACCCGTTCAGGCAGTGGCCCAGCTTAAGAGAGGCCTTCTCGATCTCCTTGTACAGTGTGTTATTCTCGCTGCCCGTCACCTTCTTGCACTTGTCGCGATACAACTTCTTGATGTCGTCTGCGGGGAATCAGGGTGAGATCAGTAATCGACTTGGTCAGCAGTAAGCCAACTGACTTACCCATGCTCACGTTAGTGTTGCGGAACTCAGCCGGCAGCAGCTTGGAGGTGTAGCTATCCAGCTGGCTGGTGCTAAGCTGTTGCGGAACTGCTGCGGGACTGGCACGCACCTCCAACAGCAGAGCACCCAGGGCGGCAAGCAGGCAGACGCCGATCAGAGCGTATTTGTTCATTGTGGCCACAGGAGGGATGGAAGACGAGATGGAGGTAAAGTCGGATCTGATCGGACTAGATCGGATCGAATTAGATTGGCGATCGTCTCAGCTTTTCTCGTTGTGCTGCGGTTGCGGCCGTCGTTCGGCCTGTTCTCGACGCGTTACTGCGATGGAATGAGCGCGCCGCGTTTGCCAGTCAGTGTCACTGGGTACGCACTGCCGCCGCTGTGCCGGCACAGTGGTGTGTTTCTGGCAAACAGTGAATGCGTCCAAGACTGACTAACACCGATAACTGGCAGAGTGGCGATAAGGCACCCACATCAACACACACTTTAATGCTGAATCAAAGGTATAATTACCGCTAATGAATCAGTATGGTAATGCTGATGCGCGCAAGATCTTTTTCCAAATCTCAAAACCATCGCATATTGATTGATATAGGGGCTTTTTATTGAATTATTTACTTTACCGCATGTTTTGAATCGATTATAAATTGTGTATATAGAAATAAAAACACAATAATTTGTTTTACATCTTAATAATATCAACTAAATTAACAACAATATATTTTAAAGTTTAAGTATATTTTGTACGAAATTATTTTCAAACCACTCCCTGCAAAGTATGCAACACAAAAACACGCTAAATGTAGAAGTTATATATTTATGGTTTCGTGTTTCTTTTGTGCGATTATAATCTTTGCGAAAAAAACCGCAACTTAATACAATTTCACTGGAACAGAGCTTCTCAAAATTAATAAGTGTTTAACTGAACCTTTAGTAACTATTTATTAATTACTTTATTTTATGTGTAATTTTTTTTTTTACGATAGTCTTTGTGATATGCTTTGTAATAGTTTTTGCTATATTGTTTGTTCAACCTAATGACATATTTACTTACTGTTAAAAACTCAATGAAGTTGGGTGCACAGTTTCACTTAAGTCGGGGAGATTCATGTGTTATGGATAAAATCGCCACCGAGTTTGGCCCACTGTACGATTTCATGACATCATTCGTGCGGCTTCCAGTTAGATTACACAACTTCCGCCGTCCTGCTTGGGCAAAGGGCATATTGTGAGTGATGCGCCGCAAGTAGTTGGCCGATTCAAGTTTGATATGTGTACATACATACATGTATGCAACACATCATATACATATACGTACTTATGTTGTCCATACGTTTTCCCCATCTTATCTAATCAGACTTTAACTTAAATGTTTATTTATACGCTTATTGCATTATCGATGTGTCGACCCGTCCGTCCGTCAGCCCGTCTGTTTAGTAACAGAGCCCCCGTTGGAATGCTCCTAAGGCAAACTGATAACTACCGATGTCGGCATGGAACAATAATACTATAATAATAATAAAGAGAACAACTACAACAAGGAAAGGGGAACACTGGGAACTTAAGAATATCCCATCGAAAGTGTTTTAGGGAATATTTAATGCGACTTTCAAGTGCTGCGTGCTTAGCAGTAATTGTGGGTCATCATCGATTCGTAATTGAACACACAACCCCTTTACTTACCCCCCCTATGTCTTCCTTTGTTGTGGCGCAGTGGACTGAATGAAACCCAATCAGACATATGGCGGCTTCAGCTGTGCACTCTTTGTGTAATGAGCTCAGAAATTTTGCAAGAAATCCCTCAAATGACATACACATGTCCATATCATATGTGTGAGATATGATATGATATGTGGGTATAAAGATTTAAGCGCGACCTGAGACCTGTATCACGGGTATTACTTTTTATGCGCTGCTAATAAAAGAAACCTATCAAAAATATCCATAAAGTTTGCAAGTCGAAACGATTGTAATTTGTCATCGCAATAAGGAAATTACATAACGCAAATTGGTTCCTAAGTGTCGAAAGCCTAAAATCAGCCATAAATTTCAGTTTTTGGTGGAGGCTATGCAAAAGTATGAATCTATTTCTGTGAATACCCCAGCCTTATCTTATTATTTAAAGAGGAATAATAATTATAATCAATTTTCATTGAACGTCGTTGTAAGTTTTAGCTTTAAACTACTGTGTGAAAACCGGTTTAATATGACAAACTACTAAACAGAGCAGACTGGCACAATTCAACACTCTGCTCTGGCTCTACCATAGTCTCGGGTTAGCTACGTAATAACTGCGATAAGCCATTATCGCCCGATTGCCCCATATGAATAGAAGTATATAAAACAAAAAACAAAAGACAAGGAAGCGGCTCGGGCAAAGTACACTGTAAAATCGCAATTACTTGGATTACTCAAGTACTAAATGGAATATCAGACAGGGATCTCCAAGTACAGAATGAAACATCTTCGTGTACAGTGGGAGAAGACTACTTTGCACTAGAGATGGGCATGGACTGTCATTTTTCGGCACGACCCAGCACGACGCGAAAATTACATTTTTCAACACGCACGAACATGCACGCTCAAAAATTTTACAAACACGACCCAACACGGTCCAACACGAAATTTTATACGTATTTTTTTTCGATTTTTATTTATTAATTCATGATATTTCTTTGAAAATAACTTAAAATCGGCTTATCGATCGCAGCTCAAACAGCGTCTTTGGTGTTGGTATTTATTACTACTTTTCGAAACATCGATCGATATATAATTTTTTGCAAAAGTAAAAATACCTGCTATACATATGTGTTCGTGTTATTTCGTATTCGAAACACGAACAGGCACGCCCATGGACACAATCTGAATTTTGCACACGCACACGCGTGCGCCCGTCGTGACACTATGTGACACGAAGAAAACAGAGTCCATGCCCAACTCTACTTTGCAGCCCATTACGATTGTATGAGCAAAAACGATTCTGTGTAAGGTTCACAGACTTTGATGTGACTAATGTGAGCAACTCACAGTGCGACAAATATGTTGAGCACTTTAACTAAAATTAACTTTAAGCAAAACTAAATGATTGCTCGGATGTCATAATGAAATGAGTATCGAACTTGCTAAAATATATATTACTATGCAAAAGAAAAATGAACCTTAACGAGTTTCTCATCTTATTTGTCGTCTTTAATTGAAACAAATTATATTTCCAACTCTTCTTCTCTTTCCTTAAAAGTTTCTCTTACCTCAGCTTAGCTTGCATATTCCGAGACTCAACGTAATTAAAATAGATTGTGCATGGACTTATTGATTATCAACATATTCAAATCAGAACGACCTTGACAGATGTCGCCAGAGTGAACTACGTATGCAATTGAAGCGGCGTTTTGTATCAAGCGTCTCAGCGAGCTCAGATCAGACCCACACAGTATAGTATTGTAAGTATTCATTCGCAGCAGGTCAATATGGGAATTAATCTTCAGTATAGTTAATTCTAGTCTGTAAGCATTTAAAAGAGTATTCTTATACCCTTTGATCATTGAAAATATTGTAATTTATCTAACAGGCAGAAGAAGGCGTGGCAGACTCGATAATGTATATATTCCTGATCAAGATCACTATCCGAGTCGATTGAGCTATGTTCGTCTGACAATCAGTTTGTCTGTCTGTATAAGCAGGCTGATCTCAGAAACTATACCAGCTAGAGACACCACATAACGTAAATCAAACTTATTTTAAAATTGGGATGCCACGCCAACCACCGACGCAAATTGGTAGTTAGAAATTATTTAAAAAAGTTTTAAAGTCATAACTTTCTACTTCGACATATATATATATATAGATGGATAATATCATAATAAACACAGAAGTAATTTAAGTTTAAGTTTTCTAAAGCTTCGAGTAGCGCTGGCTGCCCGCACAAACTTTGGAAACAGGGCCGTAGCGACTGACTTGGGGGCCCTTGTGCCTAACTCTTGGTGGCCCCTATTGTAGTTGTCTTGCTTAATAAAACATTTCATAAAATGAAGAACTTAATGATAATTATATCGATTCTTTTTTCGATTTTATATTGAACCATTCATCAATAAAACAAGTAACGAAAGCAAGCAGCGAAGCTTGCCGGATAATTAGATACGCATTAAACAATGTTGAAGACCCGCTTAATATGTCTTAAGAGACCCTTTACTTAACATGTTATGAACTTGTTCCGATTATTTAAGAAGCAAGTCTTCATTATGTCATATCGCATTTGTTTATAAATTTATTAACTCGTGGTGCGGCCCTCGCTGGATATCTATCTTCTTCACTCCCTCTCCCGATAACGCTGTTTTTTCTCTCTCCTCTCTCTCTCTGTTGTTTGCCGGCAGACAATAATAAACTCAAAGCATACTTTCAGGGGCTGCCAAAACGGAAGCGAGTAGGCAGGCGGCGCTTCAGGAAACGCCCGAAGCGCAAGTGTACTGCGCATACGTGTGTGTGTGTGTGTGTCCATACGTGTGTGTGTACATTGTGTATACGTCACGTGTGTTGGCCCACTTTAGGACAGAGAACTGAGCCGCTTATGAGCCAAAACAAATGTTGCAAGTGAACTGCACGGCATTGCTAGACGAGTGTGTGCGTGCAGGTGTACACGCGTGTGTGTGTGCACGGTGTGTGTGCCGACTGTGGGCTGGGTTAATTGTGAGTAGGGAAGCGGGCTTAAAACCTATTTGCAATTGCAAATGCAAAGGTGTTCGGGCGCACAGGTGCACACTCACACACACACACACACAGTTAGTGATTAAATTTGAAACTTTCATATGTTTACATATCCGTCTGGTCTTCAATCGATCCGTCTGTGCCGTGAAAGCTTTAAGCTGCACCGAAGCTCGTCAAACGAAGTAAGAGCGGGTGCGATTGCCATTATCTTCAGGCTCGCCCTGCTAACCAATTAAGCTGCAAATATATTTATGAAGCTAATGAATCACAAACATCAGACACACGCACACACACACATGCACATCACTCACGGACAGCATCGAATATGAATGAAAAAATGTGTATAATAATAATAATAAGGATTTCCCATCGTATGCGACGCATCAGCTGGCGGAAGGGGCGGACTGGAGGTGTGGCACGTGCTTCGTTGCTGCAACATGGTATGCTTTTAAATGAAATTAAGCTAATTTAGGAAACAGCCAATGCGTTGTCTCTCTCACTCCCCGTCTTTCTCTCAGTCTATCTGGCTGGCTGGCTGTGGAAGTTGTCGACGTCGACGCTTCCAGCAGGACCACCGCACACATCACGACCTTGTCTGTGTGTGTATTTGTGTGTGTGCTGGTTGCTCCCCTTGTTAGCTATTTGAAGCACATGCTACCTGTCCATTCAGCTGCTTGTCCGTCTGGTCGGTGTCGCTGTCCTTGTCTGTGTATTGTAATTTATTATCCTGCATGGCAAAAGGGATTTTCATCAATTAATCATGCTGACTATTTCGTTGCAGTTGCAAAACCAGAACAACACATACACACACAGACTTAATCGGCCTTGCCATACGCACAGAGTAAAAGAGATAAAGAGAGAGAGAGAGAGAGAGAGAGAGAGAGAGCGACTGAGAATTAAAAATCCGAGCAAAGTTAAAGTTCCGCTCAAATCAGCGATTTGAATATGAATTAATCAGTCTCAGCTGTTGTTTGCCCTGCCAATAATGTATATGTATATCGTATATGAATATCGTATATAGTATATGCCTCGGTAGCTGCAATCTGTTTGACTTTGCCCAGCGATATCAATCACAGCTCGAAATGAGCTTCAAAATCAGAACGAACACTTCGAAACGGATTTTCAATCCTGGCGGCTGCTCTTGGCAAGCTCCCAAGCAACAGCAACAACGAGAGGAAAAACTTGCAGTTTTCCCGCCTGCCTGCCTGCCTTTTGGCAGGGGAGAAGGAGAGGTGGAGGGTGTTGGTTTGGTTGTGCGGGCATTAAAGTGATTTATGGACTGGCCAAAGACTCCTAGTAATTTGTGAGCAAAACTATTTCATGTTGTTGCTGTCCTTTCTGTTGTTGTTCTTCTTCTTTTTGGTCGTATCTTTCAGTTGATGCCCGTAGGAGTTGGCTTTAAGTGCATGCACACACACAAATGTAGTTCCTATCGCATCTGTATTGTGTGTGTCTCTCTGTGTGTGTGTATGTGTGTGCTCTGTGTATTTGGGCAATTTTCTGACCGATTTCATCAATTTATTTAAAGCCTAAAACCGTTGCGAACCCAAAGTTCAGTTCATTTTTCATCTAGTTGATTATGCAAAATTTCATTTGAATAAACAAGCAATCAATTGCATCTACAGTGCAGTGCGGAAGGGAGTAGGAGGGACGAACTGTGGCATGGAGTGTGGCTTAAATACATATCATATGCATATAGGCTCTATATAAACTGCACACTTTGGCGCCCTAAGTCTCCAGCCACCCTCTCCTTCTTTATGTTACCCAACTCAAACTGAACCGGAACTCATTGTGCTCAATCTCATACCTGATATTTCCTACACCCTTCCCCACCCTCCCCTTCCCATCAACTGACTGCCCTTTGGCATATAATCAGTTTGTATTTTTTATATATTTCCATAATGGCTTGCAGATTAGTCAGTGACAGCAGCAACAGCAACAACAATACATTAACAATCGCAATCAGTGTCAAATTAGGAACAAATGCGAAATAAACCGCAATGAAAATCGATGATTGCAAATATATTAAAATGCATCAAACAAAAAAACAGCTACCCTACTACATAAACAATTTCACAATCCTCGTGAGTAATTGACACTGACAAGACAATGATAGGTAAGGCATTTATACCTTTGCATTTATACCTTTATACCTTCTGAATACCCAATAGTACTGGCCACTAGTTCGTAGCCTTAGTACTTACTAAGGGACTACCCCTACTTACTTTACACACTTTAAGCAATGTATTTTATCATTTCGTTTTTTGTATGAAATGTCCACAAATGAGGTCAATCGCCACCACATCGTTTACCAGTTAGTAGAGAATAGGGTACCCATGAGAGTACGTAAGAAGTTACCCCTGAATGGGTAGAAAAAAAAGAGTATCTATGACTAGAGTACTTATCTGTATACCCATGAATAGGTGGTTGGGAAGAGTACCCATAGATAAAATGCATTCAAATAATGATTTATATATTAAATATTGTTTTTTATTTTTAAATTCAGCAAGTAATTTTATACTGCCGGCAGATGGCGCTGTCAGATGAGCTGTGTGCTGTGTGTGATATATCGTCAGCGCCATCCAACGTCTGTCGTTCGAAACAGCCGGATAATCCATATTTTCTATTTTTAGTTAGCTCTGGCTGGGTTATCACAATCTTTGGCTCCATTTTGATACACTTTTCGTCGGTCTCATTTCCAGCTATTTCAATTTGCCTATTAATTGGCTAAGAAATTCATCACAGTTCTTCAGGTTAGATTAGCCAAAATAAATTCCAATTGGAAACCAGTGAATTCTTAACATTTGTCTAAAATTATGTTATCATTAACAAAGCAAAACAATTTCAGCATGACAATTGTTTTTGGAATTTTCAAAGCCAACTAAGAAAAAAATGAACATTATCGAAAATATAGTGAGAAATTGAACACGAAAAAAGCGACTAAAATTAGGCGATAAATTTCGTTGATACTTAGTGGTTTGGTGTTCGCTGACTAAAGGGTGAATAGGGTAACTACCCTTGTAGGGAGTAGTCGAATAAGTAGTTTATCGACAGCCCTAGAACGACTGGGTATGTACTGATTGCGAATCCCCTCCCTAAAAGTATACAACACTAAATACGTAAAACATAGACGTTACATATTTAAGAAATCTTTTTGGTAAGGTGTGTAGCGGGTGTATCGCGCACACTTGACTGTAGCTTTCCTACGAAATATCAAAAATACTTGGAGTACGGTCAATTTTAATTTGCAAAGTGTATCTAAAATTTTCAACAGGGGTGTATATGTACATATATATGCTATGCATAGGCTGAAAGAGTTGTTCTTTCTGTTTTCTTTTTATTCAAAAGGTCTTTTGCTAGGCACCTGGGTAAATGTTGGGTCAACTTAGCATTTGAAATAATAAATTGCTGGTGTAACTTGGCCAAGCATTCTCTCCTTCTCCCTCTTATTTCTCCCGCTCTATTTATCTGTATTTATTTAACATTGTTGCGTTAACGAAAAACGTCTAGACGTTATTTCTCTTTCGGCAGCAACAATGCTGATATTGTGGCTGCTTCTACACTTCGCCATATCCCAAGGCAAATCCCATTCCGATCCCTGTCACCGCTCATGATATCTGAAATAAATCAGTTCGCGCTGTGATTGTCCGCTTTGTCTGGGTGTGCAATACAGTAGTTTGAGGATGACATGGATATTCCACTCATTTATTTTGTGCCTGACCTGAGACTTCCCTTGCCCTGCTGAACTGACCACCTAAACCGCAACGCAGGTTACGTGCCACAGTGTAGATAATGTTCTTGATTGCTACATTAATTACCATAAATTGTAAATAAAATATACAATAATTGTTGGCAACCGGAAATTAAAACAGTTTGGGCATGATCTGTTCCTCGCCTTGTCGAAGGCAGTCTCCAGCAACATGTAGTCGGGCTAATCAGGCCATACCAGATTAGGCTCATTCTCAGTTCCTTGAGACTTTTGTTAAATTCGTATATTCCAACAAATGTTTTTGGTTTGATTCATCATGAGCAACTTAAGCTCGAAGAGACCATTCACAGAATTCGGCTATGATATAATATCACGAATATCCGGAGTAATAAGCATTTTAGCTAAGAATTGTCTAATCCACGAATAAACTTGCGCAGAGTTTAGTTTTGCCTGCTTCGTGGGGTTCTCTCGCCTCGGGATGCTTTTCAACCAAGTTGGCTGCCAAGTTTAAGCCATAAATTTGCTGCAGTTGTTGTTGCTGTTGGTGTTGTGGCTTGTTACGAAAATAAGGCCAAAGCAACTCTACATTGCACATTGGGAAATTTAAACTTTTTTCAGAATAAATTAATAACTCCTGAACCAAACAAAATATGTTGATGTTTATATATTGTTATAGAGTATTTATAAGCCCGACTGTTTGTCTTTCTGTATGAATAGACTTAAGATTTCTGTCGGGTACGCTCGACTGTATCTCCATAACTATCCATAGAGTAGAAGGGTATTGCAACTTTCTGTCAACTAAAAATGTATGTAACGGACAGAAAAAGTTTGTATGTTCTTGATTAGCATCAACAGCCGTGTCGATATTGCCATATCCGTCTGTCTGTCCGTCTGTCTGTCTGTCTGTCCGTTTGTCTTTCTGTCTGTTGTTTGTCGGTCTGTCCGTCCTTATAAAAACCTAGATCTACACTAAAATAGTTAGGTCTACCAAATTTGTTGACAATATTTCAAGCTTATCCCCATTTTCTTCCACAGCCGTAAATCGATAAAAAACGAAATACAGATGTATATTTGTTAATTTTTATCCATATTATTATTATTTCCTTTTTTTAGAATTCTAACTCCTTTTGCCCACTTAGGCAGCCAGGCAGGGCAGACACACCGGGGAACATTACAAATTGTTGATATCTTAGCAATTCGTTGCTTAGAAGGAATAACAAAGAAAAAGAGAGAGCAAAGTAAAGAAAAAGAGTACGAACGAAACGGAAATTTCAAGAATCGAGTCGAATCAAAGAAATTTCTAAAAGTTCTAAGAATCGACGATGAAGGCAAAAACTAGCACATTTTCTAAGCCACTGAAAACTAGCACAGTTTTCAAGCTTATCAAGTCTACACAGCACGCATATACCAAGAAAAAGAACAACAATGAAATAGTTCCAAAAGTATTAAGGCGTAACACGATAAACACAGCGCTGCAAAGAACAAAACCGAGAAAAAAAGTCACCAAAACTTAATGGAAAAAGTCATAAATAAACAAAATAAAAATGTTTCAGCGAAGCTTCGATGACGACAGCGAAAAAAAAGAAATAGATGGAGAGAGAGGGGGAGAATAACACATTTTTATACCCGCTACCCATAGGGTAGAAGGGTATTATAACTTTGTGGCAACCGCAAATCTATTTAACTGGCAGAAAGAGGCGTGCAGATCCTACAAACCATATCATAATCTCAACAGAAGAATCGAACTAACCCTGTCCGTCTGTCCGTGTCTCCGTGTGTCCGTCTGTTGCTCTCAGTTTTAGAGCTTTCTTGATGAAACTTGGTACACATGCTTCTTATTGCTGCACGCTGTATATAAATCGGAACGAGCCGGATCGGATCTATATATCGTATAGCTGCTGTACAAACTATCGCCCGATTTTTGTTATTTATCAAGATATTGCATCCAATTTTACTGCATCGAACTATATATTAAAATGAATATACAATTTCATGAAAATCGGACTTCTTTATCATATAGCTTCCATAGGAACAATCGGGCGAAATGAAAATTTTGTATGAAGGCCAGTTCTGATTTTAGAAATAACTTAACTTCTCAATTCTTATCAAAGAGAGATATAATATTGATTATATAATTATTAATTATATACACAATACCATTCAAATCTGCACCAGTATATATAACAAGTATTGGAACGATCGGAGGATATAAGAACCTGCAAGGGTGCCTAAGGTAGCTTTCGTTCTCGCTTAAGAAATAATTTGTAGTATTATGTATTATGTATTATGTATACAATCTGTATATAAGCATAGCATATCAACATTGTATATAAACAGGTGAAGGTGTTGATCGCTTTCAGGTGGCACTTCAATGTTTCGCAGCTTCGGCTCTCACGCAAATAGAAGAGATGCAGATCACGAGAATAGTTTTGGTCAAGTGAGTAGCGACTATAGCTTTCGTGCTTGTTATTAGTCACACATGTGTTAATCTGTGTTAATACATACATATATTGTTTACACGTTTTAAAAATAAGTGAATTTGAATACATTTGAAATATATAAATTTATGTAATAAAAATTCCCAAATTGCCCATTGTGCATTGTGATGTAATGTGACACCAGCTGCTTAATGTTTTGGTTAAAAGCATTTTAAGTAAAAATGCAATAGACAGAGCCAAACATACCGGGTAAAGTAAGAGCGAAAGGGAGAGTTAGAGAGAGGGAGAGAGAGACCTCCCAACATAAAGTAGTGCGGATGAGTATGGGAGCAGCGGCGCGTTGCACGTGCCACTTTCGGGTGTCGCCGGTGTCGGTGTCGACGCCTTTTTAACTGGCCGCAAGTGCAAGGCGCCGCGGCAAACAGGGGCACAGCAAGCGCAAACTCATCAGAGCACACAAAACTACAATCACACTAACACATACTCAGGCTCAGACACACACACATACGCTGGCAATTTGCTTAAGCGAAACATGCTGCAACATATGAGCCAAACAGAATACAACAAGAGCAGCAACGGATGCAAACCACTGGCACCAGCTACACAGTGGAGCTAAGAAAAGAAAACTTATTAGAGAAGGCAGAGAACTCTGCACTATAATTCAACTGATAATTTAACTGATTCAAACAAAACCGAGCTAACGGTCAGATAACCCGACAGCATCTCAGAACTGAAGTAACAACAGGCAGAAGACACAGTGTCATTGATAAGATAGTCGACAGAGTTCTGTACAGTTTGGTAGCATGTTTAAGACGAATTAAAGATACTAACAGATAAGATTCGATGAAAAACATGTTGGGTTTTTTGAAAACTTGTTGTTCTTTGTGAGCAATCAAAATTATACATAAGGGGGATAAAATAAGAAAGTAAACTTGTATGAATTATACATTAAATTTCTATTGAATGCCATTTTGGCCCACTGTGCAGCGACAATGGGGTTGCCGTCGCGACAAGGCGCAGCAGCGACTGCACAACATCATCATTCATTTGTGCTCAGGTGCATTTATACGCCCTCGTTTTGGCAAACTCCGACAACGCACACTCAGAGTGCGAGCGCGATAGCAACTATGAGACAGCCACTTTTACCATTGAGTTGTGTCGACGTGTTGCATACCCCACGACGCAGTTTTAACCTTTCAGCGCGTGACGCGTCATGACGTTCTCTCGACACACTCTCTCTCGCCCTTTCTTCACTCTTCTGTCTCTCTCTGATACTCTGTTTCTAACTGTAACAGGGGCAAACAATGTAAATTACCACCTACGCAAACACTTAGAGCAAGTATTTAAGTTTGAAGTTTTTGTTCTCTTGGCGTATATAGAATCCAGTCGAATCTATTTGTAAAGCTATGCCTCGATATTTACTTATATATATATATATATATATATACATATATCGGACGATCGGTTTTTATATAGGTTAACTAAACTTTGCCCATGAGAATAGTTACAGTTCAGTTAGCTTTTAATTGTCTTTATGAAGTGAAGAATTCATACGGCAATGTTTAATGCCTTAAGATCACATTGAAGAAAGGAAGGAAGCATACCTTTCTTTTTTTTTTGTATTTCTGAGATAGGATGTCATTTTATTGAATGTAGACGAAAAGATCTAAGGCAGAACCGAAGTTGAGCTCAACTTATCGGAGTAGATCTTCTACTTAGCTCTATAATCTATGAGATATCAATATCAAGAGGTGGATTCACTTAACTAGTATAGTATAGTAGTAAAAAAAAAGAACTAGCGGCAGCCTAATGAGATGTCTATGGAGTGTTGGCTATAGCATCGTGCAGCTTCTGCTCGTCTTCGAGGATGCGCTGATTCTCGGCGGCCTCGATCTGCTCTATGTCGGGCAGAAAGCCGAGTTTCTTGTACTTGGCATAGACGCGCTGTTGAAGCTGTGGCTGGAAACGCCAGATGCTGTCATCGATAACCGGGTTGATTAGTCGTGTCTTGTTATCGGGCTCGCGATAATGCTGCAGCTGCGCAAACTCAATGGGCACCGACTTGGGGGCGCATTCTCCATTGTCCGCCCGGTGGAGGGGGAAATGATTGTGCAGACCGACCGCATAGCGCGACGAGTGGAGGCACTTGACCGCCGCATAGCGATCGCAGTGCTCGGCCACGCGCTCCACATGCTGCAGCATATAGTAGTAGCTGGGTAGCTTATTGTAGACCTTCGGTCGCTCAGGGTAGCGTGGGAAGTAGACGTTGCGGAAACAGAAGCTGGCCCAATCTGTGCACTTCGATGAGTCGCGCTCGTAGTCGGGTACCTTGTATGCCAAATCGATAAGATCGGGCCAATTGGTCACGTTGCCCAGCGGCATGATGACCTCATCGATATCGAAGACACCAATGTAATCGTACTTATACATGTTGCGATAGAAGCAGTCGTTGTAGGGTATCATCTCGTTGAGTATGCGATTGAAGCCATCCGCCTCCATAGCGTAGTGATGGAAGTGATCTGGCGAATGGGGCTCACCGCGGCCCAGCGACATGGGACGCAGCTCGACGAAGCCCGGTTCGTTGTCCATATAATCCTTGATGACACGCGTCATGTTCGGATGCACCTGGCCATCATAGAAGACCACCTTGTCGGCCCCCAGCGCACGCATCGTTTCCAGCCATTCGATGAGGCGCCACGACATATCCACATACAGGAAGTCCATGGTCTTCACGCAGACCATAAAGCGACGCTTCTTCCCACTTCTGGAGGGAGCAACTCCTCCGGGAGGCTTGCCGGCGGCGACAGGTTTGCTTGCGACACTTGCAGCTGCCGCTTTGCTGGGAACAGTCTTCTCGTCTGTCTCGTAGACGACACGCAGTAGATTTCTGGCACGCGAACAAGGATCCCCAACAATGGACACCATCTCTGGTGCTTCCTGGGTCTTATTGTTCTCCGATTTGGGCAGTGGACAGCTGATTAGGGTGGGATAGAAGCGTCGTGAAGCCCCACCCCACAACCAGACGATCTTATGATCTGTGGCATTCACAATGACAGGGTCGACTTGATCCTTGAACCAGAGCTGACAATACGTATCCGGATATTTGGCCTCATTACCTTTGCCATAGATATTGATCATACTGAGCAGGCGCACCAGCGGCGTGTTCTTCACCGTCTCGCGCTTGTCGTAGTAGGCTCCAAAGAAGTAGAACGAAATGTTCTTAATGTGCAGTCCCTGCCAGTAATCGTTGTGGAAGTCGATGTTCATGAAGTCTGGTGCTTCGGCGCAGTAGACGCGCTTCGAGGAGTGTGGTCGGCGCAGAAGCTCTTCCAGTGGAAACGAGGGCATCTCTTCGCGCATAATCTTAAGTTTCTCCTCCATTGTGGGTGCTGCAATCAGACAGCGTGAATTTAACGTTCCAATTCTTGTAGTGCAATCTTACCTTCGCGTCTGTCGATCAGCAGATCGTTCACAACCAGGCGACGACTTCGATGTGGTTTGCCAACATCGGAATTGTTGAAACCCAGCAGTACTAGCAAAATAAAAACCTTCACGAAGATGACCACGAACAGTATCTTGACCAGGCGCGTATGGTTGCCCAACATGTTGCAAAGATTCGTTTTGACTCTCGACCCTCGGACGGATCCGCGTGCGATGTTCAACGTTCGACGATCGACGTCCGACAGCTATTTGTGAAATTCAGCCCGTAGCTTCACTCTACTCTCGATTTGCCCCGGAGCCGAGGCTACCGATGTCGACGTCAACTTCGACGTCAACGACGGCGTCGGCACCGAAGTCAACGTCAGCGCTGACGTCTTTACGCAATATTTGATAAAAATGTTTTCCGAAAGAAACCTAGTTGGTTTGTAGCCACATTCTGATTAAACTATTCAGGTATGTTCTGTATATACGATAATAATAGGTTCACATTTTGCTGTGTGGCTACCTGCAGCACTCCACCGTACACCGTGGCATAAGTGTACCTATCGAACCAATGCGATTTCCCACTTTCGTTAATTTTCAATTTAGAAGCCGATAAGCCTGTCGTCATATAAATATCTTTGGCATTGACTCTAAAAGAGGAGTATCCATTTTAGCAGTGCTGATAAGGCTATATGGCTATCTATATCTAGCGACGACTCAGCTCTACCGTCGACTCATTTCTTTGACAGTTATCGCTTGGTTAGAGGCAGAGCGTATTATCTTTATGTTGGTATTTCATTTAATGGGCCGCCCTAGATTTGGGCCTCATGAACTATTGCAATCTACCCGAACCTTAATGATTTATGAAGGCTTTGATAATATCCAAAATATTTTGTAGTACATTTAAGTACACACATTTATCAAAGGGAACACATATCGATAAATACGTTTAATGGGTTGTTCGAGTTCACAAATGATTTATTTTGATATGGAATTCCTTAGCTCTCTGCGTCTTTTGGCACGTTTCTTTTTTCCATTGCAGACTTTTCTCATGCTCGTGCTTCTTTTTTCTTATTTTTGTTCTTATTTGCAATCCCAGTAAATTGCAATCTCTTGGTGTTGTCTTTTCTCGATGTTGCACGTCTTCTTGCTGAGAAAATACCATGTTTCTTTTATCAAAAGCTGCATGACTCTGACGCAAAGAATAATCCATTTAGATGTTTTCAACTCTGCTTGAATCAGGTTAGTTGAAAGGCCCAAGCCTATTTGTGGTAAGACCTAATGAAGATCATTCAAGAGAGGGCTGCATGCGGTGGTTATTCGCACCGTAAACACCGCAACGTATGCTGCAATGAATAGGTTAGTATAATGAAGTATGTCTGAGTAGTATGAATACTTATTAAAGTAAATGACTGAATGTGTGAGCATAATTAAAAAGGCGCGAAACGAAAGAGTGTCAGCTGTCGACGAGACTACCTTCTTCATTGAATTATGCTTTCGGTGTTTGCGGTATTTGCGGTGCAATCCGGCTTTTGATGTATAGAATATTAATGTAAAATATGTAACAATATAAATAATAAATATATATATGACGGAGACTTATTGTTGTCTTCTTCCATAATTTATATCGTAGTTTTTGAATTGTGTAGTGAGTCCCTTATATTGCCTTTTTCTTATTGTTCTCGGCGCGTGTTACTCTTCTTCTTATACCCACGCGTGGCAACTATCTGGCAACTTTACTAGGGCCACACTCGATCTTCATATGTATCAATATAAATCTTCTCCTTCTCCGACACGGCTATTCTGATAAATTACACGCCCTCGTGTATGTGCAACCCACAATTATAAATCAGAAATTCACACTGTACGTATTTAAGTTCTAGTATTAATTTTAATGTAACAACCAACTTAGTAATTTCTTATTCATTAACAATCTTGTTTCTCCAGTAACATAAACTTTTTTCTTTATACTAATACATTTTTTCATATTCCAACTTTAATCCTTCTTCAAACAACTCATTTTATTTTTCATATTTTAACTTAAATACTGTTTTAACTTTCATATTTCTTCAAAAAACTCTTTCATATTCATCAGTTAAATCCATTTCATATTTTCTCTTTTTTTTCAAATAACAACATTGTCAAAATATCACTCTAGGGTCAGGTGCCGCCACGTAGCAACCGTGTATCTCAATACACTATCCGCCAATCTACTGTCTATTTCAACAGCTTCCATTACTGTCTTTTTCAACAGCTTCACTACCGTCTCTTTCAACGATTTCATCTGGCGGGTTAACCTCGATCTCCAGCTCGCTTGGCAACTGCCCATTTGGCAATCTTCTTAATTTTTCATGCGCATATTTATACCGTCTGTTACTTTTCATACTTTTTAATGTGTATCTGTCGTTCTCCAATACCTCAGTAATCTCAAAAGGACCTCTATATTTAGGATCCAGCTTTTATCAAACCTTTTTTTCTCATATTTTCCTGATTTTTCAATAATCTCTTGTGTTCTTATCTCATCTAAATTAATTTCTATTTCTGAATCATGAATGGGGACAAGGCCTAAAGGACGAACAACCTTTCCCAATAATTAATAATTCTAAAGGACTTGCTTTGGTTATCTTATTAGCAGTACAATTAATGGCTTGTTATATTATATTATACGTCACCCAGTGCCTCTTGCCACGTTCGAGAACTGGTTTCAACAGCTGTTAGTAAGTTTTTCAAAGTGCTCATAACCCTTTTAACCTGACCATTACCACTGCTAGCTCCAGCTGCAATTAAATGCAGTTTAATCTTTTGTGAAGAGCAAAATTCAACAAACTTTACACCTGTGAAACTCCTTCACTGATCAGCCACAATACGAATAGGGACTCCGAACAAGGAAATTGAAGATTTTAACACAAGTTTCCGCACTCAATGTGTAAGTGTGATAGTGATAGACATACTTGGTAAATGCATCTATTTGTACTATAATATATTCTTTACGATCGCTTTTACCACTAAGCTTACCTGTTATGTCGATATGAATAGTATGCTATTAAATGCTTACTTTAGGGATAGGATGTAATTCCATTTGTACTTTCCCAGAAGATGATTTGGAAACTCTGTATGTTATGCAATTTTCAACAAATCTTCGAACGTATTTGGCCATGCCCTCAAACCAATAGTAATCGTATACTTTATCAAGTGTTTTCTCCCAGCCCAGATGCATTATGGATTCATGTACATGGTTAATAACAGACCATCTAAATCCACGAGGCACTACTGGCGAACAAAGGGTCTTGCCATTTCTTTGCACAACTTTATACAGAATTCCAACTCTCATATCATATGTCTTAGACAAATACAATGGAAATTCATCATTGTTCAACTTGGAAATGATTTCTACAATATCTTTTCTAATGATCTTTCTGTTGCTCTGCACGAATCCAATCTTCAGATACTTCGGTTAATTCGATTCGTTTTTTCAACAACTTTTGCATATTCAGGGGAGTTTCTCGAAGGAAGTGGATTTCTGAAAAAGAAATCAGCATGGGCCATACGCTTGCCTTCTCTTTACTGTATATCAAAATCGAATGTCTGTAAATAAGCCCACCAGCGGTAGACTCTAGGCAACAACTCAATCTTATTTCGTGACGATTTTAATGAATTATAGTCAGTGAATATTACAAACTTTCTACCATGTAAGTAGTGTCAAAAATGTTTAACAGCATTAACCACAGCAAGTGCTTCCAATTCATATAAGGTATATTTAGATTCACAAGAACTTGTTATCTTACTGTAGGATTCCACTACATACGGTTTATTTTCAATTCTATGCAAGAGTATAGCACCATATCCGATATCACTTGCATCGGTGTGCAATTCAATCGGATACTGTGGGTCAAAGATAATCAAAACCGGCTTATTTGTAAGAATGTAAATAATTTTCTTACGAATCTCCTCATGTTCTATATTCCACTCAAACTTATTTTTTTGTGAAGTAAGAAAATATAGAGGCTTCAATAGCTGTGAAAATCCGGGAATAAACTGTCGGAAGTACGATGCTAAGCCAATAAACTGTCTTTATGTTGTTACGGACCTAGGAGGTTGTAGAGCATTCAGGGATTCTATTTTACGCGAATTTGGACTAATCTCACCCGCTCGCACTTCGAATCCTAAATATTGGACAGAACTCCTCAAGAAGAAGCATTTTTCAGCATTGAACCCAGCCTTTCGTAAAATATCCAAAACAATCTTTAGCCAATCATTATGTCATCCATGTACACAATGACATACGAATAAGCGATTTCGCCTAATGCCTAATGCCTTTCGCCTCATGACTGCTCTTTGGAAGACTGATGGTGCATTCTTGAGTGCAAATGGCATCGACAGAAACCCGTACTGTCCGTCAGTTGTGACGAATGCCGTATATTCGACAGAGTTCGGATGCATAGGGACTTGATAATAACCACTTGCCATGTCCAAACAAGTAAAGAACTTTCCGCTAAGCAACCTGGATATCTGATCAGCTACTAATGGTAACGGAAACTTGTCGGCGACTGTATTTGAATTTAATTCTCTATAATCCACACAAAGCCTGGCTGATCCATTCTTCTTTTTCACCAATAAAACAGGGCTCGCAAAAGGGGAGTTACTTGGTCTAATAACTTTGCTCTCTAATAATTGTTGAACTTTGTTTCGGACTACATCTCTCTCACTGGGACTCAATCTATATGGTCTTCTCTGTACAGTTTTAGTCTCATCAATCAATCGAATTATCATTTCACCTGAATTGATACGAGTGTGAGGCGTTCCCATTTTAAACAAATCTGCGTAGGATTTTAACAATGTTATTACTTCATTTTTATCTTTACCATATACATTGCTTTCTATTTTATCAAGTGAGTTGTCTACTAATGTAGAGCACGTATTTACAGTTTTTAGGCCATGGATTTTAAAAAAATTCAATGGTCTATTGTGTTTGTCGGAACGGAAATGTGCGTAACAGGCAGAAGGAGGCATCTCCGATCCCCATAAACTATATACATATATTCTGAATCAGTATCAGTAGCCGAGTCGATTGAGCCATGTCTGCCTGTCCGTCTGTCTGTTTGTATGAACACCTGGATCTCAGAAACTATAAGAGCTAGACTCATCAAATTTTGCGACAACATACGTATATATTGCAGTGTCTCAAAGTTTTTTTAACATTTGGACACGCCTCTTCCCGCCTCTGTAAATCAATAAAACTATTTAAAAACTACAATATTAGCTCAACAACTAAAGTTGTATATCTTACTTGACAAAAAATGAAAATTTCATTTAAATCGGATTATTAATAAGTGTGATATGATACGAATTAAACTCACTTTGAGCATACTTAAGCAGACCTAATTTACGCAAGCATACCGAAGTTCAAATCTAGCGTCAGACACACAACATTTTAAACTTTTTATTTGCATTGTACGGTAACAGAATTGGTTCACAAAGCAGCTTTGCCGATGTGAAAAGGAGTGAGGCAATGGCCGAGTGGTTAGAGTGGCAAATTAAAAACACACTGTGAGAGAGTACGTCTGTCCAACTCTCCCGGTTGAGGCGGGTGCAAATTTTCATTTATTTATTATTTTATTTTATATTGTTTATTTATTTTATTCTAATAAACTAAAAGAAAACTTACAGTCAAGCGGGCTGTGATATAGCCGCTACAAACAAATTAAATTATTTAATTAAATATCAATAAAAAATAGTTTTTCCTTATTTTGTTTTCATACTATATTGTGCAATTAAATTATAATAGTTATAAATAATATTAATTATTTATAAATAAATTTTACTATTTTTATTATATTTAGCACGCATCACAATGACGCGAGCCAAAAGTAAACAATGCGTTCTTCAATGCCGGCACTCTTTCCGTATTTTGCCTGTTATGACTTTGCAAGTTCAATATGTTTCTTATTGGATATCGTTATTTTGTTTTGCTGTCAATATATTTCGCAATTAGGATACTAGAACATAACACTGATCATAAGCCTGTGGCGACGCAGCCTCATCGAAATGAGCCCGATCTGGCCCGTAAGCAGACGATAGTTCCGCGGCGATATTCGCCGTTACATAAAAATAGACGCTAAGTTCGGATTGACGCTAAGTACAGACAACAACTGAATTGTCACGCTTATCATTTACGCATACGAAATAAATGCTTTAATTTAATAACAACATAGTGTGATCCACCGTTTCACTACAAGCGCTTTAAAAGTTGTGAATGGCGCGAGTGGGACGCCCATACATACATGTCTGCATATCCACATGTATGTATTGGCATCCCACTTCAACACACATTATTGCACGCATGTATGTACATACATATGTACAATACAATTAGATTTGGAGTTACTGTTGTGTACCAACGAAAGAAAACTAAGTTCTAATTACATATATTGCGTACCAAAAACTTAAAAAAAACGGCTACCGACGCCGCCCCTTTTCAATGTTATTGAGCTTTTAAAATATTTTAATGAAAAATAATGAAAAACAAAAAACTTCACATGCCGATCGCGGTAGCAATCGAACCCCGAACACGGTCAACATCATTGGCCTTACAGTCCACTCCTTACAATCCACTCAGCCACTGAACAACTCTAGCTCGTACCAAAAAATCAACAAGAAGCACATGAAATAAATTTTGGTACGTGCTCGAAATGCATACATATACCCTTATTGCCCTCTCGCTCAGTCTAATGGTTGCGACACTTCGCTTCTGCTTTGTCTATGCGTTCTTCTTCTTCTGTTCGTTAATTGAAATTGCGCGTGTCGTCGAACACTGTATAAAATTTATCTCCGTCAATTTTTTAATATTAATCCAAATAAAGTGCAATTTTCATTGCGAGTTTTTATAACAGATAGAATCTATCTATGACTGCACATTGCAGAAATTAATTAATTTGGGGAACATTTAAGTTGCGCAGAACATCTCAAGTCGACTCGTAGGTCACCAAAATTTAACTTTTTAAGAACAACTAGCCCCATTACATTTGCAGTAGCCTCCCCTTGGTGTTCCCTAGGTACTGATTATTTTGATAATGGGTGGAAAATTCGAGCGGCGATTCTATTCTGTTATTTACAAACTTTTTTTACGGTATACTAAGATAATCCATGGCCTTATGCAGTCAGCACCTGACTGTAGCGTTTGTATTTTTGTTTTACAGTCTTTCGATTATCCGTATTATTTCAGCTCCCTCACAAGACACTACTGCAGCGTATCCCTGAGCTAACACTTCTCATTCCAATACAATATTATTTCACATACAGTCATCTGGTATTACATGAAATATTACATTTAGACTATTTCCATTAATAAGGATATTATTATCAATTTGCATTATACTACAAACATTACCTTTTCCGATACCTTTTAAGCTTACAACATTATTTATTTTTTTTCCACTTAGCTTGTTAGAGAAACTTTCTTTAACTAATGAGCACTCCACTCCAGAAATTGGAAAGTTCTCACCTCGTAACATCATACTTGTCTTCGGCTCATCCACCACGCACAGCTCAGCCCTCTTTTCGTTACGCCATCCAGCTCCTCCAATTCTCTGCAATCGACGATCAAAGTTGGCCAAATGTCCCAAAACCACAGATACAGCAATCTTCTCAGTGTCCAAGTCTTTCCATTTCCTAACTAGCGACGTCACCATGTGACTAGCATATATCGCAAGGCATTCACCGTTGCTAGGGCGACTGTTTAGTAGTTGCAAAAACATGGCGGCTAACGTCTCAGTATATCCATAACGCTGTTGAAATAATTGCTTAAATTACAGCCAGGTCACACCTGCATAGCATACTTGAGATAGCCATTGGGATGCGCTTCCTTCCAGCGATTTAGTTAATGCCAATATTAAAGCACTGCCTTCCAGTGGTTTCTCATTTAAAACAATGTCAACTGTCGCACACCATTGAGTAGCGTCAGCGCCTAGAATGTCGGCGTTAAATTTTTGGCAAACTTACGACGCCATTTTGTGTCGGCACGCGTGCCGACGCTTGCAAAGTCTTTGCCAATTCTATGAAACTTTGACTTTGGTGTTCCATCAAAATGCGCAGTTGATCTTCCATGTCTCGTTGGCGCGAGTTGGATCCCACTTCTAATGACGGAGACTTATTATTGTCATCTTCCATAATTTATATCGTCGTTTTTGAATTGTGTAGTGAGTCCTTACATTGCCTTTTTCTTATTGTTCTCGGCGCGTGTTACTCTTCTTCTTATACCCACGCGTAGCAACTCTCTGGCAACTCTACTAGAGCCACACTCGATCTTAATATGTATCAAGATTTCACAATAAAATACAACCCTGGGGCTCTTATCGATAAATCTTAAATAAAACTTCAATTAGGCGCCCTTTTTAAAACAACATCTCCTTCTCAGGCATATATATATATATAATATACATACAACATACTGAGCTAAGAGCAAAACTAGTAATTAAGAGCAAAACATACATGCATAAGTATATTTATATAGCCACATTCATTAAGCCAATATACGAAGCTATCCAAATAGATACTTGACAAACATCTGTTTCTGCTAAATGTTCTCAGTTCTAGCGCAGTAAATTGTTGGTTAAATAAGCTGGTTTAGAACAGAACTCAGTCAGATATACCAAAGCTCTCGCATTGTTTCTGAAAACTTGTATTTTTAACTCTTTAAACCCAATTTGACACTTGGGCAAACAATTTATACTCTAGAAAAACAAGATAATAACCCCAATACTCACCCACATAAAGCGTAAACGGCTGTCGGGCTCGTCTCGCTTGCTGTGCAAACAACAACTATAAAAAAACAGCAACATCAACAGCAACGACAACGGCAGCAACAACAATTATAGCCACAAGAGAAATACCAAATCTACTATTGAGACAAGTAACTTATCAGTAATGGGTGTTGAAAAGCAAAATACTGTAATCAGCAAGAGACTGCAAATTAAAAAATATTCTAGTCAGAGAGACACCCTTAGAGCGGTTACGCTAAGGCCTTGCACTCACATGTTGATCTATCTGGGCTTTCGAATCAACGTTAAACTTGGCCAACTGAGATAGCCTTCTATTGCGTTTCCAAGAAATTAAAGATAAGAAACAAAAGTCACCAAATGATGAATCGAATGCTTGAACTTAATGCTATAAAGATATAGATTTATAGCATTCTCTTCTCTTCGATATCGCTAGAATATTCTTGGAACTATAAAAGTTATACACGCGTATTATGTAAGATAAACAAATGTCGGCATGCCGACCGTTTTATACACTTACAGGTTCTTATTACTCACGGTCGTTACCTTTTCGAAGTGAATGTTAATGTTATATGATATAGTTGGCCCATCGTTTTCAAATATATATATGGATACTTCAATCAATAAAGTATACGTCAATTACTGTCTAACTAAGATTGACACTGATAAGGTAAGTTATTTCGATAATCAATGTTGGTCTTTTTACAGGAAACTTCATTTCAACCGATTTTTCCTATTTTAGTTATGTACAATATTATAGTGGTCCGATTGTGATGCGTCTTATTTATATAGAAAAAGTTCGATCAAGTTTGGTTTCAATATCAGTTATCGGTCCGATCCAGCTTGATTCGACTTATTCATTAAGATAGTTCTAAAACTAAGAGACTGATGAAGATGGCTTGTTCGACTCCTCTGCTGATACAGATAATATATGTTAATACTTTATAGGGTCGAAGAAGTCTCTTTAGGTGCATTAGAAGCTTATAGCTTCGAAATAAGTATACCCCTTGCAAGTGTATATTGTAATGTCTCGCCCTATCAGAGCGTTCCATTGGAATGAAGCCAACTGCTCTAGCACAGGCTTTTGGCTATTCGGTTGAAAAAAGCCTTTAAGCCTTTAATTGCCTAGTATGCTACACCCCGGCTGAAAACGATGCTAACCAATTGCCTATGATCTTAATGTACCCGCCCAGACAAGAATGAAATCATTGCGGCTATGCCGTACTTACAGTTCAGCAATTGGGTCAATATGTACCCGCAATGTATGTACATAAATGTATGTATTCAGAGGCATATTCACAATTGCATAAGCATGAAAAAGAATCGTACATTTAGAATTAGTAAAGAAATTTAAAAACGGCCCTAAAGTCTAGTTACGTGCGATACTTATAAAGCTTCCCTCGGTGATGACAACTCATTCATCATAAGGCGCATAATTATCCACGGCCAGGGTGTTATCAACATATGTACTTATGTACATACAGGCATAAAAAAGTTGGTTGACTTCAGTGGCGGCGACTTGCATCTTAGCAAACGCTCTCGCCCCAATATCCTCCGTCCCGATTCTGCGCGGAGGCCTTTCGTATCAAAACACGGGCCAACGCACCATATAAAACCAAATTAAGCTAAAATAAAAACGTTTATTAATATATGGGAAGTTCAGTGAATTACCGGTATACCTTTATTAATTAATAACTGATATCTTGTGAATTCCTGCCTCGGAATCCACGCCCGTCATAGGTCCACGTCCGTCATAGCCGCTTGGCTCATCCCAAATAGTTTTTTTCTTAAATAAGCTTGTAAATAAGCTTAAATAAGGGCAGAAGGTCATAATTAAACTTTTTTTGGTTCCAATTGTGGAATCAAAATAACACGAATAACACGCGCCACGCGTCACGTAGGGCTGTCATATTTTTAGACAATTTACCGGGTTGCCGGATTGTTTTTCCGATAACTTACAGGGTGAATCAGGAGAAATCAAAACCTACTGCGCAAGCAGTCCGCACCTAGTATTAATTAATGCAAATAATAGTTGACTTAAGAAATACATTGAATTATTTAGTAAAAATACTAACAAAATATGGGAACGTAAAAAATGAATAAAACAAACCCCATAAACCTTCTGGTTTATTAGAATAAAAATAAACGATGAAGCTTCCATCCACTCGTGTGAGTGTAAATTTATTTCACCCCAAAATAATCATAGCAAGGAAATAAAATCTATAATGTTTATTTTTATAAATACAGCAAATTTATATAATACAGATTATAAGAATATATGCCCCTAATTATTCTTATTTTCGGTGTTGTTAGGCTATAAGGTCCCACAGTTAAGCAAGCAGTGCATATTAATTTATTTTTGGGACACGGGACCTTGAGATTTGGGTACAGTATACTTAGGGGCTGACCTTGAAATAATGCTGATTATAATTAATCCCTTGGGGAGTAATCAGCTGATCAAAGCACACCCAACTTCACCAACTCCGAATAATTTCCAAAAAAAAAAAAAATCTAATAAGAAGAAGCTAAAATGTTGTTGGAAATTTTCAGTATAAAAGGCTCACACGAGGTTTTCTCGGTCTTTTCAATTGTGGTTACCCGAACATAAAAAGTCCAGCGCAGTGCAGTCGTGAAGAATAAAAGTGCGTTAGCCGTTATTTAAATAAAATTAACGAAGTGCTTTCGCCGATAAGGCAGTGTTTGCCAACACTACGCCTCCCAACTGAAAGTGTTGGTAAAAAGGCATTTTAAACAATCTGTTGGATTTTTACACCCAGGTATGTCATAAAACTGACCGACCATACAGAATTGTTGTTAACGGATAGTTTTTCCACAGTGTAGCTGATTTTTTTTTCCTCAATCTACAGGCAGATTGAGTTAGCCATATTGCTCAACACGCCTGCGCAACGCGCTGGATTCCAATTTTTTTCCGGTTATATACCGGCAGCTACTCGCAGCGTCGCTGTCATGAATTCCTTCCGCAGCCGAGCTTGCGCTACAAGGCTCTTAGTCAGCGAGGTGTCCCAATTTGCGCCAAGGGAAACAGCGTCGGCGTATTCTGAACTGAGGGACACTTCTGTCCGCCAAAATTCTGTCAAACACCGGAAAAATTGTATTAATCCAGAACCTAGCCCATTACTAGGCTAGTAAGACTAGAGACATATAAAAATTATGCTGTTATAAAATAAATAGAGAAAAAAACTTTAGTTAGTTACCCAACCTAAAACAAAAAGAATAGGGACTTTTGTATTAAAAATAAAATAAAAATTAGATTTATCAGTGTTCTTTCGTAGACAAAACCCAAAAAAAAAAATAGAGTAAACAACAAAGAGCAATACGTTATAAATTCTAAAAAAAAAAATTTGATGAAACAAATCCAAATAAGGAAAATTGTTAAATTTGTATCCCAATTGCCATAGGAAACTATTTATATATATGTGCCCTTTAAATAATAAGCTTTCTAAATACAAAAGCTTTCTTTCGCTGAAAGGCCTTACAACGCTGGAGTTGCTGCAAACGTGTGAGTACTACAACATCAACCCATTAGAAAACAAAAAATCAAGAAAAGAATTATACATTCTCACTGCAGGCACATCTGCCATGCGTGATTATTTTTATACTTTATATATGTATATGTATCCTTTTAATTGGCAATGCTCCATAGAGAAGAGTGAAAAAACAGAAAAACAAAAGGAAACAATTATTAACAACACAGTCTTTAATTATTACATATATATAGTACTCTATTTATACACAAAACAAAACATAGAAAAATGCGTACCTCTTTGCTGTTGTCTGTTTAAACCAATAGATGAAAACCTAGGGATAGCAAAATAAATCAGTTTAATTTCAAATACATATCCAAATACATATCGCTATTTGAGCGCATTATCAATTATTTATTCATTTTGTTGTAGTGGGTATTTAATCAAATTTGTTTCATATTTATTTCTGCCTTTTTTTTCTCTCTCGCATTTCTCTTTTTAATCTGTGCTGAAATAACAAAAATTGTTGCACTTCTAATTAATTGCATTGCGCAAACAATAAAACAACCAACCAGCCCCTCTCCAAAGAATGGAACAATGGAAACAAGTCATATTATGCTGTACTTGTCGAAAACAAAAAATATATACAAATGTAGTTAAAAATTAATCGGAGAATCATGCTCGACTAGATAATGCGCTATCACCTTATTAAGAGAGCTTTCGCTTTCAGACTGATGAAGATATGTCTGAAAGAACAACTCTTCTTTTAAGAATAAATATCCTTTGCAAGAGAGATCCCTTACTATTGTTTGCAAGGAAATTGAATCTTTCTATATATGTATTTCTCAAACTACAATTATCAATAATGGAGTATTTCCCAAAGAGTTTACACTAAGCGAATCATTGATTTTATGAATAAATCTGTTTAAGTCTTGTCTGGTTACAGGATATTATTAATATGAATACTATTTACACGCGAGTGACAGGCTTATCTATACACGCGTACTCAATCGAATACATAACATAGATATTTGTAGATAAATGATATGCATGTTTTATTTTTTTTATTTCGGATTGTGGACATATAATTATTGTCGCCAACGGGGAAACTCACTGTTGCATTGCGCTCGAGGGCGCTTAAGTGATTTCCAATTAAATGTTCACTATAATCCCAGCCGAACTATAGAAAGTATTTGCTTTTTGGGAGAGAGCAAAAACAAAAATGGAATCGCGAAATGAAAGGGACCGCAACAACACTGTGATATGCAACTGAATAAGTGTCAGATGAGGCGTCTTGGAGCAGGTCCATGTTGAAATATTTGCACTCGTCGCCGTTCTCAGTTCTCTCGTATTGCTCTGTATCAACTCCCTTGTTCCCTCTGCTGCTATCTCCTGCCCTGTTGCTGCGGCTTACTCTCGTCTAACCAAATGGAGCGCCATATCAGGCAGCAGAGCGCAGAGAACACAGAGAGCACGCAACTAAACAAAACACAAAAACAACACAAAACTAAACAAAACAAGTGAAAACTGCCGAAAACAAAGCAAAAAACAACACAACACGAGCCTGCCATGTTATTTGTTAATTAAAATTGGCACAGCAGCCGGAACAACAACAACAACAACCATGATAACATCAAAAACAACAACGAGGGGAAGAAAAAGAACAAAACTTGTGAATTTGCATCAGCAGAACATTTGAGCGGCAAATGCAAAACGCATTTCGATGTGGCCAAGTTTGAAGACAGGTCAGGTCAGACAGGATTTGAATATTACATTTATGGCAATCAGGGATCTGGGGATTTCAATGCGAGCTTAGCCAATGCATTTCACTGGATTCCTATTCAATCCGGTTCTCTATTAAAATATCGACATGCAAATTCGTACATCCAAATGGATAGGTATAAACGCATGTATATACGAACAGTTATCATATGTGCGAAGCATTAATTAGGCGGCTGTTCATTATAGTGTACTTTGTTTGAGTATGGAACCCATACAGAAGAGTAACATCACATAACAATGCAGCAAAGCAGACAGCAGACAAAAAAAGTACTTGCCACTAGTGCATAGCTGGTAAAAAACTTTACAAGCCCCTAAGCAAAGTGTTTTATCATTCCGTGTTTTGTATGAATTGTTCGCAAATAGAGTCAATCGCCACCACATCATTTACAAGTGAGTGGAGAATTGACTACCCATGATTAAGTAGAGTTCTTACCCACAATGAGAGTACTCAAGTAGATGATGAAAAGAGTACCCAAGACTAGAGCACTTATCTATGCAAGTTATTAAGTTATTCGGATTAAATAAGAAGACTTGTCCCGTACAATACCGAACTCTTTTATTATCAAAATCAAACTAAAGCTAAGTACAAATTGTTCTTAACGCGAAAAGTGCAGATCGAGCGCATTGCCCAAGCGGCTCAAATGTCGGGTGGCCGGAGAACGTGGGAACGTTACGGACAGTGTCGTTGTGCAACTACTTAGGTTACACGGAACTGTCGCAAAGAACGCTGATCATGCATTGGAGTCATTGCTATATGGCGTGATCAGCGGGCATTGAACTGTTGGATAGCTCATATGTTAACTTGCACCCATATCATATCATATCATGCTCCCCATGATTAATATTTTAATTTTTTCTTTTACAATACTTAAAATGTATTTTTTGACCAATTATCAAATAATGCAAAAAACGAGGAAGAAAGGCTACGTTCAGCTTGCCGAAAGTTTTATACCCTTGCAGGTTCTAATCTCCTGCGATTGTTCCAATACTAGTTATATATAATGATGCAGAATTTAATGGTATTTTGTATATTTAGTATTATCTCTCTGAGTTAAGTTATTTCTATAATCAAAACTGGTCTTCATACAAAACAATTTCATTTTGGCCGATTGTTCCTATGGTAGCTTTGTGTTATAATAGTCCGATTTTAATAAAATTTTATATGCGTATTTGTGCATGTAGAAAAAGTCTTATGTAGTATATTTGGTTACAATATCTTGACAATAAACAAAATTCGGTCGAAAGTTTGTATAGTAGCTATACAATAAATAATGGTCACATCCGTCTCCCTCCGACTTATTTACAGCGTGCAGCAAGATATTTTCAAAACTGAGAACCTAGTAGGTGTTGCAACCGACGGACACACAGACAGACGGGCGGTGCTAGTCCCGATTCCTCTGTTCATCCTGATTCAGGATTTTTGGGTTGAAGATGTTTTTAACGTGCGTTGCAAACTCCTGGTTAAAATGAATAATAAATTCGATGTTATGTTAGATGCTCAACTGTTTTAATGGATAATTCTCCGGCCATTTTGTTGCCCCTATCCTTGATGCTTTGCCAAACCTTTAATTGTTACTATTTGCTCCACTTCAAAAAGGAGCTTTTAGTCTGCTTAATATATAATATAAATACAAATATGTGTTAATATGTTTACATATTCATTAAAGGGCTCATTAAGTTATACTTATACCTCTTAAAGAATGAATTTTATGTACAAGATTGTCCTGCATCGCTTTCGTCTAACAAAAAATAATTGTATCAAACATAATAATAATTTATAGTACCGCACTTACCACATAAGGGGCTAATTTTTTGTGTAAGCTTGGAAACCTTTTTTCAAGGCCCTTTATACAATACGTGTAGATTCAAACAGCCACTGCAGTTCGTTTTTTTGTTTTGAAAGTTTAAATTTGTTTATGTTTTCACAACTCTTTTTGTATATTTTCGAATGCATAATCGATAAAAGAAACAGAAAGCGTACACAAAAAAGAGACAAAAATTAAGCGTTCACGTACCATACCATAGGGTGACTAGCGCAACTATCCATGTAAGGAGCAGTGAGTCCAAATCAGCAATTAACCGAGTAGATCTTTTGTGTTGGAATTGGCAAACGTAAGATAAATTGTTAAATAGCGACTAGCGGGAATTATAGCTATTTTTTGTCATTTTCTTAGCTTTTTAAAAACATTTGGTAACTTCATGTATTTTTATGCTTTACGATGCCACATTTTCATACTGTTGTAGTATTTTTTCATTCGACTGGCGAAAAGAGCAGTTAATTGTATCGCTTTAAACCATAGAAATACAATTGAATCGAATTACTGGGTATTTCCTTATCAAATTTAGCTATTTTCCTGCCAATTCTGGCTTTTTTCAAAGTTGAATTGCGGCACATATTCGAAAATATTGCTGTTTCTAGTTTTTGTTACTAGAAACTCCATACAGCCTTTTTTTAATTTGGCAGTACTTCGCTCAAAAATAATGGCAGCTCTGTTCACAAGGGCCAGTTTAGATTTTTTATGACCCGAAGAGTTGGCAGCACTGGTATGAAGTAGTCGCTAAGCTAATCGACACCTCTAAAGGTATATGGTATCAAATGAGCAAAGTATTTAATCAAAATGCACAAAAAGTAACACATACAGCAAAAGGGTCCTCAAAAGAAGCTTAGGTTGCTGTTTACAGCATAAATTTATTTAATACTGTGCTTATTGCTATACCCTTGCAGAAGGTGTTTTTATTTTAGCCAGAAGTTTGCAACGCACAGAGGGATACATTTTCTAACCTATAAATATATTTTGAACAGTGAAATTATCCGTGTTCGTATAGCTTGGCTTGCATTGAACCTATTGGTCGAGAATGTTTGTTTCTAAAGAAACTGTAACCAAATACACCTCTTCGTTTTTTCTGTATAAGTATAGACAGACTGAGGCAATGAGAGTTTTTGTAGTCTCAAAGTAACGCAATTGAATAGCACCAAGCAAAGTTATTCAGTAACCTCTTAATACTTTTTCTAGTCCATCAAAATTGGACAACAATATCCTAAATCATTCATGGTAACAATCAGTCGGCAATAAAGCAGATTAAAATAACTATATACTATATATTTAGCTATTTAGCTATTTTACAATGTTACAACATTTACAACATTTTTTAATACTATACGTATATACGTGGCATAGGAAGAATCTGTGAAGGGTATAAAACCTGCGACATGCCGAAGGTAAGGTTTCTTTCTTATTTATTTAGAATGTGGCCATTCAATACACTCCTTGAGGATGCAGCCCCAAATGGGTGAAGAAGCAGAAAGCAGCAACAGAGCAGCGGCAGGGGTAGCAAAAGGCAATGGCATCGTCCATTTGGAAAGCGATTTATGTGCTGCCAATAAATTTACTCAACACTTTGGCCCTAACTAATACAATATTTACATCAAATTGTTGAACTACGGGACTGGGGCGATGGCGAGGGTGTCTGAATAAAAAATTGCAATGCGTATATTTCTCAGTTGAGTCGGGAAAAAGCCCTCCCCTCCACTTTCACCCTACGAACCACACCCTGTTAAGATTGTCATATAAGTTAAAAGCGCATTTGTAAGTGTGTTCTCTGTATGTGTGTGTGAGTGTCTGTGTGTGTGAGTGTCTGTGTGTGTGAGTGTCTGTGTGTGTGCGTGTGCGTAAGCGCACAGAACGTGGGGTATTCATGTTTCTCCTGTTGCTGTTGGGAGTTTGTTGGAAAGTTGCAAGTTGGCTTTGGCCCCGCAGCCAATTTCAATCCCAGTCCGATTTTTAAAAGCAAATCTGGCACAAGCTGCACACTTCTTGGCGCATTTTTATGTCTGTGCTGTGCTCTGCTGCGCTCTGTGCAACGTTTTAGCATTTTTCACAAGCTTACCCCGCTGGCATTTTATGATGGCGTTAAGTGTTAAGCGGACTTGAAAACACAGATCAGTTCGGACAACCGAAAGTGATGACGTTTATTGCGCCAAAGTGTGAGATTCGTAGCCTGCTGCTCGTATTCCTTTGAAATGTCAGTAGCAACCAGGGCCATAACAACCCTATAATTACTGATAGAAGTCTCGGAGATATATAACTATGAAAAATAAACAAATTCAAATATTTTTGGGCGAAAAATTCTAGGTTTTCATGTTGACAGCATATCGTTTTGTTGAAAGTTTAGTATTTATTTATTGTTATTGTAAGACATATATTTATGGCGCAAGTTACAAAGAGTATTCAGAACTACTAAAAATAAAATACAAGTAACAAGTACTTAATAGAATTTATAGACAAAATCTGTTAATTCGTCACTACTATCCCCAAGCAAAACCTCAATTAAATGTCGTGCAGGGCTGCTTTCTCCGAATTGATATGTCGATTTTTTGTAGCTTCGGAAGAATCTCTGAATCCGGAAATCTGTCATTTATTAAATGCTCAAATGTAACGTATTTTGCCATGATTTGCGATCCGGTTTTTCGATTCGATTTTAAATAATAAAAAGAAACTTGTCCAAGGAACAAAAACATCGGAATTGCAAGATTTTTATTGGCAAATTTGTAATCTATAAAGCATAAAAAATAACGTTAATTATTAAATATGTGCCCTCAGCAGCGATTTTTTTAAAACATTTTTACAGGTAGGACTATATTTATGATGAATTTAGGTGAATGACAGAAGTTTCGGACTCTTCTAGTTTTTTTTTTAATTGAATTTAGAAAATAATTAAATTTTGCATGTATTTTGTGTATTCGATTTACCGCTGTCCTCTGTTGAAACTTCGAAAATTCCCCAATTTGACGGAAAACGGCTGATTTGATAACACTTATTGCAGCTATCAATGTGAAAAGGTGTAGCATACTTTTGCGATCACACTTAAATTGAACTGACTGCGGCTCCCAAAACATATAGCCTACTTTTGAGCTTGTTTTAACAGTCAAATGTCACGAACGCCTTTTTTGCCGCCTCTCCCCCACCCTCGCGCCATGGGGTTCTTTTTCAAAAGGGGGATCCTAAAAAGTGTTAGAAGCTGAAAAAACGGTAAAAATCTTGGAGCCTTTTCCAGGGCGGCCTGTTCACTTTGGAAATTTCGCACTGCGAGAAGAAGAAAAAAACGAACAGAGTGAAAAACCGAATGTCGCTATCTCCTCCGGTTTGGCCACAAATTCGAATTGAAAATGAAAAAGAACTGCCGTTCCTGCTTGTTTTTTCGCTAGCAGCGCTCGTTTCCGAAGACACGATCCCATTTGTGTCCCGGATAACAGCATTGGGTAAGCAGTAAACTGCTTATATTATTTTATATTAGACGATTATTTATTTGTTTTATTAAACATCCAGACATCCAGACATAACGTGGTTTTTGCGTATATATTTTAGGCATTTTCAACGTACTCCCGCGATCGAGTCATGAATAACTCCGTCAATGCTGTTGTGGCTTATCGATGTTTTTTGCCATTCAAATGGAAGCGAAATGAGCACAAAGAAAAGGCTCTGACCAACCGCTGCCGACACACGTCACACACAATCTTCATACAAACACCTTCATTTCGGCATATTGTTCCAATTGCAGCTGTTATTATAGTCGTCCGGTTTCGATTAAAACCTATATGCATATTATATATATAGAAAAAGTACGACGTAATAAATTTGTAAATAAGAAATATCGGCCGATCGTTTGTATGACAGCTATACGATATATCGGTCAATTCCAGCTCGTTCCGACTTTATAAGCAGCGTGCAGCAATAAGACGTATTTGTGCCATCAAGATTGCTTTAAAATAAACAGACGGACGGACAGACAGACATGGCTGGATCGACTCCCCTGGTGATGCTGATTCAGAAGATCTACATATGTACATACATATACTTTATGGGGTTGGAGACGTCTACTTAGATCCATTGCAAATTCCTGGCCAAAACTAATATACCCTCTGCAAGGGTATAAAAATCTTAGTGACAAATGTGTATCACACTTTTGAAACCAGCATATTTCAAACCGAAAGTAATCTATGCAGTTCTCTTCATAATAAATGAATCTGAGAATTGGAATTCGTTAAACAAGGTAAGCCGAGAGCCCAACTGGCCAATATGGCAGTAATTCAGTATGCATACAGGTCAAAGTATGTTCGCACATCTCTAAAATATGGAACATCAGGCTGTGCCCTCCTTTGCCACCCAACCTGCAACTAATTGGAATCTCGATTTTGAATTATCAGCTCGGGATCGGATTTCGATTTGCCAGCTAGACAGACAGAGAGAGAGAGAGTGCTGACGATTTGTTGCCTTGCTTTGGACTATGACATGTTTAATTTGTCTTTCGGCTTCTGCTTCGTCGGCTTCTTCGAAGGGGCTCCTTCGTTCCGTCTGTTTTTCGTTTTTGTTTGCCCAATAACCCCATTTAAACTTATGACAGCCGGAGCCAAATGAAAGTTTGCGCTTTTGCTTTGGCTCAATAACACACGACATGGGCAAACAAAAATGTTGCCATTAGTTAAAGTTGCCTTCTTATCCAGCATCTCCGCCGGCATCTCCGCCGCCTGCCCACTTCCGCATCCTGCTCGCTTTGCACTTCCGTTGCTTTTTCGGGGCCACACCAAGATGGCATTATAAGTTTCGAGCACAACTTTGCACAGTTTTTGAAGTGCAGCTAATAAGAAATGCGTGAAGTGTTGCTCCGGCGTGTCGACCGAGCGTGTATATTACTGTGAATGTGACTGTGTGTGTGTGCTGCTCGAGTGTATGCGTGTGTGCGGGTGTGGCTGTGTAAATATTTATTTTGAAACTCGTCAAGTTTTGCGTGCGATTGGAATTGAAATTGGGCTTTGGCTTCGCAGCAGGACTTGAAATGCGACTTTCAAGGCAACTCACTCACTGCACACGTTTCCATTTCGATTAGTTTGACCCAGAGTTTGCGACACTCAATACTCTGCAGGCAGTGTAGGTCAGAAAGCTGCCACTTTAGAATTCTATTTGTCTACATTCATCAATACGAAATACGAAATCAGTTCGAGGGCATCCATCCATCCAATGACTTATTGAAGTCGAGTTTGAGTTGCAGCAAATGAGTCTTACAGATCCTGAATAGACCTGGCAGGGTATCTGACACGATGCACATTGTTTCTTGATGCACTCTACAGTCCAATGTAAGAAAATTGCCCTCAATGAGCTCACGTACGAGTTGCTGCAACTCTCGTGTATGTGTGTGTGTGTGCAGGTGGATTGCCAAGCTATAATTAGTCGAACAAGTTTGAAGTGAGTGGTACGCATCAATCAATCGAAGAGATTGTTGCTCTTTGTGCTGAAAAAGGTGAAATGCGTCCGATATCGAAACGAAAGAACACTTTCCGCAACTATGTGCAATCATTTGAACACACTTTCCACTCGCAAGTTACCTATGGGCACTATAAGTTTATATACTCATACACTAGTGGTCTATTTTAGTGGTCACCATGGCGTGGGCAGCAAACACGTGCTCTGTGTTTGTCCAGCCTTCTATGGAGTAAGAAACATCCTTGATCTGTTTAGACTTCATTATGGATGTCGAGCAGCTCTCATGGCGATTAATGGAATGGAAGCAACAAGGAACGCGTAATTAATAAATACACTTCACAGAACAGAATTGTTAGTTTTAAAGTTATATCAGAAATAAAGGATACATTCGGGATCAATAGGAAAGTCGAATGGCAACCTAGTCTCCAGATCGTTCCGACTTATAAACAATGCACACAAATAAGAAGCGTGGGATATAGCTATAAGTCAAGAGTAAATACCTATGTATATATATTTATGAATTATATACTTTATAGGAGGTGTCTCAAGTGAGAAACTGCTGATTAAAAGTTATACACCCTCTGCGAGAGAATATAAATGATAGGTGATTTGTATGTTAGGTTCAATTGAGATGAACTCTGCCATGAATCTGCTCTGCTGCTACGAACACCATGTTAAACATACATACATATATGTACATATGTATGTTCATAAGGTAATTGTTCTTAAGATACTTTATCCTAGCCGATCCTCCAGAATTTCAACCGAATCGCGCTGCAAGCCTTATGGAATGCTTGAAAGGTTTATAGGCTTTTTATTTTTAAATCATTTGTTACAATGATTATTAGAATGGATGTGTTTTTATTTGAATTTCTTTTGATTAAGAAATGGACATTTTATAAACTACGAACACCTGCGCTAGTCTTTTGTTCGAGCCTCCTACGACAAATCATCAGAGTATTCGTTATCCGAGAAGTCGTTCCCCTTTACGTAAACAACATCAATATCATCCTTAATGTCTTCACCAAAAATATGGACGGGACCCTTGCCTTGGATCAATTTGAATGTCAACGTGGATTCGTAGAACTCCATGTTGGGATTGACAACGCGCAGTTCGCCGGCCCTGAGCACAGCAATGGGTATCTTCACAATGTCCTTGGCGGTGCTCACCTCGACCACGTTGTACTCATCCTCATCTGCCTCGACGCCCAGCAGCAGTTGCTTGATGACGAGTTTGTGGCAGCGTGGATCATTGTCGGCAAAGCTGTCCCAGATGATGCAGTCGTTCTCCTTGTCCAGCGTGATGGCATAGAACTTGTTATTCGTATTGTTCATTGCGTTGACTTGATTATTCACAGTGGGCTTCTTTACGTTTTCTTTTTTCTCTTTTGGCAGAATCCCTCACATAAATCTCCTTCTGTCACGTGCTTGTCAAACTCGAACAGTCAAATTGTGCGTCAAAGGCGTCTGCGTCACGAATGTCAAACCAATTGCGTAAATTTCTTTTTCTTATTCTGGGAATTTCGCTGCTCTCGCTTATATTGAAGTTGTTGCAATATTCTTTTTCAATGTTGAATTACATATGTAATTGGCAATGTTATTTGAATCGCACATTAAGCTGAGGCGTGGTAATGCTCAGAACTGTTGGCAACTCTGCTTGTGACTGATAAGTGTTGCAAAACGCCATGACAAAGCTTATGCCACTAAGCATCGAACACATAGAGTACTCACACACGCAAATGCTTGGTCATCGAGAACCCAGAGACCGAGGTACAGTGGGCCAAAACAGATCTTTGGCGGCGAAAATATTATACATCTATATTATTAAACATTTTTTATTTATTTTGTACATTTAAAAAAAACTTAAATAAATTTTAAATTTTGAATTTTAAATTTAGATATTAAAATATATATTTGTACCCTTGCAGAGGGTATATTAATTTTGACCAGGAGCATGCAACACACCTCAGCATATATATATATATATATATATATATATATATATATAGATATATATATATATATATATATAGCTGCCATATGATTAATCGTCAGAAATAAAGGTTTTTGTATTATGACCAGTTCTGCTTTTAAAAATAACTTCATATATCAATGCAAAGTTAGACATAATATTCTGCAGCATTATATATCACTAGTATGGGAACAATCTGAGGATGTATGAACCTGCAAGGGTTCACGTTTTTTAAAATAATTTGAAATAAATTGATTATAATGTTTTTAAATTTTAAATAGTCTACTGCCTATCGTCGATTTTAAATAAATAAACTAATAAAAAATAATTAATTTTAAAACTGTTGCATCAAATTTTTCAATATTTGGAAATTTGGAGTACAAAATATAATAATGAATTTTCAATCTATCTACTTTATAAAAAAAAAAAATAATTTTTCAGATGTTTAACATTTTTGCCGACATAAACCTATTTTGGCCCACTGTACCTCAATCTGTTTGACTTCACGCTGCCCCAAGCATATATGAGTTGTCAAACTTTACAAGCAATACAATCCTGGGGTCACAAAAACACAAAATTATCGGACGAAATTCGCCGTTTGAGTACTATGTTCGATGCCTAGTGCTTGAATATCAAAACAGAAATCAGCTGTTCAACTGTCTGTTTACAAATTGGACGATTAGTTGTTAAAAGAAGTAAGTGAAATCGAGGTAAATATCTCAGTGGATTGAATATTATTAAGAGTGATGAACGTGATGCCAAAAGATGAAAAGTGACTTCATCTTAATTTAATTGTTAATATTCAAAGGGAGCACTTTGAATCTCGCGATCATTATATCTGAGTCAGTCGTAAGATCGGATTGTTTCTGTTCTGCCAGAGAGAAGGGGAGCCATCTGGCTTGGCTCTGGAGGCTTTGGGTGTAGGGATCGAGTGTGCGCTGCTCGGAAAGTCAGTCAGACAGTTTGCTTTCTGGAGCAGAAATAACATTGTTCGCATGTTGTGATAGTCCTAAAATCAAAAGCATCAAATTTCAATTTGGAGCCCAGTACAAAGGAACACGAAAACGGCAATCGAGATCGAAGTTATTCGCAGGCAAAGGCAAGTGACGTTGCACGTTGCATGTTGCACTTGGCATGCGGCACGCAGCGCTGCTCCTTAATGTATCGATATGTTCGTGAAGTTGGTTTCATCTTGATGATCATGTCGATGTTGATGTTCTTGTTGTGTGGATCTTGTGCTGATGCGTCTCATTGTACTTTTTATTTAACTTACAGTTCAACGTGATCGTGCAACATGTATCCGTCTAACATATACAAGATGAAAAACTTCGCCAATCCAAAGACCATGTTCAAGTCGTGCTCCAACAACGATGAGTTCTCCACGACGCCCGTGCAGAGCTGTGCCAAGCGATCCCAGAAGCCAGCTATGGGGCGCGTGCGCAGCGGTAGCGCCGACAGCAGCAGCGGCGCCAGCTACAAGAGCATCATCAATGCCACCTGTGGTACCACTGGCAGCTGCGCTTGCTCGCCACGATCCGAGCAGAACGCTTGCGCCCCAGATGACTCGCAATGTGGGTCGCCAACGATGCTGACTACGACAAAGTCGCTAGCAACGGCGACAGCGGCAACAACACCGACGACGACTTATTTGATGGAATCGGGAGGGGAAGCGGGTGTGGGTGCGGGTACCGGAGACGCAGCGGGCATAGAGGCAAATACCAACGCGGGATCGACGACCACAATGAAGACAGCGACAATTGGATTGGGAACAGGAGCAGGACTTACAGAGCAAGGCCAAGAAGAGAGCATGATGGGGGCAACAACAACTGGCGATAATGATGGCCCGTTGGATATAATCCCGATCGGCGGCGATACAGTGGAACAGCTGTCAACAGAGCCGCATCATCCATTGAACAGCGAATGGACTCTTTGGTATTTGGAGACAGATCGCAGCAAGACCTGGGAGGAAATGCTGCACGAGGTGGCCAGTTTCAATACGGTCGAGAATTTCTGGAGTCTCATCAATCACATCAAGACTCCCTCCGAGATCAAAATGGGCAGCGACTATTGCCTCTTTAAGAAGGGCATACGACCGATGTGGGAGGATGAGGCGAACGTCAGGGGCGGCCGCTGGGTGATCACCCTCAACAAGAGCAATAAGAGCGACTTGGACAACTTCTGGCTGGACACTCTGCTAGTGCTCATCGGCGAGAGTTGTGAGTACTCGAGCGAGCTATGCGGCGCCGTTGTCAACATACGCGGCAAGAACAACAAGATCTCCATTTGGACGGCGAACGGTAGCAACGAGGCGGCTGCTCTCGAGATTGGTGGCAAGCTGCGCGATGGGCTGCGCATGGAGAGCGCCTACGTGCTGCAGTATCAGCTGCATAAGGACACAATGGCCAAGCAGGGATCGCTGGTAAAGACCATTTACACGCGTTAAGCGACGCTCTTCAACGTCCATTAAACCCCACCACGCCAAAATGAAAACTACCGTCCCTACCCTCACCTTCACCAAACATCACCACCCACCGTTGCCATATCAACGATTCCTGTCGCCAGTGCGCGGGCTTAATCAATTTTCAGACATACATTCACACACAAAAGTACACTACCCACACCTATGCACCCACACCTAGACCCACAGTACCCACGCATACTCACCCGAGTGCCAGCAGGCACTCAATGTAAAATGTATAGCAAATTTTGCCGATTTCGATTTTCAATCCTTTCACAAGACACACTAAGAAACAGAAACAACATCAATATAAAGAAAATGAACAACAACTACAATACGAACATAGATCAAAGGAGATGAAACACTTTATATCCCATCTAAAACCGCATCGAATCGAATTCTGAATTTGAAAAAAACCCCCTAACTAAATCGACATTAGAGAAACAACGCATCGGTAAGGAGACGAAAACGATGTAACCCAAACCCAACAAGGCATCGACGGCGACCAAATTCTCAGTTAAACACCGACTCACTTCGCGTTTTGCTTTGCAGCTTTTTGGTTGATTTTCTAAAAAATGATACCAAAATTGTTAATAATTCATATAAATTCATTGTTGATCGTAATAAATCGTTGTCAAGCCTAAAACTTTGTGGTTACAGATGTTGCACAAGACTATTTAATACTCTTGCGGAGAAAATTGAGAAATAGTATGTGAATACATTTACATATATTCCAACATGTACTCATCTGGTCTTAAAGAAGCCTAAGTACTTTCGTCTACTTACTCTTTCTAGAAGCTGTCATAGGAAAGATTGTCCGAAGTTAAGGTGGTTGTACAAAACCTTGAAAACAATCGGATCGTATATATCGATATTTATTTTTTCCTCAGATATTGCATCCTAATTTACCACATCGGACATCTATATATCGTAAATAATATGTATTTTTTATGTAATCAAAATTTAACCACTATAGCATATAGCTGCCGTAGGAAGTAACTGGCGAAATGGGGTTTTTTGTATGAGCACCAGTATTGTTTTTTCAAAATAACTTAACTTAGAGTGCCAATCAAAGTTAGACAGTAACGTATCCTTTGTCCATTTCATTAAAATCTGCCAAGTATATCCTATATTATTATTATAAGGATTCTTGTTTTTTTTTTAGTAAGATCCTTGTATAGCTGTCCATGAATCATACATATGTACAATATTATTAAATGCTAGAGTAGGAACAACAGGAGGAGTTAATAACCTGCGTTGGTATCAAATCTGTGGCTTCTTTCGCCAACGGCATTTTTTTTTAAACAATTACAAATTGTTTGCTAACATATTATATATATGTAGGTCAGTCACACTATTAATATCTTGATCAAGCGATTACACACACTCACTGTGTAATGCATGCGCAAGCAGGCAGCCATTTTCTCTAAAATAGTTTCCAATTTTATTTATCTCCAAGCAAATTCGATAATTGTTATAATTTTTACAACGAACATAGAAACCGTTACAGGGTTCCTAATATCAAATAAATATCAGATATTGGATACATTGACGCTATTATGAGTGGTCAGATTAAATTGGGAATATTGTACATGACCTTGTCTTGTCGAGATCTATGAGGATTAATCATCAGATCTTGGCGCCTCGGAAGCAGCAATCGTGCGCCCACATACATAAGTATGTATGCATATACTCATCTTTTCATTGTCATCTCGCGACGGACTCAAATGAAACCATTTATTGGCGTTTATTGACACTTAGCATTCTATTGTGACTGTTTTTGTACCTGGCGTCAGAGGGGACATTAGGTGGCCATGCTGGGTACTGGGTACTGTCACATGTTATACTGTGCTAGCCATGGGTGACCCACAAAACGTTGACCAGTTAAGTCGGTTCGATTGGACAATCAGCCTTGTTTGTGTTGTTATTATTGCGCTTTGTTTGCTTAAAAAGAACGATACAAATAAGAAACATTTTCATAGTACATTAGCCAGTTGTTGTGGCAACCGTTTACCGTTAGGTTCTTGTCAGTTGTGCGATCTCTTGGCAACGTTCTACTTTCATAAGCCATGCTAGTCATGGCCATTACAAGTTGGTCGCATATCGTGGCAGCTGTTATAATCGAGCTTAATGTCCTGCCAAAAGCCAAAAGGCGCGCGGTCAAAGGTCAAGGCAATACGTATATTTTTTGTGTGTATGCGGGGTGGGTAGGGGGGAGTACACAAAGTATTTGGCATTGATTTATGACATTTAATTTCGTTTTATTGCATATGCGGAAGCAGACAGTAAATTAGTTGTAATTGCTTCCCCCCACACCCAGCCTCTAGGCACTACAACACATTTGGGGAAAACCTGCGATTGAATTGATTAAAACACGTTAATCGATGTGCCCCATAACGCAGAAAAGCCAAATTGTAGGCCACGGTAAGGCACCTGCTCAGCTGAAAGTAGTTCCATTTACAGACCATGCAAATTGTGATTCCCTCGATGTACCGCTATCAAAAAATATGTTAATTTTTTTCTCCAAGAATACTCAGACTGTACCATGTCGGTCTTCTATTTTCCATTTAACATATTTACATGATATGTACTCTTATTTTTGCAGAAATTCGCTATCATATATTCTGGTCAATAATAGTTTATCTATTCTTGATCAGCGTGCAAAGTTAAGTTGACATAGTCATCCTTATGAAAAGTTCTCGGATACTAATACAACTAGGAATAATAATGATGAATTTGGTGACACTATGTCTTTTTATTGAACAGAGATAAGCTTTGTATATACATATGTGAAGCAAATTACTATTAAGTATTCTCACTTGTTATCCTATTCATTTATGTTACATTGGCTCCGCCGTCGAAGACAGTAGGCAGAGTAAACGAAGACGAATGGCTTTTCATTCTCGATTATTTTGCAGGCCTCAGTACTTCGGATGACTTTTGTGTGCTGGAGTTCCACGGTCAAGGTTTTGAGCTTGGCAGAGTTTTGCATGAAATCTCTATATGTTCTATGCTTAGTGGCTCTACTTTACAAAAAACCTTCTCTCTTGTGATTGCCCAAAAACGCAAATACAGACCACGCTTTTCAACAACTGCCAACGACTCCCCATACACCCCATACAGTTATACACACTCTACCCAAAAAAAGGAGAAAAGGCAAATTTACCTGTAAGCTGACAACTATACCCCCAGGTAGCTATCGGGGAAACGAGCAGCAGCAAAAACAGGAGCTGGCAACGGCCCCCCGAGGTGGCATTTTTGTTGTAAAACGTCGATTTACATGCCACATGAGTGGGTGGGGCTGGGTGGTAAGGGGAGCGAGCTGAGGTAGCCTGTTTTCAATTTATTTCTTTTTATTTGCGTATGCAAAATAGTCGGCTTGATTTTGGTTAACACAGCCCAACATACACCTACACACACAGTGTCACTAAGTGAGAAAGTGCTTTTCCATTTGCGGCAAAATGTCGGGGGAGCTGGTCCAACTTAGAGAGGTTTCTACCAACGTGAAACAGCTTCAATACGATGTTAAAGCACGAGTCCACAAAATGTACCCAAAATATCTATTTTAATATCAGAGAGAAACTTAATCCAATATCTTGATGATTGTAAAAAAGATGGAGTATTGCATATGGTTGCAAATACTGTAACATATGTTAATATACATATCGTAGATTCAGTTTATTGGAGTTCCATAGTTACACAATAAATATTGTCTGTGCTTATAAATTAAAAATAAAGAAAGAACAAGATAGGAGTGTTACTCATTTATTGAATTAAGTTGAAAGATTATTGACAGATAACACGAGGTCACAGATGGATTGAGTGTGGCGCCAGTTGACATGTAGTTTTTCTCGAAAGATCAATGGGCAGAGATTCTGGGGCAGTCAAGCAAATGACTTCCGATTTTCTGCGCTTTATTAAAAAAATATATTTAAATTAAAAACCAAAATTAAAAATAAAAAAAAAAATGAATGAAATAAAGGTGTCTCCTACACATAACATATAGTATGACTTAATTTTGTCTTACAGTGTTAGTTTATAGGAAATGACCTCCGAGATGAATCACGATTTAGTATTTCATTATTATAGCCACATCGATATTAACATTAACGTTTAACAATCGAAATCAGTGCTTTTATAAAAATTGACAGTCTAGCCTTTCAAAAACAAATATTTGATAACCGTACGATATTCAAGTTGTTCAATTTTATAAAAGCACTGATATCGACATAGTTAATTGATTGTTCTACTATCACTATAATACCGATGTAGCTGAAATGAAAATATGCCTAATCAAAATACCAAATTTTGACTAACGTCGGGGGCCACCTTCATAGTCAGGCTGGAAACTTATCAGACAGCCATCGGAAAACATTGACTATGCGAAGACTTCCTCATTATTTCAGTTGTAAAGATCTGAGCTGTCGAATTTAAACATGGAATTACGAGTTTAAAAGACGAGCCACTTCCACGATTCCTAAAAACTGAACGTGCTTGACGTTTTGAATCAAAGAAGAAATAAATCTGGGTTCGAAAGGTGTCTAATGAACTAATTTGCAGTATTCCAAACAATGAATTGGAAATAAGAAAGCTCACCAAAAGCGTGTTTTACTTAACTGCTGTAAAAGTCCAAGAATTCCGCTTTGAATTTCATTCGGAAGCTCCTTACCTTTCAGATCTAGCTTTAAGTGACTTCTTTTAATTGCTAAAACTTAAAGTTGCGCTTGGCGAATAGAAGTTTTCATCCAATGAGGAGATTAAACCTTGGTTAACGCTGCGAAAGTGTATTTTTGAAGAAGAAGGCTGTGTTCAAAAACGAAATATTAAACTTGAAATTGTTGTCACTGTCAGGACCGAGAAATATCAAACCCTCGTTCACGCCATAGGACAGTCCTTTTAATCTGGTCGTCAAAGGATATTGTTGGTTAATGAATTGCAATAAATTTAAAAAAAGCATTTGATGTTTTAATTGAAATCTAGCATTTACTTCTATGCGCTTTCAATCCATTAAAATCCATATATGATATTCCTTTATTTTAGCAATAATGCATTGACTATACTAACGCTTTCAACCATCGATGCAAGCAAATCAATTTAAACGGCAGCAAATGTCACAAATTTAATAGCAATTTCCCTTAGAATTTCAATTTCATTTCAGTCCATCACTCAGTCTACACCCTCTCTCTTCCTCTCTCCCTCTCTCTGACTCTCTCTGTGTTGCGTGTTAGGCCGCTGGCAATGGCTTTAAAATTTTGAAAAATGTGTTTTGCATTTGTGTTGCGCTATTTTTCAATATTTGCATTTAGAACTCAATCAATTTCAATGCACACAGCATGCGTGGCATGTGGCACGTTGCACGCTGCACGTCGCGCACAGCACGTAGCGCGCGTAGCACATTGAACTTGCGGACACCGACGGCATCGTCACACGTTGAAGAGGTGCCAAAGCCAATGAGTGAGAGCGAGAGAGGGAGAGAAAGAGAAAGGGAAAGAGAAAGAGGGCGTTCCGCTGGGGCAAGCAACTCATTTAATTAACGTACGACGATTTAGTTGGAAACATTTTGAAGAGCATTTATCGCTGCATTTCTAGCAGGAATTTCATGGAATATCGCAAAACTTGTGCTCCGAAATTGTACAGCCGGCGGCCTCGTTTGTCGTTTCACATATGTTATTCATATGTGTATGTGTGTGTGTGTGTGTATGTGCACATTGAACTTTGACCGGTTGTAAAGCGAATGCTCGGGCGGAAAGTCAATGCTCGATGATTGCAGGTCAACTGGGTAGGTAAGGCACAAAAGTCAACGTCAACGTTCACCTGCCACCTGTGACTGCGCACTGGTCACTGTTCGCTGTTTACTGTCAATTCGTGATTTTTCACTGGCGTCTCTATACTGTGACTGCTCGCATGTAACAGTTGGGGTTTTAGCCAGGACAGTTCAAGGATAACTGGAGTTAGTCCACGGTTTACCAATGACAGTTCTAAATTCTCGTCTCACCAATCACAGTTCACGGTTTACCGGTGACTGTTCACGGTTCGTTGGCCTCTGTTTAGGAATTTCCACTTAATCCAGCCAATTATCACTGTTCACCAGTGGGTTTGAATACAACCAGTCGAAGGTCAATAAAGTCAACTGGGAAATGTTTGTAGTGGACAAGAGCTTAGACGACATTTCTATTGAATTGTAAACAACTGGAGATTTAAATTGAATTTGTATTTTAAAAAGCTACGTTAAGCGAAACAAGCATGGTTTTACGGTGCTTGAGAGCATATCAATAAAATAAATCGATTAACAGCGATGCAAGTAAGTTAAAGCCGTGATGTGCAAATTCGATGTGTTGTCAGATCTCCATCCTCTTCAGAATGTGGCTAGTAAACTCTGCCAACGGAAAATGTATGTAACAGGCAAAATGAGGCGTGGCAGACCCCACAATCTATTTATATTCTTAGTTAGCATTATCAGGCGAGTCGATATAGGTATGTTCGTCTATTCGTCCGTCGATCAGTCTGCCCGCCTGTGTGAAAACCGACATTTCAGAGACTATAGGAGCTAGGACTACCATATGAAAAACAGGTTAACTTCTGGGCAGATCAAGCTTATATAAGATTTAAACCATAAATCGATAAAAGTTGAATTTCAAGTGTAACTTAAATCCATTTTTGGTAAACACAATAACTATTTATTAACGCCCAAATGACTTTTGAAAATATGGTTGCGATCGGATAATTACCATAGAAGTTATTAAAGAAATAATTTGAAGACGTACTGGTTTCCAAACCGCTTCCTACAACAAAAAATACGTTCAACATAGCATTTATATATTTAAGGTTGGTCAGGTTGGTAGCAGGTATATCACAACTAAGCACAATCGACTGTAGCTTTCGTGCTCGTTTAAGAAAGCTACGTTGGGCGATATTAAGAGAATGACTTTACGATGATTAAAGAATGTCGATAAAACAAAACGATTAACAGTATGCAAGCATATATTTTAAATAAAGCTGTCATTTGCAAATTCGTTGTGGTTTCAGATTTGTCAGCCAACTTTCGCATGTGGATAGCAAACTTGTTACCTGTTACTTTTCACTGTGACTGTTGCACTCAACACTCACAGTTTACCAGTAACTTATCACAAATTACCGACTGACTTATTCAATATTCATTGGACTGACCAAAAAGTAATCACGCAGTATTACTTATTCAAGATCCTGTGCCACAACAAGAAGCCGGTAACGAGGAGTTTGGTTTATATGCCACATAATGAGGCAGACCGCTTGAAGAACTGAAGGTAGTTTATTGCAATACTGAGTTGCACGCATGATATGTTTGGCATATGGCAGCCTGGCAATTCCTTGGCCCAATAGGTTGTTCTAATATTTAATTCTGTTACCACTGTCTATCTCTCTTCCTCTTTCTCTCTCTATCCCTCTCTCTCCACTCGTTCCAACTAAATTTTGACTAGCGCTGGTTCGGGGACTTCGAGTGAAAATTGGCAGCTGTTGAGCGTGTTTGGGCACTTGGACGTGCGCCTACTCAAAATTCGATTTTCTAGACAAGGTATAGAATATATTTATATGTATATGAAGTGAAGTGGTGTACGAGATTTGAGTGGGAAATCAAAACCCAGAATTTGAAATTAATCGACGATTTTTAGACAAGTGTGAAAATATTGTACTTGAATATGAAGAGAATGCTATCACTTCATGGAGTGATAGCAATGAAAATAGTATACCATAACTTCTGGATCCATTACTTCTCCGCGGCATCGATAATCTCATCGCGTAAGCTAAATTTCTTATTAATAAGCCATTTTTTGAGGTTTGGGAACAGATTGCAATCTGAGGGAACCAAATCGTGTGAAAAAGGGGACTAGGGAAGTTATTGAGGCCCCAAATAATTTATTTTGTTGCTCGTATTTATGGTCTGGAGCCAGTTTCGTTGCAGCCATCGACGGGGTACCCAATTCATATGAAAAATCTCATTTAGAATATGGTTTGTGCGCTCAATACTGATCCTTGTGGCATCTGCTAGCTCACGATTCTTTACTTTTCTGTCTGCCAATATCATCGCATAGATTTTTTCGACATTTTTCTCTGTCACCGCTTCATCAGGAGTAGAGTTTAGGCAACCATGAAATTCTTGGCAGTATAATCTGAAGGAAAACTATTCCCATAATATTTGTCCAACTTTTCTTTGGTTTCCTTCGCCGTTTTGCGAAAATGAGAAGACGAAATTCGTTTTTTTTTCTATAGACAAATCTTGCAAAACATGTGGATGATGAGCTGTGAAAACAGGCAATGGAGATTAATAGTAATAATTGATTAATACGATACCAAAAACATTTTCAAGGATTTTATACATTTTGGCGGTCAAGGAGGATACTTTTCAATCCACCTAGAATGCATAGAATAAGTCACAATCGACAAGTCTGATTGACTGCAAGTTCTTTTGGAATGACGACACTGATTTCGCATTTGATTTCTAGGCACCTGAGTCCATAAGCTAGATTGCAGAGACGGGGGAGGCAGGCAGTTAGTTGTTTAGCTGGGCCAAATGCTGATGCAGTAGTCGATGCGGCTAGTGATAGCGTTATGCCAGCAGACGCTGCATTTGGCGGCAGCTTTATTGCATGCCACGCACGCATACTGTGGACAGACGAGAGACCAAACCATTTGCAAATTAACATCAGATTAGATCCTGGCCAGAACCAGAGTCAGTTGTGCTGCCAGTTTGGATGCCAAACTAACCGCAACATGAAAATGCGCTGGCAATTGAAAAGGGTTGCCCAATAAATCGAATGGCGACGGCCCACGATGGGGGCAGGGATGGGGGCTTGGCTTGCAACTGCTGCTATTGTTTCAGACTTCATTAAGGGCAAATTAAATGGATTGCTTAGCCCTGATCAAGATGCTGCCAGCTAAGCCGACGTGAGGCATGCACGTTCATTCCTGCCCAAGTGCAAGTCCTTCCCCATATCCTGGCGCTGTTCGCTTGCCAAAGTGCACTGGCAAATGTTGACATTCATTGTTGCAGCTCTTCTAATGCGCTTTCCCCTTTGAGCCCCACGCCCATTCTCCCCTCTCTGCGTCTCCATCTCCGTCTGTGGCGCATTTGTGCCCTGGATTTTGTTTTTATTATGATTATTTTAACTGCCAGCGTGAAGGCAAACAGAGCAGCAGCGGCAGCAGGATGCTGGGAGCCTGGCCGGGCCGGGCAACGTGTGGCAAGTGGCGCAGCGTAAAATGCAATTTTCACATGCCTGACAGCGAGCCGAGACGCCTCTCTCGGGGGCAAATACACTTTGGCGGCAACAACAACAACAGTTTAAAGCCAGCAAAGTGAAATGCAATAAAACAAAAAGAGCTGGCAGTGCTGTGGCAGGGGCGGGTGTCCGTGCGACTCGTGTGGCATCTACAACTGTGACTGCCACTGCGACGGCAACGGCAACGACGACGACGATGGCGACGGCGACTGTCTTGTCTTTGCAACGCTGCGAGCTGGAAACTAAACCTAAAACAGCAACGGCAGCAGAAGCAGCAGCAGCAGCTGCAACTGTGACAACGCCGCGGCGTTTGCCTGTCAAGCGTTTGCCTCGACCCGAGACCTTTGGACTACGACATCGACTACCAGCGACAACCTAACCCCCCTTTCCCACCCCCATGGAGAGACTCCAGCACCGCCCGCAGGTCCTCGTGCTGCCTGCGTTGCATTTACAGCACAATGATTCAAATTGTCGCCTTGGATTATGGATTTATTACGCGTCTCGTTTTTAGTAAGCTCCAAGCGACTGCAATTGTGCATGCTGCTCGCAATTACTATCAATGTACTGCTACCCTATCAGACAACCCCACCAGGCAGGCACCCGCCCCTGCCACGCCCCGCCCGCTATCTGCTTCGTCTCTGTGGAGTAACCCATAAAACATTTATATCGAAATCGAAAATGTGTCACTAATTCGCGCTGACATTTTTTTTGCTTTTGGTCCCACTTGTGTGTAAGTGTGAGTGTATGTGTGTGTGCGTGTGTGTGTGCATGCATGTTCATGTTGGTGTCATGTTGGCGCTTGCTTTTGTGCTGGCGTCGGTTCTGTGCGCGACATTCGCTTTAGAAACGAAGCTATTCGACAAACGCATGAATACACTCGCTTGTGGTGAGTGCAACTTTGAGTGTGAGGTTGAGATGTGAGTGTGGGTGTCAGCACTTTAAGCACACTCGACTTGTATGGCTGTGCTTAAATAATGCATGCATATTTCAGACAGACAGCCCAGACTGCCCGACCTTGAGATACCCCGATTATAACAAATTATATGAAATCTAAGGCGAACAATTTTTTAATGAAATATACTTAAAATTTAATTTAACTTTAATAGGCAATGGTATGACTATTATTGTATCGATTATTACTATATTTTAGCTTATGTCAGCTTATGTCTCCTTAAGTACAAATTTAAACCATCGTAATCGGTATACATACATACATACATATGTTATGTATGTAAGTGCCTGTGAGAGGTAGCCTTCCTTTCTTGTGTAGATTTGCAAAGAGAAAGAAACGCTATTCATGTAGTTTGAAGTTTCATTCCCCGACTATTATATATAATAGTAATAGTAAATTCAGGTGTTCTTAAATAGCTTTAGAGACTCTAAGTTATGTATACATAAAATTCTCTTATGAAAAACTTTATTTCTGACTGGTTGCGTCTATACAATATAGTTGTCCGGTTTTAATGAAATGTACGATAGAAATATGCCAATAAAGTGAGCTTGGCTGCGATGTGTGAAAGGATAAACATGCCCGATAGGTTATGGGGCAGCTATACGATATATTGGTCCGATTCAACTCGTTCCGACTTAGGTAAATTGCAAAAACAGATTGAGGAAAGGGATAGCAATCAGCAAACGCGTAAATTTGATTAGCTTGTTTGGCTAGCCGTGATAAATTCCCCCTTTAAAGGTCGGGAGAACGAACACAAAAGGTTCCTATCCAATACACAGATATTTATTATACCCTTCGACCATTGAAATTTGTCGAAAGAGGGTATACTAATTTTGTACATATGTATGTTGCAGGCAAAAGAACATGTGGCTGACTTCAAATTTTACTTAACTGATTATAATCTAAATCTAAATGATAATTATCATTTGTATCTCTTCTCTCAATTTTAATCTGATCGGACTATACACATAGAAGTTATTCAAATCACCTGGGTAAGAGTGAGGAAGCAATAGGTGTAAAAAGACTGTGTTTAAAATTGTTGGTGTGTTTGTAACGGCATATGGTATCTACGTATGGTGTATAATTAGAAAATATTTAAAGAGTTTACTAAAATCCAGGCGAAAGTTACAATCGATCGAGCCAGACAATAAGATACCCTTCGACCCAACTCTTCGAACTTAAATGACTTTAAAGATTATTCTCTGAATTGTTTGCAATTTAAAATATAAGTGGATATGGTATTTATCTATTTGTATTTCAAAGTAGAATATTGTGACTTTAATACATTGATTAATAATACCAAATTACCGATTTGCGTTGGAGGTGGGCTTGACAACCAAAAAATCAAATGAACTTGATCAGCGTATGATACTCTTCATGCCGAATTTGGTGTCTCTAGCTTTTGTAATAGCTGAGATCTCTACGACAAAAAGATGGACTGACATGACCCAAGTGATCCTGAGCAAGAATATATATATTTTGTGTGGTATTCCACGCCTTCTTCTGCCTGTTACATGCCTTTGCACAAAGTTAATATACCCTACTGCTAGTATGGCCAAACGGTATAAAAACGGCGATATGTTGAGGGCCAGCATTTGGTCAAGGCATCAAATAAATAAAACTCAAATTAATAAAAATAAGCAAAAACTAAAAATAATGCTTAAATTGATAATAATATGTGTTGAGATTGTGCCGACTCATGGCGGTTGCAAAACAACGCCGTTGTCAACGTAGGGGGTAGGGGTGACAACCCTTTTTCGGCAGAGTTGTATGAATGCTGCCACTTGCCGCACTTGCCACTTGGCGAGTCAGATGAAACCGCTTAAACAAAGCAGCTGAAAGCTTTTCGTAATTCACTTTTCCCTATTGAAAACAGCCAAGGGGTATGTTGACTTTGATTATACGCTGCTTTAATATACAGCAAGTCTAAAATGCAGCTTATATAAATTTAATATTTTATGGAAACTTTATTTCATATTCACCAAGGCAGCTAAGCAAATTTTCCTTTTATTTGAAAATCTATTAATTTTGTTTTTTATATTATCCCAGTCGGAACTCTAAATCTTTAATTTAAATATTTATTACTTTCTATATTTAATTTTGAATTGCATACTTGTAATTATTCTTAATTTTCTTTTCTTATATTGTAATTATAATTTAAAGTTGACTGATTTAGTTGACGTAAAATAAATAGCAATAAAAAAAGTAATATAAAAGTGGTCTATATTCTTGGCCAGCAAGAAAAGCCAAATCAATTCGGCCCTGCCTGCCTAACACTTATTCACATGAACGAGTTCCAATGCGAGAATGCGATAAGCTTTTGGACGTCGTTCACAGGGTATCTCAGGGTCGACTATACTTTACTGCAGACTTCTCTACATGTTTTAATTGTGGATTATGCATTATTTTTGTGTGCAGGTTGAATTGTCGACAACGCGCGCGTGCGAGTCGGCAACAACATTGTGCAATATGTTGCAGCTAGTGGTTGTTATTGTTGTTGCTGTTGTTGTTGTTGCTGTTGTTGTTGTTGCCAACTAAATTGCCGTTGACAACGCTGACATTTCAAATTTAGACATTGCCTGACTCTGTTGACCGCACATTAAAATGCGCCATTTGTGTGCCACGGCTGGGCACCCTTCTCCCCCTACCTCCATTCGCTGACCACGCTGTCAGTGCCCGCGCCTGCCCCCGCTCCAACTGCCGGCACTGTCACTGTCATTCAAGAGGCAAGCAGACCCCGACTACAGCCCACAACTCACTCAACGCTTTTTGCTACATTTTGTTTATTTATTTTGTTAATTGTCATTGCGGTCTTTGAGCGCACATAAAATTATGTAAAGAAACAAGAAGAATTTCCGTTTCATAAAAACGTGTTAACAATGTTTACAGCATCCACAGCCAACGGCCAACGGCCAACAAGATAACCAAGCTAACCTCGTGCCACAACAGAGCGCGGGGGCACGACAGCAATTCGACTTGCACGAAGATGCACCAGCAGCCTCAGCCACAGACACAGTCTCAGCCACAGCCGCAACAATGCTGTTGCAGGCGTCATAGATTAATTAACGTCTTTGCGATAAGGCACGTTGCCCCAACTTACCTTTGCCCCACACTCCCACTCCCACTTCTGTTCCGCTTCCTACCTTCTTACAGCTGCATTTGAATACCAAGCTAAGAAACACTTAACATCGCCAGACTAGGAAGAAAATACCACCTCGCGTGCACTGTTGTGCCATTGATTATTTTCACGTAAAATACTCTCGATAAAATAACAATATTATGCATTGGAGTGATGTACAACAAAGTATGCGCAAAATAATAGAAGTGTGCAATTTAGAAATAATAATTAATATTTTATTTCATTGAAATATCAACAAAATGTTGACCTATGAAATTCCAAAACTGCTACATTATCTACTCTACATATACATATATTGAATGAAACAATAGAATAGAAAGAAGATACACGCAAGATGGCCAATTACTTTTGTCCTGTCTGACTGTCATTTGAACGTCGAGAGCGATAGGTTGATATTATCGTATTAAAGCTAGAGATGGCACGCCTCCCTCCCACAAAAATATTTTGCAAATCTTAAGCAAACTACAATAGAAATTAAAGTCATACTTTTCTGCTTCATTATACTTATAACATACATATACATATTGTTGCGCTTTTGCAAACGTATCTTATGTCGAAAAAGAATTTTTGAGGAGAGGATGTTTTTAATTATATGTATTTTTTTAATTATATGTATTTTAATATAACAAATAAAACAAGTGCGCAAGGAGGAAACACTCTGAATTACAATAAAAAAGGTACTCAATTAGTTCACTAGGTTTCAATTGGTGGCACGAATGTGAAGCAAAGGTTTGATTGGCCTGTTTGAATACATTTTCAAACACCACCACAAACTCCAGTTGAACGATTAAGTTCAACTGTGAATACATTCGATGAAATTCTTTAGTAGTTTAGCGAATGAATGAAAAATGCTGATTTCTATTCCATTGATTGTAGGGCAATTAAATGACTGAGTGCAGTCTGCAAAACATCATTCAATTAAGAATAAGTTCCATTATTATTATTATTACCCTTGTAGGTCATTGTACCCTCTACTTAGCTTAGAGCGCCCTATACAATCTAGGTATTCTTAGGAAATCCATAATTTTGCCTAAACTAGCGGTCTTATCTCGTTTACTTCGAGAAGGTGCTTGCCTAACCACACTCTTCTTCTGAAAGCCAATGCCGGTTACACTGTTAGTAAATGGTCCGCCGTCTCGGGTTCTCATTCGCAGAATCTGCATAGTTCATTATTCACCATAACAAGTCTGCTAAAGTCTTAGCCAATAATCCCTGTATCCCCTGAGGGGATTCGTTTTGGGTTCTTGCTTAGATTCAGTAACTGCTTGAAATTTTTTGATATTGAAGCAGCCTAAAGGAAATTCCATTGTGTTCGTTCTCTGTCATAGACGCGGATCTGATCCACACGCCTTAATAGTGACTGTCTTTGTCGCAAGACGGCTCTGGCCCTATAAATGCATCCTTTGCTTCTTTTTTCGCTAGTGTATCTGCCAGTTATCCTTCCTCAGTTGATCGCGACTTAAGTTGACCTTCATGCATCGCCCTATGGCACAGACTTTAGCCTCGCTGATGTATTTCCCAAGGGATTCGTGGAGTTTGCATCTTGGATGAATTGCAATATGAATATATAATTTAAAATGCTCTCATTGTGGCATTCACTTAACTCCTATGAGTTACACACCTGCAATAGAATGACCATTTTGGCCCATTGTCAATACCAATTGGCCACTGTGTTAAATATGTATATGTGAAAATAGTATTGAAAAGTAGGCAGGTAGCAAAGGAGAGTCGAAAATAACATTCATTGCCAGAACACTCCATTTATACTCAGTCCTCATATAATAATATAACATTTAATTAAAATTAATTTTTGTCTTCATTTTTAAAAATGTTACAAAAATGTAAGCGGAAAAGAACTTGATTTGATCGCTCAAACTGTACTTTTTCCTTTTGTCCTTCCACAGTCGATCCCGACCATAACGATGCATCAGCTCATAGGGTGGTAGACTGGGTTAACAAGGAGTTGCCCAGTGCACATTGCCACCAACTGAAGGATCTGAGAACCGGTGTAAGCTTTTGCCGCCTGATGCACAAATTTTGGCCTGGCTCAGTGGCCCGATCTATGATACTCGATCCGGCGAACAATCCAAACGAGTGGAGACACAACTTCCAAGTGCTGGAGAGGGCATTCGATAAGGTGAATATGCCGTTCATGATCGAGATGGACAAGCTCGTCGAGGGGGGACCCTAAAGAGCTGAAGCTCATGGCTCAGGCCATGATCGCCGTGCTGAATGTATTCGAGGAGGTACACGGCGAACCGCCCTTCTAAATGCCCCTATTTATAGCTTTTAAATTTTTTCTATAATGATTTCAACGAGAAACAGCTAAATATTTTGTATATTTTTATTTTCGAATCATTTAGTCGGTCTAATTAAACTCGTAATCACCACTCTCTAGTCGCCGATGCACCAAGACTGTGTTGCGGTTAAGGGAAGGAAGAGATTGGGTGAGAAACATGATAGAGACCAATATCCATCTCATGCTCGAGTTTCTGTTGCGCAGACCGTGGCAAAGCGGCAAATCGCAGCGCGAACTGATTTATCTGTGATATCGCGAGTGTCGACAGGGATCGGCGGAAGTCTGCCATGTATAAAATCCATTCTGCTACCTCCCGTGGAACGTCTTTCTTTCGAATGGTCTGTGTGAGCGCTATGTTATCCGTAACCAGCTTAAATAGAACGCCAAGCAAATAATGTCGAAATTTTTTCATAGCCAGATAAGCAGCTTTTACTTCCAAAATGTAGCTATTTCGTCCTGATTCACTTGTACTAGTCTTTTTGCTCCAATAAAATATGGGGTGCAATTGATCTTCAAAATATTATAGCAAAGTGGCACCAAAACCGTCCTTTGAAGCGTCTGTGTGCAATTCCGTCAATGCACCTCTACAATAAATCCTTAAAACGGGGCCGTCGCACAATGCACTCTTCAGATTTTCAATAGCTGCATATTCTTCAGACTCCAACTTAAAAGTAACATCCTTTTTTAAAAGATTGGTCAAAGGTCGTGCAATAATGGAATAGTCTTTCACAAACTTCCTGAAGAATCCTGTTAGACCCAAAAAGGATTGAATTGCTTTTACATTCTTCGGTACTGCAAACAGCTTCACGGCAACTGTTTTTTTCTTTGCCAGGCCAAATCTTTCCATCCTGTACTGCATGTCCCAAAAAGTTAATTTTGTTTTCAAGAAAATGACATTTCTTCCACTTTATACGCAAGCAGAACTTAGCCGACTCAGATAGCACCAACTTAAGTTATTCAATACATTCGTTGTTCGTCTGGCCATATATTATGATATCATTCATATAAATCTGTAGAATGTCTCGTGATACAAACTCCTGAAATATGTGGTTTATAAACCTTATAAATGCCGCAGGCGAATTGCAGAATCCGAACGGCGTCCTATTAAACTCATATAAGCCTTCTTTTGTGATGATGTATTTTCGACTTGATTCTTCTACAGGGACGTGGAAATAGCCGTTCTCTAAGTCCAATGATACAAACACCTTGGCGGATTGCAGCTTTTCAAGCACATCCTCTATTATTGGCACAGGAAAACAATCCTCGAGCACCATGCTGTTTAACTGACGATAGACAATACAGATTCTGTAAGTGGCGTCTTTTTTCTTCACAACGACGGTCCGGCTGGCGAAACTTGATGTAGATGTTCGAACTATTCCTTCTTTCAACCACTCGTCGACTTGCTTCTTAACGGCTTCGGCTTCGACTGGGGATGACGACTTGGTTGATGGCGAAACGGTCTAATTTTCTCATCCGGTACAACTCGTAGCTGAACAGGTTACTCAGCGAGCGGCAAGGTTGGCTGATATTCCTCTATCATATTCCGTATCATGGGTGCAAACTGCGGAGGAGCATTCACATTACTTAGCACAACCATAATCTTGAATACTTATCTGATTTATGTCAGCTATTTCCGGGCAAGCTGACAACAAAGCAAACTTGTATCCATTTTTATCCAGTGTAAGTTGAAATTTTGTGAGAAAGTCATATCCGAGTAGAGCCTCATTTTCAATTTTTTCGTCTGCCACCACGATGAAATTTTGCATAGTCTCCATTTCGTATATTTGAACAGCTCCGGTAAACATTCCCAGCGGCATAGTGCCCGTTTTGCCCAGGCCACGCAGCAAAGAATGGCATGGACTCAGCATAACATCCACTAGCTTCTTGTACACCGAATGCTTTACGATCGAAACATCAGCACCCGTGTCAACCAGGCACGCAACTTCAACACCATTTATTAAAATGATTTTGAGCCGTTTGACATCCTTGCCAACTTGCACCAAATTTACTGACTGCGGGCAACTCGTTGAAATATGGCCAGTAGCACCACATTTGAAGCACTTCACTCCAACATTACAATCTTTCTTCATATGTTGAGGCGATCCACAATTGAAGCACCGAGCTGCCTTCTTATTGTTGTTGTGATGCTGTTTCTCTGTCGTGTTCTTGTCAACCAGTTCAAAATTTTCATATCGCTCTTTGAGTTCATCATAAGTTGCACAAGCATGCATTATGAACTTATATTCGTTTTTGATACTCAATCCTTTAACAATATAACGTATAACAGACTTTGTTTCCACATTTCCCAGTGCGGCTATTTTCTTGATTTGCAAAACGTATTCATGAAAACTTTCTGTTTGCAGTTTCTTCCTATTTACCAGTTTCTCATGTACTTCCGCACATTCCATTATCTGTTTAAATTCTCTTAACAGCGCTGCCTTTTAATTCATCATACGATCCTACCAACTCCGATTCGAAGAACAACTGTGCTGTCTTTGTCATCTTTGACCGCGCTTGAGCATATCTTTGCCTCTCGTTTAATCCATACGCGTCAGCATTCAACTCGAAATTTTCAATCCAATTTTTGACCGGCACCGTCTCGCCGTCAAAACCTTCCACAACATTTCCAAAACATTCAATTGAGACTTTTGGCGTATTTTGCGCCACCTCATCAGCTTGAATTTTGAGACTTAATAGTTGAATAATTATTCATTGTTGCAACTATCCTTGATTATCCATCTCTTCTGTTTCTTCTTGTGCTTGTCTTCGTGTATTTACTTGTCGCGACGATTTTGGTGTTTCACCGTTATTTACCATTGTCTCTTTCACACCCTTTCTGGCAGTTGCTTTTGAGCGCGACGCACTTGGCATTTGTTTCTCCGTCTTTAACCGTTACTTTTCTCGAAATGGCGCGTTGTGGCGCCAGCACATACACACAAATGAAATTTTAGTTTTTTGACGCTATTTCACCACGACGTAAATTTTTGCACAGACCTGCGGTTGAGCCTTCACATGTAATGTAATGTTTGTTCAGCGGTTGTAATATTTCTTGAAATATTAGTTAATAGTAGTGCATATTAGATTGTACAAATAATAGTTTTCTTCAGTTCACTTAGTTCTACTTTAACAAACTTGACCGATCGATGTCTTTATTTTAAAAAGCAAACCGACTTGTCTGTCTTTTACAACTTATCTTCCGCGACTCTACGACAACTTTATTAACAACTTAACGACTTTACGACAACGACAACTCGTTCGACTTCTTGACTTCTACTCTTACAACTGACTGTTCGATTATTTATTACTGCAACTCTGGTTATATCAATAGGCGCCTGCAGCGTTGCCACCCATGTCATCACGCTGCCATCACCTTTATTGTTTACATACATGTACATATTGTTGCGTTTTTGCAAAAGTATCTTATGTCGAAAAATAATTTTTGAGGAGAGGATGTTTTTAAGGTACCCAGTTTATATGTATTTTAATATAACATATAAAACAAGTGCGCAAGGAGGAAACACACTGAATTACAATAAAAAAGGTTCTCAATTAGTTCACTAGGTTTCAATTGGTGGCACGAATGTGAGGGAAAGCTTTGATTGGCCTGTTTGAATACATTTTCAAACACCACCACAAACTCCAGTTGAACGATTAAGTTCAACTGTGAATACATTCGATGAAATTCTTTAGTAGTTTAGCGAATGAATGCAAAATGCTGATTTCTATTCCATTGATTGTAGGGCAATTAAATGACTGAGTGCAGTCTGCAAAACATCATTCAATTAAGAATAAGTTCCATTATTATTATTATTACCCTTGTAGGTCACCTTTATTGTTTACATACATGTACATATTGTTGCGTTTTTGCAAAAGTATCTTATGTCGAAAAATAATTTTTGAGGAGAGGATGTTTTTAAGGTACCCAGTTTATATGTATTTTAATATAACATATAAAACAAGTGCGCAAGGAGGAAACACACTGAATTACAATAAAAAAGGTTCTCAATTAGTTCACTAGGTTTCAATTGGTGGCACGAATGTGAGGGAAAGCTTTGATTGGCCTGTTTGAATACATTTTCAAACACCACCACAAACTCCAGTTGAACGATTAAGTTCAACTGTGAATACATTCGATGAAATTCTTTAGTAGTTTAGCGAATGAATGAAAAATGCTGATTTCTATTCCATTGATTGTAGGGCAATTAAATGACTGAGTGCAGTCTGCAAAACATCATTCAATTAAGAATAAGTTCCATTATTATTATTATTACCCTTGTAGGTCATTGTACCCTCTACTTAGCTTAGAGCGCCCTATACAATCTAGGTATTCTTAGGAAATCCATAATTTTGCCTAAACTAGCGGTCTTATCTCGTTTACTTCGAGAAGGTGCTTGCCTAACCACACTCTTCTTCTGAAAGCCAATGCCGGTTACACTGTTAGTAAATGGTCCGCCGTCTCGGGTTCTCATTTGCAGAATCTGCATAGTTCATTATTCACCATAACAAGTCTGCTAAAGTCTTAGCCAATAATCCCTGTATCCCCTGAGGGGATTCGTTTTGGGTTCTTGCTTAGATTCAGTAACTGCTTGAAATTTTTTGATATTGAAGCAGCCTAAAGGAAATTCCATTGTGTTCGTTCTCTGTCATAGACGCGGATCTGATCCACACGCCTTAATAGTGACTGTCTTTGTCGCAAGACGGCTCTGGCCCTATAAATGCATCCTTTGCTTCTTTTTCGCTAGTGTATCTGCCAGTTATCCTTCCTCAGTTGATCGCGACTTAAGTTGACCTTCATGCATCGCCCTATGGCACAGACTTTAGCCTCGCTGATGTATTTCCCAAGGGATTCGTGGAGTTTGCATCTTGGATGAATTGCAATATGAATATATAATTTAAAATGCTCTCATTGTGGCATTCACTTAACTCCTATGAGTTACACACCTGCAATAGAATGGCCATTTTGGCCCATTGTCAATACCAATTGGCCACTGTGTTAAATATGTATATGTGAAAATAGTATTGAAAAGTAGGCAGGTAGCAAAGGAGAGTCGAAAATAACATTCATTGCCAGAACACTCCATTTATACTCAGTCCTCATATAATAATATAACATTTAATTAAAATTAATTTTTGTCTTCATTTTTAAAAATGTTACAAAAATGTAAGCGGAAAAGAACTTGATTTGATCGCTCAAACTGTACTTTTTCCTTTTGTCCTTCCACAGTCGATCCCGACCATAACGATGCATCAGCTCATAGGGTGGTAGACTGGGTTAACAAGGAGTTGCCCAGTGCACATTGCCACCAACTGAAGGATCTGAGAACCGGTGTAAGCTTTTGCCGCCTGATGCACAAATTTTGGCCTGGCTCAGTGGCCCGATCTATGATACTCGATCCGGCGAACAATCCAAACGAGTGGAGACACAACTTCCAAGTGCTGGAGAGGGCATTCGATAAGGTGAATATGCCGTTCATGATCGAGATGGACAAGCTCGTCGAGGGGGACCCTAAAGAGCTGAAGCTCATGGCTCAGGCCATGATCGCCGTGCTGAATGTATTCGAGGAGGTACACGGCGAACCGCCCTTCTAAATGCCCCTATTTATAGCTTTTAAATTTTTTCTATAATGATTTCAACGAGAAACAGCTAAATATTTTGTATATTTTTATTTTCGAATCATTTAGTCGGTCTAATTAAACTCGTAATCACCACTCTCTAGTCGCCGATGCACCAAGACTGTGTTGCGGTTAAGGGAAGGAAGAGATTGGGTGAGAAACATGATAAATGAGACCAATATCCATCTCATGCTCGAGTTTCTGTTGCGCAGACCGTGGCAAAGCGGCAAATCGCAGCGCGAACTGATTTATCTGTGATATCGCGAGTGTCGACAGGGATCGGCGGAAGTCTGCCATGTATAAAATCCATTCTGCTACCTCCCGTGGAACGTCTTTCTTTCGAATGGTCTGTGTGAGCGCTATGTTGTCCGTAACCAGCTTAAATGGAACGCCAAGCAAATAATGTCGAAATTTTTTCATAGCCAGATAAGCAGCTTTTACTTCCAAAATGTAGCTATTTCGTCCTGATTCACTTGTACTAGTCTTTTTGCTCCTATAAAATATGGGGTGCAATTGATCTTCAAAATATTATAGCAAAGTGGCACCAAAACCGTCCTTCGAAGCGTCTGTGTGCAATTCCGTCAATGCACCTCTACAATAAATCCTTAAAACGGGGCCGTCGCACAATGCACTCTTCAGATTTTCAATAGCTGCATATTCTTCAGACTCCAACTTAAAAGTAACATCCTTTTTTAAAAGATTGGTCAAAGGTCGTGCAATAATGGAATAGTCTTTCACAAACTTCCTGAAGAATCCTGTTAGACCCAAAAAGGATTGAATTGCTTTTACATTGTTCGGTACTGCAAACTGCTTCACGGCAACTGTTTTTTCTTTGCCAGGCCAAATCTTTCCATCCTGTACTGCATGTCCCAAAAAGTTAATTTTGTTTTCAAGAAAATGACATTTCTTCCACTTTATACGCAAGCAGAACTTAGCCGACTCAGATAGCACCAACTTAAGTTATTCAATACATTCGTTGTTCGTCTGGCCATATATTATGATATCATTCATATAAATCTGTAGAATGTCTCGTGATACAAACTCCTCAAATATGTGGTTTATAAACCTTATAAATGCCGCAGGCGAATTGCAGAATCCGAACGGCGTCCTATTAAACTCATATAAGCCTTCTTTTGTGATGATGTATTTTCGACTTGATTCTTCTACAGGGACGTGGAAATAGCCGTTCTCTAAGTCCAATGATACAAACACCTTGGCGGCTTGCAGCTTTTCAAGCACATCCTCTATTATTGGCACAGGAAAACAATCCTCGAGCACCATGCTGTTTAACTGACGATAGACAATACAGATTCTGTAAGTGGCGTCTTTTTTCTTCACAACGACGGTCCGGCTGGCGAAACTTGATGTAGATGTTCGAACTATTCCTTCTTTCAACCACTCGTCGACTTGCTTCTTAACGGCTTCGGCTTCGACTGGGGATGACGACTTGGTTGATGGCGAAACGGTCTAATTTTCTCATCCGGTACAACTCGTAGCTGAACAGGTTACTCAGCGAGCGGCAAGGTTGGCTGATATTCCTCTATCATATTCCGTATCATGGGTGCAAACTGCGGAGGAGCATTCACATTACTTAGCACAACCATAATCTTGAATACTTATCTGATTTATGTCAGCTATTTCCGGGCAAGCTGACAACAAAGCAAACTTGTATCCATTTTTATCCAGTGTAAGTTGAAATATTGTGAGAAAGTCATATCCGAGTAGAGCCTCATTTTCAATTTTTTCGTCTGCCACCACGATGAAATTTTGCATAGTCTCCATTTCGTATATTTGAACAGCTCCGGTAAACATTCCCAGCGGCATAGTGCCCGTTTTGCTCAGGCCACGCAGCAAAGAATGGCATGGACTCAGCATAACATCCACTAGCTTCTTGTACACCGAATGCTTTACGATCGAAACATCAGCACCCGTGTCAACCAGGCACGCAACTTCAACACCATTTATTAAAATGATTTTGAGCCGTTTGACATCCTTGCCAACTTGCACCAAATTTACTGACTGCGGGCAACTCGTTGAAATATGGCCAGTAGCACCACATTTGAAGCACTTCACTCCAACATTACAATCTTTCTTCATATGTTGAGGCGATCCACAATTGAAGCACCGAGCTGCCTTCTTATTGTTGTTGTGATGCTGTTTCTCTGTCGTGTTCTTGTCAACCAGTTCAAAATTTTCATATCGCTCTTTGAGTTCATCATAAGTTGCACAAGCATGCATTATGAACTTATATTCGTTTTTGATACTCAATCCTTTAACAATATAACGTATAACAGACTTTGTTTCCACATTTCCCAGTGCGGCTATTTTCTTGATTTGCAAAACGTATTCATGAAAACTTTCTGTTTGCAGTTTCTTCCTATTTACCAGTTTCTCATGTACTTCCGCACATTCCATTATCTGTTTAAATTCTCTTAACAGCGCTGCCTTTTAATTCATCATACGATCCTACCAACTCCGATTCGAAGAACAACTGTGCTGTCTTTGTCATCTTTGACCGCGCTTGAGCATATCTTTGCCTCTCGTTTAATCCATACGCGTCAGCATTCAACTCGAAATTTTCAATCCAATTTTTGACCGGCACCGTCTCGCCGTCAAAACCTTCCACAACATTTCCAAAACATTCAATTGAGACTTTTGGCGTATTTTGCGCCACCTCATCAGCTTGAATTTTGAGACTTAATAGTTGAATAATTATTCATTGTTGCAACTATCCTTGATTATCCATCTCTTCTGTTTCTTCTTGTGCTTGTCTTCGTGTATTTACTTGTCGCGACGATTTTGGTGTTTCACCGTTATTTACCATTGTCTCTTTCACACCCTTTCTGGCAGTTGCTTTTGAGCGCGACGCACTTGGCATTTGTTTCTCCGTCTTTAACCGTTACTTTTCTCGAAATGGCGCGTTGTGGCGCCAGCACATACACACAAATGAAATTTTAGTTTTTTGACGCTATTTCACCACGACGTAAATTTTTGCACAGACCTGCGGTTGAGCCTTCACATGTAATGTAATGTTTGTTCAGCGGTTGTAATATTTATTGAAATATTAGTTAATAGTAGTGCATATTAGATTGTACAAATAATAGTTTTCTTCAGTTCACTTAGTTCTTTCTACTTTAACAAACTTGACCGATCGATGTCTTTATTTTAAAAAGCAAACCGACTTGTCTGTCTTTTACAACTTATCTTCCGCGACTCTACGACAACTTTATTAACAACTTAACGACTTTACGACAACGACAACTCGTTCGACTTCTTGACTTCTACTCTTACAACTGACTGTTCGATTATTTATTACTGCAACTCTGGTTATATAAATAGGCGCCTGCAGCGTTGCCACCCATGTCATCACGCTGCCATCACCTTTATTGTTTACATACATGTACATATTGTTGCGTTTTTGCAAAAGTGTCTTATGTCGAAAAATAATTTTTGAGGAGAGGATGTTTTTAAGGTACCCAGTTTATATGTATTTTAATATAACATATAAAACAAGTGCGCAAGGAGGAAACACACTGAATTACAATAAAAAAGGTTCTCAATTAGTTCACTAGGTTTCAATTGGTGGCACGAATGTGAGGGAAAGCTTTGATTGGCCTGTTTGAATACATTTTCAAACACCACCACAAACTCCAGTTGAACGATTAAGTTCAACTGTGAATACATTCGATGAAATTCTTTAGTAGTTTAGCGAATGAATGCAAAATGCTGATTTCTATTCCATTGATTGTAGGGCAATTAAATGACTGAGTGCAGTCTGCAAAACATCATTCAATTAAGAATAAGTTCCATTATTATTATTATTACCCTTGTAGGTCACCTTTATTGTTTACATACATGTACATATTGTTGCGTTTTTGCAAAAGTATCTTATGTCGAAAAATAATTTTTGAGGAGAGGATGTTTTTAAGGTACCCAGTTTATATGTATTTTAATATAACATATAAAACAAGTGCGCAAGGAGGAAACACACTGAATTACAATAAAAAAGGTTCTCAATTAGTTCACTAGGTTTCAATTGGTGGCACGAATGTGAGGGAAAGCTTTGATTGGCCTGTTTGAATTTTCAAACACCACCACAAACTCCAGTTGAACGATTAAGTTCAACTGTGAATACATTCGATGAAATTCTTTAGTAGTTTAGCGAATGAATGAAAAATGCTGATTTCTATTCCATTGATTGTAGGGCAATTAAATGACTGAGTGCAGTCTGCAAAACATCATTCAATTAAGAATAAGTTCCATTATTATTATTATTGCCCTTGTAGGTCATTGTACCCTCTACTTAGCTTAGAGCGCCCTATACAATCTAGGTATTCTTAGGAAATCCATAATTTTCCCTAAACTAGCGGTCTTATCTCGTTTACTTCGAGAAGGTGCTTGCCTAACCACACTCTTCTTCTGAAAGCCAATGCCGGTTACACTGTTAGTAAATGGTCCGCCGTCTCGGGTTCTCATTTGCAGAATCTGCATAGTTCATTATTCACCATAACAAGTCTGCTAAAGTCTTAGCCAATAATCCCTGTATCCCCTGAGGGGATTCGTTTTGGGTTCTTGCTTAGATTCAGTAACTGCTTGAAATTTTTTGATATTGAAGCAGCCTAAAGGAAATTCCATTGTGTTCGTTCTCTGTCATAGACGCGGATCTGATCCATACGCCTTAATAGTGACTGTCTTTGTCGCAAGACGGCTCTCGCCCTATAAATGCATCCTTTGCTTCTTTTTTCGCTAGTGTATCTGCCAGTTATCCTTCCTCAGTTGATCGCGACTTAAGTTGACCTTCATGCATCGCCCTATGGCACAGACTTTAGCCTCGCTGATGTATTTCCCAAGGGATTCGTGGAGTTTGCATCTTGGATGAATTGCAATATGAATATATAATTTAAAATGCTCTCATTGTGGCATTCACTTAACTCCTATGAGTTACACACCTGCAATAGAATGACCATTTTGGCCCATTGTCAATACCAATTGGCCACTGTGTTAAATATGTATATGTGAAAATAGTATTGAAAAGTAGGCAGGTAGCAAAGGAGAGTCGAAAATAACATTCATTGCCAGAACACTCCATTTATACTCAGTCCTCATATAATAATATAACATTTAATTAAAATTAATTTTTGTCTTCATTTTTAAAAATGTTACAAAAATGTAAGCGGAAAAGAACTTGATTTGATCGCTCAAACTGTACTTTTTCCTTTTGTCCTTCCACAGTCGATCCCGACCATAACGATGCATCAGCTCATAGGGTGGTAGACTGGGTTAACAAGGAGTTGCCCAGTGCACATTGCCACCAACTGAAGGATCTGAGAACCGGTGTAAGCTTTTGCCGCCTGATGCACAAATTTTGGCCTGGCTCAGTGGCCCGATCTATGATACTCGACCCGGCGAACAATCCAAACGAGTGGAGACACAACTTCCAAGTGCTGGAGAGGGCATTCGATAAGGTGAATATGCCGTTCATGATCGAGATGGACAAGCTCGTCGAGGGGGACCCTAAAGAGCTGAAGCTCATGGCTCAGGCCATGATCGCCGTGCTGAATGTATTCGAGGAGGTACACGGCGAACCGCCCTTCTAAATGCCCCTATTTATAGCTTTTAAATTTTTTCTATAATGATTTCAACGAGAAACAGCTAAATATTTTGTATATTTTTATTTTCGAATCATTTAGTCGGTCTAATTAAACTCGTAATCACCACTCTCTAGTCGCCGATGCACCAAGACTGTGTTGCGGTTAAGGGAAGGAAGAGATTGGGTGAGAAACATGATAAATGAGACCAATATCCATCTCATGCTCGAGTTTCTGTTGCGCAGACCGTGGCAAAGCGGCAAATCGCAGCGCGAACTGATTTATCTGTGATATCGCGAGTGTCGACAGGGATCGGCGGAAGTCTGCCATGTATAAAATCCATTCTGCTACCTCCCGTGGAACGTCTTTCTTTCGAATGGTCTGTGTGAGCGCTATGTTGTCCGTAACCAGCTTAAATGGAACGCCAAGCAAATAATGTCGAAATTTTTTCATAGCCAGATAAGCAGCTTTTACTTCCAAAATGTAGCTATTTCGTCCTGATTCACTTGTACTAGTCTTTTTGCTCCAATAAAATATGGGGTGCAATTGATCTTCAAAATATTATAGCAAAGTGGCACCAAAACCGTCCTTCGAAGCGTCTGTGTGCAATTCCGTCAATGCACCTCTACAATAAATCCTTAAAACGGGGCCGTCGCACAATGCACTCTTCAGATTTTCAATAGCTGCATATTCTTCAGACTCCAACTTAAAAGTAACATGCTTTTTTAAAAGATTGGTCAAAGGTCGTGCAATAATGGAATAGTCTTTCACAAACTTCCTGAAGAATCCTGTTAGACCCAAAAAGGATTGAATTGCTTTTACATTGTTCGGTACTGCAAACTGCTTCACGGCAACTGTTTTTTTCTTTGCCAGGCCAAATCTTTCCATCCTGTACTGCATGTCCCAAAAAGTTAATTTTGTTTTCAAGAAAATGACATTTCTTCCACTTTATACGCAAGCAGAACTTAGCCGACTCAGATAGCACCAACTTAAGTTTTTCAATACATTCGTTGTTCGTCTGGCCATATATTATGATATCATTCATATAAATCTGTAGAATGTCTCGTGATACAAACTCCTGAAATATGTGGTTTATAAACCTTATAAATGCCGCAGGCGAATTGCAGAATCCGAACGGCGTCCTATTAAACTCATATAAGCCTTCTTTTGTGATGATGTATTTTCGACTTGATTCTTCTACAGGGACGTGGAAATAGCCGTTCTCTAAGTCCAATGATACAAACACCTTGGCGGCTTGCAGCTTTTCAAGCACATCCTCTATTATTGGCACAGGAAAACAATCCTCGAGCACCATGCTGTTTAACTGACGATAGACAATACAGATTCTGTAAGTGGCGTCTTTTTTCTTCACAACGACGGTCCGGCTGGCGAAACTTGATGTAGATGTTCGAACTATTCCTTCTTTCAACCACTCGTCGACTTGCTTCTTAACGGCTTCGGCTTCGACTGGGGATGACGACTTGGTTGATGGCGAAACGGTCTAATTTTCTCATCCGGTACAACTCGTAGCTGAACAGGTTACTCAGCGAGCGGCAAGGTTGGCTGATATTCCTCTATCATATTCCGTATCATGGGTGCAAACTGCGGAGGAGCATTCACATTACTTAGCACAACCATAATCTTGAATACTTATCTGATTTATGTCAGCTATTTCCGGGCAAGCTGACAACAAAGCAAACTTGTATCCATTTTTATCCAGTGTAAGTTGAAATTTTGTGAGAAAGTCATATCCGAGTAGAGCCTCATTTTCAATTTTTTCGTCTGCCACCACGATGAAATTTTGCATAGTCTCCATTTCGTATATTTGAACAGCTCCGGTAAACATTCCCAGCGGCATAGTGCCCGTTTTGCTCAGGCCACGCAGCAAAGAATGGCATGGACTCAGCATAACATCCACTAGCTTCTTGTACACCGAATGCTTTACGATCGAAACATCAGCACCCGTGTCAACCAGGCACGCAACTTCAACACCATTTATTAAAATGATTTTGAGCCGTTTGACATCCTTGCCAACTTGCACCAAATTTACTGACTGCGGGCAACTCGTTGAAATATGGCCAGTAGCACCACATTTGAAGCACTTCACTCCAACATTACAATCTTTCTTCATATGTTGAGGCGATCCACAATTGAAGCACCGAGCTGCCTTCTTATTGTTGTTGTGATGCTGTTTCTCTGTCGTGTTCTTGTCAACCAGTTCAAAATTTTCATATCGCTCTTTGAGTTCATCATAAGTTGCACAAGCATGCATTATGAACTTATATTCGTTTTTGATACTCAATCCTTTAACAATATAACGTATAACAGACTTTGTTTCCACATTTCCCAGTGCGGCTATTTTCTTGATTTGCAAAACGTATTCATGAAAACTTTCTGTTTGCAGTTTCTTCCTATTTACCAGTTTCTCATGTACTTCCGCACATTCCATTATCTGTTTAAATTCTCTTAACAGCGCTGCCTTTAATTCATCATACGATCCTACCAACTCCGATTCGAAGAACAACTGTGCTGTCTTTGTCATCTTTGACCGCGCTTGAGCATATCTTTGCCTCTCGTTTAATCCATACGCGTCAGCATTCAACTCGAAATTTTCAATCCAATTTTTGACCGGCACCGTCTCGCCGTCAAAACCTTCCACAACATTTCCAAAACATTCAATTGAGACTTTTGGCGTATTTTGCGCCACCTCATCAGCTTGAATTTTGAGACTTAATAGTTGAATAATTATTCATTGTTGCAACTATCCTTGATTATCCATCTCTTCTGTTTCTTCTTGTGCTTGTCTTCGTGTATTTACTTGTCGCGACGATTTTGGTGTTTCACCGTTATTTACCATTGTCTCTTTCACACCCTTTCTGGCAGTTGCTTTTGAGCGCGACGCACTTGGCATTTGTTTCTCCGTCTTTAACCGTTACTTTTCTCGAAATGGCGCGTTGTGGCGCCAGCACATACACACAAATGAAATTTTAGTTTTTTGACGCTATTTCACCACGACGTAAATTTTTGCACAGACCTGCGGTTGAGCCTTCACATGTAATGTAATGTTTGTTCAGCGGTTGTAATATTTCTTGAAATATTAGTTAATAGTAGTGCATATTAGATTGTACAAATAATAGTTTTCTTCAGTTCACTTAGTTCTACTTTAACAAACTTGACCGATCGATGTCTTTATTTTAAAAAGCAAACCGACTTGTCTGTCTTTTACAACTTATCTTCCGCGACTCTACGACAACTTTATTAACAACTTAACGACTTTACGACAACGACAACTCGTTCGACTTCTTGACTTCTACTCTTACAACTGACTGTTCGATTATTTATTACTGCAACTCTGGTTATATCAATAGGCGCCTGCAGCGTTGCCACCCATGTCATCACGCTGCCATCACCTTTATTGTTTACATACATGTACATATTGTTGCGTTTTTGCAAAAGTATCTTATGTCGAAAAATAATTTTTGAGGAGAGGATGTTTTTTAAGGTACCCAGTTTATATGTATTTTAATATAACATATAAAACAAGTGCGCAAGGAGGAAACACACTGAATTACAATAAAAAAGGTTCTCAATTAGTTCACTAGGTTTCAATTGGTGGCACGAATGTGAGGGAAAGCTTTGATTGGCCTGTTTGAATTTTCAAACACCACCACAAACTCCAGTTGAACGATTAAGTTCAACTGTGAATACATTCGATGAAATTCTTTAGTAGTTTAGCGAATGAATGAAAAATGCTGATTTCTATTCCATTGATTGTAGGGCAATTAAATGACTGAGTGCAGTCTGCAAAACATCATTCAATTAAGAATAAGTTCCATTATTATTATTATTACCCTTGTAGGTCATTGTACCCTCTACTTAGCTTAGAGCGCCCTATACAATCTAGGTATTCTTAGGAAATCCATAATTTTGCCTAAACTAGCGGTCTTATCTCGTTTACTTCGAGAAGGTGCTTGCCTAACCACACTCTTCTTCTGAAAGCCAATGCCGGTTACACTGTTAGTAAATGGTCCGCCGTCTCGGGTTCTCATTTGCAGAATCTGCATAGTTCATTATTCACCATAACAAGTCTGCTAAAGTCTTAGCCAATAATCCCTGTATCCCCTGAGGGGATTCGTTTTGGGTTCTTGCTTAGATTCAGTAACTGCTTAATATTTTTGATATTGAAGCAGCCTAAAGGAAATTCCATTGTGTTCGTTCTCTGTCATAGACGCGGATCTGATCCATACGCCTTAATAGTGACTGTCTTTGTCGCAAGACGGCTCTGGCCCTATAAATGCATCCTTTGCCTCTTTTTTCGCTAGTGTATCTGCCAGTTATCCTTCCTCAGTTGATCGCGACTTAAGTTGACCTTCATGCATCGCCCTATGGCACAGACTTTAGCCTCGCTGATGTATTTCCCAAGGGATTCGTGGAGTTTGCATCTTGGATGAATTGCAATATGAATATATAATTTAAAATGCTCTCATTGTGGCATTCACTTAACTCCTATGAGTTACACACCTGCAATAGAATGGCCATTTTGGCCCATTGTCAATACCAATTGGCCACTGTGTTAAATATGTATATGTGAAAATAGTATTGAAAAGTAGGCAGGTAGCAAAGGAGAGTCGAAAATAACATTCATTGCCAGAACACTCCATTTATACTCAGTCCTCATATAATAATATAACATTTAATTAAAATTAATTTTTGTCTTCATTTTTAAAAATGTTACAAAAATGTAAGCGGAAAAGAACTTGATTTGATCGCTCAAACTGTACTTTTTCCTTTTGTCCTTCCACAGTCGATCCCGACCATAACGATGCATCAGCTCATAGGGTGGTAGACTGGGTTAACAAGGAGTTGCCCAGTGCACATTGCCACCAACTGAAGGATCTGAGAACCGGTGTAAGCTTTTGCCGCCTGATGCACAAATTTTGGCCTGGCTCAGTGGCCCGATCTATGATACTCGATCCGGCGAACAATCCAAACGAGTGGAGACACAACTTCCAAGTGCTGGAGAGGGCATTCGATAAGGTGAATATGCCGTTCATGATCGAGATGGACAAGCTCGTCGAGGGGGACCCTAAAGAGCTGAAGCTCATGGCTCAGGCCATGATCGCCGTGCTGAATGTATTCGAGGAGGTACACGGCGAACCGCCCTTCTAAATGCCCCTATTTATAGCTTTTAAATTTTTTCTATAATGATTTCAACGAGAAACAGCTAAATATTTTGTATATTTTTATTTTCGAATCATTTAGTCGGTCTAATTAAACTCGTAATCACCACTCTCTAGTCGCCGATGCACCAAGACTGTGTTGCGGTTAAGGGAAGGAAGAGATTGGGTGAGAAACATGATAAATGAGACCAATATCCATCTCATGCTCGAGTTTCTGTTGCGCAGACCGTGGCAAAGCGGCAAATCGCAGCGCGAACTGATTTATCTGTGATATCGCGAGTGTCGACAGGGATCGGCGGAAGTCTGCCATGTATAAAATCCATTCTGCTACCTCCCGTGGAACGTCTTTCTTTCGAATGGTCTGTGTGAGCGCTATGTTGTCCGTAACCAGCTTAAATGGAACGCCAAGCAAATAATGTCGAAATTTTTTCATAGCCAGATAAGCAGCTTTTACTTCCAAAATGTAGCTATTTCGTCCTGATTCACTTGTACTAGTCTTTTTGCTCCAATAAAATATGGGGTGCAATTGATCTTCAAAATATTATAGCAAAGTGGCACCAAAACCGTCCTTCGAAGCGTCTGTGTGCAATTCCGTCAATGCACCTCTACAATAAATCCTTAAAACGGGGCCGTCGCAAAATGCACTCTTCAGATTTTCAATAGCTGCATATTCTTCAGACTCCAACTTAAAAGTAACATCCTTTTTTAAAAGATTGGTCAAAGGTCGTGCAATAATGGAATAGTCTTTCACAAACTTCCTGAAGAATCCTGTTAGACCCAAAAGGATTGAATTGCTTTTACATTCTTCGGTACTGCAAACAGCTTCACGGCAACTGTTTTTTCTTTGCCAGGCCAAATCTTTCCATCCTGCACTGCATGTCCCAAAAGTTAATTTTGTTTTCAAGAAAATGACATTTCTTCCACTTTATACGCAAGCAGAACTTAGCCGACTCAGATAGCACCAACTTAAGTTATTCAATACATTCGTTGTTCGTCTGGCCATATATTATGATATCATTCATATAAATCTGTAGAATGTCTCGTGATACAAACTCCTGAAATATGTGGTTTATAAACCTTATAAATGCCGCAGGCGAATTGCAGAATCCGAACGGCGTCCTATTAAACTCATATAAGCCTTCTTTTGTGATGATGTATTTTCGACTTGATTCTTCTACAGGGACGTGGAAATAGCCGTTCTCTAAGTCCAATGATACAAACACCTTGGCGGCTTGCAGCTTTTCAAGCACATCCTCTATTATTGGCACAGGAAAACAATCCTCGAGCACCATGCTGTTTAACTGACGATAGACAATACAGATTCTGTAAGTGGCGTCTTTTTTCTTCACAACGACGGTCCGGCTGGCGAAACTTGATGTAGATGTTCGAACTATTCCTTCTTTCAACCACTCGTCGACTTGCTTCTTAACGGCTTCGGCTTCGACTGGGGATGACGACTTGGTTGATGGCGAAACGGTCTAATTTTCTCATCCGGTACAACTCGTAGCTGAACAGGTTACTCAGCGAGCGGCAAGGTTGGCTGATATTCCTCTATCATATTCCGTATCATGGGTGCAAACTGCGGAGGAGCATTCACATTACTTAGCACAACCATAATCTTGAATACTTATCTGATTTATGTCAGCTATTTCCGGGCAAGCTGACAACAAAGCAAACTTGTATCCATTTTTATCCAGTGTAAGTTGAAATTTTGTGAGAAAGTCATATCCGAGTAGAGCCTCATTTTCAATTTTTTCGTCTGCCACCACGATGAAATTTTGCATAGTCTCCATTTCGTATATTTGAACAGCTCCGGTAAACATTCCCAGCGGCATAGTGCCCGTTTTGCCCAGGCCACGCAGCAAAGAATGGCATGGACTCACCATAACATCCACTAGCTTCTTGTACACCGAATGCTTTACGATCGAAACATCAGCACCCGTGTCAACCAGGCACGCAGCTTCAACACCATTTATTAAAATGATTTTGAGCCGTTTGACATCCTTGCCAACTTGCACCAAATTTACTGACTGCGGGCAACTCGTTGAAATATGGCCAGTAGCACCACATTTGAAGCACTTTACTCCAACATTACAATCTTTCTTCATATGTTGAGGCGATCCACAATTGAAGCACCGAGCTGCCTTCTTATTGTTGTTGTGATGCTGTTTCTCTGTCGTGTTCTTGTCAACCAGTTCAAAATTTTCATATCGCTCTTTGAGTTCATCATAAGTTGCACAAGCATGCATTATGAACTTATATTCGTTTTTGATACTCAATCCTTTAACAATATAACGTATAACAGACTTTGTTTCCACATTTCCCAGTGCGGCTATTTTCTTCATTTGCAAAACGTATTCATGAAAACTTTCTGTTTGCAGTTTCTTCCTATTTACCAGTTTCTCATGTACTTCCGCACATTCCATTATCTGTTTAAATTCTCTTAACAGCGCTGCCTTTAATTCATCATACGATCCTACCAACTCCGATTCGAAGAACAACTGTGCTGTCTTTGTCATCTTTGACCGCGCTTGAGCATATCTTTGCCTCTCGTTTAATCCATACGCGTCAGCATTCAACTCGAAATTTTCAATCCAATTTTTGACCGGCACCGTCTCGCCGTCAAAACCTTCCACAACATTTCCAAAACATTCAATTGAGACTTTTGGCGTATTTTGCGCCACCTCATCAGCTTGAATTTTGAGACTTAATAGTTGAATAATTATTCATTGTTGCAACTATCCTTGATTATCCATCTCTTCTGTTTCTTCTTGTGCTTGTCTTCGTGTATTTACTTGTCGCGACGATTTTGGTGTTTCACCGTTATTTACCATTGTCTCTTTCACACCCTTTCTGGCAGTTGCTTTTGAGCGCGACGCACTTGGCATTTGTTTCTCCGTCTTTAACCGTTACTTTTCTCGAAATGGCGCGTTGTGGCGCCAGCACATACACACAAATGAAATTTTAGTTTTTTGACGCTATTTCACCACGACGTAAATTTTTGCACAGACCTGCGGTTGAGCCTTCACATGTAATGTAATGTTTGTTCAGCGGTTGTAATATTTATTGAAATATTAGTTAATAGTAGTGCATATTAGATTGTACAAATAATAGTTTTCTTCAGTTCACTTAGTTCTACTTTAACAAACTTGACCGATCGATGTCTTTATTTTAAAAAGCAAACCGACTTGTCTGTCTTTTACAACTTATCTTCCGCGACTCTACGACAACTTTATTAACAACTTAACGACTTTACGACAACGACAACTCGTTCGACTTCTTGACTTCTACTCTTACAACTGACTGTTCGATTATTTATTACTGCAACTCTGGTTATATCAATAGGCGCCTGCAGCGTTGCCACCCATGTCATCACGCTGCCATCACCTTTATTGTTTACATACATGTACATATTGTTGCGTTTTTGCAAAAGTATCTTATGTCGAAAAATAATTTTTGAGGAGAGGATGTTTTTAAGGTACCCAGTTTATATGTATTTTAATATAACATATAAAACAAGTGCGCAAGGAGGAAACACACTGAATTACAATAAAAAGGTTCTCAATTAGTTCACTAGGTTTCAATTGGTGGCACGAATGTGAGGGAAAGCTTTGATTGGCCTGTTTGAATTTTCAAACACCACCACAAACTCCAGTTGAACGATTAAGTTCAACTGTGAATACATTCGATGAAATTCTTTAGTAGTTTAGCGAATGAATGAAAAATGCTGATTTCTATTCCATTGATTGTAGGGCAATTAAATGACTGAGTGCAGTCTGCAAAACATCATTCAATTAAGAATAAGTTCCATTATTATTATTATTACCCTTGTAGGTCATTGTACCCTCTACTTAGCTTAGAGCGCCCTATACAATCTAGGTATTCTTAGGAAATCCATAATTTTGCCTAAACTAGCGGTCTTATCTCGTTTACTTCGAGAAGGTGCTTGCCTAACCACACTCTTCTTCTGAAAGCCAATGCCGGTTACACTGTTAGTAAATGGTCCGCCGTCTCGGGTTCTCATTTGCAGAATCTGCATAGTTCATTATTCACCATAACAAGTCTGCTAAAGTCTTAGCCAATAATCCCTGTATCCCCTGAGGGGATTCGTTTTGGGTTCTTGCTTAGATTCAGTAACTGCTTAATATTTTTTGATATTGAAGCAGCCTAAAGGAAATTCCATTGTGTTCGTTCTCTGTCATAGACGCGGATCTGATCCATACGCCTTAATAGTGACTGTCTTTGTCGCAAGACGGCTCTGGCCCTATAAATGCATCCTTTGCTTCTTTTTTCGCTAGTGTATCTGCCAGTTATCCTTCCTCAGTTGATCGCGACTTAAGTTGACCTTCATGCATCGCCCTATGGCACAGACTTTAGCCTCGCTGATGTATTTCCCAAGGGATTCGTGGAGTTTGCATCTTGGATGAATTGCAATATGAATATATAATTTAAAATGCTCTCATTGTGGCATTCACTTAACTCCTATGAGTTACACACCTGCAATAGAATGGCCATTTTGGCCCATTGTCAATACCAATTGGCCACTGTGTTAAATATGTATATGTGAAAATAGTATTGAAAAGTAGGCAGGTAGCAAAGGAGAGTCGAAAATAACATTCATTGCCAGAACACTCCATTTATACTCAGTCCTCATATAATAATATAACATTTAATTAAAATTAATTTTTGTCTTCATTTTTAAAAATGTTACAAAAATGTAAGCGGAAAAGAACTTGATTTGATCGCTCAAACTGTACTTTTTCCTTTTGTCCTTCCACAGTCGATCCCGACCATAACGATGCATCAGCTCATAGGGTGGTAGACTGGGTTAACAAGGAGTTGCCCAGTGCACATTGCCACCAACTGAAGGATCTGAGAACCGGTGTAAGCTTTTGCCGCCTGATGCACAAATTTTGGCCTGGCTCAGTGGCCCGATCTATGATACTCGATCCGGCGAACAATCCAAACGAGTGGAGACACAACTTCCAAGTGCTGGAGAGGGCATTCGATAAGGTGAATATGCCGTTCATGATCGAGATGGACAAGCTCGTCGAGGGGGACCCTAAAGAGCTGAAGCTCATGGCTCAGGCCATGATCGCCGTGCTGAATGTATTCGAGGAGGTACACGGCGAACCGCCCTTCTAAATGCCCCTATTTATAGCTTTTAAATTTTTTCTATAATGATTTCAACGAGAAACAGCTAAATATTTTGTATATTTTTATTTTCGAATCATTTAGTCGGTCTAATTAAACTCGTAATCACCACTCTCTAGTCGCCGATGCACCAAGACTGTGTTGCGGTTAAGGGAAGGAAGAGATTGGGTGAGAAACATGATAAATGAGACCAATATCCATCTCATGCTCGAGTTTCTGTTGCGCAGACCGTGGCAAAGCGGCAAATCGCAGCGCGAACTGATTTATCTGTGATATCGCGAGTGTCGACAGGGATCGGCGGAAGTCTGCCATGTATAAAATCCATTCTGCTACCTCCCGTGGAACGTCTTTCTTTCGAATGGTCTGTGTGAGCGCTATGTTGTCCGTAACCAGCTTAAATGGAACGCCAAGCAAATAATGTCGAAATTTTTTCATAGCCAGATAAGCAGCTTTTACTTCCAAAATGTAGCTATTTCGTCCTGATTCACTTGTACTAGTCTTTTTGCTCCAATAAAATATGGGGTGCAATTGATCTTCAAAATATTATAGCAAAGTGGCACCAAAACCGTCCTTCGAAGCGTCTGTGTGCAATTCCGTCAATGCACCTCTACAATAAATCCTTAAAACGGGGCCGTCGCAAAATGCACTCTTCAGATTTTCAATAGCTGCATATTCTTCAGACTCCAACTTAAAAGTAACATCCTTTTTTAAAAGATTGGTCAAAGGTCGTGCAATAATGGAATAGTCTTTCACAAACTTCCTGAAGAATCCTGTTAGACCCAAAAAGGATTGAATTGCTTTTACATTCTTCGGTACTGCAAACAGCTTCACGGCAACTGTTTTTTCTTTGCCAGGCCAAATCTTTCCATCCTGTACTGCATGTCCCAAAAAGTTAATTTTGTTTTCAAGAAAATGACATTTCTTCCACTTTATACGCAAGCAGAACTTAGCCGACTCAGATAGCACCAACTTAAGTTATTCAATACATTCGTTGTTCGTCTGGCCATATATTATGATATCATTCATATAAATCTGTAGAATGTCTCGTGATACAAACTCCTGAAATATGTGGTTTATAAACCTTATAAATGCCGCAGGCGAATTGCAGAATCCGAACGGCGTCCTATTAAACTCATATAAGCCTTCTTTTGTGATGATGTATTTTCGACTTGATTCTTCTACAGGGACGTGGAAATAGCCGTTCTCTAAGTCCAATGATACAAACACCTTGGCGGATTGCAGCTTTTCAAGCACATCCTCTATTATTGGCACAGGAAAACAATCCTCGAGCACCATGCTGTTTAACTGACGATAGACAATACAGATTCTGTAAGTGGCGTCTTTTTTCTTCACAACGACGGTCCGGCTGGCGAAACTTGATGTAGATGTTCGAACTATTCCTTCTTTCAACCACTCGTCGACTTGCTTCTTAACGGCTTCGGCTTCGACTGGGGATGACGACTTGGTTGATGGCGAAACGGTCTAATTTTCTCATCCGGTACAACTCGTAGCTGAACAGGTTACTCAGCGAGCGGCAAGGTTGGCTGATATTCCTCTATCATATTCCGTATCATGGGTGCAAACTGCGGAGGAGCATTCACATTACTTAGCACAACCATAATCTTGAATACTTATCTGATTTATGTCAGCTATTTCCGGGCAAGCTGACAACAAAGCAAACTTGTATCCATTTTTATCCAGTGTAAGTTGAAATTTTGTGAGAAAGTCATATCCGAGTAGAGCCTCATTTTCAATTTTTTCGTCTGCCACCACGAAGAAATTTTGCATAGTCTCCATTTCGTATATTTGAACAGCTCCGGTAAACATTCCCAGCGGCATAGTGCCCGTTTTGCCCAGGCCACGCAGCAAAGAATGGCATGGACTCAGCATAACATCCACTAGCTTCTTGTACACCGAATGCTTTACGATCGAAACATCAGCACCCGTGTCAACCAGGCACGCAGCTTCAACACCATTTATTAAAATGATTTTGAGCCGTTTGACATCCTTGCCAACTTGCACCAAATTTACTGACTGCGGGCAACTCGTTGAAATATGGCCAGTAGCACCACATTTGAAGCACTTTACTCCAACATTACAATCTTTCTTCATATGTTGAGGCGATCCACAATTGAAGCACCGAGCTGCCTTCTTATTGTTGTTGTGATGCTGTTTCTCTGTCGTGTTCTTGTCAACCAGTTCAAAATTTTCATATCGCTCTTTGAGTTCATCATAAGTTGCACAAGCATGCATTATGAACTTATATTCGTTTTTGATACTCAATCCTTTAACAATATAACGTATAACAGACTTTGTTTCCACATTTCCCAGTGCGGCTATTTTCTTCATTTGCAAAACGTATTCATGAAAACTTTCTGTTTGCAGTTTCTTCCTATTTACCAGTTTCTCATGTACTTCCGCACATTCCATTATCTGTTTAAATTCTCTTAACAGCGCTGCCTTTAATTCATCATACGATCCTACCAACTCCGATTCGAAGAACAACTGTGCTGTCTTTGTCATCTTTGACCGCGCTTGAGCATATCTTTGCCTCTCGTTTAATCCATACGCGTCAGCATTCAACTCGAAATTTTCAATCCAATTTTTGACCGGCACCGTCTCGCCGTCAAAACCTTCCACAACATTTCCAAAACATTCAATTGAGACTTTTGGCGTATTTTGCGCCACCTCATCAGCTTGAATTTTGAGACTTAATAGTTGAATAATTATTCATTGTTGCAACTATCCTTGATTATCCATCTCTTCTGTTTCTTCTTGTGCTTGTCTTCGTGTATTTACTTGTCGCGACGATTTTGGTGTTTCACCGTTATTTACCATTGTCTCTTTCACACCCTTTCTGGCAGTTGCTTTTGAGCGCGACGCACTTGGCATTTGTTTCTCCGTCTTTAACCGTTACTTTTCTCGAAATGGCGCGTTGTGGCGCCAGCACATACACACAAATGAAATTTTAGTTTTTTGACGCTATTTCACCACGACGTAAATTTTTGCACAGACCTGCGGTTGAGCCTTCACATGTAATGTAATGTTTGTTCAGCGGTTGTAATATTTATTGAAATATTAGTTAATAGTAGTGCATATTAGATTGTACAAATAATAGTTTTCTTCAGTTCACTTAGTTCTACTTTAACAAACTTGACCGATCGATGTCTTTATTTTAAAAAGCAAACCGACTTGTCTGTCTTTTACAACTTATCTTCCGCGACTCTACGACAACTTTATTAACAACTTAACGACTTTACGACAACGACAACTCGTTCGACTTCTTGACTTCTACTCTTACAACTGACTGTTCGATTATTTATTACTGCAACTCTGGTTATATCAATAGGCGCCTGCAGCGTTGCCACCCATGTCATCACGCTGCCATCACCTTTATTGTTTACATACATGTACATATTGTTGCGTTTTTGCAAAAGTATCTTATGTCGAAAAATAATTTTTGAGGAGAGGATGTTTTTAAGGTACCCAGTTTATATGTATTTTAATATAACATATAAAACAAGTGCGCAAGGAGGAAACACACTGAATTACAATAAAAAATGTTCTCAATTAGTTCACTAGGTTTCAATTGGTGGCACGAATGTGAGGGAAAGGTTTGATTGGCCTGTTTGAATACATTTTCAAACACCACCACAAACTCCAGTTGAACGATTAAGTTCAACTGTGAATACATTCGATGAAATTCTTTAGTAGTTTAGCGAATGAATGAAAAATGCTGATTTCTATTCCATTGATTGTAGGGCAATTAAATGACTGAGTGCAGTCTGCAAAACATCATTCAATTAAGAATAAGTTCCATTATTATTATTATTACCCTTGTAGGTCATTGTACCCTCTACTTAGCTTAGAGCGCCCTATACAATCTAGGTATTCTTAGGAAATCCATAATTTTGCCTAAACTAGCGGTCTTATCTCGTTTACTTCGAGAAGGTGCTTGCCTAACCACACTCTTCTTCTGAAAGCCAATGCCGGTTACACTGTTAGTAAATGGTCCGCCGTCTCGGGTTCTCATTTGCAGAATCTGCATAGTTCATTATTCACCATAACAAGTCTGCTAAAGTCTTAGCCAATAATCCCTGTATCCCCTGAGGGGATTCGTTTTGGGTTCTTGCTTAGATTCAGTAACTGCTTGAAATTTTTTGATATTGAAGCAGCCTAAAGGAAATTCCATTGTGTTCGTTCTCTGTCATAGACGCGGATCTGATCCATACGCCTTAATAGTGACTGTCTTTATCGCAAGACGGCTCTCGCCCTATAAATGCATCCTTTGCTTCTTTTTTCGCTAGTGTATCTGCCAGTTATCCTTCCTCAGTTGATCGCGACTTAAGTTGACCTTCATGCATCGCCCTATGGCACAGACTTTAGCCTCGCTGATGTATTTCCCAAGGGATTCGTGGAGTTTGCATCTTGGATGAATTGCAATATGAATATATAATTTAAAATGCTCTCATTGTGGCATTCACTTAACTCCTATGAGTTACACACCTGCAATAGAATGGCCATTTTGGCCCATTGTCAATACCAATTGGCCACTGTGTTAAATATGTATATGTGAAAATAGTATTGAAAAGTAGGCAGGTAGCAAAGGAGAGTCGAAAAATAACATTCATTGCCAGAACACTCCATTTATACTCAGTCCTCATATAATAATATAACATTTAATTAAAATTAATTTTTGTCTTCATTTTTAAAAATGTTACAAAAATGTAAGCGGAAAAGAACTTGATTTGATCGCTCAAACTGTACTTTTTCCTTTTGTCCTTCCACAGTCGATCCCGACCATAACGATGCATCAGCTCATAGGGTGGTAGACTGGGTTAACAAGGAGTTGCCCAGTGCACATTGCCACCAACTGAAGGATCTGAGAACCGGTGTAAGCTTTTGCCGCCTGATGCACAAATTTTGGCCTGGCTCAGTGGCCCGATCTATGATACTCGATCCGGCGAACAATCCAAACGAGTGGAGACACAACTTCCAAGTGCTGGAGAGGGCATTCGATAAGGTGAATATGCCGTTCATGATCGAGATGGACAAGCTCGTCGAGGGGGACCCTAAAGAGCTGAAGCTCATGGCTCAGGCCATGATCGCCGTGCTGAATGTATTCGAGGAGGTACACGGCGAACCGCCCTTCTAAATGCCCCTATTTATAGCTTTTAAATTTTTTCTATAATGATTTCAACGAGAAACAGCTAAATATTTTGTATATTTTTATTTTCGAATCATTTAGTCGGTCTAATTAAACTCGTAATCACCACTCTCTAGTCGCCGATGCACCAAGACTGTGTTGCGGTTAAGGGAAGGAAGAGATTGGGTGAGAAACATGATAAATGAGACCAATATCCATCTCATGCTCGAGTTTCTGTTGCGCAGACCGTGGCAAAGCGGCAAATCGCAGCGCGAACTGATTTATCTGTGATATCGCGAGTGTCGACAGGGATCGGCGGAAGTCTGCCATGTATAAAATCCATTCTGCTACCTCCCGTGGAACGTCTTTCTTTCGAATGGTCTGTGTGAGCGCTATGTTGTCCGTAACCAGCTTAAATAGAACGCCAAGCAAATAATGTCGAAATTTTTTCATAGCCAGATAAGCAGCTTTTACTTCCAAAATGTAGCTATTTCGTCCTGATTCACTTGTACTAGTCTTTTTGCTCCAATAAAATATGGGGTGCAATTGATCTTCAAAATATTATAGCAAAGTGGCACCAAAACCGTCCTTCGAAGCGTCTGTGTGCAATTCCGTCAATGCACCTCTACAATAAATCCTTAAAACGGGGCCGTCGCACAATGCACTCTTCAGATTTTCAATAGCTGCATATTCTTCAGACTCCAACTTAAAAGTAACATCCTTTTTTAAAAGATTGGTCAAAGGTCGTGCAATAATGGAATAGTCTTTCACAAACTTCCTGAAGAATCCTGTTAGACCCAAATAGGATTGAATTGCTTTTACATTCTTCGGTACTGCAAACTGCTTCACGGCAACTGTTTTTTCTTTGCCAGGCCAAATCTTTCCATCCTGTACTGCATGTCCCAAAAAGTTAATTTTGTTTTCAAGAAAATGACATTTCTTCCACTTTATACGCAAGCAGAACTTAGCCGACTCAGATAGCACCAACTTAAGTTTTTCAATACATTCGTTGTTCGTCTGGCCATATATTATGATATCATTTATATAAATCTGTAGAATGTCTCGTGATACAAACTCCTGAAATATGTGGTTTATAAACCTTATAAATGCCGCAGGCGAATTGCAGAATCCGAACGGCGTCCTATTAAACTCATATAAGCCTTCTTTTGTGATGATGTATTTTCGACTTGATTCTTCTACAGGGACGTGGAAATAGCCGTTCTCTAAGTCCAATGATACAAACACCTTGGCGGATTGCAGCTTTTCAAGCACATCCTCTATTATTGGCACAGGAAAACAATCCTCGAGCACCATGCTGTTTAACTGACGATAGACAATACAGATTCTGTAAGTGGCGTCTTTTTTCTTCACAACGACGGTCCGGCTGGCGAAACTTGATGTAGATGTTCGAACTATTCCTTCTTTCAACCACTCGTCGACTTGCTTCTTAACGGCTTCGGCTTCGACTGGGGATGACGACTTGGTTGATGGCGAAACGGTCTAATTTTCTCATTCGGTACAACTCGTAGCTGAACAGGTTACTCAGCGAGCGGCAAGGTTGGCTGATATTCCTCTATCATATTCCGTATCATGGGTGCAAACTGCGGAGGAGCATTCACATTACTTAGCACAACCATAATCTTGAATACTTATCTGATTTATGTCAGCTATTTCCGGGCAAGCTGACAACAAAGCAAACTTGTATCCATTTTTATCCAGTGTAAGTTGAAATTTTGTGAGAAAGTCATATCCGAGTAGAGCCTCATTTTCAATTTTTTCGTCTGCCACCACGATGAAATTTTGCATAGTCTCCATTTCGTATATTTGAACAGCTCCGGTAAACATTCCCAGCGGCATAGTGCCCGTTTTGCTCAGGCCACGCAGCAAAGAATGGCATGGACTCAGCATAACATCCACTAGCTTCTTGTACACCGAATGCTTTACGATCGAAACATCAGCACCCGTGTCAACCAGGCACGCAACTTCAACACCATTTATTAAAATGATTTTGAGCCGTTTGACATCCTTGCCAACTTGCACCAAATTTACTGACTGCGGGCAACTCGTTGAAATATGGCCAGTAGCACCACATTTGAAGCACTTCACTCCAACATTACAATCTTTCTTCATATGTTGAGGCGATCCACAATTGAAGCACCGAGCTGCCTTCTTATTGTTGTTGTGATGCTGTTTCTCTGTCGTGTTCTTGTCAACCAGTTCAAAATTTTCATATCGCTCTTTGAGTTCATCATAAGTTGCACAAGCATGCATTATGAACTTATATTCGTTTTTGATACTCAATCCTTTAACAATATAACGTATAACAGACTTTGTTTCCACATTTCCCAGTGCGGCTATTTTCTTCATTTGCAAAACGTATTCATGAAAACTTTCTGTTTGCAGTTTCTTCCTATTTACCAGTTTCTCATGTACTTCCGCACATTCCATTATCTGTTTAAATTCTCTTAACAGCGCTGCCTTTAATTCATCATACGATCCTACCAACTCCGATTCGAAGAACAACTGTGCTGTCTTTGTCATCTTTGACCGCGCTTGAGCATATCTTTGCCATACATGAGCATATCCATACGCGTCAGCATTCAACTCGAAATTTTCAATCCAATTTTTGACCGGCACCGTCTCGCCGTCAAAACCTTCCACAACATTTCCAAAACATTCAATTGAGACTTTTGGCGTATTTTGCGCCACCTCATCAGCTTGAATTTTGAGACTTAATAGTTGAATAATTATTCATTGTTGCAACTATCCTTGATTATCCATCTCTTCTGTTTCTTCTTGTGCTTGTCTTCGTGTATTTACTTGTCGCGACGATTTTGGTGTTTCACCGTTATTTACCATTGTCTCTTTCACACCCTTTCTGGCAGTTGCTTTTGAGCGCGACGCACTTGGCATTTGTTTCTCCGTCTTTAACCGTTACTTTTCTCGAAATGGCGCGTTGTGGCGCCAGCACATACACACAAATGAAATTTTAGTTTTTTGACGCTATTTCACCACGACGTAAATTTTTGCACAGACCTGCGGTTGAGCCTTCACATGTAATGTAATGTTTGTTCAGCGGTTGTAATATTTATTGAAATATTAGTTAATAGTAGTGCATATTAGATTGTACAAATAATAGTTTTCTTCAGTTCACTTAGTTCTACTTTAACAAACTTGACCGATCGATGTCTTTATTTTAAAAAGCAAACCGACTTGTCTGTCTTTTACAACTTATCTTCCGCGACTCTACGACAACTTTATTAACAACTTAACGACTTTACGACAACGACAACTCGTTCGACTTCTTGACTTCTACTTTTACAACTGACTGTTCGATTATTTATTACTGCAACTCTGGTTATATCAATAGGCGCCTGCAGCGTTGCCACCCATGTCATCACGCTGCCATCACCTTTATTGTTTACATACATGTACATATTGTTGCGTTTTTGCAAAAGTATCTTATGTCGAAAAATAATTTTTGAGGAGAGGATGTTTTTAAGGTACCCAGTTTATATGTATTTTAATATAACATATAAAACAAGTGCGCCAGGAGGAAACACACTGAATTACAATAAAAAATGTTCTCAATTAGTTCACTAGGTTTCAATTGGTGGCACGAATGTGAGGGAAAGGTTTGATTGGCCTGTTTGAATACATTTTCAAACACCACCACAAACTCCAGTTGAACGATTAAGTTCAACTGTGAATACATTCGATGAAATTCTTTAGTAGTTTAGCGAATGAATGAAAAGTGCTGATTTCTATTCCATTGATTGTAGGGCAATTAAATGACTGAGTGCAGTCTGCAAAACATCATTCAATTAAGAATAAGTTCCATTATTATTATTATTACCCTTGTAGGTCATTGTACCCTCTACTTAGCTTAGAGCGCCCTATACAATCTAGGTATTCTTAGGAAATCCATAATTTTGCCTAAACTAGCGGTCTTATCTCGTTTACTTCGAGAAGGTGCTTGCCTAACCACACTCTTCTTCTGAAAGCCAATGCCGGTTACACTGTTAGTAAATGGTCCGCCGTCTCGGGTTCTCATTTGCAGAATCTGCATAGTTCATTATTCACCATAACAAGTCTGCTAAAGTCTTAGCCAATAATCCCTGTATCCCCTGAGGGGATTCGTTTTGGGTTCTTGCTTAGATTCAGTAACTGCTTGAAATTTTTTGATATTGAAGCAGCCTAAAGGAAATTCCATTGTGTTCGTTCTCTGTCATAGACGCGGATCTGATCCATACGCCTTAATAGTGACTGTCTTTGTCGCAAGACGGCTCTCGCCCTATAAATGCATCCTTTGCTTCTTTTTTCGCTAGTGTATCTGCCAGTTATCCTTCCTCAGTTGATCGCGACTTAAGTTGACCTTCATGCATCGCCCTATGGCACAGACTTTAGCTTCGCTGATGTATTTCCCAAGGGATTCGTGGAGTTTGCATCTTGGATGAATTGCAATATGAATATATAATTTAAAATGCTCTCATTGTGGCATTCACTTAACTCCTATGAGTTACACACCTGCAATAGAATGGCCATTTTGGCCCATTGTCAATACCAATTGGCCACTGTGTTAAATATGTGAAAATAGTATTGAAAAGTAGGCAGGTAGCAAAGGAGAGTCGAAAATAACATTCATTGCCAGAACACTCCATTTATACTCAGTCCTCATATAATAATATAACATTTAATTAAAATTAATTTTTGTCTTCATTTTTAAAAATGTTACAAAAATGTAAGCGGAAAAGAACTTGATTTGATCGCTCAAACTGTACTTTTTCCTTTTGTCCTTCCACAGTCGATCCCGACCATAACGATGCATCAGCTCATAGGGTGGTAGACTGGGTTAACAAGGAGTTGCCCAGTGCACATTGCCACCAACTGAAGGATCTGAGAACCGGTGTAAGCTTTTGCCGCCTGATGCACAAATTTTGGCCTGGCTCAGTGGCCCGATCTATGATACTCGATCCGGCGAACAATCCAAACGAGTGGAGACACAACTTCCAAGTGCTGGAGAGGGCATTCGATAAGGTGAATATGCCGTTCATGATCGAGATGGACAAGCTCGTCGAGGGGGACCCTAAAGAGCTGAAGCTCATGGCTCAGGCCATGATCGCCGTGCTGAATGTATTCGAGGAGGTACACGGCGAACCGCCCTTCTAAATGCCCCTATTTATAGCTTTTAAATTTTTTCTATAATGATTTCAACGAGAAACAGCTAAATATTTTGTATATTTTTATTTTCGAATCATTTAGTCGGTCTAATTAAACTCGTAATCACCACTCTCTAGTCGCCGATGCACCAAGACTGTGTTGCGGTTAAGGGAAGGAAGAGATTGGGTGAGAAACATGATAAATGAGACCAATATCCATCTCATGCTCGAGTTTCTGTTGCGCAGACCGTGGCAAAGCGGCAAATCGCAGCGCGAACTGATTTATCTGTGATATCGTGAGCGTCGACAGGGATCGGGATGGGATTTGGCTTGGGATAAGCAGTGGACTGCTGACTGAGAAATAACGTCTAGACGTTTTTCGTTTACGCCACGAAACAATGGAGCTCTTGTCATGGCCATGGCCCTAGCCTTGAGCCTTGAGTAGTGGAAGGAGAAGGGGATGACACTGCTGATGAAGAGGAAGAAGCGTTTGAATTTAAGCAGACGTTGCAGGAATTCGCTCAATGCTTTGCTGTTCATCTCTCCTATCCACACACACACATGCACAGGCAGCTGTCCGTTGTTTGCCATCTTTATTTTGGGCTTTTTTCTCTTTTCCTGTTGTCTCCTTTTCATTATATCCTTGCAGGGGGTATATTAATTTTAGCCAGGAATTTCCAACGCACCTTAGAAGACATCTCCAGCACCATAAAGTATATATATTATGAATCAGCATCCATAGAGGAATCGAACTACCCTTGTCCGACTGTCCGTGTATCCGTCTGTTGCAACGCAAACTCGTCTCTCAGTTTTAAAGGCATCATGATGAATCTTGGTACACATGCTTCTTATTGCTGCACGTCGACTATAAGTCGAAATGAATCAGATCGGACGATATATCGATTTATCGTATGCTGTCATACAAACTATCGGTTGATTTTTGTTATTTGTCAAGATGCTTTCTACATCCAACTTATTCAATATATGTAATAAGCATAAATATTTTCATAAAAATCCGACTACCATAACATATAGCCGCCATAGAAACAATCTGCCAAAATTAAGGTTTTTAGTATTAAGACTAGTTTAGTTGATTTTAGAAATAAAATAACCTGCAAGGGTATAGAACCTTCGGCATGCCAAAGGTAGCTTTCATTCCGTTTCATTTTATTTCGCTTAATTTTCGGTTTTTCGCGGCGTTTTTTTGCGTCCGTTTTGTGTGCTTCTTCTGTGTGTCCTCTTCAGACCGTCTAACTAAATACCTGTATAAATATTTTATTACGCAAATGAAACAAGCATTGTTTGTATTTTATTTGTTTGCCTTAGTCTGTGTGTGTGTATGTGTGTGTGTGAGTTACAAAACGCTGCCACATCCTGCAACAGGGTGACCAACTACAACGCAGCCCTGGCTTCAGCTCTGGCTCTGTTTCTATTTCTTTTGCCTTTGCCATTTGGTACTGATTCAGATGCTACTGCTGCCGGCAAAATGAAATGCCAACATTAAGGTGACAGCGTTGCCAACTGGCTCTCGAAAAGCAGCACGTGCCGCATCCTGGCGACATTCATTTGCATGCGCTGCCTCTGCCACGCCTCCCACCTTGACCACAAGCCCCACAGCAGAGCACAGGAAGTAAAAAGCAGAGTACAGAAGGATGTCCAGCTACAAAGCACACATTCCTAACCAGGGGGCATGTAGGGAGAGGGGAGGTTGTCATAGGGAACCACAGCTTTTGTGTGCGTGAATACACCGAGAGTGGCTCCAAACAACTATGCAAGTAAATACTTCTGGGGCCATAACTGTTAAGTGAATGCACTCAAAAGTATTCACAGTATTGCGAAGAAATAATATCCGACGTTATCATTACCATTACTATTCAATCATATGTCATGTGAATACTTATTATAACCCACTGCAGCAAGTTTGAAATTAGAAATTGTATTTGAGTGCACTCAGAGTGACTCAGTACTGACACACACACTCAATATATGTATATTCACTGTAAGTTGATAGCATCGTACATTGGTTCTCTGAATACACCCAAAATGAATTCACTCGATTTTAATAAATTTACTTATGCCACAACGTCAAAACATTCAAACAACACGCTAGTTATTCAATAAATTGAATTTTGAATACTCTCAAAAGTTATTATAGTTATTAGGACTGAATGAACATTGACTAAAGGACAAATTTACGCGTTTTAATTACATTAGAAAGTTCTCTATAATATCAGAATAGTCATAACTAATTGATAGTTTAATAAATGAATGAATAGTTCTACTCTTATTCACAATTGAGTGTTAGGCAGCAATCATTGAATTTTGAATTGGCTGTAATATAAATGAACCAAGACACGGGATACCTATGAAAATCGAACAAGCAAAGAGGCCAAAGTGGCCCAATGGCCCATCGACTACTGGCCAGTTTAATGTGTTAAATGCATGTGAAGAAGTAACTAGTGAGAAAAACTAGTAAAAAAAGCCACAGTTGTGTCTCCCGACAACGATATACCCTTCCTTTGTAACATCGCAAAGCACATGCAGCGACATCAATTATATATCCGTTTATTGTCTGATTAGTTTACAATTTAGAGGTACATTATCTATTTATATTTCGAAGCAGTGAGTTGTATCTTTCCTATTTCGCTTATAGATCGAACTAAGCCCTTTGATTATTGATTGGTGGCGGCAGTGGTTGGGGCAGCTAACATTTAAAATAAATCGTTTAGTATTCAGAAAACTTCACACTAAATTTGGGATATCTATCTTGTATAATAACTGCAATCTGTTTGTTCACACATACGGACTTGACTGAAGCGACTGAATCAGTAAAGAACATATGAATGTATGTTTGTAAGGTTCTCAATTGGATTGAGATCGGGACTTTTAGCGGGCCAAGTTAAAAAGTGTTAATTTTCGTTCATCGATAGTTTAGTTTGTTTTGAAACGTGAATTGCGGAATTGTCCTCTTGAAATGTTCTCGAATCTGCCAAGGTATCCTCGCCAAACGAAACATAGATGTAAGTCCAATAGTTCTGTATAATAGGCAGAGTTCATCTTATGCGATATAAAACATATTGAATTCTTCCTCCTTTGAAATTTCGGGAAATTTTTTGTTGCTTGAGGGCTCTGTTATTTTATGGCATTCCTATAATAATTAGGCTAATTAAAGCTTAATGACACAAGAATCATAGTCTAATCAACCGTTTATAGATTCTGATCGCTCAAATATAAAAATTAATTTAAATTTGCATGTCGCCAAAAACTAAATTGGTCAGTTCAATTATTTTGTTCTACAACAATGGAAATGACGGGACCTAATTTTCGGCTAGAGAATTAATTGTGAAGCAACAATGCAAAAAGTTGATGCTCAAAAGACTTGACAAACCGTTAAATGTTTGGTAAGGTGACATTTTCGCGGGTCTTTTATACACTTGCATAAACTTAGTTTACTCTTTTATGACCATTTTTAAGACGAACACTACAGTCGAGTAGGACTGACAGTAAAATACCCTTCGTTAGAAGTAGTTACATAAACAATTTCAAAGTTAAACTCTTCTTTATACATCATTTATACATCTGTACTTTGTGAGCTCTGATTCCCTCTGCCTGTTGCATTCATTTGCGAAAAGTTAGTATACCCATATTGACCATTTTCAATGGACGAAGGGTATACGAAATGGGGACAGAGCATGCTAATGAAAATTACGTCAAGTTGTTTCAACTCATCGAACTTACTCAGTACTTAAGCGATTATGAAACTTCAAACATCACACATCAAACAAATTTATCGTGTTTTTCGTAATGCAGCCAAGAGGTAGGCCTCCAATGAACCTGTCTTGAATACTTTTACTGATATTGATGTTTTTCTGCTTGCACAGTTCCTGCAGGCCCCGGTGGCAGCGAGGTCAGGAAGGTGCTACTGTGGATTAACGAGCAGGTTCCAGGTGTGCGCTGCAGCAACCTGAAGGACCTCAGCAACGGCGTGATCTGGTGTCGCCTGATGACCAAACTATGGCCAGGCTCACTGGCCACCGTGCTAGTGATCAATCGGCCGGCCAACTCCAATGATGCGCAGCACAACTATATGCTGCTGGAAGCGGCCTTCAATAAGGTGGAGATGCCATGGGCTTTCCAGACGCGCCAACTCATTGCGGGGCATAGCGCGGAGCTGTTGCGCATGGCTGAGGCGATGGTCACCATGGATAACATATTCAAAATGCAGATGAAGGAGCAGCGCAAAACTAAACAGGCTGCAAACAAGTCGAGTCGCTCATCCCGTATTCTGGCTGGTGAATTGCCATCGGAGCAACCGCCAACTTCATCACTGAATCTGAATGCACCGCCGCCCCCCCCGGAGAGCCTGCTGCAGGCGTCTGCTTCGGCGGCAACGGCGGCGGCAGTAGCAGCAGTAGCAGCAGTGCATACGCAGCCGACCAACGAAGAGGTCACCTCGACCACGATTCTCAGCGAGGCTCAGCTCCTGCGGCAAGATATTCGCTCCATGTTCCACCAGCAACAGTCAGCCATGGAGGCCTACATGGCGCAGCAAGAGCAGCTGGTAGCATCTGGGGGCGGACACGCCTACGCCGCGTTGTGCTTCTGCCCCGATTGCATTCGACAACGCCAGAATGCTCAGATAGCTATGCAAACTGCAGCCGAGACACCTGAGGTCCATGAAGCAAACGACACACACGAGCCCCACATGGCACAAGAGACACATGCAACACACGAGGCACATGTGACACTCGCAACACACGGAGCACCCAATGCGCCTATGAAGGAAATTTAGATTGTGAATAGGAATATGGCATTTCCATGCTCCCACAGTTTCTACTTTATAAATTTAAAGAGATATCTAGATATCTTTGTATCATAAATATCTATCGGTAGTAATGTTCACTTTTTATACCCGCTACCCAAAGGGTAGAAGGGTAGTATAACTTGGAGGCAATTTTTTTTTCCGTCCGTATGAAAACTTAGATCTCACAGACTATAATAGCTAGCTACCAAATTGGGTGTCAATAAGTGTTGATATTGTTACACGCAGATCAAGTTTGTTTTATAATTTGAGAACTCCCATTTCCGCCCCCTTAAATCGACATAAACAAAAATATTAAAGAAAATTCCAAGCGTCATTTTAATGCAGATTTCATTTTTGGTAAAATCAATATCTATCAACGCTTAAATGATTTCTGTACATTTGGCTGCGATCGGATAATTAACATAGAAGTTATTTAAGAAATAATTTAAAATATGTACTAATAACCAAGCCGCTCTCTGCGAAGCATGCAACACAAACTGGTAAATAGCGATGTGAAATAAGAGTTACTTCTCTCTTAAGTATATATAGTAGAAATCGTTTTGATCAGGTGGCTCGGCTGTAGCTTTCGTAATTCTTTTGAATTTGTACAATAATGTGATAATATTGTCATATCGGTCTTTCAATTAGTCTGTATGTGTTGGAAACTTGATTTTTTACCAATCCACTTAATTATACTTTTCGACGTCGTGCCTTACAAATAATTATACCCGTTACTCACAGGTTTGTTTGTTACACCCAAACTATAAAGATTCTTGTTCGGTATCAAAAGCAGATTTAATATTAATAAAGCCAAGTCCGTCTACTCATCTGTGCCGTTGTCTCTCCGCTCATTTAATATAATATTCAATATTTAACCAGTAAGAAAAGCAACTGTCGCGCGGCACGCGACAGTAAGATACCCTTCAACCTATGTTCCTATTTATTTACATATATACACATATACATATGCACATGCTTTGAAATTATTCTCTCCTTGTTAGCTGACACAAGCACTAAGAGTTATGTTCATACTTTCTTTTATAATTTGTGTGTTTATTGCCCGATCGGATTGCAATTTGGAGAACAACTAGATATAACTATCAGCTTAGTAAATGTTAGAAAGTTATATATTTTTTACGACGCTTACAAATCGAGTTTAAAAACTAAATTAGTGATTTGCGGGGGCGGTGGGGAGTGGCATCCAACATTTGACATCCGGACATCCGGGCAGACAGACGGACATGGCTCAATCGACTCAGCTAGTAATCCTGAGCAAGAATATATATACTTTGTCGTTACAATGTTAGTTAGTATAAATTTTTTTGACCATTTTCAATGGTCAAAGTGTATAGAAAGCTAGAGACACCAAATTTGGCTTAAAGGTTTTGATATATTATCAATTGATGAAGTTCACTTTAAATACAATTCGGATTTATAAGGTTATCTAAGTTGCGCAAGGGGTTACTTTTGTTTCTTGTTCTTTTTTTCGGTTTGCGGGGCCCTTGCCAGGTCGGGTGCCCTTGTGCAACGCATCCCCTGTACACGCCCAGACACGGTCCTGTCAGAGACAATGTGACCTATGGCTTCCTAGTTTGGTAAGCATAAGTCTAATAAGTGCACGCAGATTCAGTTTGTAATAGAAGTTGACACACTTTCTTTTGAAATGGTAATTGTAACATAAGTCCAGAAAGAACAAATTCCAAGTTTAATTCAAGCACACTCGACTGTAGCTTTCTTCTTGTTTTCCACTTAGGCTGATTTTTGTTTCAAGTGGACATTTCTTACTCCAATAATTCTGCTTTACGCTTACCTCTCTCCCTGTCTATCTTTTTTCTTCTCTCTGTCTCTAGCCGTTGTTTGCCTTCTCATTAATAAAGCAACGGGAAAGCATTTCCACTGGATTTTCACAGCTCAGGTTGGGGGGTAGTGCAGTTTATCGTTCCGCATCCGAATGACGACACATCTGACTCTCGAAATAGGCGGACAGATGGAAGGACGGACCGACAGAGGGAGGGAGTAATCGCCAGACAGACACTCAAAGTCTTTCGGAAGCTGCGATAGACAAATTTAATGGCAATCGAAAAAAAGAAAAGCGGAAAATGGAGGAAAAAACAACATAGCATTGCGCATACGTCTAGTGTGACAGTTGGCCTTCCACTTTGGACGTTGTTGCTTGCTGTTTGCTTTGCAAATGATGAAAATAAGGGAGAACAGGACAGGGGAAATGTGCAGAGTGTGGCAGACTATAGCAACGACTATGGTAATACTTATGCTGCGAGGGATGGAAGCAGGCACAGGAGTCATTGCAGTAGGGGGAGCCCTGGCTTTGGGCTTGGCCATCAAACAGCGAATCATCATTGAAATTGGGCTAATGAAATGCTTGTTAACTGAATGTGACAACATGGCTTAAGTCAAGGCAAACATGCCAATCGTAGCAAGAGGGTGGGCTAAGCACGAATGGAATTGCCAGTCTGCAACTGAAATGAGATAATCTCCCAAACCAAAGAACCAGAACACTTAATTAACGCAATACCAAAAGAATATTTTGTGGGTAGAAACTAAAATTATCTTCTGTCCTTATTCAAATAAACATAAGAATCTTATGATGTCTAAGCGTAGGTTAGTCTATAATTATTTCATCATATAGTTAAAGCTTTGATTGTATAAGGCAATGGATTTTCACTATATATGTGTTATATAGAATTTTAAAAAAGAATTCTCAACCAACGCAGTAAAAACGAGGCTGGACTAGTAGTTCTCCTTTAAATAAATAATTACATAAGAATGTATCTGATACTGGATTTGAATGTGTTCTAGTAAAGCTAGGGGCATTCTTTAAAATCTTCAATACCTTCGTTATTTACAGTCCAATCTTACAGAAGTTCTACCAAAAGTTGACATATGTCCTGTGTTTCATATAATTAAAGTAGTTAAGTTTATTTTTGCAGCTGTAATGCTGCTTTGACATTAAATATTCCTACTAAGTTTACATATAGTCTTAGGATTGTAAATAACAAATCAAATCAATAAACAAAAAAATATTAACTTTTTGGGGTTCGTTTTGCAAACTTTCTTTAAAGCACTCGACGCTTTGTAACACCTCTCTCTGCAGTGGGTCAGTCACCTTTAAAGAAATGTATCCGTCTTTGTTTGCCCTTCCGCACTCATTTCCCACCTGCTTCAAATGACCCAAATGGGCTTCGCAGGTAATTGCTTGCAACAACTTGTGACAACTTGCAACAACTTGTTTAGTCATGACGGAGTTAGTTCTTCAAGCGGGAATATGGTCAGCAAATATTTGATTTGCATCCATAATCGTTGACCCTTCGACATTTGCTTGTCATATTCTCTCCATAGTTTCCCATGGACGCACAAATTGTTCTGGCTGTCAATCGACTTGGCTGGTCGATTGTTCAATTGTCGCCGTAATGATTTATCGACGGTTTATTTGTTTGTTTACCTGTTTGTTGTGTGCGGCTGTCAATGGAGATGACTACACAGTTTGGGTACAAATTGTACTTGAATTTTTCAGCTTATGCAATATTTTTATGAATTTCAAAATATTTTTTCTGTTATTTTATTTTCGTATTCGGTGCTTACGGCGTTAATGACTGACCCCGGCCCTTTGGGTCATGGCAAGGCATGGAAAGGGGGGAGATGGGGTAGTGGGTAGTGCTTAAGGGAAAAAAACTGTGTTAATTGATGGCACAGCTCAAGTCAAGTGGCAACATTCATCAGCCTGTGGCAGAGGCTGAGGCAGCATCGCTGATATGCAGCCCAAGGACGGGGCCAGCATATTTTGGCAGCAGCAGAACTTGTGAAGTAAGTGCAGCTCTTGGCCATTAGCTGCACGCCAAAAAAGATAGAGAGAGAAAGGGGGAGAGAGTGGGAGAGAAAGAGAGAGATAGAGAGAGGGAGGGAGAGAAGGAGAGGTAGACAAGGCCAAGACGAATACATTTTCCAGCTCATTTAATTCGTTTGATCGTCTTGCTCGCCTGCCTGCAGATGGTCATGGCCAGGGCCATTGCCATTGCCATTGCTGCTGCCGTACCCGTTGCAACTTTCCAACAATTTCATTTTCATATTTCTTTCCTCATTCTCTTTGCACACTTTTTTCGCTTTTCGAAATTTATGCGCGCTTTGCTTGATTTTTCATGAATTTTGATCAACTGACCAAGCCTCGACGGCGGAGGAAGACTTACGTTGCAACTGCGAGTGTACACGGGCATGCGGCATGGGCGTGTGGTGGGCGTGGCCTGCCTTCTCCTTGAAGTGCATTCAACATATGTATGTGCATAAATTTCACACGTTGCACTTGACGCCTCATGCATTTTACATGCACAGAAGGATTTTCCACCAGCCTTTCTTGTTGCCCCTCGCGACGTGCAACAATTCTGGGGCCCAAGATGCAACTGCCAACTGACAACTGGCAACTCGCAACTTGCAACTGGCAATGGAGAGAGTGATGCAGCTTGTTTGGTAATACGACGACATTTAATTTTTAATCGCTGCATCCGACTCACAATTGCTGGAGACAAAGTCGATGGCAGTGGATGTGGCAATGTGGTTTCGCTGACGGGGACAGGAGGCGTGTGGAGGGATGTGGTTGGGCATGAGCTCCGGCATGCAGACAACACTCGCAGCGCGTTACATATGTTTAATAAAGAGCCTAGCACGCACGAGTTGCCACCGCCAGACAGCGCCCAACCGCCCTTCACACTCGCTACACAACCAGTGTAAGGAGCTCGTCGACACACAAAACGTTGATACACTGGCAGAAACTTGAAAGTGTATTCTTCAAATAATTATACTCTAACTAGTAAAGGTATAACAAACATCGGCTTGGAATTCTCTGTAAAACGAGATGTGAGTGTAATATATAATATGTACTTATTACAATATTATTTATTTATTTCATATTTCAGAAGCGACAGGGTCTCAGATGCTGTCGTCAATACTAAGATCTTCATAATATCATAGTTGTGACTCGATTGCAATTCACACAAAAAGAATAATGTAGAACCATAAACAAAGGCTACCTTCTGCAGACCCTTGTTAGTTCTTATATCCTCCTATTGTTCCTTTACCAAGTAGTGATATATGATGGTGCAGAATTAAATAGTATTGTGTATATTTTATACTATGTCCAATTTTGATTGGCACTGATAGGTTAAATTATTTCTATAATCAAAATTGTTCTTCATACAAAAAACTTAATTTCGACCTATTTTTCCCATGACAGCTATATTTTATAGTAGTCCGATTTCGATGAAATTTTATTTGCATATTAAATATAAGGAAAAAGTCAGATGTAGTAAATTTGATTGCAATATCCTAACAAATAACAAAAATCAGCCGATAGTTTGTATGGCAGCTGTACGATATATCAGTCCGAATCGGCTCGTTTCGACTTGTTTGCAGCGAGCAGCAATAATAATCATATGTGCCAAGTTTTATCAAGACAGCCCTAACACTGAAAGACTAGTTTGCGTTGCAACAGACGGACACACGCTGTTCATCGTCATTTATATTGCATACTTTGCGGCACCAGAACCTGTAAGCCCAGTTGGAAAAATTTCTTGAATAACTTATATGTTTAGTAACCAATCCCAATCAAATAAAACCAGACCCCAAAGCTACAGTTGACAGTAAGATACCCTTCTTCCAGATAGACGAAAAGACGAACAAACAGACAGAGAGACGAACGTGGCTCAATCGATTCGGCTAGTGATCGTGAACAAGAATATATATACCATATGGGGCCTGCTACGCCTCCTTCTGTTTGTTAACCATTTTCAATGATCAATATAATATAAAAACCTGAGGTCCAACAATTTACACGAGTATTTTCACAAAATTTGACAGCTCCCCCTTTTCCTGCGATCTAGTCGTAGTATATAATAATATTTGGTTTTGAGTTGAGGTTTCCTCTTTCGGCTGTTCAGCTTCATCTGCTTCGTTTTCGTGCAGTGTAGTTCGGATAAGCCGCCTTTGCTGTTGCATTTCGCAGAACGACTCTCTTCAGGCTTGCCCATATGCATTTAAGGCCATAAAGGAGGACGACCAACAGTCACACACAGTCCCGCACACATATCGAGCTCACTCACACACACACACACACATGTGCGGAGTCAGATAGATATGTATGTGCTTGTTTCTGACTCTGCGGCAAGTTATTATAACAGTTCATTGATTTTCAATTTTCAATGCATTTCATTGCAAGCATTCTCATTGTTTGCCTTGCGTTTCCCTTTCCTTTTTCTGCCCGCTGGTTTTTTGCTCTCATTTTTTGCCTGCCCCCCTCGCCACCGTGCCCAAGGAAGTTTCATTTGTGCTACAGCCCTTCCCATCCTGCTCCGCTTCGTGTCCTGCCGGGCCATTTCCACAGCGAGAGCTCGCTCGCATGCATAAATTCACCCATGGGTAGTTTATTTTGCCAGTTCCAAATTAAAAATAAAAAAAAACACACGCACACACAACAAATAAAGCGCAAAAATAAAAAATACCAAAAAGAAAACTATATAACTATTTACATAACAAGAAAGAAAGGGTACATTCGGCATGCCGATGGTTTTGTATCCTGTATTCACTTATTTTTCCCATATAAAATGTCTTATAAGACTATCATATTTTATTACCGAGTAAAGAGACTTTAATAAGTAAAATAGTGTTTAGCGAAAATCTTTATTCCTATTAAAGCTATATACGATTCCAATAAGATTAACGTAGAGTCTGTAAGTTATAAACTCCAATCTTTCTGGTAACTTCTTTATCATCTACAACTTCTTTATTTCATCCTGCTCGTGTGTTTGTATGTAGGCAGAGAGAGATGGTTAGTTTGACTCGTTTAACGTTGATGAAGAATATATGTATGTTTGTATGTATCAGAGACCTGCATGAAATGGTTATATGCATCAATAGCAACGCATGCATTAAACTATACATTAAGAAAGGTCTCGTCGCAAGACTCTATTTAGTACAAGAGAGCATCGGGTACCTTCCAGACCACCTTATTCATAGCATCTTGCACATTGTGTTTGCAGTAAAAGCAACGACCACATGCGATTCTCTAGAATGAAATATACTTTATGGTATCGGCGCTGTCTCCATATGTGCGTTGCACACTTCTGGTGACAATGTATACACCTTATGTAAGGGTATTACAAGAAGCAACAGAAAGAATGGCATACTGAAGGTTTCACACCTGCAAGTTTCTATCTCCTTCGATTGTTTCCATAATACAATAGTTATATATAATATATAGTGCACAATTGTATTGTTGTCAATGAAACTTATCTGTATTAACTCCATTCGCTCGACAAGCTATATGATATGATATGTTGTACGATTTTGATAAATAGAAAAAGTTTACGTCGACGGATGGACAGACAGACATATATTTTATAGGGTCAGACCTGTCTCTTAAGGTGCCTTGCAAGCCCCTGGCCAAAATGAATATACCCTCTGCAAGGGTATGCAAATAGCAACCAAAATAATTTCGTTTCTTCGCGGCATTTTCGGTAGAAAGTTTCAATATTGCAGTAGACAGCGAAAAGGCAGAACGATTTCTGTTCGATTGCAGTCCGATCGCTGTCCGATTGTCCTTGTTGATTGACTGCGGCTTAATGCACTTCCAGCTGAATTTGCACGCATACCAATGTCACGCACACACACACTCACCTGCTGGCAGCTTTAAGTGTTTGCAGGGATTTTCCTCTACACTTTAATAAATACCTCTGGTTAACTTGGTTTACATCTGTTGCTGATTATAGCACTGTAATTTTATGGCTATTTATAATTTGTATAGACTTCCCAATATTCGGGTATAAAATGTATATGAAATATAATAATTATACTATTATATCTTATACCTTGAAGAACACGGTTTTAAACCCTTGCAGAGGATATATTAATATTGGCCAGGAGTTTTGCAATGCACCTTTTGTAACATCTCCGACCTCATAAAGTATATATATTCTAAATCAGCATCAACAGAGGATTGGAACTAGCCCTAGTCTGTTGCAACGCAAACTAGTCTCACTGTTTTAAAGGTATCCTAATAAAACTTTATACACATGCTTTTATTGCTGCACGCTGTATATAATTCGGAACGAGCCGGATTGTACCGATATATCGTATAGCTGCCATACAAACTATCGGCCGATTGTTATTTACCAAGATATTGCATCCAAATTTACTACATCGGATTTATTCTATATATATAATAAGCATATAAAATGTCATCAACAACGGACCACTATATCAAATAGCTGCCCTAGGAACAATCGGCCGAAATGAATGATTTTAAAAGTACCTAAACTTATCATTGCCAATCAAATTAAGATATAATATTGAATATACACAACTCCTTTCAATTCTGCACCATTATATATAACTAGTATTTGAACGATCAGAGGATATAAGAACCTGCAAGAGTACAGAACCTTTGGCATGCCGAAGGTAGCGTTCGTTCGAGTTCTAGTTGTCATTGAAAATCCCTGTTTAAAATTGTTGAACCACAGTTATTTTCATAGAATGAGAAACTTCACATCATAAAATATAAATTCATAATATTTGTAATTATAATAGATAATCTATCTTTAATTTTTTGATCTTAAATTCCTTTTGAATGAATACTTGTCACTTTTGATTTAGTAAGAGAAGTCGTTTAACGCCATACACATTCTAACTTAGCTACAAGATTCACTTAATTTGCAAATGAGTTGCGAGACAAACTGTATGTACATTTACCTGTACCTGTACCTTTATCTTTCTCTGTCCCGCTCTCTTGCTCTACGCAGCTAACTTTCCGTATGTTGCGGTACTCTCGCTGTCAGTTTTGGAATTGTAACAACAACAACATCAACAAGACCAACAACAGTGTGTCAGTGAGTCTGGCCAGACTTATGTCATGAAACGAAAATCGAAAAACGCCAGCCAACATGCCTTTATCATTTATTATAGACAGCTTATTATTTATTTAACATCAATTTGACTTCCGTCCGCTTCAGCAATAACAATTGCAACAACAAATTGTCATCTCATTGTGACACATTTGCTGCGACACTTTTGTAAAGCGGTTTTTGTAAGTGGCTGCCCCTGTCCCTCCCAGCCCAGCTTGTCTTTGGCCTCCACTCCCCTCCTCACTGCTCTCCCCGATGCCACTTACCTACCACTTGCAATTGGACATGGCTAATTAGTAGCACTTTCCCGGGAAATATCGCAATTGTGGTGGCCATGACTTTGTTTTCTATTTCTGGCCACTTTCAAATTGAGCCGCATACAAAGCCGACGGTGACGGCGAAGGCGACGCAGCTCGCCATGCGCTTGCCAGACAACCGGACAGAAAACAAGACTATTAGATAGGTGGACTCTTAGACTGTCAGAGTGCCGCATCGTTTATCAGCCTTCAATGCGAACCGAACGCAGTCCAATTGCTGTAGAATTTCTAAAGAGGGGGAGAAGAGATGATGCGAAACACGTTCATGGCAAGGTCAGCAAACTAATACGAGTAGTACACCCAATTGGTTATATACAAAATGCTATACGACAGCAACTACTAACTGCCTTAGCTAATCTAAGATGAGACTCGAAGGGATCTCCACAGTGGGCTAGCATTCATAAAAATCTGGCATTATATTAATTTACAAAATTTAAAGAGGGTGTACTAAAGATGTCGACAAACTTTAAATAAAATTACTAATCCTCGATTGATTATTTTCGAATACACGCTTAAAAATAAAGTGGAATGTTTATCATAGATATGTGTAGTTCAGGTGAAGATTTCAACTAAACGTTTAAAGTTTAAGTTTTGTATTGACCGTTTTGTTTACTGTTTACTTTCATTTTCATTTCTGTTTTAAGTAAGATCCGCGTCGACCAATTTCGAAATAACTTACAATTCCCAACAGCAAATTGTTCTGATATTGCTTTCTCGCTCTCACGCATAAGCGTATAACATAAACGTCTACGACTAGAAGGCACTGCTCGGTGAGCTTTACAGGGGGAAATACAGTCAATGACTCTGCCCTTCCCTGGTTTTCCCAATGCACTGTTTCGCCCATCAGCTGATTGTCAACCTATAGAAGTTTATCTGGTATATTGTCCTCACCGGTTGTCCTTTAGCATCTTTATTGCACTACCAATTTCTCTTACATGGGGCGTGGATGGTATCCTAACACTCCTACTTGATGGTGCAACGTTTCGGTCTAAAGTCAGCTATGGCTTATTTCCATATACGAATTTATGCGTCATCATTGGTTATGGAGTTGCCTTAGTAGATCTCTGAATGGTTGGGACTTATCATTTCTAGCGTCTGTTTTCACAGCCAAATATTCATAGTGGTTATGTGTGAGCTGGTCCGCCAGAGACTTCGGATTATTGTTCCTCTACCCATTGGCGGTCTTCTTGAGGTATTAGTTTTTATAGGAAATTTCTTTCCTGTTGACGGGTTATTGCTATGTATTTAGATGGGGCACTTTTCGGTACTCGAGTGGTTGCGGTTCGATTGCGGTTTATTGCGAGTTCGGCGATGACTAACTCCTTGCCACCTTTTATAATTACATCATGGTACATATGTACATACAGGGGGGCCATCTAAATGTTACCCACGTAAACTGTTAATAACTTTGACATACATTGTCAAATCGAAAAACGAAAATACCACATCTGATTCTTAATTTCAAGTAGTCATAACTACACTCCACCTGAACGCGCTGAAATTGTTCAGGATGATCAATCGAAGCCACTTACCGTCAATGGCGACCGATATCGAGCCATGATAACCGATTTTTTGATGCCAATTGTGCGTAGATCGGACGCCACCCGACTTTTATTTGTGGAGATTTTTGAAATCTAAAGTGTACATCAACAAGCCAAGGACTTTGACTCAACTCAAGGCGAACATCGAACGTGAAATAGCGGCGATACGAGTACCTAAAGCTACGCTCGGGAAAGTGATGAAAAATGCCAAAAAAAAGAGCAAATTTCGTCATCAGGGAAAAAGGCGAGCACTTGAGCCAAATAACATTTTAAATGTTAATAATATTAATCGCCTTGAATTTAAATAAATGCCTGTGCAAAAATATAACAAATTGTCTTTTCCTTAACAATTTTATTTAGGAATCACACGGGTCACATGTAGATGGCCCACCCTGTATATCCTATAACTTCCATATGAAAAAAGAAACATAATTGTATATAAAAACAGAACGATATTCCATATTCCTTCCGATATTTCCATAAAATTTCTTTATAATGGTGCAGCATTCAAAAATAATACCTCGATTACTGTCTAACTTTAATGGACACTGATAAGTTATTTATTAGTATCCCCTGGTGATACTGATTCAGAATACATATTTATACTTAACGAATACATAAGCAATATTATATGTAAGGCTCTGTGCCATCATAAAATATAGTCAGTATAGATATAAGACCTGCATCTGGTAAAGAGCCTTTGGCCTGTCGGAGTTAAAGTTTTTTCCTGTTCTAAACAATGTTAAGAATGTCGGAGAAAGAAAAGAGAAAGACAAGAGAGTGGTTGAATATGTGGCCTACTCGGCGCAGTGTCTTCCCGCATCTGTTTCCTTTTTTCTAGGTCGCTTCCCTTCTCTACCCCCCGCAAGCCACGTTCCAACAGGGGTTACCCTACGCGGCGCCGTTGCCTTTGTGCGCTGAGCATTAATTTAACGCGTGTTTAATTCGATTGCGCTTTGAAAAACACCTTCGCGCCTCAGGCGGGGGAGTGCAGCAAGCAATACCCCCTGGGGAGAGAGAAAGAGGGAGAGAGAGAAAGAGAGAGAATATTTATTAGAACTGAGCTCATAACTTGTAATTATGTGCATTCTGCAGCGCTTCAGCTTCAGCTTGTCTCCCTCTGTCTTCTGTGCCTGTGGCTCGGTCCCTCTGTCCCTCTGTCCGTCCTTCGCTTTGTCTGTCCCAGTGCAATGTCCTGAAGCAGGCGCTGAACCATTAAATAGGAAAACTGACCCTGGAGCGGGAAACTGGACAGCAGAGGCCAGAGTAGGCGAGTGAGCTACCACTTTGAGGGTTGTTTGCCGAGTCGCTGACGCCCGTCCCGGCCATAAGGTGCGTCATTAATTAAGCTGCAGTGCGCTGAGCCAGCAGCAACTGACAGAGTTCAGCTGCACATACCCCCTTGACCCAAGGCCCCCTTCCAGCTCCCACTGCCCTCCACTTGCTGACGCCCCATTGGCCTGTGATGTCATCAAATTAGCGCTTGTATCGCATCCATTTCAATTCCCAATTCCCAATTTGCCGCTGCAGCGGCACTAAGCGCAGCCAACGATGCCACCGACTCCAGCAACGGAGCTTTCTCAATGCAATTTCGAGTGCGACTCCCCCCCCTCCCCATCCCTCATGCTTCCACTTAACAGTCTGTGGCTTCGGTTTGGCCCCAAAACAGAAAACCGCAAACGAAAAACGCGACAAGCCGACAAACCGACAATCAGCATTTAAATGATGATACTATGGGTCTCCAGCCCCCTCTGCTCCGACTACAGCTCCAATCTCCAGCCCCCGACTGAGACTGCGGCTTCGGCTCCAACCTGGCCGGCAGCGCGACCCCAGAAACGATACCTCCTAAGGCTGCCCTCGTGCGCCTCAATTACATTTCGGTCGCTTTGTGCAACCGTTCACTCGTTGCTGGCTTCCAAACAGTTGCCAACCCATCCCCATCTCCATCCTGCCTCACCACATGCCCAGCCCCTTCCCTGTTCAACAGGCCCCGGCGCAACATTGATTTAGTGGTCGACATTGCCTATTCTTCCGTTTTATCATCGTCATAATGTGTTGTTATTGTTGCACAATTAAGCTGAACAAATGAATACAACAATATCAGCAAATGGGAGGGAAAAGTGCAAACGGATTGGTACAATACAAATATGATATCATGTTACTCGACGCTTCGCAATTTTCAATTGAATTTTAATCCGTGACTGGAATAGAAAACTACAAAATACGATATTACTCGGGTATCTCTCTAAGCCTTTTTGGCAAAATCAAAATGAAAGGAAATTCGAAATACAGTAAAACGACCAATGAATGCTAAGAATTTGCATGAACAACTCCAATGGTTTCTCAATAAGAGCCATATATTGTATTCCGACGTAGCTTTACTTCATGTGTGAATGTATGTTTATGTACGATAATAAATAAACTATATATTGTATTATATATTTAGACCATAGATTTTAAAGAGTGTATGTGTTTGTCGGACGAGGAATGTGCGTAACAGACAGAAGAAGGCATATCCGTATAAAGTATATATTTTATATCGATATGTGAGGCGCAAGCCATTGTTAATTGTTCTTCTTGAAGTGCTCTAAAATGTATCCCATTTTGGTAACTCTATCTTAATATAAAGTCGAAGCTGCTTTATTTTTTGTTATTAAATTATATTGTAATAGATCTTTAAACACTAATTAACAGCAAATAACAACATCAATTTAGTCAACTTTAATCGATAATTGAACTGTTGCTGAAGGCGGTAAAAATGAACAAACAAATATTTCAAGTAAAAAAAATACATATTTTAAATTTGAAACAACTTATAAATTGTAAAAATGCCAAAAAAATTGACTTTTTCCCCATACTGCAGTGCCACTCAAAGTGAGGCATAATATTCAATATACACAATACTATTAAATTCGACACCATTCTATCGTATTGTCTTATATATAACTAGTATTAGCACGGTCGGTTGAAATATAAACTTTCGGCATGCCGTTTTGTATTGTAAGCAGCCACTTCCGCATTACAAAATCATAGTACATTCGTACTATATGTAAACAATACAATGATTAGATTTTAAAAATAACCTTATATCATATAAGGTGGTATGGACAGTGGTTAGCCGGTTACACTTCTCTGTCCCTTGTAGAATTGATTCTTCGGTTTTGTAGGTCGAACTATGCCCCGCACAAATATTGTGTTCGGACTACAACAAGCTGTACTGTATTGTTTCTAGCACTAGCTCTGTAGCTTATTTCTTAGTAGTCTGTATGACTTAGCTAGTGATTAAACTAACATTCCTAGGAACACCTGTACTACAGTTTAATTTTATATATTGTATCTGCGTGCTCGCGTATTCTACTCGTGTTTTCGATGATTTATTTTCGATCGTTCGGGTTACTCGTATTTGGCATTGCCCCTCGGCCAGTTCTGCGTGTCTTTTTAGTAACAACTATTATGAATTTGCAAATATCTAACTTTCCTGATTAGGTTGGGATTTTCTGGCTTCCTCTTTTCCCAATTCTTGGCCATAAATGTTGAATCAGACCCCACAAAGTTTATATATTCTTGCTCGAGTCGATTGAGCCATGTTCACCTCTCCGTCTGTGTGTCCGTCTGTCTGTCTGTCTGTCCGTTCATTGGAACATCGAGATCTCAGTTATTATAAAAGCTAGAGTCAACAAGGTTGGCATGACGGTTCCTGTATACCGAGAGCTGATCAAGTTAATTTTAATTTACTTTTATTCAATTTTAATTTTAAAATCAATTGTAAAATCTTAATTTCAATTGTAAATCTTGGGATCTTTTCAGTATATTTAGTGGTCACACTGCGTTTACCTTCCACAAAGGGAAACAATGTGTACTCCACTGCTAAAATATTTCTAGCTGTTGCGTACTGAGCTTTATTCAATAATTTACTGCACATTTATTTAAATATTTTGGAAATTAAATACGAGAGTACGTGCCATAATGGATGCAATTTATATACTTGGTTTCTCTCTCCTTCTCTCTCTCTCCCACACTCCGTGTCCCATTAGCAACTCCAATTAAAGTAATTAAAGTATTTTCAAGCAAATGTTCTAATGCATTTTTACATTTCAGGGAACTCACCTCACCTCGGGTCGGGTCTTAAGTTGTCTGTAGTGTTGGAGTTGCCAGTTCAGCAAGGACGAACGAGTACATTAAGCCACATAAGTCCCGCAGCTTGTTGACTGTTGTCTGTCGTCTGCTCCCTGCTGTTGCTGTCTCATTCCTCCCTCTTGACTTTGTCCTCGAGCCTCGGTCATCAGCTTGACGCTCTCGCATTCATAATGCATGAGCAGTGCTGTTGGTCGACTTCTACTTCCACTTCCCCTACCCCTCTTGCTACCGCCTTGTGCCACGCTCATGGCTTTCCTACTATTTGCTTGGGTTTGCAATAATTCAACTTTTGCCATCGACAAGTTCCATGCATAAAAAACTAAACGTTTCATCATTTGTAATCCCTTCCTGCACCCCCTGCCGTCCCCTATTCAAAGTTCCCAGCCACGCTTCTGAACAGCAAAAGGTGCAACTTTTTTTGTTGTTGTTGTTGTGTGGGCTGCGAGGGAAAAATCGACGCCCCAATAATATTTTTTGAATGCAACTTCTGGTTTTGTTGCCACTGTTGCTGTTGTTGTTGTTGCTGCTGTTGTTGTTGCCTATTTCGGTTGTTGTCGGTGCGAGGTACGCAAAGTTGCTTTTCAACCTACAACCTTCCAACATACCCCCTACCCTCGCCCCCTCTCGGATTGCTGTCTAACAGAATCTGTGTGTATCAGTACACGGGATTTATGTGTTTATATTGCGAGTTTGAAGTTAGTTTGGCAGTCCGCGCATTTCTAGGGCACTGGCAGCGCCGAAACGGGGGCCAGGCATATTCTCACTGCCTCTGGGAATGGAATGGGAACGAGAATGGGAATGCGGTTGCACAACTCTGGCGGGTCGGGTGGGGTCGGCGCATAAATTGCAACCATGTTTATGTGTTGCATGGCAAAAAAGTGTGGTAAAAAGTGAAAGAGAAAGAAAAAAAGATGAAAGAAAGAGAGAGAGAGAGAGAGAGAGAGAGAGAATGAAAACAGCAAGACGAGTTTCCAGCTTTTGGCTCAAACAAGGACCAAGGGCAGTGTAGAAAGAGTAAAGACAGGGAGACAGAAGGATAAAGAGAGAGAGTGAGTGAGTGCAGAAGGAACACTGCATGGAGGAGAACGAGTGGGTAGAGATGGGTCTGGGACTGACCCAACTGATTGTTTGAGTTATTTTCATTTATGCCATTGAATTGCTCAGATTGAAAGCTGTGGGCGGCTGCCCGTCCATCAGTCCAGCTCCATCTGTCAGTCCATCTCTTTGTCTGTCTGTCTGTCTGTCAGTCCAACAGTCTGTCAACTTTTCAACCAGTTGCTGTCATTACGATTGTGCCTGTGGGACACTGATCCGATGAAAGGCATCGAGAGAGCTCGAACTGGGAAATTATTAAAAACATTTTAATACATGAATGCTGTAAAGCAAAGCAAGTCTAGTCCACAGCACTCATAACTTGGGCTATTATCTGCATCAAGAGCTACTTTATTTCAGAACAGTACAACAATCTTAATACGTTACTAAAGCTACTTTGTTGGATTTCTGATGAGTATATAATTTCATTTAAATAGAGAAAGATTTGATGGAAGGGATTGAGTAAAGCACAGTAAAACCCTATCAGATTGGTAAATTCGAGTTAGTTGTTTTGATGAAGTGTTAAGTTATTAAGGAAAGGCAAATTGGTAGAATAAAAAGAGGACTCTGAGTTAAATACTATAAATAGTCTATTGAAATCAGCACACAGAGCTCGGAAAAAATCACGCAAGGTATAAAAATGAGAGAAAAAGTCTAACGAGAGTCGCTGAAAATGTCAAGTAACTCCAAAAGGATTACAGACACTGATTTGGTTTAGCAGAGTACGGGACTCTTGTAGAGCTTGGGATACGTCGATATTTGTCCTACTTAATGTTTTTAAGCTAAATGTTCCATACTATCGCGATAGTACTTTAGGTACAAATCAAATACAAGTTTTCGGAATCACGAAGTCTCTTTTATCGAAAACGATTGCAGGGTTTCCAATTTCAAATCATTCGAGCCTGGTTTTGTTGATTTCCCATCCTTAGATTGATCGAAACAGCCGCAAACCTACGATGCCAAGTAATGAATCTATACTTCATGCCTCCCTCACGACTATTATTAGAAATAGAAACAGTGATGGACACTATCGTGCACTATATTAACCAAAACGTCGATAGTGGTCCGTCACACAAGTATTCGATATATTGAAACTATCGTGAGTGGTCCGCACAGCTCTAGAATCATATCGTCAGGATGGTAAGTTAAAGATAGAATTTAAGGAAAAAATCGATTCAAATCGATTTAAATCGAAAATTTGATATATAAGACAAAAAACAAAATAAAAAATAATAGAAAAAACAACAGTGGCGCTGCACGCGACAATGGGATACCCTTCGACCTATGTTCCGGTGTAGTTTAATTTGTTAAATTCTTACACATATACAAATGCGCATGCTTTTAAATTATTGCCGATAGATGGCGCTCGCCCGCCTCCCTTGTTAGCTGATACAAGCACTTGGTTTTATTTCTCACAGGCACCTCTCCTTGGGCAAAGGTGCGCCGTCCGCAGCCTCAAAGAGCGTTATGCTCAGCGAGAATATATCGGTGATGAAAAGATTACTAATATCCTCCTGCAGTATCTCTTTGGGCAGATGACGACAATCGCTCTCCTCGACATGGGGCTCAGACCCAGAGTACCAATTTTGTATGTAACCAGATCTTTTAGCTGCGTAGCTCCTCGTATACGCTATCTATGCCATCGATATCCTTGCCACAGCCCCCGCTGCCATTGCCATTGGTGTTCTGTTGCTTGTGCGCCATTGGAGAATACTGTGGCTTAATGTGTACCATGTGTACCAGATCATTGGAATGTAAAGTGCGTAATCCCTCGATGTCATGCATTGGCATTATCTTCAGCTCCGACTGACCCAGGTGATCCTGTATGCCGTAGTTGAACTCGTTCTGTATCAGCATATGATCATCCAGTAGCCAGGCGTACCACATGCCGGGCGCTGCATGCACCTACCCTCGTTGTGTGCGTATCTGCAAGCAAATTTTAATAAGGATCAGCTTGGGGTTTCTTTATGGCACAGATGCAACCATAGGGACGAATCACACACTGAAAGAAGACTCCAGCTGATCGGCATGAACTTGCGCTTGAAGTGACTGATGTTTGTGTCGTGCAGGGTTAATCTCTTAGGGGACTGGTGGCGATTTCCGCGCACAGATCCATCGATGCCAGGTCGCCACCTCCTTATCTTCGCCATCGTCGTCGCAGGGATCGCTGCATGGCGTTAATATTGAGATTCACGTGTCAAAGTTAAGTGCGGCAACGTTTCTTGTTCTGCGCCTTGAGACCTGAGAGGGAGGATGCAGAGATTAGCTACTAGACATGGCTATGGCAACATCGTCACTTACTGTCTGGTGTAAAGGAAGGCATTGGCCGTGTTCTGGGGCTGCAAGCTCCTCTGATTGACCAGTGGGCAACGAACGTGGATGCTCTGTCAACCTGAAGAGTTTCTCTTGCGGCAGCCGCGTATGCATTTACAAATAATTGCTGCAGTAGGTTGTGGCCTTTGTAGTATGGTCTTTGTTGTTGCTGGCGTATTGAAGAGACGTATAATATGTGCATATAATTAATGTGCCTTTAATCTTATTGTCATCGATATTTGTAACCAAATAATCGGCTATCGATTTGAATGTGGTTGATGCTCGAGCAGGAAGCTGACGATAATCTCGATGACGCGTCGTTTACATTGCAATCAGATTGCTTGTTGCACGATTATGCCAAGCAGGAGTGTTGCTTAAGGCGGGCACCCCCTTCTTCCCTTCCACCAGCCTTCCTGCTTTCTAGCACGGCAAGTGAAGCGCATAAATCGCTTTAGCCAAACACGCGCGTTCACATAATTTTCAATATCTTGCCAATAAAATGTCCTCCCCAATGAGGAGATAGAACGACAGAGGGATAGAGAGGGGGGACGGGGGGTAGTCTGCGGGTTGGCTGAAATTACATTTAAAATTGAACATCGTCGAAGCCGAAGGACTCCGCAGTTCCTCGCACATTTCGCAGCCACTTCCGGCGGCGGCAGCGCGGCCAACATTAGCACCTCGTCTCGACAAGGTGGAGAAGCACTTGCCAGGTGGGCAAACCATGTGTATACATAAGTATGTTAGCCTGTGCCTGTGTATGTATGTGTGTGTGTGTGTGTGTCTGAGTGGGGATGCTGCAAGATTTATGTGCCATGTGTTTTTATAGCGGAATAAGCTGGCGCTGCTGGAGGCGCCGTGCCAATATGCTAAAATTTCCCAACGCAATTTTTCATATGCATAAATGCTCGTTCGATAATACATACACAACTATGTATGCATGTATATGTATGTATCGCAAATACGTATGTAGTGTCTGTGTGTACAAACATATATGTACATATGTAGTGTATGTTTGTAATTTATATATGATCGCCTGAGTTTTTGCTGCCTTTAAAAAGCAATCTAAACTTTCTGAGTGCGCTTGCTTTCCATTTGGCCCTCGCAGTTCGATTATTTTACGATTATTAAATGTGGCTACAACTTTCTGATTCCGTATACACATACAGCTGCGGTTAAAATAATATCACTACTGCAGGTTAAAATGTGTCTTCCTATAAATATGTATTTTTTGTCAACTTTTTTTAAAGTTCAACTGCAAGAGGAATATGTACGATATATTGTCTCTATAAGCAAGCTATTTTTAACATCTTAATGTAACGGTTCATTTTGTTTTTGGCTACTCAGTGCAAAAGTGCGCGAAATCAGGCGGTAACAAAAATAGCACTAATCACGTTTGTATACCCTTCGACAATTGAAAATGGTCAAAAAAGGTCAATGTTTGTGCAAATGTATGTGACAGGCAGAAGGAGGCGTCGGAGACCCCATAAAGTATATATATTCTTGCTCAGGATCACAAGCCGAGTCGATTGAGCCATGTCTGGTTGTCTGTCTGTCTGTCCGTCTGTCTGTGTGAACGCACAGATCTCAGCTATTATAAAAGCTAGAGTTACCAAATTTGGCAGAAAGACTCCTGTGTACTATAAGCTGATCAAGTTTATTTCAAATGTTAGGTGCCACGCCCACCACCCCCGCAAATCAATAATTTAATTTTTGAAATCAATTTGTAAGCGCTGTATACAAGATACAACGTTCTTACAACCTTAACATTTACTAAGCTCATTAAAATATCTACGTATTCTCGAAATTGCAATCCGATCGGACAATAAACACAGAAGTTATTTAAGAAAATATGTGCATGAAACCAAGTGCTTGTATCAGCTAGAAAGGGAGGCGGGCGAGCGCAAAGCGCGCCATCTGTCGGCAATAATTTAAAAGCATAACGCATTTGTATATGTGTATGAATTTAACAAATTAAACTACACCGGAACATAGGTCGAAGGGTATCCCACTGTCGCGTGCAGAGCGACTGTGATTTTTCTATTTTTCAAATATCGATATTTGTCGTAGTTCGTGCTTTATCAAGCAGCAGCAGAAGCTGAGGAGCTAATTGAATCATTAAACAAAAAATGGCCAAAATACTGCAGAAATATAATAAATATATATATGTATATATTTAATTCTCCATAGAAGAACTGGAACAGTACGCGTAACCTGGATTTGTGCGTACTTTGTGTCAACACTGCTCTGCACCTATTGATGGGTCCATATGGCATGGCCGACTTCAAGAATGCGCTGCACGAGCTCGTCATCCACACAAAAGTCGGAATGGAATTGTGATCGGGTTAAGGATTATAATAATAATTATTAAGGCGCTGATACAAAGTGTTGCCTTGCCTGCTGACGATCCTGCATTGCGTGTGTATGTAAAACCTGATTGCTATGTACTCAGACCACGATTGGGTGCGGTGCTCCATGGCGTTGTGCGATACATGAGCAAGTGTCACATCAGTGCCATCATCTACAGAGTCTTCATAAGGAAGAACAAGATGAAAGCAATGAGAGGCAGAGCCATGGAACAGGAAATTATGTGGCGAATCAAGGAATTCAATATAAGCAACGGCATGTCCTACATTGAAGTTGAAATATTTTGATAAGTTTTAAGCTCACGAGAATCACTCAAAATAAAATCGATAAATTATCGATACGCGAAATGAAATTGCACATTTTTCTTAGTTTGCATTCCTGGCGCGCTTTCCCAGTGGAGCAATCGGATCGTGCTTTATTCATTTGCATTCGCTGTTGCTGTTGTTGCTGCTGCTACTGAAGGCACCTCGCATTGCTGCAACGCCACAGCGCGACGTGCCCCATTAAGTGTTGCAGTTGCAATTGGAGGCAACACGTTGGCCAAACGTGCTCGCAATTAACTCAAATCAGTGGCCAAATGCCGCGAGTGCTCAGTCGAAATAGCCAAAAAGGGCCAAAAACGGCGTCGCCAATGCTTGCGACACATCTGCCTGGCAGCGCTGTCGGCGTCTTGGTCTTCCTCCGCGTCGTTGTTGTCGTCGACTCAAGGTCTGCGGGTGTCATTAAGATCTTGAGATCATCAGAGTGCGCCCCCCCGCGGACCGCGAAGCTCGACAAATGAATGTTTAACGAGTGGACAGATGACAATGCGGCCAGACGCAACGTCAATCAGTGGGTCGGTAGTGTCGGTCTGTCTGTCCATATGTCTGGCTGTCTGTCTGTCTGTCCATCAGGTCTGCAGCCGAAAAGTGCATTAAAATTGAAGTTATTTAATAGACTAGCGGACGAGCGGCAATTGTAACAGTCGCAACGACTCGAACGACGGCGATTATCATTTGGTTTGGTTCATCGTAACTTGAGTACCCACGCTGTGAGTGGGTACCCACTCGGGGTACTCTGGGTACCCGCTGCATTTGAACTAATTGTCGGCACCTTCAAGCGTCTCTGGGCGTCCCCGATTAGTCTGACCCACAATGCAGCCTAAATTTGACAGATCATTGGGCAGCGGAAGACGATGAAGAAGCATCAGCAGAAGCGCAGCTCAATTATGATGTGTGTATGGGTTTTTCTTTTCGGAAATCGAATCACTTTTGTGGAGCGCAACGAAGATTTCCCAATCCCTTGGTCGACCCTTTAATGGAGCCGACGCGACGCCTGTTGCGGCCGTCGATCTTCGGTGATTAAAGCTCTGCCGGAGATGAGTTGGATAATCAAGTTCGAAATGGATAAACCAAGTCGAATTTGTGATTACATTTGTAACAATTTCCAGTATTCTTAACGTTCATGAGGTTGTGAGGTAGTGGATGTTCAAAGAAAAGTGGGAGAATGCTAGGAGATACTACTGATGGAAAGCTGTAAGGCCATTGTGGATGCTATCGCGTCATTTGAGAGAACTAAGCCGATGAAAACTGAACAGTCGCTAAATCGGAACTATCGTACATTATTCTCTTCTATTTCTGACGCTCATCCGCTAAGCAGGAATTGATTAAAAACCTCAGCAAACGAAGAAAGGAAGGCTATCTTTGGTTTGCCTCAGGTCTTATACATATTGTGAATTTATGTGTTTTCACGTTAAGTCTTATTGTAGTAAGTGTGATCTCAGTCGATACACTATCGTATCTTAATTTAGTTAACGATAACGCTGTCAATATCCTTATCGATAGAAGAGTGTTAAATAATGCTTTATCTATCTATCGTTTGAGAAAGCCAAGTAAATGAATTAAATTTGTGCGAATACTCGTACGTTAAATAAATTAATTCAAAACAATAAACATACAAATTGTAGGTATTTTCTTATTCGCCTATCATATGTAGGTAGATATAAATATATAGGTATATATTGTAACTCTAGCAAGTAACTTAAGGCTATCTACCGTTCTTTTTACTATCGGCTAACTTATGAATGCAAATTGGGTACGAGCAAAATGATGAAAACGCAGGGCAGATGAAAGAAAATCCAATCTCTAATTACATGAGCAATATTTATGAGTTTATTTCTTTCTTTCTTTGGGAAGCGAGAAGAAAATTCAAAGGAATTTGGTGTTTTTTGAGCTTAACTTTCTTTGATATTTTTCGGTTTAGTTCGTTATTTTTGACACACTTTTTTTTCGTTTTTCTTTGGTTTTTGGTTTACTTTTTCCTTGGCACTGTATCATTTTTTCTAGATTTCTGCAGTGGCAGAGAGTAAAAAAGTTTCTTTGGCAAAGTTTATGTGCCACTTGCAAAGATTTACTGGCTAAACTTTTGCATTTTGCATACATTGAACAGGCCGAGAACGGATATATATCTTTGTATATATATATATGTGTATGTGTGTCTATACAGTACTGTATACATGTACATAGATACATATAAACGACTGTCTGTATGTATACTTATGCTCTTGCTTGTATATTTCTTGACTTTACTTTATTTTTTATATTCCGATTCTTTATTTTCATTTTTGGCTCGTTCAAGTTGCGAAAAGTCTGCGCATAGCTGTCACATAAGGTGCAAAGCGGAGTTGAGGCCCGAGCTGCGAAACTTTCGCAGACAATTCAAATCATGCGTGTCCTGTTTGGGCAACAGACACAACGCTGTCTCCTGAATAATGCATGTGCGTCAGCTCCTCGCCAGGCGGAGGGACTGACAGACAGACAGACAGACACTGTGTTAGTCCTGCTCAAAGTGCTGCCCGAAAAATATGAAGGTGAAGGAGGAAAGGAAGGAGGACTCTTGCAGCCAGCTCTGATTTGGACACTTGATTAGGCAGGCGAGAAACTTGGTGTCAGATGGAAAACATACATACATAGGTGGGGAGGGAGAAGGGAAACATGCTGAGCTTTTCACTTAGACAGCTGATAGAATAAAGAGAGTGGGAGAGAGCTAGAGCAAACATAAAAGAGAAGTAGGAATGGTGTGAATGGAGGAGAAGGGGCAAAACGCGAGGGAAACATTCACAAAATATTGGGAAGAAAAGAAGAAAAGAGGAAGAGAGAAACAGATATGCAAATAAAATTAAAGAGATTTATATGGACAGAAGAAAAGATAGAGGAAAAACGAGAGAGTGGAAAAGGATCATACAGGTAGAAGTAGAGCGACAGAAGGAGAGAAAGAGAACGATATGCTAGCAGAAAGTAATGCAACTAATTAAAAACTGTACAAAAAGAGAATGATATAGGGGTAGGAAGAAAATGAATTACAAAATAAGCCATTAGAAAAGAGCCGGAAAATAAACAAAAGGTGACACAGAGAGAGAAAAAACCATCGAAAGGGTTTTTTAATTATCAGATTTTGATGAAACACAAAAAGTATAGACAGTTTACTGTATATTTTTAATTGGTAATGATACAATACGTAATTTCGAAAAGCAAAATATGTTTGCATACAAACACCCTCATATCGGACAGTTGCCCATATGGTGGCAATATGTTGAAGGTGTCTGATTTCGATGAACTTATCACAACACATTAAAAACCAGAAAGAAAGGCTAACTTCGACGTGCCAAAAGTCCTTTACCTTTACAGGCTATGGCTGCAATCTCTTTCCATTGTTCCTTTACTAGATATAATAATATATATCTATACAATTTTTTTCAATATACAATTATGCAACACTATTAATAGTTTCGTAAAGCTATAATAACTCAAATCTCTGGACATATAACAATTTTAAAAGCAAATCTATACTTTAACTGATAATTCCTATGAAAGCTATATGTTATAGTGGTTCGATTGCAGATGTAGTAAATTTGATTGCAATGTCTTGAAAAATAACAAAAATCGGCCAATAGATTTAACGGTACTTTTCGCATATCATGCACCAGTCTGATCCAGCTCATTCCGGCATACATATTTACAGAGTCAGGCTTAGTTGTATTCTTTATTAAGACATCTTTTTCATGATGTAGTTCACAATTCTTGCCTTGGGAGGCCTGAACTGGAACGTAAATGCAAGATTTCCTTCCTATCCTAGTAGACTTTTGTTACTTATTCTGCCTTCTTTAGCCAATCGAAGAATCATGCTTCGTGTTGTATTTATTAATAACCTTATTCAAGGAGACATAGATAGTAATGACTTGCTTAGCCGATTACACTTCTCTGTCCCTGGTAGAATAACCCGTAGTTACCTTCCACAAATACTTTACAATTGTAGTGGCTAACAGAAACAATAATTCTCTATCTACTCGTACCTTAAAATTTCTAATCCCGACTCACCTATCTAGAACTTAGCTAAATATATGTTTGCTCTCGCTCTCGTATTCTATTTTTGTTACTAACACTAACTCTCCTGATCTGATTGGGTTTTTCTGGGTTTTCCCCAATCCTCTGCAACAAATGTTTAATCGGCTTTCTTCTTTCTTATACCTGTTTAATCAAATCCTTTTTTCATTTATGGCTTCTCGTTTTTTCAAATTTAAATTTTCCTTTTTCTTATGTTTATATTTATCATTTACAATTTACAACTAAGAATTAAATTTTCATACTTTCAATCAATAACTAGAAATAAAGATATCTTGCTCAAGAATCTTTCCAAGCTGACTGAAGTTTCCCAAGCCGAGCTCAATTTTGAGGGTTTTAAGCCTAGCGGAGGCGCCTAGCCCGAGAAGAACCTTGAAGTACGGCTCGGTGCTGGAGAGCACGGTGAGAAGAGTGAGTAGGCAGAGGGGATGGGGGTGTGGAAAAGGAAGAGTGGCAAACTATGCGAAATATTTGTATGTTTTGCTGCACTCGATTTCAGTTGCCATAACATTTTCCCATTGTAAATTGCGAGAGTTGGTGGCGACAAGTGGAAATGGGATAAGCTGAAAAACTAAGCTGGCAACGAGTTCGAAAACATTTTTGTCAACTGAAACCTTTACTTCTGCTGGCAGCAGCAACGGCAACAACACCAATAACATTGAGTAAAAAGTTCATTTACGTAAATGTGAGTTTTTGTTTGTCTTCTGCTGCTGCATCTCCTTCTCCTTCTCCTACATCTTTATACACTTGCAGATGGTATATTTATTTTGGCCATGAGTTTGAAACGCATCTTAGGAAAGATCTCTCAAACTAGTCAATCTGTTTTAAAGGTATCCTGATGATTCACATGCTTCTTATTGCTGCACGCTGTATATAAATCGGGACTAGCCGAATCGGACCGATATATCGTATAGCTGCCATACAAACTATCGGCCGAGTTTTGTTATTTGTCAAGATATTGCAATCAAATGTACTACATCAGATCTATTCAATATATATAATAAATATATATAATATGAATATGATATTTCATCAAAATCGAACCACTATTTTTTGATAGCTGCCATAGGAACAAGAAGACCAGTTCTGATTTAAGAAATAACTTCTCAGTTCCAATCAAAGTAAAACAAAATATTCAATCTACACAATGCCATTAAATTCTACACCTTTATATACACCTAGTATTGGAATAATCGGAGGGGATAAGAGCCTGCAAGGGTATTAGACTATCGGCATGCCGAAGGTAGCCTTTCTTTCTCGTTTTGACTGCCTTCTCCTGCTGCTGCTTCTACGTTTGTTTTTTTCGACTAATGCTTTAGCATTGTGAGAAATTAATCAGCAAATGGATTTTCAATTCCCCATTAACACTCCCGTTGCGGCATCTTCTTCAGCTAAGCGATCGAACCCCTCACTCTTTCCACCCCTCTCTCCTTCTCATTGTCTCTCGGGGCATTTGCCTAAAAAGTTACGCTCCACCAGTAGCATATGTAATCCCACAGGGGGGCAGGGGCAGGGCTTCGCTCGTCTGCTGCATTTAGCTGACAGGCTGCAAATCTTCTTGTCGCACAGCAGAGGAGCACTTCGAGTATCTATAATTAAGTAATACCATTTTGAGCAGAAGAGTGGCAAGGGGGGAGTGGGGGAGGGGTAGAGGGGTACAGGTGCTCGCTGTTTGAATCAGGAAACAGGTTGCATCAGTGCAGCAAGCTGGCAACTGCATTCAATCCCAGCTGCAACTGCATGTCAGCTACTGCACTGTGCTCCTACTCGAATCTTCCTCAGCTCCCTCTCCCCTCCCCCTTAGTGCCCCGTCGGTTAGTCGGTTTGGGTCAAAGTGTTTGTCTCTTGGCCACGAGATGTTTGCGCCTCTCTCTCTCTTTGTGTTTGCCTGGCTGTGTGTGTGAGTGTGTGTTTTTTGTTTGCAGTGTGTGTTTTTGGTGTTAGTTGCGGGTTATGCAACCACATGCGGCGCCTTGCAACAGTGTTGCATAAGTGGCTGCAGATTATTCGAGGGGATTGTAACAGAGAAAGAAAGAACTCAAAGCTTGCAACTCCATCTACACGCGTATATACCATATACCCTATAAACGAAGCAGAGATATGTTATTCTCGACTGTTATATCTGCCACCTATTATTTTATTCATAATATGCCCCATCTATATTTGCAGGCGGCAGGCTTTTGAAATCTACCATACAGATTAAATGCAATTTAAATTTTGCATAACAATGACAATTATTGTGCACACAAAAGATTATTGCAAATTTAAAGCCAGAAAGAAAGATTTTTTTATGGCATACCGAAGGTCTTTCACCCTTGTTGTCTAATATATAATATAATGGTGTAGAACTTCTATAGGATTGGCGCTGAAATGTGAAGTTATTTACCGAGGGTCTCATACTCAGGTTCTGCCTTGTGAAGGCGGTGGTCGCTATCTCCTGACCTCAATCCTCATCCTTCATCCTCAGTCAGGTCGTCGGCCACGGTTCGGCTGGACTGCGTGGATGATGCTGGCTCCTGAGTGTTGGAGGATAAATCCGAAGAGAATGCTTCCAAAGCGCCACAAACTCGTCTCGTCTAGCTGCTTAAATATATGCAATGTCGGTCCTATAAAATCTCTAGATCTCTACCTGACGTGTCTCTATTGGATCAAGAGGATCTAGGAAGCTTCAGAATAGATAGATAACCTTACCAAGGCACTCACAAGAACTATCATTTGAGGACATCTGCCAATAGGAACAATCGGCCCAATTCTTCTCCAGCGTTTTCCGAACTTTTTAACCCTTTCCTTTGGCAGTCTCCAGTCCACGACCAGGCAACCAATCTGGAAGTTTATTCTTGTAACTACAAGTGGTGAACTGTCCAATCGTGCGGCCTTCAACTATGCTAGGGGGTTGCTTCCCCAGGGACGGTCCTGGGTTTCGGCATTGTCCTAGTGTATCCCCGCGCGTCCGCTTGGGCGTGTCTAAAGAAAGTGCAAGCACGCTACTTGCTGTTGCCCGTTCTCCTTGGACTTTTGCCTTACGGCATCGCCCGCGGGTGTTTTCTACTAGGTGTTTTTATTCTTCAGGACCCTACACTTCCAGCCGCCCACGAGTAGAGTGCAGAGGCCTTTTTGACAGTTGTAATGGAGCACAACAAAGACGGGATGACAGTTCGCTACTCTGGCAGCAGATCCGCGTATTGTTCACTCCTTGCCACCTCTGTCGGCCGTTGGTCGGACTAACTGGTGGAGGATTAAGAGCCCAGATGCGACTTTATCCAAGAGTAGGTGTGTTCGCCAACTGACGTCCGCGACCACCATTGTTCTTGTTGCCCCTCTTGCTGGTGTTGTTTTTGTTGCTGTTAGCAAAAGAACCCGCATGTTCCATGGTAGCGTGGAGACGGGAGATTTAAAGATCCGAAGGAGGTTGCCAATTATGTTGATAAGCAAATAGAAAGAAATGTATTTTGTATTACCTATTTGAGAGAAAATAAGTAACTGATGTTCTGTGTAGATTTCGCTTGTTCTCTCTCGACCGACGCTGCGGAAAGACAAGACAGCGAACATCGTAAACAAGAGAATATTAATCATAAATATATATTGGATGCTTAATGTACATATATAAATTCCAATTATAATAGTAGTTTGTATACCCTAAGCAGTTAAATTTGCAGTTGTCATTTCTTATGGATCTGATTGATTGTATAATTTATTTATTAACAGGTTGTTAGCTGTAGCAAACTATAGAATTGCACGGTATCTGCCAGCTGTGCTACCTTCTCACTTGCTGCACAGATAATCTTAAATCTATTCGGGCACCTCGAAGTCATCTGCAAGTGAAGCATCAATCAGTCTAACGTTGTCAAATCGAGCACAAAGAATCAATTAGTCGCCTCGTCGGGCGAAAGTCGGGCACGGAACAAGAACAAGAACAAGAAAAAGAACAAAATGCTAACGGTATATATGATATGGCACAAGCGTGCTCATATTGACACCTTGACGACATTGACAAATGATCAAAGTGTTTTTTTGGCAAAGTTGGAAACGAAGCCGAGAATACTTATGAAAGTTGATGTGGAACTAGAGCTGATGTATATTAATATATTAAGTATATGTCACAATCGTATGTTATCGTAGATAAATGACAATTTGTACTTGCTGTGCAGAGCTGCACTTCGTGCTGGGCGCAGGCGCAGCCAACTTAACACGTCGGGCTTATCAAGATGTGCCCTCGCTCATCAGGTTTGTCAGTAGTCAGAGAAGTGAACGACCCAGCTCGGAGAGATCAGTTAGAAGGTACATAACTACATGTATATCATGGATGTCTATCTGACAGTTGCATCGGCTACGTGATACGTGATGTCGTTGCTTGCGTTCTCTCTTTCTGTTGCATTGCTCATACGCCGCTTTGTCCGCCGGACACGTTCGTTACGTTATCGTCGGCGCCGCTGCCGTCTGTCGCCTCCCTCCATTAAGTGTTGCGATATTCATAAAGATAAAACTAAACTCGCCTAGTTGCCCCGTTTAGGCCCGAAACGTGCGTGATTGTCTCCGTCCTCCTTCCCGATGCTTATCGGGCAGACAACGCTGGCCATCCTGCGCAAGAGAGGGAGCGGACGTGGGGGAGGGGCAATTAGAGTGCCCATTAGGCTCCATTAAAATGTAATCGACCATAGGTCACCTGTCTGCTGTAGGTGTCTGCTCTTTGTCTGCCTGCCTGTCTGACTATGTTAGCATCTGTATCTTTATCGTGCCCTCTCTGTCTTTCTTCTTTTGTCATTGCCTATCATTTCTCTCTTTCTCTCCTTATAAAGTATATATATTCTGAATCAGCATCAACAGCCAAGTCTATTGAGTTATGTCTGTCTATTTGTCTTTCTGTCTGTCTGTCTGTAAGAGCGCCTGTTTCTCAAAAACTATGTACAAAAGCTACAGCCAGCAAACTTTGTAACAAGAATTTTTCCACGCCCCTTTCCACGTCTGTAAATCAGTTTGACACACACGACATACACTCTATTGAGATCACTAGGAGATCATTTAAATCGGACAGTAAAGAAAGAAGATATTAAACAACTCTCTTAACATCTACTAGAACACATTCAAATCCAGTATTATACACGTTTTTATGTAATTATTTATTTGCAATTACAATGCAAGTCAGCCGAGCAAGTCAATAATTGGCTGAGTGGTTAGCGTGGCGGACTTATAGACCGGGTAAAATTCTTAGGTAACACGACAGTTAATTAAAATAACACTCGCTATAAGCATGCGTTGATGGTGAATGTTTTTTTTTTAAATTTATATAACACTTACAAAGTGAAAATCCATGTCCTTATACAGTCAGAGCCTGACTCTAGAGTTCATCTGGTTCTTATACATACACAATGTTATCTACAACATATTTCTCTGTCTTTTTTTGTTCTCTTTCATTTTCTCATATTGTTTCTCGATCTGTTGAAAGCATAATCTTAATCTTAATACTTAATCTATAAATACATGTAAGCAATGATGGTGGTGGCAGCGTGATAGTAGAGGAGCCACCGCTGCATGCAACTATCAATAGGATAAGGGTTCCACTTGACAAGAATAATCGAGCACTGAAGTCGTTAAGTTAAAGTCAATGTAGTAGGAGTTGAACTTGAGAGTCGCATATGAAGTCGTCGCAGAGTAGTTGTGGAAGGAAGTTGTAAAAGAAGTTGGTGAAATGGCAGATAAGTCGGTCTGCCTTTTGAAAATGTCGATCGGTTAAGTCGGACTGTCGTCGGAAGTGGAAGTTGTGTTGCCTTAATCAATCTGAGTTTGTTAAAGTGAAAATGAACGTTATCAAGTTGAGTTATTTGTACTAGATATGTTCGTTAACTTTATCAATAAATAATTACTTAAAATTTCAATATTTATCATCCATCAATTTAGTCATATCTCCATCTCATTCTCCTTCTTTCTCTATCTCTCTCCCTGGTTATCTAACCTTCTGGTTATATATTTTTCTGCATAGTTTGCTGACTATCTGTAGATTCACTTTCCATCAATCATTATGGACCTATAGTTTCTATATATATGTTTATTCCAATTAAGAATCTGTTTATCAAGCTCTGTCTACTCAACATTTCCCACGTATCTATCCATAAATATCTTTGTATATACATATTTCTGATTTTCCATCTCACAAACCTTAAAGATTAAACTCTCTCCCTTCCTTGCACACCTTAACTTCAAGTTTCCTTCAACTTTAACTGGGACAAATTACAAAAGTGAAATCAAATATTTTCCTTTAATAATTTTCATTAATTCGTGGCTGGGAAAAACAGAATAAAATTAATTGGAAATCTCTTTGGCATTTGATACGCTTTAAAGGCAACAAAGCAAAGTCCAACTGAATTTAAATTTGCAATACCCTGTAGATTAGAAAGGGATGTATCAGATATGCAATCAGAAGAGAATAACTATATAGTATGTAAGTCAGTCAGTATACTATGTATGTTATACCCCTCTTCCATTCACATTGTGTGCAGGGTATAAGAACAGCAGCAAATCAAAATATTTATATTAATTCTGAGCAGAAATTTATAAATTAAATACAAAATTTATAATTTGACTGCTCCAAAAACTGATTAAGCTCAGCAACGTCTCTTTCTCTCCCTCTCTCTCTGTCTTGCTGTCTATCTCTCTCTCGCTCTCTCTCTCTCTTTTGCTGTCTATCTCTCTCACTTTGCCTCAGCTTGGCGTGTCTTTTTGGCCGACAGGCGAAACTTTTTAGCAGGCTGACGACTTTTTGACATTTGTCGTCGTCATGTGAAGCAACTGAAGGAAGGCGAAGAAGGAGAGTGCTGGGAGAGAGGGGGAGAGAAGGGGGGAGGGGGAGAGAAGGAAAGCTGGAAGACAGTCGAGCAACATCCTCGTCATAAACATCATCAAACGTGGCCTTATTAAAAGTGCAAAAACTTTTATGTTCCTGCAGATTGTTGTGCGTGTGTGTGCATGTGTGTGTGTGAGGGTGGAGCGGGGCGGTGGGAAGAGAGGCTGGTGTGGGCGTGGCAGCTGCACTGTGTGCAATACACAAGTCGCGAGCAAAACTAACCAAGAAATTATTATCAATGTACGCATAATTCATTAAAACGTGCAACTTTTTGGCACAGCAAGCCAAGTGGGCGTGCCAAGGGGCGTGTGGTGGCTGCAAGGGGCGTGGCTGGGCAGAGTTTTTGCCTGCTGCTGCTTGCGTGATGACAGCGACGGCGACGCGCACTGACGATGATAATGTCAAAGTGCACTTTGTCATTATATCAGCAGGCACACACACATACACACACACACACACATACAGGCACACACACACACAGGCAGTCTTGCACACATGGCCCGCAAGCGGAAGGAAGAAACTAACTAACTTTGTTAAAAGTGCGCTCTGTTTATGCATGTCTCACACTATGCCCCTCTCTTTCTCACCCTCTCTCTCTCTCACCCTCGCTCTAGGCTCAGTGTGTGTGTGTGTGTGTGTGTGTCACTTGGTGTGCACTGCAATGAAGTTATCGTCCAAGTTTTAAGCGTGAACTTTTTGCTCTGCCAGCCGCCATGCCTCCACTTGAGAGCGGCTTCAACAACGCCTCCGCCATCCCCTCCCACAGTGGGCGAAATCGCCAAACTGGCGGCTATTTATTTAATTTTTGGAATCGATTTCTAATATAATATATTGAATATCATTGAATCAGATATATTTTGGATTTGCTTGCAAAACTTACATTATTAACCCTTTACATGGCAACAACTACGATTCGCTTGTTTCTTTGCATGTTTGATAGACAAATTTAAATAAAAACAAACTTCTCTTTTATTTTTTCAATTTGTAATCTATGCGCTTTATATGGTGGAAAAAGAATGTAATTTCTGCGTTTTTAAGATATTTACATTGGAAAAACCTTAACATATTTTATTATACTTATCATTTTTGGACGACTTAAATAAATATAACTCCCTCTGGGATCAATCATTAAGTAAATTATATAATCAAATTTAATGTAAATTTATAAAGAAGTTCTATTGCACATATCAAGAGATTTGAGGATGAAGTGATTATATCTTTTACAAAACACTTAGTAGAATGAAACAGAACTACAATGTCAAAACTGAACGTTTTTTAGGTATATAGTACATTAAATACAAAGTTGTCATTCATTTTATATATTTTTAGTTGCACACAGTTTGACACCTTGCTGCATTAATTATTTAAAATTTTTTTTAAGAATTGCAATTGTATTTTTATATTAATATTAAGTAAAATGTATAAATTAATTTTGAAAAATGATATTCTGTACCTAGGATATTGTATACCCTCAAAAATCGATGTTGAAGCGTTGAAGCCAGTATTGCCAAGAGTTGCCTTTGTTAACAGAAGTTGCCTTTGTTAACACGAGAATTAAACTTTCCTGGGCGAGAACTAATAAGGTTACTAAGGGTTCGTTATAGAAGTATTTTTTTTTTTAAATAGATGAATGTTTTTACTTTTCAAAATGCCCAAATCCAGCTGCAGTTGTCTGCAGTCCAAGTATTGGTTTTTATTTTAGTTTTGCATTCCAAGCACCGAATTGGTTTGCTTTGGTGAAATTATTGGAACTCATCAGACGACTAGGAAATGCTGCACTATCTACATAGTTTCTTAGGTAATTCCGTTAAAAACCAAAAAAAACAAATATTTAAATTTAAAATAAAATGGAATTATTTGCCGTCAAATTGGCCATTTTGCTCACTGTGCCTCCTCCACTCTCCCTCACCTCCTTGTCGGCACTGCTGCAGCAGGAACCGCAGCCATTGCATTGCTAAATTGGCTGCCTTCCTTTTAGCGGAAACAGTTCCCGACCACACTACGTTCCACTCCCCTTCTCCCCTCCTCCCCATCCCCATGCCTTTTTGCCACGCCCCCTTTTCGAAGTCCGTCTGCAACGGCATCATAATTCGCTATTAGAAGTCACTTAAAAACTTTCGCAAGTTTTTCGTGCAGCTGCCAACATCGTTGTCAGAGGCCGCCTCTGGCCACGCCTACCACTATCGTCCGCCTTTCCTTACCTCCTTCCCTTCTTCCTCCTCCCCTCCTTATCCTGCCCTACACACATCGAGCCAGCAGAGCGAAAAACTTTTGGCTTTGCTTTCGCTGCTGCTGCTCGAAAATTATATTAATTGCGCCCGCCATGCACTTTTTAATTGAATAATTGTAGGCATAACGCGGGGCGTGGCACACATCTCGATTGCGAACATCCCCCACCCCTTCCTTTTCTCTCCCCCAGCATTTAAGGGCCAAGGGGAAGCCGGAAGACAGGCTTAACAATGGCTTTATTAGCTTACAGCGAGCGCCCTTTGTCATTTTGAGGCTGTAGAACCAAATTAAATTCAATTTGGATGACAATGGAATACCCTGTAGACACTGCAAATCAGGGCATATTATGGGCACACATACATATATGAGTGATTCCTTTCTTTCATCGGATTAGCATGGAGTGTATGCAAAGTTCTTCTAAACTTACTCAACCAAGCCTGCATCCGAGAACAGTAGAGCTGGAAGTAATATCGATACATCGATGCCCTGAAATTTGTTGAAAACATCGATGTTTAATTTCCGATGTTTGATGTATCGGATATTTCCCATCAATGTGAACTTTGTTCTTTTGTGAATACTTTTCATGTAATGCTTAGAAGCTTGAAAATAAATTTAAAAAATAATCTTCGACACATCGATACATTGATGTTTTTCCCCATTAAATCTCAAAACATCGATATACGCAAACATCAATCTACAGCAGAAGCTTTGCTCCAAACAGTACCCGAAGAAGTGGGGAGTAAAAACGAAACAATACCCTCAAAATGATCAAGCAGCATTCTGATGATTTCTCAGAAATTTATAATATTATAAATATATATCTAATATATATACAGCTAGGGGATCAATTAGTTCTCAACCAATTACATTCGATAGTCTATTTATTAATAATATTTTCTTATTTTTTTTTTGTAAGCCATAGATTTTAAAAATATGCAATGTCTAATGTGTTTGTCGGAACGAGGAATATGCGTAACTCCGCCCCTATGAAGTATATATATTCTGAAGCAGCATCAACAGTCGAATGATTGTCCACTGAGCCATGTCTGTCCTTCCGTCTGTGTGTATGAGTACCTTATCATCTACTAGAACACACTCTAATCCAGTGGCAGATCTTTTTTAATGTGAGACAATCACAATGCAGTTAGGTCAAACATAATGTAGCATTGGAATGGTGGGTAGTGTGGAGGACCTCTTAACCAGTAGTCCTGGGTTCAATTACTACGTACGACGGTTTGTGAAATTTATTTGTATACCCTTGCATATTAATATAATATATTATATATATATTATTATTAATTTTGGGCAGAAGTTTGTAACGCAACATAGGAGACATCTACGACTCCATAAAGTATACATATATTTATATTCTAAATCAGCATCAACAAAGGAATCGAACTAACCCTGTCCGTTTGTCCGTCTGTTGAAACACAAACTAGCCTCTCAGTTTTAGAGCTATCTTGACAAAACTTGGTACACATGCTTTTTATTATTTTTATATGGTATTGTTGCCATAGGAACAATCAGCCGAAATGAAGTTTTTGTATTAAGACTAGTTCTGATTTTGGAAATAACTTATCAGTGCCAATCAAAGTAAGACATAATATTGAATATACACAATACCATTAAATTATATATAACTAATATTCGAGAAATCGGAGGAGATGAGAGCCTGCAGGGGTATAGAACCTTCGGCATGTCGAAGGTAGCTTTTGTTCTCATTTTATTCATCTATTTTCAGATCTTTCATGCATGCAAAGCTTGCATTGGTCCATACCCTATGGTATAATGTAACTAGCATGATCAACTTATGTACTATATGTAACTTAAAACACTTTAGAACTCTTCTTAATGTTTCTTTTGTTTTTATTTATTTCCTTCTCGTTCTAATGAGCCTAATCCATAAACTCTAAGAAAGAGATTTGTAAACTTAGATCACAAAATAAGAAAAGAAGTCAACTGCAGTTCCTATGTGTAGATCGTTTTGAGCACAAGTTAGAAAACTTCTTAGTTGGCCAATAATATGTAATATTGTAAGCAAATAAATATGATTTGTGACATATATGATATCTTATAGTAAAGTAATTCATTCATTCAGATATTCATTGTTTCGCAGCATTTTCGTAAATTCGCTTGGGATATGCCTCAATGGGGCCAGCAAATTGTCGTTAGTTAGTTTCATTAATGGATTAATTTGCCAGATAATCGTATATTCAATTGTACGGGCGATGCACACACACACTCCCACGCACACACACCCCCGCACAGTGGCGATAATGCAACATTGCACATACGCCGTGTGCGCTGCTTAAATTCGATTTGCCATCGCATTTCAATTTAATTTATCTGCAGTAGCTGCTACGGCTCGATAAGTGAGCTACGCCAGGACCGAGACGGGCCGACCCACTCCGAGGGCGGGACGAGGTGGGTCGCTACGGCATCGTCGTTCCGTTGGAGCCGCAGCGAAGTATGCAATGAGTATTATTAAATGCATATATAATTGCATTTTAAACGCGCACAAACAAAAGCCAGACCCCCTTCCAGGCCGGTCCTCCCCTCCCCACCCCTGGTTACACTGTCGAACGGGGGCTGAAATCATCATTAAAGTAATTATAGCTGTCAACGCGCGCGCGCTTGGAGCCGTGTGGGATTAAGGACGAATCATTTATCTGGGGGCCTGCCAGCGAGTCCATTGATTCCCTCAATTGACACAGGACACGAGGCCCTGTGGGCTAAAAACCAACGCTCCTTATCGACAGGTGACTGTTCTTTCGCAGCACTTAACTATTGGATACCCTGTACCCTGGAAAAGCTTGAAAAGCTTCATTCCGATCAGATTCTGGCTGGGCCTTGGGCTTGAAAAGCTTCATTGTGATCACAAGTACAACTCAATAAAGTTCCTTAACAGCTTTAATGAGCTTTTTAGCTGTCAATTCGTTATAAAAGCAGTTGCTTACCTTGTTATTTAAATTATTTGGCCTTGTATATCTTACCGTAAGCCTTTCAGTTTAAGAGAAAGAAACTTGTATAAGAGTTGTTCATATCTCTATTTATTTTGTCCCTAGTTGTTGTATTTACTTTTTCCATATTTTTCAAGCTTTAAGGAACTTTCAGCTTGATAGACCATCTCTTATTTTGTATTCTTTAATGACTTTTGCCTTGGGTTTTTTAATATTTTTAAGCTTTAAGGAGCTTTCAACTTGACAGTCTAAATCTTCAGTATGGTAGGCTAAAAAAGGTTTATCCAAGCTGTTTTTAAGTTTGAATCCAAATTGAAAGAACATTTTCTACTCCTATCTCCAAAGACTTGTTCACAACTCAATTTAAATAACACTTACGCTTGTTTGGTATTTACTTTTTCCATATTATTAAAGCTTTAATGAGCTTTCTTCAGTTAATAGGTATGCCAACAATCATTTATTAAGGCTGTCTTTAAGCTTTAATCCAAGTCGAATGAAATCTTCCTGCTTTAAGGTCTTGAAATCTCATATTTTAAACAGCTTTAAGAAGCTTTTCACTTTTGCATAATTTGTAAAGCTTTAATAAGATTTTATCAATTATCGTTTATATGTTTATCTATTATATTTAAGATCTAATAAGTTTGGTTTGAACTTTCCCTTAATCTCGTGAAGCTTTCAGCTTATTTAAGCTTTTCCGTGCAATTGTCTAATTCACAAAAAGTCTTGAATTTATCCAGAGTCTATCATTCAAATTCTACAAAATATTCTTATAAATATTCTGATATCCTACGTAACCTCAAACTTGACATAATTCCACAAACGATACCATTTTTTCTTGAACTTGTAAGAAAACTCATGCATATTTTCCGTCTTCTTCTTTCACTTTAGATTGCACATCAAATGTTCTTCTTCGCAGCTTTACCTTTGTTGTTGTTAATGTTCTTCTTCTTTTTCTTCTTCTGGCTTTCTTTCATTACCATACGCCGCTGGCAACGAAAGGAAAAGCCAACGTCGACGTCGACTGCGCGTCCAACTTTGTGTCCAACTGCAAAGTCAAAGTCAAGCCACTTTAACACTGCGCGCTCTGCAGCTCTCCCCCTCTATCTCTCTCTTCTACTCTCCCTCTGCCTCTTTCTCTCTCCAACTGTCATGTTCTCTCTCTCTCTCTCTCTCTCAGCTCAGCCTTGGCTTTCAAGATCGCTGCGCTTGCTGCGCCTCGCTGCACTTTATTACCGTTGCAGCCGCCGTCGTCGTTGCCGTCGCCGTTGCCGTCGCTGTTGGCTTTGGCCCCAAAATCTTCAACCAAACCCGACCTAGCAGCTGTAACCCCCCTCTCCTCCTCCCCCTCACACTCCTCCCTTGGAGTGGGTTGCCCAAGAACTTGGTGCTCTGACTGATTAACGTGATTTGCTGATGAGTTTTGCTGCTCCAGCTCAAAGTTTCTCACCTCCCTCTACTCTACTCCCCTCTCCCCCACCACCCCTGTTGTGTTTACTCTTCTACGCTTCCTTTGGCTTGTTGACTTGTTGTTTGTGTGTTGTTGTTGTTGCTGCTGCCGCTGCTTTTAATAACTCTGGCAAGCGTAGCATGACGCACTGCGTCGCAGCGCAGTCGTTCTTGAGTTTTAATTGAAACTTTTGCCGTTCCACGCGCGTTCAGCCGCAGCGGCTCAAGATGAAAGAGTGCAAGAGAGAGAGAGAGAGAGAGAGAGAGAGAGAGTGAAATGGAACTGTTTGATGAATGCGTAAGCTGTGGAGGGGGTAAGCAGCCAGAGGCAGAGACGGAGGCGAAGGCGGTCGAGCTGTATTGACTTTCTAGGCTGCATTCAAATGCTTTTGATGTTAATGAGACGACATACATGTGCAGAGCAAGAAAAAGAAAGAGAGAGAAAGAGAGAGAGTCAGAGAGAGAGAGAGAGAGGCACAGAGAACAAGGGACTTCAACTGCCAAAAATAAAAACATGCAACGATAACTACGTAAGATACCTTTAAACCTTATAATTCCCAACAGCAAATTCTTAAGTTACCGTTAACTTGCATAACTATGGTGTTCATAGTCCGATCAGATTGTTATTTAAGAGGCAGGTTTATAGGTACTCATCAATATGTCTGTCGACGTTGAAGGTTAAGACTTTAATACTTTCTTTATTAGTTCCTAATTTTCGCAATCAAATTGATCTGCGTATGGTATACAGCAGGGCTGCCAGGTCAGCTTTTCCGGACAGATGTGTCCCCTTTTTTTTTTTCGTCTAGTCTAAAAACTCTCCCAATCTTACTGTCCGGAAATCTATCCTGTTTGTATCGCACAAATAAGATGTACTTTTGATATAATTTTAATGAAATTGGTCTTAAAATCGAGGTACAACCAACATGACACTTTATCCCGGAATTCCGATTCGATTTTCAATCATAAAAATGAAAATATTGGTTTATACTACCTTATTTCGATCAGGAGCATATTCGACATAACACATATATAGAGAACCATTTGAATAATATCGGTAAAGCATGAGAATTTACATAAATTTAAAAATGTATGCAATTCTAGGCTTTTTTTTAATCAAAAAATTATGTACTGCTTTTTATTTTTTTCAACCCTTCGACCATTGAAAATGGTCAAAAATGGGTATACTAACTTTGTGCAAATGTGTGTAACAGGCAGAAGGAGGCGTGGGTGACCCCAAGTATATATCAGGATCACAAGCTGAGCGATTGAGCCATGTCCGTCTGTGTGTCCGGATGTCCGTCTGACCAGATGAACACACAGATCTCAGCTATTATAAACGTTAAAGACACCAAATTTGGAATGAAGGTTCTTATATACGCGGCGGTGATCAAGTTTATTTCTAATGTTGGATGCCACTCCCCACCGCCCCCGCAAATCAACAATATAGTTTTTAAACTCGATTTGTAAGCGTCGTAAGAAATATATAACTTTCTAACTTTAACATAGACTAAACTGATAGTTATATCTATTATTCTTAATCGGATCGAACTATAGACACAGAAGTTATTCAAGAAAGTATGAGCATAACTCTAAGAGCTTCTGTCAGCTTACACGGGAGAAATGTGAGCGCGAATCGCCAGCGCCATCTGTCGAGTTCTGTCTGTTGCTTTTCTTACTGGCTTCTCTTGTCTATCAATTTTTTTTCATCTAACTCTATGCTATTTTAGGGGTATACAGGAACCTGTATGCCACATTTAGTGTCATCAACTCTTATTGTTGCTGAGATCGTCAACATTCATACAGTTAGACTGACATGGCTAAATCGACCTTGTGTTTGATGGTAATCAAGTATTATATATTCTTAATCTATACATGCTATGCTATATATTTACTAAACACTTTGTGGGGAAGACCATACCTCCATCTACCTGTTATCTACGTTATGTAAGTATGTATTAGAGTCGTGCAGAAATCAATTCATTTCTGGGAAACAATACTGTACAGTACTATACTGTACCCAATTTTACAATACTTATTTCTCACCATACAATAATTTATATAAGTTAAACGGAAAGTGTACATTTTTTTGGGAACACTTTTGAAATTATTGCTGTGATTGAGATGCGTACAATACTAAATAATTAATGTGGGAAATAATGGTCACAGCATGAAATGCAATGAGAGAAAAACCCTTCGACTTTTTCCTTTTCGAGTAATCTGTGCTGATTATTTAACCCAGAGTTCTCTCTTTATTCTATCAAACTTTATATCTTTGATTTCTTTACACTTTATCCAAAAACTAACATGAATCTTCCGATGTAATAAGGTTTTACTGGGTCTCCTCCAATCATCTGCAACAATTGTTGAATCGGGTATATTTCATTATCCCAGTTTAAATAAAATTGAACAATAATATCTTTATCTACCATTTTTATTTTTAAACATAAATAAAATGTATATTATTTCTTAATGTAATTATCTTCATTTATTAATTTAATTTATTTTATTTTATTGTTATTTTACAATTCTTTTTTAATCAACTTACATAAGCAAAGGATATTGAAGTATCATCAAGGCAGGGACAACACAACATTCACTCATACCTTACAGTGAGTTCAGCAGGTCCGTAGCGACCATTATGAGGGCCCTTGTGCATTACTTCCGGGCCCTAATTGTTATTTTCTTGCTTTCAAATATAGTATGAATGTAGTTAATAAAACATTTCACAAAATAAAGAAACCTTATATAATTATATCTTACTTTTTATAAATTTTTTTTGGCAAAGCCATTAATTTTTTTTAAGAATTCTTATTTTGGGTCCTCTTATTCTCGATTGATAATATTGCCGATCCATTCAATCATTCGTGATTTATTTTTATATCCATAGAGTAGAAAGGTATTAGCAGAACCCACAAAGTATATATGTATGTGTACATATATTCTTGTTTAGCACTGATAGCGGTCAATTTGGCCACGTCGAGTTATCAGGTATAATAACAACTAAAGACACAATTAAAATTATGCAACTTGTTTAATTTTTTCAATTAGCAGTCCCCTGGCAAGCGAGGGCCCCTGTGCACCGCACACCCTGCACATGCCTTGCTACGGGCCTGGAGTACAGCATAGAGTGTGCATGATTGATTAATTTGCTGTTTTGAATGCATTCATGCAGGAGTCTAGTATGTACACTGGCACAGTCTGCTAAAACTATTCCCAATGATCGAAGGGTATTAAAACAAGGTGTAATTGCACTAAAACACCGCGAGGAGGCGTGGCGCTGCCTTTTCCAGCAAAGCAGTGCGAAACGTAATGAAAACTGAAGCGCAAGTTAAATAGGTCCAAGAAAAGCAAACAAAATGTGAACTGAACTTGCGATGTGCTTGACCTTAGACAGTGGGTCGTCCCCAAGGTCAACACAGCCACAACAACAACATCAAGAGCAGCAACAGCAATGACAGTGGGCAGCAGGTGCGTTGTCCGGCATATTGAAATGCATTAGACGACGACAATAAGCAACAACAACAACAACAACAAATAAAACTATTAATTACACAATTTTCAGGCAACCCTCGCTATCCCCCCCTGCACCCTCCCCCGCACCTGAGCTTGCCTACATTTGCCTATTTCTATTCAAATGTTCAAAGTCAAGTGCAAAAAGCACAAAAATAAAATATAAAAAAATAAGCGACATCGACTCATTAAAATGCTGAGTAAACGCGCCCCAAGCTGATTATTAATACACACACACACGCATACATACACACAGTGCGCCGTCTCGCTCGCTCAAGCGCCGGCGCACCTGCTGGGGCACCGCACTGAACAACACTGTGTACCACTGTGCACAGTGCACCGCAATAATGATAAATTTGGTTAAGTTGGCTTAAATTCATTAGTACTTGTGTCCCTCTGTCTCTGTCTCTCTCTACGCACGATATTTAATTTTGCATTAATTAATGTGTATTAAGTTGTAATATTTACTCTGAGCCAACATGCAAGCAAAGGTGTGCGTGTGTGTGTGTGTGTTTGGGCAAACAGACTCAGGCATGTTAGGCCACAGCAATGCAGCCACAGCCGTGTGGCCACTGTAAAAACACCTGTTACTTTACAGCTCCAACATGTTTCATGTTCGACAACAGCAGGCAACATGCGCGCACGCGTGTTTCGTTAAGGCTTGCGCCGCACCGTGGTCTGTGTTGCGGCAGATGTGAGATCAAAGTTGTGTGTCGCCTATTGTGTACTTTTGATCTATTAATTAATTAATTTATTGATTTATTAATTAATTAACTAATTTATTCATTGATATTCTTACTTCTCTTTATTTTTATTGATATTAATTAATGAATTAATAAATTTATCAATATGTTATTTTTTATTTATTACTATAATTTTACGATTATTATCCCAGCGCGACAAGTTTTAATATATTTTATGGACCCAAACACTATAAATTTTACATAATTATTATTTAAGTTTCAATTACTTAAGAGTAGATACAACTAATAGCATTTAATACATTTTTATTTTGAAAAGAAAAACATTAAATTGACAATTATAATTAATAAATTATTCTTATAGCATTTGTAATGTATGATTTATTTATTGATATATCAAATAATTTACTTGTTTATTTATTTATTTGCTTATTTATTTATCAATTGATATATTTATTCTTTTATTTACTACTTACTGCAGTCCATTTAATAATACTTATTTATGTATGCAATGAACTTAGGTAAAGAGATACACACATATCACACACATATGTAGTTATTTCATTGCTTCTGTTGTTAAACAATAAGTAACTATCTTGCGTAACGTAAACAATTTGCACAATTTGTTTTCTTGCAATTGCGCTTCCGCACCAGAAGCAGCTGCCCTGTCCCTGCCCGCATGTGTTTGCTGAGATGACCCGTGTGAACACGCGTGGACATGCGCGCGCTTCACTGTGCGGACAGAGCCAGCAACATGTTGCGACAACAGTGCGCTGTTAGTTGCCGCTGTTAGCCTAACAGCGTGTGGTCTACCTACGCGACGACTGTTAACTGCTGCTTTCAGTCTCTTGCCGGCATTCAAATCGAGCGCACGCGTTGCACCACGTTTGCTGCTTACGCCGTGTTTGGCATTTTGTAATTTTGCGTAAAAATCGTCAACAAATTCGTCAGTTTTGCGCGCGTCATTCCACTGTTGTTGTGTGATCGATCGACATCATTAATCGGTAATCGCGCGTGGTGCAGGACAGCATTGAATAATCGAATGCAACAACAATATAAATTTGAATATATTGAAATTGTTTTATTTTTTTGCATTTTTTTTAAACGCAGTGCAAAACGTTTTAAAGTGCAATTGTTGCTGTTCTTCTCTCTATCTCTCTCGTCCCGCACGTGAAGAACTTGCATATATGAGCATTCTGTGCGTGCGTGTGCGTGTGTGTATGTGTGTTGTGCACATGTATTGTGTGTAAAGGAAACCCCAACAACAACAGCAAAATCAAAACCGTAGGCAAAGGCATAGGCAGAAGCAGAGGCAAAGAGCAGCGGCAGCAACAAATTTTTGATATACAACAAGCAAATAAGAAAAATACCAAGTTGAAAGAAATTTAAAACCGGATTCAATACAGCAACAACAACAGCAAGAGGAACAACAACGGCAAAAGCAACAACACATTTTTCGCCGTGGCTACGCACTGTGGTTGGTGGCAGCGACGCCAGCGTTAACATCTACACAGCGTCGGCAGCAGCTGCTCAGTCGGGACAGCGTGATTTTTGTTGTTGTTGTCGCTCTGTAAGAGACAGCAGAGAGCAAGCGCAACAGGAGCAGTACAAGAATTAGAAGTAACAGGCGAAGCAGAGGAGGACAGACAGAGAGCGAAGGAGAACGAGGAAGAGAGAGGACAACTTAAAAGGTGAGTGCAGACTGTGCTCAAATGTTTGTTGTTGTTTGTCGTTGCTTTGCTTTGTTTGCGTGTGTAACTGTGTGTCTGTGTGTGTGTGTGGGCAGGAGGAAAACGAAGCGATCTCAGAATAAGCAAAGGAGACACGCCGACGAAGAGAGTGTGCAAATAATGTAAATACTTCTGCTAGTGAATGAAAATAGAAAAGAGACAAACGATCGATTGAGAGTTGGGAAAGTTTCTGCTGTGATTGACTTAAAGAATGGACGGGTTTATATATACATAGGTGATGTTCTATGATAATCGAGTATATTAACAGTGTCTATATCTTACTGGGGATCAGTTCAAGAGAATCCCATTCCTCCCATTCCTTTTTAGTCTGCAAGACGAAGCAAAGAAAAACAGTGTGTGAAAACAAAAACATGCAGACAGTTTGTGTTTCTTTGAATTTGAAAAGGGAAAATAGTTTTCTCGGAAAAAAGATTCGAAAAAGGAAAAACCTTGAGAAAAGAGCGCAAAAAGTGCGGCCCACTGTCCCATTAGCCTGGCCGAAGCAAGAGCATTCATAATTGTAAATCAATGCAGAAATCGGTCAACATGTTTATGGTCATGCATATTGTCAGGTTGTCGGGCCAAACGGCGCCGTAAAAACCGCTGACATAATGAGCTAAAAAGCTGAATGGCTGAAAGAGAAAAACGCCAAACAGCTAAAAAGAAGAGGGACAAGATGCAAATGTGCAACACATGCATAGAAGTGCAGATGGATTTGTTGGCATTGCGCTGTTTTTGTCTTCTACACCCCCCTATATCCCCCATACCCTTTAGAGGGTTGTATAATATGTTCCATGTTGCAACCGCTGTTTGTTATAGATTAATGATTTGATTAATGTGAAAAAATTAAAGGCTTATCCAGGTAGTTTTCTAATATAAGTACAGATAATATACAGAACATTTATGGGTATTTAATCAGGTAGTTTTATAGTGTACCCCTTAATATAAATATATATTATATATAGTATATTTGTGGGTATTTATCCAGTTAGTTGTATAGTGTACCCTTTAATATAGCTAATATACATAATATTTGTTGGTATTTCCAAGTCGAGCACAATCTGAGAGCATTCCGGCTTGTTGGTTCTTCTCTGTCATGTTTGCTTTGTCGTGTTTTTTCTCTCTTTGCTCTGGCTTAACATGAGTTAAGGGGTTAGGCCCATATTTATGCGAGCTGTTCTGCTTCTTCTTCTTCCTCTTTTTGTTGTTGTTGAAATGTTAGACTTAACAACATTGCGCTAATTTCATATGAAAGATGTAAAAATGAAATATGAACAAAATATTGGATTAAAGATTTGCTTGGAGTGCGTGGGGCGAATTCGAGAAGTTTAAAACCCAGAGAGATTTGCCAGCGCGTCTCTCTCTCTCTCTCTCTCTCTCTCTCTGTCTCCCATTTGTCAATCGCTCTCTGCCCCGCATAGAGGCGCTAATTGAATTAGCACCCGGTACCAGGCAGGGCGGTCAAAAGGAAATGGAAAGGGAGCAGCCGAACGACAGTCGAACTGTAAATTGGATTAATGCAGATATGCAGATAAAGGAAGAGAGAAGAGAGGGGCAGATGAGATGGGACGAGACGCAGAGCAAGAAACGAAAGCACGAAGGAGCAGTCAAATGTTGTAATAGCTTTTCGATTTCGCATATCATAACCTGTAAACTGTTCAAAATGTGTAATAAGGGGTGTATTCGACTAGAGTAATTAAGAAAAAAAAGAAAGAAACAGAATATTCCCCTCGGCTTTGAAGCTTTGTTAATGGCATCGACTCCTAATTGATTATAAGAACCGTTTATAATAACTGTCTACTTTGTTCCAACAACAAATGCAATTTATAATAACAAATACTATACTCACTATAGAATCGATTAACAAGATTAATGAATAAACAAAATAAAGAAAAAAAGGCAGAAATTGTTAAATATATAGTCACCCTAACTTGTGCCAATACGCAGTGGTATTCCAATATGAATGTAGGGTATTTAACAGTCGAGTGTGCTGGCCCCACTTGTCTTTCCTCTGTAACTGTCGAACGTTGTTAACAGAGATTACCAATAAATTCCTATTCACTTTTAATTCTCAACTCTCTCTCTCTCCCTCTCACTCTACCTCTTTCGCTCACTCCCACACCCATGACACCCTGTATAACTGGGTTTAAAGTAACGTAGCAGGGCGTAAACGAGAACAAACACACGACGCGGCGTCAGATGGACATTCCATAATCGAAAGAAAAATAATCGCTACCAAGTTGTTGTTGTTGCTGTTCTTGTTGTTCCTGTTGTTGCCTTCCCCATCTCCTTATTTCTCTTTTTAGCCGCCTTTCACGTTATATTCTTTGTGTGCGTTTTGTGTTTGTTATTGTTCTTTTGTGGTCTTCCTTTTGTTGCTTGTTTGATTTTACGGTCACGTTATCAATCTTGTGATTAGAACTTTTTTACTTTCGCTCTTTGAAATGGAAATGTTTGAAACTCACAAAGAAACCAATAAGAATCGAATAAAAAGCGCAGTACGTGGAAGAGTCCGAACAAAAAAGGAAGTCATGGGGTCGATTGGGTAAATGTTTCGCTTTGCATAAGTTTCGGTAATCGATTCTACTCTAGAACACGTCGATTTCGTACTTATTTTCTAACCCACTTGCCTTGCTTTCGGTTCATTATCGTCTGGTTATCGATAACAACACGGTTAGTGTGAGTTTCGTTAATTACCTGCCTTGTTTTGGGCTGATAGCTCAAGTACTCGTGTCGTATCTTGTTAGGTAATTTCGATGTTAATAATAAATGATATGTGCCCGGTAATGCTGACAATTGAAGAGAATTGATAATCATAGGGCGATAAATGGAGATTTGAGATACACAAATACGATATGTAACGAAAGGGAGCATGAGATAATGCGATTTGCGGATCTATTGTTTCGCTTTCAACACACTCTTAATTTGATTTGCGAAAAGAAAGTGAAAAGCTTGCACCGAATCCAAAGCAAGATCATGATTGTCATCATCATCATCATCATTACGATGAAGGCACATCATAATCGTTATTATTATCGCAATCGTAATCGGAATCGCAATCGCAATCACAATTGGAGTCTTCCACTCCCTCGTGCGCTAATTAAAAATCTGCCAAAATTCGTTGATGTCTTTTTGAGAGCTTCTCTGAGATTAATGTCTTTATGCTTGGCCAAGTTATTGGATTTATAGACAGTTGATAGTTGCGGCAGCAGATGTCGATAATGAGCAGTCATTCGAATTGCGAGCGAGTCTATTCATTCATGCAGACCACTTATTCATATTAGATGGGGGAGCTCCCTTTCATTCGTGCTTTTTATGCAGTCTCTGGCATTTTGGCTAACGAATCTCTCGTGTTACAATCGCATCAGATTCCCCCTACATGATATTCATTTTTTGGCTACAATTTCGCAATCTCCCAGTCTGTCTCTCTGTCTCTGTCTCCGTGTGTCTCTGTCTCTCGTTCGTAATTGTAGGCGCTTCCATTTCGGAGATCCCGGAAACAATAATGTCGGTGGCTAAGCGACTGTCTAATGCTTATTAATGAGTCTCTGTACTTTCTGAAACTCAACTGAACTGAATCCGTTTCGTGAATACACTCGTCTATCAAACGTATAATGGAAACCCTTTTGATCCAAAAAGATTTCTTTGCTTTTGTGCGTGTCTGGTAATTGAAATCAATCAGTCAGCTCCCCATATCTTTGTGTGTGTTTAACGTTGTTTCTGTGCTATATTTATTGTCTGCTGATAACGCAGCAATTCCAACGATTAAAGATACGCACTTCCACTTCAATAATCGGGGGAACATGATTTGGGACGGTCGAGTACATGTGTAAGTACCCACGATCAGACGTGTCCATGAATCAGTTACTCAGAGGTGTGATACGATGGCAATCTCTGCGATATCTTGATAAGTGTCGCCGTGTCGCCATGGCTGTTGGCTGGCCCAAGTATTGCCGAGATAAAACCCAAAGTAATGAATATGTTTTCTTTAATTTAGCCTGGGCCTAAGTGCCCTCGATATTCCATTAACAGAATCATAAAACATACTTGTAGAGCCTTGGACTTATGCTCAGAGCCCCCATTCGAGAGTCAACAAGTTCGGTTTGGTGTCGAGTTGCGGTTCAGAGTGCAGCGAAGTAGTTTCGTGGTGCTGGGCCTTGAACTAAGTCCGACAGTTGTTAAGATGATGTTGACAAACATCACATGTGTGCTGTGCTCATTGCATGCACAAATTCGCCCAGCTTTGAGTAGATGTACTTGGCAGATCTAGCAGATCTAGCAGATCTCGCGAGATCAGCTCAGTCAGCGCAAGCCTCGAGGTGACTTCGTGTCTAGATTCGTGTGAGCTTGGCGTGCTTAGTAGTAGTTCTACTTCCCAGAGACCCGAAAGACAGAGAAGATAACAACAGAAACTTGGTAACCGCAAAAACCGAAAAGAAAAGAATCAAAAAAAAGAAACGAAACACCCCATGAATAAAAACTGTGAAGAACCAAGAAAAAAACGTAAACATTTTCTTTAGCTGATTTATTGTAAAATGCACCCATTATCATTTCGGCTGTTTCGTTTTCGTGGCGCGTTTTCAATTGTCTGCATTGCCTGGTGATTTTTTTCGGCTCGAATCATTTTATATTTAGCTGATGGCTTCTTGGGGGCTCTCTGGTCCTCCGTCCGTCCCTCTGTCGGCTACTTTTTGCGCGCGCTTCTCTCGCGAAGCTCACGAAACGCATTGGCAAACGAGGCAAACGAGGCAAACCAGCAACAGCAACAACAAAAGCAGAAAGAATCGCAAGAAAAATCACAAAAAGAAAAACGGAGACGATGTTGAAAAAAACTTTGCAATAAATGCATAAGGGGGGTTTCGTGTGACACGATGTGAGAAGTGGAAATGGACGTGGAATGTTGAGCTGCGAGGCGCATTTATATATAGAAAGAATGAAGATTCGATTCCGATTCCCATTGCCATTTCCATTCCGATTGCAATTACATTTTCCTCTGTTGTTCACCCACAAGTCCAGGCAAAACTTCTGCTTTCAACTAAGATATCATTAGAATATGAATGGAAATGATATCTGTAATAATGCTGTGGATAGGTGCCAAGAAGTGCTGAGAAACTACAATACATCAAATGTTGGCTTGGTTAAGGTTTCCTTAAATCAACTGAACCTGCAATAGATCAATAAATAAAATAGGTTGTTATGCTAAATACTTAATAAATAATTACACATAAACGTATATCTATATATATATAAAATGCTATACTCTTATGCAGATTGGTAAACCCAGCAATAGGGGAAGGTTTGGCAACCTCAATAACTGAGGAGTGTTGCCAGAGGAGAGAAGCGAAGTAGGGTCGTAGTCAGTCGCGGATAAGGTTGATAGTTGAAAGTGCTAAAGTCGAAGTATATTTCAAGTTGTAAAATCCCCATATTAAGTTGTAAAACTCAAACTGAAGTAACAGCGCTATTATTCTGTACTTAATTAACTAACTAAATCAATTAAACCCATAATCATTAACTCTTTTATAATAATAACCTTACATGTGTGGTATGTGTAAGTTCCTTTTTGATGAACTCAGGCTGTACCTCTCTTAGATGGCTTAATTGATAAACTTAAATATATATGTGGGAATGACAAATAGTCAGTCAAACCTAGTAATGAACTGAATGCGATCTAAGTATAAAGAGTTGGCAGGCCGAAGACATATTAGCAGGATCGCACTAGGTTGGCAGGGCTAGAAAAGGTTAAGTGGAGTCGACAAGAGTTGACGGAGAGACGTCAAAGAGTTGTTGCCGCAAGAGATTGGATATTGAAAGTTGATTATAAGTTATTCAATAATCAAGGTACAGTGTTACAATGTAAATCTAAAAGTACAGAAGACTTCTTATGTTAATATTAAATATAATCATATTTAAAACCAAAACGAAACTATTTGAATAACGAAACTGTGTAAACTGTCAAACTGAATGAACTTATGCTTTTTATTGGGGATGAACTCAACCTGATATTGATATATCGATAAATAGAATAGGTTGTTAATGTGAAAATAGTAATGATGAATTGAAATATATATCTATATCTGTATTTATGGTGTGTGTATGTTCCTTTAGAATGAACTCAACCTTCAATCAATAACTAAAAGTTCTTATGCTATCTCTCATATGACAGTCGATGAACTTATATACAAAGGTATGTGTAAGTTTATTTACGACGAACTCAACCTTTAATTGATGTATTGATAAAAGGAAAAGGTTGTTAATCTGTTAATGTTAATGTTATATATATATATCTATCAATGTATGGTATACGTATATAATTTAGGTTGAGCTCAACCAGCAATCGATAAATAGAAGAGGTTCTTATGCTATTTCTAGTTGATAAACCTAAGTATATATGTATATAGTATGTGCCATATCTACAGTGTGTATGTATGTGCAGCATGCGTTAGTTCCTGGAATAACTCGCCATATAAACATATAGTACAGCTCACATAAGGAAACTATAAGCCAAAGAGTTGGCAAAGCGAGCACATTAACAGTTCTCGATAATTTATCGTTGATGCAACAGTTTGTGCTGCGTCGTGCTACAGGAAGTTGTGTGCGAGTGCAGGGAGTAGGATACACACACTCACACTATCTCAGGCACCCCCACTGCTGCCCCTTCACTCGAAAGGAGGGGTGGGGGTTGGGGAGTTGTTAAACAAGTCTACAGTGAGTGCATCTTTTCGCTGTGCCGCCTCTGCCGCAAATTTTCGCAAAGTTGCCCCACAGCTGTCGCCGCCAACTGCTTCGATGCGTTCTCAAGTTGTGTGTTAATGTTGCTGCTCGAGTTGGAGTTGTGTCTGCCCCCACTACCCCCACTCTACATGGGTAGAGGGAGGGGAATGGGAAGGGGGTGTGTGCCGCACTCTTGTCACAGTCCGAGTTGCAAGTGCGACTCGCTTTTTATTTGTGTAATTAAAATAATAATAATGCGGGGAAGGCAACGGCGACGGCAGCGTCTGCACGTGTGTCTCGAGTGGGCGTGGTAGGGAGCCAAGCAGAGGAGGGCGGCGAGGCAGATGGGTGGGGCAGCCAACGCTGTGGCTGGAGGTGTGAACAATTTGGTGGCACATGTGAGCGTGTCAGCAATTGTTGTTGTTGTCCCTTTTGTTGTTGTTGCTGTTGATGGGATTGTTTTTGCTTTGTTTGTTTATTCTCGCATTTGACTTTTTGTGTTGTTGTTCTTTGGCGTTTGCTCGTCTAGTTGTTGTTGTTGTGTTTGGCATTTGGTGTGCAGACAGCGGCGACATTAAGGTGCGCACCAGGTAAGTTTTGTGGCGCGCGAATTGAATTTATTGAGATTCATTTGAAGTGAGGCACAAACTGAACGTTTAACAGCAGAGAACATGTGTGCTCTGTACAATATCAGAGACCTGCATGCGGTGGTACCGCAAACACCGCATGCATGATGCAGTAAAGAAGCGAGCACTGATAAAGTTAGTAAACGTGTAAGTGACTGAGTAACGGATTAAATGACTGAATGAGTACTTTATGTGTATTAGAGTTCTGCATGAATACATTCAACTGTTATTTGAGAGTACCATACAAGTGTTTACTGCCCACAAAAAGACTGTACTCATATTTTTAGCATGCAATCCAATTTTGTTGTGAGGTTAAACTTTCAACAACAATCCAAATACCTGACAAATGTTCCAGTCTAAAGCTAAATATAATAATGCACCCGTTAGAATTGTTTTCATGTTTTAATGCACATGTTTCATGTTTGAGTACACTAATTGTTTAACATTGACTCATGTTACATTCATTTAAAGTTCATTTGTTTCATTATTCATTTATTATTCAATTTATTAATGCAGTTCTCAAATGTCTACACGAACTATTTAAATATGTATTATATATTCTGTACAGCTCTGAGCAAATCTACAGTTGAACTGAGCAAGGATTTTTTATTAATACTTTCCATATATTGTACATAACATACATGTGTCAGAGAATAGATATTGTTAAAGATAGTTGTTGTTATTGTAGATAGTTGAACTGTATTAAAATAAAAGATAATATTCAGTTTATCGGATTGATTGATTATTTAACTAATGCGTAGTTGCCAATTGAGTGAATGAGTCTCCTGAGTGTGGCACAATAATGAGACGAGAAAGAGCAGTATACACAGAAGAAGGGGAAAGAAATGCGGGTGAAGAGAGCATGGTGTCTATTACAAATGTATCTTTAAATCAATCTATTGCGACTCGCTGCCCATAACATCAAATAAAGTATGGACAATCCATCCTATGACGCCCCGATACATACATAACTTTGAATAATCCAATTCATTCATTCATTGAAGTGTTAAAGACTCCTGTTAGGACAGTTGCATTGCCCTACCTCACATTCTGAAGTGCCATTTGTGGCCAGATTTGTGATGGTAACTGCGAGTTAAGAATATTACTTAGTGTTCAACTTGTTTAACCCAGAGGAGTAACTCGATGGAAGGACTTAATAAGTCTCTTTAAATTGGCTTTGTTTCTAGTCTCTCTCTCTCTCTCTCTCTCTTTCTTGTTCTAAAATTGTCAACCGAATGTCGCCGAAGTCAGTTTTGGGCCATAGACCGCAACAAGTGACAGCGATTGTTGGGCGAAAAAAATTGGCAGGCAGCACAAGATGAAGAAAGAAAAGAAAGAGGAGAGAGAGAGAGAGAGAGAGAGGAGAGAGTGGGTCAGAGGAAGCAGCTGTTCTCGATTCGTGGCACATGCAACGGAAAATCTATTGACAAGTTGTGGGGCGCCTATGAAAGTGAATATGATGGATAGTGCCGGCACATATGGAAGGGGCGATGGAGAGGGGGAGAGAGAGAAAGAGAGCGAGAGCGAGAGAGAGAGAGCGAATCGGGCCAAAAAGGCAGTTGAAGAGGCGGCCAAGAAAAAGCAACATATCCATGGAAAAGACAACCGGTTTGTTGTTGTTGCTGCTGCTGTTGTTGCTGCTGCTGTTGTGTACGCCTTGAACAAATTCCTGCAGCAGCAGCAGCTAAGCAGAGAAAAGCAGCAGACGAACAGAGAAAAAAAGAAAAACCCAAAAGCCAGCGGCAACTGAAGGCGCGAAGCGGCAAGGGGGCAGTCAAGCAGCAAACAACGTGCAACAGCAACAGACAGAAGACAGAAGACAGCAGACAACGCATGTTTTGGCCCAAAGACAAATGCAACTTGAGCAACAACAGCACAAGAGCAACACAAGCACAAGAGCAACACAAGCAACATTACCATCATGTGATGTTGAACGAGTTATGTTTGTGTGGCCGGAGGCTTCATCATCATCGTCATCAACATAATCAACATCAACATCATCATTATCGGGTGTGCGAGTGTGTTTGTGATGTTAATGAGGAGCACTCTTGAATTAATTCTGCGTTGTCGTGTTGCTGCTGTTGCTGTTGCTGTTGCTGTTGCACAGACACCAAACCGTGTTGCATGTAGCACAAATACTCAACAGGGCAAACAGAAAGCGAAAGAGAGGAAAGAAGGAAAGGGAGGGAAAAGGAGAAACAGAGATAGATAGAGAGAGAGAGAGAGAGAGAGAGAGAGAGAGAGAGAGAGAGAGAGAGAGAAGGAGCTGCTCTTGCAACCACTTGAAATAATATTGTTGATGTTGAACAGTTTTTCTTCCCGTTGTTGTTTTTCCACCTTAACAATCAAAGCGCAAATCTTTTCAGGGGCAACTAGAAATCGATCTCAAGATTCAATGAGACGAAAACCAAATAAATCAGGGAAAGAAAAAAGCAACAACTAAAGACGAGAAATCAGTTTCTTAAAATGAGACATTCCAGAGGAAAAGAGACAACGTAGAAAGCATTGCGAGAAAACTGAATGCCAAAGATCATAGTCTGTAGATATCATATACATATGCAGTTACAGTACATCAGTATATTGCGAATTTGTTTGTAAAACTTCACTGTGTAATATGATAATTCTGATGATTCTATTTCGGATCACAAGAGATCGCAAAGGCGCCTGGCAACAGCGGGGGACCCTTAAGAAGTGCAGTGCAAAATGAGCATGACGAATGGGTCCCTCTCTCTCTCTCTCGCTCTTTGCTGTCTTTGCTGCTGACTGTCTGCCACATGTTGTATGCAACAAGAACAACTTTGGCACTGCAGAGACCCGTTCCCATTCCCATTCCCAGTTCCCAGTCTGCGGTTCGTTCTGCCTGCGCATGAGTGGCTGACTGGCTGCCTCCGGCGACACAGGCGAGCTCGTACCTCTCTCTCTCTCTCTCTCTCACACACACAGACACAGACACACACACTTGCATATATAAATATGTAGAACAGGTACCCGTTGCTGTTGTTGTGGTTGACGGGAGGATTTCAGCTCAGTTGCTGCCTCCGCTGCTGCTGCTGCTGCTGTTGGCGTGGCGATGCGGCGGTTTCTTTTCCTGTTTGGCTGCCGCGTGTTGTTGCTGCTTCTGTTGTTGCTGTCTCTGTGTTGCATAGGTTTTGTGGTTGCACGTCAGGCACAAAGTTGTGCAGCATCTACACGTATTTGCCAAGCGCGAGATGCTGACAGAGATACAGAGAGTGAGCGAGAGAGAGAGACAGAGACAGCGACTGAGACGGACCACGTCAGTGGAACGATTGAACTGACCTAATCCGCAATACTTGCAGTGCCTGATGTTGAAGAATCCACGTCGAACCGACGAGAGAAGAGAGAAGTAGCTTGGTAATTGAACTGAAAGCACTTCACAGCAATGTCCAAAAGGCAGAGTTCCTCAGTATGAACTGGCCTGGATTTGTCTGTGATACATCTAGAAAGTTGTAGATTCTATGGAGACTGAAAGAGAACTGTATATTCTGCATTTGTCTTTGAATACCAATTGTTTTAATGGCAGTGAAACAATCGAGGGAACTAGAATAGATGGAGTTAATTTATATTATCGATAGATTGTTCCTTAAAGGAGAAGAACGTATTGTAAGTATTACAAAGTCCGAAGCACAGCCAACTTTCTGTAATACAGGACAAATCATATTATACCTAACGATGCACCCGATAACCCTTCAACAAAATACAAAATACTTTTCATACTCCTGCAGAAAGTATATTAGTTTCGATCAGAAGTTGCTCTCCTCAGAAGACATCTCCGACACTATAAAATATACATATATACAATATATATATGTATATATATATATATATTTTGAATCAGCATTAGAGTCAAAATAGCTCAGGCTTAGAGCTTGATAACACTTGGAATACACGCTGTTTTATTTCCGCACACTGTAAATATAGTAAATTGGATCGACTCGTATTTGGACCGATTTATCAGACAACATATTTGCCGATATTTGTTACAAGATATTGCAACCAAATTTAGATAATGTGATTAATGAATTTGATCAACATTGCACCACTATAACATATAACCAGTATCAGTTTTTGAAACTAATTCAACTTAGCTGTACCAATAACAATTAGTAATCTACATATGTATACTTTCTTCATTTTATCAAATCTGACAACTATATCCAATAGTTTATATAGGAACAATCAGTTAGAAATAAAGATTTTCATAATAGAATAGGAAGAAATGAGAGTTATTATAGTTGTTATTGAATACATGTAGCATGCTGTATAGTTCTGTACCATTATTTATAACTAGTACCAAACGAAGGATCTGCAAGGGTACTATAGTAACCCTTCGCCATGCCAAGGTAGTTGTTCTTGCTAGTTAACATTGCCAATTTGAACTCGATATCTAATAACAATGGGCTAATCGTATTTATATATTTAAGCCTTGTCGAAATTTAGTTTCATTTCGACTATCGAATAACTGTCTGTAGATATAATTCTCTATTAATAGGGATGCTATGTGCAGCGTATGTTGCACACTATTCCTATAATCCTCTTCCCAATTGTTCTTTTGTTTAGTTTCGTTTTTAGTTTGAACAAACGAATTGAAATTGTATTGATTGCTTTGCAGTCTCAATAACAGAATATAGCCGAAGGGGTAGAAGAGGCTGCTGCAGTTGAGCTGCGGTTGCACTACTTCTCTCTCCTCTTTGCCCCACCCCCCTTTCCCCTTTTCCCCTTCCGCTTGCACCTTTGCCCTTTTTCGATCATTTTATTCCGTCAGCCGTCAATCCTTTAAAATGCCTTTTGTGCCTTTTGGCTAAAACGTTAAAGCTCGAACAGCAGCAGCAGCAGCAGCAGCAGCAGCAGGAACAGAAGCCGAGGCAGAGGAGCACTTCCATCTAGCCAAGCACTCATCTCAGCTCGATGCTGGCCACGCCCCTTGGACAGAATAAAAAAAGGAGGAGAAAGAAAAGCGTTTGAAGGCAAATTGCCAAAAAGCTTTTTGCAACGCGCTTTTGTTGTTGCTGCTGTTGCAGTCGCTTCAAGTGCAGCAGCCCCAAAGCCTGTCAATGCGACACGTCTCTGCGTGCCCCTCCCCTGCCCCTTCGCCACTGCCTCGCTGCATATTCGTCCCGCCCACCCGTTTATGCAAATGCACGTGAAAATATTCAAAATATTTCAATTTTTCGTTCTTTTTCCGTCGTTTTTCGTTGTTGCTTTCAATTTCATGCCACACTCTGTGTACGGGGGGAGTTGGGATTGCAGCCGGAGACAACAGCTTCGCTTGCAGCTATGCGATGCCGCTAACTGCACGTCGTTGTTCTGCCTCACAGATGCCCCCCTGCCCTGCCCTGCCCTGCCCTGCTCTCTTCCCTGTCCCTCTCTTCTGCTCCCCTCCAGCAATTCTTCTCTGGCGACATTTTTCGATTATTGCGCATACTTTCGCCCCATCGCTTGTTTTGTGTTTTGTTTTGGGCTCAAAATTTGTCAACGCCTGAAACATGCAGTTGAGGGTGTGGGCGTTTGAGGGGGGGCGTGGAGCAGAGGCGATGGTTCAACAACAGCAGCAGCACTTCAACAACGCCTATGCCCGTTCGCGAATAAAAAACTGGAGAAGAAAGAGACAGATTATATTGACAACAGCAACACCAACGCTGACGTCGACTGCGACTGCGACTGCGGCGCTCCTCTTCGTGGTTTTGTTTATGGTTTGCCTTCTGCAGAGGTGCTGCTGCTGCTGCTGCCTCTGGAAAGGGGGAAAAGGGGGCGACTGGGGTGTGGGGGCGTCTGGTTCAGTGGAAAAACCAAGGCTCGGTCTGGGCGGCCTTTTGTGCAATGAAGCAAAACGGTTGACGCTTTTTGTTCGCTTCTTTGCGCGCTGCTTCGTTTGTTTCTTCTTTGAAACTGGGATTCCATGCGAATATGGCAGCCCCTCAAGCCCCCTTCCCTCCTCCTCCCTGCACCTTTGCCAGCTGTTGGCGTGGGCACAGCCACTGCACCCATACAGTGCATAAAGTCGCTCGCAATGCTTTGCCGTACACCGTTCCCCCCTTCCTCTCCCTCTCCCTCTCCCCCTTCCTCCGCCTTCCTTTTGCCTGAGTCCCATCTTCACTGCCGTCTCTGCCATCACCATCTCCGACTGGCTTCGCCTTTATGAAGTTTCCAGTCTCAGTTGCCTTATTTACCAGCCGTCGCCGTCGTCGTCGTCGTCGTCTCTGGCCTTTGTTCGCGTCTTTTGTGTGAGTGAAAATTTCATATCCATCGATTAATGGTTACAAAATGCAATGAGTTTTATGTTTCCTCTCGACAAATTCAAGTGAAACCATTGCCTGCCTTTGAGTGTATTTCTCTTTCCTTATTCCTTTATTCAACCGTTGAACATTACTCATATGGATGATATAGACAGTTGCGTAAGCGTGATTCGACACGTTGCGACACATGAAAGTGTCAATGGGTACCACACGCCCGGCTGCGATTCCGTTCGCTTTTACTTTTCTATCGTTTGCAATTGACATCACAATTTATCGGCATCTATCGATCTTAAATTCAGCTCCGTAGAATGATAAGAGAAGCTTAATGGGCAAACTATTGCTTTATACAGCTGACAAGGGATCACTGATCCTGCTTTATAAAGATCACAAGAGATCATCAGCACCAAATGACTTTATAAGCCAACTCCCGCCGAAGATCACAAAAGATCAGTCGACAATTGCTTGTTGCGATCACTTTGGAACACCACTTGACTCTCTCAAAATCCTGAAGATCGTTCATTTCTTCACCCATAATCGATCGATCTGCAATCGTTGGACACTTGCTACAGATAGGCCTCCAATTGACCTCGAATTTTCGTGGCATGTCTATGCAGATTAGCGCCACCTCGGGGCAATTGCCCAACTACAGAGAGAAGAGAGGCCAAGATACAAACGAGATGAGTTTTGTTATTGGGTTAAGTTTGTTTGAGTTGCGTTATTCGTTCGGGGGCCTTTGGCTTAATTAACGCACGACCCCGAAGAGGTCGAAATCTTAATGTTTTGTGTGTTTAACCAACAGTCCAAAACGAAACCGTAACCATTAGATAGATATAAATATCTACGCATTTGCAGCTGTATTTTTAGCTGTTTCGTTTCAGACTTAGAGGTAAATACACAGTGGGACGTAGTTGATCTTGCATCAGGCATACAGTGGTGCAAACTGATGAAATATGTGGTTGATTGTCATTTGTTGTATGCAGAAGAGACACACAGAGTCTCTTTGGGGATTGCACAAGATGTTGCTGCCTTCTTTCCAATCATTATTATCTATGTAGTTCATTTTCTTCGACAATATTTCGCAGTCATAAGAGAAACTTTTACTTTTCGTTGCAAATAATAATGCACAAAATAATTGGAGGCGCAGACAAAAGCTCCTCTTCTTTCCCTTGTCCCTGCTTCTCCTTCTCTTCCTCTGCTTGTGCTGCTTCTTCATCAAGTTGTTAACCGTTGTTTGCTGGCATTGTTGTTGTTGCTGGCACGACCCAAAACGTTTAATTTGCGGGCAGCAGCAACAACAACCGCGCACTGCAATTGCCAATTCGATTTTTGCAATGCAAAATTATAAACAAACCAACCGCAACGCGGCTCCTCCTCCCTCTTCCCTCCTCCCTGCTCCCTGCTCTATGAACTGCCCTAACAATCCTCGAGCAACTCATTGGCCTAGCCAGGCATACAAACAACAGAAAAGCAACCCAATCTTGCACAGTCCACAGTCCACAATCCTCTACCCCGACCCCACTCGAGATGAAGACGAGGCTCGCTCGCTGGCTGGGGCACTCCTCCTCCAGCTTGCAACTTAACGCTCCTGCCGGCGAAATGTCAAAGTGACAAGCTTTTTATTTGCACAACTAACCAGGGGCAGAGGTGGGAGAGGGAGAGAGGGTCCCACATAAATGGCAGGGCCACAAGACAAGCTGCGACAACCACGACGACGACGACGACGGCGACGACGACGTCGACGACTGCAGTAACAGCAGCTGCGGCTACGTAATTTACAGAGGCGGCAGCAACCTTGCCAGTGCAGTTCAGGAAACTAATCGAAAACAATTATCAATGTGTGGGAAAACAATGGAAATCGATGAACTCTCGCCCGCATTACCATTTGTTGCCCTTTAACGGTAGTTTTTTGTCGCTGCCGCTGTTCTCCATTGTGCGAGTTGCTGTCAATTAGATGAACAGTCAATCGATAACAGTTGAGAGTAAATTAATCGAGGTGTAGATGGAGTCGTTTGCAGTATGAAGGTGTGTTGTCAGTCTAAGGATGACATTATAGACACGACAACGTTTTACTAATGTGCAAGACGATAGTTCTTGTCTATCGATAACTGTGTGAGAGATTTAACTTGTTGGTTATCGGTGCATTACAACAGAAACTTAGTATATATTGACGAATATCGATAGACGAGACTGCCGATCATCTTTCGATAACTTGAACAGCTTGCAACAGTTACGATTTACTAACTTGCTGGACGATAGTCTATGATTATCGATTACTCTTGTAATATGTGTGCGAGAGATTTTGTAGCAAATCCTTTGTTATCGGTGCATAACAGCTGAAACTCAATATATTTTGATGAATATCGATAGAAGAGACTGTCGACGACTAATCGATAACTTGAACAGTTTGTGACAGTTACGATTTATTAATTGGTTTTTGTAATAAGTTCATACATGAGCCGAAGATTTTTTTAAATCGCATTAGCCGTTTAGAATATCGATAACATTAACAGCTTGTTGCAGCAACGATGTAAGTGGCATCACGATAGTTTTTGCCTACCGATAACACCCGTAATAAGTTTGTGAGCAAATCGTTATTTATTCTTGCATAACAATTGAAACTTAGCGCATATCGCAGCATATCGATAGTTTCGGTTGTCGATAACTTATTTTTAAACACCTGCCCCTTTATAACCGATAACCTGGACAGCATATTACATTTATTTGCGTTACATGCGGCTGCTTACGTAACTACTGCTATCGATAACTTGCTATCGATAATTGCGGGAGTTGAATTACAAGGAAACTTGCACGCTTTAAACTTCAATCTGATCGTGTGCTTCCGTTACGCCATTTCGGTAAGCCCGCGTCCGCCCACAGTGCCTCGGGACAGGGGGAGGGGCACAACAACACAACCGAAATATTTTTACTGCAGCTACAGCTAAGCGGCTTATCAGCAGAAGTAGCAGCAGAGGCAGCAGCAGATGTGGAGGCAGCGACGTTGGCAGCGGCGTTTGAACGCAACTGCAGCCAAAAGGCAAACAGAGCGAACCAAGCGAGTCAAGCGGACAGCGAAGCTGCCCAGCTTACCCCCCCCCTCCCCCAAAACCCATCCCCATCAGCCACACCCACAAATGGCCACTGGCCAACAACAACGACAGCAACAACAACGACAACAACAAGAGGAAGAAGAACGAGAGACCAACACGCTTTTAACATTAATTTCACGTTATGTGCCGCAAACAGCAGTGCGAAAGAGAGAGCAATAGCAGTGACAGTTTTTTCCTCAGCTTCCTCTCTCTCTTTCTGTGTCCCTCTCCCCCTCTCACTTGCTGGCTTGTAGCTACAAGATGTTTGTTTGCCCTGCTTATGAATAATTTGCCTCGGACGTTTGTCAACGGCCAACAGAGAAAGAGAGTGAGAGAGGGGGAGAGGGGAGTGGAAAAGTCTTAAAAGCAGAACCTGAGTTCCATTTTCTAGGCTAGCTCTCTCTCTCTCATTCCCTCTCTACCTCCCTTCCTTTTCCTCTCTCTCTCTTTTCCTCTGTGCTGGCTGCAGCTTAAATTCTTTTCAGCTGCGGCTGCGTTTGTGGCTAAAAATTGTGCCTTTTTTGTTGTCCGGCATTGAGATTGGGATTGGTATACGGATTTTGGTTTTGATAAATCGCTTTGAAATTTATTTTACGCTTCGTTCTTCCACAACATGAACAAACCGAGTCGAGTCGAGTCGAGACGAGGCGAGACATGGCAAGCCGAGTCTAGCAGACCCAGCTGAACCGAGCTGAGCTGAGCTGAACCGGGCTGAACTGACTCAGTGAAAGACAGTGCTAGACTTGGCGCTCAACAACAGCAAACTGGACACTGCACAGTGGTCTAAGGCAATACAAAATAACATCAATTAAAGAAATCTAACAGCAAAGAAAGCTAACCTCAAATATTAAACACTTATAACATGCTTTGATTCACATTGAAATAAAATATTTCTTTAGAAAATCATTATTTGTAACACTTTTTATACATGTTACCCATAAGGTAGAAGGATATTATGACTTCGTGCCAACCAAAAATTAATGTTACAGGCAGAAGGAGGCGGGGCCCCACAAACTATATGTATATACATATTCTGAATCAGCAACAACAGCCTGTCTTTCTCTGTGTCTGTCTTTCTGTCTACATGTCTGTCTGCCTGACTGTGTGTTTGTATGTCTGTCTGTCTATCTTTCTGTCTGTCTGTCTGTCCATCCGTAAGAAAACCTTGATCTCGGAGACTAATTTGGTATCAATATGTGTTATTCATGCACTCAGATCAAGTTTCTTTTAGAATTTGTCCACGCTCTCACGTTTTCTGCCCCCGTAAATCGATAAAAACCGAATTCCAAATGCAATTTCAATGCAGGAGAGTTCATTTTTGGTAAACATAATAACTATCAAAGCCCAAATGACTTCTGAAAATTTGATTACGATCGGATAATAAACATATAAGTTATTTATGAAATAAATTAAAAGAATTACTGATTTCCAAGCACTGCAAAGTATGCAACACAAAAATTAAATCGTTTTTCAATTGATGTCCACTTTATTATCAAGTGTTTCTATTATTATTCCCATACTTGTGTAAATGTGTAGCGACAGTTTTTCAAATTGCACTCAGTTTTAACAATTTGTTCCACTGTCAAGCAGTTTAGTCATGTGTCCAGTGGGTCATTTGTCTGGCTAACAGTTCTAGGCACGCCTGCCACGCCCACAATACGACAAATGTTGCAACATCAACCGGTTCAGCATGAGGTTGAGTGACTTATCCCCACCTCATACCTCGCAACCCTCTCTCTCTCTCGCCCCTCTCAGCTTTTCACTTATCAAGTTTTCCCCATCTGTTTCTCATTGATAAGGGGCAGCAGCGACGCTGTCGTCTAATTTGTTTACAATTATGCAGAAAACTCGAGGAGTGGATAAGGAGGTGGGGTGGAGGGAAAGTGGGAAAGTGGGAAGAAATAGACAGCATAGAATCAACCGTCTTCAATAACAGTTACATCATGAAAGACTTCAATAGTTTCAATTCTCAGCCCAAATACAAATACCCATAGCAAGCATTCTTCTCTCCTCCCTCCTCCCTCCCTTTCCTTGGCAAATCCAGTAAATCGCCTACGCATGCTGCATGACAACAGATACAATATCTCAAAGATATTCTGCTTAGCCCCTAACGGCAAATAAGGAATATCTATCAAACGAGCCAAACGCCTCGAGAAGCCAACGAAAAAAATGGAAGAAAAGAAAAGCGAAAGCAGAAGCAGAAGCAAAAGGAAAAGCTGAAGCAAAAGCGAAAGCGACAGAGGGAAAAGGTCCAAGACAATTTATAACAATTCCTTTTCATTTACATGGACATGAACATGGACATGGAACACGCCCACCGTGCAGCCCCGCCCGCCCCTCTGTGTGTAAACCTCCTCGATATGTCGAACTATTGAATACTTTATAAACGATTTTGGCTGCAGTAACTGCGAGCTAGAGTGGCCAATAACAAATTGCCCAGTTGCTTTGTATTACATACTATTATTATTATTATTATTTTCGAGGATTTCCATTATGGAAAATGGAAATCTAAATGGGAGAGAGAGAGAGAGATGGGGAGAGGGAAAGAGAGATGGCGAGACTGAAAGGACAACGACAACTGATTGCGGGGCAACACATTAGGAGTCCAAGACACTCAACTCAAGGCCAACTGACGCGCTGACCCTCGCTCAGTGTCCGATGGACCAAAAATTACAACAGCGACAGCAACAACAACAAAGCGAAAAGGACTAGAGCAGTCAAGAAGATAAACAGCCTTTGATTGCGTTTCTAGCACTCGGGGACTGTTTTGGGCGTCTGTGTCGGCATCGGCATCGGCTCAGGGTCTTCGTTATCGTTTTGCTTGTCCATTCTCAGGGGTCCGTTAGGGTTCTCCTCCTCCTCTACCACCCCCTCTCCGAGGGGACCCTCTTCAGGCTTCCCTTGTCAAATAATTTCATAAGTGTAAACGGTAAACGGAACTTGCTCGTTCGCATTCATGTGAAACGCGCTCGGGAATTGCGGCAAAGCGCCCATTCAAATTGGATACGTTTTCCTATAGACAGCAGGCATATCATAATACATAGTGCATTCTTACATACACACATAAGTATGTGTATGTGATATGCATGCATGTGTTTATTAATGAAATTAGTGCACAATTATTATGCCATTGATTTAATTATCGCTTCTCACTTCTCGCCTCGTCGTGTTATGTTCTGTGCGGGCTCAGATTTTATTTATTACGATATTATTGACTTTTTATAGTTGGTTATTTATATACCCTTGCAGAGGGTATATTCATATTGGCCAGAAGGTTGCACCTTCTTCCATATATGGTACAGTGTATAAATTCTGAATCAGGATGAACAGAGGAGTCGAACTAGCCCTGTACGTGTGTCTGTTTGTGCGTCTGTTGCAACGCAAAGTTGTCTCGCAATTTTAAAAGTATCTTGGTGAAACTTAATACACATGCTTCATATGGCTGCACGATGTATATATAGTATGTAAGTCGAAACGACCCGAATAGGACCGATATATCGTATAGCTAGATACAAACTATCGCCCGTTTTTTTGTTATTTGTCAAGATATTGTAATCAAATGTACTACATTGGACTAATTTCATATATATAATGTGCATATTAAATGTCATACAAATCGGACGTCTATAACATAAAGCTGCCAGAGGAACAATCGGTCGAAATGAAGCTTTTTGGATGAAACCCCGTGTTTATTTTAGAATTAACTGAACTTATCAGTGCCAATCATGTGAGATATTATATTGAATATATGCAATCTCTTCCAATTCTGCACCATTCTATATAACAAGTACTGCAACAATCGGTGGAGATAAGAACCTGCAAAGGTATAAGACTATCGGCATGCCAAAGGTAGCCTCTCTTCCTCGTTCTTTATACCCTTCGACCATTGAAAATGGTCAAAAAGGGTATACTAACTTTGTGCAAATGTATGTAACAGGCAGAAGGAGGCGTGGGAGACCCCACAAAGTATATATATTCTTGCTCAGGATCACTAGCCAAGTCGATTGAGCCATGTCTGTCTGTCTGTCCGGATGTCCGGATGTATGGATGACTAGATGAACACACAGATCTCAGCTATTATAAGAGCTAGTGACACCAAATATGGCATGAAGGTTTCTGTGTACCAGGCGCAGATCAAGTTTATTTCAAATGTAAGGTGCCACGCCCACCGCCCCCGCAAATCAATAATTTAATTTTTGAACTTAATTTAAAAGCGCTGTTTAAAAGATACCGTTTTCTGACTTGAACAATTACTAAGCTGAATAATATATCTACGTATTCTCTAAATTGCAATCTGATCGGACAATAAACACAGAAGATATTCAAGAAAGCATGAGCATTAAACGGATTGCTTGTGTCAGCTAACAAAGGAAGCGCGAGCGCCATCTGTTGGGAATGATTTTACAGTATGTACATATGTAGTTGTGTATGAATTTAATAAATTGAACTTCACCGGAATATATGTCGAAGGGTATCCCACCGTCGCGTGCCGCGCGACTGTTGCTTTTCTTACTGGTTTTTTATTGTCTCTCTGCAACTGCACATTATCAATGTGTTCGTCGGCCAGAAACTGCAATTATTTTAATAATAATCATAATCGCTGCTAGGGTGCTATCGCTTATCGCCTATCGCCGTGTATATCGCCCAATTTCAATCAATCGTTCGTTTATCTCTTGCCCAATGCTGAATGAAATCGTGTTGAAAAATGAAAGTTGCGTTAATTTCTATATATGGTGTATTTATTAGACCTATTATACGCTTTGCTCATTAGTTGCCTTTCGCTGTTGTTGTTGTGGTTGTGGTTGTTGTTGTTGTTGTTTGCTTAAAGCGGTTTGCATTTTAAATATTGCTTACTGTTGTTGTTGTTGCTGCTTTTTGTCTGTTTTCCCGACTGCTGAAAGCGTTCACAAAATGCCGCCTAATCAATTTGTAGCGCCCTCTCTCTCCCTCTCTCTCTCTCACCCGCTTCCATCTCTCCCCCTCGTTTCATTCACATGCCTCGTTGCACTCTGCATTCAACTAGCTAAGCCAACGTCCCATTCCTCTCCCCGTCCCCTTCCTCCCTCGTAACTAGCCGTGCATGCAGAGGCGGCTGCAGTTTTAATTAAGTGTTTAATTAATGATGATGATTCTGGGTTCATCGATGCCGCGAGATGAGCGAGATGTGGACAAACAGTGGAGGGAGGATGGTCGACAGAGGACAGCGGACAGTAGACGGCAGCCAATTGCCAATGAGTTTTGCATATTTGAGTGCGGCGGGATTAACGAATGCGATCGCCGACCAGACGAGTGCGAAAAGTGTCCAATTGACTATTGACAGTTGGGATAAAAAACGACAAATCTATGGATAAAGATGGGCAATGCGGAAAATTGATAGCTCAACTGTGGTTGTATAGAAATACAAAGCTTAAGCTTAGATACGATGTATGAGTAAATACACAATTAGATTGATAAATCTATTTAAATGTTGGCATAATACAAGTGAGATTGAAACATATAGAAGATAGATAACATGTTAAAGTTGACTAAGAAACCAGTGAGAATCCTCACAGGGCTACTGACAGGTTAGGAATAGTGCGGAATGTACTCTGGGCTCTTCTTACTACAACTTACTACTTGGTATGTCTGGCATTGGCTCTCAGAAATGTGTGAAGAAGAACTTTGTCCCTAGGCAAGCATCTTCTCGGGGTTAACGAGATAAGGTCGACCAGAATTATATCTGAACTGAATAGGAAGCTGTAAGCTCAGCAGGGAGTACAAAAAATAATAATTACATATTTTTATGAACATAAGCAGGAGTGCTCAAGGTATGCCGAAGGTTTAATACCCTTGAAGCAGAAGGAAGAAAGTCTTTAAGTTGAAGTCAATGTAGGAGGAATTGAACTTGAGATTCGCATATGAAGTCGTCGCAGAGTATTCTTTGAAGGAAGTCATTAATGTTGTTTGAAAAGGCAGATAAGTCGGACAGCCTTTTAGAGACGTCGATCGGTCAAGTCAGACTGTCATCGGAAGAAGTTATATTGCTTGAATCAATCTGAGTTTGTTAAAGTAAAATTGAACGTTATCAACTTGAATTATTTACTATTACTAAACTATTTAAAATAACCAATAACGACTATATTAATTATAATACTACACACATATGTATGGAGATAAGTTTATAGAACGATATATGTAAATGTAAGCATGTAATCATACCAGATATCATATCAGATATGCATGTCTTTCGCACTGTAGGCACAGCATGCACAACTCAGTGAGTAAGGTAGCACCGCAATCAGGTCTTTGATATGTACAGATGTGTAGCTATCTAGAAATATGAAAAGAACGCTATAGATAGACATAAAATATTCAGAGAGGTCTTTACTGTACTTAATTACCTCAAAATGAATAACTTCAATGTTTATTCGTAACAATCTGGATATATTTCGAATGAATCATTTCGAATCACTTCACTAGCTGTGCTCATTCGAAAATGACTTTGATTGCTTCCTGTTTCCTCTTGACTTCTCCTTTACCTTGACTTTATTCAACTTTGGCTTATTTTCCACTTTAAACAAAAGGAAATATTTCAAGTGAATAACTCGAATGAGGCTGAGAAAGAGTTTACTTTGCATTTTGAAAAATCTGAAGAGCTGAAAAGTTGAGTTTGAGTTTTACTTTGCTTGGCATTGAGATTTCCCTCCGGCCTGGTGCGAAAATGAAGCTGATTGATGGACAAAAGGTGGCTGGCACAGCATCGCTGGTGCATCTTGCTTGTTTTTCTGCCTGTTTGCTGCCACACAACACTCACTCATGCAACCTTGCCACACATTTTCGACTTAATTTTGCAGCTGCATTAAAAACAAATGCAATTTTCACTTTTTATATGGCTCAGTGGCTTCATTGGCTGCCCGACTGACGGACTGACTGACTGGCTGACTATCTCCCTAGGTGTACTTCTCTATGTGTGTGTGTGTGTGTGTGTGGATTGTTTGTTTGTTTGCTTGCTTACTTGCTTGCTTATCTGTTTGTTGGCGTAGTTTGCCTCTGCTGTGCGCACGCTCCGTTAGCAAACATTGCGCATACGCCGCGTGGAAAAAGTAAAATGAAGAGACTGCGTGCAGTGCCAGTGTTAGTGTGTGTGCGAGTGTGTATGGAAATTGTGAAAAGCGTATTTGGAGCAGAAAATGTAATGTGTCTGTGCAGCCGCATTGCCTTACTCCTTTCCGCCCACCTGTCTCTCATGCCCCTTCCGCTCCTGCCTCTGGCCCTGCACTGTTTGCCCCTCTGGCCATTTAGTGCTGTGTGCTTTTTCTTAGCCTATTCGTTTTTTGGGCCGCATTCGTTATTTATGTGCATGAAATTTCATTTCTTTATAAGTTTTTTCTCGCATTATTTTCGCAATTAACAATCTGAGCGCGCATCTCTCACGTGATGCGACTGAAAGATACCTGCGTTTTCTCCACACAGACACACACGCACATCAAGAAGTCTGGGGCCTGATCGCTGAGACTTGATTAGATTGTCGGGCTACGTATTACGTTATGCAAATAGATAAGCTTATATAACCGAAGTGAAGGTCAAACGGTAGCACAGAAAAAACTGTTTCCCCGTCTTGTCTCGCCTCGTCTCCCTTCTTCTCTCTCTCTCACAATCTTTGTTGATCATCAATTTTATCGCAGTAGTTAGTGTTTAGTACCGACGATTCCCTAGATAAGAGCGTTGTGTTTTTTCCCCCGTTGTGGAAAATAACCAAGAGAAAATAAACAGATTAGCTTGCCAAATTGTGGCAAATTGCACAGTTGTGACTCATGGTACTCAGAGAGTATAAGGAGCCAAATGAGGTAATGAGGCTAACAGGTGGCTCGAATTGCTGAATTTAGCTTGATATTCTAGCATTAAGTATTGAAGGCGTGTGGCGTTATTCTAAACTCAACTGTAACGTCTGGCATGGACAATCTATAAAACACTTTGCTTCGTTTTAATACCAGCTAGGGTAGAAGGGTATTACAACTTTTTATGCCCTTCGATCGTTGAAATTTTCAAAGAAGGGTATCCTTATTGTCAACTAAAGATGTGTGTAACATGTAGAAGGCTTGCTTGCTCAGCATCAAAAGTCGAGTCGATATAGCCGTGTTTATCTGTATTAAAAGCTCACGAAAAATATAGATTCAAATCCGATAGAGAAAGTTTTCCCTTCATTAAGATTAATTCCATGAGGAAGAGACTTCAAACAGTGCTAGCAATGAATAAAATAATAAAAATAATATAACTCGACCAAATAACAAATAAAAGTAATAGAAAACTCGTGTCTTCTGTGCACCTGCTATAAAATCGTTTAGCAGAGTTAAAGAGATAAAAAAGTATATTGTGCTTACATAATTCACATATATTTTAAGCTGTTCAATGTTATCTCAACCGAGTCGGAAAAACAAATATTTTCACTTCGCGTAAGAATTTCGTAAAAAATACACCGTTGATGTTAATTTTAAAAAGAAACTAAAAACAAATCTCTCTAACTAAAGAAAGTATTAAGCTTTAGAGTTAAAAGATGTATCACTTTAGTTTAATAAACAATTGCCCCAAATTATAAACACATTTTTTATAAAAATAAAGATCTGTCCGCTTCTGTATAGTACAATGCTGCGCTATTTCGTATGTATTGAAGAACTTGAACCTTTGACAACCGATTGACTTGTTTTCATATGTATGTTTTGAAACGTTGATTCAAGACAATTGGAACAGCGTATTGTTTTACATTCAAATAACATGCCGAAATAGTTACTTTTTACATTGAAATAAGAAGCTCAGTTGTTTTAATTTAACTTGACAATATCATTGTAAACAGGCAACGTGTGGCAATCCTATTCGACGCTTGGTGTCGATATTCATATGTCAAAAAGAGGCGATATTGTATGGCCACATTCGACTCCTCCGGATAATTTTAAAAGCAATGTGTACGCCAGCAAACCATAGAATATTGAAGAGCCTAAGAAAAATCACTGCTATACCACCAGAGATGATCAACAATGTAAAGCTGCGGTTTATAGACGTGGTTGCTCGATAGATATTGTATTCGAAACCTAGTGTTAATGAATTATAAAAATCAAATTAAATGCAAATACTTCATATACAGAAATTGGTTGTTTACTTTAACACACACCCGTTGGAATATAGATGTTTATGGTGGAACGTTAGTTTCTGACGCACACTGCAAATAAGGCTGCAAATGGATAGTTAACTTAAAAGTCATTTAAGAACTCGAGTTAGTGTAGCTTTCTTACTTGCTTCATTTCACTAGAGTTCACTTTGATGGGTGACAGCTGCAGCTAAACTGAACTGAAGCGTATCGCTCTACTATATAGTTAAACTTGGCCTTAAGTTAACTATAATTGCCGTCTATCAACTTGCGCTGGGTCTGAAAATTTTACAATATTTTTCTCTGTGTCTCTATTTTTATTTTTGATGTGCATTTGTAAGCTAACAAAAAATATTGTTTGTCTTTTGTGTTTTGCAGATCGTTAGGGGAAACTTGGCAATATTTACGCAGAGTCGCATTAACAATAGCAATAACAGTAACAGTAACTAAAACAAAAGTCACAGCAACAACAACGAGTCGACGAGCTGCAGACGTGGCTAATTGCAAGTAAGTCGTCAAACGTAATTTCTTTATAAAAACACATTGTTGGGTATATAGACAGACAGACAGACATATTATCTACTACTTGTATTGTATATGAATTCGTATGTGTGCAGTGTACACTGTACAGAGAGATAGGCATCAGCGACCAGTTGACTGGGGAGTCAACTTGGGCTGCCTTAGAAAAATGGCCGCAATTGTGAGAGTTGAGGGTAGTGGGCAGACAGAAACAGAGAGAGAGAGATAGAGCGAGAGAGTGTGAGAAAGGGGAAGGGGCGCATGTCGTGGAAATTTTGCCTTCGCCAACACTTCATGTAAATCGCATAACACGACAGCCAAAGTGCTGGCACTGGCGGCAGCCTGCTTGACTAGCTCAAAGTCCGACAGCAACAGCAACAACAACGGCAGCAGCAACAGCAACTGCTGCAGCAAGTCGTCGTCGTCTAACTTGTCAGATCGCGTGCCAAGAAATAATAATGAAGAAAAATCGTGTTACTTAGGCCCGACTCCGGCACCAGCTTCAGCACTTTATGCCTAATAATCATAGGAGCAACAGCAGCAGCAACAATTGCAGCGACAACTACAAGCTCCTTTTGCTTCTACAGCCCTGCCCCAGCACCTTCCCCCTTCTCCTTGCAGCTTAATTAGCGTGCGGAGGCTTGACATTGCTGCACTGCATCCGTTCAATGAACCAATGACCAAAAGCCTGCAATTAATCCAGTCACTCATACGAGCAACAACTGGATATGGCAATGACCCTGTCAACTACATATCATATAGGGCCTATGAAGTCTGACTATATGTCGTAGAGTCTTAAGTTAACGTAAATATAGCTAACAAAATCAGCAACATAACCTATAGTATACACAATGAATATTGTCAGTTTTAAGAAATGAAAAATAATGAAGGAAAAAGATAATATCAGTGTAAGTCATTACTAGAATACAGTTGACAGATAAAACGAGGTCAGAAACGGATCGAGGGTGGTGCAAGTTGACTTGTAATGTTGCTCGAAGAATGAACGGGCAGAGACACTTGGGCAGTCAAGTAAACTTGGGCAACAAGCAAAGCTTTGGCAGTAATTTTTCGATTATATGCAAATTCTAACCGAAATAATGACATAAAGTTAGGTAAAAATACTCACTTAATGAGAACATTTAAGGCGACTTGAATATTCTATCCATTAGACACGAAAAACCTCAACAAAAGCACCTGCGTAACTGATCCCGTCTCCTCCTCACGACCTACTGAGACACTGATGATGCCCTCACAATATGGCAAAGATGCACTAAATGCAGCAAGTTAGAATAAACCAGTATAAAAACTAACAATTGCCAAGGCAAAGTCTTCTCCCGTCCATTGGTATCTCACTATTACACCATATGCAGGCGCACAAAAACTAAAGCATACCAACAAGCGCAGGCAGCACTCCAGGGCTAAATTGACTTGAATAACTTCTGTTTTTACTGCCCGATTGGATTGAAATTTGGTAAAGACATAGATACTTTATCAAGCTAAGTATATGCCAAAGTCAGAACATTGTATCTTTTATACGTCGAATTAAAATGTTAAATTATTGATTAGCGCAGGCGGTGGGCGTGGCACACAAGATTTTAAATAAACATGATTTGCACTGGAAGGTTACTTCATATCAAATTTAAGTTTTCTAGCTTGTACAACAGCTGAGATAAGGGTGGTCACACGGACCGAGAATATATATACTTTGTATATCCCAATATAATAACTCAACCATACCTAAAGTATTCGCTTTATAGCTGCCGATAAAGCCAATAAAGTAATGTTAAAGATCCAGAGGCGTATTCAAAGACATATTCCATATAGCTTATCAAAGGTTACTTCATATCAAATTTAAGTTTTCTAGCTTGTACAACAGCTGAGATAAGGGTGGTCACACGGACCGAGAATATATATACTTTGTATATCCCAATATAATAACTCAACCATACCTAAAGTATTCGCTTTATAGCTGCCGATAAAGCCAATAAAGTAATGCTAAAGATCCAGAGTGGCGTATTCAAAGACATATTCCATATACATAGCTTATCAAAAACACCTTGCAGTTAATGTGGAACAGGTTCGAGATTGTACGATATGTGTTTATAGGGTATAAGCAATAAAACATTAACTGTCTCCGCGAATCATGCGACCTGGCAAAGGTCGTAAGCAAGTCCAGGGACTGCGATTTGCAATTTGAAGTATTCCGTTTCGCTTGATTCGGATGTGCGTGACGGCAATTAGAAGCGGATGTAGATGGAAGGAAGCCGAGGCAGGGGCGGAGGGGTGAGGAGGGTTAGCACAGCAGGGCATGCTGCAAACAGGCAGTCGGCTAATTGGCTATTAAATGTCTACGGATAAGTGATTCGTAGTTCGACTATATCAAGAATCGACAACGACGAGAAACACGAGAAACGACAACGAGAATAATTCAGTTTGAAGATGATGTTTGTAAGTGGCTAATTGTGTAATTAAATCTAAGCAAGGTTGAGAGATTGATTATATACCCTATGTATATGTATATGTACTATACCATATATATTGTACATATGTCGTGTTACAATATAGTTCTATAATGCAATTTAAGGGGGGGGGGAATCCTTTGCAATTGACAATTTCTTACAGCTGCAGTAGTACTGTAATTAGTGCTGTAAAATCGATGTTAATCTCTTAATTAGTTAAGTAACTTAAGTCGCAATATACACACACACATAGACACATGCACAGAAGCACACACACACACTCAGACACAGTCGCAGACTTTTTATTGATATGTAATTAGACCAACGTAAGCTCAGCGACAGCGTTGCCTTTGCTAAGCCTAAGCTGCTGGGGGGAGAGAAAGCGGCAGGCACAGGGATAGGGATAGAGGCAGGGGCAGGGGGTTGAAGGGAAAGAGTGTAGCCTCTCTTAAACCGTAGCTGAGTATACCTTCTCCCTTTGCGGCGTCCTTTTGTTTTGCCACAAAAACTACTTACTTATTGCCACCACAAACTGTGTGTGTGCACCTGCCAGCCAGTCCCCTCCCCCTCACTCCCCCACACTGCTACCCCCTGTGAAGGGCCCAGTCAACCAAAACGCCATTCGTAAACCCCAAAAACAACTTGCAACAAATGAGAGTCGCGTCGCCGTGTCGCGCCGAGGCCCGCGTAGCAGACGACATGCTAATTAAAAGCTACTTTTGCCAGCCGCATTAATAAACCCGCAAAGCGTTATTGTTGTTGCTGTTGTTGTTGTGTCTGCATTGCCAGCAAAGGGTTAATGAACAGTTACGAGACACGACATCAGGACAGAAGGAGGTAGACGAGGCGCAGGAAAGGAGGCACCAGTGCCTCTGCCTATGCGGATTGAATCGTATCGAGTGTTTCCTTGTTGTGTTCGTTGATGCCGTTGAATGACAACAATTTGCATTTGATGACACACCCCGTAGTCTATATAGACAGCTCTATATACAGATATGTCTCTATATATATCCCGCATCGCCAGCAGGTGAAGCAGGCAGCAGCTGCTGTCCTGCCTAAGGAGGGAGTTCGTCAGGGCAACGTGCTTGTGGCAAGGCGGGTAGGTGAGGGGATGGTGTGGTGAGGGGTAGGTAGTTGACTGTCATTAAAAATTTCTTGATGGGTTTTTTGTGGCTTGAGTGTACATAGAACGAGTGCATAAGTGTATGAATGAGTGGATTCACATTTATGAAAATGAATTTTTGATTTTATCGACAAGAATTTCTTCTGCTGAGGTTTGGCATTAATAATTGAAAACCTGTACATAGTTGCAATTTGCCTTGTGCAAATCCTTGACTGCTATGTGCCTCATCCCCCCGTCTCCTTGTTGCATGCCCCACTGGCCCACTGCCTGGCGCCATCTATCGTTGTCTCAACACTTTGCAGTCTCTCTCTCGAACTTTTTGACAGTCATAAATTTGCCTGCAACATGAATTCGACAAGCAGCAGAGAGAGAGGGGGAATGAGAGGGAAATGGCAGGAGAGGCAAACACAGAAATATTTTCTTTTATTTTTTCTTTGCCTCCACTCTTTCCCCACCCCTCTGTCCTCTTCACACTTTGCTGCTTATTTATATCGCGCATAACTTTTGCTCGCTGTGCGGCGCGAGAAGAATCTGTGAAGCGAAATGGAAACCAACTCTTTGTCTCTGTGTGTGTGTCTCTGTGTATGTGTGTGTGTGTGGGGGTCACTGCTCTGATCGCTGCAGGACGCGGCAGCAGGACGTGCAACTGGCCCCGCTTCTCCCTGCCCCCTGCTGATTGGTGACTTGGCTGTCCGCTTTGTTGATTTTTAATGTAGTCCAAGTCCAAGTCGAAGGCGATGGCAATGTTTGTCAGTCACTCGACTCGCAGATACCCTGTATAAGTAGAGTGTTATATATTCCTATGTCTAGCTCTTTCTGTTGGCATTCTTTCACATTTCATTGATGTTTTTTTTATCTATTTTTACTCAATTATTTAATTGCTGCTCCTTTAGCAGGCAGCACAAATACTTTGACAGTTTCTCTTCCTTGAGTTTCTGCATACATTTCCGGCTTACCAACTTCCTCTACTCTCTTTTTTGGCAGCACTGAAAGTCAATTCAACTGGCAACTGAATGTTGTTTACTTTTACCTTTAGCTGACTATTGCACCTCTCTCCTTTTCCTCTCTCGCTCTCTCTGTCTCTCTCTCGCACTGCCTCCCTCTCTTTCCCTGTGGTGCGGCCCTTTTGTTGCTCTTTATGCACATGGTAGGAATCATTTATTCAGGCACTGTTGCTGCCGACTCAACTGAACTCAAACTCGACTCCTCACTTGATTCTCATACTCCATTCTCCTACCTACTCACTCTGCCTCTCCTTCGCCCCTTCTCATTCTCCCTTTGCTCTGCGAGTCTCTTCTTCGACTCCTTGGCGGTACGTTTATACGTTTAATACGTTTAAAAATAAGTACACAATGCGCCCCCTCATGAATGCGACTGCGACGGTACTTTAGCGTGCAATGTTCCCCCTGGTAAAGTTCTTGTTCGGGTTGTTGTTGTTGCAGTTGCAGTTGTTGTTCTTGTTGTTGTTGTTGCTGTACAGTGGCATTGACTGCTTGAGTAATTGAAGCGCATCAGGATCCTCTCTATGATGCTCTCAGTAAGCATTTCAGTGTCTGTCTGTTTAGGCATCCTGCCAATTAATGGGGTAGCGTGTACTATTTAAAGCTTTGCATTAAGCAGCTTAACTGGGGAAAGCTTTGAGAAATCCAACATCTTATTGGCAGAGCTTTAATAAAACGTATTTATACATAATGTTGAATGCTAGAAAGATGAAGATGGATATATTGAAAATAAATAAAACAAATTAAAAGTAATGATAATAAATAATTTAATACTAATAATAAATAATAATAAATAATAACTTATATAATTCAAAGAAAATGTGAGCTCTGTGAAAGTATTTGAACTAAAACAAATTTAAAAAAAAATGAAATAAAAATATAAATACTAATAGTCAGTTCTAATCATAAATTATTATAATAAGTTATTCTAAATAACAATACAAATTAATATTATTTTTAATGAAAATCAATAAAACAAATAAATAGTAATTAAAAGTTATGCAAATAAATTGCAGTAATAATAAATAATAATAATTATAATAATATTTAACTAATTAATATTATAATGAATATTAATTGAAAGCTATATGAAAGTATTTTAAAGCGTTTTCTTAATATTAAAATAAAAAATAAAAAACTAATATGAATTAAAAAAAAATTAAATAAACAAAAAAAAATTAAAATCATAATGATAAGCAAAGTAATAATAAAAAATAATACGAATAAATATGATTGATATTTAAAATAAATCGTAATACAAATAATAATTATAATAAAATTAAAATTGAAAGCTCCTGCTTAAACTTTTAAATTAAAATAATAATTAATACAAATAATTCAAATAATAAATAATAATAATAAACAATACAAATAAATAATAATAGTAACATAAATGAATAGTATAATGAATAGAAAATGCAAACTAAATGAAAGTATTTTAAAGCTTCTGCTAAAACTTGAATAATTAAACTAATAACTAATATAAATACAAAAATCTATAAAATAATATAATAATAAATATTGAATAAACAAAACTAACACAAACAAATTAAAGAAACTAGCAACAGTCCAGTTAATAATCGATTTATTAATGTAAAATGTAATTTATTTAATTGTACAAAAATTTAATAAACAAAAGAAAAATTAAATTTAAAACTACATTTTAAATTTAGATACAAATAATATATATTTTTTATATACATATATAAAAATTCCAAATTACTTTAAATTAATTATAAAATGTATTAATTTTAAAATATTTGTATAATACAACGCGCAAACATATAAGAAATGTTTAAACTTTAAGAGCTTCTGAGTTTTCTCTCCTTCCTTCTATCTCTTTCCCTTTTCTTCCGCTCTCTCTCATTTTGTATCTCCCATTCTCTCTCCCTCTCCATCTCTCTCTCGCTCGCTCGCTCTCTCTCTATCTCTCTCTCCTGTCAATTGTTTGCAATTATCACAAATTTCGAAGCCAGTTTGGTTAGCTTTGCTTAATCGAGTTCTTGGCAAATTGCACCTGCCCAGCCCGGGCGAGTGAGTGACTGAGAGCGGGAAAGAGAGCAAGAGAAAGAGAGAGAGAGACTCCAACGAGATGCCACACATCGAATCAATATTTATTCATGCCCCAATGCCATAAAACTTTAGATACAAACGGTAAACAATAAATGCCACAGTGTGAAGCACACACAAATGCACGTGGCTGCGGCTGTGGCGAGTGAGACAGGCTGAGGGAGGGGATCGAGAGGTAGGTGGGCAGTCAGTTGAGCTGTGCTGTGTGAAACGTTGTGGGATTGGGACTCGGGAATGGACTGGGGATTGGGTTGGGAAGGCTCGAACTGTGGACGGACAATGGGACAACAATGGCACCGCAAACGTTTAAATAATCAATGAGTGTTGTCTGTCTGTCGGTCTGTGTCCGAGAGAGAGATAGAGAGAGAGAGAGAGCGAGAGAGATGGCAAGTGGCAGTTGGTGCTGTTGCCCAAAATGCCCGCAACAAGCAGCAGCATCCTTGCAACGTTTTGCAGGCGTTGTCCGTGCGGTTGATTGGCTCTCTTCCATCTCCTGTACCTCTCCTCCTGCGTCTACTTCTCGCCACATCTGCCTGCCGTATGAGCGCAGTTCATTATTCATTTGTTATTATTTGCTTAGTGGCTCCGTTGTTGCCACCAACATACACACAAACACAGACGCACATGCAGACGGACACACAGAAGGGCAAATCATCAAAATGACATTAAAAATGCTCATCAGTTTGTCAGTTTCGACGACCAAAGTGGATTCCCTCAACAACAGTGCGTGTGTCGGAGTGTGTGTGAGTGTGTGTGTGTGTGTGTGTGTGTGTTATAAGTGCAAGTGGTTTGAATGCGCGTTTTGAGTACTTTTTCGAGTACTTGTTCGCCAGTTTCACCCTTAATACGCTTACCACACACACACACACACACACCCACACCCACTAACACTAACACATATTGCTGCTTGCTGGAAAACGATGCGATTAACAGTTGCCCATGTGCAGCAGGCAGTGCCACAGCCACATTGTTGCACGTGGCGTGCTTATGCCATAAAATGTTGCCTACTTTACAGCGCAACAGCAGAAGAAAATAATAAACAACATCGCAACGCGCCTGCAACTGAAAGTGTGGCAGGGAGAGCAGGTGAGGAGGATGGACGAAGACCAAGGGGTAATGGGAGGGGTGGAGAGAGAAAGGGGAAACGTTCTTGTGTTGCTGGGGCAGTGCGGTGTTTGTTTTTTTCGGGTCTTGCATTTGCCACTGTGCCTTGACTTGATTATAATGATAAAATCTAATTAAAAAAGTTAAACTGAAGATGTCAACTTAATTTACAGAATGCTCCAATCCGCTCACAGCTCAACTCAGCCACGGCTCAGTCAGGGCTGAGCTCTCGCCCCGACTCCTAGTCCGGGTATCGTTAACAGCTTCGTCTGTGCCTGCTTCATCTTCATCTTTGGCCGCTGCTGCGAAACCCGTTCGACAGTTTGTTCGTTGTTTGCCTTTTCACTTTCTTCACGTTTTTGCGCGTTCTTTGTGTCTCACTGTCTCCCTTACAGTGTCTCTCTCTCCCTCTGTGTCTCTCTGTCCGTCCGTGTCCGTCGCGCTGTCAGCACAAACATCCTAATTACCAAGTTTTTGCGCAAGTCTCAGCTCTCATCAGTCGCTGAAGACTTGCGACTGACTTCGTCTCCGACGATGCCAAGGCATCCACTAAGGAGGGGGGCCGGCAGGGGGAGGGCGGCATTCCTCGTTGGGTCAGTCGAACGGCATTCGCCCTACTTTACATGTTTTGATGTCGCCTCGCCTCCCCCTTCCCCGCCCCCTCCTTCGTTGTCGACTAATTACGTTTGCGCCCATGGACAAGCGTCACCTAATGACCCAAAGCTGCCAACAATGAGTTGAGGCCAAGTCGGCGAAAGAAAACTTTTGCTCTACACAGTGTTTTACGCACTTTTCCAATGGGGCAGAGGGGCAGCTGACCCCCCTCTCCCCCTCCTTTGGCACTGTCTCTGCCTCTGTTGCAAGTTGGCCAAGTGCAAATGAGTTGTGCGTGCGCCATAGCCCCGAGTACATTTCTAATGACCTTCATTACATTGAGTGGCCTCTGCCCAGTCGCTCTCTTCCCCTTCTCCCACCACTCTCTTTGTTCCGTTCCGTTTCGCTCCGTTTAAGACAAAAGAGAAAGATAAAGAGAAGGAGTGGGGAGGGGAGAGAGGCGACGCACTGCAGGCGGGAATTGTTTGAATAGTCGCCATGTGTAGGTGGCAGGACGTATGCGTATGAAGCCATCAAAGCAGAAAGGAGAGCACAAAGAGGGTGTGAAGAGATGTGGAGGGGAGGAAAAGGGGAAGAGGGGGCTGCGCGCACGAACGCCTTTCGCCAAAAGAAATTATAGCCCAGGCCCTTCCTTCCCCCCGTCCGAAGTACTTGTTGGGGACAGCAATGCGATTCATTCTCTAATAGTTGCTGCTGCTCTCTCTCTCTCTATCTATCTCTCTTTCTCTCTTTACTCACTCTGTCTTTGCTGCTGCTTCCTCTGCTCCTCTTGTTGTTGTCGGCTTTTTTGCAGTTCCGGCTAATAGCTTTGAAATGAGTTTCGCTTTTTGGACCCAGTTTGTTTTACTCTGTCTCCATCCCCCCTCCCCCCCTCTGTCTGTCTCTCTCTCTCTCTCGCCTTGCCACAGTGCAAAGTTGTGCTTGAAAACTAAAATGAGCCGCCGCAGACAACATTAGCGGTCAAATTGAGCTTGAGTTTGAGGTTATGTTTGAGTTTGAGTTTCAGTTTCATTTTCATCTTTAGTTTTTTTTTGTTATTTTCTTGCCATTGTTGTTGTTACAGTTGGCATTAACTGTCGTCTATTCAGGAAATAGCAGCATGAAGCATAAGCCCAGCCAAGATGGATGATATCGATAAGGAAGTACGATATCTACTTGGACTTTGATTGGCTTCGATTTGTACCTGGGAAGAAGGGTAATACAAGTTTGTGTTGACTGGAAATGTATGTAATAGGCAGAAGGAGGCATCTATCAGAGTACAAATGTTATATATTCTTGAGCAGTGTCAATATAACCATGTCTGATTGTATGAACACCTATATCTGAAAAACTAAGACAGCAAGCAGTGCCAAATATGGTGACAATATGTCTTATTATTGCACCTAACAAGTTTGTTTTCTCGTCTTTTGTTTACAGAATAACTGTAAATTTGCAAATGATTTCTTAAAATTTATTATTTAAGAAATAACATTAGTGTACGGAATATGGAATGCAAAATACGCAGAAGAATAGGTAAGTTAGAAGTTACTTATTTCGAGTATATGGAGGATTGTCACCATATCAAATTACAAGGGAATAACAAGAAATGCAAATTAGGGTGCTTCGGCAAATCAAAAACACCCCCTGGTATGCTTTTGCCTTGTGAGATTCTAAACCCGAATTCCGCGATACTTATTGAACAAAGAAGTTGCCATTTTACACGGCATTGGCTTAAAGCGATTATATTACCAAAACTTCAACAAAAATCGCTCCGCAATCACCGTATTTGCTTTATTTTGGCTCGAGTAACTTCTAATTAAGGAAATACCTGAAAAAAACAATGCGTAACTCAAATAGTGATAATATTTTGAGTTGAAATTTGGCACAGACTGCACTAACAGATTACCACGGGAGTTTGAAAAACTAAAGTCGCCATTAATTGGATCACAGTAGTATGTCCGCTATGGTGCGCTACAACGGGACCTTAACCTGCACACAGTACAGTAGAAGAGCAGATCGAGCATTCAGTGACAGGCTGCAAAGGCATCGGAACTTGCTTGCTCAACCTCTTCTGCCAGCTAGAACTCTGAGAAGCCTCAAGCGCCTGGGATTGTCTTAAACAATAGGCTCACGCTTGTGTGCTCTCAGGCAAATAAGTTGTTGAATTCATTAAATCGATGAGTATATGTTAGTTGTCATAATATGTTGTTATGGAACAAATCAGAGCACTTAATTTAAACTTGCTGGCTTGTTATTACTGAGAAATTGCAGAGCGTAAAAGAAACGTATATTACAGAGTGTATAAAATTAGAAGTTGTATTTCAAGACTATTACAACGAAACTTGTGTGTTATATATGTAATTGTTTTTATGTAGGCAACAATGTATATTTATTTATTGAAAGTCCACTATCGACTAAAGAGCCGATCTAGCATTTGTTGCAAGGGATTGAAAAAAAGCCAGAAAAACGCTATTAGATTAGGAGAGTAAACAACTGATTCGAGGAAAGTTAGTTGACTTACTTGATAAATGAGACAGAAGAAAAAGCTTAAAGGAAGCTACAGAGTTAGTGTTAGAAGCAGTACAGTAGAGCTTGTTGTAGTCCGAACAAAATACTCGGAAAAGCTCGTGCAGGGCATGTAAGTTGGTCTATATAAGTTGGTCTATATAAGTTGGTCTCTTCGATATCCAAATCGTGTTCGTTGTACCCTTAATTGTTCGTACCCACTTGATACAGTTTGATGTTTAAGTCACAGTTTATACTATACTATACATCCTTCGAGCACAACGAGACAGCCTTGTATAATAACATCATAGTTCTTTCTACAAAATAGAAGAGTTAGCGGTGGAAATTGACGACTAATTCTGCAAGGGACAAATAAGTGTATTTCCTCTGGATATATCCATTAAAGTGAAACAAAGCTTTCCTTAATGATGCTCTCTTTATTCTCTGTGAATCATTATAATTGCCATATGAATAAGATTTCTTTCTTATTCAGTCACTTTTACGAGCATCTTGATTGGCTGCCATAAGCAGGTTAAAAGGGAGTTTACTATGTACTTTCTCGACTGATTCTTATCCTCCCCCTTCTCCCTTCCTCTGTGGTCAGAGCTAACTAAATAAAACTAGCAAATGTGGCATGTAAAATGCAAATGTCTTCAGCAGCGCACATCGCTCATACGCCATGTGCACTTCCAGCTGTGCTGCCCACTCTCTTTCTCTCTCTTTTGCTTACTCTTTATCTTGTTCGGACCGCCCGTTGTGCCCTGTGCCGTGTACCGTATGGCAGTTCCAGTTTCCCGTTGCCAGTAGCTACTGCATCCTTCCATCTTCCATCTTTGGCCCAGGTCCATTTCGAGCAGCGTCGACCACTTTTCGTGGTCGTTTGAAGTTTTTATCCTTATTTATCTTCATAAAATATTCATGCACTCTGCTTGCTGCTCTGACTCGGTGTGTGTAGCTCTGTGTGTGTGTCTCTGTGTGTGTGTGTGTATGTGAGAAAAGCTACTTGATGTAGTCAGTACTCAGCACTCAGTTGTCCGTCTCAGCACTGTCCGCACCGAGCACTTGCAGGTGCAACGCTGGTCAACTGGGATTGCTGCCCCAGCTCCACTTCTGCTCTTCGCTCTCTCTCTCCCTCTATCTCTCTCTGTCATTCTCTCGCACTCTCTTTGGCTGGTCCACTCGACTGCTTTGGCTGCTTTTCAATTATAAATTGTTTTTCACTACATTTGAGTTGATTGATTTTTAATTGATTGCAATTGAGTAAAAGCAGCAGGTCGAGACAAAGAGAGCACCAAAGAAAGCAACGACAGAGACAAGGGGGGCACACGAGGGAGAGACAGAGAGAGAGAGAGAGAGAGAGCAAAATAGAGAGGAAGAGAAGGGGAAATGGAAAACCTTTTAAGAGGCGGCCGCCATTGAATAAGTTTTTGCCGCAATCCTTATACATTATTGACGTCGCATCTGTGCCAGCAGCAGCAGCAGCAGAGGCAGCAGCAACAACCCACTCAATGCCTCATCTCTCTAACCCACTCAATACCCCCTCCCCCCCTCTGCCCTACCTTCTCAGTCTCCCTCTTCTTAGCTTCCCCTTTCCACTTAACTCAGCTCAGAATGCAAATTGCATGGGTCACGTCTGCGGCTTTTGTGGCTCATAAATTCTTAACAAGGATTTCGGGGCCAACAACAAAGACGACAACAAAAAATTTGAATAAAATGTGAAAATGTTTTAATGAAAATTAAAACTAAAATGAAATGTTAAGTGAATTTTAATTTGCCATCAACAAAAGCGGCAATACGTGTGTGTCTGTGTGTGTGTGTGTGTGTGTGTGTGCGAGTGTGAATGTGTTGAAGTGCTGAGTGAGTGTTGTGGATGTGGAAGGGGGACTGGAAGGGGGGGCCTGTTGAAGGGTCTTCGCACCGGATGTGCACAAGGGTTGAAACGGCGACAAAACTTGTGAAAAGTTCGTAAAAAACAAGCACGTCAGCTACAGTGGAGTGTGCTCGACTGTGATATACCCGCTACACACCTTGCAGTTCGGTTTTATCGATTTACGTGGGCAGAAAGGGGCGGGATAAATTCTAAAACAAACTTAATCTGCGTGCAATGGTCAGACATGTTGATACCATATTTTGTAAATTGCCAAGGTCTTGTAGTCTCTGAGATCTAGCTTTTCATACGGACAGACAGACGAACAGATCGACAGATTGGCAGACAGATGGATAGACAGATAGACTCAGATAGACTCAGTGACAGACAGAAAGACTGAGTAAGAGACAGACATAAAGACAGGCAGACAGACAGATAGAGAGTCATATAGACAGACAGACAGATAGAGAAACAGACAGACAGAAAGAAAAACGGACAATCAGAGACAGACAGACGGACATGGCTGTATCGACTTATCTGTTGATGCAGATTAAGAATATATATAATTTATGGGGTCTGCCACAACTTCTTCTGCCTGTAACATACGTGTATATTTTCGATTGCCACAAAGTCATAATACCCTTCTATCCCATGGGTAGTGGGTATAAAAATACACACAGGGGGAAAACAAAACAGCGGGCACCCTTCCCCTTTCCCCTACTCCCCTCCTGCGTGCTTGCTGTGCCACTTGGACAACCCTTTTTGCGATGAAATATTGTTGCTAACGTTGTTGCTGGCAAAATTGAAGTTGAACAAGCAGCGTAATAACTGCCAGCACACACTGATCATTTACAGTGAGTGTGAGAGAGGGGGGGGTGTAGGGAGAGGGAGAGGGAGTGTGTGCCTGCAAACAGAGTCAACAAAATATTGCAAATTGTCTTTGTGCGCTCGTTGCTGCAATCAATTTGTGCAAAGAGTGAATGTCGTAAATTATGCAGGGATCTTTATGCTAAGCACACACACACACACTGCGTATGCGTAATGTGCGATCTCGTTGTCAATTGCCTGCGCTTGACATTCACTCTCTGTGTCTCGCTCTCTCTCTCTCTCCCTTACTGTTTGCCATAAAATATTTACATGCATAATCGTAATCCTTCCCCCTCTCGCTACCCCACCACGTGGCGTATGAATGATACGCAAAATGAGTTCTCTTCAGCGCCAACTACAAGAACAACTGATGGGGGGAGGTGTTTTTTTTTTTTTTTTTAATTAGAGTGTTCATAGGATAAAAAATCTTGACAGACACCGTCCTAGTGACGGTAGTGTGGGACCCGCACCCACTAAAAAACCTCTAAAGAACACTCCCCCTACGGCTCGTTTGTGATACCCCTTGCGGAACCACTCCTGAAGTATAAATCTTCGCAAGGGGCCGAGCATAGCCCTGTGGTGGCTCTACCTGGTTGTTGGGTGCTGCGAGGAAGAGTTACGCAGTCTTTCTAGCCTACGCTGCTCTACCATAATGCACACACACATACTCCTAATACATTCCCAGTTTTCTGGGGTCTCTATCATAAGCCCTACAACATTCTCTGGACTTATATCTACTCCTAAGCGTCTGTTGACGATTTCCCGTTGGCCTGCATAATAAGGGCAGTGGAAGAAAATATGTTCCACAGTCTCATCATCTTCATTACAAAGGTAGCATACAACTTCAGGATCATGACCATACTTGTTCAGGTAGCGCCTGAAACAGCCATGTCCTGTAAGAAACTGGGTCATATAGTAGTCCACTTGTCCGTGGCTTCTTCTGATCCAGGTTTCTATATTCGGCACCAGTCGGTGCGTCCACCTCCCCCTGCTTGTTGCATCCCACCTTTGCTGCCAATCCCTAATTGGCTCACCTTCATCGTAGGTAATAGGGATTTGGCTGTGCCTCTTATTATATTGCGCTTGGTAGTCCTGCGCAGTCAAGTCAGCCGGCATTATACCAGCTAGGACTTGGATGGCATCACCGGATACAGTCCGGAAAGCGCTGCAGACTCTCTGGCTGCTACGTCTCACTACAGCGTTGTAGTGTCGGGCGTAGGTTGCCTTTTTAAGCGCTGATGCCCATATAGGGGCTGCATACATTAACACCGATAGGGTGACACGTGATACGAGGGATCGTATTACCTGCCTTGGGCCCCCGATGTTTGGCATAACTCTTGCGAGCGCCATTTGCACTCTGGCTGCCTTTTCGCTCATTGCGATAATATTCGCTTTAAAGCTCAGCCTTGCATCTATAAGTACGCCTAAGTACTTAATTGATGTGCCCGTACGGATACTCAATCCGTCTATACTAAGCGTCACATCCTCAAGTTTCTTTCTGCTTGAGATGAGAACCGCCTCAGTTTTTTCCCTAGCTAACCTTAAGTCGTGCTCAGTAAGCCATTGCTTTACCCTTTGCGTAGCATCGGTGCTGTAGTCTTTCACCTCCGTCAGATGCTTTCCAACTATAATGACGGCAATATCATCAGCATATCCGATGATCTTAACCTCATTCCTCAGTGGTAGGCGTAATACCCCATCATATACTATGTTCCACAGGAGCGGTCCAAGAACCGATCCTTGTGGAACGCCGCCTGTAACTTGGTATTGTTTTCGGCCTTCCTCAGTGTCGTACGCAAGTGTACGGTCACTCAGGTAGCTACCGACAATACTGAGCAAGTACTGAGGCGTGTTGAGGTTACGCAGCGCCTGCATGATATGATGCCAACTCACCGAGTTAAAGGCATTTTTTATATCAAGGGTAATTATAGCGCAGTACTTCTTCTGGCCCCCTCGCCACCTATCTCCTGCTATTGCTTCTCCCGCAATCTGTTTGACCCTACTGATCGCGTCTACAGTTGACCTATTCCTCCTAAAACCGTATTGGTCATCCGATAGACCACCTACTTCTTCTACGAAGGTGCTAAGCCTGCTAGCTACTATTTTTCTAGTATTTTCCCCATTGTGTCAATCATACAGAGCGGTCTGTATGAACTAGCCTCGCCTGGTAGTTTGTTACCTTTTGGTATTAGTACCAGTCTCTGTCTTTTCCAGATTTCCGGAAAAGTCCCTGTCTGCATACAGTCTGTGTACACTTTTTGCGAATAACGTGGGGTTCGCGTCTACCGCTATCTTCAGCACCTTGTTGGGTACTGCATCTAGTCCCGGCGCCTTGTTGTTTGCGAAGGTACTAGCAATCTCTAATACCTCTCCTACCTCTACTTCTTGTTGGAATCTACCTACCCCGTCAGTCCAAACATCTGCTTCAGCAGGTTCATTATAGTGGTCCCCCTGTATTGGGAAGAGGGTCTCGACTATAGTGCGCAAGAGTTGAGGACAGGCCGGAGCGTTTGCTCGATGTCCTCTTATCTTGCTCATTACTGCCTTATATGCCCCACCCCAAGGGTTGGTGTTCATACCATCACGCAGGGTGTTAAAGTGCGAGGCTTTACTTAGCTTTATCGCTTTCTTTAGTTCCCTTTTGGCGTCCTTGAAGTGCGATCTGAGGATTTCCCGTTCCTCCTCATTTCTACATCGGCATAGGGTTCGTCTAGCCCGTATGCATTTACGTCTAGAGTCCGCGATCTCGTGGCTCCACCAAAAGGCTGGCTTCCATCTTGGGCCACCATTGCATTTCCTCGCCATGGAGGCGTCACAGGCAGAAGTCAATAGGTTGGAAAGTGATGTTGCCTTCGCGTCAGAGGTATTACCATGCAGGGCAACGTTTTGCTGCTCTGTGATGAGGTATCTAAGGACGCCCTCATCCAGAGTGTCCTCTTTCCAACCATTGATTACTCTTTCCTGGGTGCTTCTGCTGCGGTGTCTATCTACCTTCATTAATATGGCTCTATGGTCACTATGAGTGTAAATATCACTTACTTGCCAAGAGATAGTTCTACTTATATTGGAGCTGGCAAAGGATATGTCAACGATTGACGTCCTGCCATTTCGCTCAAAGGTGCTTTTATTGCCTGTGTTAAGCAGCACCGCGCCTAATAAGGAGAAGGCTGTAATGACTGCCTGGCCTCTTACATTTGTGAAGCGACTGCCCCATTCGGCAGCCCAGGCATTAAAGTCCCCGCCTACGATGTTTGGATGACTACTCCTAACATGGTTCCCTATGTTATCTAAGGCCCTATCGTAGTCGTGCATTTCTAAGCTCGGTGGTAGGTAGCAGCTATAGAAATGTACCCCGGCTATTTTTGCCCTAGCAAAATGCACTTCGGTGGTCAGCGGCTTATCGTCAATGGGCTTGCTTCCACAAGCCCAGATCGCCGCTTTGCCAGTTTTGTCACTAACCCAGTTTGATGTAGCTAGGTTTTTGTATTGTTCACTGATTAGAACAACGTCTATGCCTTCTTCAAAGCAGGTTTGCGTCAAGAGATCTTGAGCTGCCTCACAATGATTTAGGTTTACCTGCAGGACCTTAATTATGAGTCTTTTTGACTGCGTCCTGGAAAGCTAGACAGTTTTTGCTGCCCACAATATGATCCACGTCTCGCCGCTTTTGGTCTTTGCAAACCGCACAGCAAGCCGCAGCTCTGCACATTTTAATTTTGTGCCCCTTTTGCCCGCATTTTATGCAGCAGTCCACTCTGTTTTCAGTGCTGGTACATGTGCGAGACATATGCCCGTAGTGCCAGCACTTAAAACACTGTAGAGTGTTGGTTTGTTTCAACCTGACTCTGCACCTAACCCATCCTATTCTAAGATGCCCCCTTTCTATGGCCCTATTGGCGACTTCCACCGGCACCTTGAGAAGAGCTGTTTGCGTCTCTCCAAAAGACTTACGCAGACTCTTCACTATCCCACCTAGCTTCCTACCTTCTCCTATCTGCTGCTGGGCAGCCTCTATGATGTCATCCCTAGTGGTGACCTCATCTATGTCCCTAACCTCCAAGAACACTTCTTTTGTGAGTGTTCTTGCTGTTGCCTTATCGCCTAGGACTTGCTGCACAGCTACCTCGTAGGTCTGCGGCACCGCACTGGGCTTTTTTCTCAACTGGAGGAGCAAGTCACCACCTTGCGTCCTTCGAATGCGTGTAACATTCTCTCCTAGGTCCTTGAGTGCATCATTCCCCTTTATGGTGCGGAGAATGTCTGCATAGGACATGTCGCCTTTTGTAGACACGATGATAGCATCGGGCCTACCGGCGACCTTCTTGGGCTTCGGCACCTTATGGGTCACCTTGGTCCACCCTTCTTTCTTCGCTTGCCTCTTTGGGCTCCCTTCTTTAGCTTCCTTGGCAACCTTGGCAACCTTGGGCCTGCTCTCCTGTTCTGCTGGCTTTTCCCGACTGTTCCCTCTCACTGGTTTGGTCTGTTCAGCTTTTTTTGTGTTTTAGCTGCAATCGGACTGACCCTATTTGTCGTCCTGTTTGCCCCAGAGGGCTCCAGGTGACGACTCTTCTTTGGGGGGTGGGCCGTGTGCCAGTCAGGCTCTCCCTAGGTCTTTTCGGGGTGTCTGCAGCCGTAGACACTACCTGAGAGACCGTATGTCCTTCAGCTAGTACTTTCATTTTCTCTTTAGCACTGCTACACAGTGCTTTCATCTTACCAAAGGTATCCTTCATACCCTGGTTGATATGTCGAACACCTTTGGCGTTCACCATCTCAAGCACTTGCTCAATTAAGATTGAGAGCTGGCTGAGCTCGGTGACGTCTTCCACCTGCCTGTTATCCACAGGCGGGGACCTTACCGGCGCTTCTGCCTCCTTTTCGACCATTGGGGTTGGCCTTTTGGGGACTGCCGGCTGAGCTATTGGTCCCACAGGGGATCTAGCCATTTTCGTGCTCTTCCTGAAGAAGGCACTTTCATCTTCTCCATTCTTATTTACAGTGGAGGGGGAGTTCCTCCACGTTTCTTTCCCTGTTCATGTTGTTATTCTTATTGCTTCTTGCGATATTATCTGCAACGGTAGCCAAGTTGCCCACCACCGAGGCATTGCGGTCGCTGGATATCGACGACGGGGGGCCCGCTTGCTCACCCCTCCCTGTCGCCGGCACTGGGGTTCCGACTCCCTGCACCGTAAAACTGTTCCTTATAGGACCAACCATTTTGATTTATAATGTAATCACACATGCGGTTGTTATAGTCTGCCCGCAGAAGACTGATGTCGCCTTCTCGCATTTGTCAGTCCTTGAACAGGTGTTCGCGGACTGTCCAGGAGATACCTGTTCATTTGATCGGCGGTTGCGAGCTGCTTGCCTTTCTCCGAGAGGAATCGACCCGGCCACTACTAGAGGTACTGTCAGAGTCTTTCCACCTGGGGGGAGGTGTGCGAGAGTGTGTGTGTGTGTGTGTACGTGTGTGTGTATGTGTGTGACTGTATGTGTTTGTGTGTTGCTGAAGTGAAGTCGAGTGCGTCCTTCGTTGTGCGTCCTTTGTCCTTGGCTGTCGCTGTTACCTGAAATTTATGGCAAAGCTGTCAATATGTGTATGTGTGCTCACGTGTTTATGAGTGTGTGTGTGCGTGTGTGTGTATGTGCCTGCATGTGCGTGTGTGATTTTTTGTATTCTCCTCCCTCTTTCCTGCTCCTTTTTTTGCACTTGCCTGAATTATGAAAGTTGCAAACGGCTCAAGCAGCGACGCCAACCCCCGTCCCCTTTCTCTTCTTGGATTTTATTTTTTTTTTGGGGCAGGACGACACATGTTTCTGTCCTGTTGTTGGAGGAAAATTGTTTTTGAAATGGCTAACAAGCTATTAGCAAACAAACAAACAAACAAAGGACTCTCCGCTCGTTGATGACGATGAGTTTTTGAGAGCTGTCAAGGGGAGAAATGGAAGGGGAATGGAAGGGAGAAAGAGCAAGTGAAAGGGGTGATTGAAGGCACTGGCTAGTTGGCACTCTTCTCTGGCATTGACAGCTGTTGCACGCCCCCCCCTCTCTGCACCTTCCTCTTGTCTCTTCACATGATAAGCGACATTTGAGCACTGCAGAGGCAGAGGCAGAGGCAGAGCTGAGCAGCTGAGCTGTTCCTGTTTTCCTTTTAAGGGGATCAATCAAACATCAACAGCAATTCATTATCCGGCCAACTGTAGCTCCAGTTGATGTTGTTGTTGTCGCTGTTGTTGTTGCCGTGTCATACCTAGCGAATGTTGATTTATGATTTATGTTCAATGCGAAGAAATCAAAAGTGTGAAGACACCATTTAACTTGTTGTTGTCTGCGCCAGATTTACAACAACAGCAACAACAGTAGCAATAACAACAACAATAACAAACACTCTTGAGGAAAATGTGCCGTTACAAGTTATCAGAGGCGCCACCAACATGTTGCGGCAAATGAAATTCATTTTGGGCGGAAGACGACGCCACGCCTGAATTCATAAATTCAAGTGACAAGCGTGTCAGGAGGGGAGTGGGGGGAGTGTAAAGTTAGCGCTGTAGAGTAGGCAACAGTTTTTAGTTTACGGCTTGCAGCTCTTTGTCGCCGTTACGCATACGCCACGTAGGACAGCCGCGCCAAAAAAAAAGGCAAATCGAATAGAGCGCGTCACTGCAGCAGGAGTTGAATTCAACGTGTCAGCGACAGAGAGATAGAGAGGGAGATAGAGAGGGAAGCAGAGAGTTGGCTAAATGTATGTGGCACACACAACCCCCTTTCCCTCCCACGCCCGACATCACACACACGCACACACTCATATATCAAAACTCGTTACACAGTGCAGAGCACACACAAAAATCAATTAATATTTGCTAGAAAAACACACACACTCTCACACATGCTAGCTATAAATGTGCCTCCTTCCCTGTTCTTCCCCCTCCCCCGTCCTTTGGCAAAGGCAACAAAAAATTTAATAAAAAGGCAAATAGAGGAAGCAACGCATCAAGCAGCAAAAGCTAAACAAAAACAATACAAAAGGTGCCCCCACCCCCTCCATGTGTGTGTGTGTGTGTACACAACGGAAGTCGAAACAGTCTGCACACCCCCCACTCCACAGTCTCCCCTCCTGCCTCTCTTTTCTACCCCTCCCTGGGCCACTCAGAGTTTATTAGCCGCCTGCGTTTGCCTGCTTATTAAAAATCGCAAATGGTAAACGGCAACTTCCCCTGACCAGAGGAACAACAACGATGCCGACAGCGCTGCTGCTGATTATGAGCTTCTGCAAGCGACCCCCGCCTCCGCTCTGCCCCTCCTCTACTGCCCCCCGTTCACACTGTTTGGCTTACCTTTCTGGGTGCCCGACAAAACAAATGACAACCCAAATTATTTTGACACCATTACCAAAAATGCTCGCCACACACTCGCACACACACACACACACATGTACACAGAGCACACTCGCACAGACACAAAGCACACACTCAAGTGGCAGCTAGACGCCAGGCGTGGCTGGAAGGGCGTTAAAGGCGTGGCAGACATGGCAACATATTGTGCCATGTTCTATGCAACAAGAACAACAAAACACACACAAACACACAGTCGCACACACACACACTGAGCCTGGCGACGCGTTCATGGAAATTGCCGGGGACGTTGTTGTCTCTGTCCCTCTCACTCTCTGTCCGTCTGTCCCACTCTCTGTCCGTCTGTCCCACTGTCTGCCTGTCCATTTGTCCCCTCCTGTCTGTTTGTCAGATTGTCCTTTTGTGGCTCCTGTGTGCTCCTGCCCGACTATGCCTTACCCCCTGCTCTCTTCCCCCTCCCCTTCCTCTGCCTCCCCTTCTGCCTCACTCGATCCAGCCGTCTGGCCCGTGCTGTACGTGCGTGGCGCGCGTTCTGCTGCAAATTGCCAGTTAAAATTTCTGACATGTCAGCAAACGGGCGACAGGGTGACAGGAGACACAGGGGGGAGAAGGGGTAGGGAAGCGCAGGAGGCGACGGGCTGGCAGCATCGACTTCACCATGGGACCCCGAGCTGCCAGTCGAGGATTATCCAGGGGGCCTGCCTGGTTGCAGCAAGGCTTGACTCTTAATTGCCGGGGCAATTTCAGCGAATGCGGTCGCACTTTGATCGCCATACATTATTAAATGTCGATAGATAATCGATAATTTATCTGTTATCGGTTATGCGTTGGTTTATATCTTAATAAATGTGTCGCAGTCTGCATAAACCTATAACATTACTTTTATTATTGTATATGTGCAGTTGAAGTCGACAGATAATCGATAACTTATCGAAGGAATGTATCGATTAGTAATGGTTCATTCTTTAATTCATTGATATGTAAATGTTTATGTATTGCTCTTGATATTTCAATTGTCAATATAATTGTCAATTGTCAATATAATTGACATTTTATTTATCAAGCAACTTATGAACAATCGATAATTTATCTGCAATCGGTTTTGCATTGGTTTACGCCTTAATACATTCGTTGCAGTCTACATTTAAATAAAACATTACCATTATAGTAATGTACACTTATCGATAACTTATCGAATTGATTTATCGATTATTAATTGTTAAGTCATCAATTCAATGATATGTGAATGTTTATGTTTGGTCTAGCAATACCTTATTGTTGACAATTTATCTATTAAGCAACTGTATGCGATAACTGTGACAAGTTATCGATAACTACTCCACTATGCATTGCAATAAATAATTTGAATTAATCCTTTATTATTTTAAAACGATTTTCATTAATAATTAAATTATTTTTGTATAAATTCTCATTCCTACTTTATTTATGGAACAGTTACAGAATGCATTATCGATGACAAGCTATCGATAACAGCTAGATTAAACATTGCAATGTAAATTACGTTTTTGAATATTTCATTTATATTATTTTCGCATGCATATTCAACACTCGAAAAACGATACATTTACCAAGAATTTATCGATAAGAAGCTTTGCCTTCTGTGCTGTCATAAGTACTCCCGCACCCATTGTGCCTTGTGTGTTTCGAGTGTGTGTGTGCGAGAGGATGAATGGATGCTCGACTGGTTAAGTGGTATCTGCCACGGGATGCTGTCGCCTCTGCTGCCGCCTCTGCTGCCGTCGCTGCTGCTGCTGCTGCAACAGCGGGTGCCTGGCAGGAAATCAACAATGGCACGCTTTGTCATACGAAAAATGGGCGACATGCAGCTCGAGACACGTTGCAAGGGAAGGGGAAGGGCGGAGGGGCAAGACAACGAAGGTGACAGCAGCCTAGGTAGATAGGTAGGTTGCAGTAGGACGCACGTCGAGAGGGGTGCAACATATTCAATAGATGTCCTGTCCTGTCTGTCCGTGCTCAGCCTCTGTCGCAGTCTCTGTCGCTGGCTCTGCCTGGTTGGCTGCCTGTTAACAGCAGCGACGCAAGCATTGACAAGATTCTAATTGAAAGGCAGCTGACAGAGCTGCAACATTTTGTAGAATATGCTACACGAAGACAGACAGACAGACAGACCCGGATAAAGGTGTCGCCTGCACTCGGTCGATGTTCCCGCTCTACTTCCCGATCCCCTCCCCTTTCATGTGCCCTTTCCCTCTGTTATCGCTGTGACAATGTTAGTTCAATATAACGTATAATTTCGACAAGTTTCCCATAAGTCGAACTGGAGAGGAGGCACAGGCGGAAGGTGCTCGACGGGGCACACAATGCAGACGATTTGGTTCGGTTGGGTTTGGCCATTGATGCCATTGTCGATGGGCGCTATGCCACGTTGGAAATGTTCAAACAGCAACACATATGTACATACGTTACTTGCCAGCAGGCTAATTGCCCAGATGTGTACTTGAGGCGTACACTGAGAAAAATGTAGGAGTAATTTAGCTGAAAGAGAGTATTAAAGATGCTGCAGAAGATTGAATGCCTTAAAACTTGTGGTACAAGAATATCGTCAGTATTGTCAGAACATATGCGGGATGTCTGTACTGTATATGTATATAGTATATATATATATATATATATATATATTCATGGACAACATGTTAAAATGTTCTACAGTTTCTGATACAAGCATATTATCAGTTACTGTGGGAAGTTGTATATATATTATCATACTTTTTTCTATATATTCTCGTATATCGTGACAAAATTGGCGATTGTATAATTTTTATGCTCTTTGGGTACTAATTATATTGTCAGCAAGCGTATAATTGATTTGTAGAAACGTATGTAACAGACAGTAGGAGGCGTGGCAAACCCCACAGAGTGCATACATATTGATTAAGCTTTCTTTCTGTCTGTGTGACCGTTCAGATCTTAGCTCTTATAAAAGCTAGACACACCATATTTTACAAGAAGGTTCCTATATTTCCAGAGTAGGTAAAGTAGTGTACCACGCCCACCGCCTCCACAAATTAATAATTTAACATTTCAATTCGATTTGGAAGAGACGTATAACAGATACAACTTTCTTCTTTTGCATATGGTTAGGTGATTGCAATATGTTCATATCTATTAAAATATATACCTATGTTAGATATACATATATTCTCGAACAGCATAAGAAATAAAGACGATAATATGAGGGCACTTCACAAGAGGCGCAACTAATACGCTGCTCAAATATCTCAATATCAATTTGATGAAGCAAAATTTACATATAAATCTTTTCACATATCGTTTTCTCTCCGTGTAAGTTCACAAAATATGCCTTATGCTTTATGCTTTATGATCTCAGCTCGCAGCTCATTAAGCAGTTTCGATTGTCGACAATTGCTTATGCTAATGCCGGGTTGAGTTCGGTGCGGTTTACCTCTAGAGATCCGGGGGATTGGATCGGATGAAGGCAATTTGTTGTCAACGCCTGTACGCGACCTTCGCACGGGAGCTATAAATATAAATACATATAAAGTTGAAATTGAAAACTAAATGCTGGCAAAGCCATAAATATCTATGGCCAAGAAGCGCAACAACAACAACAACAAGTGAGTGTGTGAGTGTGAGTGCGAGTGCGAGTACAAGTACAAAATACGCAATGCGAGTCGCATTCGAGGGCAGCAATACTTGGCCCAAAGAAAAACACACGAAATTGTTTAAACAAACAAAACGCGCATGAAGCGCGTCCAAAAACTGCATTCCAATTTTGAGTGGAGGTTGACGGGGGTGTGGAGGGGTGGAGGTGGGAGAGAGAGGATGGCCACACGGCTTCTTGACCCCTGCTCAAGTATGCAGAGCACAGAGTGTGAGCCATAATATGAAATACCAATGAAAAAATGTGACTGAAAAAGTCAAAACACAATAACGCGATCAAATGCCATTGAAAGTCAGTGCGGTGTGGGAGTGCGGGAGAGAGAGAGTAAGAGAGACAGAGACAAAGAGAGGCAGGGAGTGTATCTATGTATCTGCATGTGGAAGGGGTTCTAGTTGGGTCATTTAGTACTCTTGTCCAGGTGGGAACTGCAATGGGAATTGAAGCTAGCAATGGAAATGAACTTGCCGAAAGTCGAGTTGGATTCGGAATTCGTAATTCGAAATGGAATTGGTAGCTGGAATAATTCACTATGGAATAGTTGAGGTCGTCCAATCATCACTTGACTTTGGCAGCTGACGAGCGACAATTGACAGACGGTTGTTGTATTTAGTATTGATGCCCAGCTGTGCTGCCTGCCTGCCCAAATGAGTTGAGATTGTGCGACATTCGCAGATAAGAAGCATTTGTGTATGCGTGTGTGTATGCGTTTGTGTGTGTGTGTGTCTCCATTGAGTGCTGCCTGCTCAAGCTCGAGTGCCACTTGAAATGGCACCCCAGAGAGATTGTATCTAATCGAATTGTCTCTATCTTTCACTCGATATGCATATGAATGAAAGACAAACGTTTCACTGGCTTTGCCCCCTCTCTCTCTCTCTCTCTCTCCCTTTCTCTGTGTCCCTCTCTCTCTTCCTCTCTCCCTGCCTGCCTCTCCCTCTGTCTCGCATTGCTAATTATTAGCATATTAGACATTGTTACACAAGTCTCTCAATCTCTCAACATCACAACAAACTCACAATCAACCCATCAGCCACGCCCCTTTCCCTGCTTGACAATGGCCTTGGCATGGCCCTTCCGCTCTTCGACTACCCCCTTGTCGCCGAGCTGGCTTTGTTTTTATTGTTGCCTGTCACTCGGCGATTTGGCGCACATTGATAAATGATGCGCCCTCCAAACGCGACTCAACACTCTGCCACAGGCACGAGGCAACTGCAAACAGAATCGGCGCTACTCGACGCTAATTTCGTGTGACAAATTTCACCCTACTACATGTCAATTCTTCTAGAGGCGCAGGCACTCGAGTGCCTTCCCTCTTTGCCACCCCTCCCCCGCTGTCTATTTAATTTGAGGCAATCGCTTTGGGGACTGCCGTCGGCCCTGATTGCGGCACTTGCGGCACGCAGTTAATGCCAGCTTGACATGCAACAGCGGCATTTGCCGACTGCGACTCCGACTGCGACATCGTCTTGGGCTTATGCAAATCTGCGTCAAGCGGCAGCTAAATCGCCCCCATATATATACATATATATGTATCGTATATTACGCTAATCTCTGTATGTATTTGCCTATTTCCATACTGATTTCTATTTCTGTTTTCGTTTCCGTTTCCAGATTCGCCTCCCACTTGGAGTTTGGATTGCGCAGAAATCAACGCGGCTCCCAGAACAAAGCGTAAAGGTAAAGGTAATTAAAAGTCTATTAAGGGTAGCTTTAGCGCTTCAATTTCTTATACTTGCAAAGTAAATCCTCTGCTAGACACTTGGAGAGGGGCCTCGTGTCCTTGGCGAATGTTTGTCAACGAAAATAAATTGGCTAGACGAAAATTGAAAAGTTTCCTCTGCTGTTCTGCCCAAAAAACCCCAATCAGATCTGCAGCTAATGTTGTGCTTTGCACAAGATTTAATTAATATCTCTCCCTCCCCCTCCCCATCGCTATCTCATTTGCATGCCAATGGAATCTGATGATGAGGCCGAGTTTGAGTTTGCGACTAAAAGGTTGTTCCGTATAACTTTTAAGTGCTGCACAAATGGCAAGCAACTATTGAACGAACTGTCAAATTAAAATGAATAATGTGAAAGTATTTCGAATTGAAATATAAGTAGGAATACAAACATTCCCAGCAGACTATAATGAATTCAATTCAATATCAATGTTCTACTTAGTCTGTCTGTGTGAACGCACTGATCTCAACTATTATAGAAGCTAGAGATACCGAAGGTTCTTGTGTGCCATACGCAGATAAAGTTCATTTCAAGCTCTGAATGCCACACTCACCTCCCACGCGAATCGATAAAATGCGATTATTAAGCTTGATATTCAAGTAATAACTTTCTGATCAATCTGATCGGATAATAATTAGACAAGTCTTTTTCCTCTGTATAAGCAGGAGAATATAATGTTGCTCATATATAGATTAAGGGGCCATGCACTCCAATCAAAATATAAATAGTTCAAATAAATGAATTCGATTTCGAATTGAATGTATTGAGTGCTTAGCACACTATAAACATAATGTGTATTGTTGCCTTGCCGTACTATACTAAGCGCATATTGCATATATCATATTGTTGATTAAATATCATTTGAAAATACTACAATTTGTTATCGATAAAAGCCATGAAAAGAAGCTGCTGTGCAACACTTTAATGAAGAGCGTCACATTCGCAAAGTCTCTTCTTCTTTACTTTTCTCGACTGCTTCAGTTCCTTACGTTTATTATAGTTTAGTTTGTTAATTAATGAGTTCAAAGAAAGGGCAGTATTATATTTTTGGAATGCGAAGGCGTGCTCTAATTGGAGCCGGAACATGTATCAATATGAATCAAATACAAATGTGTAAGATGAAAAGGAGGTTTGGACTGTGACACACTCGATTCCATTCGAGTTAACTATAGCTTTTCTGAACTCCTTATTTGTACATTGTTATTTTTACAATCCAATGATGATTTGTGCACCTCACATATTCAATAAATTATGCAAATTGCATTAACTGTTTGTTAAACTTAAAGGTTTTGAAGAACGCAGTGCCATTTATACCTAGGATGCATGAATAAGTCTGAAAAATAAAATAAATAGTAGAAGCAGAATTGGTGAATATGGTAGCCTATAAGATGTGCTTCACTGTTTTAATATTTATAGGAAGCACTTCCTATTAGGCATCAATGATATTAATGCTACGGCACCAAAGGTAGCAAAACATTACTTGAATCTTAGTGTTCTTTCTTTCTTTGCTCAAGACATAACTTTTGAGTCTTTTGAGTGTGCTGAGCTGAACTAAAAGCCAAAACGGAGTGTAGCATTCAGGAATGTTAATGTGATATAAACTATACAAATTAAAAGAAACAATCAAAAGAAACAGTTTCTTGCAGCTATAAATGTACATATAAAATATATTAAAAGACTTTGGATGCGATCTTCAACTCGACAGTCCTCTTATTGTGACTGTTCGTGGGTCGAATATGATCAAAGCATTTCACGATCTGCAAATGAATGCATTGCGATAATTATCTGCTTAATTAAGCTGTTAAGAAAGCCATCAATGCTGTTCCTGGCCACTTTATTTTATTGCTAGATGCAACAAAGGAGGAATTCGAATATGTAGCTTCATCTCAGTAGTTCTCATACTCAGTCAACTACTTCGCTGTTGTGTGACCGAGTCGTATAGGATTGAACTCATTCATTCAAAGCAAGTTGACTTTGCATGTCACTTCATTTAATTCATATTGAACTTTCTTCATTCGAATGTGAATGTGTCACTCATGCAGATGTCCAATTCGAATATACACTGCTTTCAACCATACAGGTCTCTCTTACACAGATCCGATGTTTCATTAATATATTATTGTATCTCAAGTCGAAGGTAGAGTTATGAGATCATAAAGAAACTTCACACGCATGTGACAATAGAACAGTCTGGGAATCTTGAGAACTGCTGGCTTAGCAGCTTTCTCTGTCTCCGGTTTGTGCATTGATTGTCTGGTAAAATGATAAATAGATGCAGTAGATGTGCAGGTGCTGCATTTGTTGAGGTTATGTTGGTTAGCTCGTGCTATTGCACACCTGAGCTGCTGCTTATCTTATCTGATTTGTCATGCAGCGCGATATGCCGGTCTGTTGCAGTAGCTCGTTGCCGGCGTGGCGCTAATTAATTAGCTTTATGCGCATAATTAAAAGGTATTCACGAAATTTTTATTTGTTTTCGTCATGTTTGCACTCCCTGCTTGTCTGTGTGTCTTCGTGTGTGTGCGTGTGTGTGTGGCTGGCCAAAGTTTTGCTGTCATTTTTCATACTACATTCATCTCCGCCATAATGGTCAGCAATTACGTCTTCCATCCGGCTGACGGTTTGCCTGGCCTCCCTCCACAAGCTCCACCAGCTCCACCAGCTCCACCAACTCCACTAGCTCTACCTGCCTCTACTGGCTGGGCTAGTACACTTGCTGATGAACATGATTATCGTGGTAGAAGTAATATTCATAATCACCATAGTCGCCACATCATAATGATGCAAGTTAATCACAGAGTTAGTTGTTGCTTTGGCAGTGGGTAAATTTAGTTGTACCCAGCGAGACCGAGCGACCGAGCAACCTGTGCTGGCTTCGTTGCTGTCGTCTCATCTGCCGGAAGTTTTGGGGTATACGAAATATGCTTTTTGGGTAATTGATGCCCTCCTGACTACGTTCAGTTTATTTTTGATTATTCGTGATTTTCATGGTTAGTTGAGCCGACCCAAGTTATTGCTCGTTGTTTTCCGCAAGTGGAAACCAAACCGAAACGAACCAAAACAAACCAAAGATTGATTATACTGGGGATCAGGAAGCCGTGGCGAGTTTCGACTCTCGATTCAGAGCGATAGATGCGCGAGTGGTCGAAATCACAGTATAATCACTGGAATCACATGATATCATCGATGTGGGCAACCCAAGTAGCGTTTCTACGATATTATTACTCGCATAATTATAATCAACTACAGAAGGACGTGGGACGACGGAGAGATGGATCGTTGGTGGGGTAGTTAAGCAATCTATTGGCATAGCATAAAAACTGAACCCACTTCAATTATGCAGTCGCTCTGCCTGCTGCCTGCTTGCTACAGGCGGCGATTATTAACTTATTAATGTTTATATTGTTTATTAAACACGCAAATGAATAAATGACATCTTTATGCGACACTGTGTGTGCGTGTCGATGTGTGTGTGTGTCGATGTTTTTATCTGCAGAATGCGCAGCCACAACTGGTGTGATTATTCATACACATATATCATTTATGACTGCGAGTCTTGTATGCTCTTGCAGCGGATATAACTCTGACAGTATGTCCGATATTTACTACCCTATAAAGTAAAAACATATGTACAGTATGTATATTCTCGATCTATTGTACAAAATATCCATCTGGAGAGTTGAACTTAAGTTCTTTTTTGTACCCGCCTATCTATTACTTATGCAGATAGTTTCTACATATCTTACGTTACAGATACTTTTGATCACTAAAGTTGTACATACAAACAAGTATATAGTGGAAATCCAGTTTCCAGTGCGAAAGTCACATAAAATTGGAGTAGATTAGGGAATAATAATGAGCACTAAATTTAGGTTCCTATTTCAACAGTATGTTAAGTAAATCTAAATGATCTGCAAAGATATGGCAATCAGGCTTACATTTCAAATCAAACTTCTATTACTTTTGTAGTAATATATTAGACTGTTATCATATATACCATGTTACATTATATCGTATCTACATAAATCGTATATATACAATATTATATGTATTGATTGTATATACGTAAATCGTATATATATATATTTAGTATATATATCATATAATATATGTCATATATCGTGTATACATATTTCGTATATAATATATATCGTATATACATTATATATCATATATTCGTGTATCATATATATATCTATATCTATATCGTATAAAATATATCGAATAAATATGTACATCATCATACATACATATTGTATATACATATATCATGTATATATACCGAATATACATATAGTGTGTGTATATACATACATATCGTAGATTAATGTATCGCATGTATATATATTCTATATTCTATAGCACTCGATGAAATATATATATCGTATATTATGGTATATCACTATCACTGCCAGAGACCTATCATCAACACTCTATGAAATACTATATTAAGCATTCAATTTGAACTTCCAATCGACTTTCAACACTGAAAACTACGAAATGTAGCTTATAACTTGCATGGAAACAATTGTTGAACTATGAAAGGGTATTCGAAATTCGACATGCTGCATCCAAACTCTTCTTCAGCTTATCATTGTATGGCTGATGGGGTTTATTTTTATTCAATCGTTCGCTTTGTTAATTGCGTTAAGCCCAAGTCAATTATCAAATACAGAAACCACCATGATCAACATCATCGCCTAGGTGGGATTGCGTGGCGCGACATAGAGGCGCGCTGAAGAGGGGGCAACGGGTGCGGGGTGGGGGGTGTTCGTTGGCAGTGCTTGGCAGGCAGAGTTGTTCAGATTTTTAATTATAATTCCATGACGTTAACGACTTGTTTGCTTGTCGTTTTTGTTTTTATCATACATTCATACATACTATATAAGCATGTATAAATTTATATAATTTTTTTTGTCAAATAGTTTTGCCATTGTTGTTAAAAACGTTGACAAGGCGGCTTTTTACAGTAGCTGACATCATAAGTTGGTCGCCAGCGTGCCAAGCCACAAATGGACAATTGCCAAGGGGATTCGCAAGATCCTAAATGGCATTAAAGCAACAGAGATGAGTCAGACAAATGAAGAGAGAGACAGATGGTATGGGGAATTCTAGTTTAGGTAGTAATGAAACTAAACGATCTATAAAGTAAGTGCTATAAAGAACAAGCAAGGGAGTCAAGTCAAATCAATCCAACAAATGACAAATGAATAACCCACGAGGTAATTGAAATAAAAGAGGGAGATGGAAATAAAGTACGGATCGTGGCAACAACCTCGGTTTGGGATCAGTCAGCCTCCAATCTGCCGTTGATCTGGGTTTCTTGAACCCTACACACACAGTATAACTGACAGAGACAGAGAGGGAGATACACACAGAGAGAGACAGACAAGCGGAAGTCTGAGCACTTATGACTCATTTGATGGATAGATAGATAAAGCAAGGCTGGCTCTGGCTATAAGACTGACTTTTTCTCATACCTTTTCTTCTCTTCTCTTCTCCCCTCTCCGATTTTTGGTTCCCCCAACGTTTTTTCCCATTTATTTTATGTATTTTTCTAAGACTGACAACTTCAGATACAAGATATTTTTGGGAGCAGCGACGTGAGTGTGTGCGACGTCTGTGTGTGTGTGTGTGTGGGTGTTATATGCACCCACTTCAACACTTCATTTAATAAATGCTGTAAACACGCACGAATTGAATTATTTATGTTAAGTTGTCATAAATTCATTTGGTCTTCTGGGCCACACATCGATGGGACGCGGGGACCCACTGAAAAGGGGAGGGGTGGGGGTAAGGTCGGGGGCTAGGGCGCGTGCGGGGTGTGAGAATGGTTGCCAGACAGATGTGCGAGCGCCAGAGCGATGACTGACAATCGCACTCGAATGTCAAGAGGCGCCTATTTTTAATTTACCTCACATGATTTACGAGTAGCTAGAGAGGGGAAGAGCGAGAAAGGGAGAAAGAGAGAAAGAGAGGGGGAGAAAGAGAGAAAAATAGAGAGAAAGAGAGAGTGAGAGGAAAGTGGGAGAGTTCCTTGCAAGTTTAGGCAAACTTTAGGCTAAGAAATGCAACGCAATTGCCACCAAAACAAAAAGTTGGCAATTAAAAGATATGCAACTGCCTCCACCCTCTTCCGTCCCCTGCCTCCGACTCCCTCTTCTCATCACACTCGCTGACCCATTTCCGCAGCAGCGTGTTGTCCAAGACAAACATGAAGCGTCACTGGGCCAAAAAGGACGCCTCAAGAAGGCAAACAAAGCGTTGCTGAAAATGAAAATGAGAATGGAAACGCAAACGGGAAAACAGAAAATGGAATTAAGCGCATCCAAGTTTTGCCTAAGTATGCACCCGACTATGTACAGTATATATGTACATATATGGTATATATAAATACATCTGTACTATATATGTATATCACTTTTGTTGCCTCGTTGCTGTTGCTGCTGCTGCATGCCACATGGCCCGACAGCGTCGCAGCGCAACGCAAACAAAAAGTTCAAGTATCCTAACAGTGTCTTATGAGTGCTTTGTCTGATTGTGAGTGCATGTGAGTGTGTGAGTAAGTGTTTAAACTGTTACTCTTGCGCTTCTTACAGTTGTAGCAGTCCCCTCCCCCCTCCCCCCCTCACACACACACACGCACACGCACACGCCCCTTGTTCTTGTTGGTGATTCACTTGCATTCTCATTGCCATTGCCAGAGTGAAGGAGTCGGTGGGAGAGAGAGAAAGAGAGAAGGGAAGACATTCTTGGCTACGTGTAGGCCTGATGACTGAGCTCTTAATGCTTATAAAGAACACTCTTATGCTCTCTTCTTTCGTCTCTTTCTCGCCCGAGACATTCGATTACCGGATTAAGGCATAGTTTACTCTCACTTATGAAGAAATCAACACTTTTTAGGCCATTCCACTATTGAAATTGGTCAATAGAGGGTAAACTATCATTATACATATGTATCAGGCAGAAGTAGGCGTGGCAGACCCCACAAAGTACAGATATTCTTGATAGACAGATCTCAGCTATCATACAAGTTAGAGACACCAAATTTAGCAAAAAGGTTCCTGTATTTCCTGCACAGATAATGTTTATTTCAAATGTTAGTTGCCACGCCCACCGCCTTCGTAATAATAAAATGTAATGTGAGGATATTTTAATCTGCCTTATGGAATGGCCTGGACAGTCACCGGATTTAAATCCTATTGAAAACCTTTGAGCTGACGTTAAGAGAAAGGTCTCTGCCCTCTACCCAAGAAGAATAAGGAACTTTGGGCTGTTCTAAAGGACTTAGGAAAGAAAATTCGTAAAGAGCGGTGCCAAGACTTGGTCGACTCCATGATACCTCGCCTCGACGATGTGCAGCTGTTATCGCCAACAAAGGCTACGCAATATAATATATTCTATTTTCTGCACACAAAGTTAAGGATTGTTGTTGTCTATAAAAGGGAAATACCAAAGGAATTACAATACTTTTAAGGCGTTACAGGTTGTAGTTTAGGGTAAATTGAATAACCAAGCTTTACTTTATACAATTACAAACTGAGGAAAATACACAAACATCAGATTCAACTATAGTTATTCCTTTGGGATAGCCTGCTGTATCAAATAGAGCGATTCCATAACTTATATTTTCTTGTGTAGCCTTAACCATATTATAATCTTTATATGTTTCCAAAGGTTTTAGATTACTATTAAATAAATGGGATATCCAGGGAGCTTTGACTGAGTTGCTAGGAAATAACGGGTTATTATCTAAGGTGTTCCATCCTCTCTTCCTTCCTCCTCTTCCTCTCTCTGCTTGTCTCCCTCATACCCCTCCAGGTGTTGCAGTGCTCGCTTTCTAGGCTATTCCAGATGCTTGTTTGGGCTCTCGTGCTTTGTAAACTATGAATATACCGGAGAGTCGAGAGTGCAGAGTTGTAATCAAGAGGAACGCGGAGTTAGCGGAACGAGGGCGAATTAATCTCGCAGCTTGAGAAGGCGCTGGCAACGAGGCCGCCGGGAAGGCAGCATATGCTGCTCTGCGTGCCGACAGGACCTTAATCATTGCCAAGGGGCAGAGGGGGAAGTGGCAGAGGGACAGTGGAGAGGGGAGAGGGGACAGGAGTAGTCAGTCGAGCTGAGCCTGCCAGACGAGCCCAGGCGGGATGTCTGGATGCGTCAGTAGTAGTGAGATCTGCTGCTCGTTCGTTTGCCCGCTCATCTGTCCGTGTGTCCGTGTGTCCGTGTGTCAGTCAGCGAATGTATTTTGAATTATTGCGCTGTAAATTCAAAAAAGATGATGCGTCTGGAACAGCGGCAGCAGTAGCAACAGCAGCAGCAGCTTCTCCACTCGACTTGACTCAACTCAACTCGCCTCGTCTCGAAAAATGGCAAAACAAAAGGATATTGTGACAAGGATTTATTAGTGTGTCCTCCGACAACGACGAGCACAGGGTTGTCAGACGCGCGTCCATTGTCTTGTGCCCCTCTGTCTGCCCCCCTCTTCCCTTCCCCTTGGCCACTCCCCTTTTCTCTTCTTGGCTGTGCCTGCCCGTTGTCATTTATGAATTTCAGGGTTGATTTGAGGCGCAAACAGATGCAGCAAGCAAACGAGCTGACAGGCAGAGAGAGAGAGAGAAGTGACAGAGGGAGAGAGAGATGCAGAGGGGGGAAGAGATGCAACATACTCGCATCTCTGCTGCATTTGGCAGTTCCATTTCCTGCCTCCGTTTGTGGATCCACGAGTGGCAGCTCGATCAGCTTTAACGTCGCGACGACAGTTTGCCAATCAGTTAGGCAAAGTAACATGCTGCCTGTCAGCAGCTGTCTCTGTCTTTCGCTGTCTCTTTCTCTGCTCTCCTCCCTCATCATCCACTTAGCGGCAACCCTCTAACTGGCAACAAAAACATTTGACTAATTTATTTAATGGCCTGGTTATTACACGAACATGGCGCACACTCTACTCCTCTCGCAACCCATTCACCCACACCCGCAGCCCCTTTCCCCCTTGTCCCCCTCCCATCATCCTCCTGGCACTGCCCTGGTGTGGTGCCTGCATTTAGCCGGCATTGAATAATGGCCAAATCTGCTGCAAAAGTTTTATTGCACTTGCCAAATTAATTTGCCACAAAGTAAAAGGCGCCAGAGTTGCCAGAGTTGCCATCGTTGCTGTTGTTGTTGCTATTGTTGTTGTTGTTTGGCTGGCACTTCGCTAATGTGGACTACTTGGCAATGGAAATGGAAATGAAAATGGAAATGGCAAAGCAAGGCAAGCCAAGGGAAATGGAAATGAGTATACAAAGCAACAACAACAACAGCAAGAGAAATGTTAAATTGGTAGATGAAATCTGTTTCGACGGGGGGAGGAGGAGAAGGTGCCACGCCCCCAACTCTACCCCCTCCTTTCACTCTCTCTCTCTCTCTTTCCTAAATGTGCGTTCATTAATTTAATTTTTCATTATGCAGCGGCAAATGAAAAGTGTCATAAGACCGTCGAATGGGTCGTCCGACCACCTCCCTCCCGCCCCCTCTTCCCCTTCTGACCATAAATAAAGCAGACCGAAAACGGTGAATGGTAAATGGTAAATGGGAAATGGAAAATCGTACGAAGGCCACGAAGACGACGACCCGCAGAAGGTAGCAGCAGCAGCAGCACCTTTTATTTTAATATTCGGTCATTAAAAACAGTTTCCAGTCTAAGGCAAGACGATGAAAATGCTAAAAGCGATTCGAACCCAAGTGATCCAGTTAAGAAAGTGCTTGTCCAGACACACACTCTACCCTGCCATACCCTGTCCAAACAGGTGTTGAGTTGAGACCTGCATGATCTAATGAAGAAGGTGCTGAGGACAGCGTGACTGACTGACTGAGGTCTGAGATGAACGAGGAAGCTTTGTTGGTGCAGGTTCCGAGCAGAAGCTGAAGGATCAATCGGGCTACGATAGCGTTAATGCTGCAAATGCCACACATGATATCAATCGACATACCCTGCTGGTCAATTTGGGGTCAACAGGGTATAATGAATCCAAGCCACGCCGACGTTTTTGATTTCACTTTTGTGCTACGCTTGCAGAGGGTATATTAGTTCTAACCAGAAGTATGCAATGCACCTAAGGAGACATCTCCGACCCCGTAAAGTATCTGAATCTGGATGAAGGAGTCCGTCTGTCTGTATGTCCGTATGTCCGTCTGTCCGTGAGTCTGTCTGTTGCCACGCAACAAGTCTCTCAGTTTTAGAGCTATAATGAAACTTGGCACACATGCTTCTTATTGCTGCACGCTGTAAATAAGTCGGAACGAGCCAGATCGGACTGATATATCGTATACAGATCGGACTGATATATCGTATAGCTAAACTATCGGCCGATTTTTGTTGTTTGTCAAGATATTGTAACCAAATAAACTAAATCTGACTTTTTCTATATACATATAATATGCATATACAATTTTATAAAAATCGGACCACTATAACATATAGCTGTCATAGGAACAATCGGCCGAAATAAAGGTTTTTCCTTGAAGATCAGCTTTGATTTTAGATATAATTAAACTTATCAGTGCCAATCATAATATACACAATACCATTCGATTCTGCATCATTATATATGACTATTATAGGAACGATCGGGGGAGATATGAGTCTGCAAGGGTATGAAACTGTCGGCATGCCGAACGTTGCACTTCTTTCTGGTTATGCACACACCTATACGAGGTTTTTGTTTTTATGATGACAGGGCAAAATGTCGAGAAAAATGCGTAACGGAAAAACAAATCGTTGCAGCAACAACAGCAACAACAACAGCAACAACAACAGCAACAACAACAACAACAAGAGCAGCAGCAACAACAACAACAACAACAGTAATAACCTTTAACGCCCCAACAATTAAGGCTAAACGCTTTTATAACATCAATTGTGGGCGGGGCAGTCGGAAACTTTGACTGAAGAGGGAGAGGAATGAGGAATGGGGATGGGTGTCTTCAGGGGAGTGGGTAGTAGGGGAGGGGTGACTGAGGGTACTGCACAGGGTCCTCTCAGATTAATGACACTGCGCGATTTTTACGATTGTTTCTTAAGTTACGAAAAAAGTTACGAGGCTGTGCTCTGTGTTTTTTTTTTCTGTCGCTTGTTCGTTTGTTCGTCTGCTTCTTCTTCGACTTCTTTCTTTCTTTCTTTTTCGGGAAATTTATGAAATTTTACCTTTTGCCCAAGCAATTTGCTCCATTTACATTCTTTATTAGCCGACACCGAGTTAGTAGCGGGGCCGAAAAAGTTTTGCTCTCTTTCGGCGTTATTGCCCAAGGAATTTCCTCATCGTATGCAGGTTACATAAAATCGCCATACAAAAGATTAAACCCACCGTCGTGGGGGTGGGGCACGGTTAGGGAGAGGGAGGGAGGTGGTGGAGGTGTGCGTAACACAAAGTTTTCTTTCTTCGGCGGTAAATGACCGTGAGAGGGATGAGAGTGTACTGGGGACGGGGCTGGGGGCAATGCCTAAACGCATGGCTAGACTTGAAATGGAAATGCAAAACTTTGTCAATTTGTAGGTCATACATATTGCAGCATTCGGACAAGATTTGACACGTAACAAGAAAGCTTAAGGGAAGCTGCAGCTGTTGCTGAGATTGAATCCTTAATCTGGTTATTGGAATGTCTATAAAGTTACTCCGAATCAACTAAATATGCTCTATGGCTATACTGCCGCACAGCCAGGCAGCTTAGCAATTGCAAAGTGAAGTCGAAGCTCGGAAGGAACAACTCCCTCACTCTACGATGCATACCAGGATACACTGAGGAATGAGTAAGCTGAGAGACGGGCCAAAGCAGGAGCAGAGTATGCAATTATAGGGTCAGGGCCACTAACAGGGAGTACCTTAGGTCAGAAGTTAATGAAGCTGAGCAAGAACCCAATGATATTCTTCACAGGGAATTCAGAGTAGTTTAAGACCTAAGCAGACTAGGCATAGTGAGTAATGAACTATGCAGATTCTGCGTGTGAGAACCCGATACAGCGGAGCACTTACTCTCTGCATGCCCAGCCTTGGGTTTCAGAAGAAGTGTGTCGTTGGCCAAGCACCTTCTTGTAGTAAACAAGATAAGGTCGACACATCTATGCAGAGTTATGGACTTCCTAAAAATAACTAGACTGGATAGGGAGCTCAAAACACAGCAGAAGGTACAAAAGATCGACAAGGTGGCAGTAAATCTTTCCCACAACAAATAATAATAACTAATAAAGTAAATCTCTTCAATGGATCTTTCTGTTGTACCAGACGTTAATTGGAAATACTTTATAGACACTAACAAGATCTAGCTTGTGATTTTCAATGATCCAGAATCTAGAACTTACAGAGCAATCAATGTAATTTTATGTAAGACCTAACAATATTATCATATCTAAGCTAGCGCTGGTCTTCAACTCTGTCACAATCTTCATCTTCATGTCTTTGTCGCGCAAACTGTCTGATAAATCGCATATACCCCAAGCCTCCCTAAACTGATTGCAACGTATTCCCTTTAAGCGCACTGAAAACTCATATAGATGTATTTATTATGTCCAACACCAGCGCATCTCATCTAACGCCTCCGCAGCTGCCTCTCTCCTCTCCCTTCCCCCTACCCCCTTCCCCTTCACGTGGAGAATTTAATAAATTCATCATCTTTCATTTAGTTGCAGCATCCAAGTCTGTTACATAGTCTAGAGAGAGAGGGGGAATAGAGAGAGAGAGAGAAATTATATAAATGTGTGTAGTAAAGAAAGAAAAACTGCGAAGAGAAAGAAAAGACGAGATGAAAGAGATAGAGGCAGACAGAGAGAGAGAGAGAGGGGGAGAGGGAGAAACCTCTCGCCGGCAACGTGCACTAAAGATGCGAATGCGAAGTCAAGCCGGCGAAGGCAGGGATAGATAGAGTGGAAAGAGGGATAGGGAGGGGGTGTGTGCCCTGGTAGGCGGCAGGGAGGCGTGGTTTGGCTGCGATGTCGGCATCGGAGTTGCCCAAAAAAGCAAAAGCAAAATCGTGACTGTCATTTCAACGAAGCGAAGTTATTTTTCATGACAAAGCAGCCGAGGACTCCTCTCGACGACGATGCCCCACCTTCCCTCCTGCCCGATACCCACCCCTCCTCCAGCCTGCACTCCTTCCCACGGCCTCTCCCCGACTAACTCGAGGCAGGCAGCTAGCGGTAAAACAGATAATGGCGACAGAGCATTGGCAGAGAGAATTGCGTGGGGAGGGAGGGGGAGTGGTGGTAGAGTGATAGGTGCACGCTTGAGAAAGAGTGGAAACGGAGCAAGGGGGTAGGGGGAACTGCAGGCAGCGAGGGAGGCTGAGGCTGAGGTATTCCAGCGTTAAAATACTTTTTACTGGCACATTACCAACAACACGCGCTGCCCAAGCAGCCCCTCTTTCCTCTCTCTCCCTCTCTCTTTTTCTCTTTCTCCCGCTCTCTCTACCTTGCCGCACCTTCATCGCTTCCCCCTGACCCCACCCCCGTACACTATCCACCTAAGACAGTGAAAACTGCAGCTCTGCCGCTGTCGCTGTTGGCGTCGCTGCGTTTTTCATGAAATTATTACGACTTTGGAAATGGGGTCGTACGAAATGTCGTTACGTTCAGAGAGCCTCCTCCTCCCCCTCCCTCACGTGTCTCATCGTCATCTTCATCTTCGTCGTCGTCGTCATCGTCGTTGTTCGTTTTAGTTTATTGTTGAAAATTTCTTGATTGTATCTGCAGGAAAATGTTTGGAAATTGGTTAAAGTTGAGGCCATGATGTAAGCAGTGCGTCCCCCTCTCTCCCCCTCTCCTGCCACTTGGCGAGCTTTAAAATTAGCCAAGGCATATCAATACTCAAGACAATTTCCCGCTTAACCAAATTAAAATTGTCTGGCTTGAAAAAGAGAGAGAGAGAGAGAGGGAGAGAGGTGGCAGGTGGGGCGATCACAGCGAAAGGGATTGAGAATCAGAGGCAAAGTGAGGGGAGAGTGCTCAGCATTCTGGCCCATATCTAAAATTTCATGCTGGGACTGACCCACAAAGAATTGAAGCCAAAGACAGATAGACAGGCAGAGAACACAAGAGAGAGAGAGAGGGGAGAGAGGGAGAGAGAGCGAGGGGGACAGACGCTGTCTGGCTGAGTGTGAGCGACTTGCAAGAGATCTTTGTCGCAAGCTCGTAAAGATCGCATTAAAATGCCATAAAAAGCGAGACATTACTTTTATTTTTTATAGTAGTCTACCTGGTACTTACAACTTTGTATACAGCCAGAAAGAGAGGGCCAGAGAGAGAGATAGCGAGGTAGAGGCAAAGTTATTCTGCTGCTCTTTTTCACTTTTCGTTTGGTTCCAATTGCTGTCGCTGTCGCTGTCACTGTCGGCTTTCTCATCAAATGAAGTTGCCCCATCATCGGGCTGTGCAGCCTCATCAGCCTCAGCATCATCATCATTATCGTCATCGCCATCGTCATCGTCATCATCATCATCATCATCACATCGAGAATCTAATAAGCGTGAAATAATTGACATTTAAGCAAAGCGCACGCACAGAGACAATGGAACCAAGACGACGAGACTAGACCAAGTCGCGACCACGCCAAACAAGTGACAAGTCCACTTTCCCCTACCCCCTTTCCCTCTTCTCTTTTCCCCTTCTCTTCTCCTCCTTCTGCAAGTTGATTTGTAGGCCAACTTCTCGCGCGCGGTACCCACCAACGATAAGTCGAGAATCATGACAGATGACCGCACGTACTCGACTTCTGTAGATTTAACGTCTCACGAATAAAGACACACTGCAAAAAAGACAGGGGAGGGAGCGGAGAGAGAGAGGCATTTCTGGGTCATGAACCAAAAATGTAAAATAATGAGTTGGTTTTAGAAAAATGTCGCCAGAGTCCCCATTCGCTCCCTACGCTCTCTCGCCTATTGTTGTTGCTGCTGTTGAGGTTTTTGAGGTCTTGTCGATATGGCAAAACGGTTTTTTGGCATTCGCAACGAATGCGAGTGCCGCCACCTGTGCGTGGGTGGTTTGTGGATTGCGGATAGGCAGAGAGAGAGAGAGAGAGTGGGAGTGGGGGAGGGAGAGAGAGGCAACATCATGGAACATCTGTCAATGCAAACACGTGATGTGTTTGCCAAAACTTTGGGCAACCGCAAATCGTCGTTTAAAGTGCGATAGTTGCGATAGTTGGGTACCCCAAGGTAATCAGATTAGATGCGCAAATGATAGAGCCGATTTGTGTGGAAGCACTACAGATACAGATACAGATACAGATACAGCTGCAGATACAGATACAGATACAGATACAGATACAGATACAGATACAGATATAGATATAGATATAGATATAGATATAGATATAGATATAGATATAGATATAGATATAGATATAGATATAGATATAGATATAGATATAGATATAGATATAGATATAGATATAGATATAGATATAGATATAGATATAGATATAGATATAGATATAGATATAGATATAGATATAGATATAGATATAGATATAGATATAGATATAGATATAGATATAGATATAGATATAGATATAGATATAGATATAGATATAGATATAGATATAGTATATAGATATAGATATAGATATAGATATAGATATAGATATAGATATAGATATAGATATAGATATAGATATAGATATAGATATAGATATAGATATAGATATAGATATAGATATAGATATAGATATAGATATAGATATAGATATAGATATAGATATAGATATAGATATAGATATAGATATAGATATAGATATAGATATAGATATAGATATAGATATAGATATAGATATAGATATAGATATAGATATAGATATAGATATAGATATAGATATAGATATAGATATAGATATAGATATAGATATAGATATAGATATAGATATAGATATAGATATAGATATAGATATAGATATAGATATAGATATAGATATAGATATAGATATAGATATAGATATAGATATAGATATAGATATAGATATAGATATAGATATAGATACAGACAAAGATACAGATACAGATACTCATACAGATACAGATACAGATACAGATACAGGTGCAGATACTGATACTTTTACATTTACTGAAATATATCTTTAACAGTTGTCTAAACTTGAACAATATCTCTAACAATCTCGATAAATTCTCTAACTCTCTCTTTCTTCTCTCCCTCTCTCACTCACGCTCTCTCTCTCTGTCTCTCGTTACAGTCAACGCTGCCATCAATGACCTCAACTAACTCGTAAATGGTAAGTGCAAAATTGTCTGTAAAATGCATTTTAAAACTCACAATCAGAATCTACGGGCGGAACCACGTCCATCACGCCCCTCGCGCCCCATGACCTTAGCATCCATGGAATGGAATGGTCACGCCCAGCGCCTGGTAATGCGGCGCCAGCTAAATTGCTTTGCAGCTCAATGTCGGGGCAGCTTTACCTATAAACCAAAATGAATGACTAAACGGACGCTCAGCTGAGCGAGTTGGGTGAGGGGTGAGTGGTGAGTGGTGAGGGGGTGGTGCTATAGGTCTGCCTTATAAACGGCTGTGAATGCAAATATGCTATTCGGTGCGAGAGTGCAGACAGATGTCCCGCAGTGACCCCCTCCCCCCTCCGTCTCTCGTCTCCTTCTGCCTTCTCTGTATATGTAAAAATCTCATTCTGACTGCGAGTTCTCGTCATCATCAGCCGGAAAATGCAATCGCATCAGGCGGTCATCTAATGGCGGGCTTAAGAGGCAGGTCTCACTAGCAATGGGCGTGGCCAGGGGCAAGGGGGGTGTTAGGTGACGCTGCATGGCCTGCCCAGCCCTGCCCTGTCGCGTGCAGTCGACGTCATCTACTGCAAATGCAACATTTTGTTTTTCTGCCATTAACTTTGACCACGCGTTAAATCCGATCTACTCACCTCCCCACCCCCTTTCCTATCATTGCTCACACACATGGATTTTTATTAGAACTTTCCTGGAAAAGAGCGTAGAACAGGAGCAGTGGCAGAGGGGGACGGACGATGAATCAATTCGACGCGTCGCCTCGTTCTGTGGTCGCGAGCGAAATAGCCACATGATGTCGCATTACGCCATCTACTGGCGACTAACTGAGTTAAACTTGCACCGATAAGGGATAACGAACGGTCCGTCTGTATCTCTTTCTCTCTCTCTGTCCCTCTTTGTCTGTCTCTCTCTCTGTACATCCGTCTCTCTATTTGTCCGTCGGGCAGCAGTCCAGTTAGAAGATTAACAAATTAACCCGTACCACATCAGGCAACAGTAATGGGGAGGGAGAAGGGGCAGCTCTGATACGGGGCTTGTCTGGTAACGAAATTACGGAAAGCACATTAAGTGCGAGCCATGCGGCACATTAAGCTCGCAGCCATGCGGCAGCAGAAGCTTTCTCTGCTCTGCCCAGTTAAAACTCATTAGATTCCATTTTCAAATCAATTTGAGAGATCCAACTGGAGTATCTGAAGAATCATATGAGATTTAGAAAGAGTATTGCAACTATTATCGAAATAATAATAGTATATTATTATATATATGATACGATATTATAATTCAATTAGATTGGAATACCAAGAACTGACATACGAAAGACATTGAAAATCCGACACCTTAGCTACAGTCGAGCACACCCGACAGTAGAATGCCCTTTGCCCAGTTATGAAAGAACTTTCTCCCATATTGAAATTGTTAACTTGAACTTGACTTGACTTCTGTTTATAAAAACAGCTTGGATTGAAATTTGGGATATAAGTGGATAAAGTATTGAAGAAAACCCATGCAGAAGAGATTCCTTCATTGGTTAAAGAGAGTTTGGAAATGATTGCCTTCGCTTCGCCACTGGTCTTAGAGTTCAAATGGAACAGTTTCTCGATTTGAATTAGGGCTAAATCAGAATTGTAAACCGCTGTACGAAGATCTCGTAAAGAGGGTCATTTCAAGTCTGCACAACTCAAAAATTTAGCATTGAAGGGTGGTGACCTATAGCCTCATGGTAATGCAGTTGCTGGAGAGAAAGGCGTTGCAGTCTCTTTACTCACACTTAAGTGGGAGCCAGGTTCCTGTCGAAGCAGAGTGTTGTTACTTGCTTACTTGCTCAATAATAACAAGTTACCAATTTGCGTGCCAGAATTTTAAGTTAACTTTATGTGCGCGAGGTATGTAGAAACCGGCATGACAAATTCGAAGTTTATAGCTCTTATAAAAATTGAGATTTGCGTGCTCATACAGAAGGACATGGTTTTATCGACTCGGCTATCGACTGATCTTGAACAAGAAAATATATATTCTTTGTAGGGACTTAGATGCCTTATTCTACCTGTCAATGCATTTGCACAAAGTTAGTATACCCTTTCCGAACACATGGAAGAGATGTATAAAGTTATTCCTATATATGCATGATATATCACTTCTATTATTTTAATGATAGATGTACATATTGTAGATATCCTGATGATATTTAAGCTACCATAATTATATTGTTTTAACTCTCTTGCAAGTTCTCTGCTTGTGAACTTAATTACTTGAATGGAGTCTCGTCTCCACATATTTTGAGCATTTCAACAACTTTCAACTGCGATCAAGTCAACGCTTATTGTATCAAGGCTTTTTACTAATAGAGGCAACTTTAAAATGGAGTTTGCTTTAAATAGTGACTCTCTTGTTGCCTCCCTCTCTACTTCTTTCCCTCTTTCTCTCTTACTCTGTTCAACTATTGTCCTTCAATGCTGGCTGCCTTCCCTTCCCCTTCCTTCACTCTCGTCTGCTCACACGTGCTGCAATTAAACCACAGTCGTTGTTTGACAACGTGTTGTTGTTGCTGTTGCTGTGGTTGTTGCTTGGCATATTTGCACAACTCACAAACAACAAAAGCAACAACAGAAAACAGACTATAGAAAATACCAGGGCCACATCGGGCTTCGCACGTTGTCTTTAATATGCAGTAAGTCGTTGTAGTTATTTACATAGCTCAACAAATTCCACTGATTTTTTTCATAACTCATTCGCATAAAGACGATGGAGATGGAGAAGAAGAAGAAGCAACAGTTAGTAACGACGCATTTTAAATCGTGACATAAACACTTTCGCACATTTGCGAATATTAAGAAGAGAAAGAAGAAGTCAGCGCAAAAGATACTCAACAAAAAGTGAGAAAAAACAAAAATACATAAATTGTTAACAAACAAGCCTAAGATTAAACAATGCACCTATGCACCAGTGCAATACCCTGTAAAGTAAGAAGATTACTTTAAAGGGGGGATGGGTCTGTCAGACGGACTGTCAATTTTATAGTCGAGTATACCCTGTACATGTGTTATAAGTGTGTTTTTAGCAAGTACTCCATGTCTGTCTATCAGTTTTATAGTCTGGTATATTATACAATATATACTTTTTACTTACTATCGATAGGATCAGGGTTGCAATTGACAAGAGTAATCGAGTAAATGTATAAGGAGTTGAACTTGAGGGTCGCAGATTAAGAGTCGTCGCAGAGTAGTCGTAGGAGGAAGTATTTAAAGAAGTTGCTGAAAAGTGAAGTCGGGACTGTGGTCGAAAGTAGAAGTTGTGTTGCCTGTATCAATCTAAGTTTGTTAAAGTGAAAATTAACGTTATCAAGTTGAGTTATTTGTACTATCTAAAATAACCATCAACTATATTCAGTAACTAATAAGCAATTACCTAATATTATACACACATGTATTTCATAGCAAGTTTTCTATATACGAGACCTTTTCACATTACTGCCATGTCTTGTTCTACAGGGTATCTGCCTGTGTGGCACACACACACACACTCACTTTGTTGGTCCAATTTCAATTGCCAATTTGGGTAATCATCTTTGGGTCAGGGCCAGGCAAAGTGCAGCAGAGCTTGTGCCATTTGAACTGGTTCATTCGCAAGCAGAGCAGTGTAACAGTTGCAGCATGTGTGTGTGTGTGTGTGTGCGTGTGAGTGTGTGCGGGTGTGTGTCGAGCAATTAGCGACAGCATTGAATGGAATTGAGCTTAAGCAAAAACAATATTATCTAATCGGCTTTAGAGGAATAGAAACTGCTCTGATCTGCCCCTCCTGCGCTTCCTCCCGCTGCTGCTGCTCCTCCTCCTCCCGCTGCTGTTGCCACATCCGCCACTACTTCATCGCCGTCGTCATCGTCTTCCGCACTGGACAAATATTGTCCCAAGCTGCCAACGAGAAACGGCGACGAAGGCAATGGCGATGACGCTGTCGTCAGTTGGCCAAGTTATCAGAACGGTAGAAAGACGCTGCTGCCACCTCTGCCTCAGTCTCTGCCCTGCCTCTGCCCCTGCCTCTGCCTCTGTCGCTGCCGCTGCCTCTGCTGCTGCTGTAAACCGAACTGTGCAATTATTTGCTCAACTAATAATTCACTTTAGTGTTTCGTTCGTCGCAAATATTGAAAGAGCGCTGTCTCGCTATCTCCCTCTCCCTCTGTCTCTCTCGCCTTCTTCCTTTCTCTCCCTAGTGCAGTGATGTGCGTGTGTGCACACTCACTTATCGGGTGTATCAGAAGACACAGCAAACAGCAGTAAATACGCTTAATCAGATGCACACCCCTTTCCCTTTCCCCCTCCTCTCCACTGCTTATAAAGTGATTCTAACAACATGAGCAACTCGAAATTCCCCCAGGAATGGAAATAGCCCAAAACAATGCGCAAAGTATCTTCTTTTTGCCAGCTCATCATCGTTCTCGGTGCTGTGATTTCTCAGATCTAAGATCTTGTTGGATCTTGCGACATGCAAGTCATGCCCAGAAGGGAGGAGCGGGCTGCCTCTGTCTCGTCTAAGACGTTTTTTATTGGGGTCTTCCCACAGTTGCACGTGTCTGGCATATGCTGCTCTACTCCACCTTCCTCCCCCTTTCTGTCTCTCTCTCCCTCCTCCTCCTACACTCCCTTGCACTGTGTGTTCGTTTGGGATTTAAAATGTCAACATGCTAGCAGAACGAACACCATAAGCTGCTTACCATTTTTTGCTTGCGACGGCCTTGAGCAACTTTAAAGTGTTTGCTTTTGTTGTTGTTGTTTTTATATTTTTTGGCTTGTTTATTGCTTGAGCTAAGCGTTCAATTTCTGACAATGAGCACAAATTGAATTGAACAGCGCTGGCAGTGGCATTGATAGCAGGCGTGCTCCCTTGATGATTGCCGCCGTCGCGTTGCCGAGACTCGCTGAGAAGAACCTCAAAATGCAAGTCAGAAATATTGTGTACTATATTTGGTAGTAGAGTTGTGCACAACCCTATATGGTCTGACGCATCATTCGACTTCAATTTGAATCTCGAGCCGATGAAAAGCCATCAAATTGACGTTCGATTCATTCGGAACGTGAACAACAAATGGCCACAGCTGAAGTCCACTAGAGCTGCATACGAAACGAATTTATTATCGTGCTGAGGAACAGAGGCAACTCTGTTAGTTTATTTAATATTTCTCAACTCTAGAAATACACATACGTTTTCTATTCACCACAATATTAAGTATAACATTTGATCGGGCAAGATGACAAATTGAATACAGTCCATTAATTAAATCATAGTATATCAAAACGGAACAGCAGTTCATCACTAACATATTGATTAAATCGATTATTTTGATCTGTTGAAATATATTGAAATACAATATGAAGTATATAGTATAGTATATATAGTATATGTTAAAGTTAGAAAGTTATATATTATTATATGTTATCGAGTTTAAAAACTAAATTATTGATTTTCAGGGGCGGTGGGCATCTAACGATTGGAATAAACTTAATTTCCGCTGAGATCTGTGTGTTCATCTGGTCAGACGGACAGACAGACATAGCTCAATCGACTCGGCTTGTGATCCTGAGCAAGAATATATATACTTTATGGGGTCTCCCACGCCTCCTTCTGCCTGTTACATACATTTGCACAAAGTTAGTATACCCTTTTTTGACCATTTTCAATGGTCGAAGGGTATAAAAATAAAGTACAGCAGCAGGCCGTTAGCGGAACCTTGGGGACTAAGGTGATTTGAATCACCTTACGAAAATGCGTCTGTCCTCGGATGCAGAGTGCAGGCTCTGTAAAGAGGACGACGAAACCACCAAACACATCCTGTGTGATTATCCAGCCTTGGTATGGATTAGGAGGATACATCTGCACGTGGAAATCGCAGTTCCCGAGAACATTGTCCGTTCCTCGACGAAAGACCAGTTATGCTTCATTAGGGAGAGCATATCTGCTGGGAGACTAATAATAATAATAAGGTGACTTAAATATCTTTTATGTTTAATATCCGACCGGGTTGAGGGAGTTAGATACTATTGTAGATAGAGAGATAGATACTAGGAGGACAGATAGATAGTAGATAGAGACAGCTATCGTTTACAAATTACAAATTTAATTATTGATTTGCAGGGACGATGGGCATGGTACCCAATATTTTAATTCAACTTGATTTACTGATGGTGCACAGGAACCTTTATGCTAAATTTGATGTCTCTACCTTTTGTAGTTGCTGAGATCTGGATGTTCATATAGACAGACGGACAGACAGACAGAAACATAGATAGACAGACAGACTGAAAGATAAGCAGAGAGATAGATAGACAGAAAACAAGACAGACAAACAGTCAGACATGCAGGCAGAGAGACAGAAAGACACACACATAGACAGACAGACAAACATATAGACAGATATACAGACAGACATATACACAGACAGACACACACATAGACAGAGAGACAAAAAGATAGACAGACAGGACATGCAGACATGGCTCAATAAACTCGGCTGGTAATCTTGATCATGTCTCCTACTGTATGTAACATACATTTGCAGAAAGTTAGTACATAGGTTGTTATTTATGCTACGTGCGATGATTTTAATTGGTTTTCTATGTGTCGAGGCAATAGTGTCTCAATCAATTTGTTTCAACTTTTGGTTATGAAGCACCATCAAAAACCACTGTAAATCGCTAAAGCCAAGAGTTCAGCCGTGGACGCACTTCGCTTCAGGATGAACATTGTGAAGGTCGTTCAATTTCAGTAGTTTGCTAGGAACAATCGATGCTGTGCATGAACTAATAAAGACCGAGACCGAAATGTGGCATACAGTAAGATTTAGGCATCTTTGGGCATTTGTATGACAAGCATCAATAAGAAATTGCATGACTCAATTCCACAAAAGTTGATGGAAGTCAACACTAGTAGGCAACATTAGCAATGCCAGAACGCGAAGTATAAATATCAAAACACTCATACATACCCTTTGTTGACTATTTTTAATGGTGGAATGATATAAGATGGGTATGTGGATGTATAAAACGAATTATGGATATTTATTTTGAAATCGAATCATAAAAGATCGATACACAGAGTAGTGCATTGCCGTAAAGTCCGCTAATCGGGCAGCTTTCGATTATAGGGGATATTCCCCATTGCTTTATGTCTTCAAATGCTTTAACTTCAATTGAACAGCCGAATCTGTGTTAACTGTTCCGCTCGATTGCCGCTTTCAATAATCCAAGATATTAGAGACTTTTCATATCGACTTAAAACAGGGCGTGGCCGTGGTCGTCGTCGTCGTCTCCGACGATGTCTTGGCCGTCATTCACCTTGCAAATTGTCGTCGTCGAGTGCACATCGAAGCGAATAAAACGAGTAATTAAATCGCTTTGGTTTCTTTCGCCTAAACACGAAATAAAAGTGGACCCGCTTTGTTGTTGTTGTTGTTGTTGTTTATGTTTTTGTGTTGCCTGTTTCGTTTCTTGACTTGTTTCTAATGTCGTCCAAACATACCGCACAACACACTAACCCGTCCAATTTGTAATTGAAACTTTCATTTTCATTTTCATGTTTTCCAACTTGATTTTTTTTTTCAGTTTTTGTTTCAGTTTCGGTCTCTTTTGGTGGAAAAACCTGGCGACAACATTCAAATGTGTGTGTGTGAGTGTGTGTTGTCTGGGTGTGAGTGTGTGAGTGCAACAAGCTGGCATTGTCGGTCCAAATGTCTTTCATGCCCCTTTCTCTGCACTTCTTGTTGTTAAATTATTAGCTTTTGTACCCTGTAAAGTCATTTTATGGGGAGTAATTAAGCTGCGAAATTCATGAAGTGAGAAGTTGAAAGTAAGACTTTTAAGTATAGTATGCACTATGAAGATTACAAACTCGGATGAGGCTGAACACAGCAATCAAGCGCATCTCTCAACCCTGAATACTCTATAGTATCCTTTAGCTATCATACTGTAGTTGACACTCTTCACTCCCTACAAGGGTATATGGACTTCGGTCTCTTTTCGCTTGATATTTTCTATATACTCGTAATTTATTACACTATATTGACACGTGAATGTCACAATGCACACAAGATTAAAAGCAATACCAGCAACATCGAGTACAAATTGCAATTATGTTGAAACCGAACCGAAAAGACAATGGGGCGACAGGTAAAAGCAAAAAGCTTTGTCACATCACTACGAAGCTTTTGGAAATTGCAATCTCCATAGCCGGCAATTGAAATTGAAATTGAAACTCAAATACACTGTGTCGAAACTGAAGCCGAAACAGAAACAGAAATTAAAATTGATATTCGAGTGAGAAAATTGAGCACGCGACAATTTTTGTGACACTCAATTTGCAATGGAAATGAATCGTAAAGTGAATACATGCGAAATGCGATGACAAACAGAAAGTGTATCAAGAAAGAAAGAAAGGTTACTTCCGCTATGGCAGATGATATACTATGTCGGAAGTCTGTCCATCCTAACTATACATATTGAATAGTAAGGAAATAATCAATGTTAATAAATAAATAAATTAATTAAATTGTTTGTGACGAACCTGTTAAATTTCGACTAGGAAACCTGTAGGATACAGTTATCTGATTTTGATGGAAGGTATATGCATGTACATATGTGGATTACTGTACGCTATTAGTTTTGAATGTGATACATATATTGAAAAATAATTGAGATTTTTATTCAATACGATACACGAAGCAGAGATCATGCATGCTGTGGTAGCGAGAGAGGGAATGGTAGAGAAGACAACGCTAGTTATACTCGTCTGTTGATGCTGATCAAAAATACAATGTATAATAGATATATAATATATAAGATATGTAGTTGATAGAGACTTTCATATATTATATGTACATATGAGTCAAAAACCTGCATGCGGTGGTACCTTATTCATTGATTAAGTGATAGAGAGGGAGAGGGAGAGGAAGTGATAGAGAAGATAACGCATGTTAGACTGCTAGTAAGTCTTTTGATGCTGATCAAGAATATATATAAGACATGTAATTGATAGAGGCTTTCATACAATGTATATATCAGAGACCTGAAATACGGTGGTACCTTATTGTGAGTGAGAAAGAAAGAGACAGAGGGAAGACATCGCAAGTTAGACTGCTAGTAAGTCTAATGATGATATTGAGTGCCTGAGATCAACAAAAGAGAGAGAGAGAAGGGAACGCAAGTTAGACTCGTCTGTTGATGCTGATCAAGAATAAATATAAGATAGGTACTTCACAAACTGAATGTACCCTCTTGCAGAAGAGTGTAGCAAGCAGAAAGTCAACGCTAATGGAAACGACATAATTGCCTTTAATTGAAAGACAATGCATAAACATGCTGTACAAATATAAATATATATTATTAAATCCATATACAAATTAGTGTGTGAATGCAGAGCTATTTCTATTTGATGTCTGCATGACTTCAGATGAATTTCGATTTAATTCGATTTGCTTTGCCTTCAAGTGGCACACAAAAGGCACTCGTTGTTTGTGTATGTCTGCGTGTGTTTCTTTTACTTGTTGGCTTTGCATAAATTTTACCTGGGAATGACTTTCCTTCTCCTCCCGCCACGGCCCCTTACCAGTGCTGAGTAATTTCTTCAAGTGTCAAATTCAACAACGAATAAGCAAATTGACTCGAAATTCCATGAACAAATTGTGCAACGACAACAGCAACCCAGCAGCAGCAGAAGGCAAATTCGAGGGGGGCATGAGCGATGCCAGGGTAGGGTGGGGTCTAATGAAAGACATGCCACGCTAATGAATGACAAGAGCTGCAGCAGTTGCCATTTGCCAGTTAGCGACACAGGTAACTTGCTGCAAATCAATGACTCAACTCGAACAAATGAAATGAAATGCGATAGTTGGCAACATGGTCAACATTCTTGTTGTTGTTGTTCTCGTCGTTGTTGCTGCTCTCATTGTGGTTGTTCTCGTTGTTGTCACTTTAGCTTTGGCTACTTTAATAGCCATTCCATAAAGTGCAGTTAGTGTAAGCGATACTACACACCGAAAAAAAGAACCTAACGGGGCCAGTAGTCAACGCAGAGAGAGGAAATGGTGGGAGGCAAGAGTAAAATGGGAATAGCAAAGAGGAAAAAGTGTGAAGCAGGAAGAACAAGAAGTGATAAATAGTAAGAAATAATAGATGGAGGGGGTCCTGCTGGCTAAGCATTTGAGAATGCTAATTACAAACCCGAGAATGAAGAAGAACGAGAAATGAAGAGTATGAAAGGAGGTGCATAACGGAATGAAAAAACTACAAAGAAAGGCTACCTTAGGCATTTCGATGGTTGTGTACCCTAACAGGAGGAGATAAGACCTCTGATTGTTTCTATACTAGTTATATATCCTGGTGCAGAATGTTTCCATTGACATCTTCATATTAATAACTATTGCAAACTGCTAGTCAAAATTGAGATACTCTCTGCAAGAGTATACGAATTTCACATGTCGGACAGCAGGCATAAAAATAAAGAATCAAGAAATGGGAAAGGGATACAAAAATCATAGAGAAGTGAAAGACAACACAATTAAAGGAAGCTACTGACGATAGACAGTGCAAATTGAAGACCAAATGTTACTTATGTATATCGACTTGTTGATATTCCTATTAAGAACTGTTGAGGATCTATGTATAGAGATAGGTATAAAGAAAAGACTAAGCAATTCTTAACTCGAACACGGAAAAGAATTGCAGAGAAGAGAAAGAGAGCTAGAGAATGAGAGAGAATAATAGCAGGTTAAGAGGCCCGACGAACAGAAAAGAAATCAAAGAGGTGTGTGAAAACGAGCCGAAGAAATGGGACACTTGTCAAGCGTCAGAAGGAAAATTAAGCGCTATAAATAACGCATACGCCGCATAAGCCAACGCGACTGTCCAGCTGCAGGGAACGACGGCTCAATGATAAAAAATTGCCCGTAAATGAACAAAAAATAATTAAAAATGCATTTTTCATTAAGGCATTAAATGCACAAGCTTACACACACACAGAGAGAGAGAGAGGGAGAGAGAGAGATACATATACTCACTCACACTGACAAACAATCAGACATTCACAGATACGAGATACCGGCAGCCATTCATTTAATTCATTTATCTCGGGGCCTCTAGCCAAGGCAGTTCATTGATTGCGAACGACGCTCGTCCTCGTCCTCGTCTGCCTGTGGAGAAGAATACAGGGTATGGGGCACTGTTGAGTCCGCTCGCTGGGAGTGCCAGGCAGGGACAGACCAGGCCAGGCCAGGCCGGGACAGAAGAGGACAGCACAGGATACTTCTCCTCGGGCTGCCGCTTTTATATCATTTGGAAATTATCATTAAGGATTGTTCTGCCGCTGTAAGGTGCGAGAAGAGGCATGCAAAGTGGAATGACGAGGAAGGGGAAGGGAAAGTGGGGCATGTGGGGGGTTGAAGTACAGATATGACCACTTCATTTTGCAAACAAACAGCAGCAGCAGCAGCAGCAACAACTGCTGGTCGGGTCGATTGCGCTAGAGGCTTGCGGCGCGTGACGGTCATTGAAACAATGCGCGAAAATACGCGTGTAATTAAAACAATAAAAGACAACAACAACAACAACAACACTTACAGCCACAACAAGTGGAAAAACGGCAAGAGCAAAATGTTCAGTTAAGTTTTAATTTTCACAAGTGTGAAAAATACTATTGAAAAGGCCGCGCACAAAAAGCGCGCGCAACGGCAACGCGCCATTTCCGCCCAGCAGCAGCGGCAGCAGCTTTTTTACCCCACTCCCCATTAAGAGAGAGGGGAGGGGGGGGGGTAAGAGAAGAGAATTCCCGCTGAACTGACTGTGGTTGTTATATGTCGAGTTATTTGCTTGTCTCGCAATATAATATGCCCCTTTATGGACACTGGCGAGGCGAGGCAAGTCGAGCCAAGCCGAGGCGTAATGTGACTTAGAAGTCGAGCACGATCGATTGCAGTGCTCCAAATTGGAGCAACCAGTTCTGCACAGTTCTAATTGGAATATGCTGTGGAGGTGTGAATACCTGAGCAGATTAAAGCTTGAAAATGAAGTTGAAATTTAAACTACAGTTACACTTGATTTTGATATACCATATATTCTGAATAGTTATAGTTAAAAAGTAGATTGAAGTTGAATTGAATTATAAACTCATGCAGTATATATAAAGTCTTATACAATAGTTTTCTAAAGGTAGCAAGTTGAAGTTGAAAGACAATTGAAATGAAATTGAAATGGGTATAAAGTTTGCACGGCAAGAATGCTTTAAGGGAAATCGAAATAGATATACGTTGGCATTCTTGAAGGGTTGAATAACCAACTGCACTCTTAATGATTGATTTACTGATTGAAATTGAATAACTATGTTCGAATAAGAAGAATGTCAATTGAATAGAAATGAAATTTAATAAGTATAAATTCAACTATAGTTGAGTAAAAATAAAAAGATATCACATGAAAATTGAACTTAAGTTGATGTTGAAAGACAATTGAATTGACAATAGAATGGATTTAAATATTGCACATGAAGTGTTGTATAGTTCAATCTATCTTAAGGGTAGAAATGTATTAAAATTCCTGTGAGAATACAAACAATTGGTTGAAAATGAATAGCTATTGTTGAACAAATTCAATGACAAATCTAATAAATGTCATATGAAAATTCTACTAAGTCTGTTTAGATATTCAGCTGAAGTTGAAAGGGAATTTAATGAATATGAAGGTTGCACGATTGTTTCCATCAATACAGAAATCCGAAAATAAATAAATTGAAATTGAAAATTGCAATAAGAAACTTTGTATACAACTAACATTAATTGAATTAAAGTTACGCAGCTAATTGAAACAGACTTTCAGTCGATATTGTTGATACTGCATTAATGCTTGCAATGGAACACCTGAGAACTATAAACCAGATGTCAAACGCTTCAAATTGATGGCAAACAAATTAACAAAACAATAAGATGAATTAAAGCTGAATTAGGCTTAATTGAATAAAATTAATTGAATTGTTCACTTAGAATCGCAGCCAATGAACACAGGAGTTGCATAGCATTAGCAACAACAACAACCGCAACAGTAATGGCAACAGCAACAGCAACAACTACAACTTAAGCAACAAACAAACAAACAAACAGGCAAAAAACGGGGTAAGCCGCGTGGAGGAGATTGGCAAAAAATGAATGGTCTGGGCCAAAGTCGAGTGTGTGTGTGTGTGTGTGTGTGAGTGTCTGTGATTGAAAGTGAAATGCGAGCAAAGCGCTTTTTGGCCACATTTGTTGGCTGATTTGCGAGTCATTTGGGTTGTCGTTGTTATGTTTGTTGCTGCTGTCAATTGTTGCCTACCGTTGGCATCTTCGCGTGTTCCGCATTGTTCCGCTTATGCAATGCCCGATCCCCATCTCCATCTCCAACTCCATCCCTATCCGCGTCCCAGTGACAATGATGTGTCACATTTTCGACTGCGACTTCCACTTGGGATGCGACTTCGACTGCTTGTGGCTTACAGGCGAAGACTGACGGCGTAACTGTAACTGCAAATCGGAAATGAACAAACGGCAGAAATCAATTTTCATTTGCCATTGATGACTGCAGTTGTTTCTGTGTTGCTGCTGTTGTTGCTGTTGTTGGTGTTGTTGAAGCAAAGTGAAGTAATCACAGTAAACAGTAAAGTAAATAAACAAACTGATGAGCGTTGTCGGGGGAGCTGAAAGTAGCAGCTGAAAAAAAGCCAAAACAAGCTCAAGAAATGCCAATCATGCGCGATAACAATAACAACAACAACAACTACAGCAGCAGCAGAACCAGCAACAACATCACAAGTCGATGATGACACGAGGAGATGAGGAGCTGAGCCAAGCAAAGCACAGCAAAGCGGAGATGAAGCCAAAGACGAAGGCGACGTTTGAGGCAACATGTCGAAAATCAATTTAATGCAGTGCAATCAAAAGTTGAAATTGAAGACGGTGCGGGCAGCAAAGTTGAAAGTGCTGAGAGCGCAACTGCGAACATAAACAAATAAGTTGCAACAGCAACAGCAGTGGCAACATCAACATCAACAGCAACAGCAACAACAACAGCAACACAACCTGCAGCAGCAACACCAACTGCCGGCAGCAGTTGCTTTGATTAGTTGCATAAATGCTGAGGGAAATTGCCGGGAAGAGGTGACAGGAAACGGCCAAGAGCAGCACAAGGGAAGTGGGAAATGGAAAACGGATGAGCTTGACTTCAATATTGATTGACAACAAAGGAGGTTATTGAGTTGCCAACTGCTGCAACAGTTGCCAAAATGTATTGTTTCAATGCCAAATCAGATTCACAATGGGAGCTCATTCACAATCTGCGCGAGATTCGATTGAGTTACTCAGATTCGATGCATGTCAATCTGATTTGCTATTGTCAAATTGAAACTCATTCAATCAATTGCAACCAACGCGTATTCAATTGCCATCGATTGATCGTTTTGTTAACTTATTCAATATAATTTGCTTTTGCTCAACCAACTTTTAATCGTTTCCAAATTCCTTTCTTGTCCACTCTCAATGAAGTCAATTTACAAATCTACGCAAATATTTGTGGGTTTCTTTTATCTTCCATCGAGTGCAACATTTGCAGTCTGGGCGTATCGCATATTGATGAACTTACAAAACGTTACAATCTCCGCTGACCGAGGCAGCAATCAATCGCAGTCCAGCTTGACGATCTTTCTTTCCAGCGGTAAAATCTGTTAGAGATTTGCATAAACATCGCATTATATGCGATTATCATACAACATACGACGTTGCCGTTGATGGACTATCTACCTCACGGTTGACCGCGTCCACGCCACCTTCACTTTCAACATGTTGCTTGGATTTGGAAAAAATGTGTCAACAACTTGTTGAAACTTTCGGTTTTTCGGCCTCATAAGCATGTGAATCTTCTCGCATTTCCGGCTACCGAGTGGGAAGCTTGTGAAATGCATTGGCAAATCACTGCATGGATGATCTGCCCTGTTTCCCACACTTGGCCACGCCTCAAGTGGCAAGTGGCAAGTGGCAGCTTATGCAACTCTCACTCACACACTCGTCTACAATCTCGTAAATTATAACTGGCAATTAGATTGAATTAAATTCAATTGAATTGAGTTGAGTTGAGTTGAATTGAATTGGAGGCGATTGAACGTTGACTTTTGTGCGTCCAGCAAGCTAATCGACAGCAATGAAAGCCGTTCAACTGCCAGACACACACTCTATAGAGACTATAGTGTAGTGCAGGCCATGTTTAGTGTTCAAGAATCGTATGATTTATGGCATGAAAGTTGCTCGACCTTATTGAGAGCGTTTAGCGGGGGCAACGTTGCGTATGAGTAATCGGTTAACGATTTCCGGAAATTGCCGTGCGACATTTATTCAGTCAGTCTGTTAGTGTGTGTGTGCTCTGATATATTAGTGTGTGTGTGTAGTATTTGCTGTGTGTGCTGTGTGTATTTTTAGCCAAATTAGCAATTAATCCCAATAAATTAACACATTTCACATTTGATCGCGTGAAACGCGCTCTGGCAATCATTGACAACATATACAATATCATATCATGTATGTCTCTGTATGTATGTATATACACGTGTGTGTGTGTATATGCAAATGTCGCCCGCAGCTTCTGCTTTATATACATACTTAACCAATCAGAGCGAAATCATCGTCAACAAACCAAAATAAAACAAAAAAAAACAAAAAATGTAAATACAAATTTGGAATTTTGTGGGGGAATAAATGTTGAGTCATGTGTTGTCTGGAATGCTGGGAATATTGCGTTTGGTCTTCATCATTAGTCAGTCACTTTTTGCCTGCTGCTGCGATATCGATAAGTTTGCGATTAATCGATTAACAATCAATCAAGATGCCAAACAGAAGCTCCCAAAATTAAACGAGATGAATAAACATTCTTCAGCTTAAACACATTAATATCGGGTGAAGTATGGGACTGCACCTTAAAATAAACCGATGAACTGCATCTTTTCTTGATCAAACACATCAATAACGATAACATTTCAATCGATATCTTCAATATGCCACACACATTGTGTGTTTGGCAAGTCATTAGCTAAGACAAGCCTGGTCTTTAAGTCGCTTCGGCCGTTGCATTTGCCGTTAAGTGAGTGAATGTGTGTGAGTGTGTGCATGTGTGTGTGTGTGTGTGTTTGTGTGTGTGGGTATAAATACCATGCACATCTTGGTGCATTGACTAACTGCACTCACTGTGCGTGCCTGGCCCATTTAAGCGTGTGTTTCAACGTCTTCTATCAATTGATTGGTTGATTATGTAAACTCTGCACTCAAAAGCATAATCAATGAAGACGATTATGATCAACAATGATAAAGATGGCGATGATGATGAAGATGGCGATACTCATGATGAAGATGACGATGCTGATGATGAGAATGACGGTATCTAAACTGTTACCATACCTATTTATCAATATTAAATAGCGGTACCCTGAACTGAAATTGTTATTAATGTTTGCTTTAGTTATTTATTTGTTCATCGCTCTGCGTTTTGTTTCAATTTGTTTCGATTCGTTTCGTTTCGCATTGCTTCGCTTCCTCGTGACTTGACTTGACTGTTTCGCACAACGGAAATGGCAATTTAGCCATTCGAAATGACTGTGGATAGTGCTCTGTGGCCCACATACAGTTTTGAGTTTTGAGCGCGCATAGGTCGATATTGCAATTATTTGCGAGCCAATTGAGCACGAGGTTCTTCGCTAGACTAGATGTGGGTAAGCGATGTGCTCGTGATTGAGCCAAAAACCAGTTACAATCTATTGATCTATTTACCAGTTTCAGCTTAGAATATCGCAATCAAAGGGAACTATAAATTGTTTATATAGTAGTAACTAGTAAGGATATCTATAAGAAACACTTACAGACACATATCGAAGATATTGTAACTAGCTGGTAACATTGTTTGATTAAGATCAAACCCAACGATGTGGCAACACTAATTGTAATCGATATTAATCATCGGAATAAATGACAGTCGCAATTACATCGCACTACAATATGTACAATATATCGAAACATTGTAGACAAATATGAATAGGGAAGACTCTAATATCTCTTGCTAGAAACAACTGAAGTATATGGAGTGCCAACTATCGTTAAGCTAACGATAAATAGTTTAATATACTTAACGAATTTCAGCTATCGATAGTTCCAGGTATCAAAAGCACAAACAACATGTTGGTCGATAAATACATGTACTAAAAATATTGTAGCTATCGGTAGCACACAATATGTTTGTCGATAAATACATATGCTTGAAAACATAAAGCTATCGATAGGATCCGTTAAAGAAGGCCCAAACAAGCCAGTTAAATAAGGCAACGATAGATAATCAGATGGAATATTATAATTATCGATATAACCAGTGTTCATCGATAAAAACAAGTGCTTGAAATGGTATATCTATCGATAGCGTCAGTTAAAGAAGAGACACTGCATAGCTAAGCAGTTAGAACATAACAGTTATCGATAAAGCCAGCCATCGATAGGCAGCAAACGATGGCATTGTCATGCAACTAACTACTTTCCCCATTTAAAGTTATTGACTTATTTACATTGTGATATCGTGCACATGATCAATGCGCTTATCTCGTGACACGACATTATCCCCTTCCCTCCTTCCCTACCACTCCCCACCTGCCCCTGCTGACGTTGCACTGCCAGCCTCGGCAATGCGAGTCGTCGCTCTCCAATTGCAGTTTCACTCTGGCAGCGCACTGCCAATGCCCGCCAGTCGCCTTGTTATAGTTTCAATCTACATTTTTCTAACGCTACATTAATAGACATCGGCTAGCGGACAACGGACAGCGGACAACGGCAAACGGTCTCCAAACCGGACCGGATTGGATCGTGCGACGCTTCAAAATATGCGGCGTGTCTGCCATGCGCGAGTCGCGTTCGCGTTCGCAACCAGAAACCGGCTTGACACGTTGCCAAAGTTAGTTTGTTTTTCAACGTCACCTTCACCCCCTTCCCTTGCCCCGCAACCCCTGCTAACCATCTTTCTCCCCTCCCATTGACTTGTACAGCGTGCGGCAATTGTTAAACTTGAACTTGCCAGGCGATGCGTAGCCACAGCCTGTAATTGTGTGTGCCAGTGTGTGTGGTGTGTGAGTGTGTGTTTGAGTGTGAGGTGTGTGTGTGTGTGTTTCAATTTGTAGCCTGGCCAAGCAATCAGCCTGAGGGCGTGCACAAAAGCCGGGATCAGCTTGCCCTGCCACAGAAACTGACCCATTGGCCAAATATCTTGTATCTTGTATCTTGTGTCGTGTATCTGCATATGCTCAAAGCAGCTGGGGGTGCAAGGAAAAAGAGGTAAGGTAAGGAGGGCAGTGTTCTCAGGTGTCGCCGCCCGTTACCAATCGGGCAGTCAGTGCGGTAGGTACATGGGAAGTTAGGCAGTCTCATAGTTGGCCAGCTTGTGAAAGTTCAGTTGCGTTGAAAACTTTCAAGTGCAGCTGCAAAACTTGACATGCTCTGTGGATTTAAGCCAGGGCAGAAACTTGCAAACAGATTCGTTCGTTAGATTCACTTGTCTGGCCGCCTTTTTGGGCCCTCCTCAAGGGGGCGGTGCCCAACTTCTTCAGCTCTTGCTGCCAGTTGCCAGTTGTCAGTTGAATGGCTGCCGGTTGGTCGAGGGATGAAGAGATGAGGAGATGGAGAACAATTCAAAAAGGAAATACCATAAATGTTGACATTGAAGACATGCCATAGCTTAAGGATAAAACTCACTCTGTATCTCCCCTTTTCCCTTCCCCTTCCTCCTCCCCATCCTCCTCCCAAGTCTGCTCTTTCTGTCGTGCTCTTCAGAAATTATTTGCTAATAACTGCCAGCTGCAGCGGCAATTCAATTGAGTTGTTTCTCAATTGCAGTCTGGGAAAACTTGGAAAACTTTAAGAGCAGCTCAAACTCGGTGCAGCTGGAGAAGAAGACAAGGAGAAGGTGATGAAGCAGACCGCTGCTGATAAGCAACTTGTATTGCCAGAAAAGCCAAGCTAGACTCGGGTCTCCAGTCTCTAGTGTCGAGTGGAATGAACCCGTAATTCGGTGGGGCTATCTCTGGCTGGCTGAAGAGCGAAAGTTGATACGCTGCGACTTGTGTCAGTTTTTGGTCAAAGCTTTCGCATTAAGACAACGATTAAGTCGCCGCGCAAAACGTAACGTAAAACTTTGCCATTTTGGGGGTATTTGAACGCCATGGATGATGGTCCGAAAACCCGTTCGAAGCCCCACAAAAGTTGGTCGCATCGATGACGACGATGGCGATGGCAATGACGATGATCTATCTTTGTGTGAATAGCTGGAAAGACTTTCTTCGAGAGCATTGAGCGTTGAACGACCGTACGAACTGTGAAACCAAATTGACTTAAATGTCAGTGATTAATTGTTTACAAGATTTGGCTTGGAATGGCAACAAAGACACAGTAACATATGCGGCATATTTTGGCATTTCTCAAGAGAAACATCCACGGATCTCTCTGAATTGAATCGACTGACTTTCATGGTTTTGCTAAGACACAAGCCAGACAGACTTATGTGTGGGGGCGTTTATCCGATTACGATTACCCACAAAGTTGCAAATTTATTAATATTCGTGCTGAATAAGGGCTTAGGCAACAGATTGTGACGTTTCTTTGGTTACGTCAATTAACAAATTGATTCATTGTTACCAAGAACCAAAGAAACTTCCTGAAATGCTTCGCTTTCGTTTGTGCTTAAACAAAAGGTGAGTTTATGATTAATAGAACACCAAGCAAAGTATTAATAACTCTTAGAACCCTTTATAGAGTTCAACTATACCATACTAATTACTTAATGTCAGCTTAGGAAGCCTTTTAAATCGATTGGAGCTTATTAAAAGCACATTAAAACTCCCATTTCTGTTTACTGCTATGCAAAGCCTTCGCGACTAGTTGCTGTTTGATCTGCCTCTGGCCAAGGCACACATTTGTTCTCCCCTTAAAGCTGTTAAAGCTCAAAAGCACATTGAGTGCATTGAGCGCAAGTCTAAGCCCAAAACTTGCTTCAATTTGCGTTCATTTATCACTTGGAACACTGCATGCCAGGCTCAAAGCTTAAGTTGTCACTTATTCATTCACACACACAGACACACACACTAACAGACACATGGGCTCGCTTGTATCCTGTACATATAAAATATTTATCTGTGCCCAAGGGGACTTGTCGTTGCTCGAGCCCGAAACTATTCAACAAGCGCTTTAAACTTATCTTCATGATGCCATTATGTGTGTGTGTTCTCTCTGTCAAGTTCAGGGCTCCATCGACAGCAAGACGAATGGCAAGAAGGAGAAGAGGAAGCAGGAGTTGTAGAAAAGTAGAAGATGCAAGGCAAAAGAGCGAACGCCCTTCAATTTGCGCAACATTCTTTTTCGGATGCATTTGGCTGCACTCTAATTACATTTCAAGTGTGGCCATTGGCCGGCGCAAGAGTGCGCAAACTTATCATCAAGCTCCTCATCCGCATCAGCAACATCGTCATCGTCATCCGCATCATCATCGTGATTGCCGCATACTTGAGCAATGCAAAAAAACCCATGAAGAGTGGGGGAGAGAGAGGGAAAGAGACGGAGAGACAGCGGGCTCTCTCTTCACCAAAAAGTCTTGTCTGTGCGCTCAAGCATAAGACTTTGTTTTCTAATTTGGCTTTAACCTTTGCCAAAGACCCAACTACCACTAGAGTGTAGAAAAGCATGAAGACGAAGACGATGAAGAAGAGCGAGCCAAAAAGGCAGAAACAGAAAACCCAAAAGAAACCAAAAGAAACAGCGGCATAGACACAAAAATGTGGAGGTAATTGAACCGTGGACTAACCTTGACTTAACCGTGGATTTCTCAAACTTGACCATCGCCACGAAGGCGCTTCTCGGCCAGGTGGCAAGGTGGGCGCTATGACACGCCCACCAAACAAGTAACAAAAGGCAAATGATAAATTTGCGCATCATTTGTCATGAATTCGATTTAAGTTTGTTCGCAGTTGCAGATGAAATTGCTCTTGCAATGGCCAACACCAACCAAAGGGGAGGCTCTTTACCTAGTTACCTCCCCCACCCTCTTCCCTTTTTCTGATCCCATAAAGAACTCTGCCTCATGAGGGGAGGGGGGCGAAGGGGGCCTTCGATTGCAAGAACTTCTCTACTCTGAACTAAGTTCAGGCATCAATTTTGTTGCAACTTTTTCGCTTGCTTCTTTTTGCTTGCCACAGTTGTGAAATATTTGATAAATATAATATAACATATATATAGAATATATGTATATACATATATATTCCTGTGTAGTTGAGTACTTTACCATGCAATGTGTATGCAATTCTCAAATGATCATGAGGCTGTATTAAGTAAAGGAAACTTAAGGAACTAAGTCATTTGAATATAATTGAAGTACTTGAATGCACTCACTCTACTTGCGAGCTACTAAATAGAATACACATTAATTCTGCTAATTCTGATATCTCAACATCTCGTTCAGAATGTTTTCTTCCAGCTCACTTCACTGGGTAAACGAATGGAAACAAATGAAATCGAATTGAGTGAAAGCATTCATACAGTCACAATTAAAATCAGTTGCATTTGTTTGCAGCGGTGAGGGGGAGTTTACCTGCAGGGGTTTCAAGGGGTGTGGGGTGAGGGGTTGGCATTACACTGTGTAAATATTTAAAGTGGTTTCAAGTGCGATATGCAAACATATTTTGCATGAATGTAAAACCGAATGAGAAAGTGAATTGCGAATTGCGAATTACGAATTTGTTATTAATTGAAATGTTTTTCAGAGAGAGAGGGACAGAGAGAGAAAGGGTCGCTCCTCAACTTGACATTAATCCGATCTGCTTGTTGTTGTTGCTGCTGCTGCTGCAGAGGCAGAGGCAGCTGCCCGGAGTCATTGACACCTTGGGCCATGAAACTTCTCGGTTCCTGTTTGGCATTTTAGGCTAATAAAGTTGGCTGCTTGGTCATAGCCCACACACACATACACACACACACACACACACACACACACAGGCAGAGAGGCACATCTAAATATATACAGCCCCGGCACTGATCCGCCCCCTGTGCTGCCCGCCGTCCACTTAACCACTTGAGTGCATTGCACTTGACCGCATCATAAATTTGCCAGTCATTGCGAGAGGCCGTTGCAGTTTAGTTGCCTCCCTTACCACCTTCCTCCCTCCTGCCCCCCTGCCCCCTTTGCACAGCGCCGCTCGATGTCAACTTTTAATTTGTTTTAAAAACTTTTTGATTGTTTCGCTGTTGTTGCTGTTGCTCTTGTTGCCGGGCATGCAAATGGGCGAGCCAAGCAAGACTGCCCTGGTGCCGTAGCGTCTACCCGTTTCACGTTCCTCATCTTTGGTCTCCCCCATCCCCCATCCACAGTGTTTGCACTCGCTCATGGCCCACTCTCTCTTCTTCTCTCTTCCTCTCTCTTTCTCTAGCCTTCGCTTGTGTCTGCTCTGGGCATTCATTTGCAGTTGCTTGATTAAATTGTCCCGGCCTCAGTTCGCTGACTGTTATTTAAAGTTTTTAATTTCATTTTATTGACACTGCCTGCCCCACTGAAGCAAGCACATCCCTTCTCCCATCGCCACTTACCTACCTTCTCCATGGGCCTTTAAGCTTTGTTGCTGCCGCAAGTTGCCGTCATTATTGTTGCCGCTGCTGCTGCTGTTCTTGACAGTTGCCTGACCCACACAAAGCTCAACAATTTCCAGCCAAAGACGCAGCAACAGAAGCAGCAGCAACAGCAACAGTAGCAGCAGCAGCTCAAAGGAAACTTGGCAGCTGTCATTACGAGCTCCCTGTACGCATATCAGACCCGAGTCCAAGTCGAAGTCACATAAGAGACTTTGTCAGTGTGTATATATATATATATGTGTGTGTGTGTGTGTGTGTAGCTCACATTGCTCTACCTGTGTTACTGTGCGTCGCCTAGCCTCGAAACATGTTTGACAGCCCCAAACAGAGTCGAAGTTTGCTGCTGGAAATCACTTTGATATTGAATAAAAAACAAATAAGAAAGGCTGCCTTCATAAATACCTTATTTTATATTATATAGTATACAATATTCTGCCACGCCTACCATCAATCAATGACAGCCAGATATATGAAACATATTGAAGTGTGTGTTTACTTTTATACCCTTGCAACGTATCTTAGGGGACATCTCCGACTCTACAAAGGATATATATTCTCAATCAGCATCAACAGACGAGCTGAACTAGTCATGTCTGTCTGTCCGTGTGTCCGAATGAACAATGTTATTTAATTATGTACCATAATATTTAACTAGTATAGGAACAATCGAAAGCTATAACAACCTGCAAGGGCATAGAACCTTCGGTATGGTGAAGGTAGCCTTTCTTCCTGGTTGCCTTTGATATTTTGCAGTTTATTCAAACATTTGTTTGTTCTTCGAAAGTGTTGGTAACAGGACTCCACAAAGCATATATATTCCTGAACGTTAATAGATAAAACTCGAAGTGTATGAGTAATTTTAAAGGGTAGCAAATTTATTTTTAATGTGTACAATAATAAGCAACGTTTAAATACTTTCTGAAAATCGTGTAATAAACGCATTGTTAGCATAAAAGTTATTCAAGGAACAACGTAAGTGCGTGTACAGATTTCAAAGGCATCGCCTTTAAGTATGCAATTTTGTAGAACTATCAGGGTATATAACAGTCAAGCATGCTCGACTGTAGCTTTCTTACTTGTTATTGAGCATTTTGTCTGTTATTCAAGCTACGCACAAAGGGAATTTACTCCGATGAGCTTATACTAATATTCAATATCTTAACCATAAATATTAGCAAGACAGACGGAGAGCGAGAGGGAGAGAGAGAGAGGGGGAGGGGGAGAAAGAGAGATTTCAAAGAGAGATCTCAAAGAGTAAACAGGCAAACAAAGTGTATAAAAATAAATACTGAGTGCAGCTCAGGATGCAACTTAATAATTGAAGGCATTCGGGCATCATTTGGGAAATTGTAGGAAACATTATTTGATTGCTGCGCGTGGCAACGTGCTGTTCCTGCTAATTCTGCTGCTGCAGCAGCAGCAACATGTGAGCAGACGTGCTAGAAGCACCGTTATGTGGTCATACAACACCCTGGCATCGCATACCAAGGCATGGCATGGCAACAACAGCAACAAACTTGCGTCGGCAACAATATGCGAATGTTGCTGACGGCGCAAGTTGCCGGCAACAATGTAGCAGCATCTACACACACACACACACACACACAGACAGACACACTACGCTGACAGGCAACACGCGTCAGCTGACATTGCTGTTGGTGTTGTTGCCGTTGTCGAGGCAGGTTTTGCATGTTGCTGCTGTGCTGCTGTGCTGCTGCTGGGCCAACCAGTGAGTCAGCAACAGGCGCTCGCGTTGGCATTCTAATTTATTTATGTTAATGCAATAAAAACACTCAATTTGCTTCACATTCCGAATATGTATATAGTTTATTCTCTCGCTTCTTTCGCGCCTTGTTGCTGCTGTTGCTATTGCTGTTGCAAATGCCGCATATTGGCGACGTTATCGCAACAGCAACAGCAGCAGCAGCAGCTGCAGCAGAAGCAACACAAAAACGTAGCTAACCTTGTTATTGTTATTTAATTTCACTTTTTTGTTGCCATTGTTGATACTGTTGCTGCCCGCTGTCGTTGTCGTTGTCGTATTTGCTGTTGCTGCCTGTTGTTGCTGTTGCTGCTGTTGCTGTTACCGTTTTGCGTTGGCGTATTTCGCGCTGTTCTCTGTCTGTTTGTTCTTGTTGTTGTGCATTGCTGTTGTCGTTGCCGTTTTATGCTGGCCGCATGATTTACGGTGTTGGCGGCATTTTTTTGCTGCTGCTGCTGCTGCTACTGCTACTGCTGTTGTTGTCGCAGTTGCTGCTGCTGCTGTGCACAGTGGTAGACATTTGAAAGTTGCAGGTGTGCAGGGTATTTTGAAATGGGTCACAGCTACGTAACGAAGAGGAGACTGTTGCTGCTGCAGCTGATTGCAACACAAGTGCAACAGACTAGCAGATACCACGCAGTTGTCTGGAAGGTGAGTGAATGTAAAGTGTGCTAAGTTTCTAAAATATATTTCCTATTCAGAAGACATTTGCCACTCACTGTAGGCGAGTGTGACAGTCGCTTTGGCCGGGGTAGGTTCGACATTGTTCGCCTTGAACTCACTGTTGTCAGCTCTCAGTTGTCTGCCCTCTCTGGCACCACTGTGCACAGTTGTCTGCCCTCTCTGGCACCACTGTGCACAGGTCTAGTTATTTATAAAGTAGTTTTTTTTTTGGATTTATTTTATATAGCAGCTTTTATTGTTGTTGTATTATGGCAATGTTGCTGCTGGTGCTGCTGCTGCTGCGCCCACTTTCGAAGTCGCTGACGTTGTGTGCGTCATTTGCATTTGTCATAGAAAAAGGTCGACTAGATGGGGAGAGAGAGATAGATAGTGAGAGGGGGGGGAATGTAGGGTAGAGTATATAGACAGAGCGGGAGTGAGGTAGCAGCAGAAGAAAAGCTAGAGAGACAGAGGGAAAGAAGGAGAGACAGAGAACACTGGCTATTGCTGACTGCATTTACTTTAACTAGCCCCCCCCCCCACTGCCACCTCCTTTTCCTTTTCCCTCTCCCCTTCCTTTTGCCACTGCCCTTGCCCTGGGGCAGCAGCAGAACTTGCGAATGTCTTTATTATTTGCACACTGAAAGTTTATAAACACGCCTATCCTTTTTTCGGTGTCCATTTGCTGTTGTTGCTGCTGCTGTTGTTGTTGTTGCTGCAGCGCCCAGCTTTTTAATAAAGTCATTTTATTTACATTTGTGCTTTTGTCTTGTAATTTATTTACTTTTTTATGCCATTACATACATTTGTAGCTTACATATTTGTTTTGCTGTCATTTGCTCTGCTGTTGCTGTTGCTGTTGCTGCTGCTGTTGTTGTTGTTGCAACTGTTGCTGGCGCCGGTAGCCGAAAACATTTTAAATGCCATTTTAATTATATTTGCTCTTTTGTGCGTTGGCTGGGCGTAAATTCCACTTGGCTTTGGTCGCTCACTGAGCAAGTTTTTCAATTAAAATGAAATAAAGCGACATAAATCAAGTCTTGCTGGCTCTTCCCCTCACCCTCTCCCCATCCATTCTCTCGCTCGCACACGCACACATATGTACACAAAAAGACGCCTGACAGCAGCAGCAGCAGCAGCAAAAAACTGTTTGCAACTAACAGCAACCGCAAGTAACTTCATTTGGCTCGAGGCTAACGCTGCGTATGAGCAATGCCGAGTGACGTACACACACACAAACACACAAACACACACACACACATACGCACTGTGAGCCACTCGAGCAAACCAAAAGTCCCAAGTTGACTCTGGCCTTAGAGCTACACTCGGAACGGGAAGGGAACGGGAAGGGGAAGGGGAACTGGAACTGGAGCGAGTAATTGTTGAGCCAGAAATACTTTTATTGAGTGGCAGCGTTGCGTGGGCGGGGCGGGTCGGGGCGTGGCACTTTAGTTTCCCATTTGCATTTGAATCTCTGACTTGGCATTTCTGCTGTTGTTGTTGTTGTTGCCACTTGCCACTTACCACTTGCCACTTGCACATGGATTAACCAAAAAGTGCAAAAAGAAAACGAGAAACAAAATTGCAAAATTCAAAATCATCAAAGAAAAGCCACAAATGGTAGAAAGTCGAGAATGAATTGCAATTTAAGATGGCCAAGAATCAAAGGGGGAAAAATCTTTGATCTAATAACCGAACAGAACAGAATTCATTTCCATGCAGATGATGCAGAAACTTTCATTTGAAAATGATTTCATATTAGAAAAGATTATAAAGCACAAACAACAATTCGATATCGATTGCACTGTGAGCCCCTTGAAAAGGATCTTGAGACTTCAATTGCCATTTCCTCGGGCCAATTAAAATAGCTCAATTCATCATGCATAGTTTATATTGTCAGTGGGTGCCCCCCTCCCCCCCTTGCCGCTCACTTACCCCTCTACCTTCAATTAACCCACTAGTTGCTCTAGTTTTTGGCAATCGACGCGTGCCACATTTGATGACAGGCAATTTATGCGGGGCCTGTGACAACGACAACAGAAACCACTCAAACGTGAAGCGTGCCCCCCTTCCGTGTCTCTCTCTCTCTCTCTGTCCCCCTCTCTGCCTCTTGCAGTTATCAGCGTCATTTGCAATTGTTTTCAACAATTCACTTTCACTTTTGCGCCCGCAGCAGCAACACCCAAAAAACCTTGAGCCGCGTTGCTGTTTTCTCGCCTGGCAACTGGCAAAGGTATCTCTCCAGCTCTGTCCATGGTTCTTATGGATAGACAGACCATGGTCCATGGGGTTGGGCTTGGGCCACAGTTCGACCTGCTGCTGCGTGTACTAAGCCCCAAGCTCAGCCACAGCAACTGGGCCTGTTGCCACTTGACTTTGCATACGGAGAGGGGAGTGTGTGTTGGTGTGTGTCTGATTGTGTGTCTGTGTGCGTGCACTAAGTCTGCCAATCTTTTTTCGAGTCGCACACTTGAGACAGAGGCACACGCTTGCCACCCCCTATGTGCCTCCCTCTCTCCCTCTTTCTCTCTGCATCACCGCAAAGGGCAAATAAAATTAATGAGCTTAGAAGTAAACCGAAAGCCAAAAGCCGATTTCGACTACATTTTTTCATTTTCCCTTCGTTTTTTCCATCGTTTTTCTTTGCTAAATTGTGCGTCGTTGTCTGGCGACGGCTTTAAAACCGGAACAAAAGAGATTTCGTCTCTAACCAACTTGGATTTGTGTTCTTTTCTTTTGCAGCAGTAACAGCAACAACCACAACAACAACAAAAACAACAACAACGTGACAGAAATCGCCGACGGACTTCACGATCTGCAATTGGCAACTGTTAAACGCATTCATCAGGTAAGAGAATAAATAGACTTGCTGTCGAGTTGAGCAGAATGATATACGATATGATACGTAGAAGAGGGTCTAGGAACAGTTGATTGTTCACATTCTATAAGATATGGCAACCTTGCCTTATCTGCCTTTAAAACTCTTGTGAGACTTAAGAGGAATCGAGTACTATCAGTGGTGAATATTGTGAATTCATCCATATTATAAAGTCAATCAATCAGCAGTCTTGTACTTAGCCAGATTACCTGTTTCGAAAAGATATAATCTATGATATATATGGTATAGGGTTGTTGGCTCTTGCAGCCACCTATAGTTAGTTAGTTAAAAAGTTAATCGATAACATATGAGTGAAATGGGTTAATCGATAGGAGATGGGAAATACGCTTTCAGATTGTTAGTTGAACCAGGAAGGAGTCAAGACACAAAATATATAATATGAAGAGAAGTGAACTGTGTTTTAATTACTACGGATATTCTGTTACGACCCTTTGTATATGTAAGATGGTATACTCTGATGCAGATTGGCAACCCTAGCACTGGAGGAAGGTTGGCATGCAGAATGGCTGAAGAGTGTTGCCAGAGTGTTGCCGAACAAAGCTGACAGTTGCTAAAGTCGAAGCACATTTTAAGCTGTAACAGCCCGATATTAAGTCATAAAAAACAAACTGAAGTTGTAATGCTTTTCTTTGATACCTTATCAACCTACTAAATCAATCTGAAGGGAAGCGTTGTAGAAATACATTTCGACGAGTTGTCTTAGTTGTCAACGAGTATGTCGAGTATGAAGGAGGTGGAAGAAGTTCTATATGTCTGACATGGTAAGAGAGAGAGACGAGTTACGCACTAGCATAATGTTCGTGCGTGCATTTTGGACTCACTGTGCGACAGAGATAGGTGTATGTCATTTGCAACTTAGGCAGGCATGACAGTAGGCTAAGCAGGGTATTTACAGGGTTGATGCGACCTGCTGGTCACTTATTTTTAAGGAACTGTCCAATGCACTCCATATATATATTAACCTTAACCCGACATATAGATACATATGTATGTATATCATAAACATCGTATGTCTCCTAACTGCCATTGAAACAATCAGTCATAACTAAAGACGAACAACTTGCAAGTCTGTGGTAATTGAATTTGCTACAGTTGAAGAAGTTCTGTCAAGCTTAGATATAGTTATATATAATTGCCTAATCGGGGATTAATCGGTGAACACTTGAGCTGATAAGCTGTGAAGGCATAAAACCTTCGACCTGCCTGAGGTGAACCTTCTTTCATGTTCTTGTTGCCATTGAAAATAAATTGCTCAGTTCGCTCTGTGTTGAGCTTTCCACACACACACACACTGGCACACACACCCATTGAGGCATGAGGAAGCCTACGTACTTATTATATTTTAACTTGTTCAATGTGCCGTGCCTTTTGTTGTTGTTGTTGTTGTTGCTGTTGTCGTTTACCTTTTTTTGCTACTAGTAAAAGCAATGTAACCCCGCATAACCTCCCTGTCTCTCCTCTCTCTCTCCCTCCTCTCTCTTCCTCGTCTCTCACGTTGCCCTGTTATTCTCATTTTGTTGTTGTATCAAGTGGCAGACCCTGAAATGGCCAACGGGCACAGCCGCCCAAGCCAAACAGTCTGCCATAACAGGAACAGCAACAACAACAACAATAGCAACAGCAACAACATTAAACGACTCGTGTTTTATCCTGCTGACTGAGCTCAGCCCCCGCAGCCCACCCCCGCAGCAGCTGCCAAGTGCATTCCTCGCAACAGCTCTGGGCCTGGCTTTGATTCACATTCAGAATCAGAATCAGATTCAGAAACAGAAACAGATTCAGTTGCTGCCTCTGCTACTGAGTTTGATTTTGATTTTGATTTCGTGGACAGAAAAAATAGAGATGCTTGTGGGGTCAGAGCAGAGGCCGCAGAGGGGAGGAGAAAGGGGGGAGAGAGAGTATTATCTCTCGCAGCTTGCATCTAATTTATATACGAGCCACACAAACACACACATCAAGGGGATCAGGAGCCAACGAAGTTAAAGTTCTTTTCTAAGCCTGAAAAGGGGAAAAAAAAGGGGGCAACTGGAGTGATGGAGAGAGAAAGGGGGGGGGGGTTATCTGCAACAGATACGCCGTTGAATGCTTTCATTTCATTAATTATGCAGAAAAAATCAAGAAGAGAGGCTCGTTCCCTTATCCCCCACCTGACCCCGCCTTCTTGCCACGTCGCGACCCTTGCTCACCTATGCGAACTCCTTTTATAGCAGTGTGTGTGTGTGTGTGTGTGTGTGTGTGTGTGTGTGTACTTGTATACCCTACAAGACTGTCATGAGATGTAATCGAATGAAGCCTCTGCTTCGCATTAAAAGAGGAGAATAATAATGATAACGTATTGATAATGATGATTACACATTGATAATGATGATCATACATTGATAATACATACATAATACATTCCCAGTTGAGTAACTTTAGCACTAATTGCAGTTTATATTACAGGGTATTTACAGGGGTAGTGCATGGTGCCTCTTCGTTCGTGTGCTAAATATGTTTGCCTTATTTTATTTTGGCTTGTTTTGTTGGTTGCGGCCACAAATCTGTTTATGTGCTGCTGCAGCCTCATCCCCCCCTCAGTCTCTCTTCATGCCGCACGCTTGGTCTGGCCCGCATACCGCACATTGCCCTTGCCCCTGTCCCTCACCCTGTCCTCCTCCCTCCTCTTTCGCTCTTTAAACTGAGCTTTAACAAAACCAACGGGCGCACCATCCTGCGCCCTTTGCCCTTCTGTTGCCCGCTTACGTTTTGTGCATTTGACTTTTATATGAACTAATTCATGAAAAATGCATGTACCCTCTACCCTTACCCCCACTGCCTCTCTCCCTCTTCCCTGCCCGTCTGTGCTGGCAGCAAATGAAGAAAAAGCGGCCACCATAAATCGTCGTCGTCGTCGTCAGCGTCGCCTTTGCTGGCGACTTGCAGCAAATGCGACTGCGAATGTGAATGGCAAATGTTGTGCGAGTGTGTGTGTGAGTGTGCTGGATGTTGTATGTTGCATGTTGCATGTTGCATGTTAGAGTATGTTCTGGAGTTCGGCTTTGTTCGTGTGGCATATAATTAAATTAAGATTTTTATAGCTTAATTGGATGACTGTCGAGCAAGTCGGCAAGTGAAGTGAAGTAAGCTGATGAATGGCTGCCAGCCAACGCGCAACTGGCAACGGGCAACAGAAGGGGGAGGAGGTGCAAGAAGCGGATAAACGAGTAAACAGGCAAGCGGGCAACATTTGCAAACTGGCAACAGCAGGCGGCAAGTGAAAGGCAACAAGTCTTGCGGTGCTGCTGCCGCTGAAGGAGCATTGTATGCCCCTCTCTACACCCCTATCCCCTTCCTCCCTCCTCCTCACTCGTCCACCCCCTCCAGTGGCTATTTAGGGGGATGTGGTGGTAGTGGCCATTGGCCAAGTCTTGACCAGGTCTTGGCCTGCTGCTCAGTGTGGCCAAGTCGAGCGCAAAATTGCAAGGCCTTAAGCCTTAAGCTTTTCATGCATTCTACAGAAGTACTCGAATATATACTATAGATGTGCATATACAATGTCCATATACACACAACATACAGTGTGTATGTGTGTGTGTGTGTGTGTGTGTGTGCATTTCCATTTCCAGAGAGGCATCTGCATCTGTAATCTCTCTTCGCTTGGCTACAGCTTCTCCATAATTTTCTATCTTTCCATCTGACTTTGTGAGAGGGTTAAGAGAGTATTATAGTGTTGTCTAACAGCTGCTGTTCAATAGCACTCAATGGGTACACTGAGCGAATTGCAGTGTGCAGCTTGCACTTAAAGAGCTTCGCAAATGAATCGAGTTGGTAACGTATATATCAGTTTGACTGTTATACTTGCCCTTCGACTAAGAGTATTTCTTATACATACATATATGTGAATTCTATGTTTATCACAGTTTGTATTGCATACTTGCAGGCAGTACCTAGAAACCTTTACGCCCTTTAACGTTTGTTCCTAACTTACTTCTATATTGAATTGATGATATTTAATGTGTACACCAAGAATGAATGTTCTTTCTTTTAAGTTACACTTGCAATTCAATGTTTATCGATTTATGAGAATGCAAGGGGACGTGGTCAAATTCTAAGACAATCATTAGCTGCCTGCAGTAGTAAGACATATTGACACCAAATTGGGTAGTGCTGGCTCTTATAGTATCTGAGATATGGGTGTTCATACGGATTGATAAGCAGATACGGCTATATGGACTCGACTGTAGAGATCGGAGATGGCTTCATCGATCTGTTATATACAGTTTGGGTTGGCACAAAGTTGTAATACCCTTCTACTTCGTGCCTTTTTGAAGATTTGTCGCCTCTGCTGAGCTTATGCGCCTCTCTGCAACTATAGCTCACTCTCTCTTGCCTCTGGCTCTCCTAGTGCTCTGCTGCGAGCTCTCTCTTTCTCTCTCACTCTGTGGTAAGCAAACTTGCGCTCATTCTATGCAATTTTCAGCAAGGTAGTTGCTGTGGCAGCCACTTCTATTGTTGCTACTGCTGTTGCTGCTGCATCTGCTGCTGTGGTGGCAATTCGTAATGTTGCGCTCTTTCACTATGCATGCAACTTGCCCCTGCACCGCGGTGCGCACACAAAGTGCGCTTATGTGGCACATTGCATTTGGCCTCAGGCCGTGGCATTTGTAGCTGTTGCTCTGTGGTTTATTTTCATTTCTGTGTGCATATGAGCGTGTGTGTGTGGTGTGTGTGGTGTGTGTGTGTGTGTGTGTGTTTTTGTGGGTTACCTGGCCAACAGCAGACCAACAAATGACTGCAGCAGCGCAATCTGCACAGAATCTAAGCTCACGACTACGACTACGAGCTGCAATCCTTGAACTTTTCGCAATTCCAATATGCATACACTGGCAACCAGAATCTGTAGCACAGTGTAGTTGTTGCTTCTGCTTCTGCTGTTGCTGTTGTTGTTGTTGTTTGTGACAGCTGTTTGCCTAGGGTTGTCCAGGGTTGCCCATCTGCAGTTGCCTTTCATTAACATGCAGCGCGACGACGACGAAAAGCAGAATAAGCACGAGCACCAACCACGATGAGGTGTAGCAGGAGCAGGCTGGGCAAGAAGACCTGCTAGCAGGGGGAGGGGAAAGGTGGTGGTGGAGGGGGAGGGAAAGCTTGGCGACGGCCATCAAAAGCATAAATTGCACATGCAAATCGCTGGGCCACACAATGTGGGAGGCTGTGGTGGGTTGCTTGGTTTGGTTAGTTTCACCGTGCCTTTGTGTGCAGATCTTTTCTTTCCGGGCGATTTTCATATCATCTTTTTTCCTCATTTCCCATTTCAAAGTTAAAATTCTTACAAAGCAACGAGAAGAAAAAGCGCCGATTTCAAATAGCCAACTGTGCCGAGAGCAACAACAACAACAACAACAACAACAGCAACAAGCACAAGTATAAGCTGAGCTAAACATGACTGGGGGGGGGGGTGCAAGCAAGATGGCCACCAGCGGCTACGGCCTACAAAGTGAGCTCCTTATTTGCAGAGCGTACCCTGCAAACGCTTGCAAAGAGGTATACAAGATAGAGAACGAAGGCAGAAGGTGGAAGATAGAAGACAGGAGGACAGAGGAGGAAGATAGAAGGTGCAAGGTAGAAAACAGAAGACAGAAGGTGGAAGACAGAAGGTGGGAAACAGAAGATAGAAGATTGAAGAGAGAAATAGTAGAAAGGTAGAAAAACGTTAAAAATAGTAGACAGAAGTTTGAAGATAGACGAAAGAAAAGAAGATGGAAGACAGTAAAAGGTGGGAGATTTTTCAATTAGTCAAGTCTAGTGATAACCCTGAAAAACTCAATTAGATCAGAAGAGTAGTGTTAGTTTATGCGCCCAACAGACCGAGGTCACTGTCCCATATTCTACGTCTCGAAATCACAAGAATACGCGAGCATACACATAGGTTAAAGAATGGAATAGTACAGAAGATTCAAGGAAAGTTCATTTAATTGCTAGATAAGTGAAACAGAATGAAAAGTGTTAAGGAAGAAGTGTTGGAAACAATGCAGTCAAGCTTAGTGTTGTCAGAACACAATACTCTGAAAAGGTGAAGTATAGAAGGAATACAAAATATAGAATTGTGTTGGGTAATATGTAGACTCTATTTGGTAGCCGATTAATCGATTAATCTCAGTGGCTTGCCAACACTGCTATATAGAATATAGAATGTAGAATATAGAATATGGAATATAACTAAAATATAGAGTATGGAATATAGAATATAGAATAAAGAATACAAAACATAGACAAAATCTGTCCATATACCTATGTTGTATATATACTCAATATACTTCGTTGTAGTCTGGGCTGTTGCTCACTCGAGTGATTTATTGCCCCCGAAGTCGTAAAGTGTCGCAAAAAAGCAACAATAGATGAGCTTATGCAAATATTATGGTATTTAGTTGTGGCAGATATTACAGGAAACAAATCAAACAGAGTCTGAGCTGTTCTATTTTTGTAGATGCATAAATGATGGCCATAAATACCAGACTATCTGGCCGTCGTTTATCATCGACCGTGAGTTGTTTGTGACAGCTTCGCACTTTTCATTATTTGCGCCTTAGTTACAGTACGTATACGCCACGTAGCATAAGGGAACACGTAGCTGGCGTAATGTTCGGGCATATTTGAAGATGCGCCATCGATTTGGACTTTAAATTTACATTAAATTCTGCTCTGATCCATTCCATTTCATGCCGTGCTGCAACAAGGCAAACGCATCCATCTCAGTCGCAGTCGCCGTCGCCGTCGCAGCACCTCGCTTGCCTCGGGCGAATCTATTGACTTTTTGCCGCCACATTAAGCGATGAGCGGCAGCTGCCAGGGAGCAAGTGGAGGAGGAGGTGAGGGATCTAGGGTGCAATTCTATCAGAAATTGATGCGCCACAATTTTCTGGCTGTCTGCAATGAGCTGAGCCAAATCGCAGGAGCTGCTGCAAGCTGAGCTACTGCAGCTGCATCAACATCACTCCGACTGTCTCTCCCTCTGTCTGTGTGCCTCTGTCTGACTCTCTGTCTGCACTACCAATGTCGTCAACGTCTTGACAATTTCGGCAATGTGTGTTGAAGCGTTACACGTTGCCTCAGCATCACTAGCAGCAGCAGCAGCACAGCAGCAGCAGCAGCAGCAGTGGCATCCTTGGCGCATTGCAATCAAAGTCAACGCAGTGACTGACTGACAGCGGGACGAACTTACAAATACGCCGCCGCTTTACATTGCACGCTTTACGTTTTACGTTCTGTGCATGTCATTCAAATGCCGTTGACAACTCACAACTCCCCTCGTATTCCCCTCTTGTCTTACCCCTCCCTCGCTGCCTGCACTGCAACTGCTGCCGTTTCTGACTGACTGGCGCACAGGGGATGCCGGGCAGCTTTTGACTGCTTCCTTATGTTGTTAGCAGAAACGTGACAAGAAAATCAAACACGCAAAAATCTGCGACTACAACAGCAACAACAACTGCTGCAACAGCAACAACTACAAGAGCAGTCGACTGAGTTGTGCCCATGATAACAGTGTCGTAGGACGCGGGCCACCACAGTCAACTCAACTCAGCCACAGCAACAAGAACAAAGAATCCTGAAAATTGACACAAGTCGATAAGTCGAAGCCTGAATACACTAACAGAGAAGTCTCTGTATGTATAAGGAGCACATTTTATAATATTGCAGAGCGATACAATTGTAACTTGCATTTATATCGATAAACAATATCGATTACAATTAGTGTTGTCACTTCGTTGTGTTTGATCTTGCTAATCATTTTAATATCTAAGAATAATATATGTGTAAGTGCTAAGTAATACTGTTCCTACAATATATATTTAAATTGTTTAAATAAAAGAGGGAATTCCTGGTGATCAAAACTCTCTGATGAGTTGCATATAGGAAATATATCTGAGTATGTATGTGATGTAGAGAGATGATTATGAAGTTCGGGGGCTATAAAGGCAATATCTTGATATTTTAATTAATTTAATAATGTATAAATAATATTTTCAAATTGAGAGATATATTGCGCTGCTTCAGAATAGATTATTCTTGAAACTCTTTAATTTTCTAATATAGTTAGAGGGAAAGCTCCGTTTATCGATTAAAGAAACACTTGTTTATAAAGCCGACAATAGAGCAAAAGACGATCAGCAAAGGTGTGCACATTTAATAAAGTTGTGAAGATATTTTTATTTGTAAAACATGTAAAACAAACACAATTATAAAATATATAACATATATAATATATATATACACATTATTGGTGATGAAAAACGTATCCTATACAACAATGTTCAACGCAATAGAACATGGAAACAGGCACATGAGACACATAATATGATGAATATGATCTTTTTCGTTGTCCATCTTCAATGCGTGTTTTCGCTAAGCAACTCAAAGCAAAGTGAACTGATTATATACTAGATCGACAGTTGGGATTGTCGCCTTTCCAACGATATATGTACATATAATATGTAAGCAGTGCCTATCGGAGTCGGGCACGAACTTATACACTCATTCAATATACATATATATAAATCGTAGCACTTTTGCAAAAGTATCGTTTCGTCTTTTTGTAAATTGAGATTTAAATGCAGAATTGTTAGAAAACCCTTGCCTCGCATTACTGCAAATAATTTAAACCTAATTCGATATAGTTACTGAATAAACTGTACTGAATATTATAAATTAATTGTATTCTGGTCAAATTGTCGCTAAATTATCGTTTATCATTACAATTATAACGATGCACTTTATATGGATTGCTTTCATTCTTAAGCTGGGTACCTTATCATAAAGAATCTCCTGTAAAATTGCCTCTCTCGACGTACGACACTTTCGCAAATATGAGACGATATATCAGAAATAAACGATGTCTGTGAGATTGTGCAAATTATTGCTAGAAAAAAAGTTTAGAATCTGATTTGTTTGCCCATTCAAGCTGACGGAATCATGTAAGTAGACTGCTTTATATGTCATATGCCTTCCACAAGTTGTGCAGGCCAAGGGGAAGGGTATTGTGAGTTTATAGACGCCAGACTGAGCAGCGGATGACGACATGTCTTGTAGTTAGTTAGCTGCATGTTTCCGTCTTCCGTCGCATGCAGCCAAAACTGAATCTGAAGCTGGAGTTGGAGGTGGAGATAAAGCTAAAGCTAAAGCCCAAACCAAAGCTAAACATTTCGTGTCGCATTTATGGACAACGTGCCCCGCTGTGTGTGTGTCTCCCTTTTATTTTTTCTTTAGCTGTTTTTTGTTTTCTTCTGCTTTGTGTTGGCCTTTTTTCTCTGCTTTGTTAGCGGGGCTAAACGTTGATTTGCTTTTTGCAAAATTGTTTCTCAATTCGTTGGCCAGCTCGTTTGCGGGTCATGTGTGCGTGTGTGTGAGGAGTTTAAATGCGCGTGTGTGCAGTGTGTGTGTGTGTGCAGTGTGTGTGTGTGTGCAGTGTGTGTGTGTGTGCAGTGTGTGTGTGTGTGCAGTGTGTGTGTGTTGTTGCTCATGCTTTTATTGTGGCGTGCACATGCATCTGTAAATTGGCGTAATAAGCTGGCACTCGCCGTTGCCAGCAGGTCGCAGGACGAGGTGCTGTTGCACGTTGCAAGTTGCAAGTTGCAGATGCAGATGATGCTGCCACGTTGCTCTTGTCTCAGCAGTGCCACCCCTGATTGATATGTGTGTGTGTGTGTGTGTGTGCAGCTCGTTAGCGCAACGCAAGCATTCACGTAAGTGAATTACGTGAGAGCAGCAGCAACATCGGTGGCATCAGCAGCACGTTATTGTTGGCATGAATAGACCCGCCCCAGCTGATGCTAACGATTTACAAGGAGTCCGTTGATCAAGCAAACAAGCAACAACGTAAGCACACTACGTAATGCGTTACGTAATTAACAAGCACAAGATGATTAGGCTAGCAGAAGCAGAAGTTATCTGATTTTCCGATTGATCAATCTACTCAACCTAACCTTGATTAGGCCAATGAGGTATTCAAACACTCAAACGACTGTTGAGTGTTCAAGTGTGAGTGCTTTATGTTAATTCACTGAATCCCATTGGGGGCGAATGTGTCACGCTGAGATGACGAAACTGATGACGGACAATAGAGTCTGAACTCATTTAAATCGCCCCTCGACAACTGCTCACTCATTTTATTTTATTTATTTAATGTCGACTAATGGCAGTCGACTGAGAAAGGATTTAACAATAAAAATTAAGAATTAAGAATGTTATATTAATAATAATTTTTAAATGATGATAATAATAATTTATTTTATTTAAATTTAAAAATTAAAATTTAAAATTTAAACTGGGATAATAAAAAGAAACCGATCCAACATTTGTTGCAAAGGGATTGGAGAAAATCCAGTAAAACCCAATCAGATCGGTGGATTAGTGTTAATTTTACTAAGATTTAATATAGATGCAGTTGATATCGGATAGATAGCAGTGATGTTGCATATCTCCTTCTCCTCCATTGCTATTGTTATTTAAGTAACTTTTTTCTTTGTTGTTTCCATTTCTTGTAATCGATTGTTGGTTATTTAGCGATACATGAGTGATGCAATTCAATGTACACTGTTGTCTTGTGTTTGTTTTCTGATATATGCAGAAACTTTAAAACTGTTTCAATAGTTTATTATTCAAAATAGTCTTCTTCAAAGTCCAAACACTTCTCCCAGTTCCCACTTCTCTCCTTTTTTAAGCCGGTAACTACAAGTTTAAATACGGCAGCTCACATCTTTACAGCTGTTAACGATTGGAAAGTGTTCCCATAGACAGTGTCCATCTCCGTTTTTATATAAGATGACCGCAGGATATTCAAGTTTACAAAGTCATTGATATCGACTTAGTTAATCGATTGTCATATGATTACTATAATATCGAAGTGGTTACAATTTTGGAGATAATACATATGTTAAATGATTCATATTCAAAGTACCAAGGTGGGAGTAACGTTGGAGTTTCTATATCATATATTTATGAAAACAATAAACAAGGTGGCCACGCCGCATGCAACTATCGATAGGATCAAGGTTGCAGTTGAAAAGAATAATCGAGTAGTGAAGTCAGTCGTTAAGTTGAAGTCAATGTAGAAGCAGTTGAACTTGAGGGTCGCAGATTAAGAGTAGTTGTGGAAGGAAGTCATTAAAGAAGTTGTTGAAAAGGCAGATAAATTGGTCAGCCTTTTGGAGACGTCGATCGGTCAAGTCGGACTGTCGGCGGAAGTAGAAGTTGTGTTGCCTGAATCAATCTGAGTTTGTTCAAGTGTATCAGAACGTTATCAACTTGACTTATTTGTACTAGCTATGTTCGTTAACTATTTTCAATAAACAATTACTTAATATTTTAGTAAATATTACAAATATCCTACTACGCTCGTATGCGTGTTTTCGCAGTTTCAATTGTATCTTATAGATACATCTTTGTGTTGCGTTTCTTTATTTACTCTTTGATGATTATTTTCATTTATTCCCTTGCCTGCGCATCAGTTCAAGGGATATACAGCTACAGATACAGATACAGATGAAGACATACCTACAGCTACAGCTTCAGATACAAGTAAACGGCAGTTGCAGATTCGGTTGCAGTTGCACGTGCCGACTGTAGATAGAAGACAACAAGCGCCACACGGCAACATGCCTCGAACATTTGTATTAACATTGGGGCTTGTGGGCGTGGCTCTCGGAGGCGGCAACAGTTTGCGCAATTTAAATAGCGGTGTTGGTTTTTTATTCGCCTTTTTTCTCTGTGCTGTTTGCAATTTGCATTTTTGGCCGACGACGCCGTCGTCGTTGTCTTTTGACAATTCGCCGCATTGTTTGTTAATTGTTAAACATTTTAAATCACAGACTGACAACATTTGCAGTTGTTTTATTGCGACTGCCGTTGAATTTATGCGGTACTCAGTCGCCCTCTTCCCTCACCCTGCCCCCTTACCCTGCCCCCTCTCCCTCTGCCTCGCACGATAATCGCCAATTGGGCTGGCAACTTTTTATGCGCGTTTGCATTGCGAGTCAGCATCAGCGAATGCGGCATGTGGCATGTGGCAAGCACTCAACAAATTTGAAATTTGCAAAATACTCTGGGGAGCACATAAATCCTTAATCGATTCAAGGCTGAGTTTTAATTGCAAATCGCAAATCGAAAATGCTGTCAAAAGCAGACGAGGCAATTGCAAAGGCAAAAGTATATCACAGAGCGTGCGTGTCAGTGTGTGTGTGTGTAATTGCATTAATTCTAATTAAATTTAACAGTGTGTAATGTATCTGGGAGGCAGGGCAAGAAGCAAAAATGTCATTTGACAAAAAGGCAAGGGAAAAATTAAAAATGAAAAGCGAAAAAGGAAAAAGGGAAATCAACTTTGGCGACATAACGAAAAATCATTCGCTATCAATCGACAAAGAAGCCTGCGGGAGAAAATTGAATTGCGAATGGAGAGGGGAAATGCCGATAGGGAGAGAGTGAGTGAGAGAAGTACAGAGAGAGAGGGAGAGATAAGGGAGACGAAACAAGGGGAGCAGTTGAAAAGGAACTTTGGCACGCACACGTACGCAAATAGAAGGATGTGAGGCGAATTAAAAACGCAAGCAGTGGATACGAATACAGCCACAGTTAGAGATACAGCTACAAATACAGCTACAGCTAGATATACAGATACAGCTGGAGATACAGATACAGATACACATATGTGCAGCAGAGTGCGGCACGCGCGCTACTTAAGTTCATTTGCGCCACTTTGCGCCTTCGCATTTTAAGTGTGTGTGCGACTTGCCCCCCCCCCACCTTCCCCTCCAGCTGTGCTTCCCTCCCCTCCCCGTGGAAAGTGATGCGTGTGTGTGGTGTGCAGATACAGATACAAATGTATCTCAAAGTTAAACGGCTGCTGCCGGCAATGGCAACGGTTCATTGCGCCACTTTGCCAATTTCATTTCGGTTTCTCTTTGCGCTTCTCTCTCTTTCACTCTGTCATTCTTCTTCGCTCGCCCAGATGAATATCCCAGATAAGTGAATAGATGAATGAGTGCCACATACAGATCATTCACTCACACACACACAGACAGAGACATTCAAGCGGTCATTGCTCAGCTGAGCTAAGACAAAAGCAAATTGAATTGAGACGAAGAATTCAACTGAAAGCGCAAAGATCTCGCCTGAGTGATCTCTCTGCAGAGTCAACAACACTCTGGTAATTATGAGAAGCTGTTTGCCAGTTCAATAAAACTTTTATGGACTCTGCGAGAAAGCCGCGAATCGATCAATGTGCGCTGCTACAAGGCTGCAAGGCTGTTAATCGATGATTGAGACGCCGCACCCTCAACACGAAGAACAGGCGTACTGCCTTCCTACTGTACCCGAAAACATTCCCAATTGGAATGTGAATGTAAATTGCTTTATGCTCAAGTGGAAGCAGGCTGTAAAGTCATCATCACCATCACATTATGATCATTACGATCATTAGAAGCAGGGGAACAGGTTCCCATTGGATATTTGGATATTTGGTCCGAGTGTATTTATAGAGTCTTTACGAATGTTTATGGAAATCAAACAGATGATTTGTTATGCAGACAATGCCGAAGATTGGCCAAACAATAGTCGGAAACATAACGGTTATTGAGACAGCAGAGAAAGGCGAAGATAGAACACAGGGGAAGATGGAGACCGACAGAGAGAGAGAGAGGTAGAGAGAGAGGGGGCACTTGAAAGTTATCTTTTGTCAGTTCCAAATCGGGTTCAAGCTGGTTTCCAATATGCTGTTATATCTGAAGTTCTAAACTTGTATGTTGGATTGAACTTGCAGCAGAGTTAGATATGGTGTCTATATGAATGGATTGAACAATCAGTATCTGTAAGAATGTCTTTAGTGCTCATAGAGTGCCCCAATGAGGCAGGCAAATTCTGAAGAACTGTTGCACATATGCGAATTTAGTACAGCATGCATCCCCCTTATGTGGTGCAGTCTGTGCCATAAGTTTCACACGATCACATCCCCATCTCCATCTCCCTTTCCTTTCTTCTTCCCCTCTCCTGCCCATTCCTTTCCATCTTCTTCATCCTTCACTTAAGGCCTCGGGCGAATCTTTGTCTCAAAATAAACAATGCGAGGCCTCTGTGTGGCAGCTGCTGCAGAGTTCCTACTTATATTGCTGTTGCTGTTGTTGTTGTTGTTGCTGTGTCAGGTCCCCTACAAGAGTCGACAGTTGCGGCGTGATAAGCTTTGATTATATGCCCAGACGGCGGGCGATCAGTCGCCCCAGCAAGCAAGTTGACTCGACAGCAGCGCAAATTAAATGGCAGACACAGGCAAAAGCAGAAGGAAAGAGAAGGGAGAGAGAGGCGAAAAGAGAGGGAAACAAGGAGAAAATTCTATAAATATTGCCAAAGTGATGGCAGGGGGAGGGGAAAGGGGGAGGGGCAGACATTTAGGAGCTGTTGCAGCGATGGGAAACTTGGCGAGTCGCAGCGATTCCAAGAAATGCTAGTACGCATTTCCTGTGTCTGTGTGTGTGAGTGTCTGTGTGTGTGCTTGCTGCAGTAGCCCATAGAATATGTATCTGGCAGATACACAAGAACAACAACAACAATAACAACAACAACACACACTCACGAATCGTTAACTAGACTCGTTTGGTGGCTTTTGCGCGTGCGCAACACACATTTCCGTTACTTGAGGAGATCAATGGACGCAAATGGACTGCGCAGCAGCAACAGCAACATCGACAGCAGCAGCAACTGCTAATCGAATCTGCGCGCTGTGCGAGCTGAGCATTTTTAATTGTTCGAGCCGAGAAGCGACGCGTCTAGAAATTGTAGAAGTCATCGAGGCTCATTGACCCAATTCCAGAACTAGCTGCCCGCTCCCCTTCCCCTTCCTGCATAGTTCTATAGTTCGGTAGTTGAATAGTTGTCGCAGGCGGGGGCGGGACGGGGGCATCATTGAAATGTATTTTCGACGGGCATTTTGGGCGCGACACACATTGCAGAACAACTCACCATCGAACCTCAGATCGAACCTGTTTTGCCTAGCAAATTAGCGATAAGAAGAAGAACAAGAACAACAGCAACAGCGCGCACAACAGCAACTGTTGCTGCTGCTACCGAAAATCAACAAAGAACAAGATGAGGCGGGAGGAGAAGGGGGGAGTTGTAACGCAAAAAGGCGCATAAGCATACTGAACTGACCCAAATCATTTGGGTGTAAGAATTGTGCTTGAAATATTTTGAAGAAAACAAGAAACGACATTTGCAATTCCCCCCAACTATTCCCCGAACATACCTATGTTAATGCCGGACATATGTATGGTATGTACTATACATATACTAACATATAAGTACTGTTCGATATGGAATTGGGTTAAGTGCACAGCGAAGCCACTTGAAGATTGATGACGGAGAGAACTGTTAAAGTAAATTAAGGAGAGGTTCATTACTTTAGGGTTTATTTAACATATTTTTAAAATAACTGAACACAGTTGTTCATATGGTATGTATGTATGTTTGTAAAAAGTGGCTTCATCAAACACACATCTTTCTTTTGCGACATCTTCTAGGAGACTAACTTCAATATGGTATACTACATGAGAGCAGAGACATACTTTAACTACTCTTATATCATTCTCTACTAGTCGCATCCAAGAAGCACAGAATGGGAATAAGAGAGATGTTCAATAACGATGATTAACGAATACGTGAAAATAGTGAAAAATATATAATAATATGTCGTAAATATAATATATGTCATATTTTGAGGTTAATACAAATTATGAATGAAAGGATACCTTCGGCATATCGAAGGAATTATAGATTGAATCAGCATCGATTGTTCCAGTATAAGTTATATATAAACATACATAATATTGTAATTCTGAGATTTTAGTTCATATATTTATAAATGAGCTTGACTAACGTTGATCGCCTAGACATACACAATTTGTTGATGCAAATCTTTACTTTGTCTGATTGTTCCTATATATGGTATATATTGTAGTTGTCTAATTTGAATGAGAAGTAGAAGTATCCTTAGGTCGCTATATAACTTTGATTGGTTAATGAAGATAAGTTGAGTTAATTCGAAAAATAATGCCCCTATTTCAGCAGATTGTTCCTATGGCAGCTATATCTTATAGTAGTCCGACTTCGATGAAAGTGAACAGGCATATTATATTCTTGAAAGAGGACGATGTAGTTGGTTTGGTTACTCCATCTTGAAAACCCAGTAGGAAAGGCAACCTTTTGGGCCGATTGTTCCCATGGCAGCTATATGTTTTAGTCGTCAGATGTTGATAAAATAGTATATGCATTTAATTTATAAAGAAAAACTCCGATGTAGTAAATTTGGTTGCAATATCTTGACAAATAACGAAAGTCGGCCGATAGTTTTTATGACAGCTATACTGGTCCAATCCGGATGTTGTTCCGACTTATTTACAGTGTGCAGCAATAAGAAGCATGTGTACCAAGTTTCATCAACAGACGGACACACATGACTAGATCGACTCCCTTGATGATGCAGATTCAGAATATATACAAGTATACTTTATAGGATCAAAGATGTCCCCCAATGTGGCCGAAACAAATATACCTTCTCTGCAAGGGCATAATAACGAAAGTATTCAAAAATTGATTTTCAATGAAAAATTATATTTCACAAATTGATCGAATTCATGTATACTCTATATATGGAGTCGCTCGACATATACCCCTCTCTCTATATACCCCTCGAGCTATGTCGGTTGCATGCAGGGTATGCAACTGTTGACTCAAGTTGCGAATGCACCTGAGAGGAGTTGAGTGCAAATCATCAGAGATTTATAACAACTTCTGGCGCACACACGAGTAGACACACAAATACACACACACACACTCCCGCACACACACACACATGTGTACGCACCCACACACAGTTATACACAGATAGACAGTAGGTAGCTGCTGCATATTTGACGAGACCTGCAGCCATCCAGCTCGACGATTTGTTTTTGTTGCCTAAAAAAAGAGAAACAGAAGGGAAAATAAATGAAAACGAAAAAGAAGCTTGTTGAAAGCATGTTGCAAAATATTTTGTATAATGTGCGCTAACTCTTCAACTGACTGACTGCAGTGTCTGTCTCCCTCGACACCACCCCCCCCACCATCCTTCCTTCTGTGTGTGTTTGCTGGCAAAGTTTTTGCGGCGCATGTAAATGAAATGGAAAACACTTGAGCAAAAACTCTAAGCTGCAGCAGCGACCTGGCTTAGGGGAGAATGCCTCCCCGCGCCCCTCGCAGTAATTTGTGTGTATGTAGGTGTGTGTGGGTGTGTGTACCTTTCATTTGCCTGATTTCGGGGCTGCAGGCTGCAAATGTTGCAGTAAACTTTTTGATTATGTAAAAATTGCATTAAAGCAGCGGATAGTCGACAAGGGGAAGGGCAGTAAGGGAAAAGGAAGGCGAAAATGGGCGTGGCCAGGCAAACGAAAGGGGTTCTAAGTGGCTGTCGAGCAAAGCTCGTTGGGCAATCCCATGCGGCAGGCGAAGAGGCACGCAGGCAATCATAATGGCGTCTCAGGTGTGCCCAGTACTTCCCCTCCTCTTCCCCCCTTCCTATGTCTCTGTCTGTGCACAAAGGTGTAACACGCTGCTTGCTTAAGCAGGGCCAACACAAATCGGGGGCAGGCACAAGCAAAGAAATCAACTGGACATGCAATTTACTCAAACGGCCCAAAGACAGGCCCGACAGAGACACGCAAAGGGGGCGTGTACACCGGAGGAAGGGGGAGAGTCGGACAAAAGGAATAGATATGCAGATAGACGGATAGATGAGCGAACGCCAACCAACGTGGAGCGAGTGTGGCAAGTGTCGCCCGTTTGTCTGGCAACTGCGACAGTGGCAACTTCGGCCACTGACCATTGCCGTCCATTTGCCTCCGACACTGCTCTATACTGGCAGCACGTGCAGTTTGTAGGCAAAATTGAGCTATGAATGGGAAGGGGATGGGGATGGGGACGGGCAGAGGGACGTGCAGGGGAATAGGGGGTAGTGGGCGTGTCAACGTTGCATGGTCACAGCTGCCAGCCTGTGGCACGCCTTTTGTTTATCGGTCTGGCAGACGCCTTCAGGCAGGTCAGCGTCGCACTTGGGCCGGGATTGGGGTCCGTCTACAATAACAATAACAACAACAACAACAACAACAACAACAACAACTGTGACTAGTGTAAAGCTCTTGCAGTGTCATAAATATTAGAGGCTACGCCGTCATACATAACGCCAACGCGACGCCGTACTCGGCGTCAACGTCGACGTCAGCGTCAATGTGGTGCCCACACAAAGATACAATACGCAGATAGACAAACAGATTGTCGCCCCAAGTGTCGTGTCAGAGCGCAGATGAAGATGCCCCACTGGTGCCTGGTGCCTGGTGCCTGGAGCTGCAAGCGGCAATAGAAGAGCGGCTGCTTTTCTGTGCACCACACACTGAGTCAAAAGGGTAGAGAGTGAAGGGTAGAGAGAGGCGTGTGGTGGGGGGAGGGAAAGGTGAGGGAGCAAGGGGAACGATTGCAGTTGTTGCGAAGTGGAAGTGCGGGTGACCAATGACATTGACAACATGCAAATTGAATAGACAGACTACATCCATATAATGGAATGCAAATCAAATATATCGCTACTTTATCGATTACAACATGTTGATAAATTATCGATGAACTATCCTCTACCATACCATAGCATACCATCGATAACGGCGACAGCTTTGAAAGGTTATCGATTAACTATCGTGATTTATTATTGATAAGCCATTTCGACGGAATATCTATTAGCCATATCGATAAGATATCGATTCAATCTGAATTATCGATAACTGGCAAACCTTTCGTACAGTTTCGTTAGACTATCGAATAAATCAATATCAATATATATCGATTGATGAAATCAACGAAACATTGTTATCCATAAGTTATCGATAAGTAGCATACCTTCCTTATAATTTCGTCCCACAATTTTTGCTTTGCTTGGGCTTGAACTTTAATTTCACATATCGATTACGTATCGATGTTTTTGTTGTTTTCCAATATTATAGGACTTTGCACTAATATTATTGTTAGCGGATCTGTAATCCATATACACTTCATAATTCACTATACATACAATACAAAATGCAGATAGCTTGCGATTTGTCGATAAATCTGCGATGCATACGTGTCTTCTACATTCTGTTTCCCCACATTCCACTTTCAGATTGTTTTCCATGAGAGAAACGTGTCCCTGCTGGCCCTGGGGTTAAGGACAAATGATGGCTGCCTATCGTCCGGCCGGACTTCTTTGTCTGTGTTTGTACTTCCGCAAGGGAGTGTGTGTGTGTGTGAGAAGGTGACTGTGCTTGTGTGAGAAATATTACACGCAATTTTCAAGTTGACATTTTGCGTCTGGCTGGAAGGGAAACGGAAATAGCAAAGCGGTTGGCCGCCATATTAAAAATGAATGACGGCATTTCATTAGCGAGCCGACAAGGGGACAATCAAGAGGCAGTGGGGCAGAGACGGGGAGGCCTAAATGGGCAGTGTCGATAAGAAATGCAAAGCAATTTGCCAATGCGGGCGGCTTTAAGTGGAGATGCCTAAAAGTAGGCAACACCTTTTTCACTGGAACTTACTCAAGATTTTCTTGCTTTTTTTTTCACTTGCAGCACGTAGCTGAGCGGAGAAACAAATAAGAAAAGGAGAAAGAGACAGAGAAAGAGAAAGAGGAAAAGCACTAAGCAAGAGAACTAGCTATAGAACTGAACAGCAATGGCGCACTCCAAGGTCATACTAAAGATACTCTTCTCGCTATGCGTGTGGTCGTTCGTCATCATCGGCCTGTTCAAGATGCACGGCACAAACCTGGTGCCGCAGGACTATCACCAGGTGCCGCAAGAGTATCAGCAGTTGCCGCTCAACAGCCGCAGCTTGCTGCAGAAGGATATGCTGCGCTACGCGGAGACTACGTCCACGACAACCGATCACTTCGATCCCAGCGAGATACTCGTCGACAATCGCACAGGTGAGTGATGGAAAATAGATTGTGTTACCCCAACTCAACTGGAATAAATACATGAAACAACCCAAACTCTTCTTCTCTCTTCCCCCTCGCCCTGCAGCCATGGACGACGACCAGCTGGTGCGTGATGTGGAGTCCCGCATTCCCTCCCTGCCCATCGCCTACTGGAGCAAGAACAAAAACTTTCTGCAGCAGAAATCGTCGACTTGCGCCAAGTACCCATCGATCTTCGAGCTTGAGTTCAACAACATCTACTGGCAAACGTTGCGCACGTCGAACGGAACCTTCCAGCTATTTGGGGCCTACTACGACATACGACGCGCCTCACTGCTGGGCCCGACAGTGCGAATCCTGGGCATGATCGATCGCATTGAACCGAAGGTGAAGACCTACTGTCAGTTCTGGTTCGACGGCCAGAAGGAGCCGTTCATTGTGAAGACCTTCGAGTACAAGTACATCTGGTACAACAAGTGGGGCAACTACAAGCAGGGTATCTATCAGCCGTATCTGATCGCCTGCCAGATACCGAAACCCTTCCATGGCGTCGTGCCCAGTTCGGTGTCCATGGTGGAGAAGGAATGCGACACAGCCACCAACAATTTGCGAGTGATCTACAATCGGCCTTCGGATGATCAGAAGAAGGGATTCGCAGTGTGTGTCAAGGGGTTGGACTTCTTGTACGATGATCTGAGTGTGCGCCTCATCGAATGGATCGAAATGCTGAACATACTCGGTGCCGACAAGATCTATTTCTACAACCTGCAAGTGCATCCGAACATCACAAAGGTGCTCAGCCATTACGAGCAGGAGGGGAAGGTGCAGGTGATTCCCCTGACACTGCCTGGCGGACAGCCCAATGTGCCTGGCTTCCAGCACTTGTATCTGACCAAGAAGACAAACCACAAGCGGCAGAACGAGGTGATACCCTACAACGATTGCCTCTACAAGAATCTCTATCTGTACAACTACATTGCGCTGCTCGACATCGACGAAGTGATAATGCCAAAGGGAAACTCGGTGCTCTGGTCCGAGCTGATGGAAAAAGTGCGCCCAGAGTCGCTGAAGATCAAGCCGGACGGCTACCACAGCTACAACTTCCGCAACGTGTACTTCCTGGACGACCAACAACACGAACATGGCTGGCACAAGGACATCCCCAAGTACATGCACATGTTGCAGCACGTGCATCGGGCCAAGAACTACACGAAGCCCAATCAGTATGTGAAGTGCTTCCACGATCCCGAGCGAGTGCTGACGCTGCACAATCACTTCCCACTCAGCTGCCTGGGCGGGGTGTGCAAGTCGTACCCAGTGGACACGCAGGACGCACAACTGCAACATTATCGCGCCGACTGCGTGAAGACGCTGAAGAAGAGTTGCGAGGAGTATCGCGAGAATTCAGTGGAGGACAAGACGATCTGGAAGTACAAGGATGAGTTGATTCGACGCACCATCAAGACGCTCGAGACACTCGGTTTCTTCCGGCGCAGTGGAGGACCTGGATTCGGAGGCAGCAGCAGCGGACTGGGCGGTGGCGCCACAACGCACTCGACGGAACGGTGATTCGCACTGCTCGGCAGCTGGTCGTGGCCTTGGCTGCCCCCAGCGGCTCCCTTTGTGGATCCAGCGATGGCCGGCGGACTGGGCAACGAGGAGTTTTTCGTCTAGAGAAAGAGAGAGAGAGAGAGAGAGAGATAGTGAGGCAAGAAAGAGGTGGCTAGAGAGCCAATGTGAGAAGCAACGCAAGCTAAGAAGCTCACATCCAAAACTTGTACCCGTCCCGACCCCCCGAAAGTCCTAGCCCAGCTTAGAGCTCGATTTGTTCAATCTTTTGTATGATAGAAAAGTGTTTTTTTTTAATGTGTATTTTAATTTTGTAGTATTTTGTAACGAAAACACCCCTTCCCCACTTGTCTCCCCAAAACTAAGTATATATTTAGTTAGTTAGTTAATATTATAAAGTTATTTTTGATAGACACTGATGTACGTCTCGTCACTTATCAGCCACAATCTTTTAGGTATCTAGTATCTACACAGACAGACATACACAAAGACACACGGATAAGTGAACATATGATAAGAGAAGAGAAGCAGAGAAGAGAAAAACAAAAAGCTAATGAAAAACACTTTTGAAATTGTGCCTTCAACTTTAAATTGTAGTGTTGTAGAGGGTCTTCGAGCATCGACTATCACGTTGTCGGCCCTGCATCAACTAAACACTGTACTACACACACACACAGACACACACATACAATTCACATACACACACACAAACATATATACAGACGTACATCTCCCGAAAACTGTTTCAAACGTACTCACAAAAGACGTTACAAAATACACGCCCGAAAGGGAAACGAGAATAATCATATTGATAAGCATCAAGAGTAACCTACTGAGAAGCTTAAAAAGATGAGTAATAACTAAAAGCAGAAAAACCCAAAAGAAAATTAAGAAGAAAATGAATAAGAAAGAAAACTATGCTAAGTTCAAGACTGATGATGATTATTAATAATTAGAAACAATTGCAAAAATTGCCCTTTAAGATTGAAAGAGATTTTTCAAAAATTTCAACAAAGTAAACATTTTCAAATTGTGCGAACAAAATTTCAATTGATGATATTATATATGTTATGTATGTACTAGTTAGTATACTGTACACTGTACACACTGTACTTAGCTAACAAATATCACTAAATGCTAAGCAGGAAACCGAAATGGAAGATGAAATGGAAAGGAAACAGAAATCAAGTTAAATTAAAAACAAAACGAGACAATTCAAGAAAATCGCAAAAAATTGTAAATAGTTATTTGTTGAACAAGAAGATATAACTAAACGTAGGTTATATATATTAAACTTAAGTGAGAGAGCACTCACACACATACATTCATGCAGAAATATGAAAAGAAAAGATTAAATTGAAGATCAAATTGAATTATATCTTAAATAGTAATCATGGAACTGCTCAATCACACGATGTTTCTACTTCTCTTTGAATAAGTTTATTTTCTATCCTATAATTCGTAAGTTCCATTTTTACACCATTAGTTATCTTTAGTTCTATATTGTGTTTTATCTTCATATATTTTTGCCCCATTGTACATAGAACAAGCGACGAGGATTTCGTCTGCTTTGCTATCGTTTCCTATTGTCCCTGTCAAAACTACTACATATATTTATATCGTACATATACACATGATTCTTAGCAGCTAAGTCATATTGTTGGAACTAAAAACGAAAGAGAAGGCACAAAGCCGAGAAGAGGAAGGACAAAAAATGCGAAAGAGGGAGAAAAGGAAAGTTGTTTACATTTTGCATAAGCGTTAATTTGTATGGAAGGTTTACCAGGTTGCAGGTACTTGAACTATTGCACCGGATCGCAGAGATCTGTCAGTCGATAAGCGTAATTGGAAATCTACATGTATACACGGATATATATAATAGTATGTATACATATGTATGTCTAGGCATAACTACTTATAGCATATAGTAGATACTTGAGTGTATTAATTATAGTTGATATTATATACGATATGATGATGGAATCCAAACATTTTTTTTGCCTAGCTAATAATACGATTGATATGTGAAAAAGTGATTGAAAATAAACATTTTAAAAATTGCACGCACGAAGTGGTTTTACTATACTCTATAATCCAGTTATATCTGGGATATATTTAGATAGATTTCAGCAATTTCTTACTGTTTGTGGCAGTCACGTTTAACGCACACATCGATAACTAATGCTCTAAATATTATTTCCTCAGTTAATCGGTAACATAAGTGCTTGCTTTCATATACGATATATACCCTTGCATAGAGTATATCTGATCTATTTGAAACAGGAGTTTGTAACGCACCTTAGGAAACATCTCCGACCCCATGAACTAAAATATATGTATTCTGAATCAAGATGAACAGAGGAGTTGAACTGTCTGCTGCAAACCAAACTAGTCTCTCAGTCTTAGAGATATCTTGATGAAGCTTGGCACACATAATTCTTATAGCTAGGGCTGTAAATAAGTCCGAATAAGCTGTGTCGGACCGATATATCGTATAGGTTCCATACAAACTATCGGCCAGTTTTTGTTATTTGTCAAGATATTGTAACCAAATTTACTACATCAGTAGTTTCATTTAGAGATAGTGGTGAAATTCTGATGAAATTTACAATTTACATTTGTATGACGAGCAGTTTTGATTTTAGAAATGACTTAGTTTATCAGTGCCAATCATAGTTTGACACAATATTCGACATAAGCAATACAATTCAATTTGGCACTATTATATATCACTAGTATAGGAACGATCCCAGGCAATAAGAACCTGCAAAGGGAGAGAAGCCTTTATCTCTGGTTTTAATGTATTTAAACTGGGGGACGTGAATTGTTTAGTACTCTCACAAGTTGAATACTCCGTAAAGCGAACAACCCACTATGTTATATGATGGGAAACAATTGCTTTCCTTTCCGATGCACATACGTTTACTCACCTTTGCTACATTGATATATTCAACTTCAATTGTATCTCTGCCTTGAGATACTTAATCGCCGGTGTCTCATTTACTTAAGTAACCAGATAAGCTCCTTACTCAGTTACCCGGCTGCTGCCTGGAGCCTAGACTCGTTGTGCCGTTGACAGTGTAATTGCCGGGGCCGGCTTAAATTCTGCTCTCTTATAGGCCAGATGATTTTCGGGCAGCCCGTTTAAGTTAGTGGAGACACACACATATACTGAGGAAAAGAGAGAGGGAGAGATAGAAAGAGGGACGGAGAGTGAAGCCTTTTCCATCTGAATGCTTTGCTAGCCGAGCAGATCATGCATGCACCTTGGCAGGGAACAGAGGGAAGAGGAAAGGGGCTAAGGGGGAAAGTGGCGTAGCCCTTGCTCACAGCTCGTCCAGCATGGCAAGCAAGACGTGAGATATAAAACTTCTAAGAATGTAAACAACAAAGCATTTATTCTCGGGCATAAATGAATCCACTTACGCACAAGTTGGCGGGCCACGGCGGTAGGTGGAGGCCAGGGCCGTAGCGACGATCTCGGGGGCCCTTGTGAAAAACGTCTCCGGGGCCTCTTTTCTAATTTTGGTTTTGCTTTAAAATACAGTATGTTATATTAGTTCATAAAATATTACACGAGAAACTTTATACTTTTTACATGGACTTTTCTCGACTTTGTACTCAAATAAAAGAACATATTGTAAGAAGCTTATGTTTCGGGCTCTAATATTGGCTTGATACTATTGCCAATCCATTCAGTCAGACTTGCCCCATTGTGCTTCACAATTATTATATATTATAACCATTACCCAAAGGGCAGAAGGATATTATAACTTGCTTGAAAATGCGTGGTAGATCCCACAAATAAATATATACATTCCTGTTCAGTGTGAATATCGGTCCATTTAGTCGTGTCCGACCGTTTGAATGTCTAGATAGTAACTATTATTAAAACTGAAGACACTTGACTGGACATGCCTACTTGTTCCATATTTCCTGGCAGGCGGGGGCCTTTGTACACGCACCCTGCACCCTCGCTACGGGCCTGGCGGTAGGTTGTGGGTGTGGGCGTGGCTGAGATGCCACAGCAACTGAAGCTTTAACCGGCTCAGCAGCAGCAATAGCAGCAGCAACAGCAGCGTGGCATACCTTAAGCCAAGGAGGAACTTGTGCGCCAGGAAGCAGCGGAAGGAAGCCGAGTAAAAAGCAAAGTTACAGGGTATTTTTTGGGGGAGTGGGCACTGGCGGGGGTTGGGTGTGCGACTGGGCAAAGAAATTTGTATAAACGCAACTTAAGTGAGCATTAAACACGCTCGACTGAAGGACTACGACGACGACGACGACGACTACAGCCGACTGGGACGACTGGGTTCTTTTCCTTCTCCGAGCAACGGTGGCCAGCGCGCTCTCGCTTAACTTGGTTAATAAACATTACCAACGCCACAAAAACCATTTACGGCAACTATTAAAATTCCGTAGCATTTTAGTTGCCTTTGCTTCCCCTTTCCCGTTTCCCGTTTCACGATTATGTTTATTTATATGGGGCATGCTGGCATCCCCTTCCCTCGACACACACAAACAACTGCTGCTGCTGGTGTGGCAAATGGAGTCCTGGGAGAGTCGAACAACCCGTTTTCCGGTTTTGCATGCCATGTCAGTCGTTAAGTGAAATCTCATCGCTGCATGATGAGGCAGCTTTAAAGCCAGTCTCGCTGTACGTATACGTATTCTTTCCTTTATGAATATGGAGCTATTAAGCTGCCCCGCAGTGTGCCCACTGGGGTGTTTCTCAGTGCACAGTGCACAGTGCACAGTTCTTTCTGCTGCCCCATATACATGTGTATATACAGGGTATACATGGTATATGGCACATGGTATATGGTATATAGCTCAGAGCAGAGTTCAACTGAATACATTGAGCACATGCACAACAAGTACGGGCCATAAATTATTAATCATACAATTTAGAGCGAAATTGTGTGAGGCGAGGCGCCATCTGACAAATACAAATGCCACGCCTCGCCTCGCCAGGCCTGTCCCCACCCCACCTCACCCCAGATCTCCCTCCGCCCCCACTGGCCTGGCAACTAATTAAAATCTACTATAGGATCGGCGGTAGCTATTTATAATGCATGCGCATAAATCCCGAAATTAAGCGCTTTGGCTTAAAAACTATGCAAAATTAAAATGTGCAATTACGATGCAACTTTCATGTGTACCCCCTCTCCCCCCCATCCTCCTTCCCTTAAACCCTTGCCACCCTCACTAACAGCATTTGCGTGTTCATAGAATTGCACGTTGAAACCAGTGGGAAACTAAGCTGAATTGCATTGCATTGTATACCAAATTAGGTGAGAGGAATACAAGTGCACAGGCAACACTCTGGCAGCGACTGTTACATACCCTGCATCCATTTGATCGTCAATTAAATTGCAGAAACCATCTTGGAAATCCGTATGCACACTGAAATTGTTTCTGGAATCATTTCTATCCTAACTATCGCGTGTCCATCTACTAGAAATCATTAAGATGGCGATAATAATTGTTAACACATATTAATATTATAAATATTCACATACCAAACATGAACGTATTTTGTGTTGCATATTTGATGGAGTGGTTTGAAAATCATAACTTCTTATATAACTTCTATTTTAATTATCCGATCGCAAGCAAATTTTCAGAAAACATTTGGACGTTGATAGTGATTGTGTTTACTAAAAATGAATATTCCTGCATTGAAATTCAGTTTTTATTGATTTACGACAGCATAAAGAGGTGTAGTCTAAATCTAAAACAAACTTCATTTGCGTGCAATAATATGATATATGTATTGTTAGCAAATTTGGTAGAGTTGGTTCTAATAGTCTCTGAGAAATAGGCGCTCATACAGACGAAGGATGGCAATATCGACTCATCTGTTGATGTTTATCAAGAATATATATATTTGTAAGCTCTCCTTCTGCCTGTTGAATACATTTGCCATTGTCATTAATTGGTAATATAACTATCCCCACCTGAGCAGTATCATTAGCATCACTGAGTTTCCCGCTGGGGTTGCGCGTCGCATTAGCGACCGAGAACGCAGAGATTTGGCTGCAAGCTTTTGGCTTATGTATTAAGTTAAGTATTAAGCCCCCAGTTGCTCACCAGCTCGGCAGTGGCAATTGAATCAATTCAAGCTATCGATGTAATACCTGAACGAATAACTCACCTCACTCACTCACTCATTCACTCAACACGAGTGATGCCCCAACTGAAACTGAATGTGCTCCACACGAACGACAGCTTAGCTTAATTTAAGCCAATCCACCCCCATCCCCCAGGCAACCCGTTCGTTTGCCGAATGTATTCATATTCAAACGACGTATTCAAAGTGCGCTGCTGCTGCCGACGGCGACGGCAACAGCGACGGCAACGTTAGTTAGGTGGCAAACCAATCAGCAGGCTAGTTTAAATGGCAACACTGGCCCCCAAACAGTGGCACATGTCGGTCACAAGGATATCGTCAGTTGGCCATAATTATGACACACACACACACACACACATATGTATATGCAGACACACGCATATTGAAGTAGTCACTTGCATATGGTGCTTGATTTTTGGCTGCGTATTATGCGATCTCCTATGCAATTGCGACTGTGTGTGCGAGTGTGTGTGTGTAAACAGGAAATGCTAATTGCATGTAAGTGTAGACCAACATGCAGAACACACTCACACACACACACACACTACACACATGCATACATATGTATGTGGCGTGGTGTGCGTGTATTTAAGGCAATGTGCATGCTAGTCGCGGCCTCAATCATGCGCCACAGTAAGAGCTGCGAGTTTCGAATGCCTCGTTCCCGCCACGCCCCCACCTCCGGCTCCGCCCATGCCTCTGCCCCTGCCGACTTGCCGCACACACTCTTAGAGGGTAAGCCGACACACACTCGTACAATATTATTGCTCGCAATCTAATTAACCGCACTGAGTGCAGCGCAGTCGAAGGGCAGGAGGAGTCTAAGCGTGGAGGGGTAGAGGGAGGGGGAGCTGGAGTAGTAGGGTTGCAGGGTTGCAGGGTTGCCGCCTACTTGGGACGACTCCTAATCCAAATCCTCACAATATTTGCAACTCATTTTAGCTGCCACATGTGGTAGTGCTAGAGTAGCCCTCGCCACGCCCAGCCCAGAACAGGCACACACACACATACACACTGCTAGTTATATGCCTCATTGAGAGCGGAATTCAGCGCTTATTCAATTCGCATTGGCTGGCTTTGTGCCCGAAGGATTCACTCGAGGATCTGCACAATTTGCGGCCATGTGGCGTGTCTGCTTAAAGAGAGCGCCGACTTAAAGCGTCAAGTGACACAGTTTACTAGCTGGCTTAACCCTTTAGCCACGTGCCTTGTCCTAATCCATATCCCCGTCCCTGTCCAGCTTGGCTTCCTCCTTCTTCTATGGCACTCTTTGCCAGGACAGGCAGGTTCTGCTGTCGATTAGTCAATTATAGACAAATGGCTGGGGAGTTGTGTGCCCCGTAATGTAAACAAGCCATCAATAGCACAGCGAGGTGTGCAATGGGCAGAGATTGGGGGAGAGGGAGTGGGAGGGAGGGCTAGGGAGAGAGAGACAGCGAAACAGAGCTCTGTGCCGCGCCAAGACAAGCTCGAGCTGCAACTCGGGCAACCGGTGTGGATGAGATAAAAGAATTATGCATAAGCAGCGGGGCACACACACCCACACACAGACAAACAGAATTGAGCAGGCACCCTAGGGCACAATGGAAAGCAAAGAAAGAAAGAGCGAGAGAGAGAAAGAGAGCTGAGCACAAAACGGAAACCGCAAAACACAGAAAAAACCGCCGGGAAAAGGAACACGGAACACGGCACAAGGAACAAAAAAAGTGCTCGAATAACTGGAACACAAAACACTCACTGCCCACAGGCTCCACTGGCTCCACTGGATCCACAGCTGTGGCTGTGGCTGTGGCTGAGCACAGTCTTTTCTAGCCGGAACTTAAAGCGTATTCGAGCAAGCGAATCCCGGGGCAGTCTTCGGTAGAGTGCGTGAGTATTTCACAGAGCTCGGAAGGAACTGGAACCTGGCCAGGACTTGATTAAGTCCGTTGCATATGTAAATCACATTCAAGTTTCTCGAAAGTCGTTACTGGCACCGACATAACCTCAATCACATCGGGCTCAGCTGGAGCGCATTAGTTAGCTACGCTTGACTTTGTTTTCAGTCATATATGTGTCGCACTATCTGTGGCATCTGCAACGCAGCCGGGGCTGGAGCTGTCGTCCAAGTTTCCTTCGGTTCGAAACAAATCCTGAGCGGATATCGAGAAAAACAGTTTGCAGTTCGCTGTCGGCCATTTGTTTAGACTTTGGTGAAGTGCAGGGGGAGGGGGCAGGGTGGAAGGGAGGGAAAGTTACCTAGATGCAACTGAAATACAGTTGAGACTGAGACTGGGATTGGGATTGGGTTTGGCATTGGGTGCTTAGCGTCAACGTTGAGAGATAAACAAAAGTTGTGCTGCCATTGAACGTTGTGCGGGCATAGGTGCCATAGCTGGCACAAACCCACAGACAGCCAGACAGATACAGATACAAATACAGAGGCAGTGGCAGTGGCAGAGGCAGAAAGACAGGCACACACACACAATGGGGCAATTGGTGAGTGCAACAAAAAGACGCTCGAAGAATGCTGAAAGTTGAAATTGTGTCCGCGTCACGGCAACAAGGTTAACCTGCCTCGCTGTGGACACGAATGGACAGCCAGTAGCCGGCTGTACAGTGGAACGAATCGAGGACTTAGCGAACAGAAATTCCTTTTTATTATTTGGATATTATAGAAGGCTGTCTTCCTTATTGTATATGCACAGATATATCTATGATACACCAGATAACACCCCACTCTAGTATATCCCATTATTTTCTACTCCTTCGCCACTTGCAGTATTTATTGTCATTTCAATTTTTGTTTATGGAGTTCTTCAGCTGCTAATGCCGCACAATCTATGGCATTCTCTGGCTTAATCCAATTCAGCCATACATACATATGACCCACCGTTGGGCGTCCAGTTAGGACTTGTTGGGACTGTCGACTTGTTTTGCAGGCCCTCCTCGTTTTGGGGGCGAGGAGAACCACACGATTTCCGCTAAATACCAGCTAGAAAATCGACGCTGCCATCGGCAGCAAAAAGCATGCAATGACGCTCCGCCCACGCCAGAGCTCTAGCCCCTCCCCCAGTCGGAGTCGGGTGCCCTGACCAGACCTAGATCCATTGGGCTGGTGGCATCAAAACAAACAAAAGCAAAATCTAGTTAATTGGGTAAAATGCTCTGCGGAAATTGAAAGCAAAAGCGACGACTGCCAGAAGGGAGAGGGGACAGGAAAGGAAGGGGGAGCGGGTTGGGGTAGAGGACGTTGGTAGTAGCGGCCAATGTTGCGAGCAGATGCATTCGGACTCGTCGTTGTGCAGCGGAAATGCTCTGATCGGCGGTCCGCCCCTGCCACGCCCCTTGCCGAAAATGCAATAAATATCTAAAATGCCGCATTCTATCCACACTCACATTCACACTCACACTCACACTCACACATTCACATTCGTTTTCGCATTTGCATTCGCTGTGGCTCCGGCTGGACGCATTGTTCATCGATTTATGCAAATTTCTCCGTAAATTTTATCAATAAACAATAATAAATTAAAATCAACAATCGCCAGGCAGGCGAGAGGCGTTGGTCGAAAGGGGGCGTGCCGGGTGAAATTCCCAAATTGAAATTGAAATCCATAAATGCCAATTGTCAGCGGCGAAAAACAACACCAACAAGAGGCAGCAGAACAAGCCGGGAGCACAGTAGGATACCCTGTAAAACTGTTGAAGTGTGGAACAACTCTGAGATCGGTGATAAGTGAGTGAGTGAGTGAGTTAGTGGGTAAAAGAGTGAGTGAGTAAGAGGTTGAAAGATTTAGTGAGTGTGTGAGTGAGTGAGTGAATGAGTGAGTGAGTGACAGAGCAAGTGTGTGGGAGATCGAGTTAGTGAGTGAGGGGATGTGTGAGTGTAAGAGTGAGTGAGTGAGTAACTGAGTGAGTGAATGATTTGATGATTGAGGGAATGAATGAGGCATTCAGTGAGAGAGTAAGTGAGTTAGTGGTTGGGAGAATGAGTGAGTGAGTGGGTAAGTAGGCACCAAAGAGATCTTCGGGTTGACACGACCTTATTCATTGAAATATGGCTGCGGTGTTAGTGGTGCAAAAAACCTTACAGGTATCTGATACATACATGGTACTATATTTCATACTACACATTTCAATGTATATAATTAGTATATTCATCAAATTAGATAATGCACTAATGGAACTAATGTGGCAACCATCTTCAACTACTACTACTAGAGGGTATTTGCAACAACATCACTAATAGGTCTCCAGAGAACTAGAGATGGTTAGACCTCGATAAATACTATATTTTATTTGCTTTCTGCACATGGGAAGCATTACTGCATTAGAGCAATCACAAGTGAACATACGAATGAGAGAAAAAGATGGAAGAACCCAATGGCATTGGGATGAGCGCAAAGGTCCAATAGAATTTATTCATATAAGTCGGGGGAAATCTACCAGCAAAAACAAAACAATCGTCTATTATTTTTATGTGCAAGTTTTGACAAAAAACAAACATGTTCAACGTTGCTTAGCGATTTGCATTTTGCGAATTCTAAACAAGAAGGAAAATTAAATTTCTTATAATAATATCAAATTATCAATATAAAAATTAATTGAAAAACTGGAATGTTATTGCAGCTTATTTATGCTATAGAGTTGTGCTTGGGGGTGCTTTAATAAGCCTGATGAGAATGTAATGTGTCAAAGCCTCTTAAGTTGAGGCTTCCTTTGTGTATTATTCCAAACTATGCAAAGTCCTCAACTCTCAGTCCTCACCTTAGGTAAAATTTATTAATTAAAATTGATATTAAGAATTCCAAAGAATTTTTCTTTAACGACTTCCATAAATACTTCCGACCTAATTGGTCTTTTTGAACTTCCTTTAATCTTGCAGTGCATTTTGGATCGGCTACTTATACCCTTGCAGATTGTATATTTTTATACCCTTCGACCATTGAAAATGGTCAAAAAAGGGTATACTAACTTTGTGCAAATGTATGTAACAGGCAGAAGGAGGCGTGGCAGACCCCATAAAGTATATATATTCTTGCTGAGGATCACTAGCCGAGTCGATTGAGCCATGTCTGTCTGTCTGTCCGGATGTCCGGATGTATGGATGACCAGATGAACACACAGATCTCAGCTATTATAAGAGCTAGAGTTACCAAATTTGGCATGAACATTTTTGTGTAGCCGGCGCAGATCAAGTTTATTTCAAATGTTGGGTGCCACGCCCACCGCCCCCGGCAAATTAATTATTTAATTTTTGAGCTCAATTTATAAGCGCTGTATTTAAGATAGAACTTTCTGACTTTAACATGTACAAAGCTCATTAAAATATCTACATATCTATATATTTATATCTATATATTGTAATCCGATCGGTCAATAAACACAGAAGTTATTTAAGAAAGTATGTGCATAAAACCAAGTGCTTGTGTCAGCTAACAAGGGAGCCATCTGTCGAGAATAACTTCAAAGTATGTGCATATGTATATGTCTACATATATAGGAACATAGGTCGAAGGGTATCCCACTGTCGCGTGCCGCGCGACTGTTGCTTTTCTTATTGGTTATGGCTAGAAGTTTGCAACGCACCGTTAGAGACATCGCCGACCCTATGAAAATATATATATATATATTTATATATATATATTCTAAGTCAGCCATATCTGTCTGTTTGTTACAACAACCTATCTTATTAAGACATGGCACACATGCTTCTTATTGCTGCTCGCTTTAAGTAACTCGGAACGAGTCAGATCTGACCGATGTATCGATTAAACAACCTATCGGCTATTTTTTGTTATTTTCCAAGATATCTCCAACAAATTTGCTGCATCTGCCTCTTGCAATATGAGTAACATGCTTGCTTTCATCAAAATCTGACCACTAGCATATAATATATAGATGCTATTGGAACAATCGGCCGAAATGATGGTTTCTGTATAAAGACCAGAATTGAATTGATTCGGAACAATTTGACTTACCCGTGCCAATCAAAGTTAGACGGTAACCGACGAATACTTTTCCATTTCATTAAAATCGGGCAATTATGTATATCCTATAGGTTGCATAGGAACACTCAGTTAGAAATAGAGATTGGCCATTGATTGGAGATATTATAGCTGCCAATGAATATACGTATCATAAGACTTATATTATATACGTTTTAATATTAATTTCTTTGTATTATTTGTAATCCCTTTTCTCAATTCACGTGTTTGCGCCTTGGCGTCTTAGCTTCAATTAATTATCCTCCTGCTTACAGTATGCACGTAAATACATACATACATACAATTTTCGCACCATAATGTATAGCTAGTATAGGAGAAAAGCGGCGGCAGGGGCTTGCCGAAGGTAGCCTTTTTTCTGGCTTTATTTACTGTATTCAAGCATTCAGCAAGAATAGTATCGAGAAGTCACCTTCGAGTTAAACTTCAGAGTCCAGGTTACTTGCAAAGAGAAAGCTAGCGTTGCCATTTGTGTTAAGGTCTTGGCTTCTGCTTACCGTATTGATAGATATTTTGTTAGCTCGGTACAGGATCAAAAATATTTTACATCAAAAAATTAAATAAATTCTTCATAATGTCGTTAGCCCACTGGAACCGCTACTTACTGTTGAAGACAGGCATAGCGAGGCGAATGCAACGCATGATGGCCGACTACTCGAAGACTATCTGCAACCTGAAGATCAACGAGGAAACCAAGGTGATGGTGCAAGGCTTTACTGGCAAGCAGGCAACTTTCCATGCTTCCGAGTCCATCAAGTATAACACGAAAATCGTTGGAGGCGTGTCGCCCAAGAAAGGCGGTACCACGCATTTGGAGAAGCCCGTCTTCAAAGATGTGAGCGAGGCAGTGAAGGAATTGAAACCAGATGCGACAGTTATATTCATTCCACCTCCGACCGCCGCCGAGGGCATTTGTGCTGCTATCGAGAATGAGGTCGGCTTGATAGTCTGCATCACTGAAGGCATTCCCCAGGTAGATATGGTGCGCATCAAGCAGATGTTGGAAACCCAAGAGAAGTCACGTTTACTAGGCCCAAATTGTCCGGGCATTATATCGGCCGAACAGTGTAAGATTGGCATTATGCCGGGCCACATCCACAAGCGCGGCGTGGTTGGTATTGTCTCTCGCTCGGGCACTCTGACCTACGAGGCTGTGCACCAGACCACAGGCGTCGGTCTCGGCCAGACATTGTGCATCGGGTGTGGGGGTGATCCATTCAACGGGACAAACTTTATCGATGGACTCAAGGTCTTTTTGGCCGACAAGGAGACCAAGGCCATCATATTGATAGGTGAAATCGGAGGCTCTGCTGAGGAGGAGGCAGCCGAATTTCTCAAACAGGAAAACACTGATCCCTGTTGCTCCAAGCCGGTGGTTGCCTTTATTGCTGGCCAGACGGCACCACCAGGACGACGCATGGGTCATGCCGGTGCAATCATCGCCGGTGGCAAGGGTGGCGCCCAAGACAAAGTCAAGGCCCTAGAAGACGTTGGCTGCATAGTCGCCATGAATCCATGTCACATGGGGGAGCTGCTCCACAAAGAGATGGTGCGACGCAAGCTGATCAAGTAGTCCCCTCGGCTAACAAAAACGTATTATCAATAGTTAAGAAACATTATAAATTAGTTGAAACTTTATTAAATTGAAATGAGTAATTAAAGATTGTAGTTTCCGCAATGTTTGGGAGCGCAATGTTTGGCAGAAAATAATCTTTCATTCTTTTGCATGACACCAAAGCTTCGAATTGATATATTATCACCTAGTTTCAGCATGGGATTTACACTGTCAGGTTGTTGCTCAATTGAATGTAATCTTAAAGTGAACTCCTGAGAAATGTAATATTTCAAGTCGTAACTTTGAATTGGACTTTATATAGAAAATTTCAAACTATGTGATAATGTTTATTGTACTCTTCGTATTGTTTGATTCATTATCGAAGGTACCTATATAATTTGTAATCACAATTTGTCTTGCATACCTTGCTGCGCCTAAATAAAAACATTTCTTAATTAATTTTAATGTTTATTATCCACATTATTATTATAGTGTAGCCAAATTGTAATGCAAGCTTCAAAACACTGGAACACATACGAGTCTTGCCTTTTGGTGGCTCTAACGCTAAAAGTCTCTGAGATCCGTTCATGCACATAGATAAACCTACACACGAAGAGACAGAGGTATATTTGTTTAACTGTCGATGTTGGCTTAGTATATATAAGCTTTGTGGGGCTGTATGCAGGGCAGTTGAAATGATATCAGGGACTGGATGGCATTACCTGCACGCCCCGAACATATGCATGTGGGGCCAGCGCCTGTCGGCATATCGTCTGCTTACAATAGGTAAATGACACATTAGAAGAATTAGTTTAAGGTTATAACTTGTTGCATTTCTGCCCGATTACAGAGATAATGCGTTGCGAAAAAAGAAGAACACGTCTGTACCCATTCGATATTCAATTTGTATAGAGTTTAATGTGTGTTGTGAGTATGTGAAAATGAGCAAGTGGGCATGAAATTAATATAAGAGAGATGGAGAGAGAGAGAGATTATAAGGGTATGATGACTGTTCTAATTCAATGTTAATTATTACAGTTGTTCTTATGTGTTAATACATGTTGGGGCATTCATTAAAATTTGTTTTACGTATAATATATAATATTTAATAGAATACTATAATACTATAATATTTATGTAAGATGGTATACTTTGATGCAAGTTGGCAACCCCACCAATAGAAGACAGTTGGCATCCCTGCGAACCGAAGAGTGTTGCCAGAAGAGAGTAGCGAAAGAGAGTCGTAGTCGGTCGCCTCGCATATAAAGTTGACAGTTGAACGTGCAGAAATTAAACCGCTATCAAGTTGTAACAGTTGCCAAATATTAAGTTGTGAAGAACACTAAAGTTGTAACGCCATTATTTTGTAATTAATTAACGATTTGAACCATAATAATAAACTCTTTTAAATAATAACCTTACATTTGGGGGCTTGTGCCGGGTTTTGAATCATATCGGTTAATACAATACGTTGAAATGTAGATAAAGTTGAAAAAAGTTGTGAAAAGACAAAGGAATTTTTTGTCTGAACAGTCGCCGTCAAATTGTGGTTTCATCCTTGCTGACCGTCGAAAATTCAAATACGCATATATGTACATACATACATACAAACGAGAAGTGCACACACGTTAGAAGAAAGAATGAACAGTACAAGAAATGAGGATCAGTATATAGACGAAAGCGAAGAAGAAACGATAATGGAACAAGAAAACGCGAAAAGAGACTTAACGGCCGCGAACAATTATGACCTCAATGCCAAAATGCAGCAGCTTATGCAGTTGTTGTCACTCAAAGTGGAGGTGGATGAACAGCGCGAAAACCAAGTGAAATTTAGAGCAAACAATTTTGAAAAAGTGGTCAACGATTTTGATGTTGTTTCAATACCAGTTGTCAAGTGTTTCGAAATTTTTGAACACAATGCCGAAGCCTATGTATGGGCTAAATGAAAAACAGAAATACGTGCAAGCTAGAGGTAGAGTATGTGGCATTCTTTTCTATTTAGAATCGGAATATATAAACAATTATAATGAGTTGAAACATAAATTAATTGATGAATTTCGATGCAGCTGGAACAATGCCGATATTCATCAACAGCTGAAGGATCGCAAAAAGAAAAAAACGGAGTCTTTTCACGAGTACATGCTGAACATGAAAAAAGTTGCAAGTATGGGTGAAGTAGAAGAGACAGAAGTAACAAAACAGACGCAGAAAAACCGAAAAAGAAAGAATACTGTTTCAATTGCGGCTCGTCAGAACATAAAAGGAAGGAATGCACATCAGCAACAAAATGCTTCCGCTGCAACGAGGAAGGGCATAGTTCACGCAGTTGTCCATCAAACGCTAATCGAGTTCGAGTTATTTCAAAAAGTTATCGACTTAAAACAATTCTTTTAAATGGCTTACAGATGCAGTAGATACCGGCTCCGATGTAACCATTGTAAAGCAGAACATCGCAGATAACATTCTTAAAACCGCATCAACGCTACGTGGTCTGGGCAACGTCAGCACAAAGCCAATTGAATATTTCAACGCCAAAGTGGAAATCGACACGCTACGTACGAAGCACAAATTCTTGGTTGTGTCAAACTGTAAGATGGACTGCAATGCGATTCTTGGTTACGACTTTATAAGGAAGTTTGAGTTCATAGCTGATTCGAACGGATTTATATTTCAACGTGTACTGAAAGACCATAGTTCTACAGATGAGTATGCAATGGAAGTTTACAGCGTTTTTGAAGAATATAACAACATTACAGCGCCAACAAATTACCAGAAGGAAGTGAAGGATATGATTGAAGATGCATTTCAGTTGCAAGAGGCGGATCACGCGCAATGTCCATTGATGAACATTGTTCCAGATGGTAACATAGTGCCGTTTCGACAAGCACCCAGTCGTCCGTCACCGAACGAAGCAGAAGCTGTAAAGAATCAGGTCAATGAATGGTTGCAAATGGGAATTGTACGCGAATCATTTTCAAACGTAGCAAGTCGAGTGGTCGCGGTCAAGAAGAAGGATCAAACATTGAGGGTAAGCATCGATTACCGTAAGCTGAACAGCATGGTACTTCAGGATTTGTTTCCTGTGCCACTTATTGAAGATATTCTTGACAAACTGCAAGCAGCGAAATTTTTAGAAAATGGATTCTTTCACGTGCCCATCGAGGAAAAGAGCAGACACCTAACGGCTTTCATCACACGAGAAGGCCTTTTTAAATTTAACAGGGCTCCTTTTGAATTTAGGAATTCGCCAGCTGCGTTTATCAGATATGTGAACCATGTTTTTCATAAACTTATTAATGAAGAAGTAATGCAGCTTTATATGGTCGACATTACTATTTTCGCAGAGTCTGCAGACGTATGCATGCAGAAGAGCAGACAAAATTTGGAAACAGCAGCCAGGTATGGTTTAAGGATAAAATGGAAAAAATGCAGAGTACAAACTTCCTGGGTCATACAGTGGCAAACGGACGAGTTTGGCCTGGAGCAGACAAAACATCAGCTGTAAGACGATTTGCTTATCCTAAGAATATAAAAGGCGTCCAATCGTTTCTGGGTTTGACTGGATTTTTTCGAAAATTTATTCCGCGTTATGCAGAGATAGCGCGCCCGTTAACGAGTTTGTTGAGGAATAACGCTGTATTTATAATTGGTGAAGCTGAAAAGGACTCAATCGAAAGATTAAGGGATATGTTAACAAGTGAGCCAGTATTGCACATATACTCTAGGGAGGCAAAGACAGAGCTACATACCGACGCTTCCAAGGACGGACTAGGAGCTGTGCTGCTGCAGTGTTTTGAAGGACATATGCATCCCGTGTATTTCTGGAGCAAAAAGACGAGTGAAGTCGAGGCCAAAAAACACAGTTATATATTGGAGATCAAGGCTGCACAGCTTGCTCTTAAGAAATTCCGCCATTTTTTGTTGGGAACTCGATTCAAGTTGGTAACAGATTGCTCAGCATTTAAGTAAACGACAAGTAAAGACGAAAACCGCGCGATGTGGAGGAATGCGTACTCTACATAAAAAGCTTCGCACCAGATATGGAACATCGTGCAGGAGCAAGGATGAAGCACGTAGATCATCTTAGTCGTTACCCACAGGATGTTTTAATAATCACAACTGAGTTGTCAGCTCGATTACGAAAAACGCAGCAAGAAGACGATAACGTGAGAGCAGTTTTGCAGTTGCTTCAGAATGGACCTTATGAGAATTTTAAGATGAAGGGTGGACTACTCTTCAAAGAAGTTGATGGTTGCGAACTTCTAGTTGTCCTCAAGATTATGGAGCGTGATGCCATTAAAAACGCTCATGACTATGGTCACTTCGCTGCACCGAAAACAATGCATAACATAAAGCAGCAATACTTTATCTCGCATTTAAAGGGAAAAGTTTCAAAGTACATTTCAAATTGTGTTGTTTGCATAATACACAGTAAAAAATTGGGCAAACAAGGCGGACGTTTATACTGTATAAGAAAAGGTGATGTTCCCCTACAAACGCTGCATGTAGACCATCTTAGACCGATGGATATGACTTGTAAGATGTACAAGTACATTTTTGCAGTGGTCGATGGATTCTCCAAATTCATGTGGCTGTATCCTGTGAAGTCGACAGGACAAGATGAAGTTGCCATGAAGCTAAAAGAATGGGCACCCGTATACGATAGTAAGCGATAGAGGATCGGCGTTTACTTCAAACGCTTACAAAGAGTTTCTGGAGGTCAACATGATGGAGCAGATTTGCACAACAACCGGAGTTGCAAGAGGTAACGGTCAAGTCGAGAGGGTCAATCGCTGCATAATTGACATTCTTGCGAAGCTGTGTTCAGACGAACCTGCTAAGTGGTATAAGTATGTGCCACGTGTACACATGGCAATTAACTCGCATGTACATTTGACAACGCTGTCAATGCCGTTCGAGATAATATTTGGTACGAAGATGTGTACGAAGGTGGACGATCGTTTGCTAGATATGATGCAGCAGGAGTTGGCCGAGAAGTTCAACGAAGAGTGACAGCAGCTGCGCATAGAAGCAAAACATAATATTGAAGATGCACAGAAGAATTACAAGATGCACTATGACAAGAAGCGTCGTACGGAGCAGATCTACAGGTTGGGCGACTTGGTCGCTATACAGCGAACTCAATTTGTTGCAGGCCGAAAGCTGGCTAGCGAATATCTTGGTCTATATGCTGTCATAAAGGTGAAGAGAAACGGTCGCTATGATGTGAAGAAGGCATCAATAAACACCGAGGGGCCAAATATTATATTACTGCAACAAGCTGCGATAATATGAAGTTATGGAAGTATGTAGCCAAAAACGAGGATATTTTGTCATCCGGGATGGATGAGGAAGATCAGGAGGGCCGAATGTAAGATGGTATACTTTGATGCAAGTTGGCAACCCCACCAATAGAAGACAGTTGGCATCCCTGCGAACCGAAGAGTGTTGTCAGAAGATAGTAGCGAAAGAGAGTCGTAGTCGGTCGCCTCGCATATAAAGTTGACAGTTGAACGTGCAGAAATTACACCGCTATTAAGTTGTAACAGTTGCCAAATATTAAGTTGTGAAGAACACTAAAGTTGTAACGCCATTATTTTGTAATTAATTAACCTTAATGAATTGATTTGAACCATAATAATAAACTCTTTTAAATAATAACCTTACATTTATTTTATAATGACCTACTCCAACAATACTTTTAAAATGCAAATTCATTAATTTTTGTACTCCAGCGCAATTATTTGATTCGATTTACTTCATTTAAAGTGATTTGTTTTTTATTATTTATAATTTTGAAGTGAGGTTAATGTGAAATCACATTTTTGTTTTCAAACGTTCATTGCGTATGACATACATATTATACCTTGCAGAGGGTACATTAATTTCGGCCAGGAGTTTGCCACGCATCTTAGGAAACATCTCCGACCCCATAAAGTTTCTGGATCGTAAGCATAAATCCGATAATAATTTGATTGTAGGCGCCTTGATAGTCAGAAAGCATTATTTCACATGCTTAATAGAACTTCTTTGCTCAACAAAATTGGATATCATACAAATCGCCAAATGCACTTTTTATACTTGAGAAAGACCAGCTTAAACTAAAGCAGTAAGAAAAGCAACAGTCGAGTGACAGTGGGATACCCTTCGACTTATGTTTCGGTGTAGTTTAATTTGTTTAATTTATACACATGTTAATATAAACATACTTTCAAATTATTCTCGACAGATGGCGCTGTCGCTTCGCGCTCGCATTTCTCCCGTGTTAGCTGACAGAAGCACTTAGAGTTATGCTTATACTTTCTTGAATAACTTATGTGTTTATATCGTAGTTCGATCCGATTGAAATTTCGAGAATAAGTAAATATAACTATCAGCTTAGTATATGTTAAAGAAAGAAAGAAAGTTATATATTTCTTACGACGCTTACAAATCGAGTTTTAAAACTATATTAGTGATTTGCGGGAGCGATGGACTGTTGAAATAAACTTGATCTGCGCCGAGTATACAGGAACCTTCATTCCAAATTTGATGTCTCGAGGGCTTATAATAGCTGAGATCTGTGTGTTCATCTGGTCAGACGGACATTTGGACATCCGGTCATCCGGACAGACAGACGGACATGGCTCAATCGACTCGGCTAGTGATTCTGAGCAAGAATTTATATACTTTATGGGGTCTCCCACGCTTCCTTCTGCCAGTCACATACATTTGCACACAGTTAGTATACCCTTTTTTGACAATTTTCAATGGTCGAAGGGTATAACAATAATGATGTCCATCGTCAATCTGTCTATCCGTCCGTCTATCTGTCTGTTTCAACTCAAACTAGTCGCTCAGTTTCAAAACTATCTTGATGAAAATTCGGCGCTGTGAATGAGCCGGAACGAACCGGATCGGACAGATATATCGTATAGCTGTCATGCTGACTATCGGACGATTTTTGTTGTTTGTCAAGATATTGCATATAAATTAACCCTACATCTGAGTCTTCATCAGAGCTTTCTGCATATATAATTTTCACATCAAATTTAAGAAAAATCAATCGGCCGAAATGAAGGTTTTTGTAAGAAGACCATTTTTGATTTAAGAAATAAGAAGACAAAAACTTGCAGGGTATACAACTTTTGGCATGCCGAATGTAGCCTTTCTCGATTTTTCTTGACATCTTAATGATTTACGGCCAAATAACAAGGAAGCTCCCCTTAATAAATGTTACAAAAGTAGATATTGGTCCCATAGTCGGCTAGATGCCACTGTAGGTTTCTTCGCTTGTTTGTTTATCGATAACGTGTTGCAGACGCAAAGGACCCCGATCAGTCAATTTCGTGTTGGCGTGTTGCTTTTTGTACGCTAAAAAGCTAATTTAGTTGCGTTCCCCTAATGTTGTTGTTAGTGTGATTGTTGCTGCCACAGAGGCAGAGTCGCTGCTGGTGCTGCATGTCATGTCGCTGCGTTATTTTGCCGTGTTCGCCGTGTTTGCTTAACTGTTGTCCATAAACTAATTACCGCACACATTTTTTGCTGGGCATTGTTGTTCATTGTTGCACGAAGCGGCGCTGTTGCTGTAGCTGTTCCACGTTGTTTGTCGTTTGTTTGTTGACGTTGCCGGGGTGTCGCCTTCGTGTTGTCTGCCAACAATTATGCTGATAATTGGCGTTGGCGGGAGGCATCACGTGGCGTATGCGCAACGCTTCCGTCTGTCAGTCAGCTTGTCTGGCAATCTGGCAGCTGGTGCTTGTTAACCATTCACTTGACAAATATTTAAATCATTTGCCACCAGGCGGAGCTCAGGTGTTTGGGCAACTGTGCCACTTTTGTGCACCGATGTGCCTCTGTGTGTGTGTGTCCCCCTTTCCACCTTCCCACCTTCCCACCTCCCCTCAACCACCTCACCTGCAACCATCCTTGGCGCATAATTTAACTAAAAGCAATTGAAAATCAGCCCAGCAAAGTCAGCAAAAGCAGCAACAGCTACGGCAACAGCACAAAGTGAAGCCAAGTGCAGCCAGGCTTCAAGAACTGCTAAATGCCAGCAGTCCTGTCTCTGCCACGCCCCGCCAGCGCCCATTGCCCGCTGCCCCGAGTGGGCGGCGCACACCCACTCTCAAGTGGCACAGAATGAGAGCGAGAGGCAGCGCCACACGTACGACAAAAAGTTCTACAGCGTCGCCCGATTCTGTCTGTCCCCCTCTCCCCTGCTGCCTCTCCCTCTCTCTCTCTCTATCTATCTCTATCCCTCCCTGCTCTGTGCTGTCTCTTTGCTGCTCTGTCGCCGGCCTTAAAGTATTTGCCAGGTTCCTTTGGCAGCTGCTGAGGTGTCAACGCTGCACTTGAGCCACGAGTATTTTTGTGAGTTATTTCTTTTCAAGCTATTTGCCAAATGCCACAGCAGACAAACAGACAGAGAGACAGAGAGAAATAGAGAGAGTGAGAAAGAGGATAGTGAAAGAGGAGAGAGAGGGATAGTGAAGGAGACGGAGTGAGATAAGCGCAGAGTAATCGGCAAGTGATGCACTCACTCGGCCCAAGTGCGCAGAACAAATGCATTTTCCTTATTAGAAACCCATGTGCATATGTGTGTGTCTTGTTTAAACTGAACAGAAGCAGCACATACACACCCACATAGACATACATATGTACATATATGTGTGGTAAACAGCATACATATATGGTAATTGAGGCAGCATAAAGAGCTGCCACTCTTCATTTTTTTTCATTTGGCCCCAAGAAAGGCAAAGTCGAAACCAAATTGAAAACTGTTGCCCCAGCGAAGCAAGTGGGCGGACAGTTGGCACACCCCTTTCTGAGCCGGCTCTACCCTTTCGATAATGCCATTCAGGAGCCCTTTCGGGGGGGCGGACGTGACAAGCAATCGACCGCAGCAACAGTGAAAAGCAATTAAAATAAGACAAGTCTAAAAAAGAACAGGAAAACTCTGCTCGACCCACAGACAAAGGCAGGAGGGCAAATGCGGCCCTGCATAAAGAAATTTTCCATAGCCAACGGATTCGATTCGATTCCGAATTCTTTTTTTTCATTTTCGTTGGGGCAGGTGGCCCGGTGCCGCCATTGTGGTTGTAATTGTGGTTGTCATTGTGATTGCTGGGTTCGTCAAGTGCTCCACGCATCGAGCTTTCTTCACGTGGCAGAAATATTTATGTGCTTTAAAAATAAACCAAACCAGTAAGAAAAGAAATAGTCGTGCGGCACGCGACAGTGGGATATCCTTCGACCTATGTTTCGGTGTAGTTTAATCTGTTTAGTTCATACACATATGAATATACTTTCGCGCTCGCCTATCTACCTTGTTAGCTGACAAAAGCACTAAGAGTTATGCTCATACTTTCTTGAAATTTCGAGAATAAGTAGATACACTATCAGCTTAGAGTATGTTAAAGTCAAAAAGTGGTATATTTCTTTCGCTAACAAATCGAGTTTAAAAACTAAATTAGTGATTTGCGGGGCGGTGGGAGCGGCATCCAACATTTTACATAAACTTGATCTGCGCCGAGTATATAGGTACCTTCATTCCAAATTTGGTGTCTCTCGTGTTTACAATAGCTGAGATCTAAGTGTTCATCGGGTCAGACGGACATCCGGACGGAAAGACGGACATGGCTCAATCGACTCAGCTAGTAAGAATATATATACATTGTGGGATCTGTCACGCCTCCTTTTGCCTGTTACATACATTTTCGATTGGCACACAGTTTTTATATCCTTCTAACTACTCTATGGGTAGCGGGTATAGCAACGAAAATCGGTCAACAGGTTGTATGGCAGATATACGATGTATTGGATCGTTTCATGCAGGAACAAGAAGCATGTGTGCCAAGTGAAAGACTAGTTTGCATTACAACAGAAGGACAGACGGACTTACAGTGCTAGTGCGATTCCTCTGTTCATCCTGATACAGAATATTTATTTTATAGGCTCGGAGATGTCTCCTTAGATGCGTTGCAAACTTGTGGACAAAATTGATATACCCTCTTCCAGGGCATAAATAAGCTGCTCGACAAGCCGAAGTTCTTATACCCATCGACTCTACTAATGGTGATGATCAAGAATATTTTTACACCTATACTGTGTGGGTGGGGGTACGCCAAGAGAACGTTAATTATTCACATAGAAGTTATCCAAGAAACATATTTAGTGGTCGTACAGATTCCGAGGGTACCGCCTGTAAGTATGCAATACGAAATACGCAAAGCAAGTTGCATAATTATTATTATTTAAATTTAAAATTTAAAAAATTTCTAAATTTAAAAAATATATAATCTTAATTAATTTAAATCTTTTTATATTTTTAATCTTAATTTTTATCTAATTTTATTTTAAATATGCAAGTCGACTGGCTTAGTTGACGTTAAATAAATAAATAAATAAAATTTATTTGTTTTTATTCACAATGGAATAATTTAAAAGGATTTGCATATGTATATATGTATGAATTTAACAAATTAAACTACATAGGTCGTTATTAAGGCAGAAACCCCTTTGTGTCCTTGGAAGCCTATTCAGCCCATGTGGGCTGAGAAATACCTATGGTAGACAATCCAGTTGGTACTCAGTGCGCATATAAAAGTCGAGAACACTAGACTGTAGCTCTTTTATTTGCTTTTAAATATTTTTAAGTGCTTGCAGCCTGTATAATGTATTCGGAACTCGAAATGAATCATTCATAAGAGAAATGGGTTGAGTGAATGTTGTATTTTCCCTTCTTTGTGATTAACTTTACTTATTAATTTGATAGTGAGTACAGCATTTTTAAGTATCGCATTTCAGTGATAGTCACTGTACTATACATTGAGTAAATATCACATCAAACGCATGCTGCGTATCTATGTTTTTGTTGTAATACAATAAATATGTGTTCATTGTATTAAAGTGCACAATACAAACCTAAATGTCTCTAGGACTGTTCATTTATATACAATACCATTGAATTACGGTTTAGTATTATTATTGAATATTATATTTACTTTGATATATATAATATTATTACAAATATTGAATCAATTTCTGTATTATTGATGTATGGTGTGACGGGGTGGATATGATCTATTGGGCAATTGTTAACATAATGGAACATAAGTTCTTTGCAATCTGTTATGGTATTGGGTATTATAACTTTGTGATAACCGAAAATGTATAAAACAGTTTGTCTGTCCGTCCGGATGAAAACCTTGGTTTTGGAGACTATAAGTGCAGATTAAGTTTGTTTTAAATTTTAGCCCCTTTCCACCTCGCAAGTCGATAAAAACCGCATGTTAAGCGTTATTTTAATGCAGAACAGTTCATTTTTGGTCAACACAATTGCTATCGACGCCCAATTGATTTCTGAAAATTTGGTTGCGATCAGACCATTAACATATATATATATATATATATATATGTAATCTGGCAACCCTGTCGGTACCAATTGAGTGGACAGCTTTTTTAAAACTAACACAATAATCTATACTAGTAGTCAGGAGTCCAAAAGTTGTCAAGAAAGTCGAAAGCTGAAGCCGAACACAGCAGCACATATATATATATATATGTTTATAGTATAATATAATTATCTTAATGTTAAAACTATTGAAATAAAACTTATATGATTTAAAATACATCTTAATATATATATATATATATATATATATATATATATATATATATATATATATATATATATACTATATATATAAATATATATATGTGTGAATGATCTGGCAACGCTGAGTCAGATGGCCCAAGTTATAGTCGACGGAATGGCAACGACGTAGATTTATAAGAAGAAGAGTTCGAGTTGACGACGCGAAGAGAAAAGACGTAAAAGAGCAAGGCTGACACTCAATTAATGACGATCATATTAAAGAATAAAAAGATTAACTACGACGATATTAAGGTTAAAATAAAGTACTAACTAATTTTAAGAAACTACATTAAAAGTATTATGAAATAAAATCACTTAATTTAATATTAAAAACAACCGTAAATTTATCACAACAACTGTGACTTGAACTTTAAACAAAACAGTTTATACCCAAGTCCCACATATATTGTTAGTGCGACTTTAGTTGATACACTATCGTAAGTTTATTCAGGATAGGATAGGGTTAAAATTAAAAAGAGCGTAATAAATCATTAAAAAAACATTAATGGATTACCTCCACAATATATATAATATACATATATGTATATCAACCTTGTATATAAGCATTATGCTTAAGTTGTTCGCTTTCCGCGGGCATTTCTATGTTTTGTAACATCGGCTCTCTTGCAATAAGTAGATGCAGATGAAGATCATTGAAGGCGTTTTGCTCAGTTGGGTAACGGGTATATCACATACGAATTGGTTGGGTTAACAATAACAATAATTTTAGTATTACCATTCATTTTTTTGATGTACTCAATTAAAAAACGTCTACTCAAAAATTGAATTATTCATTTATATTAATTATTGTATTGTGACTAATGAGTATGGTTAAAAATGAGTACAGTATGCAACCATATACACTCTTAACATTATTTGCCTTGGTTCGCTGCTATATCTTTCTATAGAACAATAAATTACCTGACCATTGTGTTTTAGGTCTGACAGTCTCCTGCCGCAAATTAATAATTTAATTTTCTAACTCAAATTGTAAGCGTTGTATAAATGATACAACTTTCTGACTTTAACATATACTAAACTGATAGTTATGTATATATATAATATATTCTCCAAATTACAATCCGATCAGACAATAAGCACAGATGGTTTTTAAGAAGGTATTGGCATAAAACCAAGTGCTTGTGTCAGCTAACAAGGGAGGTGGGCGAGTGCAAAGCGCGAGCGCCATCTGTCGGGAATAATTTTAAAGCATGTCCCTATGTATGTGTATGAATAACAAATTAAACTACACCAGAACATGGGTCGAAGGGTATCCCACTGTCGTGTGCCGCGCGACTGTTGCTTTTCTTACTGGTTTATGATTGTAAATCGAATCGAATAACCGGGATAAAGATTTCTATACAAATTATGTGGTTGTACGTAGTTTCTAGAAAAATGTTAATAGAATATAATATATTTAAAACAATTATAATTTGAGCAATAAAAACAGAACAGATTTTGACATTTATTCAGGCTAGACGAAAAAATAAAAGGACAGGTCTGTCTGAAAAAAACGGACCTGGAAGCCCGGGTTAAAAAAGATTAAGTTTGAAACATAAGTAACAAAGCACGGACAAACCGTTGCGTATTTGTTAAGGTGACTTAGTTCGCTGCGTTTCTTTTGAAAAAATGCTGATAACATACTCCTAATTAATATGTTTTCATAAATTCAGGTGGGAGTTTGGTTGCGATGTCTTTCAAAAACAAAACATCAGCCAACACTTTCTATGACAGCTCTGCATTTAGCCAAAATAAATATATTCTGTTGATTTGCAATTTGCTGCAGCCCTCGAATATTGGTCTCTGTCAACCAGCAGAGAGGTAACTGGGCTTTCAAATATGCGCATATTAAGCAGCTCTGCATAGCTGGTGGATTGTGCTTTAAGGGGGACTTCCTAGGGATTCTAAAAGTCAGGTGGGAAAGTCAGGTGAATGTACGTGGAAAGAAAAGCCTTCGCAGGCATTGATGGTGTAATGCATCTACAACTGGTGATTATCGGACTGTAAGGGGGCTAAGATTGTTGGCCAGAGTTGCCTGGTTTCCAGGTTGCAGAGCATTTATGAGGGCGAGCACACACATCAAGCAAATTGCAAATCTAAGCCTTGCAGCTAAACTAACTGCCAACACGTCGAACAAGACTGTGGCCTAAAGAGGAAGTAGGAGGAATAGGGGCGAGGCTAGAGAGAAGTTTTGTGGATTTTCAAATGCAAACAAACCCCCAAAATGTTGCATTTAATTGCAACTATTGGATAGTTTTGTAGCTTCAAACTAGACCCCTCACCCATCTCTTTTCACAGTCCCTTCCCCATCTGGTCCTGTACTCAACCATCCGACGATGTTGAAATAACAATTGAGACCGCATTTTTGTTCGGAAAGCCAAATTGGTTTATTTTCATGCTAAATTCAAGTCGCACGTTGTCACCCAGCGCAGGAGAGGGCAGAGTCGAAGAGGCAGGCTACTCTCCTCAACTGCAGTCGAGTTGGCGTGTTCCATTCTACTTTACAGGGTATAACAGGCAGCAGACAGCAGCTCAAGCCGAGCTGGATGCGATTTTGTCAATTTATGCAGAGTAGAAGTCAACGCCGGGGGGGCATGCCTCGGAGCAAGAGGGTGCTCAACGACAGATCCAATTGTTCGTTTATTTTGTATACCATTTTTGATGCAAATGCAAACAAATGAAATGCAACACGTACCACATGTCTCTGGCTGCCTCAGGCAGCTCCCTGTGTCGGGCTCACTCGCAGCTCATCGCAATAGATTGGGTTGGGAAGGTTGGTGTGCTTGGGTCGTTGGGTCGGGATGGTGGAAGTTGTCGCCGAACCGACAATTGAGATTTTTATGACAATTGAGATTTTATCTGCTTGCATTCGGATTGCAAATGATGAGAGAGATGCCTTCAACGATTACTAATCACTTTGCATGTTGCCCAATCAGTTGCTTTTGCTATTTTATTTTGCTATTTTGCTATTTAGTTTGCACACACATCAATTGACGTCTTCGTCTTGTTGTTGTTGTCACTTTTTGCAATTTCCGATTATGAAAGGGACTTTGATCCGAAATGCAGTTCGATTTGTTGCCTGAATTGAGGCTCAGTTTTATGTTTCAGCAAACGAGAGGGAGAAATGGGAGGAAAGGTGAGAAATATTCTCAGATTGGCATGTGAATTGAGGGTTCAATCGAGAACAAATATTCGGAAATGGTTCTATTTACTCATTGCATATGCAAAGGCATAATATGCATATCTGCATGGACATCACACAGTCAACTTCATAAGCTCTTCTCTAATGAGAATGAACCATTTTGCAATTTATGAAATATGATAAGCTCAAGGCATGAACGCACTGTTCACAAGTCCCATTCTATTATATTTGCATTTTACCTTTTCAGAAATAAAGATATCTAAGCCAAGCTATCAATTGAGACAAATGGCTAAGCATAATTCGTATGTTTGTTTCGAGAAAATATCGACGGGCCCCGCCCTCCTGATGTGATGCGGCACCCTGCCGGAATTTGTCGCTTTTCAAGCTGAATGTCAGCTGCAAACTATGCAAATTCGCCAGCACAGACAGCACATGGTTAAATGCTTTCAACTTTTATGCTTAGCACGCAAATAATTAGAAAAGTTCGTTGACTGCTGACCAGAAACCCACAGAACAACAACAGCAACAACAGCAACACCAAGCGGACCCACAAGAGCAACAGCAGCAGCAACAGGAGCGACAGTGACAAGAAAAACAACAACAAAAACAAATGGCACCACGAGGGAGCCCGCAGCAAAAGCATCATGTGTGTGAGGAATTCAATTAAATATGCAAAAATAAATCTAATATTTTATCTAACAAAAAATATATAAATAATACGCAGGAAGGCATGCACTAAAAATATCCTGTAGATTGTGAAACATTAACAACAAAGCAAGTAAATCAAGAGAAATCAGAGAGGGTTCAAGAAAGTTTCCTGAAGAATTTCATGTTTAAATAGCTAAATAAATATTAAATATATTTGGATATTACATATATATAAATATATATACCATATATTTATGTATATTTATAATTGATACATGTATCCTGAGACTTATCGTACTCATCGCACCCACTTGCCCTTCAATGTGCACGGTATAAAAGGGAAAAATTAAACATTGCGCGCGTTTTAATAGTTTCAGTGTTGTCGGGATTGCAATAAGGGAGCGGGGTAGAGAGGGGTTGGTTTGTGGCTGCGAACTTCACTGTCGCAATTAATAAAGTTTTCGTCGAACAAAAAACCGCTAGAAAAAAGCACACACAAAATAGCGAAAAATTGTGAGTCCAGTAACAATGACACGACACACGCACACACCCTCATACACACACACACACACACACAGACACCCCGTTCACTATTCATTTTTGCAATTTGTGGCAAAATAGCTGACACAGAGCATTGTAAAAAAATCTTGCACAGAATCATCTTTTAAATCATTTTTAATATTGTTTTGTCCTAAAAACTAAGATTTATTAAATTAACCTATACATTTTATATATATTTTGTAAAATTTCAATTAATATTTTAAGTAATTATAGATGCAAATTAAAAAATGTAATTCTTACTAAATGTAATTAGAAATGAATAGCGAGTAAATCAAAATGATTTAGGAACCTTCAAGGAAAGTAATTCTATTAAAAATTATTGTGTTTATAAAGAGATAACAAGAATATTATATTCACCAAGGCAAGTACTTGGTTTCATCAAAAGATGGGCCAAAGAATCCAAAGACACTTATACTACACAGTTGCTTGACTCTTCTATTGCTCATCCATTTCTTGAATTAGGGTCTTGCGTGAGGTCTCCTCAAAATCAGATTCATCAAGACATTTAGATTTTAGATTTTTAGATTTTACAACTCATAGTCCTCCCTTGTTTCTGTCAAATTGTCTATCCTTTATTATTATATTGATAATGCATTATATCCCAATAACTAACACTATTCTACCGATCTAATTGGGGTTTACTGGGTTTTCCTTAATCCCTGGCAACAAATATTGGATCGGCTACATTATATTACCCCAGTTTAAAATTAATTTAATTTTTAATTAAACTAAATAATAATAATAATTTAGACTTCTTAAACCTACAATATATCTAAAAGAAGGATAGTTATCAAACCTTACTTAATTATATTCTTATAAGTTATATGTAATTCTTGAATTCTTCTGCCACTAGTTGACATTAAATAAATAAATAAATCAAATAAATATTAGCTTAAATTTGAAAATAGTTGACCAGTTTTTAAAATTGAACAATATTTCAACGTTATAGAGGTTGTTGTTTATTCCCTTGCACCTCCACGCGTCACTCAGCTAGACAACTAACCAGTCCCCAATCAGCTTGTCAAATGTCCATGCATAATTTTAGAACCAGCAACTAACCACACGGGGATGCAGGCAGTGTTTTTTTCCACAACTACCCTGTACTTACAAGCCGAGACGGTATGTTGAAGTCATGAAAGTGACATGTAGTCGGATCAATAAACTCTTCATTCACATATCCATCAATTTCACGAACTACAAGTGCAGATTAATCTAGTCAATTTCCGCTGAACATATGGTATTTTCAGGCTGGCACACTTCAGGAGTTGACTTTGATGTGTTCTATTAACACGTTGCAACTTCGCAGATCTCATATGAATGCAGTTTTAATCAACATTTAAACTCCGTCGGGTGAAACAGAAAGCGCATTAAAGCTGCGGTGGTGTAAGCTTAAAGCTTACAGTGAGATGGAATAGAAAGTACTATATGCTATACTTTATGGGCAAGCGGAAACAGTTAATAGAAACACATGCTCGATGACGGCATCCACGACAGATAATTGTGCTGGCGCGTCGGCGATTCGGATTGGGACTTCCCTAGCCACTTGCCATTTGCCTTTCCCTGTGTTCCACATATAATTAAATGGCCCTTAACGATAATTAAGGCCTGTGACATCGACTATGTATGTGCAATTTGTATGCTTCTAAATGGCTGGCGATTTTTTATGCCCCTGCCTCGTGCAATTAGCAGTCAGCTTGTTATCCCGCCTGTCATTGAGTAGGTCTGTGATAATAACAGCAATTATGTCTGTAACCGAACAGACTATATATAACCGATTTGGCGGGAGAGAAAACTCACAGTGGGAGTAAAGGCAGTACAAGCAACTTACACAGTTTCGAAGTAGTTGTCAGGTAATGTTGGATTGTACAACAAGTATGATACAATATACAAGTAGTTTGGTCTTATATAAGAAATATTTCAAGGAAATGACAATACTTTTAAAGGTTTTGAGAAATTGAATAACAAGCATGGACTAGTGCAAATTCAAACTGATGAAAATAATCACGCTTCAGGTTCGACATTAGTTCTTCTTTTGGGATTTGAGATAAGAGCCTACTATGTTCAATAGAGAGGCGCCATAACTTACATATGATACTTATAGTATACAAATAAAGGGCTTTCCATTAAGAGAGATGCATTTCGCTTTGTTAATAAAACGGTAACGGCTTTGAGTATTTATTTATTTCATGTTGCAGTACATTCAATATCATTTGAGATTGCAAATCATTTCATTTTCAGAGGGGGGATTTTTCGTTCAATATTTATTTTAAGCTCGTTGTTGGCTTGTTGCTATAGACCAAGGACTTAACATACATACATAACATAGCCCCAAAGAAAGAAAAAAGTCCCACGAGCTACTCGGTCAATTGACAGGACCAATTCTGGCGATAATTCCCTTGCCCAACTTCCTCTCCGACAAATTTATTGACCGACCCCGAATTGTGGTAAAACATTTAAATAATTTGTTAAGGTTGTGGATTGGTATGACTTGCCATGATTAAATGGTTAACATTACTGAACACAAATGTCAGCTAATGACATAGATGTGTCAATGCGATGCGCAGTAACCCTATCGGAAACATGCGTCATCCCCATTGAAAAACCTTCCAGTAGTAGTAGTAGTACATATAGCAATAAACAATACGTTGATCTGAAATCCTCACTACATACAGATTATATATCCCATATAGTAAATCGCATTAATACATTAATATACACTACACCTATATTTTATATCCCATATAGTACATCTCACTTATAGCTCTGGTTGTCTAACGTTTTCAACATTTTTCAGTCCTCCACAGAAATTCGTAAGGTAGATAAATATCGTGCATACATATCAACACACAGATATCTGAGATTCAGAATAGTCGCTGAGTTTGGTATTTTCTTTTCTTTTTTTTTTGTTTTCCAGGGGCAGAAGTTGCAAAGTGCATTGGTAACGCTGGCAATAACACTCCGACTTTGTGGCATGCTCAGACTTTGTGGTTTTTATGCTTCACCAAAAACCGCTAGTTCTTGTACAGTCCTCATACATGTGTGTGTACGAGTGTGTGTGTGTGCTCCTTGTGCGCTTGTGTGTGCGCGCGTTTGTCTGCGCTTGCCGCCTTTGAGGTGTTTGAGGCGAAAGTTTTGTCGACATCTTAATTTCTCACTTGTAAATTGAGCTGCGACAGCAACCGCAAATTAGACCCCAAAGTATACGTACTTTGTGGATTGCACGTACACACACTCACGCACACACTCCGGCACTTACAGTGAGTCGAGCGTAAAACCAACACGCATGTCGATGCAGGCACCCGGCTGAAGTCGATGGGGAACTGCTTTGGGGGAAGCCGATGGAAATGTGGTCAAATATCGCAGCCAGTGCCGCGATAGTTTGCGCAATTGTGCCTGGATGTGCTTAAGACTCTTGCGTAACTGGAGAAACATTCGATAAAAGGCGTAGTACAAAGAATATATTGAGTATTTATTATATAGGGCATAATCTGCCGATATACGAACACGTATTTGCATGTCTGCATAATTGCCTGTCATCGTGTCATGTGAAGGGAAATCAAAATTCCAGAATAGTTTCCAGGCCAATGTCGAATAAAGGGAACTGTGTCCACACTTCGTGTATACCCTGTACGCATTGCAGCATTTCAAGGCGGGTATACTAGGCTTAAGTATACGGATACCCGATGCAGATCGAGTTTACTTAATATGTTGTACCTGTGACTATAAGATGAACAAGTTACACATTGCGGACGGGTATCGAGTTTGTAAAGGGGTTTCCAAGTTGAGTTAAGGGTACTTTAGAGTCAAATGCGTAGTGCTGTCACTCTGCTCTGTTAGTCTGTTCTATTTTTTGAGTGCTTTACTTGGTCTTTGGCTTCCTGACCGAAACATCAATCACTTTAATGGACCTGACATGCTAATTAAATGGCCATAAACGCTGGGCGCGTCGTTTGTAGACCAGTGAAGAGTGCCTCAAAGGCAGCCGGATGACAGGCCATTCGGACGGATTGACCACAGAAGCGAGAACAGCAAACAAACAGGCCGCAATCAGTTTGACGCCGACGCCCTCGGATGACAGCTTGGCAAAGGCAGAAGCAAAGTCAGAGGCAAAGGGAAAATGCCGAGGCAAAGGCAGAGGCAACTCGGAAAAGTCCGTGCACAGTGGAACCTGATTGCGGTCCACTTGTATTATACTGTGCTCTATTGGAAAATCTATCAATTCACGTATTTCATTTTCAATCACTTGTTAAGTTGCTGTTGCCCCACTATGCCTGTGCTGGCCTTCGCTGCCAGCTAACAAATTTAAATAAAACATGATATTTTATAGTTCTTTGATAGAAATTTGCAATTGTTGTCCACAGTTCATCGTCATTGGACGCATTCGACAACTACCTACTTTTGCCAAGAGAATGCTTCACTGCCAGTATAACAGTCGTATAACAGTTGTAGTATAACTGGCGTTGCATGGCATTTAAGTGGATCAATAACCAATCAAATGATAAATAACAATATACCAACCATTTTATGCATATATAACAGTTTGTATAACAGTTACAGCTATTTGTCAATCAATCAGCTGAACAAGCTCACAGCCATGTATTGGTCTTCTTTGGGCTTTCAAGCCATCTCTATAGCAAAGCATTTTATGTATAAAAGTTTATATAACAGTTACACCTATAAGTCGATCAGCCCTTTGCTATGCATTGGGCTTTCAAGCCATCTTTCTGTCAAACCATTTTATATACATATAACAGTTTGTATAACAGTTACAATAATTGGGCAATCAATCAGCTGAACAAGTCCTTTGCATTTCATTGCCTCTCTGTGGGTTTCCAAATCATCTTTATGCCAAGCCTTTATATGTATGTGTCGAAGAGTCATCAGGATGCCCTTCTTCCTCTTCACTACTGAAGTTTTTGTCTGCGCAACGTTTTCTAGCGCGTGAGCGAGGCATGTCTGTTATGCGCAATGATCGAAAACTGACTGACCAAATCTCTTTTCACAAAATCAGAATTATGCGTGGTTCTTAACTCTACATGCTATACCAACACATTTTGGAGACTTATTCTAGTCCGCATACACCAATACTAATGCACACTGCATTTTTCTGTATGCTTCTCGTTTTCGTACAGACATCTACTTTCCCCCGCTCCTACCCGCGACCAGACTACGTTCGGCAGAAACTCTAACGGTTGTCTGCCGCGCATCAAAAGAATAGAAAAGGCGCCTGCATGGCGCATGCCAAGCAGAAATACGAAATTGCTAGAAATGTCGTTAAATTTAAATGATCTGCGACACGGCCTTCCTGACCTATCACACGTCCTCGTGTGCTTACAATCCCTAAATACCGATCATCGTTATTATTTTACTATAACCCCTTTTTTTTTCTTTTCATACAAAAATTAAACAACATCTTTCAAAGGCTTACTCTCCTTTTTTTTTTAAATATAAAGTTATTCTTCATTCTTTATTACTTTAAAGCAAACCAATACAAATATTTGTAACACTTCATTACATTTAAGCCATGAGATTCGGATTACCATCAACTTTAAATCAAACAATCATAATTTTATCTTCTTTACACATAAATCGTTAACGTTCTTTTTTTTTTTTTTTTTTTTTTTACCAGCGCGCAGTTTTACAAACCGGCCAGTCCATCTTTTGTTAGCCTAGCTCACAGCTTACAACTCGTCAATCTGGCCAACGTACGTGACATCCAGTTGACGCAGTCTATAAGCCGGCCAACTAACTCGCACCACCAACCGTTACCAAATTTAAACTTAACTGCAACAAAATGGCGAACCACATAACTCGGGCACCCATGAGGGTACAGAAAGCCGAATTTGGAATAGGTCCGGAGGTTTACAAATTCTTAGTTATTCTCAAGATCACAGCCCTCACTGGCTTGATCACTGGCGTCTTCTGCGCTTTCATCTTCAAACACTGTGGTAATCCCCTTCTCAGGCATACATCGCAAAGATTCATGAGAATATTTATAAGTTCGGTTATTATTTAATGCTTTGAGTTTATATCGATCTCCTGGTAATACTTCGGCCACTACAAATGGACCTTTAAACTTAGGATCTAATTTGGTCTGGTGACGCTCTTCATTTTTAAGCAAAACATGGTCTCCTACCTTGTGTCTTACAATAGTAGCTTTATTTTTATCGAATCTAACTTTATCAATTTTGGCATTCTTTTCCATGTTACGTTTTGCCATTTCTCTAACTAAGCCAACATCGACAATATTTTCTTCATTTACAACAGGTGTAAGACCAAATGGCCTTGCTTCTTTGCCAATAAGTATCTCTAATGGACTGACTTTAGTAACTCTATTGGGTGTGCTATTAAGAGCCAGCTGAATCTCATATAAAGAATCCTGCCAAGATCCTGGGCCAGTTTCAACCGCAGTCAGCATGGACTTTAGAGTACTCATGACTCGCTCCACTTGGCCATTGGCACGACTAGCACCTGTAGCAATTAAATGTAAATCCATTTTCTGTGCTGAGCAGAAATCACGGAATGCTGAACTAGCAAAACTACGACCTTGATCAGAGATAAGTCGGGAGGGGACACCGAATAATGATATGACAGACCTTACTGCCTTAATGCAACTATCAGTGTCTAACTTCGTAGTATGAGAGAGATAGACAAATTTGGTAAATGCGTCTATCAACACAATTATATACTCCTTCTGGTCGCTTTTTCCACTAAGTTTACCTGTAATATCCACATGAACCGTGTGCCACGGGATGTCGATTTTAGGAATGGGATGGAGTTCGGATTGTATTTTGCCAGACGGAGGTTTTGACAATCTACAAGTGATACAGTTGTCAACAAATTGGCGAACATATTTAGACATTTTATCGAACCAATAGAACTCGTACATTTTCTCAAGAGTTTTCTCCCAAACGAGGTGCATAATTGACTCGTGTACGTTGTTGACAGCGGACCACCTAAACTGTTTTGGGATTATGGGCAGACATCGAGTCTTGCCATTTCTTTGAATTTTTCGGTATAGAGTTCCAGACCGTATTTCATAGGTTTTGGCCACATCCTCGGACAATTCATCATTACGCAATTTAGAAATGATAGAAGAAGTTTCTTCGTCTCTTTGCTGTTCAGCCAACAACCAGTTATCGGATATTTCTGTCAGATTAATATGTCTTTCGACTACGCCTATGGAATTCTTGACAATTTTTGGAACCGGATTCCGCGACAGAAAGTCAACATGAGCCATACGCTCACCTAGTCTATACTGAATATCAAATTCAAAAGATTGCAAGTACGACCACCACCTATGAACTCTAGGGGTCAGTTCTACCTTTGTACGAGAGGCTTTAAGCGAATTGCAGTCAGTAAACACAACAAAATGACGGCCATGCAAGTAATGGCGAAAGTGTTTTATAGAATTGAAGACAGCAAGTGTCTCCAGTTCATATGAATGGTAACGTGATTCTGCTGAAGATATCATCTTGCTAAAATATTCGATAACTCGAGGCTTCTGTTCAATTCGGTGCAGCAAAATAGCGCCGTAGCCGACAGAACTCGCGTCTGTGTGGAGCTCGATAGAAAATTGTGGGTCGAATATAGTAAGGACGGGTTCATTAGTTAAAATAGATATTACATTTTGCCGTATTTGCTCATGTTCCAATTCCCACAAAAATGACTTGCTCTTTGAAGTAAGGGCGTAAAGAGGTTTCATCTGTTGTGAAAACTTGAGTACAAATTGTCGAAAATATGAGACTAGCCCAATAAATTGTCTCAGCTGAGTGACGGACTGCGGGGGTGGCAAATTCAAAAGGGCTCGAATTTTCCTGGGATTTGGTCGAATCTCACCTGCCTTAATCTCGAAACCCAAATATTCAACACAAGACTTAAGAAAGGAACATTTTGTAATATTAAAAGAAAATCCAGCATGCGTAAGTGTTTGCAATATTATTCGCAATCTATCAAAAGCTTCTTCTTTTGTCCGTGCAATTATCATTACGTCATCCATATAAACAATGGCATACGAATGGGTAAGATCACCTAAGGCACGATTAATAGCTCTTTGGAATACGGAAGGTGCATTTTTAAGCCCGAATGGCATAGTCAAGTATTCGTACTGGCCTTCTGGGGTGACAAATGCCGTTCGCTCGACTGAATTCGGCTCAACTGGGATCTGGTGAAATCCGCTTGCCATGTCTATACAGCTGAAAAATCTAGCACCACTCAGCCTAGCTATTTGATCAGAAATTAGCGGCAAAGGGTACTTGTCAGAAACGGTATTTGCATTTAGCTCTCTATAATCCACGCAGTACCATTTTTTTTTCGGACAAGTAACATTGGGCTCGCAAAGGGGGAGGAACTGGGTCTAATAATGTTTGATTCCAACAGCTGTTGAATTAAATTTCGAACTTTTTCCTTTTCCTCTACACTTAACCTATATGGGCGCCTTTGAACCGTCTTATTTTGATCGATCAAGCGAATATCTAACTGTCCCGTAGTCACACGGCTTTGTGGAATTCCATTTATAAATGACCCTGAATATTCTTGTAGTATTGACAACAATTGGTCTCTATCAGGTCCATGCAGATCGGTGTCAACATTAGCCAGATCAGGATTCTTTTCGGAAACTTCAACGGGCAATATAGATTTTTCGTTAAACATAGTAAGAGATTTTGATGTTATTGTCACACCGACTCCCTGGCTCAAAATATCTCGACCAATCAGAGCATCATACTTAATATAATTGTCTAACACTACATGAAACAATATTTCATATGAACGTTCACATATCAAAACATTGGCCAATATCTGCAAAGTGCTACAAATAGTATTGCTACCAAGACCCCTTAAAATAACTACGTTGCCCATTCTTGATCCAGATAGCCTCTGCGAAGTAGCTTCCTTGATGAGTGAACACTCAGCTCCAGAATCAAAACAAAATTGGAACGACTCACCAGATTGCGAAAACGTTCCTACAGGCTCAAAAACGGTACAGATGTTAACATCTTTAACAATGTTGTTTTTGCTAGACGACGAACGCTCCTGACGATCAGGACATACTGTAGAGATGTGTCCAGCTTTTCCGCAGTTGAAACAAGTCAAAGTAGACCGGTCTTTCCCTGATGGTTGTTTGCCGGGTTGCTGAACGTGCATTGCCACTGTTTTTGATCGACAATCAGCCTTTTTGTGACCAGGCTTTCCGCAGTTGTGACACTTTAAGTAGGGCTTAGCTCGTTTTCCTGGCGGCTCTGATGTACCATCGTTTGGAAGGTGGCTCGGTCTAGCGTCAAATGAATAGGCCTTTAGTTCTTGGTGCAGCTGGTTCCGAGTGTTGATGTCGGAAGTGAAAACTAAACGCCGCAAACGCTTGTCAATTCCAGCTGCATGAGCCAGTGTAATGGACACTGCGATTTGCTCCACACTCAGCGTCTTCCATTTGGCCATAAGCGAAGTAACCATTCGGCTTCCATATAACGAAAGGCACTCGCCTTCCGCAGGGCGTCCATTAAGCAGACTCATAACTGCTGCCGCTAATGTTTCTGTTCCCGCAAAATGTTGCAGAAACAATTCTCGGAACTGTGACCATGATATACCAGGAAAGCAAGTCTGTGACAGCCAATGAGACGCGCTTCCTTCCAGTGATTTGCTGAGGGTCATCACAAGACCGCTGCCTTCCAATTGGTTTTCAGACAAGATGTAGTCCACCGTTGAACACCAGGATTGCGCGTCTGATCCCGCACGTTCAGGATTAAACCTGGGCAATACCACAGCAAACGATTCTTTTGGTTCTCTTTGTGAGTGTTGCACTTGTTTTAGAAGTTCAGAAAAATGGCGATGTTGTGACTCCAAAATTGCCAGCAAACTATTTTCATTGTTCAAAGTAGGTATAGGCGATCCCACTTCTGATGTCGAAGAGTCATCAGGATGCCCTTCTTCCTCTTCACTACTGAAGTTTTTGTCTGCGCAACGTTTTCTAGCGCGTGAGCGAGGCATGTCTGTTATGCGCAATGATCGAAAACTGACTCACCAAATCTCTTTTCACAAAATCAGAATTATGCGTGGTTCTTAACTCTACATGCTATACCAACACATTTTGGAGACTTATTCTAGTCCGCATACACCAATACTAATGCACACTGCATTTTTCTGTATGCTTCTCGTTTTCGTACAGACATCTACTTTCCCCCGCTCCTACCCGCGACCAGACTACGTTCGGCAGAAACTCTAACGGTTGTCTGCCGCGCATCAAAAGAATAGAAAAGGCGCCTGCATGGCGCATGCCAAGCAGAAATACGAAATTGCTAGAAGTGTCGTTAAATTTAAATGATCTGCGACATATGTATGAATGTATAACAGTTTGTATAGCAGTTAGCACTTTTTGTCAATCAAGACCTTTGCAACGCATTGCTTTTCTTTAAACTTTCAAACTATCTTTATGACAAACCATTCAATGTATAACAGTTTATATAACAGTTTAAAGTAATCGTTAATCAATTAGCTAAACAAGATCACTGCAATGCATTGTTACTCTGCGGACTTTTAATTCATCTTTAAGTACGAATAACAGTTTACATAACAGTTTGTATAAAAGTTTGTATAACAGTTACAACTATTGGGCACTCAATCAGTGAACAAGCTAACTGCAACGTTTTGCCTCTCTGTGGGCTTCCAAATCATCTTTATAGCAAACCTTTATATGTATGAATGTATAACAGTTTGTATAGCAGTTAAAACTATTTGTCAATCAAGCCTTTTGCAATGTATTTCGAACAGTCTTTATGCTATTTTCTGTATAACTGTTTGTATTAAAGTAGCCTTTCCGTGCGGCTTCAATTCATCTTTGTGTATAACAGTTTGTATAAGAGCTACAACATGTTCTCAGACTAAATATAACACTTTTATTCACTCTTTCAATTCGAATACTACAGTACAATCTAAGGAATCTTCACATAAATGCATAAAATGTAATCAGTGGCTTCGTTTAAACATAACAAATAGGTAAGTCTACATTGAGTATGTCTGTGTGTGTGTGTCTGTGTGTGTGTGAGCTTAGGCTAGTAAATATGTATATGTATCTTATACTAAATATACATAGATATGTGTGAGTGTGTGTGTAAATAAATAAATAAGATGATCAGTTGCAGGGTAACTAGAACTAAACTATGCCTAAGGGGGGCAGGAGAAGACTCTCCGGGGTGTGTGGAGAGACAGGACGGGCTAGACAAGTCGGGCAGAGGAGCAGGTGGCCGGCGAGGTGACTGCCTGCGCCTCGGCATCGCCCGCTCCGATGCCCAGACCGACCAGGCCGACTGCGCCGGCTGTGCTGGAGGCCAGGACCCGCTTGTAGTTGCTGCTGCACTGCGAGTCCGCCACGGAGCGTCCGTCGCCCTCGTCGCGGCGGCAGAGCTCGGCGGCGAAGGGCGCACTGCTGGGCATGGCCGTCTCGAGGCGTCGCTCCAGTATGTCGGCGGTGGTCAGCTCGCTGGCCTGCACCAGGCTGCTGGGGGGGAGATTGCTCAGCCAGGGCTTGAGCGAGGCCTTCTTCTGCAGCGTCGCGGCCTTGCAGCGGCACACGACGTCGGCGTGCTCCCCACAGATGGAGCAGCAACTGGCTTGGCCAAGGGGTACAGCGCCGGCCCCAGCACCTGCGACAGTTGCAGCCGCAGTGGAGTCACCTTCCCCAGAGGCGCCAGTGACCACAGTGGGCATTGTGGCGCCGGAGGAGCTGCCGCTAAGCTCCAGCTCATTGACTGCGTCCACCAGGGTCTTGATGGCTGCAGCGTTGCCAGCTGCGGCGACAGCACCTGCTGCACCTGCGTCGCTTGCCACCTCCTGCTCCTCGTAGTTGGGATTGAGCAGCAGCTTGGAGAGCGGCGGGGCCAGACCCAGGCCCAGGCTGCGCTCGTGGTACAGCTCCGAGATGCTGGGCGTCAGTTCGCGGTTCATATGCCGCATGATGCTGTCCTGGATGCACTTGGCACTCGGCTTCACCGGCGTCTCCTCCAGCGGCTGCTTGGCCTCCCCGAGCAGTTCGCTGTCCGCGGGAGAGAAGTAGAGTCCCGCTGGATTGAAGCTCACCCCCGCTGCCTCCTCCTCGGTGAGGGCCAACGGCTTGCGCTGTCCTCCAGCTGTTCCTGCTCCTGTTCCACCTCCTGCTCCCACTCCCGCTCCATTGGCTGCCCCTGCTGCTCCTGCTGCTGCCAGCGTCGCCGATGTTGCACTCAGCTCGGTGCGCACGCTCAGGCGATCCATGAACAGAGCGTGTTCCTTGTTGACGCGCGCAGCTAGAGAGCTCTGCGCACTGCCCAGCTTGATCTTCGGCTTGCTGCGTCCGCCTGCCCCCAGATTGTGGTACACCGGTGGGCGGGGCGGCGGCAAGGGCGGCTGCTGTTGCAGCAGTTGCTGGTGTTGCTGCTGCTGCAGCTGCGCCGCCGTCGTCGCCTGCTGCTGCTGCTGCGCGCCGGCAGCGGCGCCACGACGCAGCACGGTGGCATGGCCAGATCCCTCCCAGTCCGTGGTGGTGCTGCTTGCCGAGCTGGAGCTATCGGGTCGACGACCGTTGCTGCCAGTTGCCAGCTGCAAGGAGCCCGCTGCGGAGCCAGCTGGGGCCGCTCCCGGCTGCGCGTACAGGCAGCGTATGCGCGTCTGGTGCGCCAAGGCCAGAGACAGACTGGGATCCGTCACCGGCGGACTGGGCGTGAAAGCGGCATCGCTCTCTCCACCGCCGCCGGGGCGCGAGACGCGCACAGGACCTCGCAGACTGGCGTAGCCCAAGCGCGGAGCTGCTGTGCCGCTGCCCGCCTGCGTCGCGTAGCCGTCGGAGAGGGAGTGCTCGCTGTCGGTAGTGTTGGCCAGGCTGGAGTCGAGGCCTCCGCCTCCGTCGGGTTCGCCACGGCGTCGCACGTACGAGATGAAGGCAGAGCGTGGATGCAGCGGCAGCGGGGACTGTGTCGCGTTGGCCACCGCCGTGGTGGTGCCACTGGCGCCGCTGCTGCTGCTGCTGCTGCCGCTGGCGCTGCCGACTGGGGCATTTGGATTGCTTTGCGCCTGAGTGGCGGCCACATCTAGGTCGGGTTCGGTGAGGGACTCGCAGCTGCTGCTGCTGCTACTGTGCGCCGCCGCGTCTAGGCTGAGGCTCTTGGGCGCCTCGTGGGTGTCTGAGGTGGGAGATGGAGAGGGAGAGGGGTTAGCATTGGTCTCACTACAGATGGGGGGCAGCACTTACCAAAGAGCGCCAGCAGTGCCTGCAGCACGAACTGGCAATGGCGGCGGTTGGCCTGCTTCCCTGTGCGCAGGATCACCTGGTCCGCACCCACCTCCGTGAGGTCGAAGCCCACCGAGGCAAGCAGCTCATGGCAGCCTGCCACACGCCACAGTCGCACACTTAGCGGCATCTCAATGCAGGCCTCCAGCTCTGACTTGCCAGCTCCGACTCCAGCGCCAGCTGCTGGTCCCGCTCCTGGTCCCGCTCCTGCTCCTGCTCCTGCTCCTCCACTGGGGAACTGCGCCAGAATGTTCCGCACCACGGCAATGATGTCGTCTGCATGCTCCGCGCTGTTCACCAGCTTGGCCAGCGCCTGCAAGGTGGCCGGGGTCAGGGCGAGTAGTGCCTGCAGACTGGCGGAACACTGGGAGAGGCGCTCCTCGGGATCGGTCTGGGGGAAGAACACGCTCGAAGGGATCCCATTGGCAGCGGGCTCGAAACGGAAGCCCACAGCCATCAGCAGGTCCTTCCACCCCGCCACGGGCCCCGCCTTGTTCTCAATGCTCTGCTGCGTCGTGTACATCGCGTTCTTCTGCCCCCGATGGATGCGCTGCAGACTCTTTTCCACCAGATGCAGGCACACCCTCAGTGCGTCGCGACAGCGTTCCGGCGTGCGCAGCAGCTCGCACAGAGCGTGCCCCAGCAGCGCCACCTTGTTGGACAGACGCACATTGGCTCCCACGAGGAGAAACCCTGCCCAGTTGGCGGGGTGGGCGAAGTGCTTCGTGTGTTGCACTGTCTGCATCGCCTCTGCCAGGGCGCTGTGTGAGAGAGAGTGAGAGAAAGGTTAGTGAGTGAGACAGAGGGAAGTAGAGACAGTGAGGAGAGAGATTGATCAAGAGTGGAATACAGAAGTGAGTGAGACAGAGAGATAAAAGCAGAGTGAGAGGTAGATAGAGAGAGTGCAGGCGAGAGAAGGAGAGTGGACGAAGAAGAGAGAGATAGTGGGTAGGTAAGAAAGATTGTGGCTAGGTAACTGTTGGATATTATTATCGTTATAAACATATATTTAAACATAGTTCAACATCGTTTCATCGATGTTACCAATTATCGATAAACGAGCAGATACAGAACTAGATCATAAGAACGATTCACGTGTATGAACATAAGAATAATATGTAAAGCGAATTGAGATCAGACATAAATAAACAAGCGTGCAAGACACTACAGTAACTATTTATATTAGTGCCTCACAAAGGACCCCTTAGCGACGTCTCTGAGGGTGCAGCGAATTCGAACGACGTGCATTGGAAAGTGGCCGTTGGAAAGAGGACACATTTCTAAGAGCGACAAAAATGAAATGTTCGGAGATATGTGAGATGAGTTAGGAGAGATATCTGGTGGTCAATGCATCCTCTCTCGCTCTGACGCATTAGAAGAAGAGACCGTTGTTGCTAAGGGCAGAGATTGGCGCGAGTGCAGATAAGGTCCTGTTATACGAAACTGGATAAGACTGAGCCAGGCCCAACAGAGCCGACCAAGTTATCTAATACAAAGGGTCCAGAGGCATTCGAGAGGGAGTCGAAGTCGGAGCCTGAAAGTGAAGGGAGAAGTGCGTGCAAGAATTCGAAAATAAGTTGCGAGAGGCTTAGCCAATCCGGATACCCAGCCCAAGGATAAAGGACCAGAGAAATCCTTCGAAGACACATCCCGGGAACTAACTACTTAAGGTGTATATCCGGTTAATAGCAACCAAAGATATATGGGTTATATATAAGTTATAAATGAAATGTACTACGCCTTAAATTTTATTAAAGTAGAAGGTGAGTCAGATATCGATGGAGAGTGGGAGAGACAGAGGGCAAGACTGAGAAGGAGATAGGTCAAGAGAGGAGTAGATAAGTGAGTAAGATAGAGTGGGGGAGTGAAAGAGAGATATAGAGCATATAGTGGGACAGACATAAAGAGAGAGCGAGCAGGAGATAAACCTTTCAAGGGAGAGACAGTGAGGGATAGAGAAATGTAGAGTGTAATAGAGAGTGAGCACCCCCTGGACGTACCGTGCCGCCCGTGCTCCCTGAAGGAGGGCGGAGTAGAAGGCGCGCAGGAGAATTTTGGCCGCCGTCTCAGGCACTGGCCACAGCGAGATGAGGACAGCACCCGCGCCGGCAAGCAGCCAACCACCAGCGAGCTGAGCCACGCCACTGCCCGTGATGGGTTCCACAGATTGGTACGAGCTGAGCACGACGAGGCGAGCGCCGACACGCAGCTGGCGCAGCTCGTTGGCGGCCAAGGTGAAGTCGGCCAGCTGGGGCTCGTGTGGCTCCTTCTGCTGCTGCTGCTCCGCGGTGACGACATCCCCGGGGCTGAGCACCACGGCGCCCAGCTTCCAGCTGAGATTGGCCGCGAAGTGGACGCACTCTGCCGCGGGCAGCTCGGCCAGCACCGACTCCTTGGTGGCATTGCAACCGGCCAGCGCGTTGGCCTGCAGCATGTCCGCCACCATGGCGGCCTCCTGCAGTGCGGCAGGCGACTCCGCCGCAGCCCAGCCCCAGCGCTCGGCCAGGGCAGCGGGCACACGGGGTGCACCTACGACCAGAGCTGTGGGCGGTCTGCCCCGGTCCCGACGACTGCGCGAGCGACCTCGCAGTGCCTGCAGCGATGGCGCAGTCAGCAGGGCACAGCGCTCCGAGAGGTACTCGCCATCGTCCCCGGCTGCGCGCAGGATGGCAAAGGGCACCAGGTAGAGGGCGCTGTCGAGCACCAGGATGAGTTCGCGGCGGCCCTGCCGTGAGACACTCGTGCCGCTGGGCAGGAGATCGTCGAAGGGGGCCAGCAGCAGGTTGTAGAGCGTGTGCAGGCAGGCGGGCCCTCGCCAGGCAGGCGGAGCAGGAGCACGCCGGGAGCTGCGACTGCCCACGGAACGAGTGGAGCCCTGCAGGCTGGCCACGGATCCCAGCGAGAAGAGCGAGCTGAGCGAGTAGTTCGACGAGTTCAGAAGCTGATTGCGACTGACCATGCGCAGGAATCCGGCGCCCCCAGCCCCCGCTCCAGGCAGATCCTCCAGCAGTTGCTCGCTGCTGGCTCTCCACCCACTGCCGTCGCCCTCGTGGAGAAGGCTCTGCGAGTTCACGCCAAGATTGTCGCGCACCATGTTCACGTAGCGCTCGAGCAGCAACTGGCCACCAGCTGGAGCAGCAGCAGGATCAGAGGCAGCCTCCTGCCTCTCTCCCTCCCCCTCCCCCTCCTCCTCCTCCTCCTCCTCGTGCTCCTCTCTGAGGGAGAGTGGTAGCTGAAGGGTCTGTGGATCAATGCGTGCCGCGTGGAAGCGCACAATCCCCGCCTGGGGCTGGATGAGCCACGCGTAGAGCTGCTCCCCCGCCAGGCTGTAGTAGAGCACGGGCATCCGGCTGCGATTCACTGCCTCCAGAATGCTGTCGATGGCTGTCGAGGATGAGGGGGACGTGGCGGACTTGGGGTCCGCGTCGGCCCCGTTGCGCGCCTTGCAGCGTTCGGCGGCGACGAGCGCGTCCTCGTTGCGCTGCAGTGCGACCAGGAGCTGCTGCAGCAGGTGGTAGCAGTTCGTCTGCAGCTCGTACAGAGAGAGACGCGCCTCCGGGCCGCGCTGCTCGTGGCGCGCCGACTCCAGCAGCTGCGCCGCCGTCTCCAGTTGGATGCGAGCGCCTTCTACGTCGCCGGAGGAGCGCAGGGCAAGACCTGCAAGAGAGAGAGGGAGAAAGCATGAGCAGGGGGAAAGGAAAGATGGAGAGGGAGTGAAGGAGGGAACCTACCCAGTTGATGTCTTATCTTAGCCTCCTCCTCCGACTTGCCAATGGATTGGGCGCTGCTCAGTCCCTGGCGCAGGTACTCCACGGCCTGGGCGTGCTGCTCCAGCTGGTGGTGCACCCTGCCGAGGGCACCACAGGCCAGCGCCTTGCCCAGCCTGTCCGAGCTGAGTCCCAGCTGCCGCTCGTAGCACTTGAGCGCCTCCTGCTGCTGCCCCAAGGCCTCGTGCACCTGCCCCAGGTTGCCCAAGGCGCGTGCCTGCAGAGCCGGCGCGGCCAGCTCCGAGCACAGCTGCAGGTCCTCCTGGTGCAGCTGCAGTGCCTCCGCATGGTGGCCCATGCGCTGCTGCACCTGCCCCAGGGCGCACATGGCATCCGACTCCAGTGCCCGATCCTGCAGACCCCGGGCCAACTCCCGCTGATGCTCCAGACAGTTGAGTGCCTGCGCGTGGTTGCCCAGCGCCGCGTGCACATGCCCCAGATCCCCATAGGCCAGTGCCTTCACCTCGGCACTGTGCAGCTCGTGCGCCACCACCAGACGCTTCTCCAGGCAGACCAGCGCAGTGGGCAGCTGGCCCAGAGCACGGCGCGCCTGCCCCAGACCCCGGTAGGCCCGCTCCTGATCCCGATGACTGGCCAGACCCAGCGCCAGCTGCAGCTGCCTCTCGTGGCACTTGAGCGCCTCCTCGTAGTCCCCCAGGGCTGCGTAACAGTCGCCCAGGTGGCCCAGCGCACGTGCCCGATCCGCCTGCGTGGAGGGCAGCGAGACGCGCTCCAGCGTGCCCAGCTGGGCCTCCAGGCAGCCAATGGCCGCCTCGTAGTGCGCCATGTTGAGGCGTGCGATGCCCAGGTTGCCATGCGCCTGGGCCTCCACAGCCGCATCGCGCTGCTCCTGCGCCCGCTCCAGCTGCTCCTGGTAGCACTTGACGGCGTGTGTCCAGCTGCAGAGCGCCATGTGGACTGCGCCGAGATGTCCATGGGCGCGACACTCGCCCGCCAGGTCGCCCAGCTCCTGGCGCAGCGTCAGCTCCTGCGTGTGGTGGCCCAGCGCCTTGTCCCAGCGTCGCATCAGGCGGTGCGCCAAGCCAAGGGCGCCGCATGCAGCTGCCTCCATGGCGCGCTCCCCGGCAGCGCGAGCCAGCGCCAGCTGGCGCTGATAGAGCTTGATGGCCTCCTCGTGGGCCCCCGTGCGGATGAGGATGTCGCCAATGTTGCCCAGGGCGCGGAACTTGGCGGGCAGCTGGCCCGTCGCGTGGGCCACGGCCAGGAACAGTTGCTGGCACTCCAGCGCCGCTGCAGAGTGGCCCAGCGCCAGGTGGGCCAGCCCGAGGTTGCAGTAGGCGCGTCCCATGTGCGGCCGATGCTGTGCGTCCTTGGCCAGGGCCAGATCCTGGTCGTAGTAGCGCACCGCGGCCCTGTAGTTGCCCAGGCAGTAGTGCGCGTAGCCGAGCAGGTGGCACGCCTTGCCCTCGGCCGCCACGTCGCCCAGCTCCTGGGCCAGCATCAGGTAGCTCTCGTAGTGCGGCACCGCCTCCGCGTACAGTTGCCGCGCACTCAGGCAGTTGCCCAGGTTGAGTAGGGCGCAGGCCTCCCCGGCGGCGTCCTTCAGAGACCGCGCCGTCGCCAGATGGGCGCGATAGTGTGCCAAGGCGGCGTCGTGGGCGCCCAGTGCCTGATAGGCCACTGCCAGGTTGCCATGGGTGGCCGCCTCGGCGCTGCGGTCGTTGACTGCCTGACTGATGGCCAGCTCCTGCTTGTGGTACTTCACTGCCGCCTCGTAGGCGCCGGCAGCCGCGTGGGCGTTGCCCATGTTGCCATAGGCGCGTCCCATGCCTGCTCGATCCCCCAGAGAGCGCGCGATGCCCAGGTGCGCCTGGTGCAGCTTCAGTGCCGCGTCGTGGGCGCCCAGCAGCTGGTAGACGATGCCCAGGTTGGAGCAGGCGCGTCCCTCGCCCAGCTTGTCCCGCGCCGCCAGCGCCATCGCCAGCTGGCGCTCGTGCCAGCGCTTGGAGGCTGCCGCATCGCCGGCACAGCGTGCCGCGTGCCCCAGCCCCGCATAGGCGCGCGCCTCGATGCTGCGATCCCCCAGGGCCTGAGCAATGCGCAGCACCTGCTCATGGCAGGCCGCGGCCTGCGGGAACTGCCTGCGCTGGTGATGGGCCGAGCCGAGGTTCGAGTAGGCGCGCGCCTCCTCCACCTGATCGTGCAGCTTGCGCGCCAGCCGCAGGTGCTGCGTGTGGCAGTCCAGCGCCGCCTCGCACTCCCCCAGCGCCAGGTAGACGGCGCCCACGTTCCCGATCTCGCGCGCCTCCTGCAGACGGTCCCCGAGCTGCTTGAACAGCTGCACGCACTGCTTGTGCGAGGCCAGCGCATTGGGGTAGTCCCCGCTGGCCGTGTAGACGTGCCCCAGCGAGGTGAGCGCCGAGGCGGCTGCCTGCGTGTCCTTGCACTTCATGGCCAGCACCAGTTGGTAGCGATGCGCGGTGAGGGCCTCCTTGTAGGCACCCTGGCTGAAGTAGGCCGAGCCGAGGTTGCCGTGCGCCCGACACTCCCCCGCCGTGTCGCCCAGTGACTTAGCCACTGCCAGATCCTGCTGCATGTACCCGATGGCCTGGTCCAACTGGTTGAGTGCCCAGTGAGCCGAGCTGAGCGCACTGAAGACGCTGCCACGCAGCTTCAGCGAGCAGCTGCCGATGCGCAGCGCCGCCTCCAGGACGGCCACTGCTGCCTGGTACTGGGAGGCCTGCAGCAGCTCCTGCCCCACCACAGAGCTGACCACGAAGGGGGACTCATGCAGCTGCATGGCGCGCAGCTGCTGCAGCGTCGGCTCAAGTGCGGCACGCAGCGGACTCTTGAGGGAGGCCTCCACCAGGCCGGCGAGCAGTTGCTTGTTGCTCGGCTCCTGCGCCAGGCCGGCGGCAAAGGAGGCCAGGGCTTCGCCGTAGCGGCCGAGGCATTGGAGGGCTACGCCCTGGCGGAAGTACGCCTTGGGCCACTGGGGGCACAGCTCACGCGCCTGCGTCGCATCCTGCAGCGCCGCCGCGAACTGACCCTGCTTGAGTCGCGCCGCAGATCGATTGCTGTACAGTATGTGGTTGCCCGGGTCCAGCTGCAGGGCATCGGTGTAGAGCAGCACCGCCGTGGCAAAGTCGCCGCTCTGGCAGGCCGCGTTCGACTGACGCACCTTCTCCAGGAAGAGCGCGCGGTTCGCGGCGGGCAACTCTGGCGTGCATTCCGGTTCGTTCTGCAAGTGAAGAACAAGGTTGCATGGCGTGTAAGTATACTTGGAATAGGCATGTGTAAGCTCGACTGTGTGTCTGTCCAACATAATCAGCGACGTTTCGAACACTTCAAAGACACCAAATTTGGCATGAGGGTTCCTGCATACAAAGCGCAGATCAATTTTACAACTTTATATACAACTTTATATTTTATACTTAGCTCGTTAATATTCCATTCCACTTTCACACTCTTCTAAATTTCACTCTGATATGACAATAAACACAAAAGTTATTTAAGTCTGATGATGTTTATTTTTTGTTTGATAGAAAAATGTAAATAAACCAGTAAGAAAAGCAACAGTCGCGCGGCACGCGACAGTGGGATACCCTTCGACCCATGATCTAGTGTAGTTAATTTGTTAAATCCATACACATACACATTGGCACATGCTTGAAAATTATTCCCAACAGATGGCGCTCGCGCTTCGCGCTCGCCCGCCTCCCTTGTTAGCTGACACAAGCACTTGGTTTTATGCTCATACTTTCTTAAATAACTTCTGTGTTTACTGTCCGATTGTATTGTAATTTAGAGAATACGAAGATATTTTACTCAGCTTAGTATATGTTGAAGTCAGAAAGTTGTATCTTTTATACAGCGCTTATAAATTGAGTTCAAAAATTAAATTATTGATTTGCGGGGGCGGTGGGCGTGGCACCCAACATTTGAAATAAACTTGATCTGCGCCGAGTATATAGGAACCTTCATTCCGAATTTGGTGTCTCTAGCGTTTATAATAGCTGAGATCTGTGTGTTCATCTGGTCAGACGGACATCCGGACATCAGGACATCCGGACAGACAGACGGACATGGCTCAATCGACTCGGCTAGTGATCCTGAGCTAGAATATATATACTTTATGGGGTCTGCCACGCCTCCTTCTGCCTGTTACATACATTTGCACAAAGTTAGTATACCCTTTTTGACCATTTTTAATGGTCGAAGGGTATAAAAATACACTTCTTTATTTTTTAACTTTTGATCTGTAGAGTATTTTTCAAATTTGTACAGCACCAAAACTTTTTTAAACAATCATATTTGATTGTGAAAATAATTTGTGGACGACTCAAATGAAAAGAACTTCCAATTGGATTTGTAATAAATTCACTTTTTTTAATAAGTAAATTTAAATATCCATTTACTTGAATATTAATAATATATATAATATATATTATATTAATTATATTAAAAAATTTCTTTTGCAAATTTCAAGAAATTATAGAAGGACCTTAACACACATCAGCTGAATCGCACGATACCCATTAGAGTACTGCATGAATGATTTCAAAAGGGCAAATGAATGAATCATTTAAGAAATCGGTATAGTTTTTAATGAATGTCAATTAATGTTGTAGTTTTGCCTGTTACGACAGCAAGTACACAGACTCATTTCAACTTTGTACTGTAAAAACGAGTCATCATCTTTGGGTGCACTGTAAAGTTCATAGTTCATAGTATATATGAACTGCTATGGCAAGATATGGGGTCATGGTGTCATATGTTAGTTAAAGATCTGGCTACATAACAAACTTATATCTCTGTCGATTATCTTCTTTGCACACCCCTTTCTCTTAAGTGCTGGACATTCTCTTTTGCGAGCATTCTCGCCTGTTTCCTCATTACTTCAGCTCAATTCAATTGTTTCGAAAGTGAAATTTCGACATCGATAATGAGGCATCACTTTCTGTTGGCGCTGCGCGACTTTTGCGCCACTGTGCGGCCTCATCAACGCGCTGTAATTATGTTAAATTGCCGCAGTCCAGTTCAATCTGCTGTCGCCGTCCACGCAGTGCCGCGCTTTGTGGCAGCTGCAGCAGCAGCAGCGCAGGTATGCGGCCACTGAGTCACGTTCCCGGCCAACTGGCGACTGCTGCAGCTCGGCAAATGCGGAAGCGATTCCGCGAATTCGTGGCCCGAGAACTGAGCCACGACTGCGCAGCGAGGTGTTGCAGCTGGAGCCTTTTTTGGCATAAGCCACCGAGACGAGCCAAGGATGAGACGAGGTGAGGACGAGCACGAGCACGAGGCCGAGGCCGTGACAAGAGCGTGGAGTTTTTTACATATTTTTGAAGCAATTAAATGGCATGAGTATGCAAATGCATTAGCCCAGCACCAGCCCCACTCGCAGTCCCAGTCTCAGTCCCAGTTGCAGTCGCAGCCCGATCCCGATTGCTCAGCAAAGCCAGAACTGAAATCCGAAATCGCAGAGCGCAATGCGATGGTTTGCTTCCTAGAAAACGTGCACAGCAAGTGCCAAGTGCCAAGTGGCAAATGCCGTTGCTGCTGGAGCGGATCAAGTGGAGGCAGGGCACGGGAGCAGCCTGAGGCGGGGGCGGAATGTGCGGCTCGGGGCGTGCTGGCATTCGGGGCGTGGGTTACGGATAACGTGCTTAGATTAGCCTGCTGGCTTGCCTTTCAAATACATGTATGTCTGTCTGTCTGTCTGTCTGTCAGTCTGTCTGTCTGTCTGTCTGTCTGTCTGTCTGTCTGTGTGTGTGTTTCAGTATGTGTATGTGTGTCCCTTGTGCATGAGGCAACTCGTCGATGCATGCCTCAAGTTGAAGCCACAAAGTATCTAACAGATGCACAACTTAAATTGATGTTGGCTGTAGCCATTAAAGCGCGCGCCCGCTCCTGCTTCTGCCCCTGGCCCCTGCCTGTGCCCGTGCCCGTGCCCGTACCACCGCTCCCTCTTCAGCTCCTGTCCCCCTCCTAATTGTACTCCTTCCCTCTCCTTATCCGTATCTGGCTGCCCTTCGCGATAAGCCAAATGAAGTGGGCGTAACAAAGTGAAGGAAATAACAAAACAATCAAAAATTAAAACAAAACCAAATACACGAACACAAACAAAGAGCGGAAGAGAGAGAAGGAGATAGAGGGAGAGAGTGAGCAAAGAAGGAGTCAGAGAGAGAGCCCACATAGAGCGTGTCGGACAAGTTAGCAAACCACTCGGCATAACTTGGCAAAGATGAAATTTTTGCGGAGCGTTGGCGGCGTTGCTAGCGCAGATCTCGCCAAGCCGATTGCCGACATAGTCAGCGGTAAAGTCAGAACCAAAACCAAAACCAAGCCGAGGCTCAGGCTCAGACTCAGTCGAAAATGGCATCCGGCGAGCGGTCAAAGTCAAATGAACACGCACAAAACATGCCCAGACTAACCCACAGAGGGACTCTGTCTGTCTCTCTGTTGGCCTCTTTGTCTGTATGTCTGTATGTATGTCTGTCTGTTTATCTGTCTGTCCGTCTGTCTATCTCTTTGTCTTCCTGTCTGTCTGTCTATCATTCAATTGTGCTCTACCAGAAAAAAAATTATAGCCATTGATAGCTAGGATAAACAGAAAATTCACAGTTTAAGTAGCAGCTACCACAACTAATACAACCTAGATTTTAGAATAGCTTAATGATTTATCCCAAAAAAAACTGCGTCCCCTGAAAATGCCACGGATTAAACTCAGGCAAACGATGGCTACTGCATGAACTAGCAGATTGTTGGCAAATGAACTGAAGGTATTTCACTTGAATACCACTCGCGGATAACTTCGAATAACTTTATGCATTAATAGTAACAAATAAATCACAGCGAACTTCCAGGAAACTGAAGTGCCTTCGACTTACACTCTGGGATAACTGAGGATAGAAACTGCTTGCATAAGAACTGCATTGATTCCCTTGGAATACTCAAATCACGGATAACTGAGGATAACTGAGGATAGCTTTACGCTCTATCCGATACGAAGCTGAAGACAGTGACAAGCGTGGATAAAGCACGGATAAGTCACTGGCCAATTGAAGGCAAATTTAGAAGTTGCCTAACTTCTCTGACCACTTAGGGATAACTGCGGATAAACGCCTCAGCCCGGGCCCGACTGGCTCCTGACTCTATTAATAGGCAATTTAAGCGGACATGGCCGACATTATCCGCGGCCAGCGCAGATTAGGCAACTCTCTCGCCGAAGTCCAGTTGAGTGGCAACTCGACGACCCTTTCGTGCGGTGCACCTCGGTGCGGTGTATCAGTTAAGGGATTGGCGCCCAAATGCCACATAGAGAAGTCATGTAAGATGATATGTCTGCTATCTCGCTTCAGCAATTTCCAGCTAAGTCAACAGCAACAACAGCATTTTAGAAAATAGGCAAGGAAGCAAAAGAATTTAGCAGCAAGAAGCTGCAAGACAGATAGAGAGAGGCAGCTGGATAGAGAGAGAGAGAGAGGGAGAGAGCGCATGAAGAGAGCAAAGCAATCGGAATGTTGAAGCAGAGGAGAAAAAGGAGAACCTGCGATGCGAGAACTGGTCGCCAGGTTGGCCAGGCCAACAAAAAAGTGGCACCCAAAGATGCAACCTGGCAGCAGTTGGCTTCAAGTTGTTGCTCAGCTGCCCTCCCCTCCCTGCCCCCTTCTCGTGCACCCCTTTCAGACTGCAGCTATATGAAGTTAAAGTTTATGTGTGGAGTGTGGCGCGCTGAGCTTAACTGCCAAGTGGCCAGACTGACAGCCAGAGAGACAGAGACAGAGGGACCGAGAGACTAAGAGACTGAAAGCGGGGGCACCATCACCATCACCAGCCCCAGCACCAGAACCACCACCACCACCAGCCCCGGTACTGGCCCCGGTAGTGGCCCATCGATAGAGTCGCCGCATTGGAATGCCAACAATTTCACGATTGCTGGTGGCGCACATCGGCATGTTCCGCGCTTAAGTCAAGAATTTTGTTGCAATTTAACGCGTAATAAAATAATTAGCTCGCTGCTGCTGCTGCTGTTGCTGTTGCTGCCTCAATATCCGCAGTGCTTTGTCGTTTATCCGGCCTCTATGCACACATTATCCGCTATAAGCGGAGGTAGCAGGTAGCGCTTATCCGCTTACCCCAAAAAGCTCAGAGACAATTTGTGGTCCGAAAACGAAGTGCAGAGGGGGCAGATAGACAGAGGGACGAACAGACAGACACAGAAGGAAAGACAGGCAGGCAGACAGACAGACAGGCAGGCAGACAAGGAGACAGACAGATGGAGAGAAGGATGGATTGATGGACGGATGGATGCATCGATGGTTGGACGGACAGCAGGGAGCTTCTAAACATGCGCCACAAAACTTATCCAACATTGCTGACGTTGTCGTTGTCTCGTTCTCCTCTTCCTCTTCCTCTACTTCTTCCTCTCCCTCCTTGGCCTCCTCTTGATCCTCGTCTGCTCGCCAGCCTGCCTCTGACTGTTGTCTTTGCTGTTGTCATTGTTGTTGCTGTTGTCGTCATTGTTGGCCATGACATGACAGCGCGGAATATGATGAAAGGGCCTATAGAGTATAGTCGAAGCTGCTGTGTGTATCTGTGTGTGTGTGTGTGTGTGTGTGTGTGTATCTGTGTGTGTGCCCGGCGTTTTTATCTCGGCGCTTTGTTTAATTTGGCGTGTGTTTCTTTGTTGTTGCTGTTGCTGTTGCTGCTTAGCCCTTTTGTAGTCCCGCCGCTCGGTTAATCAGCATTGAAATCATTTTGCTATCTTTTTAATTATTAGCGCTGGCCCCGTTGATTGTTTTCCATTTCGTTTCGTTCTTTCGTCCCCTTCTGGTCCTCTTCCCCACCTCCGCTGGCTGTGGTAGACAATGCCTGATTAGGTTTCACATTCTGCACGAGGCCCCCCATAAATAATTGTCATGCTGCACGAATCGGTAACGAGTTGACAGCGCATGCCACGACTCGTTGAGGTGCCTCTGCTATTATCCGAATTTATCCATCACTTCACAGCACCTCATTAGCTGCAGCCCAAGGTCAAGGGCTGCCGCCCCCAAGAGCCCCGCAGGCGAGCACACTTACCTCGGAGAAGTCCCGCTGCGACATCTTGTTCAATAGCTGCTCGGCGAGAGCAATAGTCCCATTGTTCTCATTAGTATTTCCATGATTATTTGCATTAAAATTTAATGGCAAATTTATAAGATTCTCATAATTCGTCATTTGTATGCGAAACCCGTCGGAGCCTCCTCAGCATGCCGCTCTGGAAGAGAGAAAGGGAGAACAAAGAATGAGCAATGCTGAAAGAATGAGCAACCGAAATGCCCTTGAAGGAAAGAAAGAGAGAGATAGAGAGAGAGAGAGAGAAATGGAAAGGTAGATGCTGTAACAGGTTATATCAGCATAGAGAGACTGGATCTATGAATATACCCATTTAATCGTGTGTTCTGCGACAATAATATAGTATACTTAGCAAGAGTATAAATAAACGATTTCCAGAGAATGCGAATAACTTGCACACACACACACACACAGTCTGGCCGAGACAATGAGACTTTCAAATGCCTTAGCCAAGAGAATTCTAGAGAAGATCGTCTGCAGAGCGAGAACGGCAAACGGCAAACGGCAAACGGCAAACGGCGAACGGAGAATGGAGAATTGCGAATCTTATGCAAATTCAGCTCGCTCGCAGTCACATAAACTCGGGAATTGAATGTGGCAATAAATTTTGGGGCAAGGCGGCAGGCAGCGGGCAGCGAGTGTGCCTCAGCTCTGTGCGAATTGTGCCGCTCACTCGCCAGCGGCGCCTCAGTATCGTGACCATCGGCCAGCCCCAGACTGCTCCAGGAAGATACATTGTGTATTTAATTTGTTATCATTTAATTGAGTTTGGCGCTGAGCACGCCGAGCTCTCGAGCGCGGTAGCTGTCGACGCTCTGGAGAAAGTTTGCATTAACAAATTTAATTAAAAGCAATGGGAAATTACTCAAATCAATTAAATCTCGCTGCATAAGCAGCGGAAGCTGCGCCGACTGAGCAGGCAGCAGCAGCAGCAACAACTGCCAGAAGCCTTACAAGGGGCGAAATACGCACACACATCCACGCACACACACACACATCCACACACACACAGGCATTGAGTTATAGACATGTCTGGGCTGGCAGCATTAATTGAAATGTTATGCGCAATGACAAAAGACTTAGGCAACAAACCTGACCGAAGACTTAGGGCACAAACTCGCTGCGGTGTCCTCCCTTCTGTCTCTCTCTCTCTCTATGGTATAGGGACTCTCTGCATACCGATGCCCGCATAGTACTGCAGAGATAGAATTCTCTGCAAAAAGGAATTACCGCGGCAGCATTAATTTACATATTCCCTAGGCTTTCAATATCCATTTAATGGACTTTTTTGCCATCCGCCTATTTCCAATCAATGAGCGCCAAGCCATAAAATATGCACAAGCACTATATGTACCATATGCCATATGCCATATACCATATATGTGCCATATTCCCCCGACTCCGAGTGCGGTGTTTACCCAACTTTTACGAGGGCGCCGTAAAATGGCCTTATCAATTGGAGAAGTGCCATCTGCTTTTATTGCTCCGCCAATGCATTTCCCGTATCTTTGGGGCGAGTCTTTGGGGCTCGATTATCATTTGCTCGGCTGCTTTTTGTAGCTCGCTTGCTTTTTGTTTGTCGTCGTTGTCGTTGTCGTTTTCGTTTTCTTTCCCATTTCGCTTTTTGCTCTTTCTCTCCTTCTTTCTTTATATGTTTGTAATATTTTTTTAACGATTATGAAGCCCGGCTTCATTACAAATGAGCTAATTTAGCCGCAGTAATGGTTTTATAATTGTACTTTGGCCTGCCTTTATGCTCCGGTATTAAAGAGCCGCCACTCGATCGCCACAAAAAGTCGATGCGAACTGTTATTGTGCAGTGCTTTGAGTGTTCTGTTGTTGTATTGTCGACGCGTTCTTTTTGCGTTCTTCTTCTTCTTCTCTCTGTTGGCTTGCCAATTTTTGTTGATTTTGTGCGGCAAGTTCGTGTCCTAAGTCTGTGAGTTTTTCGTTTGTTTATGGTGTGAAAATGAAGTCATTGCGGAAATAGATCGCATTAAACATATCGTCGCAATACATCTCACTCTCCCCTCGAGGGAAATGGTCGTCAAACATGCAGTTCCTGGTGTCTTACTAACTCTCCAATAGCTCTATTAATAATTGTGCTGCTTTTATCATCTGTTAAAAGTCTTTGAAGAGTCCCAAAGTTGCCGAAGTAGTGCCAGTAACCTTGTGTAGGATTTTGAATACAATGCCTGACTTAGCATACTTGGCAGGGACCCGCTTCAGTTCATTAGTGCAAGTTATGATTTTGAATATTGTTTTGAATACTTTGCAAGCTGAGTCCTTTGGCCATTGCCTACCTGAGCCTAAGTCTCGAGTGTGGCAACAATGTTGCGCTTTGGCAGCATCGTTGGCGGTCGTTAAACGACTACAAAACACTGCCTCTGGCAACAAAAGCAGCAGCAACAGCGTCGACCCAAAACATGAGAGGGAAGACAAGAACAGATTGAGGCTTTATTACAACATCTATAAATGATTTCCGCTATTAAAATAAAACACTTTTGCATAATTTTTCACTTAGAAAGGACAACCACAACTGCCCAAGAACAAGAATAGCAACAACAGGCACTGAGGCTCTCTACAAAAACAACGTGAAACGAAAGAAATTCCTCACGCTTCATAACGCCCGCAAGGCATGCCCCGAAATTCCACTAAACAACGCCTACCCGAGCTGAAGAACTGGCCCTGGTACTGGTACTGGTACTGGTACTGGGTACAGGGTACTGCGACTCGGGCTTAGGCTCAAGCCTCCACTCCGTCTAAGGGCACTCAAAGTCTTCTTCGGCTCGTTGATCGTCATTTCGACGTCGTCGCGACGTTCCCTTTTTGATTATGCCTCCTGTTGCAACCTGTTGAAATGTGTGACAAATTGGGCGTAAACAGCTCATGTGAAAAGGGTTCCCCTGGCCCACCGACCCCCCGTTCCCCCTGCCAGTTCTACCACCTTTCGGGAATCTCATTGGATCCACAACGTGGGCGTGACGGGCAGCGATTTTGTTATGACTTTTTCGTCTCTTCTTGTCTCTTTTCGGCTTTCTCCTTGCAACGTGAATCGAACAAAATTCGATCAAAAATTGAGCCATAAATTTGAAGTTATTAACATGCAACAATGTAGAAGGCCAACAAAAACAACGTCGTTTATCTTATCAGAAACTCGATCCTAAGTGTTTGCTGATGACACATTCGAATTGTACTCCATGTATCGCAAATGAAGGCTGGCCAAGTTGCTGTTGTGAACGAGACGAGTAATGAAAAGACTCGTGGTCATTTGGCTGTCGCGTTGATCGGTTTCTGTGGCCTTAACTTAGTTAGCTACAATTTCATAAACACTCATTAAAATGTTTTCGGACCATTTTTGCGCAGTAGAAGCGAAACGAAACTCCCAACCGAACCGAGAGGAGCCGAAAACATTGCTGCAAACACGTTCGTACGGGGGATACGTGTATGAGAGGCATGCACCCAAATGAAAAGCAATTTTAATGAAGTCAAAGTCGGAGACGAAGCTGCAGTTGCAGCCAGGAGAGTCCAAAAACACATGTTGCAAATGTTCAGTTGCTGGCACTGCCACATTGTTGCTGCCTTATACGCGGGCCTGCATTTTTTGTTGCCCACAATGCGAGTGGCACGATGTAATTGACATCATTAGACTAAAGCGCGAGCAGCGAGCACCGACCAAGGCGACCAGCTCGGCCAAAAGGAGCGCTAGAAAGTGGCCTGCCAGAGAGTGAGAGAGACCCGTTACTAGCATTAACCGTTCCCATCCCGTTGCCATCTGCAAGCCCCCTCCCCGCCCCTCTGCCATCTTTCGACTGTAGACTATGACAAACATAGAGCGAAGAGATGAAGGCAACGCTCCAAGCCTCGAGTTTAAACTGCAAGTTCAGGCAAGGCGACCCTACTGACGGACCCTCACTCTATGCAAGTTGCTTGAGACCAATTCAAATGCAATTTCATTATCATTATTTTATTATTGTATATACCCTACAGCAGTTGAGCATATGCATACGAGAAAGACTTTTCTAAAATGTCGAATGATCCGATGAAGACAAGCTCGAAAGCTACAGTTGAGTGTGCTCGACTGTGATTCACCCGCCACCCACCTGACCATTTCGATTTCTTTAACATACATATAACACTTCTGTGTTGCGTATTTTGTGCTGCATACTTTGGGATGTGCTTCGAAATATCGATAACTTCCATATTAAAGAAATCATTTGCAAGGTGATAGTTATTGGGTTTGCCAAAAATGAACTGTCCTGCATTAAAATTACGCTTAGCATTCGTTTTTCAAAAGGGGATGTGGGCAAAATCTAAAACAAACTTAATCTGCGTGGAATAGTAACACATATTGACACCAAATTTAGTAGCCCTAGCTATTATAGTCTCAGAGATCTTCATACGGACGGACAGATAGACAGACAGACGGACAGACGCACGGACAGACCGATATGGCTTTATCGACTCAGCTATTGGTGCTGATTGAGAATATTTATACTTTGAGGGCTCACAAAGTTATAATACCCTTTTAACCTTAAGAGTAGTGATCGAACTTTAAATCGGTAACTGTTTGAAATGACAATGCACATCCCAATGATCCAATTGCATATCCTAGCTACATTCAAATTAATTAAGAAAAGTATTACAAGCTGCGCAACTTTTGATAATTAAAACAAATAGATTAGTTCACATCCTTCAATAGTATTCCCTGAGTATATCTTGATAGTTGTGAAAACTTATACACGTGTATTCATTATGACAATCGATAAATTATAAGAGAGAGCAATATGAAGAGCATTACTCCATCGGTGTGTGCGTGTGTGTGTACACTGTACACTCTGTCTGGGATTTATTTAAATTCTTAATTTCTTCGCGACCTGCATTCTAGTCTGGCTTTGTCTAATAAATTTCATGTTTAAGCATTTTCGAGCTGAATTTTCACTGGAAAATTTATGGCTTCCACTTACCATGGAATGTGGCGACAGCGTCCGAATTGGAGTCGCCGACGCCTCAAAGTCGTCGTAAATTGCTGTTGTTGTTGTTCCCGTTGCTGTTGCTGCTGCTGCTACTGCTGCTGCTGCTGCTGCTGTTGCCGAGCCTTTCACACACGCACATAGACTCACATGGACACGTGCATAAACATGTGTATTTGGGTTTTTAGGTTTCGATCTGCACATGAGATTTTCTTTTGGTTATTGACTTTTCGTTTGAATCGTTAAAGAATGTATAATTTTATGCTTATAATTAGTTGGAAACGGAAAGAGAGAAAGAGAGAGGGGAGAGAGAGAGGGAGGGAGAGAGGGAAGAGTGAAAACTCTTCGGGATGGATGTATCGTTCTGATGGCTTTTTAATGTGTCTGAGCTCTGCCTGTTTCTCATCTATTTCTGCTGCTCACAGACAGCAACAACAACAACAGCACGGAGATTTGCGGACTGTGCAGAAAACTGAAATCGTTTTGGGATTAGCTTTGATTTACAGCGTTCGCTCTCGTCGCAGTTGTTGTTGTTGTTGCTGCTTGTTATCATACAAATGACTTAGGCAGCGAACTTGTTGTACACACACACTCACACCTAGGTACAGGCACACACACTCACTCACACACACAAATCTTGATGGGCACATATATTTAGGCAATTTTCAAGCATTTGTTTGGCTTTAATAACTTGGCATCTTCGATTATGTAATTTTTTTCGCCTTTTTGGGCTATTTGTTGTGTATCGAATTCGAGTTGCTGCGCTGCTTGTTGTAGTTTGTTGTTGTCTTTCTCTTTTTCCGCTGCCGTTGCTGCCAATTCACGTATGCAGAGTTCCATGTGCCGCGACTGTTGCCTGTTGCCTGCAGGCTGCGAGCTGCAACCTGGCCAAGAAGCAAGGCATTTGGGCATGCCCAGAGCAATATTCCTCTCTCTCTCCTTCTCCTTCTCTCTCTCTCTCCCTCTCTCTTTCTATCGCTCTTTTGTACTCTCTGTCGCACACACACACATACACACACACACACACACACACACACACACACACACACACACAGACACACACACACACACACACACACAAGTGAAGCCGAAACAAGTCAGGCAACTTTTTTTCCTCGTTTTATTGGAAGCGATCGCCGCTTTGGATTGCCTTCCTTTTCTCTTTACTACAACTACTACGATCGCATTGTTGTTGTAGTTGTTGTTGCTGCCGATGCTGGTGTTGGTGCTGGTGGTGGTGCTGCCTTTTTGTTATTAGTAGCATTTACTTTGGAATGCAACAAAGCGAGAACGTTTCGAAAAATGACGACGGCAACGACGACGACGACGTTTGCAGCGCCTTTGGCCATTGACGTCTTGTTGCGAAAACAGAAAAATGCATGGCCTGGTTATACACCGCGAGAACGAGAGAGAGAGAGAGAGAGGGAGAGAGACAGAGCGGCGAAGCGTGTGAATAAGCAGAGCACAGAGAGAGAGACGCAGAGAGTGGGCGATCGAAGCCGAACAGATGTCAAAAGCAGAGTTCAAAGGCCGCGGACATTCGCAAATTTCCTACGCACAATTTGCCACGGCTTCTCTTTGGCCAGAATCAAGAGCAACAACACACAACGTTGCACACAATAAATAACTCACACTTGGGGCACAACACACATAAAAACAGCAGCAAACACTTTGTGGCCAAAAGTCTAAACGCAAAAAAAAATGAAAAACAAAAAAAAACAAAGTGACACCAACCGAGTCGCGTTGCGTTTTTGCTCCGTTGTTGAACGCGCCACATGCAAAACTCAACTAAGCGAAGCAGGCAGGGCAGCAAGAGATCGAAGTGGAGGTGAAGACGGAGCCCGAGACGGAGCCAGAGACGCAGCCAGAGACCTGCGAGCGAGGTGAGAGCGTGAGCAGCAAAAAAGAGGCAAAAACAGGTACACAACTGTAACAAGTATCGCAGCGACCCGTTTACCTGTTCGCCTCGATCACTCTCTCACTCTCTCGCGCTCTCACTCGATTCGTGTTGCCAGATGCGGCACATGCCAGTGATATGGCAACCACCAACTATGCCTATCGAAAAGCTATCGATATTATGAGTCACTAGCTGAGTCACGGACAGACCCGCAGATAGGCGTGTGCAGGGTCTGCGGTGCACAAGGGCACCCGTTTGCCAGGGGCCCCCGTTAAGAAAAAAATATATTCTTGCACGCTTCCTTATGGCTGTTAAGCACATATTTCTGCTGACAAAATACTCTTTCACCATATGGAAAATGAAACACACTGGGGTGGATTGTGAATATGATCAATCGAGGATAAGACGGCTAAAAATATAGATTTATTAAAGACAATTGAGGGTTTTATTAATATTAAATTGATATAAAAGTCAGTGTAATTAGTATTAAGTTTCTTCATTCTATATACGAACTGTACATGTAAATAAATACTATATTTTAAAACAAGGCATTTGCGCTACAGGCCCCTCAAAATGTTATACCATACACAAATGCCCTCGAGACCGTCGCTACGGCCCTTGGCACAAGTGCAAACACGAGATGTGTGCTAAGGGATAATTAAATAATGATTATAACCTTGCCGAAGGTATATTAATTTTGACGTGAAGTTTGCAACGCACCTTAGGCATCTCTGACCCCATAAAGTATATCTATTCTGAATCATCACCAATGTTCCAATGTACGATATGTCTCACAGTCTATGCATTTTCATTTTATTTCGTACACATGCTTCGTATTACTGCGCGCTGTAAATACGTCGTTACGAGCCGGATCAGACCGATATATACTATACAGCTGTCATACAACTAATTTTCCGATTTTTGTTGTTTTTTTTATATTATATATTGTAATAGTTGCCTTCATCGGACTTTTAGCTACCATAGAAGCAATCAGCCTAAATATTAATTTTTGTTAGAAATAAAAGTGTTTATAGCTAAAATATCTATAAGAGCTGCCATAGCTATTAAAAAATACATGAACAATGTTTTTAAACTCTTTACCATTATATAACTAGGATAGAAAGAATAGGTGAACGTGAAAGTCACCTAGAAAGAAAGGCTACCTTCGGCATGTCGGTATTATACCCTTGCATAGTTTTATCTACTCTGATCGTTTCAATTATAGTATAAAGGTGTCCGAATTTAATTAAACGGGAACTATATGCCGATTAATGTCACTGATAATAACTGAATAACACTATAAAAACCTTTTTATCTGCCGATTGCTCCTCGGACGGACAGACAGAGATAGATCAACTCCCCTGGTGAGGCTGATTCAGCACATATATACCTTAAAGAGTCGGAGATGTCTCCTAAGGTGCGTTGCAAACACGTGGCCAAAATGAATATACCCTCTGCAAGAGTACAAATATTGAATGAAAAGAGCTTAATAAATGTGATTGCATACTTTCAGGCACTTCATCTAATCGAGCTGTTTGCGCCGGGTGCTTCCCCCAGAGACAGTCTCATAGCATGATCTCTGCCCTAGACTGACGTATAAAGCGCATTCGCAGCTTGCTAAACAATTCAATTGCCGACAGGTTCTACAAACAAGCGGAACCAGAACAACCAAATCGACGTGCCGCAATGTTTACTCGCATGGTTATCCTCAGTCTCGGGCTGCTGCTCGTCTGCCTGCTGGCGCTGTCGACTGGCCAGCCGTACTTAGGTGAGTAATGGGGAATCATGACGGGAGATAAGAGTAAATTAATATTTATTATGCATCCACGACGACACAGTGCCGCGCAACTGCTCACGCCACGAGACATATCTGACCTGCGGACCGAACTGCGATGCGGAGTGCGCCACGCTGGGGCAGCCCTGCCTGGTGAACTACATACGCTGCCCCGATGGCTGCTACTGCAACAAGGGATACGCTCGCAACGCGGCGGGCAGCTGCATCCGCCAGTCGCGCTGCCCCAAGCAGCCGCAATCGGGACCCTACTTCCATTAGGTGGACAGCCTGAGTGTGCGTAGTAATTAAATACACGAATTAAAGACTAACTTAATTGGGTCGGTGTACTTTGTTTACTTAATTGTTATACCCTGTAAGCAAAGCCGGGAATTAAGTGGCTACATTGAACTACAACTAAACTCAGTGCTATCTAAAAATAAACACACTACAGCAAATCCAGTTTATTATTTTTCATCAACGAAATCTATTCAATCGAATGACAAATGTCGAACAATGAAACATATGTATGTTGTTGTTCAACTTTGATAACGAAAACCAGTGCAGCCAATTTGGCTATTTTCCCACTAGATCTATCGCGTTGCCATCGGCAAAGTGCGGAATAATAGTGGGAATTGTTGCTATTTGTGATGACTTACGCACTTCGTAAAAACATCAAATAAGTAGAGTTGGCTGTTTGAATACTCTACATACGAGGGTGGTCTGAAAAGTTTCTGCCCTGACCTATCAATCGAAATGAAAAATACAAATATTGCTTTTCGAAATATCTTCACTTATGAGTGCCAATTAAAGTTGGATAGACAACTATATATGAATTTACCATATCTTTCACGGGAACAATAGAGATTTTCATAACATTTTGTATATGTGTTTGGAGACTGTTTGCTGTTATGTTATATACATATGTTATTCTATTATACATACATATATAACTTGGATAGTAATGATTGGAGGAGATGAAGACCTGCAATGTAAGGTACAAAACCTATCCGGCATACCTAAGGTAGCATTTCTTTCTGAGTTTTTGATTAAATTTTATAAATTTAGAGGTGAAAAATGCGAGTCATCCGAGACACATCCGGGACGCGAATGGGATCGTGTTTTAACAGAAATGGGATCGTGTCTTGGGATGGCACTGAAATGCAAGCAGGTCCAAGCAGTTAACTGCTTACCTTATGCTGCCATCTGGGACACACGCGTCTTGGCAAACGAGCAAAAAAAATCCAAATTTTTATTTGAAATAAGCGTTTTTCCAATTTTCAATAAAATCTTTTCAATATATCAATCTGTTTATTTTGTTCTTATTTCCAATGCTAAAGTTTTGATTGTTTTCTTCAGTTTGAAACACACCTACTTGCTTTCTGTCAGAGGGGGTGAAACGGCGAAAACACAGTAGTGGTTCATGTATTCGCTAACGCAGAGAGTCCGCAATGCACGAGATATCGATAGATCGATACTTGAGTACAGTTTGAGTTGCACTGTGCAAACTAACAATGATCACGTGAGCAGCTTCGGTTGATGTCTTCACTCGATAATTTCCGATGTTGTGTCTGAGCCACCGATAATATCGCTTTACAGCCCGAAAAGTTTATATTTATACCCTTCGACCATTGAAAATGGTCAAAAAAGGGTATCCTAACTTTGTGCAAATGTATGTAACAGACAGAAGGAGACGTGGGAGACCCCATAAAATATATATATTCTTGCTCAGGATCACTAGCCGAGTCGATTGAGCCATATCCGTCTGTCTGTCCGGATGTCCGTCTGACCAGATGAACACACAGATCTCAGCTATTATAAATGCTAGAGACAACAAATTTGAAATGAAGGTTCCTATATACTCGGCGCAGATCAAGTTTATTTTAAATGTTGGATGCCACGCCAACCGCCCCCGCAAATCACTAATTTAGTTTTTAAACTCGATTTTTATGCGTCGTAAAAAAAATATATATTTCTAACTTTAACATATACTAAGCTGATAGTTATATCTACTTATTGTCGAAATTTCAGTCGGATCGAACCATAACCACAGAAGCTATTCAAGAAAGTATAAGCATAACTTTAATTGCTTGCGTCAGCTAACACGTGAGAAAAATTTAAAAGTATGTTTATATAAATATGGGTATGAATTAAACAAATTAAACTACACCGAAACATAAGTCGAAGGGTATCTCACTGTCGCGTGCCGCTCGACTGTTGCTCTCGTTTTTTTTTTAATAAATATATAAATTTAAACTCATACATATTATGTGTATGTTTAATATATGGTGGTTTTAATATAATAAATAACAGACACTTTAAATGAAAGTTAATAATAATTTGTATTCAATAGCAATGTAATTTTCCTTAATAAAGAGCAGAGAATAATGTTTGACGGTTACACCACATATACTTAAAATACAATTTCTAAAATGTATATTCTACGTGTAATTTATTGCGAATTATCGGGAACTTCTCTATCCCTTTATATTCCCTTCGACCATTGAAAATGGTCAAACTGCAAATGTTTGTAACAGGCAGAAGGAGGCGTGGCTGACTTTTTGGGGTCCATATATTTTTGCTCAGAATCACTAGACGAGTCGATTGAGCCATGTTCGTCTGTCCGTCTGTCTGTCTGTCCATATGAACATCGATTTCTTAGCAATTATAAAAGCTAGATACAACAGGTTTGACCTAAAGATTCCGTTACCAAGAGCTGTTCAGGTGTTCAGGAAATCACTAAGGAAACTACCTAAGTCACAAAATACTTTCATACATATATATACATATATACTATATGCACATATCAATCTGATCGGACCATTAACACAGAAGTTATTACATAAACCTTGATCGCTTTGATTTCGTGTAGAAACCAGCAAGCCGTGACGTCATTGCAATGCTTGTGTAGGAAAAAGAAGGAATAGAGAATGTGGGCTGTGTCTTCACTCCTCTCTTCTATACACACGCATTTGTTTGCATTCAAACACACACAAATACATACAAACATGTGTGATTGGCCAATGAAATGGTACATGCATATACATGTATTCATGTATGAGAGTTAAGGGTATCGTACAATTAGGTACTTTTTACGTTTAAATAGGTCAAAGGGTATCCTACTAACGAGTGCACTCGACTGTTGCTCTCGTTGTGTAATTTTGACTAGTTAGCAAACATGTACTTAAATTTGCAATTTAAAATAGTGACGGTTTAAGCCGGTATTAACGATGGTAGAAGAACTATCAATGGTTTTCTTCACTCAGCCTCTATGGATATTATCGATACTATCAATACACAATATCGTACAATGAATATCGATTAATCTGAGTGTGAGGGAATCAAGAGCACAAATTGATTTTTTTTTATGCATATTCATGTTGTGCAAACGGCTTAAAAACCTTCTTTAATACACCGAGGGGTCTTGTGTAAATATTGCCTACCTTAGCGTAACATGAAAGCCGAAATCAAACCTGAAATTAAAATCCAAATCAAATCCCCAGCACGGTCCGCTCTTATCTATTGACAGGCAGAGCAAGAAAAGGTGCTAAAGCAACAAAGGAATCGCAGGCAAATCAAAATCCCGAGAACCTCAAAGCGCGCAACACTTTGTGAAAGCGAAAGGAAGGTTGCGGCTCGAGGTTCCTGCTGCTGATAGAGCTGCCGCTGCTGCTGGTGTTGCTGTTGGGTTTGTGATTCGAGAGAGTGAATCGAGAGCGCTGACAACATGCAAAATGTAAATGTTTGCTGTCATTGAGTCGAAAATGTTGGCTGAATCCCAAACCAAACGTTAATAAACTCACATCGCCCGCCCACTGTGAGAAGTGGTTGGGGCGGGGGAGTTACGAGGGGCTCAACGGGAGGGGGTGCTCAATTTACAGGAGCAAACACGCTGCCGGTTCGTGCACCCGGTCGCAGTCAGGCAGCCAGTCAGTCAGTCAGTCACTCAATCTCTGCTTCCACATGTTACGTAACTCAAACACACACACACAGACACGTGTACGAGGCATGCAATTTCGTATACCGTGCATGGATGAAATGAAAAGAACTGGCGCGTTTGAATTTGAAATGCAAACATGTTTGTTCGACGACTACGGGTTGCCATCCATATAGCCTCCATGCATGGCAGGCATCCCAGAGCCCGAGCCCGAGCCCAAGCCAGAGTCCCTTCCTGAGTTGGCCCCCACCCCTTCGACTATTTGCCCGCTTGCCTATTTTTCTTGGCTGTGTCAAAGACGCAGCTGGAGCAGCGCTCTCTTCTGATTTGTGTATTCCTCAAATTCATTGAATTGCGAACAAAAAGAAACCGAAAACCGACGAAAACTCAAAAAAGATGAACGCAAAGAATGAAAGAAAAACCGAGCCGATGAATAGCAAACGTGCGAGCTGCATGCTACCCACACCGTGGCATGTCACACGCCGCACGGCGCACAGCCTCCGTCTAGGGCCCATCGTCCTACCGCCGGATATTCAAACCCAATCAACATGAAAAAATGTCTGAAGGTGCGGAGAGGAGTGTCCAAATGGAAACAGAATCGAAGAGGATTTACCCCTGTCGAGTGCAGCAGCATGATATGCCACGGCTGGCCGCATATAACGCTCTCATCTGTCCCGTTTAATACGCGTTTGGCATTTTTCACTCGTATTTGATAATCGTAGCCCGATAGCGAGTAGAATCCTCTACGAAATGACAACTTTTTCCAGTTCTTCCTGTGCAGAACAGTTGAACAACCTTGCCTAATCCTCGAATGAACCTTTTCGCATCGAAAGATGAACCAAATAGTTTTATGATACCTGGCAAGCCAAATCTGCTTTGAATACCAACCGAAATTGACAGAGCGCGCAATCTTCCTCACAGGCAGACGTCCTCCTCCTCCTTTTGGCCATAAAAAGCGACCTGTTCCCTCAACGTTTCAATTCGCAACTGACTGATTTTCAGGCTCGGCCATAAAACGCAACTATAATTTGGCCTTATCTGCTCGGCGATTGGCAGTGAAATGGGTACCGATTGCAGCATGTTAAGTTCAGACATCAAGCTTGATTTATTGCCCCAACACACACACACACACTGAAAACACGCCAGTATACTTCCAGAGCATTCAAAATGTATTGAAGTCTTTTCAAGATGAGCATGTGAATACGCTCAAGATTGGCCTAAGAGAGCGAAGGTCCTTTAATAAAGACAAGTCAGGGATTACCAAGGGTAAGCAAGGAATGATGCATTGATGAGAGATTATGATGTTAAAGTTCTGAGTGGATTTTTGCTAGCATCGGAACACGTATTCTGGTTTTGCGCTGCCCATCAGGGGCCAATTCAAGTGCCGAATTGAACACCTCTCGGCAAGTACAATGTTTATGTTGCCACACCAAATGCAAGCATCAACAACAAGTGTCATAATCATCAATTGGCCCAAAGTGCTTGCGCTCGACACCCTTCGGGGGTCGCCAAACTGTAAACATTGTGTAAGGAACTGAATCAATGTGCTAGCCTCTGAATGTGGCAGGCGAGAGTCGCTGTCGTTGTCACCATGATTGCCATTAACGATGCCATTGTTTTTGGGGTGAGTGTAAAAGGCGAAGTAGAAGTACAGATACCATAGCTTGACGAATTACGAATCATAATATACATAAATACTTATAAATTATAAAATATATTTCTAGATTTCTAGTTAAATTATTCAAATTTGCAGGAACACGCTTCAAGTGAGTTTGCCTCTTTGTTACAGTCAGGTTACGTGTATCGTCATATCTCAGTATCTACAACATAAACCCTGTGTATGTTTATTTTATGTACATATGCGTATCATATATGTGTATCTTTAATCAACTTTCTTCTTTCAATATCCAGCCATTCAGCAGGTTTCATCTCAATCGGTTGGCAAATGGGTGAGTTCAGATAAAGGAAATAACACGATTGAACGTAATTCAATCACATATATATGTGCTGTAGAGTATCGGAGTGTCGGGTAGGCTCATCCGCAGCCTCTTTGTGACTTAGTTGTTTTTCTGTTTTTGCCCTTTTCAGCGTTAACTTTGGGGCTGATGCAGCTGCGGCATCATCGATGGCAGCAGCATCAGCGAAAAATGCACGCAATTTGACAGATATCAAGTTGTGTGGCACTTGACACACGCCTGGCCAATCGCATTGTTGCAAGCGATACTCGAATTCAACCGGACACGGACCGTGGGCAGCGTGTCCAACGTGCCACGGGACAGAGGGACAAGGACATGCCACTCTTGGGGTTCGCCTCGGCGGCTGTCAGTGAAACGCAATTGTTTTCCATTCGTCGCTGGCGCTGAGCCTTTTGACACAAAGTCAGTCGATTTATTGATTTCGATTTGTTTGATCCCCTTTCGTGTCTCGCGCACTCGAATCACCCGTGACCCACAGAGCGCCGCAACTCTCAATCATGTTTTGGGATGAAGTAACGCGCTTTGTGGCCTAAAACCAAATGCAAAAGCGAGTTTGGCAGGGTGTGATGTGACTGGTAACTTAAAATAGCTATCGATAGGTAAGTATGCCGATAGCAGTCAATGTCAGCAGTTTTAGTGAAGGCTCAAGACATTTAAATATAGATAAATATCATTTATGATGAAAATTACTTCATTTTTAGCATAGTTATGAGTAAAACGTTAGGCTAAAAGTTCTGTCCTCTTGTATTTTATTGTACGCTTGTCCATTGAAGTTGTCAAGAGAGGGTAGTATACCCTTTATTAACTTTATGCAAATGTATGTAATAGGCAGAAGGATATGTGGCAGTAGATATATTTTTGCTAAGGATCACTGGACGATTTGATTAAGCTATGTCCATCCGTCTGTATGTCTCGGATCTCAGCTTTAACAAAAGCAAGGGACACCCACTTTGGCAGATAGGTGCCAGCACTATTACTATGCACAGATCAAGTTTATTTGAATTGCCCCCGCAAAACCATAATTTATTATTATTAATTATTTGATTTGCAGGCAATTCGGAATATATGTACTTAGCTCAGTATAATATCTACGCTTCCTCCAAATCATTCAATCTAATCGAAAAATAAATACATAAGTTATTCACTTCACCTTAGTGCGCAAGGCTTCGATCATATGTGTGTGCGTGACAAATCAATAAGCTGTAAAGTTTTCTTGTTATTGTTGATGTATTTTAAAACATGGCAAAGGGTATCTTACTGTCTGGTTACATATTATTTGTTGATGATTTTTATTGATTGTCCCTTAGCCTGCTGAGTGGTGAACATTAGAGTTCTTCCCGCTTCAAAACAATGGACAAGTAATCTCTGAAAAGGTAAAATATACTCATATTCTCATCTTGCAGGTACATGTATGTGTGCACGTGTGTGTATAGGGTATTTGAAAGGCAAACACACTCAAATTACTTGTCAGTAGTTTTCACTTTTAGCAAAGCAAAAAGTTTTGTTGCGGTTACGGTTTTAGTTATTGCACTTCTTACCCACCGTTTCTGCTCGAGGGAGCAACAACAACTACACCACTAACTCTTGCTGCCCGGTTACCCCCTCAATCCACCCCTTTGTGTCGGTGACAATTGGTTGCGGATAGCCTAACAAATGTTCAATCCATTTGCCATTTGCCATTTGGAATTTGTGTTTGCGGTTTACATTTGATTTAATTGCAATGCGCTCTTAATGGATTTCGCCTGTACAAGTCGACGTCGAGTTCGACGAGGGGACAGCGTTCAGGCCGGCACCTGAAGGCCATCACTCTAGAACCGTGACTCGACAGATTCTGGTAAAATACTTGTGGTTGATCTTAATATCTAACTTGGCTTTTTATTCATTCAATCTCATTCCTTAATTAATTAATTCATCCATTCACATTCATTCATCGATTCATTCATTCACATTCATTTTTTGATTTATTCACATTCAGTTACTTATTTATTTATTCACATTCGTTCATTTTATTATTCATTCATTCACATTCATTCATTAACCCATTCATATTAATTTATTCATTAATTTACTCAAATGCATTCACTTATTGGTTCATTCACATTCGTTCAAATTCTATCATTCACAATTATTCATTCATTTACATTTTTCATTTTTCATTCACATTCATTAAACTCAATCACATTTATTCACATTCACTCATTCACATACATTCATTCGTTCATAATCAGTCATTCACATTCATTCATTCACATTCTCTCATTCTCTTCATTCATATTCATTTACTCGCATTAACTCATTCATTTATTCACATTCATTTATTAATTCATACTAAATCTTTGATTCACATTTATTCAAATATATTTATTCACATTCATTAGGTCACATTCATTCATTTATTCAATCACATTCATTCATATTCACTCATTCACATACACTCATTCATTTATATTCATTTACTCGCATTACGTTCAAATTCATTCATTAACATTTATTTATTCAAATTAATTCATTCATTTACATTCCTTCATTTAGACTAATTTATTCACATTCATTTATCCATATTAATTCATTTACTCAGTCAATCACATTCTTATGTTAATTAAATCACATTCACTTATTTATTCATTTATTAATTAATTCATTCATTCATTTATTCATACTCATTCATTCACATTCACTCATTTACATTCGGTTCTTTATTCACATTCATTCATATTCACTCATTTACTCAATCAGATTCATTCAATTACATTCATACATTCAATCATTCATTTAATCGTTTACACTTATTCATTCACATTCACTTATTTACATGTGAAAATTCACATTCTTTCATTCAAATCCATTCACACATTCATTAATTCATTCACATTTATTCATTCATATTCACTCATTCATATTTATTAATTCACATTCATTAATTTAAATTCATTCACTCAATCATTCATTCACTTAATTACATTCATAGGTTCAATCATTCAATCATATTTATTTATTCACCTATTCAAATCATTCATTCACAATGATTTATTCACATTGATTCAAATTCATTCCCACCTTTATTCATTCACATTAATTCATTCATATTCATTTATTCATTCACATTTATTAATTTACATCGATATTCACAATCATTTGTTAATTTATTCCTTCATTAACATTTACTCATTCAAATTCAGTGAAATTCATTGATTCACATTCATTTATTGTTTTAATCACATAAATTTCTTTACATTCATTCATTCACTCAATTATTCATATTTCCTCATTTATTCACATATATTTATTTACATTCATTAATTCATTCGTATTTATTAATTCATTAACATTTATTCATTCACTTTAATTTTTACTCATTCATATTTACTCATTTATTCATTCACATTCGTTCATTCACATTTATTCACTTACATCATGCATTTACATTCATTCATTGACATTCATTCATTGACATTCATTCACATTCATTTATTTATACAGACTGATACATTCATTTACATTGACTCATTCACATTCATTCATTATTTACATTTATTTATTCATTCACATATATTCATTCAAATTCATTGTTTATTCATTCATTCATGTACATTTTCTCACCCATTGATTCACAATTCATATTCATTCATTCACATTCATTAAATAATTTTAATATTAATATTAATTAATTTACATTGAGTCATTCATTCGTTCAATCATATTCATTTGTTCAGATTTACTAGTTCAGATTTACTAATTCACATTCATTCATTCACATTTATTCATTTACATTCTTTCATTCACATTCGTTTCCATTCACTTATTTACATTCTTATGTTAATTGATTCCTTTATTTACAATTCCCATTCATTCATTCACATTCGTTAATATTCTCCCTATACCAAGAATGAAAGGCATTCTTTGGCATACCAAAGGTTTTATACATTTACAGGTTTTCGCTTTAATCTTTTCTGATTGTTCCTATATTAGTTATATATAATGGTACAGAATGGTATTATATTGTTTATATATTTTTTACCAGCTAAAATAACACAATTCCCTGCACATAAACGACATTTTATTGAAAATCGTTAATTTTGATACTGAATGAACTGATTGTTCCTATGAATGCTATGGGATATACATAGTTATCCGATTTTAATGACATGAAGAACATATACGAAGGTTATTATATGACTTAAATTGGCATTGAAAAATGTAGCTATTTCAATGAACAATTCAGGTTATCATACAAAAACCCGCATTTCGGACGATAATTCCTATGATAGCTACATATATGTTATAGTAATCCAATTTCCATGAAATTTTGTAAGCATACATATTACATTTATATAAAAAAGCAAATGTTGTACATAAATTGGGTTGCAAAATCTTGAAAAATAACACAGTTCTGCTAAGCGATTCTGCGTTGGCTAAATTGAAGTTGCACTCTTTAATTTAAAATTTTATGCAAAGCGGTTAAAAGCGGCTTTTCTAATAACACGCATTTGATCAAGAATTAAATGCTCTAAATTATAAAATATATTTCATGGATGGACTCCGCTGGACTTACTTTCAATCTCTATTTAAAAATGAAATTTTGCCAAAAATATCGTACCTTAAATTTTACTCACACACTGATTAAAACTCAATTCAAAAATTTTAAGAAATCTGCTTTATTTTTTACTGATTCAAATTTGAAAATTGCAATCAGAGCTTCATATATCAATACTATGTGCTGTGCAAATGCAACAGCTGCGTTTATCAGCTGATTTCATCAAAGTGTCGCCACCTATTGAGATTTCCGGTACGCCAAATTGAAGAGTGATCTATCGTGAATGCGTGAATGCACCTCAAATTATTTACATTCTGCGACTTTCAGAAAATGGGGTTTGGCCATAAAACCGGGTCAAATTTCCCATAGTGGTTATGTATGTTCCTATTTATGTACATATATAGTACATACATACATATGCACATGCTTTGAAAAAAATTGAGAGTTAAGATGAAATCCCGCGCAATACGGACGTCTTTTCAGTTACGCTGCGCGAAAGTCATTATTTACGGAGTTATTTACGGAGTGTGGCCGGTCAGAACAAGCGGCAACTTTGCAGGGCCTTCCTGAGTATTTCTGCTTTTGTTCTACGCGAGAGTTAAACAATTTAAATCACTTTGCGTCCCAATAAGTTTTAATTATAATAATTCGGCAATTCTGCAGTTGATAAAACAGCTGTTAGCGCTGCCAACTTATTATAGTTATCGATCTTGTGCGGGTGGCGTTGCCAGATCGTCGCTGTGTTCTTTTTTGTTACGCTCACTTTGCGTTCCGATAACTTTGCGTCGCGACCGTTGGGCGCGAATCTCAAATTCAAATTTGAATTAAAAAATCAAATTTGATTCGGATTCCTGTGAAGCGGACCAACTTTATTGGAAAGGGAAAAAGGCTCAAAGGTCGCGGACAGACTAAAAATCATCCTCTCACCGTTTTTGGTGCCTAAGCAGAGGCTCTGGTGTCCGATTAGAGGCGGAACAAACCTCCACCGGTTAAACGCCAAGGAGAAATCCGTGGCCCACGAGGGAACCTTTCCTAAAGTTGGTGCCCACTAATCCGCAGGCTGCCGAAATCATCATAATAGATGGATAGCACAGCGGGGGGCAGTGCCCCCGATCCCTACGACCCGTTCAGGAGCAGCCCTAGGCTATCGAGGTCTCCCACTAGAGGAGTCGGAAACCCGATGCAGAGAGCTGAAAACACGGTTCCATTGGTGGCGAGGGGTGAGCAAGCAGGCCCCCAGCCGCCGAAAACTAGCAGTGCAGTTGCACAGTTGGAGATACAGGCTCCCATAACGTCCAACATTGTGACAAGCCAGAAGACGATGGATCAGATTAGCGTGCCGTCGCATAAGGCAGCAACAAAGTCCCCATCTGGTTCGCCACATCGGTCGTTAGACCTGACAACGGCACTCTAAAACGAGGATTTGCGGAGCATTATTGTCAGGATGAATGGCAAAATTAATATCCTGCTAGCCGCGTTTGAGACCCAGCGGCATGTAACCAAGGAGACCAAGGGCACGGTAATGGACCTATCTGCTCTCAGCAACAGATCGATAGAGCTACAGGAGGCCACCGATCATAAGCCCCCTTCAAAAAGTACTACCACACAGACGGAGGCACAAAAACATAAACGCAGTCAGTTGGAAACAACCAAACAGACAAAATCTAGAGCGCAGGTGCCTAAAGCGGGCAACTCAATTCCTGTCGCCACTTCAACCGGTGCATTAAACACAGCGAAGGAGTCCAAGCCTGTCAGCTACGCGTCCGTCACCAAAGTGGATAGCAATGCCGGTGAATGGGCCATTGCGAAGCCTAAACGCCTGCGCAAAAAACCGGAGGCGTTTATTCTCAAAAAAACGGGCGAGGTTACTTACGCAGACATGCTGCGCAAGATGAAAACTGACCCGAGCCTCAGCGAATACGGCAAACACGTTCGCAAAATAAGGAGGACGCAACAGGGAGAACTGCTTCTGGAAATAAAGGGGAATGCATCAACTAACGTTCCCAAATTCAGAGGAGAGCTTGAAGCGACGCTCAAGGACCTGGCTTCGGTACGCACGGGGGCGCAGAGAACAGCGCTAATCTGCAGCGGTCTGGATGAGGCTACTTCAGCAGAGGATCTACACAGTTCCTCGTCTCTCAATTCCCGGGCATCCTCCTCCAGCCCGAGGATGTGAAAGGACTACGCAGGATGCGAGACGGAACTCAGGTAGCTTCCTTGCTGATGAGCGCGAACGATGCCATTGCGGTCATCAAAAGGGGAGCAGTGACCGTTGGATGGTCACGGTGCCGTATCATCCAAGACGTCCGGCCTACGAAGTGCTACAGGTGCCTGGGCTACGGACACCGTGCCGCCAGCTGCAAAGCGCCTGATCGCTCAGACTGCTGCTTGAGGTGCGGCGAAAAAGGACACAAGGCAAAGGGATGCAATGCACCGCCGAAATGCCTTATCTGTAGCAGCGATGTAGACCAAAACCACATGACAGGTGGCTATTCGTGTCCGACCTACAAGGCGTGCGTTAAGGGAGTCAATTGCCAACATAATGGATCCAATTAAGATAATACAGCTAAACGTGAACCACTGCGCCGCTGCTCAAAGCCTGCTGCGACAGACAGCGGTGGATCGCAACGTAGACGTGATGCTGCTAAGCGAACCATGCCTTTCGGGCGGTGGAAACGTGGCGCTGATCCTGGATGAGTCGGGCAAGGCGGCCATCGAGTTTTGCAGACCTCTCTACATTCAGGAACGGGCAACCTCGCCAATGCATGGCATTGCATATGCGAGGGTCAAGGGAGTGCATATGTACAGCTGTTATGCTCCTCCTAGTGACAGCCCGGACCAGTTTGAAGGGATGCTCGAGGTGCTCGTGAATCATGCCAGAGGGCGCAGGCCGACAGTCATAGCTGGTGACTTTAACGCCTGAGCAACCGAATGGGGTAGCCGAATTTCCAACGCCACAGGGCGTGCAGTAGTCGACGCAATGATGATGCTTGATCTGGTGCTGCTTAATGACGGACGCAAGCCGACGTTCAACAACGACAGGGGCACATCCTACATCGACGTCACCTTTGTCAGCAGAGGGCTAGTGGCGAACTCAAACTGGATAGTACGTGACGAGATATCGCTAAGTGACCATGCGCTGATCACGTTCAGTATCCGATCAATGGGCACTACACGCCATCAGCGGAAAGGCGCACCTCGTCCAGAATGGGATGTCAGAAAACTGGACTACAATATGCTGTCGCTCCAAATAGACTCCCTGCAAATTCCAGTTGGGCAGGCTGAGATAATGGCGGCTGATTTAACGAAGCTTCTAGCGTGTGATGCAACGATGCCAAGGAAAAAGAAGGCCAAGCGTAAGCCTCCGGTGTATTGGTGGAGTGCCTCCTTACACCAGTTACGGACGGAGTGCTTTATGGCAAGAAGACGCGCGCAGCGAGCCAGAGGAGCTCCGCTTCACGCTGAACTACTAGAAGCTTTCAAAACTAAACGCGCAGAGCTCAAGCACGAAATATCGGCTGCCAAAGCGCGTGCCTATAAGGACCTGCTGGAGGGTATAGACGACGACCCTTGGGGCCAAGCTTATAAGCTTGTAAGGAAAAAGCTGAGCAGGAGGGATGGTACTCCTGATGACCCAGAGGTACTGTCCAGTATTGTGTCTGAACTATTCCCCACGCAGACCACCCTATGGCAGCCAATAGTGGAATCCCCAGCCTCTCCCTTTCCGGATGTTACAGTCGGCGAAGTGATCGAGGCAGCCAAACGGATCAAGCCCAACATGGCCCCAGGCCTCGATGGAATCCCGGGAGTGGTCATCAAAGCAGTGGCGCTAGCCAGACCGGATATCTTTAGGGACACGTTCCAGCAGTGTCTACTAGGCGGAGTCTTCCCTAAGCAGTGGAAAAAACAAAAGCTGGTCCTATTGCCGAAAGGGAAAGGGTCAGCGCATCCTGCAGTTAACTACCGACCTTTATGCATGCTGGATATCGTGGGGAAACTATTCGAACGCATACTGTATGCTCGCATAGAAACCATAACTGAGAGCCCGCATGGTCTAGGGAGGCATCAATACGGCTTCCGGAAGGGAAGAAGCACTTTAGATGTGCTCTCTGCGGTGGAGAACATTGCCAGGGACGTTCTCAACGGCGACAGATGGTTAGGTGGCAGAAAGGAGTATTGCGCAATCGTCACTCTGGACGTGAAGAACGCCTTCAACACGGCAAGATGGCCCGTAATTCTCAGCGCAATGAGAAATATGGGTATCCCAGATTATTTAAGGATCGCTGTAGGCAGCTACTTCAGGGATCGTATCCTTTGCTACGATACGGCAGCTGGCCCGAGATACTACGGAGTCTCGTCAGGTGTTCCACAAGGTTCGGTACTTGGTCCGATCCTGTGGAACATCATGTACAATGGGATCCTGGGCATCAGCAAACCAGAAGGAGCTGAGCTACATTGCTTTGCCGACGACGTGGCCATTACAGCAGTCGGAAAAACCTTGGCTGAACTGCAGAGCAAGTGCAATGTGACGATCAGAGCAACCGTCGAATGGCTCGAGAAGGTCGGCCTTAAGATCGCGGCACACAAAACGGAGGCAGTTCTCTTGAGCAGCAGAAAAGCAGTGGAGTTCATGCAGGTCTCTGTTAACGGTATACAAGTGGTTTCAGCTGAATCACTGAAATACCTGGGAGTACTGATTGACCGCAGGCTCACTTTTAAAGACCACGCTAGCTATGCAAGCAGAAATGCAGCACTCACATCTGCTGCAATGGCAAGACTTATGCCCAACGTGGGAGGACCCAGAATGCCTGCAAGGAAACTCCTGGTGGCAGTGGCAAAGTCAACACTTCTATATGCCGCGCCAATATGGAGCGTTGCCACTAACAAACGTTCATACATCAAAGGCGCACGATCGGTGGTACGGACTATGGCCCTTAGGCTCATTAGAGGATTTAGGACAATATCCGAGGACGCAGCTCTAGCTCTGGCAGGTATGCACCCAATTGACCTGGAGATCAAGACACTTGGCCTAACACGCCACGGCTTTACTCGTGATGAGGCCCAAGGGCAGCTGTTTGGCAGGCCAGATGGCAATCATCTGAACGTGGGAGATGGACCTACCAGCTCGTCCCAGAACTTTCGGTATGGGCAGAGTGTCAACATAAAGTTCTTGACTACCACCTGACCCAGTTCCTCACGGACCATGGTTGTTTCCGAGCGTACTTGTTTCGGTTCCACCACGTAGACTCACCCCAGTGCCTCTTCTGCACTGATGCATTAGAATCAGCAGAACACGTCCTGCTGCACTGTTCGAGGTTCCATGTGGAAAGGGAACAGCTAGTGGCGCTGCCCCGGCCAACAGGATAGAGCATGACAGGAAGAGATGACTACTAGATCTGCTAAAGATCAAGATTTTAGAAGAGGCCCGAAAACGCTACAAAAAGCGTAAGGTACGACCTAAACAATTGTTGTGAAATAACGCGTTTATCCGATGTCTTGCCAGTAATTTTAAGCGATAAGAACAAGTGGCTGCGTCAAAATACTTATACAAAACTTTAACAAAACTAACTATTAACGTTTTATTATTTATATGGCTGGACTTTTTTTGTTTAATTAATACATGTCAGCCAGCCATATGATTTATCCCAACTTCGTTTTCAACGTCTCTGGCACTGCGTGTACGCAGTTTTAATTATTACAGCCACTTCCCGCAGGGTCGAAGCTTATGAAGTAAAAAAATAGAAAAAACCACAGTCGCGCTGCACGCGACAGTGGGATACCCTTCGACCTATTCCGGTGTAGTTAAATTCATACACATATACAAATGCGCATGCTTTTAAATTATTGCCGACAGATGGCGCTCGCGCTTTGCGCTTGCCCGCCTCCCTTGCTAGCTGATACAAGCACTTGGTTTTATGCACATACTTTCTTATATAACTTCTGTGTTTATTGTCCGATCGGATTGCAATTTCGAGAATACGTAGATATTTTAATGAGCTTAGTATATGTTAAAGAAAGTTGTATCTTTAATACAGCGCTTACAAATTAAGTTCAAAAATAAAATTATTGATTTTCGAGGGCGGTGGGCGTGGCACCTAACATTTGAAATAAACTTGATCAGCTTATAGTACACAGGAGTCTTCCTGCCAAATTTGGTAACTCTAGCTTTTATAATAGCTGAGATCTGTGCGTTCACACAGACAGACAGACAGACGGACATGGCTTAATCAACTCGGCTAGTTATCCTGAGCAAGAATATATATACTTTATGGGGTCTCCCAAGCCTCCTTCTGCCTGTTACATACATTTGCACAAAGTTAGTATACCCTTTTTTGACCATTTTCAATGGTCGAAGGGTATAAAAAGGCGTGCCCCATAAAGTATATATATTCCTAAACACTCAGATGATTTAAACGCTAGAGACACCAAATTCGGAAGGAAGGTTCCTATATACTCTGCGCAGATCAAGTTTGTTTCAAACTTTGGATGCCAATCAATAATTCTATTTGCCAGCTTGATTTGTAACCGACGTATAAAATATTTAACTTTCTGACCTTAGCTTACACTAAGCTAATTGTTATATCTACGCGTACTCGAAATTTTAATCCGATCGGAAAATAAACACAGAAGTTATTCTTTCGGTCGATCGGGTTACTCGTTTGCGACATCACCTCTCGGCCGATTTTGGGCCTGTCTTAATTTTGTATTTTTAACAATTATTAACCCTACTAATATCTAACTTTCCTGATCTGATTGGGTTTTTGTGGGTTTTCCCCAATCCCTGGGAACAAATGTTGGATTTATAACCTTCGATCATTAAAAGTGGACAAAAAAACTTTGTGTGAAAGGTACAGAAGAATTCTTATCTTGCATTATTTTAATTTTTGTTTTATTTATTTATTTTTTTAATGGCAACGAAAGCCAGTCGAAGCCAAAAATAATGATATACAATTAATTTTAAATTAAAATAAATAGCAAGGAGCATGTAGAAAGTTATACATGAAATTCAATGTGTGTTATGTTTCAAAAGTAATGTATTATAATGTTTCATATAGGATGTAATACGTTAAGAGCTACGTAAACTTAAGTTTTAATTCTAAGTTTAAATCGAAACAGAACAAATGTGCCAGTGTACTTTGTTAGAGTTCAATCTGACTTGGAAAGTATTCTCCACTTGGCTCTTTTCACGCCATGTGTATATTCCAAAGGTACAATTGCACACACGCACACACACACACCTCAATAACACACATATACATATTTACTTTAGCTCGAGTTGGGTTAATTAATTGCGCACAGTTTGCGCTTTTGTGCCGCTGCCAGCGACCCTTCGCGTCAATGTTTGTAGGACCCGCCCAGCCAGCTGTGCGTGTTTGTGTGTGTGTGTGTGTGTGTGTACGTGCATGCATATGATTAACAATAGTCAGCACACACACACATTCTCAGACATACATATGTACATACAGAGTGTGGCTGCTGCACGCTTGAATTTGCCGCATCTGATTATGAAAATGAAATATTTGCATACAGATGCGCACACACACACTCACACACACGCTCACATAGACACAGACACATCCACAGATACATACGCAGGTACTCTAGGACAATTAGTGGCACAATGGAACAACCTCATTCGGCAAATGATCATCGGCATCATCATCGTCTAACTGACATCGCACGCACTGCCAAAGCGGAAACGGAAACGTTGAAAAAGCAATTGGCAAATGGCGACGCGGACGTCGACGCCGACGCCGTTGCTAAACAGTTGCCATTTATTGGCAGCTGCAATTAGTCGGCCGCACTTCCGCAATACTTGCCCCACTGGCCCGGCAAACTTGCCACTTATTGTTGCAGGGCGGCGCGTTGAAACGATGGCAAGCTGCCCCGCGGGTGTCTCTGTGTCTGTCAAAATGCCGTAACGACATTGGGCATAGCGAGCACTCGATATATGCAACACGGCAATCGCAACTACCGAGCGAGCAATTTCACCACGGACTCGCCTCAATCTCAGGCGAGGGGCCTTGCCCAGAGGGCTGGGGGGCAGAGGGGCAACTGAGTCGCTTTTGATAAATGTAAATTTGCGTGCGCTGCGAAATGCAAGTGCTCTAATTGCCGGCAACCAGTAAAAACATCTACACCCAATTCAACTGTTCCTTCCCCTATCAGTTCCCCTTACCTCCCCTTCCCCATTCATTCTCCTTGTGCCTTTGCCACGCCCACAGCATCAGCAGCGTGGCTACATCAACAACAGCAGCAGCAGCAGAAGCAGCAACAATTAATTGCCATCATTTTTTAGAATCCTTTCATGCGCTTCATTTCACTTCCCCTCCTCCCCTTCTTCTTCTCGTCACCCCCTTCACCCACTCTGGACGTCTCGAGGCGCAGCTAGCTGTAATTTTCTGTATTATTTCTACCGAAATTCTTTGTGTAATGCACCCTATGTTTGCTAGCCACGCCCCCACCCCCCGCCCCGCCTCCTTCTGCAGTGTGCTTCTGGTCTACTCCTCCCGTTGCCGTGTTGTTTATTGCGTTGCAACTTCCGTTACAAACGAAGATAAATTGTTGGCTTTTTTCCGTATTTCGTTTTTCCTTTTTCGCTTTTCGTTGTTCACTTTTTGTTTTGTTTTTGATTTTCACTTTTTACGTTTTTAATACCCTGTAGTGTGACATGTGCTTGGTATCTATAACGGTTCTACTCAAGTGCACTTTCCATTCGCAGGTTGTAATTACGTTACTAAGGTTATCTCCAAAAACTTTTATAGATCACTGTGAATTAAGAATTTAACAAATGCCCACTTTCGATTTGTATAGAAGCTTAAATATATATATATATATATGTTATATATATATATATATTTTTTTTTTTTGTAGACGTACATACAAGTTATGCATTGTGGTTTTCTATATTAGGGAAATTCCAAAGAAATCACAATACTTCTAAGGTTTTACACGTTTTACTTTAGGGAAATTTGAATAACCAAGCTGATTCCATAACTTGAATATAGTATACTATAGGAAGAGGTATTAGTTCTATACAACTAATTATCAGATGTGTCGAAGTCGGTTGGCTTAAAAATAAAATATTTGTATTGTATTTTAAGTTTATTAAATAAAGTAAATAAATACACAAATATTTTTTAGAGATTAGCAGTGATTCTTCATACTCTCATTTCCATGCTGTAATAATTTTCTGTATCTCTTTTTTCTATTCTGTTTTTTGGAGTATTTAAATTAATTTTTATCATTATTATTATTATGCACGATAGTTGTATTTCAGTATTATACAATATGTTAATTAAGTATTGATTTTTGTACCCTTGCAGGGGATATATTTATTAAGGCCAACAGTTTGCAAAGCCCCTCAGGAGAAATTTCCGAGCCTTTAAAGTTTAAAGCCCTGTCCGTCCCTCCGTCCGTCCGTCTAGTCTTTCAGTTCCCCAACTCTCTTGATGAATCTCGGCACACAAGCTTCTTGCGGCCAGTCGGAATGATCAGATCGGAGCGATGTATAGTACAGCTGCCATAAAACCACCCTATTTTTGTGAAGATATTGCAACCAAATATAATATAATATAATATGCTTATTACATTTTATTAAAATCGATTGACTATAACGTATAGCTGCCATAGGAACAAATTGCTGATATATAGTAAGTGCTTTTGTAAGAAGACCAGTATTCTTTCTCAACTTATCTGTTCCACTTTAAATTAGACAGTAATTTATGATAGTTATATACATATGTATACTTTTTGCATTCGATCGAAATCGGGCAACTAAATCCCTAACATTCTATAGGAAGAATCAGTTAGAAATAAAGAGTTTCATAAACAAATGTACACATCTGCCGTGAGATAAGAGTTATTCTAGCATTCAGCGATTACATGTTCAATGTTCAATCTCGGTACCAATATAAACAACTAGTATTCGAACAATCGGGTAAAGTAAAAGCCAAAACCTACAAGGGAACCTTTCCGATATGATTCAACTTTCCTTTTCCATCGTCTGCATTTAAAATTCACAGATGAACAATGGAATGTGAGACTATTTTGAGCAGAGTACGTGGTATCTAACAGTCGACTACTGGCACTCTGGGTTGCTTAGTTTGATTTCCTTGTGTTTCTCTCTGTTGTTTGTTAGTTGTGTTGCGTTTTTCTGTTTGAGTTGCGGGAGCAGCTGTTGCTGCTGCAACTTCACCTCAAATTCAGGGGCAGTGCACAGTGGCAACAGCACGACGATTACTTATCAAATTGTTGTCGTTAAATTACCATTATCTCACACTATTAAAACAACACACTGGCTTGGGCCCCAGCGCATTATCAGCCTCGATTGGGAAACGGTAAATCCAAAGGCAATTGAGAGTGCCATATAAACACGAGTCGGGCAATCTCTGTCAGAGCTTCTGTATAATCGACCTTATCGCGACTGATTCGTGGGGTTCAGAGTCTGAGGTTAGTCGCACGATTGCTTCGTGATCACCAGAATTGGACTGGGAAAGATGTTTTGAATATGGAGAAGTGCGAGGCTTGGGTGTGGGGAATGATGATTGTTATAGGGGTAATAGGTTACGTGTTCTGTTTAGAAAAAAAAAATATATATAGGTAAATAAGTATACTATGTAAATAGGTTATTCTGTTTACCATATATGTACATATATATATATAGCATATATGTATATACAGCATATACTATATGTAAATATATGTATATACGTATATGGCATAGGTATTATACACATGCCTAGGCCTATTAGGTATACTTAAATGTGTATAAATTTGGTATCAAATCGTAGGAGTTTCTTAAAGAACGACACATTTTTCCGCTGTATGCCATAGAAAAGGGAAGGAGAGCGCTGCAAATGCTTAAGATCAAGAAATTTCTTTTCATTTTCTTTTCTTCTTGGTTTTTCCTGATAGCAAAGCAATGTGATATCTGGCAAGTAGATAATATCCAGATACATATGTGCATATATGCTATGTTGGGTGCACCCTTATAATAAATACGATACGCATGCCATAATATAATCTATAGTATATGTGCCACTTGTATGCAAACCCCTCGGCGATTAAATGCGTTTTACAATTCCATTTTCGTTTCAGATTGAAAGTAGATTGGAAATGTTTGTCATATCAAATTGATAGCAGAAGTGGAAGTGTGTACCCACTATAAAATCGTAAATTCTTTTGAAAGTTGCAACAATTTCCGCCCTGGCGATGCCAACGGCAGCGGGGCAGCGGGGCAGTTGCAGGCTGCAAGCTCTCAGCTTGTTGTTCCTAAAATGTTCGCTTTGATTAATTGTTCGCTGTACAGATGCACCCCTCCCTCTTATCCCCCCCCCCTCGCAAACACACATATTACACACACACATGGTCAGACTAAGCTTGTGTATGAAAGTGTTTTTGGGTCTAGCAACGCGATAATCTCGTCCATTGACCGCTGCGTTAATCGACTAGTCGCAGTCGCAGTTGGAGTCGCAGTCGCAGTCGCAGTCGCAGTCGCCGCCTGATAAGATAAGCCTAGTGCCCAGGCACCCCTTTCCCCCTTCTCCCTGCCTGCTCCAGTTCCCCCTGATACTGCCAGCTGTGTTGTCGACAGCGTAGAAGACCGTTAGTCATGGAGAGAACACAGCACGGATCGCGTCGCCAGCTCGCACTGGTCGCGCTCATTGCCTGCTGCTGCAGCTGCTCATGGGCGGCGCAGCTGACGCTGCCGAAGGATGCAGCCAACATCAAGGACTTGAACGAGCTGAGTGCGCAGTATCTGCCCGCCGGCTACCAGAATGCAAACATCACGTTGGCCGACCTGCAGCGCGTGCTGGAGCAGAAGTGCCGCAAGGCCTCGAGCGAGGGCGAGGCGGCCAAGCTGAGCAACAACATACAGCAGGCCGCCAGCGAGCTGGTGGAGTGCGTCACTGGACTGGTCAACATAACCCAAGTGCTCGACGAGGTGGAGCAGGCGCGGCCACGCGGCGATCTGGACGTGGTCTTCGAGACCTACTGCCTGCGACTGCCCAACGTGACCAGCTGCATGCGGGACTTCAACGAGGCCCTGCTGCCGTGCCTGACGCGCGAGGAGCGTGCCCACAACGCCGTGATGCAGCGCATCGTCAACAAGCTGCTGGACTTTGTGTGCTACAAGAACGGCGACCAGATCGCCCTCTTCATTGCCGAACAGGGGCCCGAGTGCCTGGAGCAGCACAAGGACAATGTGGGCACCTGCCTGCAGAACACCTTCGGGCACTACCTGCCCAGCCAGCTGAACGTGTCGCAGCTAGAGGTGCCCGAGCTGGTACTGGGCACCAAGCAGTGTGTCGAGCTGCACGACTTCGAGGCCTGCGTGGTGCGCCACCTGGAGACATGCGAGAACATCACGCCCAGCAACATCGTCGAGTCCATGTTCCGCTATGTGCGCAAGGAGTCCAGTTGCCAGCAGGCCGTCAATAGGGTTACTCGGGAGAGGAGCGAGGCCCTGGCAGTGCGCGCCGGAGCAGCCTCCGCCAGCTGGACAGCTGCTGCTGCCGCGTTCGCTGTGACGCCACTCATAATGTCCCTAATCGGAGCTTAGGCGGCACCTGGCTGACCTGACCAGATTCCTGTTTCCACACACAGACACCACACACACCTCCCCTTATGTGCATAAGCTTTAAACATACATAGACATTCTGTGCGCCGAAAGAGTTTGTTAATTATCTGTGTTTATTTTTTTACCGAGTTTTTTCTTGTGCTTTGCATGCCCCGTTAAAAGTGCCTGCCACCGGGTATGCCCGACTTGTGCAAGTGTTAGATGCAGCGTTTCTAAGGACTCCTAGAGTCAAGTGGACGATCCTCTCAATCCAAGCCGTAGAACGCGATAAGCAGCTGCTTCGTACAAGACTTCAATCTTTTCGAGAAGTCTTCAATATCCTTGAAAAGTCTTTAATCTCGTCGAGAACTTTCAACCTCCCCGAGGAGTCTTCAATCGCTCCAAAAGAGCGCGCTTATAGGGTATGCCCTAGTCGAGTGCCTTAGGCTTAAGCGACTCTTGCTCTTCCTCTTAGTTGTTTTTAATTATGTTTAATAAAGTCGACGTGGCGTATGCGCAATGTGTCCGTAAGCCGCTTAACGGCTTCGCTTTTAATGCCCGCCTGAAAGCCCGAAAGCCCTAAAGTGTTAAGTTCCCCAAGCTGCAAAAACAGCAGTCTGCAACATGATCGGGACACGAGTCCCGAGTGTGGCAAGCAAATTGATTTGGCACCCAAGCGGAGTGCAGCCGGCCCTGATTACCTCAAATGACGTTGTTGTGGTCTCATCTTGCCCGCCTGTTTCCTCTTTCCTCTTTCCCGTTTGCCCTTAGCCCCCCTGCCCCCTAGGCTCGTCACTCGCTTCACTCTCGTAAATCATAAAAAATGGCGTATAAATCTAAGGAAACAGCACAAAAATGGCCAGCAACGGCGGGGAAAAACGCAACTGTCATCGTTGCCAGCGAAGGCGATGGAGGGAAGAAGGGAGGGAGAGAAAACTTCTGCAGAACGAGAAGGAAGTTCAATATGATTACGCCGACATCTGCAAGGGACAGAGGAGGAAAGGGAAGGGAAGGGAGTAGCGATTGGGAAGTAGGGAAAAGGACGTGGGGTGGCATTAGGCAGCCGTCGAAGCGTGAAATGAATGGACTTTCAGCAAGCTTAGTTGAGTTTATGTACGCATTTTTTGTTCATCTCTAGAGGACGACAGAGCCCTCTGCCTTTCCCCCCCCCTACTCCTAGCATGATATGCAATTCCTTGAAATCAGCTGTAGTTGCTGCCGTGTTGCGGAACAGGTAAGCCAAGCGTTTAAGATGAGAGGCTCGAGTTGGGATTTAATACCCGCTACCCATAGGTTAGAAGGGTATTATGACCTTGTGTCAGCCGATAATACATATAACAGAATGAGGCGTGACAGTATATATATTCTTGATCAGCATCAACAGATAAGCCCAGCTTAGAGACCATAAGAGTTAAGACTATCTAGTTTGGTGATAATATCTCTTACTATTGCACGCAGATCAGAACTTGGCCACGCCTCTTTCGCCTGAAATTGATAAAAATCGAAATATGCAAAGTATTTATCCCTATACATGCATAGGTATGACAATTGACATAAAGTCGTTTAAGAATAGCTACAGTCGAGTGCACTGATATACCCGCTACCCACCTGACTAAAACCATTTTTTAAATATATTACTTCCATTTATTTTATGCTGCACACTTTAGGGACCGGTTTGTCAATCAGTAAGGGGCGTGGTTAAAATCTAAATCAAACATGATCTGCGTGCAAAAGTAACATATATTGACACCAAAATTGGTTGCCATAGCTATTAAAGTCTCTGAGATCCAGGTGCTCATGCGTACACACAGACAGTTGGCACAAAGTTATATTACCCTTCTACCCTATAGGTAAATATACAGATTTTCAAGGCTCCGCATTTCTTTAAGAAGATACTGAAGATAAGAGCGTAAGTGGACGGTCAGTTGGGTAGCGGGTATATTTGAGTCGAGCAGATACGGCTTTAGCTTTTTTACTTGCTCATGCTCAGCCCATCAATCTGTATGGCTCACCTCGCTCAACCCATCAATAGATCTGATTGCAGTAGTCCACCAACACTAAAGATTGGTTAGTTAGTCCTCCCATCAAGTCATAAATGTAGCAGACTTAATTGGGCCACGCCCTGCACCCCCTGCCTGAGCTCTGAAGCAACGACGTCTATTGCCATTCTGCCGTTTATGTGCTCGCTTTGCACTCGGACGCTTCTCTTGGCTGCACAACCCCCCTCGGCGTCCCTCGCCCACCCTTGCTCTGTGGCCCAACAGTTGCTGGCACTTTATTATTGATGTGAAAAATGCGGAAAATGAATGCGTTTCCGGTACTTTTCGCGAGTTGGCAGCTAAATTGCAGCGGCCATGAATCATTCGACTGCGACGGCGACGGCGACAGCGACAGCGAACGGCAAGTCCGCCTTGAGCCGCTGCAAGTTCTGCTTCAGCTTCAACTTCAACTTCAACTCGACGTTCCGCATTCGGCGAGAGTAGACAAACTTTGTACGTGCCACGCGAGCACTTGCCAGCTGTCTGTGGGCAAGGGCAAGGTCGGGGCAGGGGCAGGAATCGTGGAACGTGGAAGGGGAGGGCAGGGTGATGGCTTGTGCGACGGCAAAGTTGTCTCAAAACTTGGCTGGGCAAATAATTGCACGTCATTGGCCAAATTATTGGGGCTTGCACAGTGGGCTGGTGAGGGGAGAAGTAGGAGGAGAGGGTATTGCCGCAAGAGTGTCGATTTAAAGCTGCAACAATAACTGACTGGTTAAGGGGTAGCTGCGGGCGCATTATTATGTAACAGATCCTCGCATGAAATTCCTCAACTAATTAATTTAATTTTCCTGCAAACTAAGCGCAAGCAGGGGGAAAAAGAGTTGCCACACAGTTGCCATTGTTGTTGTTGTTGGTGTTGTTGTTACGGCAGCACCTGAGGCAGCTGCCGCAGCAACAGTCTGCCGTGCGACGCCTGGGCGCCTCATTCGCAAATATTTACATGCGTGCGTGCGGTGTGAAAAGCTCAACACGCGCGCTGTCTGTGGCAACAGTTTCCACTGTACTCGTTTGTGTGTGTGTGTGTGTGTGTGAGTATGTGTGTGAGAGTGATAAAGCTAGCATCTTTTTGGGAAGTTTCACTGAATGTTCGACTCGCAAAGAGAAGATATAAACGGTTCGCATTTCCAACACTCGACAATTGTCAATTACTCGGTATCGATTTGAGCTGATTGAGCTCGTATTGAACAGGCGATAGCTTATCCTTAAATGGGGAACTCCACGTGACAATTGTGTTTATAGAATACTCAAACTCATCCGTCAAAGAGTAGCAGTCAGTCAACTAATTACAAACATATTTTTGTGCATAGACACAAACACACATACACACAACACACATACATATACATTCCAGTAAAGGCTATTGGCTATTTACAACACGTGTAACAGATTTTTATATAAGTAGGATTTCATTTATCATAAACATATGCAGGTGAAAGAATTATTTTGTGCAAGCTACTGGTTCTTAAACCCATTGGATATGCTCACCTTTTATACGAAGTTTGTGCAATGGTATAGTATGTAACAGACAGAAGGAGCCGTGGCAGACTCCACGAAGAATGTATATTTAAGAATGTCATCACTTAGCAATGAGGCCATCTCTTAGTGAAGATAAATAAAATGTAATTGAAGTTAACGCGCAGAATGCATGGCGTTACCTTATTATTATACCCTTGAAGATATATTATATATATAATTATGGCCAGAAGTTTGCGACGCACCTTAGGAGACATCTCTATAAAGTATGACTTCTCTGACCTGGGGTTTCCCTAAATGTCTTTCTGTGCATGCAATTTTTTTTTTTGGGAGTCCCCTTAAATATTTTCTACAAATTTTTGGTAGTTTAACAACACAGTTCACAGAATTACACTCAGGAATAATTTATTTGCGCTGGTACGTTAGAAATCAGGACAAAGGGAAAACAGTTGACCGTGCAAGAAAAATCTAAAATTATTGCACTATCCGAGCCAAATGTGTCGAATCGCGAAATTGCAGCTCAAACACAATGCAATAAAAGCTCAGTGCATCGATTTTTAAAAAAATATCGTGAGACCGGTGTGGTAGATAGAAAAGAAGGATGAGGAATGACCAGGTGCACCACTACTCGGGAAGATCGTCATATTGCGAAAATGAGTTTCCAGGATCGGTTTAAAACTGTTGTAGAAATAGCATCCGCGGTATACCAAGAATTTGGAAGAGAAATATCGGCCCAACTGTACAACGTCGGCTGAATTAAGAACACCTGCAAAAAAACCACTTCTGAACAGTCGAATGAAGTCGGTTAAATTGGGCGGTTAAATTGGGCGAAGGAAAAACAAAATTGGGGTGCATCTTAATGGTCAAGAGTGATGTTTTCAGATGAGTCCAAATTCAACCTTATTGGATACAATGGCTTCTGCAGAGTCCGACCTAGAGTGGGTGAGCGATATGACGAAAAATGCTGTGTGGCCACAGTCAAGCATTCACCTTATATTATGATATGGGGATGCATATCCAAAAATAATATTCCGAGCATGAAAACGACCCCATTTCTCAGGAGGATTCCGCACCTTGCCATAGGGCACGTTCTGTTAGTAACTCAATGTGATTTTGTTGTTCTAATGCTATATTAATAAAATTTCGATGCTCTTTTAAATGAAGGCAACCATTTTCAAAGATAATTTCGGAATTAAGTCGTTGAATTGGCCAGGAAACAGCCCTAACCTTAATCCAATAGAAAATGTATTTGGCCTTATGAGCAACAAAATAGCAAAGCGGAAGACCAAAACTATGGTAGAATTATGGGAAATCATAGAAAAAGTATGGTACGAAGTCATCACAAATGAATATTTGTATAATTTATATGATTCGATACCAAGAAGAAATGGTGTTATAAAGGGGTAAGGTGGTATTACGAAGTACTAATTATAATAATTAATTAATTTAATGTTAATTTAATGTTCCTTGTTTTTTGAGGTTAAGTCGAAACTCAGATGTGATACGTAATTTTTGACTTCGGATTCGGACTAAGAAGGACAAAATACATGTTAAAACATATATCGCATGCTCAGATCAGGATTCTACAATATATCTTTTGGGGAATATTTTAAGGTTTTTAGTTTTGTGAGGTTATGTCGAAGTCTAGACGTGATGGCGAAATTCTGACATCGGATTCGAATTCAGCGACCCAAAATACATATAACCGCATATGCTGCTTACCCAGATCATGAAACTTTTTTTTTTTTGTGGGGCTGTGATATCAATAGAAACCAGTAAGAAAAGCAACAGTCGCGCGGCACGCGACAGTGGGATACCCTTCGACCTATGTTCCTATGTATTTACACATATACATATGCACATTCTTTGAAATTAATTCCGACAGATGGCGATCGCGCTTCGCGCTCGCTTGCCTCCCTTGTTAGCTGACACAAGTACTTGGTTTTATGCTCATACTTTTTAAATAACTTCTGTGTTTATTGTCCGATCAGATTGCAATTTAGAGTATACGTAGATATTTCATTCAGCTTAGTAGATGTCAAAGTCAGAAAGTTGTATCTTTTATACAGAAAATTAAATTAAGTTCAAAAATTAAATTATTGATTTGTGGGGGCGGTGGGCGTGGCACCCAATAGTTGAAATAAACTTGATCTGCGCCGAGTATATAGAAACCTTCATTCCAAATTTGGTGTTTCTAGCGTTTATAATAGCTGAGATCTGTGGGCTCATCTGGTCAGACGGACATCCGGACAGGCAGACGGACATGGCTCAATCGACTCGTCTAGTGATCCTGAGCAAGAATATATATATTTTATAGGGGGGTCTCCCACGCCTCCTTCTGCCTGTTACATACATTTGCACAAAGTTAGTATACCCTTTTTTGACCATTTTCAATGGTCGAAGGGTATAATTTTTTTTTAATTGTTCAATTTAATTTCAATTTATTTATTATTTTAGATTTTTAAATTTTTTATTTATTTTAGATATTTAAAATATATCAACTGAGTAGTGTGGATTATATTTATTGGTCTTGTCGCCTTTTTCGTTCAAGAAGGATTTCAACTTGATTTTTATACCCGCTACCCCTAGAGTAGAAGGGTATTATAACTTTGTGCCAACCGATAATGTATATAACAGGCAGAAGGGGGCGTGGCAGAGCCCACAAAGTGTGTATATTCTGAATCAACATCAACAGACAAATCGATATAGCCATGTTCTTATGTCCATATGCAAATTTCAAATCTCGGAGACAATAAGAGCTAGAAATAAAAAAATATTTCAAAATGCCTTAATGCACGCTGTAGCGTGCATCCCACATATTGACCACGACAAATACAAGTGTGTGTCATGGCAGCGCTACAGGTTCGTGTATATGTTCTATTCGCACATTCATTACTGCCAAGCAAAAATATTGGTGTTTGTGAATAATTTTACAACGTACATTTACATTGAAAAATTTATAAATATATATATATAAATGTATAAACACTAATTCAATTAAATTAGCTTTAATAATAATCTAAATTTTAAATTTTAAAAATGTATGTGGGGGCTCCAACTGTGTCCTCACACCGTTCAACGATCCGCCATCAAGAATCCGGCGCGTAGCAAAAATCGAAGTCTCGCTCGCTAAAAACGAATCTTAAGTCCGGGCGGAAACGACCGGCCGTTTTCCTCAGAGCTGTCCCATCTGCGCCGTGCGCTGAGTAAGAATTCGTCTAGACCTGACAGGTTTTCGCCATACGGCCAGTCGGACGACTTCAATGGGTTATTTCGTCGACGTTTCACCCTGGTCGCAAGTAGTCAAGTAGGGGAGCACCTGCAGTGCCACCTTGGACACTTTACGGCATACCGGTAGGCATCCAAGCAGGATGCCTTCTGGCAGAGCTGGGTGCATCATACCAGGTGCATCGTTTGGTATGATGGAAAAAGGGCAGATGGCGTCACGAGTCCGGCATGAGTCCCCTTTGAACTGAGTCCCCTGTCCACACGCAGAAAGCGTGCCAATGCCTATACAATTCCAGTTAGCCGATCACGTAACGATGTGATATGCGGGAGATACCTCAACCGCTCGCCAAGGTACCGGTATTTATCAGTGTACAGTAGGCCTGCTCCTGCAAACCGTACCGTAGTGTGCCTACTCCGGGCAAGGTACTCCTTCAGCAGCATGATCACCGAGTTGCTGGTGGAAACGGCAACGCCGACATCCGCTCCCCATACTCCAACAACGGAAATGAGCTGCTCGTTTTTCGACTCTTGTTCGATTCGGGTAGGACTGTTAACGAAACGCCAAACTACAGAGTGGCTCCAGACGCTGGAGAAGTGTTTCCATCATTACGTTCCAAATAAATGGTCCGCTGATGGATCCCTGTGGGCAACCTTGTGCTACCGGAACAGTCACTTCACCATACCTACTGTAAACTTGCTCTCCTGCCAGAGCTTGTTCTTCTCCACAAGCTGACTTCTCGCCGGTCGATTACTCATTACGATATCCCACTCCATGTGGTCAAAGGCCCCTTTGAAGTCTACGAAGATTCCGAACATGTATTGTGCCGAGCTGGCAGCAACAGTGCTCACGACGTATCTATAAGCATCCTCAACGCAGCGTCCTATTCGGAATCCAAATTGCCATCTGCAGCCATCGGGCAGACTATCCTTTATCCGGCTCCAGCACTTTGTCGAAAACTTTCCTTATCCGGCTCTTTGAGTAGAGCCACTACACGAGGGCACTTTCACTCAGAGGGAAAGCATCCACTTATAATACTGCGGAAGTACAACGCTGTGATGTGTTAGGGGATGGCACGCCACACCGCCTTGAATATAACCCCGTTGATACCGACCATGCCTGAAAAGCGTCTGCTCTTCAACCGTGCGACACAGAGAATTCAAGCGGCGCTAGAATCTCATCAGGAATGACTGGAAAAAAGTTCTAAGACTGGAAAAAAGTTCCGGAGAAGAACACCCGCGCAGTCGTGACAAATTACGAACTGCCTGTCACCTAAGCGAAAACAACCGAGCACGGTTGTCCTTTTGCGGCCTTTTGCAGCACGGCTGACCGCGCGCATGCCTGCATCCTCCTTCCATCCACACTTCCCTTTCTCCCGGTGTAGATGCGTGGCAGATTGGGTGGCACAAATGACAAAAAAGCCGACTTTTATTAAATAGCTAAAAGGAGAACTTGTAGCAACACCAAACAGCGCTCTGCTTCGATTATCTCTCGATAGAGGGATAGAGCATCGATAGCTGCGAGCTTTATTCTTTAATCGAAATCTTCTCTAATTTAGAAGGCCGGACGTTGCCTGACGACGCTGAATATCATTACGAAATATAAGTTTAATTATGTATTTAAGGAATCATTAATAAAGGTCTTGCTACCTAACACTACACGTATTAATGATTACTGAAAACTAACGCGTTCAACGCCCTCCGGCGGCTAACAGACGAACTAAAATCTCAACGCCCTCTAGTGTGCGACGAACTAACATTTAGCCGTGACACGCACCGAACACGTTACACGCGCTCTGGCGGATGTGCGACGAACTAACACATTAGCCGCGACACGCATTATTAATCGTACAAGAGAATATAATATACACAAAAATCAATGATAATTATGCCATTATATACATAATTCCAAAAAATTAACGCACTGTAGTTATATAAGTCTGTCAGTGCTTTATCAAATTTACGACATTTATTTTTTCTTAAAAAATAGAAAAAACCACAGTAGCGCTGCACGCGACAGTGGGATACCCTTCGACCTATGTTCCTGTGTAGTTTAATTTGTTAAATTCATACACATATACAAATGCGCATGCTTTTAAATTATTGCCGACAGATGGCGCTCGCGCTTTGCGCTCGCCCGCCTCCCTTGTTAGCTGATATAAGCACTTGGTTTTATACACATACTTTCTTAACTAACTTCTGTGTTTATTGTCCGATCGGATTGCAATTTCGAAGTCAGAAAGTTGTATCTTTTATACAGCGCTTAAAAATTAAGTTAAAAAATTAAATTATTGATTTGCGGGGGCGGTGGGCGTGGCACCTAACATTTGAAATAAACTTGATCAGCTTATAGTACACAGGAGTCTTCCTGCCAAATTTGGTAACTCTAGCTTTTATAATAGCTGAGATCTGTGCGTTCACACAGACAGACGGACAGACGGACAGACAGACAGACATGGCTCAATCGACTCGGCTTGTGATCCTGTGTAAGAATATACATATATACTTTATGGGGTCTCCCACGCCTTCTTCTGCCTGTTACATACATTTGCACAAAGTTAGTATACCCTTTTTTGACCATTTTCAATAGTCGAAGGGTATAAAAAGCATTCCAATTTAAATAAACTATAAGCCATAATTTTTTTTCAGGTCACTATGGGAAAAATTCACACTATCCTTATAATATTATTTAAATATTACAATTCTAATGATGAATTTTCCATAACGGATATTCAGGTTTAACGAGCTTAACCTTTTCGCCGTTTCACGTACTATTCAACTCTTTATTCAGAGTTTTTTTTACTTTCCCTCACGGTACTTGTTTACTTTCGGTTTCGGCTTATCACCGACTTATTATTATTATTTGTTGCATTTTGCGGGAACAGCTGATTTTCGGGTCGATAGACATTTATCGATGAATACATCTGCCCTGGTACCACAACATCTACCGACAAAGCAGTGCAGTTTTGGGCCTCTCTTAAAAGCCAGATCGGTTAGCGAACCCCGCTTACCGTTTGTCTGATACACAGTTTGAGCTGTCGGTTAGATGCCCGAAACCGCAGGCTCAGCGATCACCAAGCAGATTTTCAAGGGCAGGTCTTGTCAGTCAAAGTCAAGAGCCGAGGCGGTCGAGGCAGCTTACCTTCCCGCGAATAGATCTGTAAAACGTGCTTGCGAATAAATTTCTTGAATATTTAAAAAAAATAATAATAATTAATAAAATAATAATAATAATCTCTATGTGTGTGCAGCTGAAACTAAATCCGAAGACGGAACGAGACCAAGTGCACGTCGCACAGTACACTATGGTCCAGAATTTCATTTTGTTGGCATAAAGTCGATTTTTCAATGTTAATATATCGTTGTTTTCTTATTCTAATCTAAAAGCAAATACATCATACATTAAAAAAATTTAAATTACGAGCTTTTAAAGCGCCACCAAAGCTTTTTGACAGCTTTTAAAAGTGAGCTAGCGAACAGCTGGTTTCCGAATAGAAATTTGTGCCAAAATATTTAGTTGCTTTATGTTGTGCCACACTCTTTAAATAGGTCTACAAAATTGAACTAAATTATGGAAAATAATCTTCAAGGTATGCACTATTTAATATATGTATATTGTTATTTTATATAAAGTTCTAGGAATTTAGTGTTGTGTAATGTTCAATTTATGTGTATTTTTTTAGAAAACTAACATGCGTACTCCATGCTGCACGCAAATAATTGGTCCAGATTGTACTTGTGAGTGTTGTCTTTAGCCACAAACTAAAAACTCATCCCCATTCGTCCCCCTTTTCTCACATTTTGGAAATATATAGGAACGTTTGATTTTAGTCACAGCGAACTTTTTGAAATATGGCGCAGCAACAATCGAAAAATTCATTGTGTATCGGATTGGATATACACCAAAATTAATAAAAACGCTTTGGAAACCAAGAAATTAAAGGAAATAGATAAAAAAATTAGTAATTTTAATAGTTACATTCATAAATATCTTCCCAAATGTAACTACATGCACGAACGGTTCATGTCTAAGCATACTGTATGGCTGGCCTCAACATTATCAAACTCGATGAAATCTGCAAGACACCACAGCAAATAGGACGTCCAACTTTGTCTTACACGAATGCGGGTAAAAGATTAAAAAGGAAATTAGCATCTGAGCTTGCAAATGAAAACAATTGTGATATAAATCTGCTTGCACATGCTGCAGCAGTCTCTGCAAAGAAACAAAGCAAGCAGGACACGGCTTTTATTCTTAAAAAAACAATAACAACACCCGAATACTCAACTGAATCGAGAAAGCAATTTGACATACAAAAACCCATTCCACTTACACCCTATGAAGCTTTGGCTTACCTCCTCGAAAATTCTCGCACAAAACAGCAATATATGAACACTAAACTTATGAATAAAAGTCGTAACAGTGACATTTATCCAATCTATAGCTTAGCAATGAAATCTAAATTACAATGCCGTCCTGTTAATATCAAAGTAACGAAAACTTCTGCCCAAGTATCATTACAAAACCTTTTGGATCATACTGCGCACAGAATTATTAAAATGCAAGCAAGATGTTTTAAACCAGTTTCCAAACAGTTCTGAAATGAAACTAATATGCAGCTATGGATTTGATGGTTCAACGGGTCATTCAATATACAAGCAGAAGTTCACTACCGAAACACCTGGCGAACAGCTTTCAGATCATTCTATTTTTGTTACTTCTGTTATACCCATAAAAATTATATACTCTTTTGATCACAACATATGGAATAATAGAACACCGCAATCTATACGATTTTGCAGGCCTCTAAAAATTGAACTTGTAAAAGAAACTACGGCCCATATAATGATGGAAAAGAACCTTTTAGATTCTCAAATAAATAATCTGAAACCTTCTGTTTATAAATTGAATGAAAATCGAAAGATAGCAGTAACGTATGAAATGCATATGACTCTTATTGCTGGCATAAACGTTTTAACTGCAACTAAATCTACTCAATGTTGCCCCATCTGTGGTGTCACTTTTTGTCCCAAAGCCTGGAGCTTTGCAGTTTGGAGTAAGTCCATTGCATGCTTGGATACGATTCTTAGAATTTGTCTTGAACATTTCATATAAAATTGAATTAAAAAAATGGCATATAAAAGGTGATGATAAGATTTAAATGAGCAAACGGAAAAAATATGTTCAAGAAAAGTTTTGGAACGAAATGGGCCTTCGCATAAGCATGCCAAAGCAGAACGGAAGCGGCAATAGCAATGACGGTAACACGGCTAGGAGAGCTTTTGTCAATACAAAACAATTAGCATCTATTACAAACTTCAGCGAAAATCTTTTAAATAGATTTCACGCCATTTTAATCGCCATTTCTTCCAATTATTATATAAATTCGGAAAAATTTCGCTCATTTTGTGAAACAACTTTTTCATTATATATGCGTAGCTACCCATGGTATCCGATGTCACCAACAATTCATAAAATATTGGTTCACGGTTACCAGATTAATAATTCGAGCTTGGTTCCACTAGGATGCTTAGGTGAAAATGCTTATGAAGCACGCAACAAAGTGTACAAAAAGATAGATTGTCGCATTCAAGGAAAAATAGTCGGCTCAATACCATGACTGATATATTTCACAGAGCTATAGATTCCTCGGATCCATTATTATCGAGCGTTTCTCTAAGGGAAAGAGAAAGAAAAAATAAAAAAAGCCCTTCTTAAAAGAGGTATTAAGTCTTTTGGACCTTCCGTCTACAGCTGAAAAAAAACACAGGCCACCCTGGTGGAACCCACAATTGAAGGCACAACGCACCGACGTACAAGAAATCTTCAAACTAGCTAAACAAGCAAACGAAGATATTGTATGGGACGAATACAGGACAAGGCTCCGTGACTTTAAGAAAAAGGTCCAGACAGCCAAGAGGAACTCATGGAGATCCTTCTGCTTTGGCATTGAGAAGGTCACGGAAACCGCCAGACTTAGGAAGCTTCTGTCGAGCCAACCGGCAATTCAGAGCCAACTAAGAACTAGCGATGGCCAATGGACGAGTAGCAGCAGGGAAGCGACTAATGCCCTTCTAAGCGAGCACTTCCCCGGATGCACAGATGTACTCGATTCATTACAATCACATTCATTACAATGCACATGCACCCAGTGTCCGACGTACCGGGGAATATAATAACACCAACCAAAATCCAGTGGGCCATAGACTCCTTTGAGAGCTACAAATCCCCTGGGCTAGATGGTATAATACCAGCCATGCTGCAGAAGACCAAAGAAAAGGTCACTCCATGGCTGGAATCAATATTCAAAGCATGTCTGAGGCTGGGATATATACCTGTACCCTGGAGGACAGCACGTGTTGTGTTCCTGCCGAAAGCAGGAAAATGCAGTCACATGCAACCGAAAGATTACAGACCGATAAGTCTCACCTCTTTCCTGCTCAAAATCCTTGAAAAACTTCTGGATCTACACATAAGAGGAGGCATGAACCGACTCGTAGAATCCAACCAACACGCCTACACAAAAGAAAAATCGGTGGAAACAGCGTTACACTCCCTAGTAGCCACCATCGAAAAGGCCCTACACCACAAGGAATTTGCCTTAGGAGCGTTCCTGGACATCTCAGGTGCATTCAACAATGTATCTACGGAAGTGATCATGCGGAGCCTGAGAGCCGCGGAAACCCACGAGGCTGTAAACTCTTGGATAGAACATCTATTGAGCTGCAGAAGAGTAAGAGCCGAATGGGGAACCACCACCACAACCAAGGCGGCGCACAGAGGCACGCCACAAGGCGGAGTGTTGTCGCCGCTGCTGTGGAACTTAGTGGTAAACAACATCTTAAAGAAATTCAAACGGAAAGCCCCAAAGATAACCGCCTATGCAGATGACATAGCCATAATTATCGTGGGCAAATGTCCAACGACGATCAGCTCCGTCATAGACAGCACGCTTAAAGAAGTACTGAAGTGGGCTATGGATGTCGGACTCAGTATCAATGCGGACAACACGGATCTAATTCTCTTTACCAAGAGATACAAGATACCGCAATGGACTCCGCCGTCTATAAACGGTGCCATGCTTGTGCCAAAAAAGAGCGTGAAGTATCTAGGAATAGTACTGGACAGCAAGTTGAGCTGGAAAACCAATGTCGAGGAAAGGGTAAAGAAAGCCACAAGTGCACTATATGCATCGCAAAAGATGCTAAGTAGCACGTGGGGCTTGTCTCCCAAACTGATGCACTGGATCTTCATCTCAATTGTTCGTCCAATACTACTCTACGGTGTCCTAGTATGGTGAATGGCCACTAAGAAATCCACATACCTCCAAATAATGGAAAGGGTACAAAGACGTGCACTGATGTGCATTACTGGGGTACTGAGATCTACTCCAGCAAAGGCCTTGGAAGTGATACTTGGAGTTCTCCCCATCGACATACAGGCCAAACTACTAGCACAAAAGACCGCGCAACGTCTGTGTGCTACAGGAAATATGGCCCTCGCAAATTATGGGCACAGTGAAGTAGGAGGAAAGTCACTCAATAGCACGGACTATATGACCCCAATAAACAACTTCTCAAGAACGCCCGCTCTAATGGGACATGAAAATTGGAAAATCGGCATGGACGAAAACGCAACAAAGCTATTCACAGACGGATCTAAAATGGAAACTGGCGTGGGCGCCACGGTTTACTGTGCAGATCCGCTCATTCAAGTGTCGTACAAGTTGCCGGACCACTGCAGCATCTTCCAAGCGGAGGTCTTCGCTATAAAGAAGGCTGCAGAACTTGCGACAACACTCAACAAGAATCAGGTCAGCATCTTTGTCGACAGTCAGGCGGCTATCAAATCTATGCAATCCTATGTCATCAGCTCCAAAAGTGTACTGGCAAGCAAAGAAGCATTAGATGCATTAAGCAACCGCTCGAAGGTGCGCATCTTTTGGGTTCCCAGCCACCAGGACGGAAATGGCAGATAGGCTAGCAAAGGAAGGTGCCGAATCTAGACAACTGGCAGTTGAAGACCTGAAGATACCGCTACGATCTATAAGCCACAGCTTCGAAGAAAGCGCTGCATTAACAGCAGGAAGAAGGTGGCACAGCACAACTAATTGCAAGATAGCCCGCACTATGTGCAATTACACAAATGCGAAACTGGCCCAATATGTCATTCAGCTCCCGAGAACAGACTGTAGAATAATGTAATAAGTAGGTCACTGCCTGACCGCAACGCATGCGAAGAAGTTGGGCATCACCGACAACGACGAATGCAGGAAATGCAGGGTACCAGAAGTAAAAGAAACTCTGGAGCACCTCATCTGCGACTGCCCCGCACTCATGGCCTCGAGAGCGAAATGCCTTGGAAGCCCCCTGCTTGCATCACTGAAAGAAGCAGCGGGCCTGGCACTCCTGGCTTTTGCCAAACTGACCAGCACACACCTCCTTCTGCCTATTACATACATTTGCACAAAGTTAGTATACCCTTTTTTGACAATTTTCAATGGTCGAAGGCTATAAAAAAGACTATCGAAATACTCAGTGATATAAGTAACCGATTAAGGAAAACCCTTTTTACATTTTAACGATTTGAAATTTCAATTAAACGACGCTAAATTGGCCCTTTCGACCACTGTGCGTCGTCGCCCTGGTGAGGCCAGTCCATGCGGAGAGCCGCCAGGGTATTATTTGCCCTTCCTGCTGTGAGGACTCAAAATTGTGAGCCCCACAAGTTTGGTTATATTTGAGTAGTCTTAAGGCAATGGAGCCACCCAATTAAGGGAGATAGGTAATATTTAGGTTTAAGGCAATGAAGCCACATGTTGCTAGTTATTTCATTTGTTATTATTTTTTTAGTTATTAGTTATTGTAAGGTAATGAAGCCATTAGTTATTTAATTTATGAAACACCCAAGGGTGTGAATAGGAAACACGAGGCTATAATGCACCTTGGATGGGAAAAGTCTCTTGACCGCCGTTACAATGGTAAGTCACAGTACTTTTTTTCTTATCTAGTTTTTTTTTGCTTGTTGCTAATTGGTCCGATCTAATATGCGAGTAGTGCATACACTTACCTAAATTATTATATTAATATTAAAATTAGAAAAACAAGAAGGGAACATTGAAAAGAAAAGAGAAATATTAAATAAAAGAAAACAATGAATATTAATCTACTTTAACCAACTTAACATTAAATATACATATCTTTAGCGCGAACATGAATTAAAAATCGCAAAAATAATTTTATTTATTTATATTCTATACTTTTATATTCCTACCTACATGTCGTATTATTTCTCCCCAGCCTCATTCTCACAATTCTCTCAGTTTTTTTATCTTATATAACGTCCATTAATTAATTAAGAAACGAAATAAAAACTTAAATATAATATAATGATAATTGTTAGATATTATGTTTACTACATTTAATAAACTATATATAAATTGAAGAAATGAACTCTTGCTAGACTTAATTCTAGGGTCATGCTTCGTCAAAACAGGATAGGGTATTAGCTAATCGACTCGATCGTAGGGACCATTTATGAACATAACATTAAATCGGATGAAATGGTCATGGTAGGGCGGGCGACCGAATCAGCTGGACAACAACACCAGCAAACAGCATGATCGAACCGAAGTCATTTTAGTCGGCTATTTTTAGTTCTGCTCACCTTCCTCTTATCAACTTCTTCGTCTAAACTCCTCTCCTTATACTGTCCCCTTTTCCATCTATGCAGATGCATTCGTTCATTATTTTCACCAGCACGCGAATTCAAATTATAATATTGTAGGTTCAGCCAGCAAATACTAGCAGCACCAAAACTTAAATAACCCCCCATTAGAGCTGGAAGTTAAATCGATTCTGGAATCGATTAATCGATGTTTTCAATTTTCTCCGATCCATCGATTCAATTTTTGAGAATCGATTTAATCGAAAATTTGGAACAAGTACTAAATTGCTGCTACTAAATTAGTAAACATGTCTAGTGGTGGTACAAAATTTTAGTTGCTTAGAGATCGTGAGACGAATAAGTATTTGATTTTAAAAAACTGGAGTTGGCTAATTGCTTGAAAGCATAATGAGGTCTTTATTATATTGTCTAAATTATTTTTCTGTAATTTTAAGCTAAAAAACAGGTTGTTTTTTTCTTAATTTCATTCCAAAAACGGTTTTTGTCTTATATTTCAAATTTTCGATTTAAATCGATTTGAATCGATTTTTTCCTTGAATTTTGCAAAATAAATCGATTCAGTGAACATCGATTTATTTCCACCTCTACCCCCCATTTCTCTCACCCGAAGCCTAGCCGGATTAACCGCGTGCAGTGCTGCAGGGTAACGACCATCAGCTGGTTTAGAAATATGTCGCTATTTCTACGTAAACTGTTACATGTTGCACAGCTGTTTTTGTTTGCCCGAGTTACCAACCATGGCTTAGAGGGTAACAATGTTTTAGCTAAAGTCATACTATATCTTGTCTGTGAAACTATTTAGTGAAAACACGTCTACTCTCGATGAACATCACAATAGGAATGATTTTTATTGGCATATGTATGTATATGCTTCATTATGTGTATGTATGCTGTTCGCAGACAGCTCTTATATATATGCATATGTGTATGTATGTGTGTGTGTGTATGTGTGCTTGTATGTGTGTGTGTATGTGTGTATGTACAACTTTGCTGTTCTGCTTCGTGTTTCCGCGAAACATGCCTCTTCTGTGACGTTGAATGTCGATCCCGTTGTAATGAATGTTGCTGCTGTCCAGAGTCCAATGAGGTACACCCGAAGTGGTAACTCCCGCCCTACCATGACCATTTCGTCCGCTGCGTTCTAATATTTTCTAATGGTCCCTAAAATCGAGTCGACTAACTAATTCCCTACCCTGTTTCCAGTAAGCATGACCCCAACAAATAACTCTAGCAGGATTTAATTTTAACGTTTAACATTTATTTATGATTATTTAAGATTATGTCTAACAAATACATTGAATTTATAAATGAAATAAGTGCGAGAATGAGGCTGTTGAAGAATAATAATAGGGCATATTTGTATATATATATATAATATTATTTTTGCTTTTCTTTTTCGTTGTAAAATTGGCATAAATAACCAGTAAGAAAAGCAGCAGTCGCGCGGCACGCGACAGTTGGATACCCTTCGACCTACGTTCCTATGTATGTACACATATGCATATGCACATGATTTGAAATTATTCTCGATAGATGACGCTCGCGCTTCGCGCTCGCCCACATCCCTTGTTAGCTGACACAAGCACTTGGTTTTATACACATACTTTCTTAAATAACTTCTGTCTTTATTGACCGATCGGATTACAATTTCGAGAATACGTACATATTTTAATGAGCTTTGTATATGTTAGTCAGAAAGTTGTATCTTTAATACAGCGCTTATAAATTGAGTTCAAAAATTAAATTATTAATTTGCGGGGGCGGTGGGCGTGGCACCCAACATTTGAAATAAACTTGATCTGCGCCGGCTACACAGAAATGTTCTTGCCAAATTTGGTAACTCTAGCTCTTATAATAGCTGAGATCTGTGTGTTCATCTGGTCATCCATACATCCGGACAGACAGACAGACATGGCTCAATCGACTCGGCTAGTGATCCTGAGCAAGAATATATATACTTTATGGGGTCTGTCACGCCTCCTTCTGCCTGTTACATACATTTGCACAAAGTTAGTATACTCTTTTTTGACCATTTTCAATGGTCGAAGGGTATAAAAAAAGGAATTTAATAATATATAATATATTTAAGTAGCTGACCTGTGGAAAAAGTGAGAGAATGAGGACGGAGACATAATATAAGTGAAAAAAAAGAGAAAAGTGAAGTTTAAAACAGGAAAAAAAAACCTACAAACATTAAATAAATAATGAAATAAAAACATATAACAGAATAGCTCGACAGCAGGACGGCAAAAAATAAATAACATAATAATAAAAATCAAACCAAATAAAAGTGAAGAAGCCAATCAGACCCAATGCAAAATAAAAAATACATAATTTGGCCCATGGTGCACATACACACTCGCCTACGCAGCCCCTTTTCCAGCATCTACGCCGAAAGCGCTTTCGTCGACGGAATGCCGTTAAAGTGGTAAGTGATCTGACAATCTTTTTTTTTGTTCTTTTAATCTGAACATCAGTACGAATTGCGTGAGAGAGACTGCAAGCTTCTCTTCAGTCGTCTGATTGCCTTTTGTGCTTCGTCAGTCGTGCGCTAAGAGAGCAACTTAACGAAGATCCTCTCTTTAGTTGCTATGATTTGCCTGCTCATTTGCTTGTGCGTTTAATTTGCCCTTTCTTTTTAAAATTTTAAAATATTAAACTCTGAAGAACTATTCAATAATGATCAACTTAATATACACTTAGCCTAATTTTATATTCATTTATGCAAATTTTACAAAAAAAAAACAAAAATAATATTTTATATATATATAAATATGTCCTATTATTATTCCTCCACAGCCTCATTCTCGCACTTTAATCATTTCTAAAATCAAAAATGTATTTGTTAGACATAATTAATATCTATAGTAAATAAATGTTAAACGTTAAAATGAAATCCTGCTAGAGTTATGTGTTGGGGTCATGCTTAGTGGAAACGAGGTAGGGAATTAGTCCATCGACTCGATCGTAGGGACCATTTAAGACTGGAGACAAAACAAAAACGGATGAAATGGTCAAGGTAGGGCGGGCAAGCTAATCAGCTGGAAAACACCATCAGCAAGCAAGCATGATCGACTCGAAGCTTTAGCTATGTTTATGTTCTTTCCCTTTCCCTCTTCTTTACTTCCTCCATTATACTGTCTTCTTATCAGGTGCACTTAAGCTTATCTAACCCTTACAAGCACGCGAAGTCAAATAAATTCTCTGTAGACTCAGCCAGCATTTACACTAAATCAGGTGATCCCCCACTTCTCTCACCCGAAGCCTAGCCGGTTTTATCGCGTGCAGTGCTGTAATGTACTGACCAGCCGCTGGTGATGAAATACTTAAATATTTCTACGTAAAATGCTACAGAATATTATTTGTGGCGCCCAACATGTCGGCCAGAAACCGGCAAGCCGATTTTGAATAGTATTCAAGAAATATTAGTCAACTCCATCGTATGACTTACTTAAGTGCATCTCTCTTTCTTTTACTTTTTTATCAGTGCGTCTGGATAGCAAATCAGCTGTTAAGAACGATGTTCCGACCTTAACATGATAAGGAAGCTTTTTTCTGTTCCTTCTCTCTTTCGTTTCTACTCTCTCTTCTCTCTCCTTTTTATTTTGAGTCTTCCTGTCTATGCGTCTGGATAGCAGAAAAGTTTCTATTAACTATGCTCCGACCTAAATTAGACAAAGAAAGCTCTTTTGATGGTTCTCTTTATTTTTTCTAACTTTTGTATTTCAAAGATTCTGGATAGCCGATATGTTTGAGATACATATGCTCCGAATTTTTGTTCTTACAAAAGCTCTTCTGTTCTCTTTGTTGTTGATAGACACCTACATCGTTGATATAGAGCAATATACGAAGCGTATAAGTTTCTCTCCGGTGTGAGTCTTGAACATACATATAATCTCTAGGCTTTGGATCACGGTTCGTTCAAGATACGTCCGATGCCAGCTAGAGTGTAGGAGATCAGTTGAGAAGTTTTTTTTCTTCTTTTCTATCTCTATCTTGTAGTTGTGAATGTGTGGCTTGAATATTTTGTGATCCAATTTTACAAATTACAGCCATTCAGTAAATTTCACAACAATTCTGCCCACATTAAATGTAAGCTAAGCACAATTATACCCACCGGGAAACTGAAACGTAGCATGACTCTTATATTTTTATGAATTGAGATAAGATTTTTTTTTAGATATACATATTTTGAACAAAACATTTTCTTTAGTTTCTGTTAATATAATCTTTGAATATGCCAGTCAGTCGTAGTTCAGGAGGAAATCTTAGGGAAGAAGCCAACGACGATCTACCTTCAGGTTCTAGACCCTCTTCTTTTAGCCAAAGTGGAATTACAACAAGAGGTAGAGCAATGGCGGATAGGGTAGAAGCCGATAAGAATGCTAATAGGCAGCAGTCATCTGATGAGCCTCGTATTGGTAGACAAGATACCGGCGCTGATAGTAATAACTTAGCGCTACTAATCACACAAGCTTTGGGAGATGCCACTCGAAGGCAAACCGAAGCCTTAGCCGAGTTTTCTATAAGGCAAACTCAGCTGTTAAACAGTATAGAAATGGGATTTCAGCGGATGTTTAATCAAACACCGGTGCAAACGGAAACAATACCAGCCGTTTTGACTCCCTCGAGTCAACACATGCCCGTGTCACTCCAAGTGACACAACAGATCTAAGGCCAGATCGTATTACCCAAATAATGACAAACTGGAAATTGCGATTTACTGGCAAAGGATATTTGTCAGTAGATGATTTCATCTACAGAGCTGAAGCTCTGACCAGACAAACATTAGAAGGCAATTTTGATTTATTGGCACGATATTCTTGCAATTTGTTCGAGGGAAGCGCAGCTAAGTGGTTTTGGAGGTACCACAAAGGTGTTAGTGAATTGGGTCGGCCAGATCTTTGCGGAGCACTTCGAATTCAATTCAAAGATGCTCGCACAGATCGTGATATACAAGCCAGTATTGATCGGCGTAAGCAAAAGTCGCATGAAAGTTTCGATGAGTTTTCGCAATCTGTAGCAGCTATGGCTGATCACCTGTCCGTACCGTTAACGGACTTTTACATGATGGGGGTGCTCCGAGCAAATCTTTTGCCGGAAATTCAGCACGAATTGCTTCATGTCCCAATACATAGTGTGGCCGAGTTGCGTCAAGCCGTTCGTAGGCACGAAATATTCAAGCAACAAATGGCGAGGATACCAACTTTTAGCACTAGACTCATTCAAAAAAAGTTAGTAAATGAATTGGCCGAACAGGCAGGTAGTGAATCAGAGAGTGAAGTTGCCGAGGCAGAGGATGTCGCTGCGATTGAGATTGAATACTGGAATTGCCAGAAGAAGGGACATAGATATCACGATTGCACTGCAGAAAGGCGAATTTTTTGCTATGGTTGTGGAAAGCCTGACACCTATAGGCCAAATTGCACAAAATGTCTGTCAAAAAACTTAGTAGCTCGAGCACAGTTCAACAGTGCTCGAAACAAGCATTAGTATACACGGAACATAGCAACCGCGTAGCCCTGATGTATACTCCAGAAGCTCTTCTGGAATTAAGCTCTTCCATCGAATTAAATATAAATAAACAACGTATCCGCCGCAGGCAATATGTCAGAATGCACCGGAACGAGCGTTCTAAATTACTGTCTGCTATAGTGGAAAATCCGTTAGACGTGAGACAATATGCCGAGGTGACCATTTTAGGAACTAAATATACCGGATTGTTGGATACAGGCGCCTCCATTAGTTGTATAGGTGGTACCTTAGCTTACAAATTTATAAATGGGCACAACTCTTATAAGCCATTATCATGTGCAGTGAAAACGGCCGATGGCAAGTCACAGAAAATAATGGGCAGACTAACCACTAAAGTAGGCTTTAAAAAAGAACTCAAAGAAATATCCTTTTATATAGTACCTTCGCTATCGCAAAATCTTTACTTAGGTATAGATTTTTGGAAAACATTTGACTTACTCCCTTTCTGTTTACAGAATGCTGAATTGTCTACCTTAGATGATCCTATGGTACGATCATTATCGGACAAACAGCGACACCAATTGGCATCTGCTATAAATTCATTTCCATCATTTACAAAAAAAGGGTTAGGGCGTACCTCTGTACTTTCGCACAGCATCAATGTCTCTGATGCAAGCCCAATTAAGCAAAGGCATTTTCCAGTATCTCCAGCTATCGAAAAGCTAATGTACGAGGAACTAGACCGAATGCTAGATTTAGGGGTGATTGAAGAGTCGAACAGTGCGTGGTCTTCCCCTGTTGGTTTGGTCCGCAAGCCAGGAAAAGTCAGACTTTGTTTAGACAGCAGAAAGGTAAACGCCGTCACAGATGCATATCCTATGCCGTTTATTGACGGAATTTTGAGCAGACTTCCTATGGCAGAATATATATCAAGTATTGATTTAAAGGATGCTTTTTGGCAAATTTCACTTGAACCCAAATCTAGGGATAAGACTGCATTTACTGTGCCAGGATGACCACTATATCAGTTCACTGTAATGCCATTTGGGCTTTGCAATGCACCGCAAACTATGTCCAAATTAATGGATCGAATCATACCAGCACACTTACGAAGCGAAGTATTCATTTATCTGGATGACTTATTAGTGGTATCCGACACATTCGAACGGCATTTAACAACTCTTGATGAATTGGCATCTCATTTAAATAGATCGGGCTTGACTATTAACGTTGAAAAAAGTAAATTTTGCCTTAAAGAAATTCAATATCATGGCACTATCGCCACTGATCCAGAAAAGCTTTCGGCCATAGTTAACTTTCCGGTACCACGGTCCGTCAAACAACTCCGTAGATTTTTAGGAATGACAGGGTGGTACCACAAATTCATCAAAAACTATGCTTCCATTGCTTCTCCTCTTACGGATGCTCTCAAGCAAAAGAGAAGGTTCGAACTGGTCCAAAGAAGCACAAAAAGCTTTTGAATAGTTAAAACAGCAAATGTGCGAAGCGCCAGTGCTACACAGCCCAAACTTCGATGCCGAAATTTTCTTTCTCGAACGTTTACAGAAGATTTGGCATCGGTCGATATAAACCAGTTCATCGATATTGACTCCGATAGCTTTAAAAGCAAAGAATACCAGATTTTGGTGAAACAAATTGAACAAAGTCCAGTCAAACTCCCAGATATAAAAATTGTAGATGGGATATTATATCGCAGAATGGAACATGCAACAGGCGACCGCGTTGCTGATGATATGGCGTGGAAAATTTGGTTACCGAACGAGGTAATACCGATGGCCTTAACATTAGCGCATGATCACCCTTTGGCCTCGCATTGTGGTATCAACAAAACCTTAGAGAGGATACGGAGATACTACTCTGGCCAAATCTGGTGGCTGACGTTAGAAAATATGTCAATAACTGCGAAATATGCAAATGCACGAAGCACCCAAATTATAGCCTGAAACCAACACTGGGCCAGACAGGCGAGACGAGACGTTTCTTTCAGAAACTATATGTGGATTTTTTAGGTCCATACCCACGTTCTCGTTCTGGAAATGTGGGGATTGTTGTAGTTCTAGACCATTTTTCTAAATTTCCGTTCTTTAAGCCAGTAAAAAAATTCACTGCTGAAGCCATTTTAAAATACCTGGAAGAAGAATTGATACATTGCTTTGGCGCACCCGAGGTCATAGTGTCCGATAATGGCGTGCAGTTCAAATCCCATGCCTTCAATAAACTATTAGAACAATATAAAATAGCTCACTCGTACACCGCCATATATTCTCCTCAAGGCAACGCATCAGAAAGAGTTAATAGAACAGCCATAGCAGCGATCAAAGCCTATATACGTCCGAGCCAAAACAATTGGGATGAGCAGCTTAGCAAAATATGTTGTTCTCTTCGCTCGAGCTGGCACACAGCAATTAACACCACACCGTATCGACTAACCTTTGGTCAGAACATGATCACAAACGGATCAACATACAAACTGCTGAAAAGGTTGAACCTGTTAGAAGATCGTTCTGTGTGTTTTGAAAGGGATGATAGTTTTGACATAGAACGAGACAAAGCAATAACATCAATGCGGAAGCAACACCAAAGAAACGAAAATGCTTACAATTTGCGAGCCCGCGAAGTTTCATTCAACGTAGGTATCGGAGAAACTTCACGCAAAGTAACTTTGAAAAGGGATATAGCGCGAAACTTGCACCCAATTTTATAAAAAGTCGAATAAAGCGTAAATTGGGAAACAGCTATTACGACGTAGAAGACTTGAATGGCCATTACGTAGGAAAATTCCATGCTAAAGATCTGAAACAGTAGGCAACACTGATTAATTTTTACTTCGCTCCAAGCGTGGATCCCGCATTTAAAGGTTTCCCCTCTAAAGCGTGATCTTGGTGGGAGGGTTTGTAGGAGCGCTTGTCACTCCAAATAATTTTGAGGTACACCTAAAAGTATGCAACAGTAGGAGGCAACACTTTGGTTTTAGTCTTAGTAGTAGGCAGCGATAGAATACAAATAGTAGTATCTGTAATAGTATCTGTAATGAATGAACAGAAAATCCGGATTCCTTTGGGAAAACAAGGGATAGGATTTATTTCATTTTTTTTTCTCACCGATAAATATCGCTTAAAACAAAATGCTTATGTCATAGGCGTGACTCAACAAAACGACACGTCATTGACAGCCGGTGCCGTTGCAAAAGGCTAAGCGAAGGTTTCTTGCTCCTTCAAGCCCTTGGCGCGCTCTCTTTTGCCGCCAGATCGCTGACCTGAACACGTCGCTCGTAACCGATATTCAACCGGAAGATTTTCTTACCTGAGAGGGAAGTCGTTCAAAAGGAAATATTGAACAAAAAGAAAAAAAATTATTAAACATTAACATATTAAAGACAGCACCTAATAAGAAGCCTAGCCACAGTGTGGTTACAAATTGCAAGACTGCTGCGATCAGCTGCGCATTTCGTTTGCACTTCATCCGTTCTTCGCTTAAAACAAGCGAGGTCTCAGTTCTTTCGTGAGACGCGGAGCGGGCAAAAGCTCAGCTGCCCCGGGGTTAAAAAACCTTCGCCGAAAATCGAATTTTTTTTGCTGTGCAATAAACGCTGTGGATAAAACGCTCGCCAAAATGCGTTTGAACCCAGCGCCAAATTAAGGAAAATTATCTCCTCCCCCTCCCCGGAAAGAGTCTGTGCGCCAAAAGTGAACGAAGGAAGCAGAAAAATGAGAGATCGCTAACCTTTGCCCTTGTGTGAAGATACTAAAAAAAAATAATATCATTAGATGTCTGTCCCTAGTTAAGCTATAAATTAGTTTTATTTTTATATTTTTTTTAGTTCAAAAGTAAAAGAAAACAAAAAAAAAAAAAAGGAATTTAATAATATATAATATGTTTAAGTAGCTGACCTGTGGAAAAAGTGAGAGAATGAGGACGGAGACATAATATAAGTGAAAAAAAAGAGAAAAGTGAAGTTTAAAACAGGAAAAAAAACCCTACATACATTAAATAAATAATGAAATAAAAATATATAACAGAATAGCTTGACAGCAGGTCGGCAAACAAATAAATAAAATAATCAAAAAAATCAAACCAAATAAGAGTGAAGAAGCCAATCAGACAGAATGCAAAATAAAAAAATACATAATTTGGCCCATGGTGTACATACACACTCGCCTACGCAGCCCCTTTTCCAGCATCTACGCCGAAAGCGCTTTCGTCGATGGAATGCCGTTAAAGTGGTAAGTGATCTGACAATCTTTTTTTTTGTTCTTTTAATCTGAAGATCAGTACGAATTGCGTGAGAGAGACTGCAAGCTTCTCTTCAGTCGTCTGATTGCCTTTTGTGCTTCGTCAGTCGTGCGCTAAGAGAGCAACTTAACGAAGATCCTCTCTTTAGTTGCTATGATTTGCCTGCTCATTTGCTTGTGCGTTTAATTTGCCCTTTCTTTTTAAAATTTTAAAATATTAAACTCTGAAGAACTATTCAATAATGATCAACTTAATATACACTTAGCCTAATTTTATATTCATTTATGCAAATTTTACAAAAAAAAAACAAAAATAATATTTTATATATATATAAATATGTCCTATTATTATTCCTCCACAGCCTCATTCTCGCACTTTAATCATTTCTAAAATCAAAAATGTATTTGTTAGACATAATTAATATCTATAGTAAATAAATGTTAAACGTTAAAATGAAATCCTGCTAGAGTTATGTGTTGGGGTCATGCTTAGTGGAAACGAGGTAGGGAATTAGTCCATCGACTCGATCGTAGGGACCATTTAAGACTGGAGACAAAACAAAAACGGATGAAATGGTCAAGGTAGGGCGGGCAAGCTAATCAGCTGGAAAACACCATCAGCAAGCAAGCATGATCGACTCGAAGCTTTAGCTATGTTTATGTTCTTTCCCTTTCCCTCTTCTTTACTTCCTCCATTATACTGTCTTCTTATCAGGTGCACTTAAGCTTATCTAACCCTTACAAGCACGCGAAGTCAAATAAATTCTCTGTAGACTCAGCCAGCATTTACACTAAATCAGGTGATCCCCCCACTTCTCTCACCCGAAGCCTAGCCGGTTTTATCGCGTGCAGTGCTGTAATGTACTGACCAGCCGCTGGTGATGAAATACTTAAATATTTCTACGTAAAATGCTACAGCAGTTATTTCCTTGTTTGGTGTTCCATCCCGTATCATAGCAGATCAGGGACGATGCTACAGGAGCAAGTCGAGCGAATGGACAGGTCGAGCGTGTAATGAGTACCGTTAAAAGTTTACTAACGGCGGTGGAGATAGGCCAACGTTCGTGGCAAGAGGCATTAAAAGAGGTTCATTTAGCAATAAATTGCACAATCAATCGGGTCACTAAGTTAAGTCCGTTACAGCTTTTAATTGCTATCGAATATTGTTGAAGAAAAATATGATAATCTACAGAATCTAAGAGCACAAGCAAAAGTTAATATAGAAAGTAGAAGTAATGCTAATTATGATAAGGAAAGAAGCGATAAAAGAAAGGCAAACGTTGTAAAGCATAAAGTGGGTGATCATGTTCTGCTTAAGTGCGAAGAAAGAAATCAGACCAAACTAGATCCCAAATTTAAAGGCCCGAGTTACTTGAAGGAGACCGATATTGTTTGAAGTCATTAACAAGCAAGCGAACCTACAAGTATCCTCATGAGTGTTTGAGGGCGTTACCGGCCGAGACAGTTTCTGCGGAGATGGATGAGTGGTGGCGTTGAAACAGACGCAAATGGAGGCGTTGAAACATACGCAAGAGACAGTGCAAGTGAGGGTACTGGCGTTAAAACAGACGCATAAAGGTGTAACGTCATGATCCAAAAGGCCTCTTCGAGAAACATAGGTAGACTTGGTGCGCTATCTGGACATTCAGCTGTATAATTTGAAATTAGTTGTTTTAAATTGATTTTAAGAAAGAGGAAGAAATACTTAAGCAGGGCATATCAACATGAATTGCTAAATTTATACACGACGACGTGTAAAAGTCAGGATTGGCCGTGTCGGAGCATTGGTAACATTATTTGAATTTAGTACAGCAACATGAATATTGTATGTGTCAAAATTGTAATAAAGAAGAATAGAGAAAACAGAACAACCGTCATTGCTGTCTTGTGTTCTTTATATCACCGAGAGTCGGTGCGAGCATTAACTGTAAATTCTCTCACTGACTGTGGCCCGTGCCTACGTGTTTGGTGTGTTGCCTCTTCCGTTGGTTCGTTCTGTGTACATTACTGGAAAAAGTGTGTGAGCAAGACTGGACTGGCTATTTGCTGTGTGTGCGAATGAGTAGGAGGCAAGTGTGTCATGCGCAAGCTGCGCAATAGATTTTGGCGACGAGCGAGCGTGCATGAAAAGAGAGAAGGCAGTCTTGGTAGAATATTCGTAGTACACAGACGATATTATTTGTGAAACGGCTACAAGTGGAACGATGGCGCCAACGAAGGGAACGGGGCGCGCTGTTCGAGGTGCTAAGAATACTGAAGCAACTGACGCTTCGACATATATATATAATTTGTAGGACAGGTTCCACACATGTCTACGACTACTGCGCACACTGACGTATGCGCAAACTTTGACCATTATTTACAGCGAGAAAACATACATGGACACACTGTGCACATCCTACGTGAACAATTTTTTTTGTGAGCAGCATCTTTTTCGATCGATGCCTAAAAGTGAACATTTATAAATAAAATCGCGATCGGGCAGGAAAGCAGAGAATCATCGGTGCGAGAAAACATTACATATCCTTCAAAAACATTTGTTAAGGATATTGTTTGGCAAAAGCGAATAAAAATAAACGTGGAAAAGAAAACTAAATCAACATGGGAACACGCTGGATCGCCTTCCGTCGCAAGAGGGAGCAACAACTCATCCTAAAGGAGTTCTGACTGGACACGAGTGGGACAGTGAAGGAAATGCGAACACGCCTGGTAGCCGTCGTCAATCAAGGAGACCTGTCTAAGGAACAGCTGCAGCGGATGATGGAACTAGAGGCTGGTCTAGACAACGCAACTACACCGGAGCTGAAACAACCCGGAACATGTTCAGGCGACACCTCGCCGGCGCCGGTGGAAGACGACTCCGAAGTTGTCATCCCCATACCGGGTCTGGAAGTTGGGCGGGCAGCGAGTCCCTCGAAGAGCGCTACTAGCCGACACATTCCACCCGTTCCAGTATCAAACGCGGCACTTCCAGCCAGTAATAGGACCAGCGGACCGGGCTACCGATGGATAGCCCCATATGAGTTGGCCGATCGAGTACGGAAATGGGGCGTAGCCTTCAATGGCGACGCTACAGATCCGTGGGGATTCATCGAGCAACTGGAAGAGAAGGCAGCGTTGTACGGCATTGACGTTCAGCAACTACCACAAGCTGCAGCGAACGTGCTGACGAGCCAAGCGGAGGATTGGTTTAGGGTCAACACCTTCTACCAAGTCACCTGGGAGCAGTTTAAGCAGGAGTTCATGAAGTTCTTTCTTCCCCCACGTTATTGCCAACGACTCGAGGACGAGATCAGGAGCCGAACCCAACGGCGAGGCGAACGATTTCGGGACTACTGTAATAACAGAATTATCCTTTATTTAGTATTGGATATTTTTAATTAGAACTGGAGGCAGCAAAGGTGCCGCTTCCAACGTTCAGTTGAATCTGATCTTTACATTATTTTCTTAGGTTCTAAGTAAGCCTAAGTCTCATTGCATAGAGAGACGGTTATGCTACATTATGTTACATATGTATGTAATTATGCTATCTTAAGCTGCGCTAGAGTATATGCTAAGTCTCATTGCTGCGCTGCCCACAGTTGGTTAGCAGAGAGAGACGGTTATGTTATATTAAGTTACATGTGTAATTATGCTCTCTTAAGCTCGGTCACGTGGTCGGCGAGTGTAATGCTGACACTTACACATTTTGTGAGCGCGCCGATCGACTCAATATTCGGCCGCTTGGCTTTATGTAAACACTGCAACAACTGTTACAGTGTGTTCACTATGTACTCTTGCTACAGTAGGTATCCGATATGGATGCATACTACATCTCCCTCCTTTTAAAAAATAACGTAACATTATGAAGTTATTTTATAAGCTTTTACTTAAAAGACTAATTTTAATTAACAAAGAAAGATTTTCTTTTCATTTTTTTTTGTTGTTTTTGTGTTTGTTGTTTTTTGAATATATTAAATTACAAATAATGTTTGAATTTAAAGAAGTATTTTTGTCTAAGTATGGCCATACTAATTACAATTATGAAATAAACATTTTTAACCTATCCTTGTGTACTGTTTGTTATACCCTTCGACCATTGAAAATGGTCAAAAAAGGGTATACTAACTTTGTGCAAATGTATGTAACAGGCAGAAGGAGGCGTCGGAGACCCCATAAAGTATATATATTCTTGCTCAGGATCACTAGCCGAGTCGATTGAGCCATGTCTGTCTGTCTGTCCGTCTGTCCGGCTGTCCGTCTGTCCGTCTTTCTGTGTGAACGCACAGATCTCAGCTATTATAAAAGCTAGAGTTACCAAATTTGGCAGGAAGACTCCTGTATACTATAAGCTGATCAAGTTTATTTCAAATGTTAGGTGCCACGCCCACCGCCCCCGCAAATCAATAATTTAATTTTTGAACTTAATTTGTAAGCGCTGTATACACGATACAACTTTCAGACTTTAACATAAACTAAGCTCATTCAAATATCTACGTATTCTCAAAATTTCAATCCGATCGGACAATAAACACAGAAGTTATTTAAGAAAGTATGTGCATAAAACCAAGTGCTTGTGTCAGCTAACAAAGGAGGCGGGCGAGCGCAAAGCGCGAGCGCCATCTGTCGGCGGTAATTTAAATGCTTTTAAAAGCATGCGCATTTGGATATATGTATGAATTTAACAAATTAAACTACACCGGAACATAGGTCGAAGGGTATCCCACTGTCGCGTGCAGCGCGACTGTGGCTTTTTTCTATTTTTTTTATTGATCCAAGTAGCCCATGACTTTGACCCTACGTAAGAAACCGAATGTCGAAACATTCTTCAGTTCACATGTAGTCGTTTGTACATTCACAAGTAAAATTTCTGTAATAATATTTTTATTTTTTTAAAAAAGTTTTTCTCGCGATATAAAAAACCTATTATATATAATGGCACGCAACCCCCGTTTAATCAAAATCCATCAAGTCTATCCCAAGGTTAATGATGATAATAATAAGGATGCTACTACGTCAAAGCCGAATGAAGATGAGAAGTATTTGGTCCTTTACAGCCTCGAAGATGAAGAACGCACTACGTATAAAATGAAGGACACTCAAAAAAGCACTCAAAGATTTGGAATCTACAAACCGAGAAGCTAAGAAATAATACTGTCCTTCGTCCTTTAAATGATGAGGCATTCTCAACTGGCAATCAAAATCGGATTAATATCTATTTAATCTTGTTTTTAAAATTTGAAGTCTGGAACTTAGAAATTAATATGATATTGAATTTTAATACATGAATTACTAAATCTTTTTTCAAAAGCCAACGAGTCTATTCCAATACCTCGGTTAATGATGATAATAATAAGGATGCTACTACGTCAAAGCCGAATGAAGATGAGAAGTATTTGGTCATTTACTGCCACGAAGATGAAGAACGCACTACGTATCAAATGAAGGACAATCAAGAAAGCACTCAAAAAGATTTGGAATCTACAAACCGAGAAGCTAAGAAATAATACTGTCCTTCGTCCTATAAATGATGAGGCATTCTCAACTGGTAATCAAAATCGGATTAATATCTATTTAATCTTGTTTTTAAAATTTGAATTTTGGAACTTGGAAATATAATATTGAATTCTAATACATGAATTACTAAATCTGTTTATACCCTTCGACCATTTTTGAAAATGGTCAAAAAAGGGTATACTAACTTTGTGCAAATGTATGTAACAGGCAGAAGGAGGCGTCGGAGACCCCATAAAGTATATATATTCTTGCTCAGGATCACAAGCCGAGTCGATTGAGCCCTGTCTGTCTGTCTGTCTGTCCGTCTGTCCGTCTGTCCGTCTGTCTGTGTGAACGCACAGATCTCAGCTATTATAAAAGCTAGAGTTACCAAATTTGGCAGAAAGACTCCTGTATACTATAAGCTGATCAAGTTTATTTCAAATGTTAGGTGCCACGCCCACCCCCCGCAAATCAATAATTTAATTTTTGAACTTAATTTGTAAGCGCTGTATACAAGATACAACTTTCAGACTTTAACATAAACTAAGCTCATTAAAATATCTACGTATTCTCAAAATTTCAAAATTTCGGACAATAAACACAGAAGTTATTTAAGAAAGTATGTGCATAAAATCAAGTGCTTGTATCAGCTAACAAGGGAGGCGGGCGAGCGCCATCTATCGGCAATAATTTAAAAGCATGCGCATTTGTATATGTGTAAGAATTTAACAAATTAAACTACACCGGAACATAGGTCGAAGGGTATCCCACTGTCGCGTGCAGCGCGACTGTGTTTTTTTCTATTTTTTTTAGTTTTTATTATTCGTTATTATAATGTTATTTCTATCTCCTATTTCCGTCACTGTATACGGACCAGTATATTTATATTCTAACTTGTGACCTGTTTCATTTCTTTATCACCCACTGATATGTCTATGTTGTTTCTTTTCTGATCATATAATATCTTATTATTTTTCTTATTTTCTTCTATCATTATTCTAGCTCTTTTATATGCTACTTCTAATCTATATTTACTTTCCTTAGCATAGTCATCTATTTTATATATGGTCTCTATATTATCTATACTATTAAATTGTTTTGGTAAATTATTTGTTTTACCAAATACTATCTCATATGGACAGTAATTATGTGCCATTGAGGGGGTCGTGTTGAAACAGAAAACGAAGTATTGAAGCCATACATCCCAATCAGTTTTATCAAGCGATATACATATATGAGCGTATGTATTCATTGAAAGTTCTATGACTACGTTCTATTGTTCCAATTGTCTGGTGGTGGTGTGCTGTAGATGTTATGTTTTTAATTTCTAGATATTTGCATAAATCATTTATAATTGAATTCTTATATTCTGTTCCTATGTCCGTAATGATTGGACCGTACTTCAGAATAAATGATTCAAAAATTGCTTTAGCGACAGTGTTCGCGTTCTTATTTGGAACTGGTATGGCAACTAAATATTTAGTTAGGTCACATATTAGAGTGACTGCATATTCATTGTCATTTTCTGATTTTGGAAGTGGACCAATAGTGTCTACTAAAACCCTGTCGAAAGCATTTATTGGCGTATCTGTTATTGTGCTTGGTTATTTAAGCTTTTTGACATTTTCGTATGTATTCAGTAATATCTCGAGTCATACCTTTCAAAAAATAATGTCTTTTGACCTTGGCCAAGGTTTTTGAAATGCCTATATGACCTCCTTGTATTGGATCGTCATGGAATTTAGATAGTATAGCTTCTTTCATTTTTTGTTTTTCTATAAGGGTCACCTGGTTGAGTAGCGCTACTCTTAATGTATTCAATATCTTATTGCCCATTTGTTTGAAATTATCTATAGAAACATGTTCAAAGATATTTTCCCACGGTGCCATTTTGAGTTGGCTGATTTTGTTTATACCGGCTTACATTTCAAGCCTTTGGAAAAATTGACCTAAGTCTAGTATTCCATTGTTATATAAATCGCTAACATCGTATCTTGCAGTAATTTTTCTACCATGTTTAAATAAACATAGCGTATGTCTTACATGCAAGGTCACTACTTTTCGTACTTCGTCATTGTTTATGACTTCATATACGTTGGGATTAGAAGCTTTCTCTATAGAGTCAATTCTATTTCTACGTTATCCGCGCGGTTTTTCTGTCTATTTTGATATCTAGTAGTGAGTTTCATTATACACTGCGCGACAACCGATTAGCACACCCTATGCTGCTCGTCTTAGAAACTTAATATCAGGAAAACTAAAAAAGCTTTTCAAATAAATTTTTTTTCCCTTAGAAGAATATATAATTTCACACGAAAATTAATAGAAGATAGGATACTAACTTTATTAATAACATTTTAAATTAATGTAAACAAACATATCATACAAAATTCACTATTATTTTTGCGACAGCCGATTAGCACAGTCACTTGAAAACTTAAGATAACAAAAGAAAATGGGTTCAAACTTCATTCAAATTGTTTTTTAATATTGATTTAAATATTTTTAACTTATTTTGAAAACAAATTAATAATGTGTTGAGACTCCACGGGTAAAAATGACTTCGTACATCCGCTGAGGTAAGGAGTCATATAATTTGTTTATATAATTGAGTGAAACAGCCTCACAGGACCTTTTTATTCCTTCAATGAGTTCTGCTTCTGTTGAATACTGCCTGACGGACTCGTACACCTTTCGTGCCAGCCATCCCCAAACATTTTCTATAATGTTTAGGTCGAGAGAGTATGGCGGCCAACTCAGTAATTCCACGTTTTGACCATCAATCTAGGACTTTACAATCCTGGCTGTGTGGACAGGTGCGTTGTCCTGCTGGAACTTCCATTTCAAGGGTCAAAGAATATCCTTGATTGCAGGGAAAGCCGTATTCAGCCATATTCGGCTGGTAAGAAACTGCAGTTCTATATTGCCAAAGTATGTTATAGCTCCCCACACCATGACACCACCCGCACGGCTGTGCAATCGATCTAAAGTATGCTCTTCCTTTCTGAGATTATGAAAGTAGTAGGCATAGTCGTCAGGACCCTCCAAATTTAACTTTTTTTCATCTGAAAAGACTACACGCTCCCACTCCTTAGTCCAGATCACATTTGATCGACAGAAATTGAGTCGTTGCATCTTTCTAAGTTGGTTTAAAGGTGGTTTTTTTTTTAATTTTGGATGCTTTATATGTTCAGCATTCGAAATAACTCTTTGCACAGTCCGAACGCACGCTTTAACACCAGTTTTTTCCTTTATTTTGGCGGCTGAGTCGTGGGAATTAGATGCGTGTCGTAGTATGATTCGCTTGTCCCGGACTCCCTGTGAGCCTTTATTTGCCTTTGTGAGACTCGTCCAACGGTTTTCCTTTGCTTATTATTACTTTATTTGGCTGGCGCAAATCCTCTGACTGAACCCTCCACGAGAGTGCCGGCTGGGCAATGGGCTGTGTATTGATTCAAACTTCAGATTCAGACACTGTCCTGTTGCTCGGGCCAATACACGGCCCAGCTGAGGCTAGGACGCAACAACATACGGACCATCAAAGTCTGGTGCTGTGGTGTCCGGAGCCATGGTCAGAGGTGCCTGGCAGATAGGCCTAAAATGCTATGGGGTGGTTCCCAAGAATAAAATTAACCAACCATGAAGAGTCGATGGAGTCCTCGAATGGAACAACTCGGGCTGGGATGTCAGCCCAAACGTCGGTGGAAGGCGTGACTGCTACCACCGGCGGGCACGGGGGGTGAACACCCCTCTACGTGTCGCCAGCGGTCACACCTCTGAACTGGTGGGAGCAGGCCAGGACAGTTGCACTACTACTGCCTCAACATCAAAGAATGCCAAGATGTGGCGCGGTACCAGAGTCCATGCAGACTCGAACAGCGACCCTCAAGGCAACGATATAAGTGCTGAGGCGGAAGAAAGCCTCTTGCGCTCCCTAGTCAAGGGTTCCAACTCCCCTAGTAGGGAAGGGCCCAGGAAGACAAAGGAGGGCTTGAGAGCCAATTCCCAGTATAAAGCAGCCTTGAAGATCAAATCTCGGCTCGCTGGCAGCAACAAACTCACCCCTGAGGAGAGAAAAAAGCTGGAGTGGGCCGAAGATAAGATCGAGGAGGGTCGAAAACATTTCGAGGGCAAAATAGCGATGAAGGCTACCTCAAGCCAATACGCCAACAAGGTCGAGGAGCTGCTGCTTACCAAAAGGCAGCGTTCTGAAGACCAAGACAAGGCGGACGTGCCCGTGAGCAAGCGGCCGCGCCAAAAACCCCCCAAAAAGTCACTGCCGAAAAGGGAGACGGTGAGCGATGTGGCGCGTCGGCACCTAGTCGTCGCGCTCATCGACCGCAGTAACCCCCACGGCAAAATATCACCCGACAAGTGGAAGATGGTAGAGCTGAGGCTGTTGGACGCCCTATTCAAACGAATGGAGGAGCCAGAGTCTCAGCCTACCACCTTCGATGGAGCGGGGTGGCTTAATGGGGTGAAGATATTGAGCTGCAAGGATGACCTCACCCTGAAGTGGGTCACCGAAACTGTGTCCAAGATGGACGCCCCCTGGGAAGGTGCCAAGCTGGAGGTAGTTGACAGAACCTGCATTCCGTCAGCACCAAAAGCGAAAGTACTCTTCCCGAGGGTCGTACCTAAGGAACAGGCGCTCAAGCTGCTCAGATGGCAGAATCCAGACGTGCCTACCGCTGACTGGACGGTACTACACGTTGGCAAGCCGGAAGGCAATGGCCAACAAATGGTCCTCCAGATCAACAAGGAGGCCGAGGATCTGCTATACTCAAGGTTTGGGAAGATGGCGTGGGGAGTAGGAAAGGTGTACCTACGACTCAAAAAACGCCACCCAAACGACACTAATGCCAACACGCTGGAGGCCGGCGAGGTGGAAAAGGACCTTGAAGCCTTGACCGACGCCGCAAACAGCCTCGACATAGAGGACGAAATGGAGGAGGATGGTGACCTGACTATCATAGCCAACCCATCCAAGCAGAAGGTATCCGAAAATAGCCATGAAGCTACGGATCCTTCAGCTAAACCTCCATAAGAGCAAGTTGGCGTCGGCGGAGCTCCTCTTGACCCTGGAGGAGGAGTCCGTCGACGTGGCCCTAGTCCAGGAACCCTGGATCGCGTCGGGTAACAAGATCGCTGGGCTAGGGTCTAGCAACTACTCCATCTTCTACCAGACCACCGTAAGTAAAGCTAGAACTGCAATTCTGGTAAGAAAAGGCATCTATGCTTATCTTATGTCTAATTACAGTACAGACGACATCACGGTGATAGCGCTAGAGGGGTGCAGAGACGAACCACTCCTGATGGCGTCCTGCTATCTAGCGCATGATATGGAATCGCCGACAGAGGAGACGGAGCGTCTTATCCAGGAGGTGAGCCAGAAGAGGCAACCCCTGGTGATGGGCGCTGACGCCAACGCTCATCACACCCTATGGGGCTGCAGAGATGTGAACAATAGAGGTGAGTCACTCTTAGACTTCATTCTAAAATATAATATTAAGATCGCTAACAGGGGAGAGGAACCTACCTACGTAGGTCCCACCTCATCTAGCGTCATAGATCTAACACTCACGTCTGGAACAAATACCGAAGTCACGGAATGGAGGGTCCTCAGCAAACCCTCCTTCTCTGACCATAGGTATATCCAGTTCGAAGTTCAATTTGAGTGCAAAGTGATAAAAAGTCTTTACAAAAATCCCAGGAACACCAACTGGGATATGTTTAAGACAAAAGTGACAAGGACACTCCCATCCCCAATAACAATCTCATCAACGGTGGACATTGAGAAGTCCGTGAAGACTCTCTGTCATCACCTAACCTCAGCTTTCAACGCAGCGTGCAAGACCTCAATAACAAGAAGGAAACACAGGCCACCCTGGTGGAACCCACAATTGAAGGCACAACGCACCGACCTACAAGAAATCTTCAAACTAGCTAAACAAGCAAACGAAGATATTGTATGGGACGAATATAGGATAAGGCTCCGTGACTTTAAGAAAAAGGTCCAGACAGCCAAGAGAAACTCATGGAGATCCTTCTGCTCCGGCATTGAGAAGGTCACGGAAACCGCCAGACTTAGGAAGATTCTGCCGAGCCAACCGGCAATTCAGAGCCAACTAAGAACTAGCGATGGCCAATGGACGAGTAGCAGTAGGGAAGCGACTAATGCCCTTCTAAGCGAGCACTTCCCCGGATGCACAGATGCACTTGATTCACGACAATCAGTGCACACGCACCCAGTGTCCGATGTACCTGGGGATATAATCACACCACACAAAATCCAGTGGGCCATAGACTCCTTTGAGAGCTACAAATCCCCTGGGCTAGATGGTATAATACCAGCCATGCTGCAGAAGACCAAAGAAAAGGTCACTCCATGGCTGGAATCAATATTCAAAGCATGTCTGAGGCTGGGATATATACCTGTACCCTGGAGGACAGCACGTGTTGTGTTCCTGCCGAAAGCAGGAAAATGCAGTCACATGCAACCGAAAGATTACAGACCGATAAGTCTCACCTCTTTCCTGCTTAAAACCCTTGAAAAACTTCTGGATCTACACATAAGAGGAGGCATGAACCGACTCGTAGAATCCAACCAACACGCCTACACAAAGGGAAAATCGGTGGAAACAGCGTTACACTCCCTAGTAGCCACCATCGAAAAGGCCCTACACCACAAGGAATTTGCCTTAGGAGTGTTCCTGGACATCTCAGGTGCATTCAACAATGTATCTACGGAAGCGATCATGCGGAGCCTGAGAGCTACGGAAACCCACGAGGCTGTAAACTCTTGGATAGAACATCTATTGAGCTGCAGAAGAGTAAGAGCCGAATGGGGAACCACCACCACAACCAAGGCGGCGCACAGAGGCACGCCACAAGGCGGAGTGTTGTCGCCGCTGCTGTGGAACTTAGTGGTAAACAACATCTTAAAGAAATTCAAACGGAAAGCTCCAAAGATAACCGCCTATGCAGATGACATAGCCATAATTATCGTGGGCAAATGTCCAACGACGATCAGCTCCGTCATGGACAGCACGCTTAAAGAAGTACTGAAGTGGGCTATGGATGTCGGACTCAGTATCAATGCGGACAAGACGGATCTAATTCTCTTTACCAAGAGATACAAGATACCGCAATGGACTCCGCCGTCTATAAACGGTGCCATGCTTGTGCCAAAAAAGAGCGTGAAGTATCTAGGAATAGTACTGGACAGCAAGTTGAGCTGGAAAACCAATGTCGAGGAAAGGGTGAAGAAAGCCACAAGTGCACTATATGCATCGCAAAAGATGCTAAGTAGCACGTGGGGCTTGTCTCTCAAACTGATGCACTGGATCTTCATCTCAATTGTTCGTCCAATACTACTCTACGGTGTCCTAGTATGGTGAATGGCCACTAAGAAATCCACATACCTCCAAATAATGGAAAGGGTACAAAGACGTGCACTGATGTGCATTACTGGGGTACTGAGATCTACTCCAGCAAAGGCCTTGGAAGTGATACTTGGAGTTCTCCCCATCGACATACAGGCCAAACTACTAGCACAAAAGACCGCGCAACGTCTGTGTGCTACAGGAAATATGGCCCTCGCAAATTATGGGCACAGTGAAGTAGGAGGAAAGTCACTCAATAGCACGGACTATATGACCCCAATAAACAACTTCTCAAGAACGCCCGCTCTAATGGGACATGAAAATTGGAAAATCGGCATGGACGAAAACGCAACAAAGCTATTCACAGACGGATCTAAAATGGAAACTGGCGTGGGCGCCACGGTTTACTGTGCAGATCCGCTCATTCAAGTGTCGTACAAGTTGCCGGACCACTGCAGCATCTTCCAAGCGGAGGTCTTCGCTATAAAGAAGGCTGCAGAACTTGCGACAACACTCAACAAGAATCAGGTCAGCATCTTTGTCGACAGTCAGGCGGCTATCAAATCTATGCAATCCTATGTCATCAGCTCCAAAAGTGTACTGGCAAGCAAAGAAGCATTAGATGCATTAAGCAACCGCTCGAAGGTGCGCATCTTTTGGGTTCCCAGCCACCAGGACGGAAATGGCAGATAGGCTAGCAAAGGAAGGTGCCGAATCTAGACAACTGGCAGTTGAAGACCTGAAGATACCGCTACGATCTATAAGCCACAGCTTCGAAGAAAGCGCTGCATTAACAGCAGGAAGAAGGTGGCACAGCACAACTAATTGCAAGATAGCCCGCACTATGTGCAATTACACAAATGCGAAACTGGCCCAATATGTCATTCAGCTCCCGAGAACAGACTGTAGAATAATGTAATAAGTAGGTCACTGCCTGACCGCAACGCATGCGAAGAAGTTGGGCATCACCGACAACGACGAATGCAGGAAATGCAGGGTACCAGAAGTAAAAGAAACTCTGGAGCACCTCATCTGCGACTGCCCCGCACTCATGGCCTCGAGAGCGAAATGCCTTGGAAGCCCCCTGCTTGCATCACTGAAAGAAGCAGCGGGCCTGGCACTCCTGGCTTTTGCCAAACTGACCAGCACACACCTCCTTCTGCCTATTACATACATTTGCACAAAGTTAGTATACCCTTTTTTGACAATTTTCAATGGTCGAAGGCTATAAAAAAGACTATCGAAATACTCAGTGATATAAGTAACCGATTAAGGAAAACCCTTTTTACATTTTAACGATTTGAAATTTCAATTAAACGACGCTAAATTGGCCCTTTCGACCACTGTGCGTCGTCGCCCTGGTGAGGCCAGTCCATGCGGAGAGCCGCCAGGGTATTATTTGCCCTTCCTGCTGTGAGGACTCAAAATTGTGAGCCCCACAAGTTTGGTTATATTTGAGTAGTCTTAAGGCAATGGAGCCACCCAATTAAGGGAGATAGGTAATATTTAGGTTTAAGGCAATGAAGCCACATGTTGCTAGTTATTTCATTTGTTATTATTTTTTTAGTTATTAGTTATTGTAAGGTAATGAAGCCATTAGTTATTTAATTTATGAAACACCCAAGGGTGTGAATAGGAAACACGAGGCTATAATGCACCTTGGATGGGAAAAGTCTCTTGACCGCCGTTACAATGGTAAGTCACAGTACTTTTTTTCTTATCTAGTTTTTTTTTGCTTGTTGCTAATTGGTCCGATCTAATATGCGAGTAGTGCATACACTTACCTAAATTATTATATTAATATTAAAATTAGAAAAACAAGAAGGGAACATTGAAAAGAAAAGAGAAATATTAAATAAAAGAAAACAATGAATATTAATCTACTTTAACCAACTTAACATTAAATATACATATCTTTAGCGCGAACATGAATTAAAAATCGCAAAAATAATTTTATTTATTTATATTCTATACTTTTATATTCCTACCTACATGTCGTATTATTTCTCCCCAGCCTCATTCTCACAATTCTCTCAGTTTTTTTATCTTATATAACGTCCATTAATTAATTAAGAAACGAAATAAAAACTTAAATATAATATAATGATAATTGTTAGATATTATGTTTACTACATTTAATAAACTATATATAAATTGAAGAAATGAACTCTTGCTAGACTTAATTCTAGGGTCATGCTTCGTCAAAACAGGATAGGGTATTAGCTAATCGACTCGATCGTAGGGACCATTTATGAACATAGCATTAAATCGGATGAAATGGTCATGGTAGGGCGGGCGACCGAATCAGCTGGACAACAACACCAGCAAACAGCATGATCGAACCGAAGTCATTTTAGTCGGCTATTTTTAGTTCTGCTCACCTTCCTCTTATCAACTTCTTCGTCTAAACTCCTCTCCTTATACTGTCCCCTTTTCCATCTATGCAGATGCATTCGTTCATTATTTTCACCAGCACGCGAATTCAAATTATAATATTGTAGGTTCAGCCAGCAAATACTAGCAGCACCAAAACTTAAATAACCCCCCCATTAGAGCTGGAAGTTAAATCGATTCTGGAATCGATTAATCGATGTTTTCAATTTTCTCCGATCCATCGATTTAATTTTTGAGAATCGATTTAATCGAAAATTTGGAACAAGTACTAAATTGCTGCTACTAAATTAGTAAACATGTCTAGTGGTGGTACAAAATTTTAGTTGCTTAGAGATCGTGAGACGAATAAGTATTTGATTTTAAAAAACTGGAGTTGGCTAATTGCTTGAAAGCATAATGAGGTCTTTATTATATTGTCTAAATTATTTTTCTGTAATTTTAAGCTAAAAAACAGGTTGTTTTTTTCTTAATTTCATTCCAAAAACGGTTTTTGTCTTATATTTCAAATTTTCGATTTAAATCGATTTGAATCGATTTTTTCCTTGAATTTTGCAAAATAAATCGATTCAGTGAACATCGATTTATTTCCACCTCTACCCCCCATTTCTCTCACCCGAAGCCTAGCCGGATTAACCGCGTGCAGTGCTGCAGGGTAACGACCATCAGCTGGTTTAGAAATATGTCGCTATTTCTACGTAAACTGTTACATGTTGCACAGCTGTTTTTGTTTGCCCGAGTTACCAACCATGGCTTAGAGGGTAACAATGTTTTAGCTAAAGTCATACTATATCTTGTCTGTGAAACTATTTAGTGAAAACACGTCTACTCTCGATGAACATCACAATAGGAATGATTTTTATTGGCATATGTATGTATATGCTTCATTATGTGTATGTATGCTGTTCGCAGACAGCTCTTATATATATGCATATGTGTATGTATGTGTGTGTGTGTATGTGTGCTTGTATGTGTGTGTGTATGTGTGTATGTACAACTTTGCTGTTCTGCTTCGTGTTTCCGCGAAACATGCCTCTTCTGTGACGTTGAATGTCGATCCCGTTGTAATGAATGTTGCTGCTGTCCAGAGTCCAATGAGGTACACCCGAAGTGGTAACTCCCGCCCTACCATGACCATTTCGTCCGCTGCGTTCTAATATTTTCTAATGGTCCCTAAAATCGAGTCGACTAACTAATTCCCTACCCTGTTTCCAGTAAGCATGACCCCAACAAATAACTCTAGCAGGATTTAATTTTAACGTTTAACATTTATTTATGATTATTTAAGATTATGTCTAACAAATACATTGAATTTATAAATGAAATAAGTGCGAGAATGAGGCTGTTGAAGAATAATAATAGGGCATATTTGTATATATATATATAATATTATTTTTGCTTTTCTTTTTCGTTGTAAAATTGGCATAAATAACCAGTAAGAAAAGCAGCAGTCGCGCGGCACGCGACAGTTGGATACCCTTCGACCTACGTTCCTATGTATGTACACATATGCATATGCACATGATTTGAAATTATTCTCGATAGATGACGCTCGCGCTTCGCGCTCGCCCACATCCCTTGTTAGCTGACACAAGCACTTGGTTTTATACACATACTTTCTTAAATAACTTCTGTCTTTATTGACCGATCGGATTACAATTTCGAGAATACGTACATATTTTAATGAGCTTTGTATATGTTAGTCAGAAAGTTGTATCTTTAATACAGCGCTTATAAATTGAGTTCAAAAATTAAATTATTAATTTGCGGGGGCGGTGGGCGTGGCACCCAACATTTGAAATAAACTTGATCTGCGCCGGCTACACAGAAATGTTCTTGCCAAATTTGGTAACTCTAGCTCTTATAATAGCTGAGATCTGTGTGTTCATCTGGTCATCCATACATCCGGACAGACAGACAGACATGGCTCAATCGACTCGGCTAGTGATCCTGAGCAAGAATATATATACTTTATGGGGTCTGTCACGCCTCCTTCTGCCTGTTACATACATTTGCACAAAGTTAGTATACTCTTTTTTGACCATTTTCAATGGTCGAAGGGTATAAAAAAAGGAATTTAATAATATATAATATATTTAAGTAGCTGACCTGTGGAAAAAGTGAGAGAATGAGGACGGAGACATAATATAAGTGAAAAAAAAGAGAAAAGTGAAGTTTAAAACAGGAAAAAAAAACCTACAAACATTAAATAAATAATGAAATAAAAACATATAACAGAATAGCTCGACAGCAGGACGGCAAAAAATAAATAACATAATAATAAAAATCAAACCAAATAAAAGTGAAGAAGCCAATCAGACCCAATGCAAAATAAAAAATACATAATTTGGCCCATGGTGCACATACACACTCGCCTACGCAGCCCCTTTTCCAGCATCTACGCCGAAAGCGCTTTCGTCGACGGAATGCCGTTCAAGTGGTAAGTGATCTGACAATCTTTTTTTTTGTTCTTTTAATCTGAACATCAGTACGAATTGCGTGAGAGAGACTGCAAGCTTCTCTTCAGTCGTCTGATTGCCTTTTGTGCTTCGTCAGTCGTGCGCTAAGAGAGCAACTTAACGAAGATCCTCTCTTTAGTTGCTATGATTTGCCTGCTCATTTGCTTGTGCGTTTAATTTGCCCTTTCTTTTTAAAATTTTAAAATATTAAACTCTGAAGAACTATTCAATAATGATCAACTTAATATACACTTAGCCTAATTTTATATTCATTTATGCAAATTTTACAAAAAAAAAACAAAAATAATATTTTATATATATATAAATATGTCCTATTATTATTCCTCCACAGCCTCATTCTCGCACTTTAATCATTTCTAAAATCAAAAATGTATTTGTTAGACATAATTAATATCTATAGTAAATAAATGTTAAACGTTAAAATGAAATCCTGCTAGAGTTATGTGTTGGGGTCATGCTTAGTGGAAACGAGGTAGGGAATTAGTCCATCGACTCGATCGTAGGGACCATTTAAGACTGGAGACAAAACAAAAACGGATGAAATGGTCAAGGTAGGGCGGGCAAGCTAATCAGCTGGAAAACACCATCAGCAAGCAAGCATGATCGACTCGAAGCTTTAGCTATGTTTATGTTCTTTCCCTTTCCCTCTTCTTTACTTCCTCCATTATACTGTCTTCTTATCAGGTGCACTTAAGCTTATCTAACCCTTACAAGCACGCGAAGTCAAATAAATTCTCTGTAGACTCAGCCAGCATTTACACTAAATCAGGTGATCCCCCCACTTCTCTCACCCGAAGCCTAGCCGGTTTTATCGCGTGCAGTGCTGTAATGTACTGACCAGCCGCTGGTGATGAAATACTTAAATATTTCTACGTAAAATGCTACAGAATATTATTTGTGGCGCCCAACATGTCGGCCAGAAACCGGCAAGCCGATTTTGAATAGTATTCAAGAAATATTAGTCAACTCCATCGTATGACTTACTTAAGTGCATCTCTCTTTCTTTTACTTTTTTATCAGTGCGTCTGGATAGCAAATCAGCTGTTAAGAACGATGTTCCGACCTTAACATGATAAGGAAGCTTTTTTCTGTTCCTTCTCTCTTTCGTTTCTACTCTCTCTTCTCTCTCCTTTTTATTTTGAGTCTTCCTGTCTATGCGTCTGGATAGCAGAAAAGTTTCTATTAACTATGCTCCGACCTAAATTAGACAAAGAAAGCTCTTTTGATGGTTCTCTTTATTTTTTCTAACTTTTGTATTTCAAAGATTCTGGATAGCCGATATGTTTGAGATACATATGCTCCGAATTTTTGTTCTTACAAAAGCTCTTCTGTTCTCTTTGTTGTTGATAGACACCTACATCGTTGATATAGAGCAATATACGAAGCGTATAAGTTTCTCTCCGGTGTGAGTCTTGAACATACATATAATCTCTAGGCTTTGGATCACGGTTCGTTCAAGATACGTCCGATGCCAGCTAGAGTGTAGGAGATCAGTTGAGAAGTTTTTTTTCTTCTTTTCTATCTCTATCTTGTAGTTGTGAATGTGTGGCTTGAATATTTTGTGATCCAATTTTACAAATTACAGCCATTCAGTAAATTTCACAACAATTCTGCCCACATTAAATGTAAGCTAAGCACAATTATACCTACCGGGAAACTGAAACGTAGCATGACTCTTATATTTTTATGAATTGAGATAAGATTTTTTTTTAGATATACATATTTTGAACAAAACATTTTCTTTAGTTTCTGTTAATATAATCTTTGAATATGCCAGTCAGTCGTAGTCCAGGAGGAAATCTTAGGGAAGAAGCCAACGACGATCTACCTTCAGGTTCTAGACCCTCTTCTTTTAGCCAAAGTGGAATTACAACAAGAGGTAGAGCAATGGCGGATAGGGTAGAAGCCGATAAGAATGCTAATAGGCAGCAGTCATCTGATGAGCCTCGTATTGGTAGACAAGATACCGGCGCTGATAGTAATAACTTAGCGCTACTAATCACACAAGCTTTGGGAGATGCCACTCGAAGGCAAACCGAAGCCTTAGCCGAGTTTTCTATAAGGCAAACTCAGCTGTTAAACAGTATAGAAATGGGATTTCAGCGGATGTTTAATCAAACACCGGTGCAAACGGAAACAATACCAGCCGTTTTGACTCCCTCGAGTCAACACATGCCCGTGTCACTCCAAGTGACACAACAGATCTAAGGCCAGATCGTATTACCCAAATAATGACAAACTGGAAATTGCGATTTACTGGCAAAGGATATTTGTCAGTAGATGATTTCATCTACAGAGCTGAAGCTCTGACCAGACAAACATTAGAAGGCAATTTTGATTTATTGGCACGATATTCTTGCAATTTGTTCGAGGGAAGCGCAGCTAAGTGGTTTTGGAGGTACCACAAAGGTGTTAGTGAATTGGGTCGGCCAGATCTTTGCGGAGCACTTCGAATTCAATTCAAAGATGCTCGCACAGATCGTGATATACAAGCCAGTATTGATCGGCGTAAGCAAAAGTCGCATGAAAGTTTCGATGAGTTTTCGCAATCTGTAGCAGCTATGGCTGATCACCTGTCCGTACCGTTAACGGACTTTTACATGATGGGGGTGCTCCGAGCAAATCTTTTGCCGGAAATTCAGCACGAATTGCTTCATGTCCCAATACATAGTGTGGCCGAGTTGCGTCAAGCCGTTCGTAGGCACGAAATATTCAAGCAACAAATGGCGAGGATACCAACTTTTAGCACTAGACTCATTCAAAAAAAGTTAGTAAATGAATTGGCCGAACAGGCAGGTAGTGAATCAGAGAGTGAAGTTGCCGAGGCAGAGGATGTCGCTGCGATTGAGATTGAATACTGGAATTGCCAGAAGAAGGGACATAGATATCACGATTGCACTGCAGAAAGGCGAATTTTTTGCTATGGTTGTGGAAAGCCTGACACCTATAGGCCAAATTGCACAAAATGTCTGTCAAAAAACTTAGTAGCTCGAGCACAGTTCAACAGTGCTCGAAACAAGCATTAGTATACACGGAACATAGCAACCGCGTAGCCCTGATGTATACTCCAGAAGCTCTTCTGGAATTAAGCTCTTCCATCGAATTAAATATAAATAAACAACGTATCCGCCGCAGGCAATATGTCAGAATGCACCGGAACGAGCGTTCTAAATTACTGTCTGCTATAGTGGAAAATCCGTTAGACGTGAGACAATATGCCGAGGTGACCATTTTAGGAACTAAATATACCGGATTGTTGGATACAGGCGCCTCCATTAGTTGTATAGGTGGTACCTTAGCTTACAAATTTATAAATGGGCACAACTCTTATAAGCCATTATCATGTGCAGTGAAAACGGCCGATGGCAAGTCACAGAAAATAATGGGCAGACTAACCACTAAAGTAGGCTTTAAAAAAGAACTCAAAGAAATATCCTTTTATATAGTACCTTCGCTATCGCAAAATCTTTACTTAGGTATAGATTTTTGGAAAACATTTGACTTACTCCCTTTCTGTTTACAGAATGCTGAATTGTCTACCTTAGATGATCCTATGGTACGATCATTATCGGACAAACAGCGACACCAATTGGCATCTGCTATAAATTCATTTCCATCATTTACAAAAAAGGGTTAGGGCGTACCTCTGTACTTTCGCACAGCATCAATGTCTCTGATGCAAGCCCAATTAAGCAAAGGCATTTTCCAGTATCTCCAGCTATCGAAAAGCTAATGTACGAGGAACTAGACCGAATGCTAGATTTAGGGGTGATTGAAGAGTCGAACAGTGCGTGGTCTTCCCCTGTTGGTTTGGTCCGCAAGCCAGGAAAAGTCAGACTTTGTTTAGACAGCAGAAAGGTAAACGCCGTCACAGATGCATATCCTATGCCGTTTATTGACGGAATTTTGAGCAGACTTCCTATGGCAGAATATATATCAAGTATTGATTTAAAGGATGCTTTTTGGCAAATTTCACTTGAACCCAAATCTAGGGATAAGACTGCATTTACTGTGCCAGGATGACCACTATATCAGTTCACTGTAATGCCATTTGGGCTTTGCAATGCACCGCAAACTATGTCCAAATTAATGGATCGAATCATACCAGCACACTTACGAAGCGAAGTATTCATTTATCTGGATGACTTATTAGTGGTATCCGACACATTCGAACGGCATTTAACAACTCTTGATGAATTGGCATCTCATTTAAATAGATCGGGCTTGACTATTAACGTTGAAAAAAGTAAATTTTGCCTTAAAGAAATTCAATATCATGGCACTATCGCCACTGATCCAGAAAAGCTTTCGGCCATAGTTAACTTTCCGGTACCACGGTCCGTCAAACAACTCCGTAGATTTTTAGGAATGACAGGGTGGTACCACAAATTCATCAAAAACTATGCTTCCATTGCTTCTCCTCTTACGGATGCTCTCAAGCAAAGAGAAGGTTCGAACTGGTCCAAAGAAGCACAAAAAGCTTTTGAATAGTTAAAACAGCAAATGTGCGAAGCGCCAGTGCTACACAGCCCAAACTTCGATGCCGAAATTTTCTTTCTCGAACGTTTACAGAAGATTTGGCATCGGTCGATATAAACCAGTTCATCGATATTGACTCCGATAGCTTTAAAAGCAAAGAATACCAGATTTTGGTGAAACAAATTGAACAAAGTCCAGTCAAACTCCCAGATATAAAAATTGTAGATGGGATATTATATCGCAGAATGGAACATGCAACAGGCGACCGCGTTGCTGATGATATGGCGTGGAAAATTTGGTTACCGAACGAGGTAATACCGATGGCCTTAACATTAGCGCATGATCACCCTTTGGCCTCGCATTGTGGTATCAACAAAACCTTAGAGAGGATACGGAGATACTACTCTGGCCAAATCTGGTGGCTGACGTTAGAAAATATGTCAATAACTGCGAAATATGCAAATGCACGAAGCACCCAAATTATAGCCTGAAACCAACACTGGGCCAGACAGGCGAGACGAGACGTTTCTTTCAGAAACTATATGTGGATTTTTTAGGTCCATACCCACGTTCTCGTTCTGGAAATGTGGGGATTGTTGTAGTTCTAGACCATTTTTCTAAATTTCCGTTCTTTAAGCCAGTAAAAAAATTCACTGCTGAAGCCATTTTAAAATACCTGGAAGAAGAATTGATACATTGCTTTGGCGCACCCGAGGTCATAGTGTCCGATAATGGCGTGCAGTTCAAATCCCATGCCTTCAATAAACTATTAGAACAATATAAAATAGCTCACTCGTACACCGCCATATATTCTCCTCAAGGCAACGCATCAGAAAGAGTTAATAGAACAGCCATAGCAGCGATCAAAGCCTATATACGTCCGAGCCAAAACAATTGGGATGAGCAGCTTAGCAAAATATGTTGTTCTCTTCGCTCGAGCTGGCACACAGCAATTAACACCACACCGTATCGACTAACCTTTGGTCAGAACATGATCACAAACGGATCAACATACAAACTGCTGAAAAGGTTGAACCTGTTAGAAGATCGTTCTGTGTGTTTTGAAAGGGATGATAGTTTTGACATAGAACGAGACAAAGCAATAACATCAATGCGGAAGCAACACCAAAGAAACGAAAATGCTTACAATTTGCGAGCCCGCGAAGTTTCATTCAACGTAGGTATCGGAGAAACTTCACGCAAAGTAACTTTGAAAAGGGATATAGCGCGAAACTTGCACCCAATTTTATAAAAAGTCGAATAAAGCGTAAATTGGGAAACAGCTATTACGACGTAGAAGACTTGAATGGCCATTACGTAGGAAAATTCCATGCTAAAGATCTGAAACAGTAGGCAACACTGATTAATTTTTACTTCGCTCCAAGCGTGGATCCCGCATTTAAAGGTTTCCCCTCTAAAGCGTGATCTTGGTGGGAGGGTTTGTAGGAGCGCTTGTCACTCCAAATAATTTTGAGGTACACCTAAAAGTATGCAACAGTAGGAGGCAACACTTTGGTTTTAGTCTTAGTAGTAGGCAGCGATAGAATACAAATAGTAGTATCTGTAAGCTATTCTTAGACTCAACAACAAAAAAAAAACTTAAATGAATGAACAGAAAATCCGGATTCCTTTGGGAAAACAAGGGATAGGATTTATTTCATTTTTTTTCTCACCGATAAATATCGCTTAAAACAAAATGCTTATGTCATAGGCGTGACTCAACAAAACGACACGTCATTGACAGCCGGTGCCGTTGCAAAAGGCTAAGCGAAGGTTTCTTGCTCCTTCAAGCCCTTGGCGCGCTCTCTTTTGCCGCCAGATCGCTGACCTGAACACGTCGCTCGTAACCGATATTCAACCGGAAGATTTTCTTACCTGAGAGGGAAGTCGTTCAAAAGGAAATATTGAACAAAAAGAAAAAAAATTATTAAACATTAACATATTAAAGACAGCACCTAATAAGAAGCCTAGCCACAGTGTGGTTACAAATTGCAAGACTGCTGCGATCAGCTGCGCATTTCGTTTGCACTTCATCCGTTCTTCGCTTAAAACAAGCGAGGTCTCAGTTCTTTCGTGAGACGCGGAGCGGGCAAAAGCTCAGCTGCCCCGGGGTTAAAAAACCTTCGCCGAAAATCGAATTTTTTTTGCTGTGCAATAAACGCTGTGGATAAAACGCTCGCCAAAATGCGTTTGAACCCAGCGCCAAATTAAGGAAAATTATCTCCTCCCCCTCCCCGGAAAGAGTCTGTGCGCCAAAAGTGAACGAAGGAAGCAGAAAAATGAGAGATCGCTAACCTTTGCCCTTGTGTGAAGATACTAAAAAAAAATAATATCATTAGATGTCTGTCCCTAGTTAAGCTATAAATTAGTTTTATTTTTATATTTTTTTTAGTTCAAAAGTAAAAGAAAACAAAAAAAAAAAAAAAGGAATTTAATAATATATAATATGTTTAAGTAGCTGACCTGTGGAAAAAGTGAGAGAATGAGGACGGAGACATAATATAAGTGAAAAAAAAGAGAAAAGTGAAGTTTAAAACAGGAAAAAAAACCCTACATACATTAAATAAATAATGAAATAAAAATATATAACAGAATAGCTTGACAGCAGGTCGGCAAACAAATAAATAAAATAATCAAAAAAATCAAACCAAATAAGAGTGAAGAAGCCAATCAGACAGAATGCAAAATAAAAAATACATAATTTGGCCCATGGTGTACATACACACTCGCCTACGCAGCCCCTTTTCCAGCATCTACGCCGAAAGCGCTTTCGTCGATGGAATGCCGTTAAAGTGGTAAGTGATCTGACAATCTTTTTTTTTGTTCTTTTAATCTGAAGATCAGTACGAATTGCGTGAGAGAGACTGCAAGCTTCTCTTCAGTCGTCTGATTGCCTTTTGTGCTTCGTCAGTCGTGCGCTAAGAGAGCAACTTAACGAAGATCCTCTCTTTAGTTGCTATGATTTGCCTGCTCATTTGCTTGTGCGTTTAATTTGCCCTTTTTAAAATTTTAAAATATTAAACTCTGAAGAACTATTCAATAATGATCAACTTAATATACACTTAGCCTAATTTTATATTCATTTATGCAAATTTTACAAAAAAAAAACAAAAATAATATTTTATATATATATAAATATGTCCTATTATTATTCCTCCACAGCCTCATTCTCGCACTTTAATCATTTCTAAAATCAAAAATGTATTTGTTAGACATAATTAATATCTATAGTAAATAAATGTTAAACGTTAAAATGAAATCCTGCTAGAGTTATGTGTTGGGGTCATGCTTAGTGGAAACGAGGTAGGGAATTAGTCCATCGACTCGATCGTAGGGACCATTTAAGACTGGAGACAAAACAAAAACGGATGAAATGGTCAAGGTAGGGCGGGCAAGCTAATCAGCTGGAAAACACCATCAGCAAGCAAGCATGATCGACTCGAAGCTTTAGCTATGTTTATGTTCTTTCCCTTTCCCTCTTCTTTACTTCCTCCATTATACTGTCTTCTTATCAGGTGCACTTAAGCTTATCTAACCCTTACAAGCACGCGAAGTCAAATAAATTCTCTGTAGACTCAGCCAGCATTTACACTAAATCAGGTGATCCCCCCACTTCTCTCACCCGAAGCCTAGCCGGTTTTATCGCGTGCAGTGCTGTAATGTACTGACCAGCCGCTGGTGATGAAATACTTAAATATTTCTACGTAAAATGCTACAGCAGTTATTTCCTTGTTTGGTGTTCCATCCCGTATCATAGCAGATCAGGGACGATGCTACAGGAGCAAGTCGAGCGAATGGACAGGTCGAGCGTGTAATGAGTACCGTTAAAAGTTTACTAACGGCGGTGGAGATAGGCCAACGTTCGTGGCAAGAGGCATTAAAAGAGGTTCATTTAGCAATAAATTGCACAATCAATCGGGTCACTAAGTTAAGTCCGTTACAGCTTTTAATTGCTATCGAATATTGTTGAAGAAAAATATGATAATCTACAGAATCTAAGAGCACAAGCAAAAGTTAATATAGAAAGGAAAGAAGCGATAAAAGTAAGGCAAACGTTGTAAAGCATAAAGTGGGTGATCATGTTCTGCTTAAGTGCGAAGAAAGAAATCAGACCAAACTAGATCCCAAATTTAAAGGCCCGAGTTACTTGAAGGAGACCGATATTGTTTGAAGTCATTAACAAGCAAGCGAACCTACAAGTATCCTCATGAGTGTTTGAGGGCGTTACCGGCCGAGACAGTTTCTGCGGAGATGGATGAGTGGTGGCGTTGAAACAGACGCAAATGGAGGCGTTGAAACATACGCAAGAGACAGTGCAAGTGAGGGTACTGGCGTTAAAACAGACGCATAAAGGTGTAACGTCATGATCCAAAAGGCCTCTTCGAGAAACATAGGTAGACTTGGTGCGCTATCTGGACATTCAGCTGTATAATTTGAAATTAGTTGTTTTAAATTGATTTTAAGAAAGAGGAAGAAATACTTAAGCAGGGCATATCAACATGAATTGCTAAATTTATACACGACGACGTGTAAAAGTCAGGATTGGCCGTGTCGGAGCATTGGTAACATTATTTGAATTTAGTACAGCAACATGAATATTGTATGTGTCAAAATTGTAATAAAGAAGAATAGAGAAAACAGAACAACCGTCATTGCTGTCTTGTGTTCTTTATATCACCGAGAGTCGGTGCGAGCATTAACTGTAAATTCTCTCACTGACTGTGGCCCGTGCCTACGTGTTTGGTGTGTTGCCTCTTCCGTTGGTTCGTTCTGTGTACATTACTGGAAAAAGTGTGTGAGCAAGACTGGACTGGCTATTTGCTGTGTGTGCGAATGAGTAGGAGGCAAGTGTGTCATGCGCAAGCTGCGCAATAGATTTTGGCGACGAGCGAGCGTGCATGAAAAGAGAGAAGGCAGTCTTGGTAGAATATTCGTAGTACACAGACGATATTATTTGTGAAACGGCTACAAGTGGAACGATGGCGCCAACGAAGGGAACGGGGCGCGCTGTTCGAGGTGCTAAGAATACTGAAGCAACTGACGCTTCGACATATATATATAATTTGTAGGACAGGTTCCACACATGTCTACGACTACTGCGCACACTGACGTATGCGCAAACTTTGACCATTATTTACAGCGAGAAAACATACATGGACACACTGTGCACATCCTACGTGAACAATTTTTTTTGTGAGCAGCATCTTTTTCGATCGATGCCTAAAAGTGAACATTTATAAATAAAATCGCGATCGGGCAGGAAAGCAGAGAATCATCGGTGCGAGAAAACATTACATATCCTTCAAAAACATTTGTTAAGGATATTGTTTGGCAAAAGCGAATAAAAATAAACGTGGAAAAGAAAACTAAATCAACATGGGAACACGCTGGATCGCCTTCCGTCGCAAGAGGGAGCAACAACTCATCCTAAAGGAGTTCTGACTGGACACGAGTGGGACAGTGAAGGAAATGCGAACACGCCTGCTAGCCGTCGTCAATCAAGGAGACCTGTCTAAGGAACAGCTGCAGCGGATGATGGAACTAGAGGCTGGTCTAGACAACGCAACTACACCGGAGCTGAAACAACCCGGAACATGTTCAGGCGACACCTCGCCGGCGCCGGTGGAAGACGACTCCGAAGTTGTCATCCCCATACCGGGTCTGGAAGTTGGGCGGGCAGCGAGTCCCTCGAAGAGCGCTACTAGCCGACACATTCCACCCGTTCCAGTATCAAACGCGGCACTTCCAGCCAGTAATAGGACCAGCGGACCGGGCTACCGATGGATAGCCCCATATGAGTTGGCCGATCGAGTACGGAAATGGGGCGTAGCCTTCAATGGCGACGCTACAGATCCGTGGGGATTCATCGAGCAACTGGAAGAGAAGGCAGCGTTGTACGGCATTGACGTTCAGCAACTACCACAAGCTGCAGCGAACGTGCTGACGAGCCAAGCGGAGGATTGGTTTAGGGTCAACACCTTCTACCAAGTCACCTGGGAGCAGTTTAAGCAGGAGTTCATGAAGTTCTTTCTTCCCCCACGTTATTGCCAACGACTCGAGGACGAGATCAGGAGCCGAACCCAACGGCGAGGCGAACGATTTCGGGACTACTGTAATAACAGAATTATCCTTTATTTAGTATTGGATATTTTTAATTAGAACTGGAGGCAGCAAAGGTGCCGCTTCCAACGTTCAGTTGAATCTGATCTTTACATTATTTTCTTAGGTTCTAAGTAAGCCTAAGTCTCATTGCATAGAGAGACGGTTATGCTACATTATGTTACATATGTATGTAATTATGCTATCTTAAGCTGCGCTAGAGTATATGCTAAGTCTCATTGCTGCGCTGCCCACAGTTGGTTAGCAGAGAGAGACGGTTATGTTATATTAAGTTACATGTGTAATTATGCTCTCTTAAGCTCGGTCACGTGGTCGGCGAGTGTAATGCTGACACTTACACATTTTGTGAGCGCGCCGATCGACTCAATATTCGGCCGCTTGGCTTTATGTAAACACTGCAACAACTGTTACAGTGTGTTCACTATGTACTCTTGCTACAGTAGGTATCCGATATGGATGCATACTACATCTCCCTCCTTTTAAAAAATAACGTAACATTATGAAGTTATTTTATAAGCTTTTACTTAAAAGACTAATTTTAATTAACAAAGAAAGATTTTCTTTTCATTTTTTTTTGTTGTTTTTGTGTTTGTTGTTTTTTGAATATATTAAATTACAAATAATGTTTGAATTTAAAGAAGTATTTTTGTCTAAGTATGGCCATACTAATTACAATTATGAAATAAACATTTTTAACCTATCCTTGTGTACTGTTTGTTATACCCTTCGACCATTGAAAATGGTCAAAAAAAGGGTATACTAACTTTGTGCAAATGTATGTAACAGGCAGAAGGAGGCGTCGGAGACCCCATAAAGTATATATATTCTTGCTCAGGATCACTAGCCGAGTCGATTGAGCCATGTCTGTCTGTCTGTCCGTCTGTCCGGCTGTCCGTCTGTCCGTCTTTCTGTGTGAACGCACAGATCTCAGCTATTATAAAAGCTAGAGTTACCAAATTTGGCAGGAAGACTCCTGTATACTATAAGCTGATCAAGTTTATTTCAAATGTTAGGTGCCACGCCCACCGCCCCCGCAAATCAATAATTTAATTTTTGAACTTAATTTGTAAGCGCTGTATACACGATACAACTTTCAGACTTTAACATAAACTAAGCTCATTCAAATATCTACGTATTCTCAAAATTTCAATCCGATCGGACAATAAACACAGAAGTTATTTAAGAAAGTATGTGCATAAAACCAAGTGCTTGTGTCAGCTAACAAAGGAGGCGGGCGAGCGCAAAGCGCGAGCGCCATCTGTCGGCGGTAATTTAAATGCTTTTAAAAGCATGCGCATTTGGATATATGTATGAATTTAACAAATTAAACTACACCGGAACATAGGTCGAAGGGTATCCCACTGTCGCGTGCAGCGCGACTGTGGCTTTTTTCTATTTTTTTTATTGATCCAAGTAGCCCATGACTTTGACCCTACGTAAGAAACCGAATGTCGAAACATTCTTCAGTTCACATGTAGTCGTTTGTACATTCACAAGTAAAATTTCTGTAATAATATTTTTATTTTTTTAAAAAAGTTTTTCTCGCGATATAAAAAACCTATTATATATAATGGCACGCAACCCCCGTTTAATCAAAATCCATCAAGTCTATCCCAAGGTTAATGATGATAATAATAAGGATGCTACTACGTCAAAGCCGAATGAAGATGAGAAGTATTTGGTCCTTTACAGCCTCGAAGATGAAGAACGCACTACGTATAAAATGAAGGACACTCAAAAAAGCACTCAAAAAGATTTGGAATCTACAAACCGAGAAGCTAAGAAATAATACTGTCCTTCGTCCTATAAATGATGAGGCATTCTCAACTGGCAATCAAAATCGGATTAATATCTATTTAATCTTGTTTTTAAAATTTGAAGTCTGGAACTTAGAAATTAATATGATATTGAATTTTAATACATGAATTACTAAATCTTTTTTCAAAAGCCAACGAGTCTATTCCAATACCTCGGTTAATGATGATAATAATAAGGATGCTACTACGTCAAAGCCGAATGAAGATGAGAAGTATTTGGTCATTTACTGCCACGAAGATGAAGAACGCACTACGTATCAAATGAAGGACAATCAAGAAAGCACTCAAAAAGATTTGGAATCTACAAACCGAGAAGCTAAGAAATAATACTGTCCTTCGTCCTATAAATGATGAGGCATTCTCAACTGGTAATCAAAATCGGATTAATATCTATTTAATCTTGTTTTTAAAATTTGAATTTTGGAACTTGGAAATATAATATTGAATTCTAATACATGAATTACTAAATCTGTTTATACCCTTCGACCATTTTTGAAAATGGTCAAAAAAGGGTATACTAACTTTGTGCAAATGTATGTAACAGGCAGAAGGAGGCGTCGGAGACCCCATAAAGTATATATATTCTTGCTCAGGATCACAAGCCGAGTCGATTGAGCCCTGTCTGTCTGTCTGTCTGTCTGTCTGTCCGTCTGTCCGTCTGTCCGTCTGTCTGTGTGAACGCACAGATCTCAGCTATTATAAAAGCTAGAGTTACCAAATTTGGCAGAAAGACTCCTGTATACTATAAGCTGATCAAGTTTATTTCAAATGTTAGGTGCCACGCCCACCCCCCGCAAATCAATAATTTAATTTTTGAACTTAATTTGTAAGCGCTGTATACAAGATACAACTTTCAGACTTTAACATAAACTAAGCTCATTAAAATATCTACGTATTCTCAAAATTTCAAAATTTCGGACAATAAACACAGAAGTTATTTAAGAAAGTATGTGCATAAAATCAAGTGCTTGTATCAGCTAACAAGGGAGGCGGGCGAGCGCCATCTATCGGCAATAATTTAAAAGCATGCGCATTTGTATATGTGTAAGAATTTAACAAATTAAACTACACCGGAACATAGGTCGAAGGGTATCCCACTGTCGCGTGCAGCGCGACTGTGTTTTTTTCTATTTTTTTTAGTTTTTATTATTCGTTATTATAATGTTATTTCTATCTCCTATTTCCGTCACTGTATACGGACCAGTATATTTATATTCTAACTTGTGACCTGTTTCATTTCTTTATCACCCACTGATATGTCTATGTTGTTTCTTTTCTGATCATATAATATCTTATTATTTTTCTTATTTTCTTCTATCATTATTCTAGCTCTTTTATATGCTACTTCTAATCTATATTTACTTTCCTTAGCATAGTCATCTATTTTATATATGGTCTCTATATTATCTATACTATTAAATTGTTTTGGTAAATTATTTGTTTTACCAAATACTATCTCATATGGACAGTAATTATGTGCCATTGAGGGGGTCGTGTTGAAACAGAAAACGAAGTATTGAAGCCATACATCCCAATCAGTTTTATCAAGCGATATACATATATGAGCGTATGTATTCATTGAAAGTTCTATGACTACGTTCTATTGTTCCAATTGTCTGGTGGTGGTGTGCCGTAGATGTTATGTTTTTAATTTCTAGATATTTGCATAAATCATTTATAATTGAATTCTTATATTCTGTTCCTATGTCCGTAATGATTGGACCGTACTTCAGAATAAATGATTCAAAAATTGCTTTAGCGACAGTGTTCGCGTTCTTATTTGGAACTGGTATGGCAACTAAATATTTAGTTAGGTCACATATTAGAGTGACTGCATATTCATTGTCATTTTCTGATTTTGGAAGTGGACCAATATTTATTTATTTATTTATTTAATTAGTTTAATTAGTTTATAGTCGGACTAAGGTCAGTCGACTGTGTAAAAATAAAAAAAAAAAAAAAAACAATTAATAGTTATAATTAATAATTATAAATTAAAAGTAAAATCTTAACTGTGAGAAAAGAAAGCAAAAAGAAATTAATTAAATTGAGTTGACATTGGGATCATAAAAAATGAAAGAGCCGATCCAACATTTGTTGCAGAGGATTGGGGAAAACCCAGAAAAACCCAATCAGATCAGGAGAGTTAGTGTTAGTAAGCAAAACCTAATCAAAATAGCGATTCAAATGTTCAAACATGCAGTTAGTAAAAAAGTACTACTGTTACTAGAAAGCAGATAAGTATATTTAACTAGTTACTAGAAAGGTGGTTAAGGATTTGTACTTTTAAGCAAGATACAGAATTATTGTTGTTATTAGCAACAATGTAGTATAGTTTATTATAGTCCGAACATAATACCCTGAAAGGCTCATGCAGGGCATAATTCGAGCTACAATATGAAAGTTTTAGAGGAAGATAATTACGGGTGATTCTACCAGGGACAGAGAAGTGTAGTCGACTAAGTAAGTCGTTACTATCTATGTCCCCTTGTATAAGGTTATAAATAAATACAACACCAAGCATAGTTCTACGATTGGCTAGGGAAGGCAGATTTAGTAACAAAAGTCTACTAGGATAGGAAGGAAGTCTTGAATTTACATCCCAGTTAAGGCCTCGCAAGGCAAAAATTAAAAAGTTTTTCTGTACGGATTCAATGCGATCCTTGTGAACTGTGTACTGAGGACTCCAGACACATGATCCGTACTCTAGAATTGGACGAACAAGCGAGGTGAAAAGAGTCTTAGTTAGGTAAGGATCGTCAAACTCCTTAGACCATCTCTTAATAAAGCCGAGTACACCCATAGCTTTATTAACCATTGATGATATATGTTCGCAAAACTTTAGTTTGCGATCCAAACGGACACCTAGATCATCAACCAGGGAAATTCTTTCCAAGGTACAACCACAAAGAGAGTAAGATACGTACTTTGGACAGGCTCGTGAGAATGTCATCAGCTTGCATTTGGAGCTGTTCAGATTAAGGAGATTTGCACGACACCAAGAATAGAAACAATTTAAGTCAGATTGAAGGCGCAAATGACAGGAGTCGTCTCTAAATTGAAAACAGAGCTTGACATCATCAGCATACATGAGAGTACGGGAGTTAAGTATGACCGTTGGAAGGTCATTGATGAAAAGTGTAAAAAGCAGGGGACCTAAATGGCTTCCCTGGGGAACACCAGATGTGGCATGAACGGGGTAAGAAAGATTATTCTTAAAGAGGACTCGTTGGGTTCTGTCACCTAAATAGCTCACAATCCAACTAAGAAGTTTTGGTGAGAAACCGAGAAGATTCAGTTTATGTGCAAGAAGAGAATGGTTGACTGAGTCAAATGCCTTACTGAAATCAGTATAAATGACATCGGTTTGAAGATTTTTCTGAAATCCTTTTACCACAAAGGATGTCAGCTCAAGCAAATTTGTCGTGGTAGAACGACGTTTTACGAATCCGTGTTGAAAAGGGGATATAACGGATCTGCTAAAATGTTGCAAGTGAGGAGTAATAACATTCTCGAAGAATTTAGGAATAGCCGATAATTTAGAGATACCTCTATAATTACTTGCATCAGACTTGCTGCCTTTTTTGAGTAAAGGGATGATAAATGATTCTTTCCATATGGAAGGAAAGGAGGCGGTGTCTAAGGACAGCGAAAATAATTTGAGCAATGGCTTACATAAGGAATTGGCACAATATCTAAGTACACAGGCGGGGATACCATCGGGACCTGGAGAAAAGACTGGTTTAACTAAGCTAAGATCCTTAAAAAGTGAACTTTCATTCAGTAACGGTGTGAAGATGCCATTTGAACTCGGTACACTATATGGATAAGAATGAATGCTTGGCGTAGAAGAAGAATAAGTTGTTTGAAAAAACTTAGCAAACATATCGGCCATGGCCTGATCTGTGTCCGCCTCAGCATTATCAAACGAAAGTTTAGAAGGAAAGACCGCTGACCTTCGCTTCATGTTAACAAAACTATAAAACTTTTTAGGATTCTGAAAAAACTGAAACCTACATCTGGTCAAATAGTTTTTATAACATTTCGCGTTAAGCACGGTAAAATTTGCCCGAGCAGTTAGGTAGCGGGAAAAAACAAGCGGTGTGTTTCTTTGCTTATATTTCTTGAGTAAGCTACTCTTTAAGTTTTTTAAGCGAGACAGCTCTTTTGTAAACCAAGGGGGTTTGCTTGAGCATAACGGATAAAATAACGGAACACAGATATCAAAAACAGAGTTTAGGGTATTATAAAAGATATTGGTTGCAACTGACATATCAGTTGATGCATAAAAATCAGACCAATCACAATGAGCAATTAAAGAATTTAGGTTTTCAAAGTCTGCTTTCTTAAAGCAGCGCACGCGATTACGCGGCCTTTCATTTTTATCCACAATACTAATATCCAAGTCGAAATTCACTTCGAAAGTAGGATGATAAGGATCTTCCGGTAGGGAAAGGGGTTGTACCCTGTCTACAATCACTTTGGAAGGATCAGAGGTGAAACATAAATCAAGCAATCTGTTGAGAGAGTTTTTGACATGATTGACCTGCGACAAAGACATGTCAAACAAACCGTCAAATAGGTCATGTTGCCGGGAAGGCAAAAGGAAGTTTCCTTCAGCACTAGATGTCCAATTACATTCTGGGATATTAAAGTCGCCCAGGACTATGAAGTGATCTCTGTCTGATAACAGGTTAAAAATAGTCTTAATTGCAGACAAGTGTTGCAAGTAGACTGATAATTCCGATGACGGCGGAATATAGGAGCAGGTTATATACATGAAAAAACCGGGAAAGTGTAGTTTTACACAAATTAGTTCAATGTTAAATTGAAACTCCGGTTGTAAAAGGTCCGACTCAATGTTGGAGTCTACTGCAATCAGTACTCCGCCACCCCGTCGGTCAGGTCGATCAAGCCTGTATGTTGTATACATATCTGGAAAGACTTCAGAGCTTAGAATCTCTGGTTTTAACCAGGTTTCGGTAAAAGCAATAATTTGGGAAGAAAAGGCAAGACTATTAAGATAAAGACTAGAGATTTTACTACAGAGACCTCTAACATTTTGATAGGATAGAATTAAAGAAGAAAGTTTTTTTGTAGAACCCCTAACATTTTCAGAGGCATGAAGAAATGAAAAGTTCAAGTTTTTGAAGACTTTGCATTTTTTGAGTTTTTTGGCGAAGTTACGGCCAGCGTGGGAAGATTAACGGCAGTACGGCTTTTTTGTTTAGGAGTAAACTCCTTAACAATAAGGTCAGGCGGCCAAAAGGAAGTAGCGCAAACGTCTTTAAACTGTTCTGCTGGGAGACTAATTTTGAAAGAAGAAATGTCGCGCTTAAATTTGAAATTGAATTTTTCAACTGTAAAGTTATTTAAAGGCAGCTTTGCTAGGATGTACGATTGTACATCTTCTATGGTAGTGTCCGGCGCCAAACGAGAGATAAACACACATTTTTTGGGTTTGATCGCAATCAGAGGTTTTATACTCTGTGCCTTAGTAGCAGGCATTATTGCGGGAACATTTCCCTTTATGTTGTTGTCGTTGCTCGTAATGGGAGTAGGCACAAGAGGAGGAGCAAGAGGTTTGGGTGCGGTAACTTTGCTGCTAGTCTTTTTTTTTTTTGTGCAGTTAGAAGAGCAAGACGGTATAGGGGAGAGTAGGCTTAGAAGATCGGGTGAAGAAGCCTGGGAAGAAGGTAGGTTGGTGAGCTTTAAATTCGTAGAGACCGAATCTAAAGGAACACTTAAAGGAGCCGGTGGTTTGCTGGGAACCGTAAAGGCGTTGAATTTGGCCTCCATCTCCAAAAATTCAGATTGGAGATTAGAGAAAGCTGTGCGTATCTTATAAAACCCAAGTTTGGTTTTATTATGGATTTTCCGTAAATCGGATTCAGCCACACGACACGTTTCACACGACCATCTGAGACCAGTATTGGCGTGGACGGCGTCCCTAACCCGCACAGTTAGGCCACAGCATTTTAAGTGACAAAAATTATCACAGAGCCAGCAACCAATGTAATCCGCTTTAGGATCAGAAGAACATAAGCAAATTGCTGCTGAGCACGACACCATGATTGTGAAAATTAATATGCCTTTAAAATGTAGGAGACAACGAAGAGCAAAAAGAAAACAGAGTAACGAAATAAATTTCTTGAGAGAGCAAGAAACAGTTACAGCGCCGAAAACAGGCAAGCAAGCAAGTACGACGATAAAACTGCAAAACTAGCGAGCACAACGAAGTAAACAAAACAGCAACAGCTGTGACGTTTACAACAACAGCACTACACAACTTACTCAGAGAGGAATATAATTTCGTGACCGGGAGAGCGGGAGAGCGTGGGAATGTTAATCAAAACAGAAACAAAAACTTGACGCCAAAGACGCGCAAGTGAAAAATTAGGAATATTAGTTTAAGAATTGACTAATAAAAGTATTAGTGTATTACTTCTACGGTTGTACTTACAAGGTTAGCACTAATAAATACCGCACTAATAATTACACAATAATTAGGCAAATAAAATCGCAAGAATTATATAAACACAGGGAGCAAAGGCTAAACACGTCTGACCACCAAGATAGCTGACTAGTTGATACAAGTGTCTACTAAAACCCTGTCGAAAGCATTTATTGGCGTATCTGTTATTGTGCTTGGTTATTTAAGCTTTTTGACATTTTCGTATGTATTCAGTAATATCTCGAGTCATACCTTTCAAAAAATAATGTCTTTTGACCTTGGCCAAGGTTTTTGAAATGCCTATATGACCTCCTTGTATTGGATCGTCATGGAATTTAGATAGTATAGCTTCTTTCATTTTTTGTTTTTCTATAAGGGTCACCTGGTTGAGTAGCGCTACTCTTAATGTATTCAATATCTTATTGCCCATTTGTTTGAAATTATCTATAGAAACATGTTCAAAGATATTTTCCCACGGTGCCATTTTGAGTTGGCTGATTTTGTTTATACCGGCTTACATTTCAAGCCTTTGGAAAAATTGACCTAAGTCTAGTATTCCATTGTTATATAAATCGCTAACATCGTATCTTGCAGTAATTTTTCTACCATGTTTAAATAAACATAGCGTATGTCTTACATGCAAGGTCACTACTTTTCGTACTTCGTCATTGTTTATGACTTCATATACGTTGGGATTAGAAGCTTTCTCTATAGAGTCAATTCTATTTCTACGTTATCCGCGCGGTTTTTCTGTCTATTTTGATATCTAGTAGTGAGTTTCATTATACACTGCGCGACAACCGATTAGCACACCCTATGCTGCTCGTCTTAGAAACTTAATATCAGGAAAACTAAAAAAAGCTTTTCAAATAAATTTTTTTTCCCTTAGAAGAATATATAATTTCACACGAAAATTAATAGAAGATAGGATACTAACTTTATTAATAACATTTTAAATTAATGTAAACAAACATATCATACAAAATTCACTATTATTTTTGCGACAGCCGATTAGCACAGTCACTTGAAAACTTAAGATAACAAAAGAAAATGGGTTCAAACTTCATTCAAATTGTTTTTTAATATTGATTTAAATATTTTTAACTTATTTTGAAAACAAATTAATAATGTGTTGAGACTCCACGGGTAAAAATGACTTCGTACATCCGCTGAGGTAAGGAGTCATATAATTTGTTTATATAATTGAGTGAAACAGCCTCACAGGACCTTTTTATTCCTTCAATGAGTTCTGCTTCTGTTGAATACTGCCTGACGGACTCGTACACCTTTCGTGCCAGCCATCCCCCAAACATTTTCTATAATGTTTAGGTCGAGAGAGTATGGCGGCCAACTCAGTAATTCCACGTTTTGACCATCAATCTAGGACTTTACAATCCTGGCTGTGTGGACAGGTGCGTTGTCCTGCTGGAACTTCCATTTCAAGGGTCAAAGAATATCCTTGATTGCAGGGAAAGCCGTATTCAGCCATATTCGGCTGGTAAGAAACTGCAGTTCTATATTGCCAAAGTATGTTATAGCTCCCCACACCATGACACCACCCGCACGGCTGTGCAATCGATCTAAAGTATGCTCTTCCTTTCTGAGATTATGAAAGTAGTAGGCATAGTCGTCAGGACCCTCCAAATTTAACTTTTTTTCATCTGAAAAGACTACACGCTCCCACTCCTTAGTCCAGATCACATTTGATCGACAGAAATTGAGTCGTTGCATCTTTCTAAGTTGGTTTAAAGGAGGTGTTTTTTTTAATTTTGGATGCTTTATATGTTCAGCATTCGAAATAACTCTTTGCACAGTCCGAACGCACGCTTTAACACCAGTTTTTTCCTTTATTTTGGCGGCTGAGTCGTGGGAATTAGATGCGTGTCGTAGTATGATTCGCTTGTCCCGGACTCCCTGTGAGCCTTTATTTGCCTTTGTGAGACTCGTCCAACGGTTTTCCTTTGCTTATTATTACTTTATTTGGCTGGCGCAAATCCTCTGACTGAACCCTCCACGAGGGTGCCGGCTGGGCAATGGGCTGTGTATTGATTCAAACTTCAGATTCAGACACTGTCCTGTTGCTCGGGCCAATACACGGCCCAGCTGAGGCTAGGACGCAACAACATACGGACCATCAAAGTCTGGTGCTGTGGTGTCCGGAGCCATGGTCAGAGGTGCCTGGCAGATAGGCCTAAAATGCTATGGGGTGGTTCCCAAGAATAAAATTAACCAACCATGAAGAGTCGATGGAGTCCCTCGAATGGAACAACTCGGGCTGGGATGTCAGCCCAAACGTCGGTGGAAGGCGTGACTGCTACCACCGGCGGGCACGGGGGGTGAACACCCCTCTACGTGTCGCCAGCGGTCACACCTCTGAACTGGTGGGAGCAGGCCAGGACAGTTGCATAACTACTGCCTCAACATCGAAAAATGCCAAGATGTGGCGCGGTACCAGAGTCCATGCAGACTCGGACAGCGACCCTCAAGGCAACAAAATTAGTGCTGAGGCGGAAGAAAGCCTCCTGCGCTCCCTAGTCAAGGGTTCCAACTCCCCTAGTAGGGAAGGGCCCAGGAAGACAAAGGAGGGCTTGAGAGCCAAAGCCCAGTATAAAGCAGCCTTGAAGATCAAATCTCGGCTCGCTGGCAACAACAAACTCACCCCTGAGGAGAGGAAAAAGCTGGAGTGGGCCGAAGATAAGATCGAGGAGGGTCGAAAACATTTCGAGGGCAAAATGGCGATGAAGGCTACCTCAAGCCAATACGCCAACAAGGTCGAGGAGCTGCTGCTTACCAAAAGGCAGCGTTCTGAAGACCAAGACAAGGCGGACGTGCCCGTGAGCAAGCGGCCGCGCCAAAAACCCCCCAAAAAGTCACTGCCGAAAAGGGAGACGGTGAGCGATGTGGCGCGTCGGCACCTAGTCGTCGCGCTCATCGACCGCAGTAACCCCCACGGCAAAATATCACCCGACAAGTGGAAGATGGTAGAGCTGAGGCTGTTGGACGCCCTATTCAAACGAATGGAGGAGCCAGAGTCTCAGCCTACCACCTTCGATGGAGCGGGGTGGCTTAATGGGGTGAAGATATTGAGCTGCAAGGATGACCTCACCCTGAAGTGGGTCACCGAAACTGTGTCCAAGATGGACGCCCCCTGGGAAGGTGCCAAGCTGGAGGTAGTTGACAGAACCTGCATTCCGTCAGTACCAAAAGCGAAAGTACTCTTCCCGAGGGTCGTACCTAAGGAACAGGCGCTCAAGCTGCTCAGATGGCAGAATCCAGACGTGCCTACCGCTGACTGGACGGTACTACACGTTGGCAAGCCGGAAGGCAATGGCCAACAAATGGTCCTCCAGATCAACAAGGAGGCCGAGGATCTGCTATACTCAAGGTTTGGGAAGATGGCGTGGGGAGTAGGAAACGTGTACCTACGACTCAAAAAACGCCACCCAAACGACACTAATGCCAACACGCTGGAGGCCGGCGAGGTGGAAAAGGACCTTGAAGCCTTGACCGACGCCGCAAACAGCCTCGACATAGAGGACGAAATGGAGGAGGATGGTGACCTGACTATCATAGCCAACCCATCCAAGCAGAAGGTATCCGAAAATAGCCATGAAGCTACGGATCCTTCAGCTAAACCTCCATAAGAGCAAGTTGGCGTCGGCGGAGCTCCTCTTGACCCTGGAGGAGGAGTCCGTCGACGTGGCCCTAGTCCAGGAACCCTGGATCGCGTCGGGTAACAAGATCGCTGGGCTAGGGTCTAGCAACTACTCCATCTTCTACCAGACCACCGTAAGTAAAGCTAGAACTGCAATTCTGGTAAGAAAAGGCATCTATGCTTATCTTATGTCTAATTACAGTACAGACGACATCACGGTGATAGCGCTAGAGGGATGCAGAGACGAACCACTCCTGATGGCGTCCTGCTATCGCATGATAGGGAATCGCCGACAGAGAAGACGGAGCGTCTGATCCAGGAGGTGAGCCAGAAGAGGCAACCCCTGGTGATAGGCGCTGACGCCAACGCTCATCACACCCTATGGGGCTGCAGAGATGTGAACAATAGAGGTGAGTCACTCTTAGACTTCATTCTAAAATATAATATTAAGATCGCTAACAGGGGAGAGGAACCTACCTACGTAGGTCCCACCTCATCTAGCGTCATAGATCTAACACTCGCGTCTGGAACAACTACCGAAGTCACGGAATGGAGGGTCCTCAGCAAACCCTCCTTATCTGACCATAGGTATATCCAGTTCGAAGTTCAATTTGAGTGCAAAGTGATAAAAAGTCTTTACAAAAATCCCAGGAACACCAACTGGGATATGTTTAAGACAAAAGTGACAAGGACACTCCCATCCCCAATAACAATCTCATCAACGGTGGACATTGAGAAGTCCGTGAAGACTCTCTGTCATCACCTAACCTCAGCTTTCAACGCAGCGTGCAAGACCTCAATAACAAGAAGGAAACACAGGCCACCCTGGTGGAACCCACAATTGAAGGCACAACGCACCGACCTACAAGAAATCTTCAAACTAGCTAAACAAGCAAACGAAGATATTGTATGGGACGAATACAAGAAAAAGGTCCAGACAGCCAAGAGAAACTCATGGAGATCCTTCTGCTCCGGCATTGAGAAGGTCACGGAAACCGCCAGACTTAGGAAGCTTCTGTCGAGCCAACCGGCAATTCAGAGCCAACTAAGAACTAGCGATGGCCAATGGACGAGTAGCAGTAGGGAAGCGACTAATGCCCTTCTAAGCGAGCACTTCCCCGGATGCACAGATGCACTTGATTCACGACAATCAGTGCACACGCACCCAGTGTCCGATGTACCTGGGGATATAATCACACCACACAAAATCCAGTGGGCCATAGACTCCTTTGAGAGCCACAAATCCCCTGGGCTAGATGGTATAATACCAGCCATGCTGCAGAAGACCAAAGAAAAGGTCACTCCATGGCTGGAATCAATATTCAAAGCATGTCTGAGGCTGGGATATATACCTGTACCCTGGAGGACAGCACGTGTTGTGTTCCTGCCGAAAGCAGGAAAATGCAGTCACATGCAACCGAAAGATTACAGACCGATAAGTCTCACCTCTTTCCTGCTTAAAACCCTTGTAAAACTTCTGGATCTACACATAAGAGGAGGCATGAACCGACTCGTAGAATCCAACCAACATGCCTACACAAAGGGAAAATCGGTGGAAACAGCGTTACACTCTCTAGTAGCCACCATCGAAAAGGCCCTACACCATAAGGAATTTGCCTTAGGAGCGTTCTTGGACATCTCAGGTGCATTCAACAATGTATCTACGGAAGCGATCATGCGGAGCCTGAGAGCTACGGAAACCCACGAGGCTGTAAACTCTTGGATAGAACATCTATTGAGCTGCAGAAGAGTAAGAGCCGAATGGGGAACCACCACCACAACCAAGGCGGCGCACAGAGGCACGCCACAAGGCGGAGTGTTGTCGCCGCTGCTGTGGAACTTAGTGGTAAACAACATCTTAAAGAAATTCAAACGGAAAGCCCCAAAGATAACCGCCTATGCAGATGACATAGCCATAATTATCGTGGGCAAATGTCCAACGACGATCAGCTCCGTCATGGACAGCACGCTTAAAGAAGTACTGAAGTGGGCTATGGATGTCGGACTCAGTATCAATGCGGACAAGACGGATCTAATTCTCTTTACCAAGAGATACAAGATACCGCAATGGACTCCGCCATCTCTAAACGGTGCCATGCTCGAGCCAAAAAAGAGCGTGAAGTATCTAGGAATAGTCCTGGACAGCAAGTTGAGCTGGAAAACCAATGTCGAGGAAAGGGTAAAGAAAGCCACAAGTGCACTATATGCATCGCAAAAGATGCTAAGTAGCACGTGGGGCTTGTCTCCCAAACTGATGCACTGGATCTTCATCTCAATTGTTCGTCCAATACTACTCTACGGTGTCCTAGTATGGTGGAAGGCCACCAAGAAATCCACATACCTCCTAATAATGGAAAGGGTACAAAGACGTGCACTGATGTGCATTACTGGGGCACTGAGATCTACTCCAACAAAGGCCTTGGAAGTGATACTTGGAGTTCTCCCCATCGACATACAGGCCAAACTACTAGCACAAAAGACCGCGCAACGTCTTTGTGCTACAGGAAATATGGCCCTCGCAAATTATGGGCACAGTGAAGTAGGAAGAGAGTCACTCAATAGCACGGACTATGTGACCCCAATAAACAACTTCTCTAGAACGCCCGCTCTAATGGGACATGAAGATTGGAAAATCGGCATGGACGAAAACGCAACAAAGCTATTCACAGACGGATCTAAAATGGAAACCGGAGTGGGTGCCGCGGTCTACTGTGCAGATCCGCTCATTCAAGTGTCGTACAAGTTGCCGGACTACTGCAGCATCTTCCAAGCGGAGGTCTTCGCTATAAAGAAGGCTGCAGAACTTGCGACAACACTCAACAAGAATCAGGTCAGCATCTTTGTCGACAGTCAGGCGGCTATCAAATCCATGCAATCCTATGTCATCAGCTCCAAAAGTGTACTGGCAAGCAGAGAAGCATTAGATGCACTAAGCAACCGCTCGAAGGTGCGCATCTTTTGGGTTCCCAGCCACCAGGGCATCGACGGAAACGAGATGGCAGATAGGCTAGCAAAGGAAGGTGCCGAATCTAGACAACTGGCAGTTGAAGACCTGAAGATACCGGTACGATCTATAGGCCACAGCTTCGAAGAAAGCGCTGCATTAACAGCAAGAAGAAGGTGGCACAGCACAACAAATTGCAAGATAGCCCGCACTATGTGCAATTATACAAATGCGAAACTGGCCCAATATATCATTCAGCTCCCGAGAAGAGACTGTAGAATAATGATGGGTATACTCACGGGTCACTGCCTGACCGCAACGCATGCAAAGAAGTTGGGCATCACCGACAATGACGAATGCAGGAAATGCAGGGTGCCAGAAGTAAAAGAAACTCTGGAGCACCTCATCTGCGACTGCCCCGCACTCATGACCTCGAGAGCGAAATGCCTTGGAAGCCCCCTGCTTGCATCACTGAAAGAAGCAGCGGGCCTGGCACCCCAAAAACTCCTGGCTCTTGCCAAACTGACCAGCATACTAGACTGGGATAATTAAGTTACGAAATTAACAGCCTCCATCACTTATCCGGCAACACTAAGGATCATACTGATCTATGTGAGGCCCCCCCTTGAGGGTCTGCCGATATAACCTAACCTATTACTTTATTTTATTGATAATTAGTCCCAATAAATAAATAATAAACTTAAAAACCCAATCAAGGCAGCTGACACGCAAAAAGTGACATGAAAGCGAAAATGTGCTAATCGGCTGTCGCAAAAATAATAGTGAATTTTGTATGTTATGTTTGTTTACATTAATTTAAAATGTTATTAATAAAGTTAGTATCCTATCTTCTATTAATTTTCGTGTGAAATTATATATTCTTTTAAGGGAAAAAAAATTTATTTGAAAAGCTTTTTTAGTTTTCCTGATATTAAGTTTCTAAGACGAGCAGCATAGGGTGTGCTAATCGGTTGTCGCGCAGTGTATTTCCTTTAATGTTTTGTAGATCTTTAATGGTTACTCTTGATAACGCATCCGCTACATGATTGTCTTTCACCTTCAAATATTCAACTGTGAAATCATACTCTTCTAATTCTAGCCTCATACGTGTCAGTTTGGAACTCGGATTGATCATTGAGAATAGATATATTAATGGTCTGTGATCTGTTTTGATTGTAAAGTGGTTTCCATGATTATATGGTCGAAAATGTAATATTGCCTAGTGTATTGCAGCTAATTCCTGCTCAGTTGTACATTTATTACTTTCTCCTTTACTGAAAGCTCTTGATGCATATGCAATAGAGAGTTGGAGTCCGTTATGGTTTTGAGTTAAAACCGCTCCGCACGCTTTCTTACTTGCATCAGTAATTATATATAATTCTTTGCTGAAATCAGGTTATTGTAGCAAAGTAGGTTCCATGAGTTTGTTTTTTTTATTGGAATGCGTTTTGGCATTCGTCTGTTCATTCGAAAGGAACATTCTTTTTGCATAATCTTGTTATGTGCCGTGAATATTTGGCGAAATTTTTTATGTAACGTCTATAATAATTGCAAAATGCTATAAAACGTCTAGCGCTGTCCGCATTGTGCGGCTTAGGGTAATTCATAATGACATCATATGTATTTCTTGTCATCCGGAAGTATTCCTTTATCTGTACATTTATGACCGAGAAAAGTCACCTGATGCATAAAAATGAGAATTTTTCTGGATATAACTTTAGATTGTATTTCCTACATTTCTCACAAACGTCTGTTAAGTTTTTAAGCATATGTTTTTCGGAACAACCTATAACTATTAAGTCATCCATATAAAGGAATGCTTGTGAAGGTTCTAATCCAGAGAATGCTATTGTCATCATTCTTTGAAATGAATTAGGCGCTATTTTTAGACCGAAAGGTAGTCGAGTGAAGCGATACGAGCCATTGCTCGTGTAGCGTGTAACTCGTTTGTATGCTGTGTGAAATAATGCACGTTTTATTATTCCGGCTCTAGCTCGTCGGCTTTGGGGGTGGAGGTCTTTTCCACACAACAGGCTACTATCAATAATAACAAAAAACTAAGAATAACGTGCTGCGACAAAAGGAACTAGATAACGAAACCGGAAGAGAAGGCATACAGTTTTGAACAACAGGACAGATACATCTAAAATGGTATGTAGCAAACTTTGGTGTTTGGGATGTTTGCTACTGCCCACCCAACCATGATTACCTCCTTTGAATTACTTCAGGTGACCCCTTTAACCCTATGACAGCGAGCTGTTTAGCATCGAGACCAAAAGCAAAATTCTTAGTACATTATAAATTTAATTATCATTCTAAATTATAAAAGTAACCAGTTAAGTTGCTAAGGTTAAACATTTAAAATTTTGGAAAAAAGGAAATAACTACATATACAATATTTATATGTCTCAAGCAAATTTTCATTTATGGCCCTTAACGGCTTTGATTCAAATAATATATATATATTTTTTTTGTAGCATACTTTTGCTAGTGAACGTATAAAATGAGGGATGGAGACTTTATATTATTTTGTTATTTAAGTGTAATGCCTTAGGCGGTTTTACTCACGGTTTCCGGTGGCGAAAGATCGATCTCTGCTCGGATCTGTGTGATAAATGCTGGCGAAAAATAAAAATAGAGCTAAAATATAAAGTGCAACATAATTTCCGAATTTCCCTTCAAAAGTATGTCTAACAAAAAAAAACATGCTAATAAAAAAATAATTAATTTAAACTTATCATTACTTATAGGTATTAATAGAGCAATATGTTTAAAAATTTGCTGCCGCCTTTTAGGTGTTTTCTTAAATTGCGACTCCGGCTAGCGGAGCCGCAGGGGCTGATTATGTACTTAAGGGTTTCTGCCTTTAACTTTCTTCTTTTCTTAAATTTTATCAAACCCAGATTGTCGAGTGACGTCGATCGCCGGCCTCCTCTGGTCGATTGGTGGTTCCAAAATGAAGTTAGTGATGAAAGGTCTCTGTACCTATGCCCATTCTGGTCAGGTTCTGGCTATTTGTAATATTTTCCTATTTTCACTTTCACTTTCCAGAAGTCGATCTGGTGCCTTAACTTTATATATTTGTATAAGAAAAAATTAGTTTTTTCTCAGAGACGTTTGCTCCTTTCTTCACCAACTTTCTTTCTGCCCTGACTTGCACTTTCTACATTCGCTCTACTTCTTCCATTTCGAATTGGAGGAGTTTCGGTAGTTTTCTCCTAAACTACGTCTGGCCTAAAGGTTTGTCAGGGTAGTCAACTCTATTGGGTACAAATTTAGCACCCAAATTTGTGTTGCATACTTTTGGGCATCTGATTTTAATTTTACTGAGTCGCTGCTACACTCGTTGAAAATGACGTTATATCTCTTGAACTTTTTATACCCTTCGACCATTGAAAATGGTCAAAAAAGGGTATACTAACTTTGTGCAAATGTATGTAACAGGCAGAAGGAGGCGTGGCAGACCCCATAAAGTATATATATTCTTGCTCAGGATCACTAGCCGAGTCGATTGAGCCATGTCTGTCTGTCTGTCCGGATGTCCGGATGTATGGATGACCAGTTGAACACACAGATCTCAGCTATTATAAAAGCTAGAGTTACCAAATTTGGCATGAACATTTCTGGGTAGCCGGCGCAGATCAAGTTTATTTCAAATGTTGGCTGCCACGCCCACCGCCCCCGCAAATTAATAAATTAATTTTTGAACTCAATTTATAAGCGCTGTATTAAAGATACAACTTTCTGACTTAAACATATACAAAGCTCATTAAAACATCTACGTATTCTCGAAATTGTAATCCGATCGGTCAATAAACACAGAAGTTATTTAAGAAAGTATGTGCATAAAACCAAGTGCTTGTGTCAGCTAACAAGGGAGGCGGGCGAGCGCGAAGCGCGAGCGCCATCTGTCGAGAATAATTTCAAAGTATGTGCATATGTATATGTCTACATACATAGGAACATAGGTCGAAGGGTATCCCACTGTCGCGTGCAGCGCGACTGTTGTTTTTTTCTATTTTTCGAGTTCAATTTGATGAAATCCTGACATTAAGTCAAGGCATGAAAAATATCTTGCTCGTCCAAGTTGATCCAAAATATCATCGATTCTTGGGAGTGGAAATTTATCGGACAGTAATATTTTATTAATTTGACGATAGTCAATTACTAATCGCCTTTTCCTTTGTTCTGAACCTGGAGATGGTTTTTTAGGGACAAGTAATAATGGGCTGTTATATTCAGATACAGATGGTTCGACAATCCCGTCGGTGATCAATTTTCCGACTTGTTTCCCTATTTCGTTCACCTGACTGTGTGGGCTTCTATAGTTCTTTATATACGAGTACACTGGTTCATCATCTTTTAATCTCAGTTTTTGTTTATAAAAATTATTTGTGCTTATTGGTTCAAATTCCAATCCGAATATATCATTATATTGGGTGCATAAAGCTGTGATTTGAATTGTGGAGGAAAGTTTTTTTTTAGTTGAGATAATACAGATTCTTTTCAATTGTCTAGATTAGTTTTGACTACTTCGTAGTTCGAAAGTGATTCATACGCTAAATTATTTGTACTGACTACTTGATCTTTATTTGTTGTATTGAGTAGTCTTATAAAAGCGTTTTTAGATGTTGCTATGGTACTTGCTATGTATATACCATGCTTAATTTCTTGATTTGGAATCAATACACTGTCTTCCTTTGAATTAAGATCTATTTTTCTAATAACTTGGGATCTTGCTGACAGATGTATTGTGTTGTTGCCAGAACTGTATGTTATTGGAAAATAAATTGGAAATTACGGACCATTGAAAATGGTCAAAAAAATGTAACAGGCAGAAAGAGGCGTGGCAGACCCCATAAAGTGTATATATTCTTGCTCAGGATCACTAGCCGAGTCGATTGAGCCATTTCTGTCTGTCTGGATGTCCGGATGACCAGATGAACACACAGATCTCAGCTATTATAAGAGCTAGAGATACCAAATTTGGCATGAACATTTCTGTGTAGCCGGCGCAGATCAAGTTTATTTGAATTGTATGGTGCCACGCCCACCACCCCGCATAGCAATAATTTAATTTTTGAATTTAATTTCTAAGCGCTGTATAAAAGATACAATTTTCTGACTTGAACAATTACTAAGCTGAATAAAATATCTACGTATTCTCTAAATTGCAATCCGATCGGACAAAAAACTCAGAAGATATTCAAGAAAACATGAGCATAAAACCGATTTCTCGTGTCAGCTTACAAGGGAGGCGGGCGAGCGCAAAGCGCGAGCGCCATCTGTCGGAAATAATTTAAAAGCATAACGCATTTGTATACATGTGTGTGTGTATTTCACAAATTAAACTACACCGGAACATAGGTCGAAGGGTATCCCACTGTCGCGTGCCGCGCGACTGTTGCTTTTCTTACTGGTTTTAATTAGAACTGGAGGCAGCAAAGGTGCCGCTTCCAACGTTCAGTTGAATCTGATCTTTACATTATTTTCTTAGGTTCTAAGTAAGCCTAAGTCTCATTGCATAGAGAGACGGTTATGCTACATTATGTTACATATGTATGTAATTATGCTATCTTAAGCTGCGCTAGAGTATATGCTAAGTCTCATTGCTGCGCTGCCCACAGTTGGACAGCAGAAAGAGACGTTTATGTTATGTTATGTTACATGTGTAATTATGCTCTCTTAAGCTCGGTCACGTGGTCGGCGAGTGTAATGCAAGTGTCACTTGCACATTCTGTGAGCGCGCCGATCGACTCAATATTCGGCCGCTTGGCTTTATGTAAACACTGCAACAACTGTTACAGCGTGTTTACTATGAACTCTTGGTACAGTAGGTATTCGATATGGATGCATACTACACTACACACTGGCACTACGGCTGATGATGCGACGCGCCAAGTACACCAAGGGACAGGAGTTAGACCGGGTATACGACAACATGATGCCGGAGTATCAGCTTGTGACGCCGCAATGAAGCGACGCCTCATTATATTTTTAATTATTATTTACTTTAACTTTAAATAAAAGATAAGATATCTCTAAGCCCAATATACCCGGTAGCATTTCCTTGAGTAGGAACAGCAAGCATAGGCAAAGGCAAGGGCGTAGGCAGATAGCCCTGATAAAAGAGGAAAATCCCCCACACTCGGCACCCATGCCTAGTAACGGTGCCTCGGTACCCAGAGCTCGCGCATTTAGTCAGGCAGCTGCACAAGTAACGGTGCTTGGGCACCCAGGGCTCGTGCACAGACAGCACAAGGCAACGGCATCGCGGGCAGCGGCGCCAGACAAGCAGCGACGCTAAGCCAGCAGCGACGCTCAGCCAGCAGCGACGCTCAGCCAGCAGCGAAGCTAGGCAAGCAGCGGTGCCGGACATGCAGAAAAGTGCGAACGGCGCCGTGCATGCAGAAAAAAATACGAACGGCGCCGTGCAGGCAGCGAAGTGCGAGCAGAGTCTCAGCAGCCAGGCACGATCGGCCGAAGGCAGCGGCGACAGGCAAGCAGCGGCGACATGTACGCAGCAGCGACGACATGTTCGCGGCAGCAAAATGAAAGCTGCGAAAACTAGGCCAAGGGTTGTTGATCGCGAGCAGCTAGTTAAGCCGGAAGCAAAGCTCTCCCACGGGGAAATACTAAAAATGCAAAGTAAAAGTAAAAGTGTAAAGTGCCAGCCCAAGGACATCAACTTGAAAGGATGAGTCCTGTAGCAGGAGAGTCCAGGTGAGCTGGAAAAATACTAAATATCGAACGTAACAGTTTTATAGCTAACGTAGATGGTGCGAAGTAGGCAGGAAGGCAGGGCCTAACTAGAATAAGTAACTAGCGCTAGGAAAACAACGAAAACAACAATGAATAAAAGCATCTTATTAAATATTTATGAAACAAACCCGAAGTGATTATTAAATATACCCAGTGATACATTTTCTCCCCTCTAGAGCATCGTGAAAAGTGTCGTGTACGTGTGTGAGTGTGTACTTGCAGAGTCGCGCTTTCTGGTATGCCGGTGCTCCGCTGGCCAGTAAGCGATTCTGGGCATACACACGCACAGTTCGTGTCGTGAGTGAACGTCAGTTGACGAGTGGGTGTGTGAGCGTGTGCTCTAACGAGTTGCAGTGTGGTGGAATACACCATCGAGCAACTTGTGGGAGTACAGGCGAAGCTACCTGCGGTCACGGGCGCTTCCGCACGGCCAACGGCCACTCGTGATTTGTGTCGTGAGTGAAACGCCAGTTGGCAAGTGGGTGCGTGAGCGTGTGCTTTAACCAGTTGCGGCGTGGTGGAATACACCGCAGAGCGACTTGTGGGAGTACAGGCGACAGTACCTGCGGTGACGGGCATTTTAGCACGCCCAGCGGCCGATCGTGAGTCGTGAGTGAGGCGCCAGTTGGCAAGTGGTGTGTGAGCGTGTACTCTGATGAGTCTGCGGCGTGGTGGAATACACCACTGAGCGGCTCGTGGGGGTACAGGCGAGAGCACCTGCGGTCACGGGCGCTCTGCACGACCAACGACCGACCGTGAGAGGCGTCGTGAGTGGGCGATAGGTGGCAAGCGAGGTGCGTGAGCGTGCACTTTACCTAGTTGCGTATGGTGGAATACACCGACGAGCGACTTAGGGGAGTGCAAGCGAAAGTACCCGCGGCCGCGTGCGTTCCTCACGACGAGCAGCCAGCCAGGCACGCGCGACACGCGACACGTGCACGTGACTCACCAACGGACCACGTGATGATAGGACCCATGTGGAGACCCACATTTCCAGCGAGTACACGTGCGTGACATAGACCACGTGTGTCCCCTATACCCTGTAATACCCCAGTGATTGTGGTGGCGGCAATGATTTCTTCCTTCTTGGGGGGATCGTAGATTTGGGGGTGTGATGCTGAAAACGAAAACACTAAAATCCGACGCGAAAACAATTCGATAGAAAAATACAATTCGGGGCGCGTGGCGTTCACTTCACTTTATTGCTTCAACTCCCTTTACATAGGTAAAGAAGGGCTTAAAACTAACTTAACATATATATGTTGGATAAAAGAGCGCGAGAGCCCTCGGTGACTCTCGCACTGTTTACGCCGATATGCTGCCTACTTTTCGGCGTAAACACCCAGTATAAATGTTCTGTAAAGACCCTGGCGGGACTGAGATATGTACCCCAGCCTGAGAAAACATCCTTACAAGCTTTTCACCCGCCGTCACGAGGTTGAAACCCTGGCACAGTTGAACAAACTCGTGACAATTTACGAGACAACCAAGGAGCTGCAGCGACAAGGGAGAAACCAGTTCGATCGACGGAGAGATAGCCAGAAGTCACCAAGTTCTCCCGTGACGAACAGCGCAACAACAACAGCACTGACCCCCACAACAACAACCGCCACCCCACACTCAACACCCACAGGAGCGACCTAGGGAGATCTACAGCGCGTGTGTCACAACTGCGCACAACCCGGGCATATACAGGCGGACTGCCTTAATAGCCGCTATTCTGTTCGGACTGCGGCCGACACGGTGTACGCACGGTGGACTGTTGTCCGCGAGCCACGTCGGGAAATGCTGCGCGTCTTCAGCCGATGGGGAACAGCTTGGAGACGCCACAAAACAGTTCCCAAAAGTAGCACCTCTAAGGTGCGGTTTTGGCCGTGTCATCGCGCATGTCCGGATCGAGGAAGTAGCAACGGACGCCACGATCGACACTGGAGCCACATGCAGTTTCATCACTGAGCGTATGGCGGCCAGGCTGAGCACACCGGAGAACGAGCGAACAGCATTCATCCGGATTAAACTGGCGGATGGATCATCACGAGCCTTGCGGGTGAGGATCCAGCTGGGAGAGAAGGAGACGACAGTACCGATTTTGGTACTGCCCGTCATTCTGGACGACGTGATACTGGGGATGGATTTCCTGTGCGGCATCGAAGCGACCCTCAAGTGCGGACGAGCGAAGTTACGCCTGTAAAGCACACTCGAGGAGACAGCACCGACGCCCGGGACATCCCACCAAGCGACGGAGGACGCGGAGGCCCAAGACAACAACAAGGTCACAGGCTTACCACCGACTTCTCCCATTGCACGGCGGATGAATCCGTTTAGGCAACCCAGGAAGTACAGCGAGACGCCGAGCGACAACCCAGAGCACAAGAGGAAGTACAGTGACACACCGAGAGACAATCCAGGACACGAGAGGAAATACAGCGAGGCACCGAGCACCAGTGAAGCACAGATGAACAAACAGGAACGCGAGAAAAAGAACACCAGCAAGACGCAGAGAACCAAGTCACCGCGGGAGGTCCTTCGACTGATAACGAGTATTGGATTTTTTTCATTAACATTTATATATATGGTAAGTGTAGTTTTGCTCGCTATCGGTCAGCCTGAGCCTTATTCATTCCTTCGACCGATAGGGAGTATTGGAAAAGTAGTAACTAGTGATAGTTGTAGTTGAGGCGATGAGCTCCCAGCGAGTGCACATATTCGCCTATCCCATCGTGGGATGCTTCCGCTGCACCATATGCATGGATGCTTCCGCGGGGCACTCCACTAGGACGATGGGCGCACGCTGCAGCATATCAGCCACAAGTGGCCATTAAATAGCGATACCGGGTATGTGACACTGATATGCCGCGAGGGATGAAGCATGAAGTCATCATTGATGTCCATGGGATGCTCCTGGAGGCGGCAGCCACAGCTCCAAGCCCCGCCGTGTCACTACCCGCCCCTCCCTACCACTACCTGCCCCCTCCCTGGGACAACAGCCCAATCCTGCGCTGAGCTCCGTGGCTTCGAGTGCCAGCGTAAGTGGTAGGCCCGCTCCCACAAGTAGGCGCGTACTCAGCCCTACGCCGAGCCGCGTGGGATCCCCCGGGGACAGGCCCAATCCTGCGCTGAGTAGCGTAGTCACGGGCGTCAGCGGACGCAGTGGCAGGACTGCTGTTCCTACACCCACCAGACGGATGGCCTCGAGGGCACCGTCCACTGCGCGGACACCATCACCAGTTCCGCAACGGTTGCCTGCCCGCAACGTACCCCCTGCCCACCGCCACGGGTCAAATAACGGGCGCAACGAGACGACTGCTAAGAGGTGGCAACCAGCCGTCGCTCTCGCCCGTGCCTGCCCGTCCGCTGAGCTCCATCACAGCATCATCCAGGACGGCGACCACCACACGTACCGGTCTGAGAGTCTCGGCCCCCTCTGCCACGAGCATAAGGCCCCCCGAAAGCCTCGCCAGCACCGCCACAGCGGGCAGGGAGAGAACGCCCCGGCCACCGTCGACCACCTCTTCCCCCCGCACACGAACAATAGCCACACAAACCCCCTCTGAAATAATCATCTCTTCATCCACTGTCAATAGCCCAGCACACCCCACCCCTGAAATAATCATCTCACCACCTACTCTCAATAGCCCAACACACCCCCAACATATCCCTTGCGATCTGCCAGGCAGAGCTGTATACGCCCATCTCAGGCAGATGTTCTCCAGGGACGGCGACGAGCGTGTGCGTCGCTTCGATTGGCCCGCCTGGTGTGTGCCAGGAGAAGAGGACCGCGCGGACACGCTGCAGAGCCCCTTCATGCAAGAGGAGGTGCTTGCACGCATAGAAGGACACACAGCTCCGCGCCGGGTCCCGATGGTGACACCTATGGGAATCTTAAGAAGATCGACCCGAAGGCCTCCATGCTCACGGCAGTTTTTAACGCCTACCTGAGGACAAGTCATGTCCCCGATCTGTGGAAAAGATCCAGAACGGTACTAATCCACAAGAAAGGAGACAGAACTGACCTATCAAACTGGCGGCCACTTTCCATGGGTGACACCATCCCCAAACTGTTCGCGGCCGTCATGGTGGACTGACTGACGGCGTTCCTCACAAACGTTCCTCACAGCGCCGAACAAAAACGCTTCCTCCAGCACGAAGGCTGATATGAGCATAACTTTGTTCTTGGCCAAGTACTAGAGGAAAGCCGCAGACAAGGCAAGGACCTCGCCATGGGCTGGCTGGACCTGTCCAACGCCTTCGGGTCAATTCCGCATGCCACCATAATGGATGCGGTAGCCGGTATGAGGATCCCCCTAAAGATCCACACAATTTTACACCAGTTGGCTACCGGCGCCGCGACCACTGCCAAAACCGTTGATGGAATGTCGGACGAGATCCCGATCGAAGCGGGGGTCAGACAGGGCTGCCCAGCTAGCCCCATCCTTCAATATGGCAATAGAACGGGTACTTCGCAAAATTAAAACTACTAATGCGGGATACCAGCTCTACGGGAGCCGCATAAGCACGCTGGCATACGCCGACGATCTGGTGCTGATCGCGAGCTCCCTAGAGGAGATGAGGTCCTTGCTGCGTGCCGCGGACGACGCCGCAATAGAAGCCGGTCTGAACTTCAATCCCAGAAAGTGCGCGACCCTGCATCTCACGGGGAAGAAATCCCTGCGGAGGGCAATGCAGACCGACTTCCTCGTCCGCGGCACACCACTACCGGCAATGACGGAGGGTGATGCCCACGACTACCTCGGCATCCCCGTGGGTCTACACGTGGACCAAACACCAAGGGCAGCGATGGAAGCGATAGTCGGGGACATCGCCAGGATAGATGGCTCGCTGCTCGCCCCGTGGCAAAAGATTGACGCGGTCCGCACCTTTGTGGCACCGAAGCTCGACTTCGTGCTACATAGTGGCGCTATACTGCGAGCTCCGCTGCGTCATCTAGACACAGCCGTAAAAAACACATACAAAAATGGCTGTATCTGCCGCAGAGGGCGAGCGCGGAGATAGTGTTCACCCCGCTGAGAAAAGGTGGAGCGGGAATACTACCTTCTGCTATCCTGGCTGATGTGTTAACCATCGCCCAGGCTCACAGAATGATGTCCTGCCCTGGTGAGGTCGTCTCCCAGATCACAAGAGAGGGTTTGAGAGAAACGGTGAAATGAAAAATAAACCGGGAGCCATCCGGCGACGAGATGGCCCTCTTTCTCTCAGGTTCCGCTCTATCTGGGGAGACAACCAGCTTTGGCGACGCCGGATTCTGGTCGAGGGTGAGGATGGCCACCAAAAGGCAAGCTGTGCATCTGGCAGTGCGATGGAGAGGAGATGAGCTACTGTTCGAATGCAGAAGCCAAAGGAACCGACCAGTGACCATCGACTCGAACTCCAGAGCCCTACTCATCCAACTCCTCAGATGCGCAGCTCAGGAAGAGTTCCTGACCATCCTCCTCAACAAACCAGACCAGGGGAAGGTGACGAAGCTCTCCTCGCTAACCCCAGTCAGCAACGCATTCCTACGTAATGGAAGCTTTACAAGGTTTGCTGACTGGCGGTTTATCCACAGAGCCCGACTGGGATTCCTCTCACTGAATGGAGCGATCCGATGGGGCAGCGGAGACAAGCGCTGCCGGATACCAGCTGGAGAGTATCCGACACGTGTTGTGCCACTGCATGCACCACTCCAACGCAATGCAGCAGAGACACAACGCGGTGATGGAACGCCTCGCCAAAGCTGGTTCACGTCTGAGGACCCCCAGGGTGAACTGCCGCGTGGAAGGAGTCCCCGAGGACATGGCGTCCCTTAGGCCGGACCTGGTATGGCGCGAAGAACGGAACAAGAACATTATAATAGTGGACGTTGCTATTGCGTTCGAGAATGGGGCTGATGCGTTTGAAATAGCGAGGGGCGAAAAGACAGAAAAATACCGCCCCCTAGCTGAAGCCCTGCGCGGCATGGGATACCAGGTAAAACTGGAGGCATTCATTGTCGGAGCCTTGGGCTCGTGGGACCCAAGGAACGAAAGGGTCCTCAAGGCCTTGGGTGTCTCCAAGTTTTATGCCGGCCTGATGCGCAGACTGATGGTGGGCGACACCATCAGGTGGTCCCGGGACATATACGTGCAGCATGTCTCCGGGTTCAGGCAGTTCACCCTGCCACAGGGAGCTCCCACAAATTAACTTTTAATATAAAGAAAAATATATAATTGAAAAATAAAAATATATATAAAAAACAACAACAAAAATAGAATAATAATATAAATTAATAATAATTAAAATAATACATAGAATAATTGGAAAAAGGAAAAATAATATATATTAAAAAACAATAATAAAAGATAAAAGAAAAGTAAAATAATAATGAAACCTCAAAGTCTTCACCTGGTCTGCAGCCAATGCAGGCAAACATCAACTGGCCCTTTAAGGGATCTTTTAAAAAATATGTTAAAGTCAGAAAGTTGTATATTATATAAAGCGCTTATAAATTGAGTTCAAAAATTAAATTATTAATTTGCGGGGGTGGTGGGCGTGGCACCATACAATTCAAATAAACTTGATCTGCGCCGGCTACACAGAAATGTTCATGCCGAATAACTGAGATCTGTGTGTTCATCTGGTCATCCGGACATCCAGACAGACAGACATGGCTCAATAGACTCGGCTTGTGATCCTGAGCAAGAATATATATATGTCGGAGCGCGATTCCTGGAATGTTGGGAATCGTTTCTATGATTTCACATTCTGATGAAATTGTAGCATTGTGGTGAAATTCTATAAGTGGGAAGCTTAGTGGAAAGAACGATCTAAAGGAATATATCATAGTTCAGATAGATGCGTTCACTAAGTTTGTTCACTTGTATCATACTCTAAATCTTGACTCGGAAAATTGTATTAAAGCTATAAAGTCAAGTATGTCTTTCTTTGGAGTTCCCAGTCGTATTATAGCGGATCAAGGCAGAAGTTTTGCCAGCAACAAGTTCCGTGAGTTTTGTTCAACAAACAGGATTGAGTTGCACTTAATAGCTACAGGTGCCAGTAGAGCAAATGGGCAGGTTGAAAGGGTTATGAGCACTCTTAAGACTATGCTTACTGCTGTGGAAACGAGTCAGCGATCATGGCAAGATGCGTTGGCAGAAATCCAACTAGCCATGAATTGCACCACAAATCGAGTCACTAAAGCAAGTGCTTTGGAATTGCTGATAGGAAGAGAAGCTAGGCCTTTTGGGCTGTTGCCAGTCGATGTGGAAGAAAGTGTAGTCGATAGAGAACAGATGAGGGCACAAGCCAAAGAAAACATGCAAAAGAATGCACAGTACGATAAACAAAGGTTTGATAAAAACAAAGCAAAAGTAGTTCGGTATAAGGTAGGCGATCATGTGTTACTGAAAAGCGAGGAGCGGCATCAAACGAAGCTTGACCCCAAATTTAAGGGCCCATTTCAGGTAATTAATGTACTAGATGGTGATCGATACGAGTTGAAGTCGTTAGTTAATAAGCGAACATATAAATATTCGCATGAATGGCTAAGAGCGCTACCAGACAGACGATTGACAGCAGAATGTAATGGTGACTCCCAAGAGGGAAAAGATTTGAAAGATGGCACTAGTGATCGTGCATCTGTGTCCCAAGAGGGGAAAGATTTGGTAAATGGCACGAATGAAATGGCGTGTGTTCAAAAAGAGTAATGACCGCACTATAACAGCTATCTCGCAGGGACGAGAAGTGTTGTGGCGGGGGTCAAGAGATTGGGTGTGAGAGAAGACACGCCAATGATGATATGTGAAATTAAAGTTATGGAAAATGTGAATAGTTTGAAGTTTTGATATGTAAATTGGAGATGTCTTTATAATTAAGTTTGTAAAAAGAAAAATCAATCATGAGATGAATCGTCAATTAATGTTTGTGTAAGCGGCTCTATAAGTTAATAAATGTAAGAGAGAAAAATATTGAAGTTTGTTAAATAAATTGGAATTAAGTTGATGAAATTGTGTGACTTGGACTTGAGTGGTGGATGAGACACACGAGGACGTGTGATAGGTCAGGAAGGCCGTGTCGGAGCGCGATTCCTGGAATGTTGGGAATCGTTTCTATGATTTCACATTCTGATGAAATTGTAGCATTGTGGTGAAATTCTGACGAGCACTGCAGCAGAGGCGCAGACAGCCTCTGCAGCTGAGTGAGGTCCGATCTGGTTGTCATAAATAGTGTGTTAGAGAGGGATGACAATATAGTGAACGCCAGTGTTGTGTATAGACATGATAGAATATGAGGAAGATGGGTAAAGGAAGAAAATCAAGTCAGTAATGTTTGACTGGTGAAATTGATCGGAACTTGCTGTGCTGCTGCACCAAACTTACAAGACTCATTAATAAAATGGATAAGACTCCCCTATTGCTGACATATACTTTATGGGGTCTGCCACGCCTCCTTCTGCCTGTTACATACATTTGCACAAAGTTAGTATACCCTTTTTTGACCATTTTCAATGGTCTTAGGGTATAAAAACAGGGTACACAACACAGGAAAACTCCAGACATTCGACGACCATGCCCAGTTCGCATAAGTAACGAGATTGAGATATGTACCCCAGCCTGAGAAAAAATCCTTTCAGGCTAGAGAAGGAGAAAGGGAGGGTATGCAATTTTAGTCAAAAAAAAATGTTTGTTTATAAATATACCCAAAATAAATTGTATGCTACGCATAAAATGAACGATTGCTAAGCGTTTAATACTGGGGGGGGTGAAACGGCCTTAGTTGACCAGGAGGAGCCCCTCCGACATGGGTGATGCTCTGAAATCCGGAGCAGGATCATCACAGTGTTGGGTGGGTGCGCAGTTGCCGTTGGCCACATAAAGTTGTTGTTGTTGTTTTGAAATTTCGTCCCTTTTGTAGTATCTGTAGATACAATTTGACTTCGTTAAATATATGCTAATGTATTTAATGTTGTTAAATTTTACTTAGCTGCTTGTGTTGTGAGACGTCTTTGTGGAGGCATCGAAGCTCATCGATTATTGTGCGGATTGCCGGCAGAGGGGAAAACCAGAGTCGCAGGAGCCAGAGTGGTCCAGTGGCAAGAACTCAAACGCAACGTAACAGCCAAGTCCATGAGAAATTTCATCCACAACTGGATGAAAAGACAGCCGACATAGGTCCAGAGCAGGAACGCGCAGCGCGGAACACTGGAAGGGAATTTCCAACAAGAAAATTAGAGTCTGCGGAAAAATCTGCCGTAAATGCAGCAATTGCGCAGGCGGCGCAAACTTACCGACAATCGGAAGACGCAGATATTGGACAGAGCCTGAAGGACGAAATGCGTCAGGGCTTCATGGAAATGATGAAGCTGGTCAACGAGGTATTGAGGCCAGTTGTGGATTCCCGACGTGATCCACAAAAGGAGCAATTGGCAACACGTCAACTGGACGGAACTTCAAGAAAGCAGCAGCAAGAAGACAAGGAATTGCCAGTCCATCGTGGAGCATTTTCGAAGCAGAGCGTGTGCCGAGACATCCGAGCACCGATGCCACCTCCTAGAATGGCGTTGGAGGAGTCGTCCTGCCCGGAGGAGTGGCCGAGGGTGGATCAAAATAGACGCTGGTGCAGCCCAACTCGGCGAGCAGAACCCAACCCTACGCATATCGCGACGACGGACCGGAATACGCCAACATTCAACAACACGGCCATTTTGCAAAAGTGGAACTCTGGGGAGTATTGTTCAGCGGCGAGGAAAAATACAGCAGCGTAGAAGATTTTATCTTCCGCTTGGGGTTCCTTCAAAACCAGTACAGCTATCCGTGGTCAGAGTGGTATTCGGTCCACGTGCGACACTCCACTGTGGGAAACTGGACCAGACGGAACACGACCGGATACACGAATTGCTGCAGCGAGAACAACAAGCGGGTGAGAGTGTAGAGGACTATATCCACAAAATGCCGTCCGGAAGCCCATGGTTGAACGACACTTGGTGAAAATAATTAAAAAGGCTATTAGGGAAAACATTGCTCGCTTCGTGTACGCCATGGATATACTCACCGTGGATGAGCATCGCGACGAGAGTAGGGAGGTGGAACGCAACTTCGGTCGCCGAGGACGTGCCGCGTATGTGCAACAGCCGGCATATACCAATTTTAAACTTCGCGTACACGAAGTGAGTGAACCTGTTTCACCAGAGGAAGCGCCAGCCCAGGATGTGGATGCTGGAATTGCGGATTAGCCGGCCATATCTACCGCGACTGCGAAGTGACAGAGAGGCGACTGTTCTGCTATCGATGCGGAAAGCCTGGACGGTGTCTCCGAAATGTCCGGATTGTGCGGGAAACGACCGACGAGGTGCATCACGGGCGGGAGAGGCACGCCCGAAATAATATTCCGCGAAGAATGTTCTCCATTAGATTTAAGACATATAATCGTAGAAAACAAAAATAATAAAAACGGAAAAATTCGGACAGAAGGCATACGCACGGTGTTTTCACTGGAGGGGAGGATGCGCAAATACATGGAAGCCAGGAATATAATATTCCAAGAGCACCAGCTTGCCGGCATGTGACACATATCCGCAAGGATCAACAAGGCGAGACTACGCTTCACGCAGCGGCGAGAAAAGCGTCGGGAGGTGGCAGCTGCCGTATTACGGAGTGACGCAAACGATGCCGAGGACAGCGCCGACAGCAGAAACCAGACCCCGAGAGATGAAATCTGTCAGCAGAGAAGAGTCGCGAACTGGAACGTGTGCGAAAAGAATTCCTCACATTCGAAGAACATGGCCTAGGCAGGTCCGAGCTTGATAACCATGTCATAGAGGGAGCCAAGATATTCAAAGACCGGCCATACCCAATGTCACCAGCCCGGCAAGCCATTGAGGAGGAAGAAATCGACAAGATGTTGGCGCTCGGAGTCATCGAACCTAGCAAGAGCCCATGGAGCAATCGGACGACCGTGGTGGCGAATTCTGAAAAAAAAATAGATTTTGTTTAGATGCGCGGCAACTGAACGCCATCACTATTAAGGACGCTTACCCGCTACCCAGCGTCGAGGGACTCCTTTCCAGACTGGACCAAACCACCATCTCCAGCGTCGACCTAAATTTCGCCTTCTGGCAAATTGAACTGGAGGAAAAAACCCGAGAGCTCACAGCATTGACTGTTCCAGGTCGGCCGATGTACCAATTCCGAGTAATGCCTTTTGGATTGTGCAACCAGCGGCACAATCGACGGAAATAATATCAAACGTTTTCGTTTATCTGGACGACCTACTCCTCCTCACGCCAGATTTTGTGACGCACATAGCCCAAATAGGCCAAGTAGCACAGTGCCTGAAAAAAGCAGGTTTAACAATTGGTTTCCAAAAATATAAATTTTGTTTCAAATCATTGAAATACCAGGAGGTCCGAGCATTCCTGGAGATAACTGGATGGTACCGTCGCTTCATCCGAAATTTCGCAACGCTGGCAACGCTACTGACTGAGAGCCTGAAGACAAATCAAAGGTTTTCATTAAGTACAGAGGTGGAGATTTTAAACGACACTCTTATGTCCAGTGCGATGCGTCACACATGGGAGTTGGAGCTGTGCTTTTCCAGCGGAACGAGGACGGTTAGGAGCAGCCGATTGCTTTTTTTTCGGCAAAAATCAATAAACACCAGGTCAATTACACCGTGACCGAAAAGGAGTGTCTGGCAGCCATTCTGGTCATCCGCAAGTTCAGGCCGTACATCGAAGGGATGCCGTTCACATGCATAACGGATCATGCGAGTCTAAAGTGGCTGATGACCATGAAAGATCTCTCGGGAAGGCTGGCGAGACGGTCATTGCAACTACAGGCATACGACTTCGCAATTGAACACCGCAAAGGCAGCGAGAACGTGGTGGCCGATACCTTGCCGCGCAGCGTGGAAGAGGTCCACATAGATCCCACCGATATGCTGGGTTTCGAGACCACGGCGTTCGACGGTCTGCTCTTCAAGCGAACACAACAGCAAGTGTTGAGCGAGGAGGCAGAAGTCTCAGAATGGAAGCTGTGGATTCCAGCAGCCCTGACAAACGCGCTGATCACGCAAGCGCATACACACCCAACCGCTTCACACGGAGGACAAGCGAAGACCTTGGAATGGCCGTTCAAGTACGCGACTTCGTGCGCAAGAGCCAAGTGTGTAAGGAAGCGAAATCACCGAATGACCGCATGCAAGTGGGCATTGGGAAAAGGACAGACACAGAAAGGCCGTTCCAGAAGTTGTTCATAGACTTCCTGGGAAAATATCCACGGTCGAGAAGGGGACACGCGTGGATCTTCATTGTGGTGGACTACTTTTCGAAATACACATTCCTGAAGGCAATGCGGGAGGCATCTACGGCCAACGTGATAGATTTCCTGGGCAACGAAGTTTTCTTCAAATTCGGCGCACCGAAAACCATCCACTCAGACAAAGGCAAGCAATTTACCTCTAAAATGTTTGAAGACATGATCGGTCATTTTGGGATCAACCACCAAAAAACTTCCGTATACTCACCTTCCAGCAACGCCGTGGAGGGAGTAAACCGCACCATGCATACAGCTATACGCAGTTTCTTGCAAGGGGACCATAGGAAGTGGGACGCACACCTACCGGAAATCAAAGTCGCAATTCGGAATGCCAGGCTACAGGGCAAACGCCGTTCTTCACCGTATTCGGCCACCATTTATACCTTACCGGCGGTTGCTATAAGTTGGCTTGAAAACTAAAATCTATGTGCGACCATCAGATGGATGGTATGGAACAAAAGGACAAACTCACCATCATCCGAGCGCGAGTAAGTGACAAACTTAATGACGCGCACGAGTTAAGTAAACAGAGGTACGACCAGAGATCGCGAAGTTTCCATGCCATTCCTGGGCAAGAAGTCTATCGGCCAAACTTTGTCCTCAGCGATTTCTCCAAGAATTTCAATGCGAAATTCGTAAGGAAATTCTTGAGGCTCAGAGTGGTGCAAGCTGTAGGAAATAACGCATATTTGCTCGAAGACTCGCAAGGACGTCTGGGCGTGTATCACGCGAAGGATATCCGTACATGATAGCAGTTCGCCACAGGTTTTCCAATCAGCTCATAGAACGAAAAGAAAAGGGAAACACCAAGACACCAACAACAACTAATATCAATGATACGGTTGTCGCATTTACCGGTGAAGCCCAATACGGCAGCGACTGGAAGATCGTGGGGTCCCGCGTATGGCGCCTGTTAGACTGCGTGTGAGGGAACTGTGCCGGCTCCAGAAAACTCCGAGTCAAATGAAAATGCCCCAATTATTTCGTCGCTCTGCGGAATTGTTTGCGCCACTCGAAACATTGGGTGTTGTTGCATTTTGCGGGAACCTCGCTTAAAACGTGCTTGCGAATAAATTTCTTGAATATTTAAAAAAAAATAAAAATTGTGAGGACTCGACATTTTGAGCCCCACAATTTCGGGTATATTTAAGTAGTCTTAAGGAAATGGAGTCACCCAATGGAGGGAAATAGGTTTAGGGCAATGGAGCCACCCGTTAGTAGTTATTTAATTTGTTATAAGTTATTGTAAGGCAATGAAGCCATTTGGTATTTAAGGTATGAAGGCGCAACGAGACGACTGCTAAGAGGCGGCAACCAGCCGTCGCTATCGCCCGTGCCTGCCCGTCCGCTGAGCTCCATCACAGCATCACCCAGGGCGGCGACCACCACACGTATCGGTCTGAGAGTCTCGGCCCCCTCTGCCACGAGCATAAGGCCCCCCGAAAGCCTCGCCAGCACCGCCACAGCGGGCAGGGAGAGAACGCCCCGGCCACCGTCGACCACCTCTTCCCCCCGCACACGAACAATAGCCACACAAACCCCCTCTGAAATAATCATCTCTTCATTCACTGTCAATAGCCCAGCACACCCCACCCCTGAAATAATCATCTCACCACCTACTCTCAATAGCCCAACACACCCCCAACATATCCCTTGCGATCTGCCAGGCAGAGCTGTATACGCCCATCTCAGGCAGATGTTCTCCAGGGACGGCGACGAGCGTGTGCGTCGCTTCGATTGGCCCGCCTGGTGTGTGCCAGGAGAAGAGGACCGCGCGGACACGCTCCAGAGCCCCTTCATGCAAGAGGAGGTGCTTGCACGCATAGAAGGACACACAGCTCCGCGCCGGGTCCCGATGGTGACACCTATGGGAATCTTAAGAAGATCGACCCGAAGGCCTCCATGCTCACGGCAGTTTTTAACGCCTACCTGAGGACAAGTCATGTCCCCGATCTGTGGAAAAGATCCAGAACGGTACTAATCCACAAGAAAGGAGACAGAACTGACCTATCAAACTGGCGGCCACTTTCCATGGGTGACACCATCCCCAAACTGTTCGCGGCCGTCATGGTGGACTGACTGACGGCGTTCCTCACAAACGGAGGAAGGCTCAGCGCCGAACAAAAACGCTTCCTCCAGCACGAAGGCTGATATGAGCATAACTTTGTTCTTGGCCAAGTACTAGAGGAAAGCCGCAGACAAGGCAAGGACCTCGCCATGGGCTGGCTGGACCTGTCCAACGCCTTCGGGTCAATTCCGCATGCCACCATAATGGATGCGGTAGCCGGTATGAGGATCCCCCTAAAGATCCACACAATTTTACACCAGTTGGCTACCGGCGCCGCGACCACTGCCAAAACCGTTGATGGAATGTCGGACGAGATCCCGATCGAAGCGGGGGTCAGACAGGGCTGCCCAGCTAGCCCCATCCTTCAATATGGCAATAGAACGGGTACTTCGCAAAATTAAAACTACTAATGCGGGATACCAGCTCTACGGGAGCCGCATAAGCACGCTGGCATACGCCGACGATCTGGTGCTGATCGCGAGCTCCCTAGAGGAGATGAGGTCCTTGCTGCGTGCCGCGGACGACGCCGCAATAGAAGCCGGTCTGAACTTCAATCCCAGAAAGTGCGCGACCCTGCATCTCACGGGGAAGAAATCCCTGCGGAGGGCAATGCAGACCGACTTCCTCGTCCGCGGCACACCACTACCGGCAATGACGGAGGGTGATGCCCACGACTACCTCGGCATCCCCGTGGGTCTACACGTGGACCAAACACCAAGGGCAGCGATGGAAGCGATAGTCGGGGACATCGCCAGGATAGATGGCTCGCTGCTCGCCCCGTGGCAAAAGATTGACGCGGTCCGCACCTTTGTGGCACCGAAGCTCGACTTCGTGCTACATAGTGGCGCTATACTGCGAGCTCCGCTGCGTCATCTAGACACAGCCGTAAAAAAACACATACAAAAATGGCTGTATCTGCCGCAGAGGGCGAGCGCGGAGATAGTGTTCACCCCGCTGAGAAAAGGTGGAGCGGGAATACTACCTTCTGCTATCCTGGCTGATGTGTTAACCATCGCCCAGGCTCACAGAATGATGTCCTGCCCTGGTGAGGTCGTCTCCCAGATCACAAGAGAGGGTTTGAGAGAAACGGTGAAATGAAAAATAAACCGGGAGCCATCCGGCGACGAGATGGCCCTCTTTCTCTCAGGTTCCGCTCTATCTGGGGAGACAACCAGCTTTGGCGACGCCGGATTCTGGTCGAGGGTGAGGATGGCCACCAAAAGGCAAGCTGTGCATCTGGCAGTGCGATGGAGAGGAGATGAGCTACTGTTCGAATGCAGAAGCCAAAGGAACCGACCAGTGACCATCGACTCGAACTCCAGAGCCCTACTCATCCAACTCCTCAGATGCGCAGCTCAGGAAGAGTTCCTGACCATCCTCCTCAACAAACCAGACCAGGGGAAGGTGACGAAGCTCTCCTCGCTAACCCCAGTCAGCAACGCATTCCTACGTAATGGAAGCTTTACAAGGTTTGCTGACTGGCGGTTTATCCACAGAGCCCGACTGGGATTCCTCTCACTGAATGGAGCGATCCGATGGGGCAGCGGAGACAAGCGCTGCCGGATACCAGCTGGAGAGTATCCGACACGTGTTGTGCCACTGCATGCACCACTCCAACGCAATGCAGCAGAGACACAACGCGGTGATGGAACGCCTCGCCAAAGCTGGTTCACGTCTGAGGACCCCCAGGGTGAACTGCCGCGTGGAAGGAGTCCCCGAGGACATGGCGTCCCTTAGGCCGGACCTGGTATGGCGCGAAGAACGGAATAAGAACATTATAATAGTGGACGTTGCTATTGCGTTCGAGAATGGGGCTGATGCGTTTGAAATAGCGAGGGGCGAAAAGACAGAAAAATACCGCCCCCTAGCTGAAGCCCTGCGCGGCATGGGATACCAGGTAAAACTGGAGGCATTCATTGTCGGAGCCTTGGGCTCGTGGGACCCAAGGAACGAAAGGGTCCTCAAGGCCTTGGGTGTCTCCAAGTTTTATGCCGGCCTGATGCGCAGACTGATGGTGGGCGACACCATCAGGTGGTCCCGGGACATATACGTGCAGCATGTCTCCGGGTTCAGGCAGTTCACCCTGCCACAGGGAGCTCCCACAAATTAACTTTTAATATAAAGAAAAATATATAATTGAAAAATAAAAATATATATAAAAAACAACAACAAAAATAGAATAATAATATAAATTAATAATAATTAAAATAATACATAGAATAATTGGAAAAAGGAAAAATAATATATATTAAAAAACAATAATAAAAGATAAAAGAAAAGTAAAATAATAATGAAACCTCAAAGTCTTCACCTGGTCTGCAGCCAATGCAGGCAAACATCAACTGGCCCTTTAAGAGATCTTTTAAAAAATATGTTAAAGTCAGAAAGTTGTATATTATATAAAGCGCTTATAAATTGAGTTCAAAAATTAAATTATTAATTTGCGGGGGTGGTGGGCGTGGCACCATACAATTCAAATAAACTTGATCTGCGCCGGCTACACAGAAATGTTCATGCCGAATAACTGAGATCTGTGTGTTCATCTGGTCATCCGGACATCCAGACAGACAGACATGGCTCAATAGACTCGGCTTGTGATCCTGAGCAAGAATATATATATGTCGGAGCGCGATTCCTGGAATGTTGGGAATCGTTTCTATGATTTCACATTCTGATGAAATTGTAGCATTGTGGTGAAATTCTATAAGTGGGAAGCTTAGTGGAAAGAACGATCTAAAGGAATATATCATAGTTCAGATAGATGCGTTCACTAAGTTTGTTCACTTGTATCATACTCTAAATCTTGACTCGGAAAATTGTATTAAAGCTATAAAGTCAAGTATGTCTTTCTTTGGAGTTCCCAGTCGTATTATAGCGGATCAAGGCAGAAGTTTTGCCAGCAACAAGTTCCGTGAGTTTTGTTCAACAAACAGGATTGAGTTGCACTTAATAGCTACAGGTGCCAGTAGAGCAAATGGGCAGGTTGAAAGGGTTATGAGCACTCTTAAGACTATGCTTACTGCTGTGGAAACGAGTCAGCGATCATGGCAAGATGCGTTGGCAGAAATCCAACTAGCCATGAATTGCACCACAAATCGAGTCACTAAAGCAAGTGCTTTGGAATTGCTGATAGGAAGAGAAGCTAGGCCTTTTGGGCTGTTGCCAGTCGATGTGGAAGAAAGTGTAGTCGATAGAGAACAGATGAGGGCACAAGCCAAAGAAAACATGCAAAAGAATGCACAGTACGATAAACAAAGGTTTGATAAAAACAAAGCAAAAGTAGTTCGGTATAAGGTAGGCGATCATGTGTTACTGAAAAGCGAGGAGCGGCATCAAACGAAGCTTGACCCCAAATTTAAGGGCCCATTTCAGGTAATTAATGTACTAGATGGTGATCGATACGAGTTGAAGTCGTTAGTTAATAAGCGAACATATAAATATTCGCATGAATGGCTAAGAGCGCTACCAGACAGACGATTGACAGCAGAATGTAATGGTGACTCCCAAGAGGGAAAAGATTTGAAAGATGGCACTAGTGATCGTGCATCTGTGTCCCAAGAGGGGAAAGATTTGGTAAATGGCACGAATGAAATGGCGTGTGTTCAAAAAGAGTAATGACCGCACTATAACAGCTATCTCGCAGGGACGAGAAGTGTTGTGGCGGGGGTCAAGAGATTGGGTGTGAGAGAAGACACGCCAATGATGATATGTGAAATTAAAGTTATGGAAAATGTGAATAGTTTGAAGTTTTGATATGTAAATTGGAGATGTCTTTATAATTAAGTTTGTAAAAGAAAAATCAATCATGAGATGAATCGTCAATTAATGTTTGTGTAAGCGGCTCTATAAGTTAATAAATGTAAGAGAGAAAAATATTGAAGTTTGTTAAATAAATTGGAATTAAGTTGATGAAATTGTGTGACTTGGACTTGAGTGGTGGATGAGACACACGAGGACGTGTGATAGGTCAGGAAGGCCGTGTCGGAGCGCGATTCCTGGAATGTTGGGAATCGTTTCTATGATTTCACATTCTGATGAAATTGTAGCATTGTGGTGAAATTCTGACGAGCACTGCAGCAGAGGTGCAGACAGCCTCTGCAGCTGAGTGAGGTCCGATCTGGTTGTCATAAATAGTGTGTTAGAGAGGGATGACAATATAGTGAACGCCAGTGTTGTGTATAGACATGATAGAATATGAGGAAGATGGGTAAAGGAAGAAAATCAAGTCAGTAATGTTTGACTGGTGAAATTGATCGGAACTTGCTGTGCTGCTGCACCAAACTTACAATACTCATTAATAAAATGGATAAGACTCCCCTATTGCTGACATATACTTTATGGGGTCTGCCACGCCTCCTTCTGCCTGTTACATACATTTGCACAAAGTTAGTATACCCTTTTTTGACCATTTTCAATGGTCTTAGGGTATAAAAACAGGGTACACAACACAGGAAAACTCCAGACATTCGACGACCATGCCCAGTTCGCATAAGTAACGAGATTGAGATATGTACCCCAGCCTGAGAAAAAATCCTTTCAGGCTAGAGAAGGAGAAAGGGAGGGTATGCAATTTTAGTCAAAAAAAAATGTTTGTTTATAAATATACCCAAAATAAATTGTATGCTACGCATAAAATGAACGATTGCTAAGCGTTTAATACTGGGGGGGTGAAACGGCCTTAGTTGACCATCGATTATTGTGCGGATTGCCGGCAGAGGGGAAAACCAGAGTCGCAGGAGCCAGAGTGGTCCAGTGGCAAGAACTCAAACGCAACGTAACAGCCAAGTCCATGAGAAATTTCATCCACAACTGGATGAAAAGACAGCCGACATAGGTCCAGAGCAGGAACGCGCAGCGCGGAACACTGGAAGGGAATTTCCAACAAGAAAATTAGAGTCTGCGGAAAAATCTGCCGTAAATGCAGCAATTGCGCAGGCGGCGCAAACTTACCGACAATCGGAAGACGCAGATATTGGACAGAGCCTGAAGGACGAAATGCGTCAGGGCTTCATGGAAATGATGAAGCTGGTCAACGAGGTATTGAGGCCAGTTGTGGATTCCCGACGTGATCCACAAAAGGAGCAATTGGCAACACGTCAACTGGACGGAACTTCAAGAAAGCAGCAGCAAGAAGACAAGGAATTGCCAGTCCATCGTGGAGCATTTTCGAAGCAGAGCGTGTGCCGAGACATCCGAGCACCGATGCCACCTCCTAGAATGGCGTTGGAGGAGTCGTCCTGCCCGGAGGAGTGGCCGAGGGTGGATCAAAATAGACGCTGGTGCAGCCCAACTCGGTGAGCAGAACCCAACCCTACGCATATCGCGACGACGGACCGGAATACGCCAACATTCAACAACACGGCCATTTTGCAAAAGTGGAACTCTGGGGAGTATTGTTCAGCGGCGAGGAAAAATACAGCAGCGTAGAAGATTTTATCTTCCGCTTGGGGTTCCTTCAAAACCAGTACAGCTATCCGTGGTCAGAGTGGTATTCGGTCCACGTGCGACACTCCACTGTGGGAAACTGGACCAGACGGAACACGACCGGATACACGAATTGCTGCAGCGAGAACAACAAGCGGGTGAGAGTGTAGAGGACTATATCCACAAAATGCCGTCCGGAAGCCCATGGTTGAACGACACTTGGTGAAAATAATTAAAAAGGCTATTAGGGAAAACATTGCTCGCTTCGTGTACGCCATGGATATACTCACCGTGGATGAGCATCGCGACGAGAGTAGGGAGGTGGAACGCAACTTCGGTCGCCGAGGACGTGCCGCGTATGTGCAACAGCCGGCATATACCAATTTTAAACTTCGCGTACACGAAGTGAGTGAACCTGTTTCACCAGAGGAAGCGCCAGCCCAGGATGTGGATGCTGGAATTGCGGATTAGCCGGCCATATCTACCGCGACTGCGAAGTGACAGAGAGGCGACTGTTCTGCTATCGATGCGGAAAGCCTGGACGGTGTCTCCGAAATGTCCGGATTGTGCGGGAAACGACCGACGAGGTGCATCACGGGCGGGGAGAGGCACGCCCGAAATAATATTCCGCGAAGAATGTTCTCCATTAGATTTAAGACATATAATCGTAGAAAACAAAAAATAATAAAAACGGAAAAATTCGGACAGAAGGCATACGCACGGTGTTTTCACTGGAGGGGAGGATGCGCAAATACATGGAAGCCAGGAATATAATATTCCAAGAGCACCAGCTTGCCGGCATGTGACACATATCCGCAAGGATCAACAAGGCGAGACTACGCTTCACGCAGCGGCGAGAAAAGCGTCGGGAGGTGGCAGCTGCCGTATTACGGAGTGACGCAAACGATGCCGAGGACAGCGCCGACAGCAGAAACCAGACCCCGAGAGATGAAATCTGTCAGCAGAGAAGAGTCGCGAACTGGAACGTGTGCGAAAAGAATTCCTCACATTCGAAGAACATGGCCTAGGCAGGTCCGAGCTTGACAACCATGTCATAGAGGGAGCCAAGATATTCAAAGACCGGCCATACCCAATGTCACCAGCCCGGCAAGCCATTGAGGAGGAAGAAATCGACAAGATGTTGGCGCTCGGAGTCATCGAACCTAGCAAGAGCCCATGGAGCAATCGGACGACCGTGGTGGCGAATTCTGAAAAAAAAATAGATTTTGTTTAGATGCGCGGCAACTGAACGCCATCACTATTAAGGACGCTTACCCGCTACCCAGCGTCGAGGGACTCCTTTCCAGACTGGACCAAACCACCATCTCTAGCGTCGACCTAAATTTCGCCTTCTGGCAAATTGAACTGGAGGAAAAAACCCGAGAGCTCACAGCATTGACTGTTCCAGGTCGGCCGATGTACCAATTCCGAGTAATGCCTTTTGGATTGTGCAACCAGCGGCACAATCGACGGAAATAATATCAAACGTTTTCGTTTATCTGGACGACCTACTCCTCCTCACGCCAGATTTTGTGACGCACATAGCCCAAATAGGGCAAGTAGCACAGTGCCTGAAAAAAGCAGGTTTAACAATTGGTTTCCAAAAATATAAATTTTGTTTCAAATCATTGAAATACCAGGAGGTCCGAGCATTCCTGGAGATAACTGGATGGTACCGTCGCTTCATCCGAAATTTCGCAACGCTGGCAACGCTACTGACTGAGAGCCTGAAGACAAATCAAAGGTTTTCATTAAGTACAGAGGTGGAGATTTTAAACGACACTCTTATGTCCAGTGCGATGCGTCACACATGGGAGTTGGAGCTGTGCTTTTCCAGCGGAACGAGGACGGTTAGGAGCAGCGGATTGCTTTTTTTTCGGCAAAAATTAATAAACACCAGGTCAATTACACCGTGACCGAAAAGGAGTGTCTGGCAGCCATTCTGGTCATCCGCAAGTTCAGGCCGTACATCGAAGGGATGCCGTTCACATGCATAACGGATCATGCGAGTCTAAAGTGGCTGATGACCATGAAAGATCTCTCGGGAAGGCTGGCGAGACGGTCATTGCAACTACAGGCATACGACTTCGCAATTGAACACCGCAAAGGCAGCGAGAACGTGGTGGCCGATACCTTGCCGCGCAGCGTGGAAGAGGTCCACATAGATCCCACCGATATGCTGGGTTTCGAGACCACGGCGTTCGACGGTCTGCTCTTCAAGCGAACACAACAGCAAGTGTTGAGCGAGGAGGCAGAAGTCTCAGAATGGAAGCTGTGGATTCCAGCAGCCCTGACAAACGCGCTGATCACGCAAGCGCATACACACCCAACCGCTTCACACGGAGGACAAGCGAAGACCTTGGAATGGCCGTTCAAGTACGCGACTTCGTGCGCAAGAGCCAAGTGTGTAAGGAAGCGAAATCACCGAATGACCGCATGCAAGTGGGCATTGGGAAAAGGACAGACACAGAAAGGCCGTTCCAGAAGTTGTTCATAGACTTCCTGGGAAAATATCCACGGTCGAGAAGGGGACACGCGTGGATCTTCATTGTGGTGGACTACTTTTCGAAATACACATTCCTGAAGGCAATGCGGGAGGCATCTACGGCCAACGTGATAGATTTCCTGGGCAACGAAGTTTTCTTCAAATTCGGCGCACCGAAAACCATCCACTCAGACAAAGGCAAGCAATTTACCTCTAAAATGTTTGAAGACATGATCGGTCATTTTGGGATCAACCACCAAAAAACTTCCGTATACTCACCTTCCAGCAACGCCGTGGAGGGAGTAAACCGCACCATGCATACAGCTATACGCAGTTTCTTGCAAGGGGACCATAGGAAGTGGGACGCACACCTACCGGAAATCAAAGTCGCAATTCGGAATGCCAGGCTACAGGGCAAACGCCGTTCTTCACCGTATTCGGCCACCATTTATACCTTACCGGCGGTTGCTATAAGTTGGCTTGAAAACTAAAATCTATGTGCGACCATCAGATGGATGGTATGGAACAAAAGGACAAACTCACCATCATCCGAGCGCGAGTAAGTGACAAACTTAATGACGCGCACGAGTTAAGTAAACAGAGGTACGACCAGAGATCGCGAAGTTTCCATGCCATTCCTGGGCAAGAAGTCTATCGGCCAAACTTTGTCCTCAGCGATTTCTCCAAGAATTTCAATGCGAAATTCGTAAGGAAATTCTTGAGGCTCAGAGTGGTGCAAGCTGTAGGAAATAACGCATATCTGCTCGAAGACTCGCAAGGACGTCTGGGCGTGTATCACGCGAAGGATATCCGTACATGATAGCAGTTCGCCACAGGTTTTCCAATCAGCTCATAGAACGAAAAGAAAAGGGAAACACCAAGACACCAACAACAACTAATATCAATGATACGGTTGTCGCATTTACCGGTGAAGCCCAATACGGCAGCGACTGGAAGATCGTGGGGTCCCGCGTATGGCGCCTGTTAGACTGCGTGTGAGGGAACTGTGCCGGCTCCAGAAAACTCCGAGTCAAATGAAAATGCCCCAATTATTTCGTCGCTTTGCGGAATTGTTTGCGCCACTCGAAACATTGGGTGTTGTTGCATTTTGCGGGAACCTCGCTTAAAACGTGCTTGCGAATAAATTTCTTGAATATTTAAAAAAAAATAAAAATTGTGAGGACTCGACATTTTGAGCCCCACAATTTCGGGTATATTTAAGTAGTCTTAAGGAAATGGAGTCACCCAATGGAGGGAAATAGGTTTAGGGCAATGGAGCCACCCGTTAGTAGTTATTTAATTTGTTATAAGTTATTGTAAGGCAATGAAGCCATTTGGTATTTAAGGTATGAAGGCGCAACGAGACGACTGCTAAGAGGCGGCAACCAGCCGTCGCTCTCGCCCGTGCCTGCCCGTCCGCTGAGCTCCATCACAGCATCACCCAGGGCGGCGACCACCACACGTACCGGTCTGAGAGTCTCGGCCCCCTCTGCCACGAGCATAAGGCCCCCCGAAAGCCTCGCCAGCACCGCCACAGCGGGCAGGGAGAGAACGCCCCGGCCACCGTCGACCACCTCTTCCCCCCGCACACGAACAATAGCCACACAAACCCCCTCTGAAATAATCATCTCTTCATCCACTGTCAATAGCCCAGCACACCCCACCCCTGAAATAATCATCTCACCACCTACTCTCAATAGCCCAACACACCCCCAACATATCCCTTGCGATCTGCCAGGCAGAGCTGTATACGCCCATCTCAGGCAGATGTTCTCCAGGGACGGCGACGAGCGTGTGCGTCGCTTCGATTGGCCCGCCTGGTGTGTGCCAGGAGAAGAGGACCGCGCGGACACGCTGCAGAGCCCCTTCATGCAAGAGGAGGTGCTTGCACGCATAGAAGGACACACAGCTCCGCGCCGGGTCCCGATGGTGACACCTATGGGAATCTTAAGAAGATCGACCCGAAGGCCTCCATGCTCACGGCAGTTTTTAACGCCTACCTGAGGACAAGTCATGTCCCCGATCTGTGGAAAAGATCCAGAACGGTACTAATCCACAAGAAAGGAGACAGAACTGACCTATCAAACTGGCGGCCACTTTCCATGGGTGACACCATCCCCAAACTGTTCGCGGCCGTCATGGTGGACTGACTGACGGCGTTCCTCACAAACGGAGGAAGGCTCAGCGCCGAACAAAAAGGCTTCCTCCAGCACGAAGGCTGATATGAGCATAACTTTGTTCTTGGCCAAGTACTAGAGGAAAGCCGCAGAGAAGGCAAGGACCTCGCCATGGGCTGGCTGGACCTGTCCAACGCCTTCGGGTCAATTCCGCATGCCACCATAATGGATGCGGTAGCCGGTATGAGGATCCCCTAAAAATCCACACAATTTTACACCAGTTGGCTACCGGCGCCGCGACCACTGCCAAAACCGTTGATGGAATGTCGGACGAGATCCCGATTGAAGCGGGGGTCAGACAGGGCTGCCCAGCTAGCCCCATCCTTCAATATGGCAATAGAACGGGTACTTCGCAAAATTAAAACTACTAATGCGGGATACCAGCTCTACGGGAGCCGCATAAGCACGCTGGCATACGCCGACGATCTGGTGCTGATCGCGAGCTCCCTAGAGGAGATGAGGTCCTTGCTGCGTGCCGCGGACGACGCCGCAATAGAAGCCGGTCTGAACTTCAATCCCAGAAAGTGCGCGACCCTGCATCTCACGGGGAAGAAATCCCTGCGGAGGGCAATGCAGACCGACTTCCTCGTCCGCGGCACACCACTACCGGCAATGACGGAGGGTGATGCCCACGACTACCTCGGCATCCCCGTGGGTCTACACGTGGACCAAACACCAAGGGCAGCGATGGAAGCGATAGTCGGGGACATCGCCAGGATAGATGGCTCGCTGCTCGCCCCGTGGCAAAAGATTGACGCGGTCCGCACCTTTGTGGCACCGAAGCTCGACTTCGTGCTACATAGTGGCGCTATACTGCGAGCTCCGCTGCGTCATCTAGACACAGCCGTAAAAAAACACATACAAAAATGGCTGTATCTGCCGCAGAGGGCGAGCGCGGAGATAGTGTTCACCCCGCTGAGAAAAGGTGGAGCGGGAATACTACCTTCTGCTATCCTGGCTGATGTGTTAACCATCGCCCAGGCTCACAGAATGATGTCCTGCCCTGGTGAGGTCGTCTCCCAGATCACAAGAGAGGGTTTGAGAGAAACGGTGAAATGAAAAATAAACCGGGAGCCATCCGGCGACGAGATGGCCCTCTTTCTCTTAGGTTCCGCTCTATCTGGGGAGACAACCAGCTTTGGCGACGCCGGATTCTGGTCGAGGGTGAGGATGGCCACCAAAAGGCAAGCTGTGCATCTGGCAGTGCGATGGGCCTGGAGAGGAGATGAGCTACTGTTCGAATGCAGAAGCCAAAGGAACCGACCAGTGACCATCGACTCGAACTCCAGAGCCCTACTCATCCAACTCCTCAGATGCGCAGCTCAGGAAGAGTTCCTAACCATCCTCCTCAACAAACCAGACCAGGGGAAGGTGGCGAAGCTCTCCTCGCTAACCCCAGTCAGCAACGCATTCCTACGTAATGGAAGCTTTACAAGGTTTGCTGACTGGCGGTTTATCTACAGAGCCCGACTGGGAGTCCTCCCACTGAATGGAGCGATCCGATGGGGCAGCGGAGACAAGCGCTGCCGGATACCAGCTGAAGAGTATCCGACACGTGTTGTGCCACTGCATGCACCACTCCAACGCAATGCAGCAGAGACACAACGCGGTGATGGAACGCCTCGCCAAAGCTGGTTCACGTCTGAGGACCCCCAGGGTGAACTGCCGCGTGGAAGGAGTCCCCGAGGACATGGCGTCCCTTAGGCCGGACCTGGTATGGCGCGAAGAACGGAATAAGAACATTATAATAGTGGACGTTGCTATTGCGTTCGAGAATGGGGCTGATGCGTTTGAAATAGCGAGGGGCGAAAAGACAGAAAAATACCGCCCCCTAGCTGAAGCCCTGCGCGGCATGGGATACCAGGTAAAACTGGAGGCATTCATTGTCGGAGCCTTGGGCTCGTGGGACCCAAGGAACGAAAGGGTCCTCAAGGCCTTGGGTGTCTCCAAGTTTTATGCCGGCCTGATGCGCAGACTGATGGTAGGCGACACCATCAGGTGGTCCCGGGACATATACGTGCAGCATGTCTCCGGGTTCAGGCAGTTCACCCTGCCACAGGGAGCTCCCTCAAATTAACTTTTAATATAAAGAAAAATATATAATTGAAAAATAATATGTTTGTTTATAAATATACCCAAAATAAATTGTATGCTACGCATAAAATGAACGATTGCTAAGCGTTTAATACTGGGGGGGGTGAAACGGTCTTAGTTGACCAGGAGGAGCCCCTCCAACATGGGTGATGCTCTGAAATCCGGAGCAGGATCATCACAGTGTTGGGTGGGTGCGCAGTTGCCGTTGGCCACATAAAGTTGTTGTTGTTGTTTTGAAATTTCGTCCCTTTTGTAGTATCTGTAGATACAATTTGACTTCGTTAAATATATGCAAATGTATTAAATGTTGTTAAATTTTACTTAGCTGTTTGTGTTGTGAGACGTCTTTGTGGAGGAATCGAAGTTCATCGATTATTGTGCGGATTTCAGGGCAGAGGGATAAACTCCTCCCCAAGTGCAACTGGGCTAGCCGCCACAGCCCTATCGAGAGCAAGCAGTCCGTAACATATTATTTGCAGAGGGAGTCTCGCAGCAGAGAAGGGGTGAGGCACTGCGAAAAAGATGGTGTTTTGTACTTATAATACGCTCCCTGTCTTGACAAAAGGTGTTCTGTTTCCCTAATGAAGCATAACAGGTCTTTCGTCGAGGAACGGACAATATGCTTGGGACCTACGGTTTCCACGTGCAGATGTTTCCTCCTAGTCCATACCAAGGCTGGACAATCGCACAAGAAGTGTTTGGTAGTTTCGTCGTCCTCTTTTCAAAGCCTGCACTCTGCATCCGAGGACAGACGCATTTTGGTAAGGTGATAGTTCACCAAATGGTGGCCACTAAGGTAACCAACAAGGAGATAGTGATCTCTCCTAGATAGTAAGTTTGTTCTTCGCTTAACCGAGGGATTCGTAAGCTCTCTAGCCTACCTCATCCCTGGTTGGAAGAACCAGTAGCGTTCGGTCAACCTATTCGCCCATGCTTTCACAAGGGATGAAATAGTTGACCACCCCACCCCGCAGAAGGGTTCGGGGCCATGCAGAGGGGCTGATGACCCCATAGGACGGTAACTTTGTTTCTATTGGACAGCCTCTGGAGGCAGTTCCAGTAGTCAGCCACCATACGCGAGCTTACTCTTATTGAGGAGAGGGTTAGTATGGCCGCTTAGCCGTCCGAGAAGATATAGATATTCGCTCCTTTGGTCCCCTTCTCAAGGGTAAGACGACAGCAGAACTCGATGACATGAACCTCGGATTGAAAAACTGTGGGCCATTTGCCCATAGCAATCGAGGTTTTGGAGTTGGGACCATATATCCCAGATCCAACCCCCTGATCAGTCTTTGACCCGTCGGTATACCAGTGTATACCGTGGTGGTCATTGATGGGGTTGCCAGCATCCCAGTCCCTCCGGGATGAGGATTCTGAATTTTGCACCAAAGAGGAGTTCCTTGGTCATGGAATCTGATCTAATGCAGATCTCTAAGCCAGGAATATCTTTGATTAGTCTAGCATGTCCTGATTCGGTAGCTAGAAGCCCAGATTGGAGCTTGATTCTAAGAAGGCTCATAGCAGCGACTTTTTTTATTTGGATATGCAGCGGAGTCAGATTCAAGATTGATTCCATTCCTGCTGTGGGACAGGTGCGAAGTGCACCCGTCAAAGAAAGGCAAAGCAGCCTATGCAATTTATTGCATTTGTTTATGGCAGTGACCTGCGTAACCTTTGGCCACCACACAATAGCAGCGTAGGTAGCGATGGGTCTTATCATCATCTCAAATAACCACCGAATGGTGCAAGATTTGAGACCCCAGATCCTACCAAAGAATCTTCTGCAGGCCCACATGGCATGAGTTGTCTTTGATAGGGTGTTGTTTAGATGCGAGTTCCAGTTCAGTCTTTTATCAAGAGTTATCCCTAGATATTTAACCTCGTTCGAAAGTCCCACAGGAGAGCCGCCAATGTGCAATTGACCAATGTCAATGGAATAGCGCTTCGTAAAGGGAAATATAATTGCCTTTTGTGGATTGATGCTAAGCTCTACGTCTTCGCACCATCTACTAATCGTGTTCAGAGCTGATTAAAGCAACTCCGTCACGGTGTTGACATAGTTCCCGTTCACTACGTTCTAGCTTTCAAAAAAGCAGGATTGTCACCCCACGAAGATACGTCTTCCCGAAGAAAACTGTCGCGATCTGTAGTCGAGATAGAAATCGTTTGCTTCTTTGAGTCACAAAATTATCCAGCGTCATATCTGAAATAAAGAAAAAACCATCAAAATAAGCAAAAACTAAACCACAAAACTTTGAAAAAGAAACAAGAAAATATTAAGTACTTACCAAACAAATTTTGCGTAATTTCTTCCTTCGATGGGACATAGCGCTTAGAGGAATCTGAACTTTCGTCTCTGATTAAATTATTAATCATTTTTGTCTTGGTTTTGGTATCAACTTCTTCATCAAAGAGTGATAATATGACCGTTTCTTCACACAAATACCATAAATGATGAATAAACTTGCTTATGGATGCCTTGGAACTTGTCGCGTCTACTTTTTTATATTCTTTTTGAGCTTTCAAAAAGGACAAGTCTCGGTTAGGTGCTTTAACTGCCATTGTACATTCGAGCCAAGGTTTGGTATACAAGGTGACGATGAATAAACAAACATCTTGTAGAGCATTTTTGTCCTTTGCAGTAATTTTAAGTTGCGATTGAAGCAAACATATTTTTATAGAATAGATTGCTCTCGCCATCCATCGCGCTTGATGCTCCGGGTGGCCTGAGTTTTAGTTTATTCTCTGTGTCTCCTCCTAAGAACACAACGCATAGTTCAACCAATTCGCGATAATCGTCTCTACCAAAAGATTTTTTCAGTTCAGTCTTATAAAAACTTAACAAAGATGTAATGTTTGTCTTAGCAATATGTGCTTTAACGAAATTTAGAGGTGACTCAATGTTATCAGCGTTAATATTTTTCCAATTGTCTCTTAACTTTTTGAATATTGCAATATCTGGGCTACTTGTAATATGTTTTACCTTGGTTTCAAAAACAGCTTTAAGAACCAACTCATAAACATGATGACGACAAGCAAAAAGCAGCAATTCCCTTACTAAAGTCTGCTCCAAAAGAGCACAAGCTCCACTGAAACGGCCAGTATTGGAAGCTGTTGTATCGCAGCACATTATCTGTACTTTGTCATGGAGGGTCCAGTCAAAGAGAGCAGTTGAAATGGCTTTAGCTTGATGTTTTCCAGAAGAACTCTCTAATTTCGGTACTGCAAGAAGCTGTTCTCTATCGTCAATTGAAGCAATAATTAGCAAGCGTTCTTCTTTTGAATTTCGTACATCCAATCCAGGTAATAGTTTTCCATCCCAATGAACTGTGACTACGTCAGGCAGTGGAAGTTCTGGAAGTCAGTTTTTATTGCTTCTGCCCTGGATTTTCTCGCTTGAGTACGAACTCGCTGAATCGAGGATTTGTTTATAGGGAAATCATCGCTGTTCAGACCAAGCGCTTCTACAACCGCATGGAGAATGTAAACTGAGTCTCTTATGCTTAATTGGCATCGATCTAAAGCTGCTACCAGTTTAGGAGTTATTAAACTTTTCGTGCCTCTTTTAAAACTTTTTTCAGGGCAAGGAATCTGAGTACTAAGTTCAGAGTTCGAAATCTGTTCCTCATCCGAATTCTCAAGACATTCCAAGTTATCTATCGAAGAAGTAGATGCAACAGCCAATAACTCTCTTTGTTTTACCTTTCTTTCCTCTTCTTCCAATCGTCTCTGCCTAACTCGTTCTTCTTTCTCCGCCAATTTTTTGTCGATTCCACCTAAGCATCTTGGTCGACCTGGCTCTCTCTGTTTCCTTAAGAAATCTTTGTCTTCCTCTATCTTCATTCTGTCAAAGGCATCTGCATGTGCAATATCAAATAAGTTATCAAGGTCTTTTACAAAATTATTTTCACGATTCTTGAAAGTCAACTGAGTTTTCTTACAGTTTTTTTGCAGCTCCCTCCAAACATGATATAAATGAATAAGTTTCTTCACGCGGTTAGGAATTGCCTTCGTAGGAATTCTGGCTTTTTCCCAAAATATAATGCACTCTCTTATAACAAGATTCGCACTTTCACTAACAGTCAGCTTGACTTCACGAAAATTGTAAAATAAAACGGTGAGAACTTGTCGATTAGATGCTAATTTTGCACCATTTATCTGGTGGCTTGGCAGTCCGATAAAGAAAATATTTTGTTTATCACTTCGTAATTCCACAGACATTTTCACAAAATAAACAACAACGCACTAAAAATATTAGAAATCACTTATGAAACTCGCAGTAACAGGTCGCCGCGCTGCTCCCACGCAACTTGTATGGACAAGTTAAGAACTCAAGTCGGCACAGGTTATCGTTTATAAATCGGGCTAATATTTATTTCTAGACTATATTAGGTCCATACGAAACTTTTTAGAAGATATGCATAAAAATATATTGAAGTTGAATTTTAAGGGACACCCTAATACGCACACTGCGTTGGATGCAGAGGATTAGTTTTCTGCGGAGAGCACCGAATGTGCAGGTCTACGAGCCTTTCCGCAGTTCTAAGCAGAAAGGAGGTAAGACTGATTGGCCGATATGACTTAGGCTGATCAGGGGGACGATTCCCCTGTTTGGGAATGAATACCATATTGACTCTCCTCCAAGAGATGGGTATGCATCCCCAACTGAGACCAGCTCTAAGAAGGCCGACCAGCGGATCAAGGATGTGATACAGGCTGTTTTGTAGAAGGGCTGGAAAGATTTGATCGCCCCCTGGGGCTTTGAAGGGAGCGAAGGAATCTACACCCCATTTGACCTTTTCACGATCAAAGATGGTTCCAGATTGACTGGACCCACGTGAGTTCGGTGACATGGTGGTGTCATCGTGACTGGAGAGTTCGCCACCGAACCTGGGAAGTGGACTTGCAGCAGAAGGTTAAGTGCTTCCCTGCGATCTTGGATGAAAGAGCCGCCTGCTCTTTTAAGAAGCCCTATCCTATCAGAAGACCCTTTAGCTAATACTTTGTGGAGTCTCGCTGCCTCTGGCAGCGATTAAACGCTACCACAGTAGCTGCGCCACGTATCGCGCTTAGCATGTTTTTGTTATAGTTTGTGAGAGCGTCCCCATAATCTAACCTTTCTTCTTTGTGCAGACAGTCCCTCGTTCCACCACGGAACTTTTCGGTTGACCTTTAGGGTCTTCCGAATTGAGCTGTCCTCGAAGGATTTGATTAGCACATCTTGGAGCAGGTTGGCAGCAAGTTCTATCTCACTGATAGAATTAGGGTTGCCGATCAACGAGTTTGTTTTAAAAACCACAGAGGCTTGAAAGAGTACTTGTTGGGACAAAAGGAGTTCTGGCGGATTTCGACATGGCCGAGAAGGTCGAACCTGATGTGCTGATGGTGCGACAAGGTGACTTCGTCTGTGAACCGCCAGTTGACAAGCGAACTCATAATAGAGTTGCTGACTAAGGAGAGATCCAGAAACTCTTCCCTAATGGCGTTAATAACCGTAGGTTTGCACCCTTCTTTAGCTACATTTTACTTGACAACATAATAGATATTGTAAGGTAGCATTCTAGGGCTGAGGTGGGCTCAGTCACGCCAGGGCTACCGTTACAAGAAATTTGTATTGGTGCTGAGACCCTGGACGAGGGGGTGGTAAATGTTAGGGTGATGAGAGGGGAAAGGCAAAGGCTTTTCAAGCGGCGGGGCCGTCTTGAAGGTGAGGTGCGAGATGTTGTAGCCATATCGGTCATCGGGCACAGCGAAAATACCGCGTATCTGTCATCCTCTGCGCAGGTGAAGAGTCTCAAAACCGGGTGTTGACCGTCAGTTCTGTACCTTCAGCCCGCGACTGTACTGGAGATTTCACGGTATGCGATGGGTGTTGACCATCGTCGCACCCGCGAAAACTTCAGTCCAGTGAGGACACACAGACACGCCTACACACACACGTACACCTACACATGCATACCCGCACAGTCATACACCCCCACGCACATACACAATCACCTGGAAAGATAAAAAAGACTAAAAAACTACATAAACAACACCGTCTGATTTAAGTACTGAGCCCACGGTTGAATGCCTCGCGAAAAAGCACCCTGTATGCAAGCGCCGCTAGCTTGAGTGGTTTTTCGGCCTCTCACAGCTGGGCTCTCACGCCAAGCACCGTGGTTCTCAGCACTCATAACTTTAATAAAACACTGTCATTTGAGTGACGTGCGCGTGCGCTCATGTGTGGGCGTCTGTGTGTGTGCGCATGCTCTCTCTCTCTCCAGCTGTTTGTGAGCGCCGCTCTTTGGGTGCGTGACGTGCGCGTGCGCTCATGCGTGGGCGTCTGTGTGTGTGCATATGCTCTCTCTCTCTCCGGCTGTTTGTGGGCGCCGCTCTTTGGGCGCGCTCATGCACGGGCGTCTGTGTGCGTGCGCATGTTCTCTCTCTCTTCAGTTGTTTGAGTCACTCAGGCGCGGGCCTTTGTGCTGAGGGCGCCGCTCTTGAGTGCGCTCGGGTGTGTGCGCTTGCGCTCTCCAGCCGTTGAGCGAGCCGCTCAAGTGTGCGCTTATGTGTGTGTGTTGGGAGCGCCGCTCACTGCGCGTGCTCACTGTTGCTGCTCTGTTTTCGCTCGTTGATTGGCCGTTGTTGTCTCCCTTTGGTGGTGGGTTTTTTTCTAATGGCGAGCCTATACCCTGTGCTTATGTTTAATACTGGTGAGGTATATATGTTTCACCCCTTCATTGGGTCTTAGGGAACTGTTTTCTTTGACTCCATTTGGTGGCTTCATTGCCCTAAACACTAAAAAAACAATTATCTAACTTATAACTAAATAACTACTATTGCTATTTCATTTGGTGGCTTCATTGCCCTAAATAATAACAAACCAGTAAGAAAAGAAACAGTCGCGCGGCACGCGACAGTGGGATACCCTTCGACCCATGATCTAGTGTAGTTTATTTGTTAAATTTATACACATATACATAGGCACATGCTTGAAAATTATTCCCGACAGATGGCGCTCGCCCGCCTCCCTTCTTAGCTGACACAAGCACTTAGTTTTATGCTCATACTTTCTTAAATAACTTCTGTGTTTTTTGTCCGATCGGATTTAGAGAATACGTAGATATTTCATTCAGCTTAGTATATGTGAAAGTCAGAAAGTTGTATCTTTTATACAGCGCTTATAAATTAAGTTTAAAAATTAAATTATTGATTTGTGGAGGCGGTGGGCGTGGCACCCAACATTTGAAATAAACTTGATCTGCGCCTGGTACACAGAAACCTTTATGCCAAATTTGGTGTCTCTAGCTTTTATAATAGCTGAGATCTGTGTGTTCATCTGGTCATCCATACATCCGGACAGACAGACAGACATTTGCACAAAGTTAGTATACCCTTTTTTGACCATTTTCAATGGTCGAAGGGTATAATAAAATAATTGGTGAATTTGTGGGACTCACAGTTTTGAGTCCTTACAATATTCTAAAAGGGACTAAAGGGACTTGACGTCGTTGCTTTCCCAGATCGTGTGATGCGCATTGGTGTCACAGCCGATCACAAGCGGCTTGTTGCGCAGGCGGCAGAGCTCCACTAGCCGCTGAACCTCTGCGGAGGGGACTTCATCCACGTCGCCCGGGAAGTATTCAGAGGCGATCATCACCTCCCAGACACCCTCAGCTGTGGCTACCTCAATAGCCGTTGCCACTAGGTCTCTGAGGATGGGCACTATCCATACGGCCATATATCAACTTGCATGATCCGCATGATAGTCCACGGATGTGGCCACCGATTGGCTCTTGAACGAGAGCCAGGTCTTTGTGTCTTTACAGACGACCCTGCACAGGGTGGCGTGGTGCAGGTTCGCCTGGAGCACCTTAATGGCACCCGGCATCCTCCTTCAGGATTTTGCTGACAAGGCCACCTGCCTTGCCCCCCCCCGAGAGTCATTGCCTCAGATGCTCTTGGCAGCCTGGAATAACTGCTCGGGGAGGTCGGCTAGAGACCCCGTTCGCAGGAGGTGCCCATACCGGTGGGTAGCGCCCGGTGCTGACTGTGGGCTTGGACGGGACCAGGAGATGCCCGATGCCAACCACAAGACTTGTTCTGGGTTTAGGGGCTGCGAACACAATAGCCGGTGGCTTAGGGATTGGGGCTTTCAGCACTTCTGTGGCTGCAGCGCTGGTAGATGCCACCGAAGCGGCAGCCACTGCTGTCACGCCGGTGGGGCAACCATTGTCGCTACCGGAGGGGGTCTGATTGGAAGAGGAATGGTTGGAGATGGGGACAGGGCAGGAGCGGGGAGACCCTGGGGGCGGAGATTTTAAGTATTATTTTAACTCTGCCAAAACAGAATTTAGAATTTCCGTTGCACTCCGTCAGGGCCTTGTACGCTTGTACCATCTAATGAGGTAAGCTCTTGGGAACTCAGTTTCCTCCAGCAGTTTAATATCAAGAGAGTGTAGTGTGCCAAAGTTGATCAACAGCCGTTGAAACTCCTCTGCACTCTTTCTGTTAATTCTTAACTGAGAGCGAATTTAAAACTGCTGTTATGTAAAACGGCGCTCTAAATTACTCTTGCAGAAGAATGGTCCCAAAAGAGAATCAAGAATATCACACCATTTAACAGTTAGCTAATGCAGTTAGAGTTGCTTTGAGAATTTTCGACAGCGCCACCTTTCGTCTATAAATAGATGCCTAACGCTCATTTCTGTACAATAATTCTTTCTGAAGCTGAGGCTCACACAGCGAAAATATATAAATTTGTTGAAAATATAATTCGAGTGCAAAATAAACTGTAAGTCCACATATTCTTGTTAAACAACCTATACTCAGTACGGCAACATAATAATATATGCCAAAAGCATCCCGGAACCGGAATCATATACGTATAAGTGCAGAAAATACAATACGGAAAAAGCGACATCGATTTCTTGCGGTCAATACCACTCATTGTCAGATACCCGTAAGATTAGTCAACTTGGTGCCCAATAAGAGTGGGTCTGCAACTTGGTGGCTGCAAACACATTCTCCGGAGTATCACTACATTGTCCCATTTATGATCGCGCTACAAACCTTCGCACAGTGAGACTACGCTCAATTCTTGCACTGAATCACGGCGCTAGACTTTCGCACCATGTGGCTGTACCTAACCTTTTTGAGTATAACGTACAGTGCTCAACGGAGATTTCAATCAATGTGCAACGCACGCTCAGGTGACATGGCACTGCCATAAAATCTCGAACCTTTCGTCTACTTAAAATATCTCTAAAAATTACATTTTAACAATAGTATTAATTAATTAATATTTCCTATATCAGTCACAAAACAGCTCTCATCGTGTTCAGACGTCTTGCTTGGAAGCCTCTGCATCGATTGCGCTTATCAGTGTTGTTCGCATTCCTCTTTGACTTTTTCGTTCCTTGAACAAGCTTATCTATTTCTTAAATATAAAGCTTAAGCAGGTTTGTGTGCGGAAAAAAATCAATATGGGTGAGGGGGACCCTCCCGACCTTAACTCCGCAAGAAAAAAACTATTCTAATGACGCCAAATCAAGTGAAATCATTACATTCATCCGGTCCAAAATATTTAATAATATCCCGTTTAGATGAAAAGGACAAGGAATTTAAACTATCTCCCTTTGCCATAAAAAAGGCAATTGACTTCTGCTGTGGAGAAGTTGATTCATGTAAAAAACTCAAATCAGGCGACCTGTTAGTTAAAACCAAAAGTTCACAACAAACAAACAAACTCCTTAAAATGACACACTTCGTAGATAAGATGCCAGTAACTGTAACCAAACACCGCTCACTAAATTACACTAACTGTGTAATCTATTCCAACGATCTACGTGCCGTTAACGAGGAAGAAACTCAAAAAGAACTAGAAAACCAAGTCGTAACAAAAGTAAAAAAAATAATGAAAAAACTAAACGGATATCTGACTGAAACCGGTTTAATAACACTTACTTTTGCCGCTACTACTCTTCCTGCACACATAATGATTGGTTATGAAAAAACAAACAGACGTCCATATATTCCTCCCCTCTGCGGTGCAATCGTTGTCTCCGCTTTGGACATACTTTCAAACTCTACAACCAAATTCATCAACACGGTCAGCAAACTTATGCTTCTACAGCAAACAATACTCCACAAAATATAAATAAAACATTCACATCACCGACTAAACCCGCAATAAACTCCAACACACGCAACATGATAAGTTATAAAGACATCGAGTTCAACACTCAGCCCTCTACATCAATTGCTTCTAAAACAGAAGTACACACAAGTCACATAAACAACCATGACATATTAAAACACATATGCCAACCAATCGCGTCAGCAAACAAACTCTCAAAAAATACGAATAGTTTTAAAAAGGTACAAGTTCTTCCAAGAACAACTTCAAAAAGAATCTTGAGACAGTTAAAAACCAAAAATAAAACAGAACACCAAGATATGGACACGAGATGACAATTCATTTTTTCTTATGGTACTTATAAAAATATTTCGATAACTTAAAAATAAATACTAACATTACTAAGGAAAAAGTACTCTAAACTATTTGACCTGAACATTCCGCCCCCTTGCAATATAATTGCCATACTGCAGAGACGGAAAGGGGCGCCTAGTTGGTCAGCAACTGCAGGAGCCGGGAGAACCCACCCGAAGATGGTGTTCTGTGATAGTGGGGCCTCCGAGGTCCCGGGTATGCTTCCGGGCAGTATTATGCGACCATAGACGTCCGCGCCGAGCACCAAGGAGATGGTGCAGGGCTTGAAGAAGCGGTCATTGGCCAGGGTGACGCTGGCAAAGGAGTCCTTAAGTCCCTCTGGTAACTCCCTGGACGGGGTGCGGAGTTGGAGCTGGTTCTCCACTTCCAGCCTGGTGGATTCAGCCACCGGAGAGCGGATGACCGCGGAGCACGCCCATTCCTGGCCAACGCGCGCCACTGCTAGCCCCGACGCCGTTGCCATTGAGGCATTGATGCGGCTGAGCGGCGAGCATGGATCCAGCATGGCTAGCATGGTGAAGGTCTTGTTCCCAGTGTCAACCAAGACGGTCGCTGTTGGCAAGATGCTCACGCTTCTCATTTGGATGAGAGATGAGAGGGTGACCCCAGGAGCGGCAGGAGTGGCGGCCCTTGGCTGTCTAGCCGTTGACCGTTGCCGTGGGGTCCTCTCACCTCTAGTGCGTGTCGATCGGCGAGGTCCATCAGCAGCATCTAGGTGTAGGAGCGTGTGGTGCTCTCCCTGGCACGCCCGACAGGTGTCTGTTGATCGGCAGGATCTTCCGGAATGCTGGTGGGCCAGGCAGTTTGGGCAGTACCGGTTGGCCAGTACCGCTCGGAGTCGCTTCTCTGCGCTTAATTGGAGGAAGCGATTGCACTTTCACAGCGCATGCACTCCTCGGCAGATACGGCACCGGAATACCCTCGAGACTTCCGCATGGGAGTTGTTGTTGTTGCTGCGTGGCCGCGGAGTCATCTTGCAAGGTGCTTATAGGGGAAATAGAAAAATTTTACAATTATTACTTTGGATACTGGAGGGACGCAACATGACAAATACGTAGGAGGAGAGATCAGGAGTCACAACTGGGTCGGAAGGAGTACTAATTTCACTACTGGTCTCCTGACTGTTCCTCTGCTTGTGAGGAGGTCGACAACACGGACGAGGCCGTCTGCGCCTGGGTGAGCGTCGATCACTCTGCCCAGGCGCCATTCATTGGGTGGAAGGTTGTCATCCTTTATGACAACCATATCATCGGTCTGCATATTCCTTTCAGGATACTGCCATTTGTTACGTTTGTGCATTTCCTGAAGGTACTCGTGCTTCCATCGCAAGCAGAACTGCTGGCTTTGAGCCTTAAGCCCTTGCCATCGATTGATGATGGACGCCGCATCAGACTGGATTTCGGGCTCAGTTGCTGCGAGGAGGGGACCACCAGTGAGAAAATGGCCTGGAGTAAGGGCCAACAGGTCAGTCGGATCCTCGGATAAAGGCGAAAGTGGTCTGGAGTTCAGACAGGCTTCTATTTTACACAGGAGAGTTGAAAGCTCCTCGAAAGTGTATTTATAGGAGGAAGTTGCCTTGTAGAAAAGAGTTTTGAAACTCTTGACCCCCGCTTCCCAGAGCCCTCCCATATGTGGTGCTCCGGGGGGGTTGAACCGCCACGTTATTTGCTGGTGACTATAATGATTGACCACTGTCGATCTTGTTGCCTCCAGTAAATCTTGTGTCAGCACGTTGGAGGCTCCGACAAAGGTCTTTCCGTTATCAGAAAAGACCTGTGCGGGGCAGCCACGCCTCGATACAAACCGCGCGAAGGCAGCTAGAAATTTCTCAGTGGTGAGATCAGAAGCAGCTTCTAGATGGATTGCTCTAGTGCTGAAGCACACAAATACACACACATACCCTTTCGTAATCAAACACGCTCTGCCCGTATAATTCTGGATCTCAAAAGGCCCGGCAAAATCAACACCAGTATGTGTGAACGGACGCGAGAAAGTGGATCGCTCTGTGGGGAGGACTCCCATGAGTTGCGATTGGAGCTTTTTCTTGTGGATTGTGCAAACCCGACAGGAGTTCGTTATGGCTTTCAACAAGTTTTTTAACTTTGGTACCCAAAACTTGGATCGGATGAGCCGTGTCATAAGCTGGCTCCCACCATGCAACGCAATCTTGTGAGTGAATTGAGCCATGAGCCGGGTGAAGTTACTGGAATACGGAAGGAGAATCGGATGCTTCTCATCGTAACTTAAGGACTCGGATGCCTTCACACGTCCACATGCTCTCAGAATTCCCTTTGGATCTAGGAATGGATTAAGGTTAGCTAACGTGCTAGACCTTGGGATCGCCTTCTTTGAGCACAAGCAGTGGTACTCTGTAGCAAATCCTGCTCTTTGAGTGCACTGTATCAGCCTTTCTTGTGCTTGGGCTAATTCGTCGGAAATATTATATCGGGCTTTTTGCACCGATTAATGAAACGCTGGATAATCGCGGTTACTCGGACTGCTCTATTGAAGCTGGAAAAACGTGTAGAGAAATCAGTCGGGGTCGGAACGGCCAGGAAACAATTTTTGACTGGACGCTTCTCCAAGTCAGTTTCCGATATACTATCAGAGCTGAGTGGCCACAGCTCTCGTGCGCTGCTCAGCCATTGGGGCTCTTGCCACCACAGCTGGCTATCCCGCAAATCCCGAGCCGACACCCCTCGGCTTGCCAGATCGGCAGGATTATGTTCGGACCTGACATGGTGCCACTTCCCTTCAATTGGGCTCTGGGCAATTTTCGCTACTCGATTTGCCACGAAAGTCGTCCAGGAACATGGAGGCTTTCGTAGCCATGCCAAAACAATGGTAGAATCAGTCCAGAATGAAAAATTGGAACCTTCTGGAAGCGAAGAAAGGAGCGCCGCGCATAGATCCACAAGCAGAACGGTACCGCACAGCTCTAAACGTGGTAAAGATACTGTCTTGATGGGTGCAACTCGTGTCTTTGCAGCGAGAAGATGAGTGGATACAGTGTCGTTTTGTTCGACACGAACATATATTGCCGCTCCATATGCGCTCTGGGAAGCATTACAGAATCCGTGATACTGAATACGCGCCTTAGGATCCCCATCTAGGGATACGAATGTAGCGGAGAAGATCACGATCTTCTTGGAACTCACGCCATTTCTTCTCGAGACTGCTAGGTAGCGGTTGGTCCCAGCCAAGCTCTTGAAGCCAGATCTCCTGCATGAAAATCTTAGCGCGCACGACATAAGGAGCAAGCCATCCTGCTGGATCAAACAGTTTGGCAATTTGCGATAGAACCTCGCGTTTAGAAAGGGAAGGAGTCTTGGAGTCTAACTCGTATGGTACGAAGAAGAACTCATCAGTGTCGGCTTACCACCTGACACCGAGAGATTTGGCGACGCTGGCTTCTTCTAAGTCGAGAAAGTCAGTGTGGAGCTTGTGATCCTTTGGAATATCACTAAGGACCTCTTTATGGTTGGAGGTCCACTTCCTCAGAGGGAACCCTGCTGAAGCTAGACCCTCCCGAAGTTCACGTATTGCCACAATGGCCTCCTTTATAGTGTGTGCGCCAGCCAGGACATCGTCAACATACATATGTCCCTTCAGGATCTGACTCGCGATGGGATATTGCAAACGGATATCTTCGGAAAGAAGTTGCAAAACCCTGATGGCTAGGAACGGGGCACAGTTAATGCCAATCATTACTGTTTGCAGCTCATAGTCGCAGATCTTTTCCTCCCTGTTACGAAATAGAATCCGCTGAAACCGAGTTTGGAGCGGATGAACAAGAATTTGCCGATACATTTTTGTTATATCGGCATTGAATACGTAGCGGAAGAAACGCCATTTAATAATCTGAATCGTGAGGTCAGATTGGAGAACTGGTCCTGGATGCAGGACGTCGTTAAGACTCTGTCCATTGGATAATGGGCTGGCGGCGTTAAATACAACGCGTAGCTTTGTGGTTGTGCTATCAGGCTTTAACACTGCGTGATGCGGTAAGTAAAAGTTGTCGCTATCATTACTTGGAGGGACCTCTCGCATGTGGCCTAAGTCCAAATACTCCTGTAATACGGAATCGTATTGGAGTTTCAATTCAGGGTTTTTTTTGAACCTATTCTCGCTTCGGAGAAATTGAGACAGCGCTATGGACCTGGAATGTCCCAAACTTATGCCGTCAGGAGTTTTGAATGGGAGAGTCACAACATACCTCCCCTCATTATTCCTGGTTGTAGTGCGAACAAAATTGCACTCGCAGTCGGAATCTGACTTTTTTACCATCTTCGATGGTAGATCTTCCACCTCCCAAAACCTTGTTAAAAGGTTTTCGAGTTTTTGGTTTTGGCTGACAGAGATGCGTGTGGTAAACGCCGAAATAACTGTGGAATTGGATGGACTTTTCACAGGACCTGAAAGGATCCACCCGAAAATGGTCTCTTGACCAAGAAGTGACCCACAAATATTGGATCTGGATATTGGATATTTATCACTGCGGTTCTTAATAGAACGTTCTGCGAATTGGATGTGAAATAATTTTGAACATTTGAGCAACTAGTGGACTGTATATTGTGATGTGAATTTGCTGGAGTGGCAGGATTTGCCGAACTTGAAGGAGCCGCAGGAATTTGCGGATTGACGCCACGGTGCAGCAGTGTGTTGTGACGCCCTTTGCAAGTGAAACAATTATGGATACTTGTGCATTGCGCAACCTGATGTTGGCGTGCAAAACAATTAAGGCAGAGTTTCTGCTGTTTGATGTATGTACAGCGATCTGGGACGGACATTTGTAAAAATTGCGGACATAGACGGATCGGGTGATTTTCCTTGGAACATAGTTTGCAAGACTGTGGTTTGATATTCACCTTGTTCTCGAAGGATTGGATTCTTTTCGGAGGCACAGTATCTTTTTTGGACTTCTGGAAGGTCTGTGCTGTAGAACTTGGCTTCATATCCTCTATCGTTTCGAGAGTTCGATACCTTTCTTGAAGGAAGGAGTCCAGCTCAGCCCAGGAAACGATGTTTGTTTTCCCGTGAAGAGATTGCTCCCATAAGGATAGAGTGAGTTTTGGGAGTTTGGATGAGCACAAAAACACCAAAAGGCAATCCCAATTCTCCGTTTTGACCTTGGAGATATCCAGCGCCGTTAAGCAACTCTGGATAGTGCTCTGCAGGTTCTTGATCGCTGCACCTGACTCGTGAGGAATATTTGGAAGGTCGAAAAGGACTTTCAGTTGGCTATTGACAAGTAAACGTTTATTTTCAAACCGTTGTGTCAAATTTGACCAAGCTGAAACGAAGCCATCATTCGTGAGTGGGGACTTGGAGACGATATCGTGAGCCTCGCCACTCGTTTTTGAGTTGAGATGGAACAGTTTCTCAACATCCGTCAGCCTTGAATTATTTATATAAATGGTTATAAAATGAATTTCACGAGGGCGGCACTGGCTCTGGATTGGGCCATTTTGGTGACGGATCTTGTAGTGACTGGAGTAAGGACGGACGATGCTGAGACAACGGACTTGGTGGAATTTACCGAGAGCGTGGAGTCGCTTTGCGCTTTGGATGGCGGACGACTGATGGTAATTGACGGACTGGATCGCTGAATCAATCTGCTCGACGAAGATGCAGAAGATTCACTTTTCGGCATGACTCTTGTGAAGGCTTTCGCTGATGGAACGGACAAACTTGGCTTGGTCTTATCGCTTTTCCCAATAGGCATAATAAAACTCCCTGAGGAGCCAAACGCCCAATAGATCAAATGGAAAGAGTACAGAAAAAACGTAAAGGACACGTTAGGTGCTGCTTCTCAATTAATTAAAAAAAAAAAGTCATATGTAGATAGTGTTTATATGTAAAAATAAACAACTTGGATATGTAAATTGTATTTATTGTGTGTTATATTCTCTTTTATTTATTTGAAAATATTTTTAACTTGTTGTGTATGTGGAAATATATGTGTTTGGATGTATGCAAAAGCGTATGTATGTATATTTGCTTTTATTTATTGGAAAAAATTCTTTTGTATGTGGAAATATATGTGTGTGGATGTATATAAAGGCGTATGTATGTATATTTGCTTTTATTTATTGGAAAAAATACTTTTAAATTGTTGTGAGTGTGGAAATATATGTGTGTGAATGTATATAAAGGCATATTGTAGTAGGCTAGGGTGTGTAGATAATATGCATCAACATTGTATATAAGTTTGTTATATCAACATTGTATATAAGTTTTTTATATTAACATTGTATGTAAACATTATGCACAACTTAAGCATAATGTTTACATACAATGTTGACTGTCGGGTGGTAATCTGTTTGTTTCGCAACATCGGTTCTCTAGCAACATGCGAAGAGGCCGATCGCAAACGGAGAGAGAGTCAGTCAAAGGCTTACGCTAATAACGTCAAGTGCGGAGAAATAAAAGGGATGAACTGAATTGTGCGTTTGCGTTTTACTCAGGGGAGGAATATATATTATACCCCTACAATATGTATGTATATTTGCTTTTATTTATTGGAAAAAATACTTTTAAATTGTTGTGTATGTGGAAATATATGTGTTTGGATGTATGCAAAAGCGTATGTATGTATATTTGCTTTTATTTATTGGAAAAAATACTTTTGTATGTGGAAATATATGTGTTTGGATGTATGCAACAAGCGTATGAAAAAACAAACGGACGAAATGAAAGGTCGTTGGCTGCTGGGATAGCAGCTGAAGTGTATGTATATACGGTGTATGTATGTATTTTAAGCGGTGGTTGCCGGGTTGTAACGGAGTGGAGCCCTTTTGGCGGGAGAACGAACGGAGCCGGCAAACACGCAAATAACACAAGCACACACGTATATTCACACAATAGACCTGTTACTTATCTGGTATGTATAGCGCCGATGCAACTATAATGTTCCAATGATGAACGTCTGTAGGAGCCAATGTACTACTCCGGCTCAAAGGACCAAATGTCGGGGTAGGGCGCTGTCGAATGTTGAGGCAGGTCTCTTTGCTGTGGGTCTTAGATGGCACCGAAAACACGAACACTCGATTTTAGGACTCACGTCAGCTTTATTCCACTTGCTGGTTTTCACTTAGGTCATTAGCTTACTTCGAGATGACAATTCATTTTTTTCTTAGAGATGGTACTTATAAAAATATTTCGATAACTTAAAAATAAATACTAACATTAGTAAGGAAAAAGTACTCTAAACTATTTGACCTGAACAATTGTTAAATATTCACCTAAATTAATATCATTACAAGAAACTCACATTTGTATAAATAAGAACATACCAATCCCAGTTAATTATAGTAACAATACATCGACAAACAGGTTCGGTGGTGTTGCTCTATTAGTGCATAAATGAATTCAACATACACAAATTTATACTAACTTTGACTTCGAAACAGTTGCAATAGAAATAGATTCATTAAACAAAATAACAATTTTCTCATCATATATATCTCCATCCACTCCTTTTACTTACAATAATTTAAATAACGTTTATAATTTACCCAACTCACAAATAATTATTACTAGCGACTTCAATAGCTGGCATCCCACATGGGGTTCGGCAAGACACAAAAAACGAGGTTCAATTATACACAAATACATTACAACTAATAACCTTATTCTCTTTAATGATAAATCTCCGATTCATTTCACTACACACAACACATTTACACACATTGACTTATCACTTTGCTCATCAAACCTAGTTCCTTATACAAAATGGATACGATCTGACGACCTATCGGGTAGTGACCTTTTTCCGTTAATTTTGGACATTTTTGGAAAACCCCAACACCCCGCTCCACCAAGAAGCAACTTTAAATTAAATAAAGCCAATTGGTAACTATATGTAAAGCTACTTCCAACCTTTTACAATACAATCCCAGTTGTACTTGAAGTTAACAAAGAAGCGGCAAATTTAAATAAAATTATACTACAATCTGCCCATAAAGCTATCTCTAAAACTTCGCTTCGGAGGCAACCACGTAAAGTTCCTTGGTGGAATAGCACATTACAGACACTCAAAAAAGGAAAAAACAAAGCATGGAACAAGCTTAATAGGTTGTGTAACAACCCGTACTTTAATAACCACCGCACAATCCGAATTCACAAATTATTTATTTTCACTTCAGTGTGATTGCTTCCAAGGTCAAAGTCAAAACTAAACTAACGAAGTAATTATGTATAACAAAAGAGTAAAGTAAAGTCAGTTCGACGACCTCGATAGCTCAGTGGGTAGAGATGCTGACTGTCGTTCCAGAGGTTGCGGGTGGGTTCGAATCCCGCTGACGATCATGGAAAAATTTCATAAAATTTTCATAACATTTTCTTTTCTCCAAAAAACCACTCCCACGAATTTATAACAAATAACCGGCCGTAGTATCTGTAATGCGGTAAAGTCGGCAACCCCGACGAACAGATGTAGGATACATTTGGCTAAATCATTCGAATCTCAAACTGTGTTTAACAGAAACCACAAGATAAAGATAAATCATTTTCAACCCCTAAAACCGGCAACGACTTTCGCATTTTAACAAAATGGACACGATTCGCTCACTGTGGAATATACGCACGCACACTCTAACTCTAACCGATAATACACGAAAACAAATGCTCCAATATAAGCTGCAAATAAATTGGGCGGGCTATCAGAGGTGGGTGGTTAGAAGATGGTGGCGTAACTACGGTGAGCACAAACAACACTAATGACGGCAACAACACCCTACTATACTCTGGGAAACCAGACAAAACCGAAGGTGGCGAATGGAATCCCATCTCTGATCGCATGAATCATCACAGCTAGGTTCAAGACCCGCACGTACCATGTCAATAGAGTACAGTGCTATGCTCCCACAGAGGTCGGCACAAACGTGCAAGCACGGGATAGGGATGCGCACTGATAATGGAGACCGTCTAAGGCTGACGGCCGAGTGCGCGCGAGAAGCGAAGCCAAGCGATAATATGGAGCGAGAACGGGCGATAAACCGCTGCATGCATTTTTTTAAGTGCAATTGCTCGAAAGATGTCAGAGTGAGAGCGAAGCGAGTTGCGAGCTCAAGCGATAAAGCGAGAGAGCAGTTTGCAACCTTGCTTTATCGCTTCAACACGCTCAGAGCGTACGATTGTTTTGTTGTATTTTTGTGTTTTAATAACCGTTTATTTTCAAAGCACACGTTTTTTTTTTGTTTTGTTTTGTTCCATCCCGTACTTTATTTACCGTCTATTTTCAAAGCACGCGCTTTAATTTTTTCATTTGGTGTCATTTGTGAGAAAACACCAGAACGAAATGGAGGTAAACGTGGAAAATTTCATTAATGAGGTCTTTTTACGCCCAGCGCTATGGGATCAAAGGAGCAAGAACTATCACAATAGAATCTTGGTGGAAAAAAATTGGAAAGAAATGGAAAACATATTAGAAACGGAAAGTAAGTATCGATTTATTAATAAGTGCAAACTATTTGTATTTACAAATTTTTATTCAGTGTTTCTGTGTGTGCAAACAAAGTCGCGAAAGGCGTTTCTAATTATTTGACCTGTTCAAAAATTAATATGATTGAAAGTCACTATGAGTTTCGTTGTCAATATGAAAATTTTGTGTTTCCATATTAATATCATAAGGCCCTTCTAGGTCAATGATTGGACCCGTCCACCATAAACTGTGTTCAAGTAGCTGGGAAGGCAATAATCCTCGCGATGCACAATCAGCTGGATTGTCGTCTGACCTTACATGATGCCAACAGCTCTTTGGATAATCCTGTAAGATTTCTGCTGTCCTGTTGCACACGTATGTATTCCATTTACGCGGTAGTGCTGATAACCAATGCAGTACAATTTCCGAATCGCTCCAGCAGTCGATGCTAGCGACCGGAATAGTTAAAGAGTCCTTGATGAGCGTTAATAACTTCGATAATAGTTGAGCAGCATTTAGTTCGAGTCGAGGTATTAAAATAGGTTTGATCGGAGCAACACGAGTTTTGGCAGCCATCAAAGTAACTACGATTTCAGTTTCTATTGCGACACGACTGTAAAAAACAGCTCCAAATGCTTGCGAGGAGGCATCTGCGTATCCATGTATCCAATGTGTCGAGGAATCCGACACTTCGATAATAAATCAAGTTCATTTGCCAAAATAAGCCAACGCCTTAATATAGTTCCGGTGAGCACATCCTCCCAGTCGAGGGACGTCAGCCAACATTCTTGGAAGAGTATTTTCAGCATTACAGTTGTTGGTGCCACAAATCCCAGCGGATCGTAGATCTTTGACAGTTCAGACAAAAGGGTGCGCTTAGTTGGCTCGCGATCAGTATCAAAGGTATTAAGCTTAATGCCGACCTCATCGGATCTTGGACTCCACAGCAATCCCAAGATTTTGAGCAAGTGAGATACAGGCTGGTCTTCATCCGCAATCGGCTTGTATTCACAGTCTTGCAAAGGTAACATCCTCATAAGCTCTTCACAATTAGAACTCCACTTAGGAAGATTGAATTTGGCTTTGGCTAGCAAGCAAACAAGTTCGTCCTTTAGTTTGAGTAGACCCTCTACAGAATCAGCTCCCGAAGATATGTCGTCCACATACGTATCGGGTAATAGAGCGTGCGCAGCCAAGGGATGCTCCTGTCGACAATCTTCAGCGAGTTGCTTTAGTACTCTTACCGCTAAAAAGGGTGACGGTGCTAATCCATATGTGACAGTCAATAAACCATAGTGTCGAAGAGGAAATCTTTCGTATTCACGCCACACTATGCGTTGCAAATCCGTATGTGACTTTGATACTTGAATGCCTCGAAACATCTTCTCTATATCAGCACAGACTACGTAGCAATGTTGTCGAAATCTCATGCAAACTCCAAACAGGTCTCGTTGAATTGGTGGACCGATGTGCAACCGATCGTTGAGCCGAGCCGTCGAAGACCACTCGTCACTTGGTAGTCGTGCTTTCTGGTTTCATGACAGCATGGTGAGCCAGGTAAACGCACTTGTTAAGACTCTTTCTTTCCTGGTCCAAATGAATCTCTTCCATGTGTCCCCGTTCAAAATAATCCTTCATAAAATCAACATACTGGTTGCGCAGATCAGGGGACAGCTCGAGTTGAAATCGTTTAATTGCCTGTGTTAACATTGAATTATGAAGAGGTGGCGAATCAGCCTTGAAGGGGTACTCCACTATGTACACACCTTCGCTATTGCGTTTATGAGAGGCCACAAAATGCTGTTCGGTTGGGTCACATGCATCGATCGTCGATTTGCTTGGATTAATGTTGTCCATTTCCATAAATGATCGAACCAATGAATCCAAGTCCAATTGAGTATGCAGTGCTTGATGAGTCATCGTCATGTCCTGGACGCTGTCACAAGAGCCGACAACGACCCAACCAAAAAGGGTATTAAGTGCTTGAAGGCCATTGTTTCCTATGGGAATTCGCTCGCCATTGTAAATGCTCCATTGTTGATCAGAGCCAATAATAACGTCAATCTGACCAGGTGTATGAAACGTCGGGTCTGCCAATGCCAATCATGCAAGGGCCAATCATGCACGGAACAGATGATGTTAATGAATTCATAATGAAGGTGGTGATATGAACAGCATCATTAGTTATACGAGATCGTAGATGCAACTTGGTGCATCCTCGAGTGGTACCTGCGTGATTGGCTGAGAGCCCAACCACTGAGATTCGGGCATGTGATCGACTTGCTCCGACGCGTTGCACAAACGCTTCGCTGGCCAACGTTATAGTAGATCCAGAATCAAAAAGTAGGCTACAAGTTGTAAGTTTGCCCCACTTGTTGATCACATGTACAAGTATTGTTGGCATCAATGTCTGCGCTCGCTGCAGAAGCATCGTGCCTGCCGAGAAATGTGACATACCGGCTGTGGTCTGTTGTGTATCCGTTGGAGTGCTTGTAGTAGTTGGTCGAAGATCCAGTTCCACTTGCGGCGTATAGTGAACAAGCGTATGATGCATGCCTTGACATTCACGACACCGATATTTTGAAGTACATTGTTTTGCTGTATGGTTCTGAGCCAAGCAATTGAAACAAAGCTTGTTGTCCCTTATAAATGACCTGCGGGTCAGCAGCTCCATAGCCTTAAATTGAGCACAAGATGAGATTGTGTGAGATTGCTTGCATACTACACAAAGCTTTCCGCTGGTGTTCTGGTCTCCGTTAGCTAGATGCACAGTTGCTGTACGCTTTCCGATGTGTGGCGAACAGGTTGGCATGATTCCAATGCGTCGCAACGGTTGAATATGAATTTCAAAAAGGTTTCTATGCTCACGTTGTTTTCGGTAGACTCTTTGCGCTCTGCCCACGATTGTCTTGTATCAATGTCCAATTTTTTTAGCAAAATATTGATCACCCATAGATCACGTCCATTGCAATCGAGAGCTTTCAGTCCTCGGATTGCTTCATCTGCTCCGTCGGCACGTTTCCGAACAGAAGCAGCACCAGATCCAGAGACACTCGGCATGGATAAGAAACTATTAACAAATGATCGGGCAATTAATTGTTTCTTATCGTATCTTCCCCTCTGTCACTGCAATGTGTTTTACCAAGTTAAGTGCGTCTCCGGACAAATAAGATTTCAAATAGTGAAACTTCTGGCAGCTCGTGAAATTGCTACGATTCCCGATTGATCCCAGAACTAAATCACAAAACTGCGGCCAGTCCTCATAATTGCCACTGAAAGTAGGAATTTTGATTTTCTCACATCGAAAATCACTGCTGTTTGAGCTGCGCATGTGTTCCAAAACTCCGCTTGCGATGTAGCGAGCCGTTCCAGCTGATCTGCAGTTGAGTCCGGTGTCGAGGAGTGAATCTGAGCTGCCGTAGCATCAGCCACAGCACCAGATAATTTGGAATGTGTCTCGTAGAATTTCCTTTCATATTCTTGCAAGTCGTCTGGTTCAGCCCAATTGTCTTCATGTGAATAATTGTTATATTCCGCAGTTAATCTCGTCAAGTCTTCAAACGTTTCAGTCAAACGTCGAACGCGATATTTCAAAGTCGCCAAAGAAGTTGTGGTCAAATCCAACGTCGATGTATAAGCTCGAGTTATTTGCGATTTGCAAAAACCACGCTGTTGAATGATTGCCTGCAATGCGAGGTTAGAAACGAATTTTCACTCAAGTGTGAAAAAACCAAATTCAATAAAAAGAAAGAGTGCCAAATTCCAAGCAAGCCGTGATGATCCCGCGACGATCCGGCGACCGATATGTGGATGAACGAATCAAAAGAGTGGACTGTAATTATCTTTTTTCTAGGTTGCACACTTTACTTCTTAATGTGTCCATACAATGTTGGCGAGTTTATTTTTGCGTAGCTTATTCTTAGCATCCTCACAAATTACTGCTCTTTTCTTTTCTACCATTCACAGATTTCATTAATATCAATTACATTCTAAAGCAGTAGCAAGTTGCATTGCTCTGTTAACAAAAACATATGTTTCTAGGAAATTTAACATAACAATTTAAATTCAATAAGGAAACGTTCTTATTTCTAACCAATAATCCAATGCCACTAAGTTTTTTCTTTAAAGCAACAATGTCTGCAAAATGGTGTCTGCCAAAATCTGCTCCAATATTAATTAAGGCTTGTGCGTATTCCTGGCATCCGGAACCTAAAATAAAATTTGGTTTATATAATATTTTATGTTTGCAAAACATAAGTGTTAAGCATATTGTTTACATTTACCTTCAGTAAAGCTAAAAGAATGCAAATCTTTTGCAACAAGGGTGAGTTCTTTACGAGTCAGATGGTCAATGACAGTGTTTGGTAAAACTTTAACTGCAAAATCGCTCATATTTCGCTGTGTGGTTTCAGACGCCGACGAATCCCGCAAAACACATTTATGTCGGCTTAATGTTCCTGTGCCGTTCTTTTGTTGGTATGAAAGAACCGTTTTGCAAGCAATGCAGCAAACAAATTCAAGCACAATATTTTCATATTTAAGTAATTGAAACTTTTTCCAAACCTCACTTTTACTTTCTTCATTTGTAATCATTTCCATTTTCTTGTCTTTTTTGCGAATAGCTTCTACAATTTTAAGTTTATTCATTTTGCATCAAGAGTTAAGTCAAGAGTGATACCGACAGCGATAGTTCGGTTCCAAGGAAGCGAAGTAAATATGGGCAGTCACATGTGTGGACATATTTTACCAAATAGGTTGATGGCAAGACGGCCAAATGTATAAAATGTGGAAAATCTTATAAAACGAGTGGCAATACCACCAATCTAACTAGCCACTTGAAAAGGATGCATCCAAAAATAACAGTGAGTGATTTGCCACAAAGGCTAAATCAATCTGTTTTATACAAAGAATTTTGCAACGCCCTTTTCCTAGACATCCGGGAAGCGTTTGATCGAGTGTGGCATACTGGAATCCTGCTTAAAATTAAACAGACTCTACCTGCACCATATTTCGGATTACTCAAATCATATCTAGAAGAACGTCGATTTGCAGTTCGATTTCACTCGGCCCTTTCCACCGAACATGATATAGCTGCGGGTGTCCCACAGGGAAGTGTTCTCGGCCCTCTCCTCTACAGCTGATATACTATAGTCACGACATGCCGCGGCCGTACGACAGTCTTCTTGGGAAGTCAATGCTGGCTACATTTGCAGACGATGTATGTGTCACCTACAGGTCCCGAAGTGAGCTTGACGCTGCTGAATTCATCCAGGACTTTGCTACTATGTTTTCGTAATGGGCAAGGCGCTGGAATATCGGCATCAATAACAGCAAGTCAACCAACGTCTGCTTCACCCTTAAGCGGAACACTCCACCAGCCGTCTATATAGAGGGCGCCCCTATACCACAGCCAAACGCAGCAAAGTGCTTTGGCGTAACTCTGGATTGCAGACTGACTTTTGCAAAACACGTGACAGACATCAAAAAGCGCATACGTGCTAAGATAGCGAAGCACTATTGGCTACTTCGGTCGCGCAGCAAATTGTCACTATACAACAAGGTGACAATTTACAAAAGTATTATAGCGCCAATCTGGAAGTATGGGTGCCAAATATGGGGCTTGGCTTGTAATAGCCAAATTAAAAGGATGCAAATTATACAGAGTAGGGCAGCAAGACTTATTACAGGTTGCGAGTGGTTTGTGCGTAGCACCACCCTGCACAGGGATTTGAAACTCACCACGGTCCTTGCTGAAATCAACCTGCATTCGAGTCGTTACCACGATAGGCTGAGGCATCATACAAATCGGTTGGCAGACGTACTCTACAGAACACGTCAAGCAAGGATGCTTAAAAGACGCAAACTGAGGGATCTTATTCTCAGACGCTGATGTACTAATTGTTTTAATTTAATTGTTAATTGTTTTGTTATCTTTTATTGTTATTAGGTTTGTAGGTTATTAGGTTATATTATTATTATTTTATAATTAGTTTTAAATATGTTGATAACGCTATCTATAGTTAGCCGGCGCGCCCAAATGGGCTGAACTAATAGATAAAAAGGACACAAAGGGGATACTGGATTTTCCCCGTATAACTTAATAAAAAGAATAAAAAATCAGTTTTATCATTTGTAGATAAAAAGTATGAAACGTCGTCGAACCGAAAAAAAGCATGATAGTGCTTTATGTTATATTAGCTCTGACTTGCGCCCTTTCTCAGTGGTAGAAAATAGAGGCTTCCGTCACTTGATCAGCCTTCTTGATCCAAGCTATGAATTGCCTTCTAGGACAACTTTAAGAAATGTTTGTATGACTGATGCATACAGTGGAATGAAACAGAAATTATCTGGTTTTTGGGAGGATGTAAAGCATTGTACAATTACAACTGATTGCTGGACGTCATGGAACAACGAATGCTATATAACTGTGACTTGTCACTATATTACAGCGCTGTTTTATCGACCGAAAAACTTTTGGAAGATACAAACCATTCATTTAAAAACATTGCCATTGTCGTTTGCGGTATTCTTCACAATCTGACTGCCATGAAAACCAAACTCCAGACAGAGGAACGTCGAGAGGCCTGTGATTTCAATTTTTAAGGGGTCAATAAAAGATTGCTTCCCTATGAAAAGCGCACAGTTACCCGTATGACCACAATTTTAGACTCTCGTTTCAAAAAGGAGGGGTTTTCGTCTCTATTTAACTCTTCTCAAGTTCTCAAGTTTTTAAGGAATGTATATTAAAATACCGCCACGTCAACAGAAAGTGAAAGAATGTTTAGTAAGGCAGGACTAGTCATAAGCGAAAAGCGAAGTTCGCTTAAACCAAAAAATGGCTTAGTTCCCCGATTTTTAAACAAATTATTTTTATTGGTGTTATTTTTGCTGTGCACGATCGCGTTCATAACTTTCTTGCTTGTATCGTTCTGTTCATTTTTAATCTTAATTTCCTGATATAGCAATCTATTTTTGGTAAAGGTTAAATATCTGCATGCGTCACCGATTTTGTTTAAATTTTTTTGATAGGGCTATATTTATCATGATTTTAGGTGAAAGAATTATTTGGCGGTTGCTTCTAGTTTTTTTTTCGGATGAATTTGGAAATCCAGTTCGGTATAAAGCGAGACTAGTTGCGCGTGGTTTCACGCAGAAATATAATATTGATTATGAAGAAACATTTGCTCCTGTTGCTAGGATAGCAAGTTTTCGTTTCTTATTATCAATTTCCATTCAATATGATTTAAAAATACATCTTCTTCTTCTTGAATGGCCATTACAACCCGTCATCGGGTTACGGCCGACCTCAACGTCTCGCGCCAGCAGCCTCTGCTCCTTGCGCGCCTCCTCCAATTGGTTACACCAAGCGTTGCCAGGTCCTCCTCCACTTGGTCCATCCATCGGAGCCGCGGTCGTTACCTTCGCCGTCCAACGTCGACTCTTGCCTCGAACACCTTTTTTACAGGAGCTCCAACAACATGCCTGAGCCAGCGCATACGTTGTATTGTAATGCGCCGGACTACGTCAATGTCGCCGTAGAGCTCATACAGTTCGTGGTTCATTCGAATGCGAAAGTCGTTCCCGGTGCGAACAGGACCAAAGATCTTACGGAGAATTTTTCTCTCGTTTGTGACAGTACTCATACCTCTGCGCCATATAAGAGCACGAGTAGGATGAGCGTCTTGTAAAGTGTCAGTTTTGTAGGTCGAGAGAGAGCTCTGCTACACATCTGCTTACTGAGCCCATAGTAACACCTGTTAGCAGATGTGATTCTCCGCTTGATCTCCATGCTAATGTTGTTGCTTGAGTTGACGGCGGTGCCAAGGTATTTAAAATCCTTGACAACTTCAAAAGTATAGCTGCCAGCATCTACTTGGGATCCTAGGCGCTGGGATTCCTTGCTACTGGACAGCATATACTTGGTTTTACCCTCATTTATCTCCAAACCCACTCTTGCTGACTCGTTTTCGATCGCGGAAAATGCTGCTGTAACATCTCGCTTGCAACGTCCAATGATGTCGATATCATCCGCGTATGCAAGCAGTTGGACACTTTTATAAAAAATAGTGCCATTTTGATGTACCTCAGCATTTCGCAGCACCCCTTCCATCACCAGGTTGAAGAGGTTGCACGATAGAGGATCGCCTTGTCTGAAACCTCGCACGGTATTGAAAGGTTCGGAGAGGTTCTTTCCTACCTTGACGGAGCTTGTAGTGCTGCTCAACGTCATTCTGCACAGCCGAATCAGCTGCGCAGGAATACCGAACTCAGACATGGTGGCAAGTAGACGATCTCTTATCGGGCTATCGGAAGCAGCCTTATAGTACAAAGAGATGGTGTGTTTCGACCTGTTTCTCGTGGGTCTTCTCCATGATTTGACGTAATGCAAAGATCTTGTCTATGGTGGATTTACCAGGTCTGAAGCCGCACTGATAAGGTCCAATCAGTGTGTTGACATACGGCTTCAGTCTTTCGCAGATTATGCTTGATAGGACCGTGTACGAGATGGCGATGAGACTGATTCCCCGGTAGTTGGCACAAATCGTCGGGTCACCCTTCTTAAGGACAGGACAAAGGACACTGAGATTCCAATCATTGGGCATGCCGTCCTTTAGCCATATTATGCAAAGGAGCTGATGCATGCACGCTATCAGCTCGTTGCCGCCGGCCTTAAACAATTCCGCAGGCAAGCCATCAGCTCCGGCTGCTTTGTTGTTTTTGAGTCGCATTATTACGTCTCGGACCTCGTCATGGCTAGGTGGTGGAATATCCACGTTGTCGGTGATTGGTGTCATTAGTGCGTCTTCTCCAGCGATGTTGTTGCCATTGAGCAGCTTGGCGAAGTATTCTCTCCATATTCGCAACTTATCCTGCGTATCCGTAACCAGGTTTCCATCCCCATCTCGGCAATTCAGTGCACCGGTCTTAAAACCTTGGGTAATACGATTGACCCGTTGGTAGAATTTCCGGGCATCGTTCATGCCTCGAGACATCTCGATTTCCTCACACTCGCGTCTTTCCTGCTCCCGTTTCTTCCGTCTGAAAATACGCCTCTCTTCCTTCCTCTTTTTTCGATAGCCGTCCCGCGTTTCCCGTGTTGCGGCGGCCTGGAGCGTCTTTCTATAGGCCGCGTTCTTCGCATTGCATTGCATTGTGACACTCCTCGTCGTACCATTGGTTTCGTGGTGTCAATCTCTTGAACCCAATGGTTTCAACTGCGGCGGTGCGCATTGAGTGGGATTATGTGCCCAGTATCCGTCTGCGTCTTCGGGTAAAGATTCAGGCTGGTGGAGTAATTCCGAGAGGTCAGTGCAGAAGGCTTCCGCTGCCCGTTGTGATCACAGCTTAGCGACTTCCAGCTTTCGCTGTGTGCTGGGATGTACGTTTTTTGCATTGCAGAGTCGCATGCGTATCTTGGCTGCAACAAGATAGTGGTCGGAGTCAATGTTCACTCCGCGAAACGTACGAACGTCCAGCACACTTGAGGCATGCCTTCCGTCGATCACAACGTGATCAATTTGGTTGTTAGTTTTTTGATCAGGGGACAGCCATGTGGCCTTGTGGATATCTAGATGCCGGAATCTGGTGGTACTTACTACCATGTTTCGCGCCGCGGCAAAGTCGATCAGCCTGAGACCGTTGTTCGATGAGGTCTCATGGAGGCTGAACTGTCCGACGGTGGGGCCAAATATACGTTCCCGACCAACCTTCGCGTTGAAGTCCCCGAGGATAATCTTCACGTCGTGGGCTGGACAACGGTCGTATGCGTCCTCAAGTCTCGCGTAAAACGCATCCTTAACGGCATCATCCTTTTCTTCCGTCGGGGCGTGCGCACAAATTAGGCTGATGTTGAAGAATTTAGCCTTGATACGCATTGTAGCTAGCCTTTCACTCACAGGAGTGAATCTAGAGACGTGGTGGCGAAGTCTTCGGCTAACTACAAATCTACATCCGAATTCGCGCCTCTCCGCATGGCAGCTGTAGTAAATATCACAGGTTACTGCTTTGAAGCAACCTTGTCCTGTCCATCTCATTTCCTGTATGGCGGTAATGTCAGCCTTGACTGACTTGAGCCAACTGGATAGTGGCACCTTCCCTATTAAGGGTCCGGACATTCCAGGTGCATATCCTTAAATCATTAAAAGTACATCACATGGATGTAAAAAATGCCTCTCTAAATGGAAAGTTAAAAAAGAAAATGTATATGAAAGTTCATCAAGGTGTGTCATATGTTGGCGGTACTGTATGAAAATTGATCAAAGCAACTTACGGTCTTAAGCAAGCAGCTAGGTGCTGGTTCGAGGTGTTTGAGCAAGCACTAAAGAAGTGTGATTTTGTTAATTCGTTCTTTGATGTATTAATATATTATACTAGATAAAGGCGATGTTTAGGAAGAACATATATTTGCTTCTGTATGTAGATAATCTGATTATAGCAAAAGCAGACATAAACAAAATTAAATATTTTAAAGAGTATGTAATGAACAAGTTCAGAATCACTGACTTGAATGAATCACGATATTTCATTGGAATGCGATTAGATATTTGCAATGATAAAATACTCTTAGGTCAGTCTGCGTATATTTTAAAAGATTTTGAATAAATTCAAAATGGATGATTTCAAATCAGTGAGCACACCCCTAGCAAGCAAGCTGAATTATGAGTTGTTAAATTCAGATGAGAGGTATGACGCACCATGTAGAAATCTAGTCGGTTGTCTGATGTATTAAATGTTTTGTAAGCGGCCAGACTTATCTACTGCTGTAAATATTTTAAGTCGATATATGAATAAAAATAATGCAGAATTATGGGTATGCTTAAAAACAATTCTTAGATATTTAATAAGGAATATCGGTATAAAGTTCGTTTTCAGAAAAAATCAAAATTATGAAAATATATTCACAGGGTATGTAGACTCTAACTGGGGAGGAAACGATATAGACAGGAAAAGTACAACTAGTCTTATTTTTAAAATGTTTAATATTATTTGTATTGAGTATATATCCACAGAGAACCAACTTGCAGATATATTCATCACCCTTACCAGCGGCACCTTTTGTTGACTTGCGAAGTAAAATGGGACTATCTGAAAAACAACCCAAATGACTTATAATAATATAGTTATAACTAATTTCAGACTTTTGAAGACAGTCTTTTAATTTTATTTCTCATGAAGAAATATGAAATATGTTGTTTGTAGCTATTACATTATTTAATTATAAGAGTGATCTGATTGGGTTTTATGGCTTTTCGCAATCCTAGCAGCAAATGCTGGATTCCTGTAATGTATCCCAAATGAACGAAAGCAGTGAAGAAAGCACAGTACCAAGCCACATTAGAATAAAACAATTTATGTATTTTTAGGCCATGGATTTTAAAAAAATTCATGGACTATTGTGTTTGTCGGAACGGAAATGTGCGTAACAGGCAGAAGGAGGCATCTCCGACCCCATAAACTATATATATTCTGAATCAGTATCAGTAGCCGAGTCGATTGAGCCATGTCTGTCTGTCCGTCTGTCCGTCTGACCGTCTGTCCGTCTGTCTGTCTGTATGAACACCTGGATCTCAGAAACTATAAGAGCTAGAGTCATCAAATTTTGCGACAACATACATATATATTGCAGTGTTTCAAAGTTTTTGTAAAATTTGGACACGCCCCTTCCCGCCTCTGTAAATCAGTAATAACTGTTTAACAACTACAATATTAGCTCAACAACCAAAGTTGTATATCTTACATGACAAATACCTTGCCACGGGCGTTATGTGAAAATTTCATTTGAATCGGACTATAAATAAGTGAGATATGATACGAATTAAACTCACTTTGAACATATATACTTAAGCAGACCTAATTTACACAAGCATACCGAGGTTCGAATCTAGCGTCAGACACACAGCATTTTAAACTTTTTATTTGCATTGTATGGTAACAGAATTGGTTCACAATGCAGCTTTGCCGATGGGCTAAGGAGTGAGGCAATGGCCGAGTGGTTAGAGTGGCGGACGGCAAATTAAATTGACTGTGAGAGAGTGCGTGTGTGTGTGTTCAACTCCCGGTTGAGGCGGGTGCGGCGGAATTATGAATTATCATTTATATTTATTAATTATTTATTATTTTATTTTGTTTATTTATTTTATTCTAATAAACTAAAAGAAAAGTTGCAGTCAAGCGGGCTGTAATATAGCAGCTACAAACAAATTAAATTATTTAATTAAATTTTAATAAAATATAGTTTTTCCTTATTTTGTTTTCATACTATATTATGCAATAAAATTATAATAGTTACAAATAATATTTATCATTTATAAATAAAGTTTACTATTTTCATTATATTTAGCACGCATCAAAAAGACGCGAGCCAAAAGTAAACAATGCGTTCTTCAACACCGTCACTCTCTCCGTATTTTGCCTGTTATGACTTTGCAAGTTCAATATGATTCTTATTGGATATTGTTATTTTGTCTTGCTCTCAATATTTTGGAATTAGAATGCTAGAACATAACAGCGATCATAAGACTGTGGCGACGCAGCCTCATCGATATGAGCCCGATCTGGCAGCCCGGCACCATCATAAGCAGAATATAGTTCCACCGTTTCACTACAAGCCCTTTAAAAGTTGTGAATGTGTGAGTGGGACGCCCATACATATATATCCACATGTATGTATTGGCATCCCACTTCAACACACATTATTGCATGCATGTATGTACATGCATATGTACAATACAATTAGATTTGGAGTTGCTGTTGTATACCAACGAAAGAAAACTGACTTCTAATTACATATATTGCGTACCAAAAACTTAAAAAAACCGCCCCTTTTCAATGTTATTGAGCTTTTAAAATATTTTAATGAAAAATAATGAAAAACAAAAACTTTCACATGCCGATCGCGGTAGCAATCGAACTCCGAAACACGGTCAACATTGTTGGCCTTACAGTCCGAGACATAATCCACTCAGCCACTGAATAACTCTAGCTAGTGTCAAAAATCAACAAGAAGCACATGAAATAAATTTTGGTACACGCTAGAAATGCATACATATATCTACTCTCTCGCTCAGTCTAATGGTTGCGCCACTTCGCTTCTGCTTTGTCTATGCGTTCTTCTTCTTTTGTTCGTTAATTCAAATTGCGCGTGTCGTCGTAAACTGTATAAAATTGATCTCCACCAAATTTTTAATATTGATCCAAATAAAGCGCAATTTTCATTGCGAGTTTTAATAAATATCCGAATATAATTAAGTTATCTATGTCTGCAGATTGCAGAAATTAATTAATTTGAGGAACATTTAAGTTGCGGAGAACATCTCAAGTTGACTCACCAAAATTTAACTTTTTAAGAACAACTAGCCCCATTACATGTGCTGTAACTTCCCCTTGGTACTGATTATTTTTGATAATCGGTGGAAAATTCGAGCGGCGATTCTATTCTGTTATTTACAAACTTGTTTACGGTATACTAAGATAATCCATGGCCTTATACAGTCAGCACCTGACTGTAGCGTTTGTATTTTTAATTTTGATTTTGATTTTAAACTTAAAAACTTAAAAAACATACAATGCAATTTTTGAGGGGGCGTGCTGAAATATGAAGCTAAAATATCCCCAAATTTATATTTTATAAAATACCAAAAATGGCATTATAGTTATCAAGTTATTCGGTAACACCTAAAGTGAATTTATTCTTCTGATTTTGACTCTAACGAGAGTGGCTAGTTGCTGGTGTTTAATAAAAAGTTAACACATACATATATATTTATCACTACAAAACAAATCTGGTCTAATTATTGAATTATTTAACGTTGAATCCCAATATTGCGTTTTTGTGTTCGATGCTTAGTAATGCAAAAGACTAGAGAGCAGCGCGTGCAGAGTCATAACTTCTTCTATTAATTTTATATCCACTATCCATCCAAATAAAATCTACAAAATTACCCTTCACTCATTTTTGAATTTTTAATCAAGTCGACTGATCATAGTCATAATTAAATTAATAGTGCTGAATAAAACTCTTAAACATTTTGAGTTCTTTATAAACAACACTGAATTACCAATAGGTTATGGCTTAGATCACGAAGTGTTAAATAATTAGTGTTATTTCAGTTTAGAAGAAAGTAGAGGTGCCGAAACATCGATGTTAACATCGACTTTCGATGTTTTTTAAATTTTACGAAACATCGACTTCCGATGTTTTTAGGTTCGCCACTGTTCCAACAACAAGAAGAAGAGCTAAAACGCTAAATTTGTTCAACTAGCGTCGTAAAATCCCAATCAACCCGAAAGTTCCGATTATATTACAGAACTCCATAACAAATTAAAATCTGCGCCATGTACCACGCTTTCGGACGCTATTATTTTGCTCCGGCAGCATTTGGAGATGGCGAATGAGCCCGAAAAATGCGTTATTAAAATTAATATTTTTCATTTTAGAAGAGTTCAAACAGTATTGCACCTTTTAAGGAACTTGCATGCAAAATTATCTGTGTACCTGCAAGTTCGTGCGAGTCGGAAAGGGCATTTAGCAAAGCAGGCCAAATCATTTCCGATCGCCGAACTCGATTGAAAGCTAACAATGCACTATGGTCCAGAACTTCATTTTGTTGGCATAAAGTCGATTTTTCGATGTTAATATATCGTTGTTTTCTTATTCTAATCTAAAAGCAAATACATCATACCACTAAGCAATGAACATATAGAGTACTCAAACAGCGAAAAGTACTTGCCCAGTGGTCTTCGGATTATTATGACCCCCCGGCCGAAGCGTTTCACAAGAGAGCGATAGGCTCTCTTTGGTGAGCAATCCAGAAACAGCGATTAGCGGCATCAACTCAGTCCCACAACGACAGCGAAACGATGAGCATGGGCATATTTCTTCGCGCTAGCCATCGTTTCGATGTATGTGTGCTATGTATGCACAAGCTCGCATATGAATGTATGCGTTGCTTGTGAAGTTTGACAACAGGCAAATGCTTCGGCCAGCGCGCTGGCAGCCTGAAGTCAATTTTCTGTTTCGGCGTCGAGAGCCAAGAGATTGACGCACAGTGGGCGAAAATGGTTATCTTGCGGCGAAACTTTTATAGCTTCGAAAACATATGGCTTGACTTATGGCATAATTTTATTTAGTATATACATATTGATGTATTCCGAATTTTTTAGTTTTGCCTCATAAATTTTGTCAAAATTAGTACAAACATAAACAAAAAAAATTATAGTTGTTGCATAACTTTTTTTCTGATATTATAAATTTGATATACAAATTATAATATAAATATGAATATTTAATCTATCTACTCAATAAATTATAAATGAACATATTTTCAGATGTTAAAAGTTATTGCCGCCAAATAGCCATTTTGCTCACTGTAATTCGGTCTCTTAGCTCTCGATGACAAAGACAAAAACAAACACACAGTTGATTTCACGCTGGCCAGGCCCGTAGCTAAAAGTGCGCAGGGTGTGCGGTACAGAAGGGCTCTCAACAGTCAGGGGCTCACGGTTACCAAACATAAAAATGTTATTAAGGGGGATATATTTGTACAATTTAATTCCTTTGGTAAACACATACATATTTATTAATTAATGTAATTTAAGTAGGAGTTCCTGATAAGTATTGCAAAACACAAAATTGACTTCAGGCTGCCAGTGAGCTGGCTGAAGCATTTCGCTGTTGACAAACTTCACAAGCAACGCATACATTCATATGCGAGCTTGTGCATGCATAGCACACATACATCGAAACGATGGCTAGCGCAAAGAAATATGCCCATGCTCATCGTTTCGCTGTCGTTGTGCGACTGAGTTGATGCCGCTGTTCGCTGTTTTTGGATTGCTCACCAAAGAGAGCCGATCGCTCTCTTGTGAAACGCTTCGGCCGGGGGGTCATAATAATCCGAAGACCACTGGGCAAGTACTTTTCGCTGTTTGAGTACTCTATATGTTCATTGCTTAGTGATCATACATTAAAAAAATTTTAATTACGAGCTTTTAAAGCGCCACCAAAGCTTTTTGACAGCTTTTAAAAGTGAGCTAGCGATCAGCTGGTTTCGGAATAGAAATTTGCGCCAAAATATTTAGTTGCTTTATGTTGTGCCACACTCTTTAAATAGGTCTACAAAATTGAACTAAATTATGGAAAATAATCTTCAAGGTATGCACTATTTAATATATATTGTTATTTTATATAAAGTTCTAGGAATTTAGTGTTGTGTAATGTCCAATTTATATGTATTTTTTTAGAAAACTAACATGCGTACTCCGTCTTTCGTGGAATATAACTAATAAGCTGTTCCATGCTGCACGCAAATAATTAGTCCACATTGTACTTGTGAGTGTTGTCTTTAGCCACAAACTAAAAACTCATCCCCATTCGTCCCCCTTTTCTCACATTTTGGAAATATATAGGAACGTTTGATTTTAGTCACAGCGAACTTTTTGAAATATGGCGCAGCAACAATCGAAAAATTCATTGTGTATCGGATTGGATATACACCAAAATTAATAAAAACGCTTTGGAAACCAAGAAATTAAAGGAAATAGATAAAAAAATTAGTAATTTTAATAGTTACATTCATAAATATCTTCCCAAATGTAACTACATGCACGAACGGTTCATGTCTAAGCATACTGTATGGCTGGCCTCAACAATATCAATTACACTCGATGAAATCTGCAAGACACCACAGCAAATAGGACGTCCAACTTTGTCTTACACGAATGCGGGTAAAAGATTAAAAAGGAAATTAGCATCTGAGCTTGCAAATGAAAACAATTGTGACATAAATCTGCTTGCACATGCTGCAGCAGTCTCTTCAAAGAAACAAAGCAAGCAGGACACGGCTTTTATTCTTAAAAAAACAATAACAACACCCGAATACTCAACTGAATCGAGAAAGCAATTTGACATACAAAAACCCATTCCACTTACACCCGATGAAGCTTTGGCTTACCTCCTCGAAAATTCTCTCACAAAACAGCAATATAAGTATGAACACTAGACTTATGAATAAAAGTCGCAACAGTGACATTTATCCAATCTATAGCTTAGCAATGAAATCTAAATTACAATGCCGTCCTGTTAATATCAAAGTAACGGAAACTTCTGCCCAAGTATGATTACAAAACCTTTTGGATCATACTGCGCACAGAATTATTAAAATGCTTTAAACCAGTTTCCAAACAGTTCTGAAATGAAACTAATATGCAGCTATGGATTTGATGGTTCAACGGGTCATTCAATATACAAGCAGAAGTTCACTACCGAAACACCTGGCGAACAGCTTTCAGATCATTCTATTTTTGTTACTTCTGTTATACCCATAAAAATTATATACTCTTTTGATCACAACATATGGAATAATAGAACACCGCAATCTATACGAATTTGCAGGCCTCTAAAAATTGAACTTGTAAAAGAAACTACGGCCCATATAATAATGGAAAAGAACCTTTTAGATTCTCAAATAAATAATCTGAAACCTTCTGTTTATAAATTGAATGAAAATCGAAAGATAGCAGTAACGTATGAAATGCATATGACTCTTATTGCTGGCATAAACGTTTTAACTGCAACTAAATCTACTCAATGTTGCCCCATCTGTGGTGTCACTTTTTGTCCCAAAGCCTGGAGCTTTGCAGTTTGGAGTAAGTCCATTGCATGCTTGGATACGATTCTTAGAATTTGTCTTGAACATTTCTTATAAAATTGAATTAAAAAAATGGCATATAAAAGGTGATGATAAGATTTAAATGAGCAAACGGAAAAAATATGTTCAAGAAAAGTTTTGGAACGAAATGGGCCTTCGCATAAGCATGCCAAAGCAGAACGGAAGCGGCAATAGCAATGACGGTAACACGGCTAGGAGAGCTTTTGTCAATACAAAACAATTAGCATCTATTACAAACTTCAGCGAAAATCTTTTAAATAGATTTCACGCCATTTTAATCGCCATTTCTTCCATGGTTCAGGATCACTAGCCGAGTCGATTGAGCCATTTCCGTCTGTCTGTCTGTCTGTCTGTCTGTCTGTGTGAACGCACAGATCTCAGCTATTATTAAAGCTAGAGTTACCAAATTTGGTAGAAAGACTCCTGTGTACTATAAGCTGATCAAGTTTATTTCAAATGTTATGTGACACACCCACCGCCCCCGCAAATCAATAATTTAATTTTTGAACTTAATTTGTAAGCGCTGTATAAAAGATACAACTTTCTGACTTTAACATATACTAAGCTCATTAAAATATCTACGTATTCTCGAAATTGCAATCCGATCGGACAATAAACACAGAAGTTATTTAAGAAAGTATGTACATAAAACCAAGTACTTGTATCAGCTAACAAGGGAGGCGGGCGAGCACACAGCGCGAGCGCCATCTGTCGGCAATAATTTAAAAGCATGCGCATTTGTGTATGAATTTAACAAATTAAACTACACCGGAACATACATAGGTCGAAGGGTATCCCACTGTCGCGTGCAGCGCGACTGTGGTTTTTTTCTATTTTTTTATATGTCGTACATTTAATATAAAATATATGGCTACGGGACACTGTGCGCATCAGTGTGACGTTTTACTCAGAATTAGCCAACAACAAAATACATGCAAATTTATTTATTGTTAAAATTCAATAAAAATAATTATTTTACATATAATACATGCTTACATAATTTTTCACATAAATTCATCATAAATATAGCCCTACCTGTAAAAAAAATTTTAAAAATTCGATGCTGAAGGCACATATGTATATACCCTTTACCATACATTCATATGTATGTACATATGTATCTCCGCGCGGGGATATATGTATGTAAATATATGTATAAGTATGTACATATGTCGAAGAGTCATCAGGATGCCCTTCATCCTCTTCACTACTCTCGTTATTGTCTGCGCAACGTTTCCTAGCGCGTGAGCGAGGTATGGACATATGTCTGTTATGCGCAATGATCAAAAACTGACTGCCCCAATCTCTAATTAACAAAATCAGAATTATGTGTAGTTCTTAGCTCTACATGCAATACCAACACATTTTGGAGACTTATTCTAGTCCGCATACACTACTACTAATGCACACTACATTTTTCTGTATGCTTCTCGTTTTTGTGCAGACATCTACTTCCCCCGCTCCTACCCGCGACAAGACTACGTTCGGCAGAAACTCTAACGGTTGTCTGCCGCGCATCAAAAGAATAGAAAAGGCGCCTGCATGGCGCGTGCCAAGCAGAAACACGAAATTGCTAGAAATGTCGTTAAATTTAAATGATCTGCGACACATACATATGGTACATGTATCGTCGTTTTTGGTTCGGAATAATGTCGTTTCAAAGCGCCATAGCTCCGCGCGGAGGTTTGTCGTTTTTAGTTCAGCGGAGAAATATCGTTTAGAAAACGTCATACCTCCGCTCGGAGAAGTCAATTTTGTCTTTCAGCATCGAGACCAAGCAGCCTAGAGAACGAGACTTCGCATGTGTGTGTGCACAGTGGTCGGCGTTGTATGGAGAGCGCGGCCATAAATACTTCCAGTTGAGGTAGAGGCTTTAAACTTTGCACAAAATTTTCTAATAATAGCTCTAGTATCATATATAAAAATTAATCAAATCGGACTACTCTATCATATAGCTGCCATAGAGCGATTGGTCTGCAATAAAGTGTTTGTATGGAAAATTTCAAATATTTCATAATAAATCATATTTAATGTTTCTTATAGTTATCATTCCCACATAACAAAATGCTCTCCTGCTTGTTGAGCAATTCAGAGTGTACTCCGACAGTCCTCACCTTACTCCTTCCACATTTCGTCCAAAATACGGCTAATTTTTTTGCAAATATAATAAGTGCAGTTTGTTATTCTGCAAACTTCTGTCACTTCCTCCATATCTTCAATACATTTTTGTACGCGATTTGCCACATTTTGCGCTTTTTGTGCATTGAGACCCTTTTCCGTGCACCAAATCTCAAATATGTCCATGCGTGAAAAAACGCAAAATGTGCCTAACAGTAAAGTAAATAACATAGTAATAATAACAAAATAACAAAACAACATATTTGAACACAAACAAAATACAAACACAATAACGGGATCACAACAACAAACCAAACGCAGCGCTGTAACAAGAAATTAGACCTTGGAATAAAGGGAGACAGCGTTAGTGTATTTAATTTTTAAGTACTTTGCATCGGCTAGCTGCAAAAGTCTTAAGTTTTTCTTTTATCAAAAAACATTGACAAATACACTAGTTAAGGTTTCATTAAGGTAGGGGGGGGGGGGAGGTCACAACTAAAACGTTAACAAAACATAAAAAAGACGTTCACAAAATGCACAAAAAAGGTCAAATTAATTTAAATGTCACATAAATGTATTATCAATAGAAAAAATATTACAAAAATAATTTATTAAAGTAAATACCTTCAACTTTCAAAACCATTTTAAATTATACAATTTGAACAATATCAACCGGAGATTTAATGCTTTAAACTTTAAATTTGTCTGCTGTGAAATGATGTTCGTGCAATTGCGCGCAGCAAAAAAACACAAGCTGGCAACTTTAGTGCCATTTTTAGAATGTACCATTAACTGTGCAAAAAAACCCGGTTTGATCTTGATATGTTTGCACATTTTAGATATGGCTTGGCTACTTTATGAGCAAATCGGCAGTACTACGTTTTTTTGAACCACTGTGCGGTCGAGCGTTTATTCTTAATGCTTCTGTTCTGCTTCTTCTCTGGGGCAGCTAAATCGAAAAACCAATGGCAGTAATGTTAACCGCTGTTTGAGGTCTCTATGTGTGCATTGCTTAGTGTCTCGGTAATTATTAAATATGTGCCCTCAGCAGCGATTTTTTTAAAATTTTATTTTTTACAGGTAGGGCTATATTTATGATGAATTTAGGTGAATGACAGAAGTCTCGGACTCTCTAGTTTTTTTTAATTGAATTTTGAATATAATTAAATTTGCATGTATGTATTTTGTTGTTGGCTAATTCTCGGTAAAACGTCACGACGATAAACAAATTTTGTAAAATTTAAAAAAAAATCGCTGCTGAGGGCACATATTTAATAATTGCCCTTGACTATGTACATATTATATACATATGTACATTGGGCATCTAACAGTTCGTCGAAATATTTAAATTTTTGTTGATAAACATCAGTTTATCCACAACGTCAGCTTTCAGTCTTGCTCAGCGATCGGAAATGATTCGGCCTGCTTTGCTAAAAGCCCTTTCCGACTCGCACGCAGTTGCAGGTACACAGAAAATGTTGCATGCAAGTTCGTTAAAAGGTGCCATACTGTTTGAACTCTCCTAAAATTAAAAATATTAATTTTAATACCTCATAAAACGAAATTCAAAAATTTACCTTCCAAAAAATTAACGGATCGCATTTTTCGGGCTCATTCGCCATCTCCAAATGCTGCCGGAGCAAAATTATAGCGTCCGAACGCGTGGTGCATGGCGCCGATTGTAATTTATTGTGGAGTTCCGTAAAGTAATCTAAACATTCGGGCTGATTGGGCTTTTGCGACGCTGCTGAGCAGAGTTTTTTTTTTTAAAACATCCTGGATCTCGTCTTCCAATCCGCGAACGGCTTGGTGGGCATTGCCGACAACCCCTGCTTTTCAAACCTAGGGTCGAATAATGTGGCTATCCTCGGAACTGTCTTCGTTTCATAATGTCCGAAACGTTTCTTGAAGAAGCCACTTAAAGCAGCAAGGGCGGCAATAGCTTCTTGGGTTTTTAATATATTTTCAAACGAGGAAAATTCCATAAACATTTGCAATATCATGGGTATCACGAGCGACATGATGGCATACTTTCCACCGGATATTTTTTTCGATGCTCTTTCAAAAGGGCAAAGTAACTGGCACAGCTCTTCCAAGGCATTAATCTCCTCTGCGGAGAAAGGCGAGGGAGCCTTTGCAGTTCCCATACAGTCGACAGTGCTGATTTTGTACGTAAAATTCTCTCCATCATTAAAAACGCACTGTCCCACCGGGTTGGTACCTCTTGGATGAGTGAGAGAGGGTCAGCGACGTTTTGGGTATCTTTAAATTACGCCATAGCCGTGGAGCTTCGCTTCATAAACGGTCACAACTAAAACGTTAACAAAACATAAAAAAGACGTTCACAAAATGCACAAAAAAGGTCAAATTAATTTAAATGTCACATAAATGTATTATCAATAGAAAAAATATTACAAAAATAATTTATTAAAGTAAATACCTTCAACTTTCAAAACCATTTTAAATTATACAATTTGAACAATATCAACCGGAGATTTAATGCTTTAAACTTTAAATTTGTCTGCTGTGAAATGATGTTCGTGCAATTGCGCGCAGCAAAAAAACACAAGCTGGCAACTTTAGTGCCATTTTTAGAATGTACCATTAACTGTGCAAAAAAACCCGGTTTGATCTTGATATGTTTGCACATTTTAGATATGGCTTGGCTACTTTATGAGCAAATCGGCAGTACTACGTTTTTTTGAACCACTGTGCGGTCGAGCGTTTATTCTTAATGCTTCTGTTCTGCTTCTTCTCTGGGGCAGCTAAATCGAAAAACCAATGGCAGTAATGTTAACCGCTGTTTGAGGTCTCTATGTGTGCATTGCTTAGTGTCTCGGTAATTATTAAATATGTGCCCTCAGCAGCGATTTTTTTAAAATTTTATTTTTTACAGGTAGGGCTATATTTATGATGAATTTAGGTGAATGACAGAAGTCTCGGACTCTCTAGTTTTTTTTAATTGAATTTTGAATATAATTAAATTTGCATGTATGTATTTTGTTGTTGGCTAATTCTCGGTAAAACGTCACGACGATAAACAAATTTTGTAAAATTTAAAAAAAATCGCTGCTGAGGGCACATATTTAATAATTGCCCTTGACTATGTACATATTATATACATATGTACATTGGGCATCTAACAGTTCGTCGAAATATTTAAATTTTTGTTGATAAACATCAGTTTATCCACAACGTCAGCTTTCAGTCTTGCTCAGCGATCGGAAATGATTCGGCCTGCTTTGCTAAAAGCCCTTTCCGACTCGCACGAAGTTGCAGGTACACAGAAAATGTTGCATGCAAGTTCGTTAAAAGGTGCCATACTGTTTGAACTCTCCTAAAATTAAAAATATTAATTTTAATACCTCATAAAACGAAATTCAAAAATTTACCTTCCAAAAAATTAACGGATCGCATTTTTCGGGCTCATTCGCCATCTCCAAATGCTGCCGGAGCAAAATTATAGCGTCCGAACGCGTGGTGCATGGCGCCGATTGTAATTTATTGTGGAGTTCCGTAAAGTAATCTAAACATTCGGGCTGATTGGGCTTTTGCGACGCTGCTGAGCAGAGTTTTTTTTTTAAAACATCCTGGATCTCGTCTTCCAATCCGCGAACGGCTTGGTGGGCATTGCCGACAACCCCTGCTTTTCAAACCTAGGGTCGAATAATGTGGCTATCCTCGGAACTGTCTTCGTTTCATAATGTCCGAAACGTTTCTTGAAGAAGCCACTTAAAGCAGCAAGGGCGGCAATAGCTTCTTGGGTTTTTAATATATTTTCAAACGAGGAAAATTCCATAAACATTTGCAATATCATGGGTATCACGAGCGACATGATGGCATACTTTCCACCGGATATTTTTTTCGATGCTCTTTCAAAAGGGCAAAGTAACTGGCACAGCTCTTCCAAGGCATTAATCTCCTCTGCGGAGAAAGGCGAGGGAGCCTTTGCAGTTCCCATACAGTCGACAGTGCTGATTTTGTACGTAAAATTCTCTCCATCATTAAAAACGCACTGTCCCACCGGGTTGGTACCTCTTGGATGAGTGAGAGAGGGTCAGCGACGTTTTGGGTATCTTTAAATTACGCCATAGCCGTGGAGCTTCGCTTCATAAACGCAACAATTGCTTTGCATTTATTTAATAAAGCTTAAAGGTTTTCCATTTTGAGTACATCCTGCACCAACAAATTTAACGTTTGTGCAACACACGGGAAATGTTTCATTTCCAAATGCTCACAGGCCTTTTTTATTGTTGCGTCATTGTCGGTGGCAATAGTTACCACTTTTTGTTGTAGCCCCCACTCAATCAAAATTTGGCGAACTGTGTCAGCTATGTTATCTGCTGAGTGATTGGTGGTGGTCAACAGTGGTGCCGTTGACAATGTGGCTGAAACAAGCTGAAAATCTGCGTTAACAAAATGGCAAGTCACAGTTATATAAGCTTCATTTGCACGGAAAGTTCATCCATCCATTGATGATAACCACGCGCGCGCGATTTTATTTTTCAAAAACTTTTTGCCTGCAGCGCGCTATTTTTTTTAAACACCTTGAATTTTCTTGCATGTTCAGTTTTCATTTCAAATGAATCGGTTTGTTGGACACTGTACCGTCACAAAATGTTGCAGGCAGACTAACGCCTTGCATAAAAATGCAACAACAAAATACATGTAAATTTAATTATTTTCGGTAAAGGTTAAATAGCTGCATGCGTCACCGATTTTGTTTAAATTTTTTTACTGATAGGGCTATTTATCATGATTTTAGGTGAAATAATTATTTGGCGGTAGCTTCTAGTTTTTTTTTAAAATTAAATTTTGAAAATAATTAAATTTACATGTACTCAATTCTTCTTTTTTGTGGCGTTATGTTGGTATTCGGCCATTATGAATGTTCACTTAATTGTTGACAGCTACTTTGCTTGCACGTGTTTTGGATCGTCTTCGATTTTTACCTATTCAAAAAAATGGATCAAAGAACCTGTATCAAATTTTGTGTGAAAAACGAAACGCATACGGAGAAGCTACCTTGAACCGAAGCAACGTTTATTGGTGGTACGAAATGTTCTCAGAAGGCCGAGAAGAAGAACAAAAATTGGCTTTTGCACCATGATAACGCCCCTGCTCACACATCGTTGCTTGTGCGCGACTTTTTGGCCAAAAACAACACACTAATGATACCGCAGCCACCGTATTCCCCAGATCTGGCCCCCTGTGACTTTTTCTTGTTCCTTAAACTGAAGAGGCCCATGAAAGGACGACGTTACGCTATGATTGACGAGATAAAGACGGCATCGAAGCAGGAGCTGAACAAAATACAAAAATGGGGATTACTCGTACTTTGAAGGGGACAAAATAGATATTTATGAATAAATAATTAATTTTTGAAAAACACAGAATTCGCGATATTTTTTGAACACACCTCGTATGTACCGAGTCGTTTTTTTTAGTTAGCATTGCTTAGAATAAAATCATTCTTATTGTTCCAACCGAACCTACCAGACGTGTTTCTGAAACTCTCTTGTAATATTGAATAACTACAAAACTTAACAACGATCCACCACAAATGTTGAACTAGACTCCTCCCGAAATCCCCACCAAACTCGACACCGAATCACCGTTCGAACCATAACTCGCGCACTAGGCTCACGCTCTGGGTACCGAGGCACCGCGACTTGTGTGTGCGCTAGGCATGGGCGCCGAACGACTGGGGTTTTGCTTGTGTCGTGTATCCTGTTCCCTGTTTTTGACTATGCCCCTGTGTAATGTCTTGCTGCCTATGGCATGGGCGCCGAAGAACGGGGTTTTTACTTGCGTCGTGTACCCTGTTCCTTGGTTTTGCCTATGCCCCTGTCTAATGTCTTGCTATCTATGTTTCTGCCTATATTTTAAAACACTGTGGGGTATGTTAGACTTAAGTTTAACTTATATTTATTTATAATATAAAACAAAAATGGGCAGCACTTCTTGCAACGTCACAAGCTCTAGCATCACCTCTAACTGGTCCGGGCTGTCGCTAGACGGAGCATAGCAGCTGTACATATGCACGCCTTTGGTATCATCGCATATGCGATTCCACGCATCGGCGAGGCAGCCAGTTCCTGCACGTGGAGATAGCTGCTTTGCCTGTCTCGTCCATAATCATCAAAGAGTTTCCCCTTAACAGGGGAGTAGGGTTCAGGAGCATGATATCTGCATTGCGCTACGCCGCAGTCGGAGCCAGGAGACTCTGAGCAGCTGCCCAATGGTTCACATTGAGCTGAATAAACTTGATTTCGTCCTGCATTATGATGGCTCTTAGGTTCTGTAGGTCGTGCACGCAAATCTACCCGTCGGGTGGTTTCTATCAACCTCGCTGCTGCAAATTAGGCATTTTGCTGGTGCAACACACCCCTTTGCTTTGTGCCCTCGCTCACCGCATCGCAAACAGCTATCTGCCCGATCGACCGCCTTGTAGATTGTTGCTCGATGTCTGAAGCCCAGGCACCTGTAGCATCTCGTGGGCCGGACGTCCTGGATGATGCGGCACCTTGACCATCCAACGGTTACCGTGCCCTGTTTTAGGACCGCAATCGCATCGTTCGCGTTCAATGGTAAAAACGCAATCTAAGTCCCATCCTGCATTCTGAGAAGACTCCTGACATCCTCTGGTTTTAACAGGATGCCCTGGAATTGGTTGACCAGGCAGCTGTGGAGTTCCGCTGCTGTCGTGGCCTTGTCTATACCACTACACGACAGCGCTATTTTATGTGCATCCGTACGCACAGAAGCCATCTCTTTGAGCGCCGCTTCTAGCTCACTTTTGAATTTGGGAACGCTTTCAGAGGCTTTCCCCTCTACTTCCAGCAACAGCTCCCCTTGCTGTGTTCTGCGCATTTTGTGAACATGTTTGCCCAATTCACTAAGGATCGGGTCCGCTTTTAATTTGCGGAGCATCTCTGCGTAGAAACCCTCTCCCGTCTTCTTCACTATCAGTGCCTCTGGCTTTTTCCGCAGGCGCTTAGGCTTCACCTTGGACCACTCCCCTCCCGAGCTAGCATCCTTGGCAACAGATGCATAGGTTTCCGGTTTGGACTCCTTTGCATTGGTTTTGGTCTTTGCTCCTGTTTTGCTGGCACCCGTATAGTTGCCCAACTTGTGCGCCTGTTCTTTGGGCACCTTTGGCACCTGCTCTGCATGTGTGGCCTTTTTGCTAGACTTTTGTGCCTCTGTCTGCGTAGCAATGGTCGTAGATCGTGCCTCCTTTGCGTTGCCCTCATGTAGTTCGATTGCCCTATTATTGAGAGCCGAGAGTTCAAAAACTGCGCCCTTGGTCTCTCTGGTGACATGACGCTGGGTTTCAAATGCAGATAGCAGCACGTCAATTTAGCCGCTCATCCTGGCAAGTATGCTCCGCAGGTCTTCATTTTGAATCGCCGTGACTAGGTCTACAGGCCGTATTGGCGATACAGTTGGGAGTTTTCCTCCTCCCTTATGCGTCACGCATAATAATGTCCATTGCCACCGAGTTTCCTATAGCAGTGGAGTTATTAGATATTGGGGCCAAGTTGTCCACCACTACAGCAATGCGGTGACTGGATAACGATCGTTCCTCGGTCACAGCCGCTGACCCGGGGATTCCGAATCCCTGCACCGTATTTCCTGCTTCTCTTGTAGGGGACTTCGACGTACATGGGGGCAATGCCCCCCGCTGAATTATCCATTAATATTCCAGCGACAGTGATTTAAACTATGCAGTCGTCGTGTACCAAGAATAAAGAGGGTCTCACGTACGACACGGATTTCCCCTAGGCGTTGATGGAGGTTATTCACCTCTTTTCGGACACCAGAACCTCTTCTTAAGCACCGAAATGGTGAGAGGTTGATTTACGGTCTGTGCGCGACCTTTGTGCTGTTTCCCTTTCTACAATTGGTCCACTCCAAAAATGTAAATACAAATTTAAACTTCTAAAAATTGTAAGGCTGCTGCGCACTCTCCGATTAGGTCCACTCGAAAACGAAAATGCAAATTAAAATTTTATGTTTTCGAGCCGGATCGCCTCTGCGATGAGTTGGCAGCACTAACAGCTGATTTTTAACAGCTGATTTTTAACAGCTGGGCCACCCACAACAATGAAATTGCTAAATATGTGTATGTATTTTTTTTTTTTTATTCAACAAATAGACTGTAAGAAGAAACAAAGATGGGATAAAATAAAAAATAAAATAGAATAGAGATCAAATAGAAGGACAATAGTAGGAGGTGGCTGCTCAGATGACCTGCGGTATGGCCGCGAAGCATTGCTACGCAGGATCTAAGCGGATACTGTTTAATACACCCCTCCCGAATTTCGCTTTCTTTCTAAGGATCGCAGCGTCCTCATAGCATCCTCTGCAAAACTGCAGACAGCCTCCCACTTTTTGGCACTTTCCAGCATTTTCACAACTGTAGTGGAGCGACTGATGGGGCTTTCCACTTCTCTACTCATCCTCGCCCTTGATTCCGCAAAACGAGGACAGTGTAGGAGGATGTGTTCAGCGTCTTCTACTGATGAACAAAACTGGCACTCGGGGAGGAATCGTGTCCGAAACGGTACAAGTACTTCCTGAAAACACCATGGCCACTCAGCATTTGGGTCAGGTGAAAATTAACCTCTGTCTACCAATAAACAGGTTCATGGTGCCTCCTATATCCTCCCCTCCAGGCTCCCATTAAACCGTTCGCCGCCGAGTTTACGTCGCATGATATGTGGGGAGGGTTAAAAGCCGCTTCGAATCCAGTATGCGGAGTCCAGGTATTGCCTAATTCGACGACAATGGCCAAGTGATCGCACCATTTTGCCTGCCTGGCGAGTGCATATGAAGTAAAAGTCAAGACAATAATTGACCCAATTCCACCTCTACTAAATGTGTGCCACGTTCCGGTGTTAAGCAGTTAAGCGTTGCAAAGGCTTTCAGGAGGGCTCTGCCTCTGGCGTTTGTGGTTTGGCATTCCCATTCTTCAGACCATGCATTGAAGTCTCCCGCAATCACAACGTTGTGTCTCCCACCAGCGTCCTGGGCTATATTGTGCAGGATATTTTCGAATCTCTACATCAGAAGACTGGGGGCGAGGTAGCAGCTGTATATCCAGAAGTTACCGATTTTTGCTCTCACGAAGCCATCTTCCCGGCTTACCGATTCTAACTGTAGGCTGTTTTCTTGGCAAATCGATAAGGCTGCGTTTACTGCGAATTCATGTCGTAATGATCTTAAAATGCAGACATCTATCTTGAATTCTCTTACAGTTTGGGCTAGGAGGTCCTGCGCCGCTCTACAATGTCCACCCAATGCGGATTTTCCCCTGCTCAGTCAGTTTTCTTGCCTTTGCTACTGGCAGAGACAGAAACGCGGTTTGCATGCCATGCTGGATCATTATCAGGGATCTGATTGTGGCCACATTCCTTTCAAGAGCTGAGTCCACCGCTGTTTCAGGTACGTGATGACTATTGTTGCTAAGTCTGCCACTGATTTGACTGCAGCTCGGTCTACGATTGCCTTGCCTACGGCTTCCTCTAGCTCCTTATTGCTGTGGGCTCGGGTTTTGTTGAGCCGAAGCAGCAGGTCACCTTTTGCTGTTTTTCGAACAGTTTGGACGTCTCCACTCAGGTGCTGGAGCTAGTGGTCGCCTCTAACCACTCCTTAATTAAAAATCTGCACAAGGGGCCGAGCTTAACCCTGTGGTGGCTCTACCTGTTTGTTGGGTGTTGCGAGGAAAAGTTTCGCAGTCTTTCTAGCCTACGTTGCTCTACCATCATGTAAAAACACATTTTCTTTATACATTCCCAGTTTTCTGGGGTCTCTATTGTGAGGACTCAAAACTGTGAGTCCCACAAATTTAGTTAGCATTGTTTTTATTGTTTAGGGCAATGAAGCCACCCAATGAAGGGAGTCATAGTAATTTAGTTATAAGTCATATTGTTTAGTTATAAGGCAGTTTACTAATTTATAAGACCCAATGAAGGGTATCAAACAGTCAGGATAAGATTAAAACTGAAAGTCCAAAACATATATACCCCATCAGTAGCAAACATAAGCCAGGGTATAGGCTCGCTCTTAGGAAAACCCACCACCATCTGCATACTTAAGATAGGAAGAAGGGAGACAACAACGGCCGATCAACGAGCACGAACAGAGCAGCAGCAGTGAGCGCACTCAACGAGCGGCTCACACAAACAGCTGGAGAGAGAGAGAGAGCACGCACACAGACGCCCACACATGAGCGCACGCGCACGCACACAGACGCCCGCACAGACGCCGATGATCGCCGATGATCGACATGGCCACAACATTCCGCGCCTCACCTCCAAGTCGGCCTCGCCGTCTTCAAGCCTTTGCCTCCCCTCCCTTCATTGACCATCATACCACCTAATACCACCTCCGTCCAGGGTCTCAGCACCTTTTACAAATTCCTTGTACAGGTAGCCCTGGCGCGACTGAGCCCACCTCAGCCCTAAAACGCTACCTTACAGGTGGCGCCCGAGCAGGGACCCTGAGACTCTTCGGAGGGGATTCCATCTTACGTGGCCTAAAGAACCACATATGGGTCCGAGGGAAACAAGGGCGGTGCGGCGGCAGAGCACGTAGCGACAGTGGCACTGGCTGCGTTTCGTCGGTAACACGAGACGCAGTTAAAGTGCGCTGTGTCGCTGTTACACGCATGCCGACACACACACACCCATTTGTTAGTGTTAAGAAGGCGAATATGAGGAACTTATTTAGAAGAAGACGGAGAGACGGCTAGTACGGAGACAGAGATACAGACCAGGACATAGTGTGGTAGCTGATGAAAGATTTATTTTAATTTGTTCAATTTAAGTTTTGAATATTTGGCACTTTGCCGAAACATGTCTTTATTAATCACTTGTCACATTCAGAGTGATCTTGCAGTGCTGCAGTTAGGCACAGCTAACCTGCACATGCTTAATCTATGTTACACTCATTAGGCTATGTTATGTTACGTTCGTGTTATGCCGCTGTGGTAGGCTATGTTATGTTATGTTATTATCATTATGTTATTATATGTATTATGTATGACAAGGTGTCATAACATTGAAGGTGGTTTAGTTTATGACCAGTTTCGTTTCTTAGTTTAACTCTATCTCCTATCTTTAATTCGAAGTCTGAAGTATCTTTTTCTAACATTAATCTAGCTCTTTTGTATGCTATTTCTAACCTAAATTTGATTTCTTTCGAATAATCTTCGATATTATAAAGTGGTTCTATGCTAGTTGTATTAGTGATATTTCTGCGTAAATTATTTGTTCTACCAAAAACAAGTTCATATGGACAATAATTATGTACCATAGAAGGGGTTGTATTAAAACAATAGACGAAATAATGAAGCCATACGTCCCAATCATTCTTATCAACTGATATGTAGGAACGTATGTATTCATTTAAAGTTCTATGACTTCTTTCGACTACACCTACTGTTTGATGGTGGTGAGCGGTAGACGTTATATTTTTAATTTTTAAATATTTGCAAAGATCTGTAATTATTGAGTTCTTATACTCTGTACCCATGTCCGTAATGAACGTCTTCATTGGACCGTAAGTAAGAATAAAAGACTCGAAAATTGCTTTAGCGACTGTTGTTGCGCTTTTATTCGATATGGGAATTGCAACTAAATATTTAGTTAAGTCACAAATGAGAGTGACTGCATATTCGTTGCCATTTTCCGACTTTGGTAGAGTACCTATAGTGTCCACTATCACTCTGTCGAAAGCATGTTCAGGGGTTTCAGTTAAGGTCATTGGGGTCTTTGTATGCGTCGTTGTTTTTGACATTTGGCATTTTTGACATTTTTTAATGTAGTCTGTTATTTGTTTAGACATTCCTTTCCAAAAATAATGTCTTTTGACCTTGGCCAAGGTTTTTGCAATGCCTGTATGACCTCATTGTAATGGATCATCATGTAGTGTAGACAAAATTGCTTCTTTTTCTTTTTCACTGTTTATTAAGGTCACCGGGTTGAGTAGCGCCACTCTTAATTTTGTTAATACTTTATTGCCCTTTTGTTTAAAATTATCTATTGAAACGTATTCAAAGATATTTCCCCACGGTGCCATTTTGAGATGATTGATTTTATATATACCGGCCTGCATTTCAAGCCTTTGGAAAAATTGATCTAAATCAAGGACTCCATTAGTATATAAATCATTGACATCATATCTTGCAGTAATCTTTTTTCCATGTTTAAAGAAACATATCATATTTTTTACTTGCAAGGTCACTACTTTACGTACCTCGTCATTATTGATGACTTGGTATACGTTGGGCATTGAAGCTGTTTCTATTGATTGCGTATGCAATTCAGATTTGTTTGTTTCTCCTGCGCAGGATTTTTGTCTACTTTGTTGCCTTGTAGTGACTTTCAGGACTTTATGTTGCATGTCTTTGAGTTCCTTTATATTTATACGCGAAAGTGCGTCTGCTACGAAATTATCTTTTCCCTTTAAGTATTCTACAGTGAAGTCGTATTCTTCAAGCTCTAGCCGCATGCGAGTTAATTTAGAACTGGGATTAGTCATAGAAAATAGATATGTTAATGGTCTGTGGTCTGTTTTAATTGTGAAATGTTTCCATAAATATATGGTCTAAAATGGGTGATTGCCCAATGAATTGCAGCTAACTCTTGTTCCGTAGGACTCTTATTGCTTTCCCCTTTTGTAAATGAACGTGATGCATAAGCTATTGGGAGCTGAATCCCGTCACGATTCTGGGTAAGAACCGCTCCGCAAGCTTGCTTACTAGCATCCGTTATAATGCAAAATTCTTTGCGAAAATCAGGATATTGTAATAATGTGGGGTGCATAAGTTTTTCTTTAAGGTGTTCGAATGCTCTTTGGCATTCGCTTGACCATTCAAAAGGGACATTCTTTTTACATAATCTAGTTATGTGTCGTGAATAATCGGCGAAGTTTTCAATAAATCGACGGTAATAGTTGCAGAATGCTACAAATCGTCTTGCGCTATCCGCGTCATGAGGAACGGGATAATTTTTGATGACGTCATATTTCTTGTCATCTGGCAATACTCCTTTGTCTGTGCATTTGTGACCTAGGAATGTCACTTCATGCATGAAAAATGAACATTTTTCCGGATGCAACTTTAGGTTATATTTCCTACACACATTAAAAACATCAGTAAGGTTTTTAATCATGTGTTTTTCGGAACATCCTATCACCATTAAGTCATCCATATAAAGGAATGCCTGAGAAGGTTCTAAACCTGAGAATGATATTGTCATCATTCTCTGAAATGAATTTGGTGCTATTTTCAGACCAAAAGGCAATCGCGTGAAGCGATATGAGCCATTGCTCGTTAAAAAGATGTTATGTTTCTTGAGTTTTCTTTAAGTTCTATCTGATGGAATCCTGACATTAAGTCAAGGCATGAAAAGTACTTAGCTCGACCTAGTTGATCCAAAATATCATCAATTCTAGGGAGTGGAAATTTGTCAGAAAGAAGTTTTTTATTAATTTGACGATAGTCGACTACTAATCGCCATTTCTTTTGATCTGAATTTGGTAATGATTTTTTCGGAACTAACAAGAGTGGACTGTTGTATTCAGATACAGACGGTTCTATGATTTTGTCGTTTATTAATTTCTCTACCTGTTTTTTGATATCTTCTATATGGCTATGCGGACTTCTGTAGTTCTTTATATAAATGGGTTCATCATCTTTAAGTCTTAATGTTTGTTTATAAAAATTGTTAGTTGATATTGGTTCAGTTTCCAGTCCGAACACATCACTATACTTTGTGCATAATTCAGTTAACTGATTTTTAAATTATTCTGGAAAATTTTTCTTTAGTAATGAAAGTACGTTTTCGCTTCTATCTTCTAGCTTAGAGATATGAATGTCGTAATCTTTAAGGTTTTCATATTTGACATTGTTTACCTTGACCATTTGGTCGAAATTAGTGGTATTTAGAAGTCGAATGTACACATGTTTGGATGCTGCTATTGTATTTGCAACATAAATTCCATTGTGTATTTCCTGATTTGGAATAAATATGTAGTCATCTACAATATCAATGTCTATTTTTCGAATTACTTGTGATCTGGCTGGCAGAAGAATTGTATTGTTGCCAGCGCTATATGTTATTGGAACGTATATTGGATAATTTAAATTTTTGGGTCTAATTATAAACCAGTCTTCACTTGGTTTGAAATCTAGTTGGCAATTGAATTTTTCAATAAAATCAATGCCTATTATTCCGTCGCATGGTATTGAAAAATTTGAGTGTACCAAATGGAAGTTATGTGGAATAATATATTTTGTAGATTGAAGTTCTACGAAGGTTGTCCCTTGAGATTTTATAGCACCTTGGCCTATGCCTTGGATGTTTATTATTTTTTCATTCTGAATTTTAAAGTTATCTGAATTTACTTTTAAAAGTGAAATATCTGCACCAGTATCAATGAGAAATGTTAATTTATTTTGAGTTGAATGATTGTAGAAGGTTACGAATATATTAAGACTGTAATTGATGGAATGAACTTTCGCATTTATTGATTGTTTCCTAAAGGGATCTGTGAGTTTTCCGACGAATTTTGTGTGAGTCTCACATTGTGATTATTATTTCCCTGGTTGGAGTTACCTCGACCTCTACCTAGGTTTTGACCTCGTCTTCCTCCACGGTAGTTATAATTGTTATTATTGTTATTTCGGTTATATTTGTTGTGGTTGCCCTTTCTGCCACGATTATAACCTCGGCCTCCTCTATTATTGTTATTTGCACCTCGTCGATAATAGAGTACAGTGTTACTCTGACCTGTTATCTCCGTGCAACTGTTTACAAATTTGGAAATGGCATCATTCATGTTTGTGAATGTACCTGCTTGCATGATGAGTTTTACTCTATCAATGGAGCAATTTTGAGTCATGGCCTTCACAGCTGTTGTAGTGCTGTATTTGTTAGCAAGGGATTGGCTTAAACCTTCACTGATATAGGCACCTTCAAGGGTCTTTGTCAGTTTTTCCACCTCTTGGGTGTATTGATTAGCCGTTTTATTCTTCTGTTGAAGATTGAGAAGCTTGGCAGATATAACTTCTACCGATTCTCCTTTTACTGCACTTGACAGTTGTGTAATGATTGCAGCAATTGTCTGTTCATTACTGATAAGATTCCTCGCATGGCCTTTAAGTTTAGTTTTTATAAGGCTTATCGCTGCTAATTCATGCGTGCCCATTAATGTTTCTAGTAGACCTAGAGCATCTATAAAACTTTGTAAGTTTTCGTGCTTACCATCAAACTCTGGTAGCAGAGATGTGGCTACTCTGATAAAATCTATTAATGTTTGCGCCATTATTATTTTTGGCTTACTTTCAATTCGATCACTTCCTTCTAGTGTTTCAATATCACTATCGGATTCAGCGTCGCTTGATTGAAGAGATTCGTCTAGTTCTTTGAATTGGTCGGAATCAAGTTCCACCAGTTGACTTAGACTTTCAGGTATGTTAATAAGAATATGTCTTCTTTTTCTGATATTTGTTAATCTTGTGTTTAGGGATTTTATTACCCTTTGACACTTATTGTTCTCAGCTGTAAGTCTATCTGCATGTTTATTCACTAAAGTGACTATGTTATTATATTCTCTGACTATTATTTCCATGTGATTTTTTAATGTATCTACTTTTAATACTGCGTCTTTATTTATGCATTTATATGATTTATCAAATTTGTTTCGAAAATCATCTATATGTTTCGCTATATCATTCCATTCCATTCTTGGATTAATTTATAGCTTTTCCTTTGTAATTCTAATCTATGTATGTAATCAATGAAACGTTTGAGAAAAGAAAATAATAAATTTATCAAAATGCATGAAATTTGTTTTTAAATTGCCATGTAGTTGCAATGTAGTATTTTAAAGTGTAGTATTTTAAATGGTATTTTAAAGTGTAGTAAATGTAATTCAATATATATATAAGGATATGCAATATGCATATAAGTTATGTACATGGAATGTCATTTAAATGTCATTCTGTTTGTCTGCATGTCTGCAATGTAGACGAATATGTAATGTGTATATAAATCATATACAAGAAGTGTCATTCAAATGTCATTATGTTTGTCTTGCATGTCTCCAATGTAGACAAATATGCAGTTTGTATATAAGTCATAATGTCATTTGAATGTCAATGTCTATCTTGCAGCTGCGTTTGCTACTACTGTACTTTTTGGAACTGCTATTCTAGCTTTGTTGTTCTCTTTTGCTCTTCGCGGTACCGTTTAAGCGTACCGTTTTATGTGTACAGTTTTATATGGCGATGCTCAAATGCGAGCGAAACGATGCGAGCATCACGCCGAAAAACAACGGTTCTTTTTCCCTGAGTCTGAAAAATGCTTTTGCTTTTGCTTTTAGATTTACAGTACGGTACAGTACCGTACGGTGTATTTGTATATACATATATGAGAAAATGATAGATTTAGGGAATGTGGTTGGCTCACAATTCGTTTTACAATTTAAAAAAAAAATACCTCCAACCACATTTGTTAGTTATAGCCTATCAGCAATTAGTATTTTCCAAGCAGCGGTTACCCGCCTCGGTTTGAATTTTGCCTTAATATTAGAGCAAATTGGGGCAATTGCGTTTAAGCAGCCCGTTTGCGTTATTTCGCATCATTGCGAAAATATATTCTTTTCCCAAACGCTCTTGTAGCGTTGTCGGTTGGAATGTTAAAGTTGAGGTGACGCTCTTTGCAGCGGTTGCCTTGATGGTGTTATTTCTTGGCAAATTGGGACATGTGCAAATTATGCAGCCCGTTTGCGTTTCTTCGCACTTTGGCGAAGCTCTTCCTCGATGTCTTGGAGACGCTCTATGTAGCGTTGCCGGGCTGCTTCCTCCTTTGCCGACTTGATCATGTCTTTGATCATGTCTTTGATCAGTCTGAAGAAGTTTTATTCTGCGGCCACTCCTTTTATGTTTTTTGACTTGCTTGGGTTCCCGCCTGGCCCTGTACTCAGCAATTGTGAGTGGGCGCGGTCCGTACGCTGGGTTGGCCTCCAATTCCTCTTGCAGAGTGGGTCTATCTGTTTGCGGAGTCGGCTCGGCCAAACAAATTGTGGCTCCTCTGCCATCAGTTGAGTTTAATGTGTTTTGGCAGTTATTTTGGCTCTTTTGTTGTTGCTGTTTTGCAACAGGAGCTGCTGCTGCTCTTCTTAATTTCCTTTTTATCTTTATTACCGTTGCGCAGACCCTCCTGGTCCTGTCACGGTCGCCATGTGGTAGCTGATGAAAGATTTATTTTAATTTGTTCAATTTAAGTTTTGAATATTTGGTGCTTTGCCGAATCATGTCTTTATTAATCACTTGTCACATTCAGAGTGATCTTGCAGTGCTGCAGTTAGGCACAGCTAACCTGCACATGCTTAATCTATGTTAAACTCATTAGGCTATGTTATGTTGCGTTCGTGTTATGCCGCTGTGGTAGGCTATGTTATGTTATGTTATTATCATTATGTTATTATATGTATTATATATGACAAGGTGTCATAACATTGAAGGTGGTATTCTACAATAGACCAGGACATAGAATGGGACACAGACGAGACGAAGGACGGAGGTATTAGGTTTAAATAAGGAGGAGAACGGAGTTTAGGTTAAGCATGGAAATAGGTTAAGCACGGCAGAGGAAAGAGTTAGGATTAAGAAAGGATAAGATTAAGAAAAGGCAAGGAGACGGACAGGACCAGACCAGGGGGCCAGCTGGGCAAGCGGGGCAAAGGACAAGACGAGTACAGGGACAGATTCAAGCAAGTGCACCGTTAGACTGCCCTATCGACCGAGGGGTGCGGGGAACTGCCGAGTCGCCATCGGTGAAGTCAGCAGAGCCGCGTGCGTCGACTGCGCTGCCGCAGAGCGTCGAAGCCGGGTACCGCTGCCCGACTCGGATATAAAAGGTCGACGGTCAGCAGCAGAAAAGACAATCAGCTCACGGCCTTCAAAGTGAACAGAGCTCCAGCTTCGAAAAAAAAAAGCTGAGCTCAAGTAATAAATTCTCAAGTTTTATGCTTAAAGTGTCAAGGATAACTGTCAAGGTTAACAGTCAAGGATAAACACTTAAAGATAAACCCGGATCAACAATCATGGATAACCATGGAACAACGATCAAGGAAGAACATTACTGGATCAACAGCAAGGGGCACGCAAAGATCAAAGAAACAAGTCACAGGAAAATGGTAGGACTCCGATGGATCTCTTATCGCCGAAAGGCCGAGCTGGAGGCAATGCCGGACGAATTTGGGTTCGAACGCGAGGGCACCGTGGAGGATCTGCGAGCCCGTCTGGCCGTTTTCATAAACCGGAAGGATCACACCTCAGACATCATCGAACGACTGGAAGCTCTCGAGGCCAAGTTCGGTGTAGCCGCGAGCCCAGACCGAAGGCTCCCAGTCTTCGACAAACTGCCGAGTGCTAATGCATCCCCAATGGAGGAAACACGAGCGAAGCCGAATTCAGTACCTGTCCCCGAAGTAAAGTCCGCGATATCCACGCAGACACTCACCGTACCCTAGCCTAGTACATCAAGGAATCACACCATCAGCCAACAATGTGGGACTCATCAGCAACGCGACCCTAGTATCGAGCGAATAGGATACCACACCGAGATTCAAAGGCAAGATGGCGCTGCTGTTGCCCACACCGCAGACCGATTGCGACTCTGGGGGATCACTTTTGATGGCACTTCTGCCCCTCTTCGGTTCATTGAACTCCAGGAGGAGCGGGCCACGAGCTACCGGATTGACACCAGGGATATGCCGCAAGCCATACCGGAGTTGTTGCTGGGATCTGCCGAGGACTGGTTCAGGACGAGTGGACTACAGGGGGAAACATGGACGGTATTCAGGAGGGAATTCCTAGATTTTTTCCTACCTCCACGCTACTTCCCGCGGCTCGAGGACGAGATCCGGCTTCGATACCAGAGGTCAGGGGAACCGTACAAGTCTTATATGGTGGACATCCACCTTATGATGCGTCAGGCTGGATACTCGGAGGCCCAGGAGCTGAAAAGAATCTACGAGAACTTACTGCCAGAATATCAATTACACAGCCACACAAAAAATAAAAAGTTGTATGATCTGGGTAAGCGGCATATGTAGTTATATGTATTTTGGGTTGCTGAATCCGAATCCGAGATCAGAATTTCGCCATCACGTCTGGACTTCGACATAACCTCACAAATTGAAAATTCTTAAAATATCCCCCAAAAGATATAGAACCCTGATCTGAGCATGCGATATATGTGTTAACATGTATTTTGTCCTTCTAAGTCCGAATCCGAAGTCAAAATGTACGTAGCACATCTGAGTTTTGACTTAACCTCAAAAAACTCGAAAATTTTTTCAAGCCCCAAAAAATAATGGGGGGTCAAGATCGGGTCATGCGATATATGTTTCTATATGTTTTTTAGCCTTTCAAATATGAATCTGAAGTCAAAACCAGCCTATCACTTCTGAATTTCAACCTAACCTAAAATTTTTTTGAAAAACGTCCAAAATTTTGAACTTTTTTTTTAATATTGGATTAGGGTGTATTCAAATGAAATATTATTTTCCTTTTGGTATATCCCCTTTTGAGCATTATTTTATCAGTATTCGGAATAGATTCATATGAGTAATGATTTTTTGCTTCAAAACTGTATTTTAACTAATAAAAAACATAAATTAAATACGTGATTCTACATATTTGCACAAATGCAGTAATAAATTATCAAAAAAATTCAAAATTTTGGAAGTTTTTTAAAATTTTTTATGTTAGGTTGAAATTTAGACGTGATTGGCTGGATTTCACATTGGATTCGGATTCGGAAGGTTTAAAAACATATATAAACATATATCGCATGACCCGATCATGACCCCCCATTATTTTTTTGGGCTTTAACAATTTTTCGAGTTTTTTGAGGTTAAGTGGAAACTCAGATGTGATACGTAATTTTTGACTTCGGATTCGGACTAAGAAGGACAAAATACATGTTAAAACATGTATCGCATGCTCAGATCAGGATTCTATATCTTTTGGGGGATATTTTAAGGTTTTTCAGTTTTGTGAGGTTATGTCGAAGTCTAGACGTGATGGCGAAATTCTGACATCGGATTCGAATTCAGCGACCCAAAATACATATAACCGCGTGGGGCTATGTTATTCGTAAGACGGAACGACTTCAGGACACTGAGGGAGCTGACCGCCCTCACGATCAATTACGAGGTTACGCGGGAAAGAGAGAGAGCGAAGGCAGTGGAACCCGTACCAGGAGCAGCGCCAACAACCCACTCCAAGGCCGAGAAGTCGGGACACCCGAGCCACCGTTTGGACCCCACCGATTGAGGCAAAGCCATGTCCGGGAACCTCGCTGGAGCAGCCGGTTATCAACGTGCGGGACACCTGCAGGAGATGCGGAATGTTGGGACACTTCGCTAGGGAATGCCGTGGCCCACGTGTGCTTTTCTGTTGGAGCTGCGGGAAGCGAGGGGTACACACATCGGACTGCTGCCAGGCACAGCCATCGGGAAACGAACCGTCACCCTCTCTGAAGCCAGACACGGCGGTGGCACCGGGAACAAATGTGATGCAGTAGCGGAAGTACTACAATTACACGGTGGCCGCATTACAGCTCGTGTCATCATCGAGGGTTATGTAATGGCGGCTACCGCCGACACCGGAGCAACGCGAAGCTTCATCGGCTCGCGACTAGCCAAGAAACTCGGGATCGCCAACAACCGATGTGACGTCAAAACCGTGGTCGCGTTAGCAGATGGAAGCCGGAAGGTGCTCACACAAGCCCTTTGGGTGGATGTGCAGTTAGGATCATCTTGTACGCAAGTACAGATGCTAGAATTGCCTATCGTACTGGACGATGTGCTGCTCGGTTTGAATTTCCTGTCAACGCAGTCCTCATATGCGGGGGAGTGTCCTTGCATCTGGGCGGTGGGCACTGGAGCTCCAGCAGTACCAGTTTGACGTCCATTACCGAAAGGGCAACCAAAACATCGTGGCAGACGCACTCTCCAGGCAGCCAACAGAGGCCCTATGTCAGGCTATGGAGGAGTCACCAGGGTGTCCATGGCTACAAAGGCGAACACGGGAAGTACAGGAGGACCCAGAGAAGTACCCAGATTACGCCATCCAAAACGGGCAGCATAGGTACAGAATCGCGATGCCATGATGCCCAAACCGCCGGACATTTGGGGATCCGCAAGAGCACGACGAGGGTAGCACAACGTTATTACTGGCGGGTAATGTTCCGTGATGTCGAACGGTACGTAAACCGGTGCACTACCTGCCAGAAGTACAAGACGGAACAAAGAAAGACAACGGGAAAGATGCTAACGCGAAGGACGCAGCACATCGACATCCTCTGCGCCGATTTCGTGGGTCCGCTACCAAGGTCAAATCAGGGTAACACGATGCTCCTCGTTTTCTTCGACTTATTTTCCAAGTGGGTGGAATTAATACCACTACGGAAAAGGCACAGTTAGAAAGGACATTTCGAGAGAGGAGTCCCGCGCACATTTGTGTAAAGGGATCAGATGAGTACAGCAATGCGTTCTTCCTTTGCAAATTTTCTGCTAACTTTTCTTGTGTTTTCTCTTCTGTACCGACGAATGTCTTTGTTCCTCGACTCCAGCGCTTCTTCAGACATCAACCCAGTAGGTATCGAGCATGATTCAATTACTTCGGGTGAATGTATTAGGAGTTTATGCACGCTGGCCGGCATTGGATACCAATTATACAATTCAACATACAGTTCAGCTGTTTCCTGGTATACATGGTGAACTTCTGCACGTCAATATTGTAGCCACTGGAAATAGCCTGCAAAATTGTACGAGTATTAAACATTTTTAATAAATTTTCATTGAGGCCTGTGTAGGAGCGCTTGCCGCTAAAAATTTAATAATTATTTAATTGTATTAAAAGAGCAACTCCTAGAAGTCGCCAACGGGATTACTTGTAGCTGAGTACGAAGAGGTCTAAGTCTTTAATCCGTCTGAGGCGTTTGACTTTTATACAGGGGTTCCGGGTTCGAATCCCGGGGGAGGGCATGGTTTTAAAAAAAAAAAAAAACCGATTTAACAAAAAAAAAACAAAATAGATAACGCCAACTATAGTTAGTTAGCCAACTATAGTTAGTTAGCCGGCGCGCCTTAAATGGTCAGAATTAATAGATACAAATACAAACGCTACAGTCAGGTGCTGACTGTATTAAGCCATGGATTACACAGCCCCACAAAAAATAAAAAGTTGTATGATCTGGGTAAGCGGCATATGCAGTTATATGTATTTTGGGTCGCTGAATCCGAATCCGATGTCAGAATTTCGCCATCACGTCTAGACTTCGACATAACCTCACAAAACTGAAAAACCTTAAAATATCCCCCAAAAGATATAGAATCCTGATCTGAGCATGCGATACATGTTTTAACATGTATTTTGTCCTTCTTAGTCCGAATCCGAAGTCAAAAATTACGTATGACATCTGAGTTTCGACTTAACCTCAAAAAACTCGAAAATTTTTTCAAGCCCCAAAAAATAATGGGAGGTCAAGATCGGGTCATGCGATACATGTTTCTATATGTTTTTTAGCCTTTCAAATATGAATCTGAAGTCAAAACCAGCCTATCACTTCTGAATTTATTTATTTAATTAGTTTATAGTCGGACTAAGGTCAGTCGACTGTGTAAAAATAAAGAAAAAAAAACAATTAATAGTTAAAATTAATAATTATAAATTAAAAGTAAAATCTTAACTGTGAGAAAAGAAAGCAAAAAGAAATTAATTAAATTGAGTTGACATTGGGATCATAAAAAATGAATGAGCCGATCCAACATTTGTTGCAGAGGATTGGGGAAAACCCAGAAAAACCCAATCAGATCAGGAGAGTTAGTGTTAGTAAGCAAAACCTAATCAAAATAGCGATTCAAATGTTCAAACATGCAGTTAGTAAAAAAGTACTACTGTTACTAGAAAGCAGATAAGTATATTTAACTAGTTACTAGAAAGGTGGTTAAGGATTTGTACTTTTAAGCAAGATACAGAATTATTGTTGTTATTAGCAACAATGTAGTATAGTTTATTATAGTCCGAACATAATACCCTGAAAGGCTCATGCAGGGCATAATTCGAGCTACAATATGAAAGTTTTAGAGGAAGATAATTACGGGTGATTCTACCAGGGACAGAGAAGTGTAGTCGACTAAGTAAGTCGTTACTATCTATGTCCCCTTGTATAAGGTTATAAATAAATACAACACCAAGCATAGTTCTACGATTGGCTAGGGAAGGCAGATTTAGTAACAAAAGTCTACTAGGATAGGAAGGAAGTCTTGAATTTACATCCCAGTTAAGGCCTCGCAAGGCAAAAATTAAAAAGTTTTTCTGTACGGATTCAATGCGATCCTTGTGAACTGTGTACTGAGGACTCCAGACACATGATCCGTACTCTAGAATTGGACGAACAAGCGAGGTGAAAAGAGTCTTAGTTAGGTAAGGATCGTCAAACTCCTTAGACCATCTCTTAATAAAGCCGAGTACACCCATAGCTTTATTAACCATTGATGATATATGTTCGCAAAACTTTAGTTTGCGATCCAAACGGACACCTAGATCATCAACCAGGGAAATTCTTTCCAAGGTACAACCACAAAGAGAGTAAGATACGTACTTTGGACAGGCTCGTGAGAATGTCATCAGCTTGCATTTGGAGCTGTTCAGATTAAGGAGATTTGCACGACACCAAGAATAGAAACAATTTAAGTCAGATTGAAGGCGGAAATGACAGGAGTCTTCTCTAAATTGAAAACAGAGCTTGACATCATCAGCATACATGAGAGTACGGGAGTTAAGTATGACCGTTGGAAGGTCATTGATGAAAAGTGTAAAAAGCAGGGGACCTAAATGGCTTCCCTGGGGAACACCAGATGTGGCATGAACGGGGTAAGAAAGATTATTCTTAAAGAGGACTCGTTGGGTTCTGTCACCTAAATAGCTCACAATCCAACTAAGAAGTTTTGGTGAGAAACCGAGAAGATTCAGTTTATGTGCAAGAAGAGAATGGTTGACTGAGTCAAATGCCTTACTGAAATCAGTATAAATGACATCGGTTTGAAGATTTTTCTGAAATCCTTTTACCACAAAGGATGTCAGCTCAAGCAAATTTGTCGTGGTAGAACGACGTTTTACGAATCCGTGTTGAAAAGGGGATATAACGGATCTACTAAAATGTTGCAAGTGAGGAGTAATAACATTCTCGAAGAATTTAGGAATAGCCGATAATTTAGAGATACCTCTATAATTACTTGCATCAGACTTGCTGCCTTTTTTGAGTAAAGGGATGATAAATGATTCTTTCCATATGGAAGGAAAGGAGGCGGTGTCTAAGGACAGCGAAAATAATTTGAGCAATGGCTTACATAAGGAATTGGCACAATATCTAAGTACACAGGCGGGGATACCATCGGGACCTGGAGAAAAGACTGGTTTAACTAAGCTAAGATCCTTAAAAAGTGAACTTTCATTCAGTAACGGTGTGAAGATGCCATTTGAACTCGGTACACTATATGGATAAGAATGAATGCTTGGCGTAGAAGAAGAATAAGTTGTTTGAAAAAACTTAGCAAACATATCGGCCATGGCCTGATCTGTGTCCGCCTCAGCATTATCAAACGAAAGTTTAGAAGGAAAGACCGCTGACCTTCGCTTCATGTTAACAAAACTATAAAACTTTTTAGGATTCTGAAAAAACTGAAACCTACATCTGGTCAAATAGTTTTTATAACATTTCGCGTTAAGCACGGTAAAATTTGCCCGAGCAGTTAGGTAGCGGGAAAAAACAAGCGGTGTGTTTCTTTGCTTATATTTCTTGAGTAAGCTACTCTTTAAGTTTTTTAAGCGAGACAGCTCTTTTGTAAACCATGGGGGTTTGCTTGAGCATAACGGATAAAATAACGGAACACAGATATCAAAAACAGAGTTTAGGGTATTATAAAAGATATTGGTTGCAACTGACATATCAGTTGATGCATAAAAATCAGACCAATCACAATGAGCAATTAAGGAATTTAGGTTTTCAAAGTCTGCTTTCTTAAAGCAGCGCACGCGATTACGCGGCCTTTCATTTTTATCCACAATACTAATATCCAAGTCGAAATTCACTTCGAAAGTAGGATGATAAGGATCTTCCGGTAGGGAAAGGGGTTGTACCCTGTCTACAATCACTTTGGAAGGATCAGAGGTGAAACATAAATCAAGCAATCTGTTGAGAGAGTTTTTGACATGATTGACCTGCGACAAAGACATGTCAAACAAACCGTCAAATAGGTCATGTTGCCGGGAAGGCAAAAGGAAGTTTCCTTCAGCACTAGATGTCCAATTACATTCTGGGATATTAAAGTCGCCCAGGACTATGAAGTGATCTCTGTCTGATAACAGGTTAAAAATAGTCTTAATTGCAGACAAGTGTTGCAAGTAGACTGATAATTCCGATGACGGCGGAATATAGGAGCAGGTTATATACATGAAAAAACCGGGAAAGTGTAGTTTTACACAAATTAGTTCAATGTTAAATTGAAACTCCGGTTGTAAAAGGTCCGACTCAATGTTGGAGTCTACTGCAATCAGTACTCCGCCACCCCGTCGGTCAGGTCGATCAAGCCTGTATGTTGTATACATATCTGGAAAGACTTCAGAGCTTAGAATCTCTGGTTTTAACCAGGTTTCGGTAAAAGCAATAATTTGGGAAGAAAAGGCAAGACTATTAAGATAAAGACTAGAGATTTTACTACAGAGACCTCTAACATTTTGATAGGATAGAATTAAAGAAGAAAGTTTTTTTGTAGAACCCCTAACATTTTCAGAGGCATGAAGAAATGAAAAGTTCAGTTTTTTGAAGACTTTGCATTTTTTGAGTTTTTTGGCGAAGTTACGGCCAGCGTGGGAAGATTAACGGCAGTACGGCTTTTTTGTTTAGGAGTAAACTCCTTAACAATAAGGTCAGGCGGCCAAAAAGAAGTAGCGCAAACGTCTTTAAACTGTTCTGCTGGGAGACTAATTTTGAAAGAAGAAATGTCGCGCTTAAATTTGAAATTGAATTTTTCAACTGTAAAGTTATTTAAAGGCAACTTTGCTAGGATGTACGATTGTACATCTTCTATGGTAGTGTCCGGCGCCAAACGAGAGATAAACACACATTTTTTGGGTTTGATCGCAATCAGAGGTTTTATACTCTGTGCCTTAGTAGCAGGCATTATTGCGGGAACATTTCCCTTTATGTTGTTGTCGTTGCTCGTAATGGGAGTAGGCACAAGAGGAGGAGCAAGAGGTTTGGGTGCGGTAACTTTGCTGCTAGTCTTTTTTTTTTTTGTGCAGTTAGAAGAGCAAGACGGTATAGGGAGAGTAGGCTTAGAAGATCGGGTGAAGAAGCCTGGGAAGAAGGTAGGTTGGTGAGCTTTAAATTCGTAGAGACCGAATCTAAAGGAACACTTAAAGGAGCCGGTGGTTTGCTGGGAACCGTAAAGGCGTTAAATTTGGCCTCCATCTCCAAAAATTCAGATTGGAGATTAGAGAAAGCTGTGCGTATCTTATAAAACCCAAGTTTGGTTTTGTTATGGATTTTCCGTAAATCGGATTCAGCCACACGACACGTTTCACACGACCATCTGAGACCAGTATTGGCGTGGACGGCGTCCCTAACCCGCACAGTTAGGCCACAGCATTTTAAGTGACAAAAATTATCACAGAGCCAGCAACCAATGTAATCCGCTTTAGGATCAGAAGAACATAAGCAAATTGCTGCTGAGCACGACACCATGATTGTGAAAATTAATATGCCTTTAAAATGTAGGAGACAACGAAGAGCAAAAAGAAAACAGAGTAACGAAATAAATTTCTTGAGAGAGCAAGAAACAGTTACAGCGCCGAAAACAGGCAAGCAAGCAAGTACGACGATAAAACTGCAAAACTAGCGAGCACAACGAAGTAAACAAAACAACAACAGCTGTGACGTTTACAACAACAGCACTACACAACTTACTCAGAGAGAAATATAATTTCGTGACCGGGAGAGCGGGAGAGCGTGGGAATGTTAATCAAAACAGAAACAAAAACTTGACGCCAAAGACGCGCAAGTGAAAAATTAGGAATATTAGTTTAAGAATTGACTAATAAAAGTATTAGTGTATTACTTCTACGGTTGTACTTACAAGGTTAGCACTAATAAATACCGCACTAATAATTACACAATAATTAGGCAAATAAAATCGCAAGAATTATATAAACACAGGGAGCAAAGGCTAAACACGTCTGACCACCAAGATAGCTGACTAGTAATCAACCTAACCTAACATTTTTTTGAAAAACGTCCAAAATTTTGCACTTTTTTTAATATTGGATTAGGGTGTATTCAAATGAAATATTAAAAAAATTTTCCTTTTGGTATATCCCCTTTTGAGCATTATTTTATCAGTATTCGGAATAGATTCATATGAGTAATGATTTTTTGCTTCAAAACTGTATTTTAACTAATAAAAAAAATAAATTAAATACGTGATTCTACATATTTGCACAAATGCAGTAATAAATTATCAAAAAAATTCAAAATTTTGGAAGTTTTTTAAAATTTTTTATGTTAGGTTGAAATTTAGACGTGATTGGCTGGATTTCACATTGGATTCGGATTCGGAAGGTTTAAAAACATATATAAACATATATCGCATGACCCGATCATGACCCCCCCATTATTTTTTGGGCTTTAACAATTTTTCGAGTTTTTTGAGGTTAAGTGGAAACTCAGATGTGATACGTAATTTTTGACTTCGGATTCGGACTAAGAAGGACAAAATACATGTTAAAACATGTATCGCATGCTCAGATCAGGATTCTATATCTTTTGGGGGATATTTTAAGGTTTTTCAGTTTTGTGAGGTTATGTCGAAGTCTAGACGTGATGGCGAAATTCTGACATCGGATTCGGATTCAGCGACCCAAAATACATATAACTGCATATGCTGCTTACCCAGATCATGAAACTTTTTTTTTTTTGTGGGGCTGTGTTATCTTAGTATACCGTAAAAAAAGTTTGGGTAATTATTAAATATGTGCCCTCAGCAGCGATTTTTCTATTCATTTCGCATTTCGCTGTTGACAAACATCACAAGCAACGCATACATTCATATGCGAGCTTGTGCATACATAGCACACATACATCGAAACGATGGCTAGCGCGAAGAAATATGCCCATGCTCATCGTTTCGCTGTCGTTGTGGGACTGAGTTGATGCCGCTAATCGCTGTTTCTGGATTGCTCACCAAAGAGAGCCGATCGCTCTCTTGTGAAACGCTTCGGGCCGGGGGGTCATAATAATCCGAAGACCACTGGGCAACTAGTTTTCACTGTTTGAGTACTCTATATGTTCATTGCTTAGTGCTGTTATGTTATAGCATTCTAATTGCAAAATATTGAGAGCAAGAAAATATAACAATATCCAATAAGAATATTGAAATGCAAGTCATAACAGGCAAAATACGGAAAGAGTGACGGCATTGAAGAACGCATTGTTTACTTTTGGCTCGCGTCTTTTTGATGCGTGCTAAATATAATAAAAATAGTAAACTTTATTTATAAATAAATAATATTATTTGTAACTATTATAATTTTATTGCATAATATAGTATGAAAACAAAATAAGGAAAAACTATTTTTTATTGAAATTTAATTAAATAATTTAATTTGTTTGTAGCTGCTATATTACAGCCCGCTTGACTACAACTTTTCTTTTAGTTTATTTGAATAAAATAAATAAACAAAATAAAATAATAAATGAAAATTCGCACCCGCCTCAAACCGGGAGTTGAACGAACACACACCACACGTACTCACGCGGGCTCTCTCACAGTTTTTTTAATTTGCCGTCCGCCACTCTAACCACTCAGCCATTGCCTCACTCCTTAGCCCATCGGCAAAGCTGCATTGTGAACCAATTCTGTTACCATACAATGCAAATAAAAAGTTTAAAATGCTGTGTGTCTGACGCTAGATTTGAACTTCGGTATGCTTGCGTAAATTAGGTCTGCTTAAGTATTTATGTTCAAAGTGAGTTTAATTCGTATCATATCGCACTTATTAATAGTCCAATTTAAATGAAATTTTCACATAACGCCCGTGGTAAGGTATTCGTCATGTAAGATATACAACTTTGGTTGTTGAGCTAATATTGTAGTTTTTAAATAGTTATTACTGATTTACAGAGGCGGAAAGGGGCGTGTCCAAATTTTACAAAAACTTTGAGACACTGCAATATATATGTATGTCGCAAAATTTGATGACTCTAGCTCTTATAGTTTCTGAGATCCAGGTGTTCATACAGACAGACAGACGGACAGACAGGCATGGCTCAATCGACTCGGCTACTGATACTGAGTCAGAATATATATAGTTTATGGGGTCGGAGATGCCTCCTTCTGCCTGTTACGCACATTTCCGTTCCGACAAACACAATAGTCCATGAATTTTTTTAAAATCCATGGCCTAAAAAGGACATAAAGGGGATATTGAATTTTCCCCGTAAGACTTAATAAAAATAAAGATAAAAAGAAAACATATTAAAAAAAAAACAAAAAAAGAGTCTTTAATCGCAACAGCCGAAAAGTAGGCAATACACTCGGTTTTAGATATAGTAGTAGACGGCGACTACCCAAAATGTTTTGTGCACTTAAATAGTAGCATACCATTATGCTACATGCTAAAATTTAAATACAAAGAACTCAAATTCTTAGTTACCATTATATACCGAAAATATATTTTATCTTTCGATAAATATAATGCCGATTTAAATATCGCAGGGCTGGTTGACTTTCCAGCGGCATGACTCAGCATGATGATAACGTCATCCTGACAGGCTGTGCCGTTGCAAAAAGGCAAGCGGAGGTTTCTTGCTCAGTCAAGTCCTCGGCTCTATCTATTTCCCGCTCGATCATTGACCCATTGACCCGCTTCATTCCGCGACCCTACATTGGTCGTCAGATACTCTTCTGACTTTAACATATACTAAGCTCATTAAAATATCTACGTATTCTCGAAATTGCAATCCGATCGGACAATAAACACAGAAGTTATTAAAGAAAGTATGTGCATAAAACCAAGTGCTTGTATCAGCTAGAAAGGGAGGCGGGCGAGCGCAAAGCGCGAGCGCCATCTGTCGGCAATAATTTAAAAGCATGCGTATTCGTATATGTGTATGAATTTAACAAATTAAACTACACCGGAACATAGGTCGAAGGGTATCCCACTGTCGCGTGCAGCGCGACTGTGGTTTTTTCTATTTTTTTCTCTTTTGTTTTTCTTCCCTTCCTCTTGCAGAAAGATAAACGAATAAAGCTTTCCCTCGTATCTATGTGTCTGGATAGCAGATGGGTTCCAAACACATACGCACCGACCGTGATGCGATAAGGAAGTACTGTTGCTTTATTCCTTACGTTTACTTTCCACTTTCGTATTCTAAATGATCAGGATAGCAGATAATTTCTGATAATGATGCTCCGACGTTATTATGATTCGAAAGCTTTTTGTCCTTTCTCTTTCTCTTATACTTTCTTATGTCAAAAGGTCTGGATAGCGGACGCATTTGTTTCAGATAACTACGCTCCGACCTTGATGCGATAGGAAAGCTATTTTTGTTTTTGTTCCTCTCGCTCGTTTCCGACTTTCGTATTATAATCGATCTGGATAGCAGATAAGTTTCTGAAAACTATGCTCCGACGTTATTAAGATACGAAAGCTTTTTATTCTTTCACTTTCCTTGGTACTTTCATATTTCAAAGGATCTGGATAGCAGATACATTTATTTTAAATAACTATGCTCCGACCTTGGAAAGATACGAAAGCTCTTATGTTTTCTCTTTGAAATTGACAGACACCTACAGCGTCGATATTGAGCAGATTACGATGTGCATAAGCCTCACTCCGATGCACTCTAAATTAGACTAAAGCCAATATACCTACCGGAAAAAAAAAAGCAAGCATGACCCTGTTTTTATATGTTACATATCGAAACAAATTCTTTTGGAAATTTTCGTACATTTTATACACTTATTTAACTTTTGTTTGTAGTTTTAGTTAAGTTCTACATTATGCCAGTTGGTCGTAGTCCAGGGGAAACTCCTAGGGAAGAACTAAGTGACGAATTGCCCACAGGTTCCAGACAGACTAGTCTTAGCCAAATGCAGACTAGAGGTAGAGCAGCAAGAATGGAACCCGAAAAAAATAGAAAAAACCACAGTCGCGCTGCACGCGACAGTGGGATACCCTTCGACCTATGTTCCGGTGTAGTTTAATTTGTTAAATTCATACACATATACAAATGCGCATGCTTTTAAATTATTGCCGACAGATGGCGCTCGCGCTTTGCGCTCGCCCGCCTCCCTTGTTAGCTGATACACGCACTTGGTTTTCTGCACATACTTTCTTAAATAACTTATGTGTTTATTGTCCGATCGGATTGCAATTTCGAGAATACGTAGATATTTTAATGAGCTTAGTATATGTTGAAGTCAGAAAGTTGTATCTTTTATACAGCGCTTACAAATTAAGTTTAAAAATTAAATTATTGATTTGCGGGGGCGGTGGGCGTGGCACCTAACATTTGAAATAAACTTGATCTGCTTATAGTACACAGGAGTCTTTCTGCCAAATTTGGTAACTCTAGCTTTTATAATAGCTGAGATCTGTGCGTTCACACAGACAGACGGACAGACGGACAGACAGACAGACAGGGCTCAATCGACTCGGCTTGTGATCCTGAGCAAGAATATATATACTTTATGGGGTCTCCGACGCCTCCTTCTGCCTGTTACATACATTTGCACAAAGTTAGTATACCCTTTTTTGACCATTTTCAATGGTCGAAGGGTATAAACAGTCTGATAGGCAACCGTCGGTAGGCGAGTCTCGAACCAGCCGCCAGGATACCGGCTCTGATAGTGACAGTTGTGACGCCGCATGAAGCGCGCCACATAATTTAAAATTTAACTTTAAAATAAAATATATATATAAGATATCTTTCAGCCTAATATACCTAATAGAAGTTCCTTGAATAGAAGCAGGAGCATAAGCAAAGGCAAGGGCGTAGGCAAAACATAAGAAACAGGGCACACAACGTAGGGAAACTCCAGACATTCGGCACCCATGCTTAGTAACGGTACCTCGGTACCCAGAGCTGGTGCACAGTCGAACACTTGTACAAGTAACGGTGCCTCGGTACCCAGAGCTTGTGCACACACAAGTTACGGTACCTCGGTACCCAGAGCGTGAGCCTAGTGCGCACCCATGTAACGGTGCCTCGGTACCCAGAGCGTGTGCATAGACAGGCAGCGACCATGTGCGTCTCCTATACCCTGTACATATCCCAGTAGGGAATGACCTGCTAGTAGCCTCTCTTGCTAAAGTCATAGTAGTCCTAGTATTTATAAATTTTCTGTTAAGACCCTGGCGAGACTGAGATATGTACCCCAGCCTGAAAAAACATCCTTACACAGTTTAGCCTTGCTGATTATGCAGGCGTTGTCAGACGCTACGCGCAGGCAAACGGAAGCACTGGCTGAGTTTTCCATATGGCAACGTTTTCAACGGTTGTTAACTCAGACACCGGTCCCCACTGGATCAGTACCAGCCATTGTGACTCCCTCGAATCAACATAGTAGCCAACCCCGTGTTACCCGGAATAACACACCGAGTGACACGACGGATTTTAGGCCAGACCGCATAGGTCAAATTATGGCTAATTGGAAATTGAGATTTACTGGAAAGGGGTATCTTTCAGTGGATGATTTCATCTACAGAGCCGAAGCCCTGACCAGACAAACCTTGGAAGGCAACATCGAACTGTTAGCAAGATATTCCTGCAACTTGTTTGAGGGAAGCGCAGCCGAGTGGTTTTGGAGGTACCACAAAGGCGTCCATGAGTTAAGATGGCTTGATCTGTGCGAAGCTTTCAAAACACAATTCAAAGATGCATGCACAGATCGGGACATTCAAGCCGCTATTGATCGCCGTAAGCAAAAGCCACACGAGTGTTTCGACGAATACTCACAGTCTGTAGCCGCTATGGCTGATCATCTCTCCGCACCTTTGACAGACTCGTATATGATGGGGGTGCTCCGAGCAAATCTGTTACCGGAAATTCAACACGAATTGCTACATGTTCCCATACACAGTGTTACCGAGCTGCGTCAAGCTGTACGTAGGCATGAAATATTTAAACAACAAATGACTAGGATGCCGAATTTTAACACTAGGCCTGCTCAGAAAAAGATAGTAAGCGAGTTGTCTGAACAGGTAGGTAGCGAATCTGAGACCGAAACAGTCGCAGAGGCAGATGAAGTCGCAGCAATAGACCTGGAGTGCTGGAATTGCTCGGGAAAGGGCCACAGATACCACGACTGTACAGAAGAAGGGCGAGTTTTTTGCTATGGTTGCGGAAGGCCTGACACCTATTAGCCAAGTTGTCCGAAATGTAAAAATCAAAAAAACTCGGGGACTCGAGCACCAGTCAACAGTGCTCGAAAAGACAAATATTTGTAGACCAACACAACAGCACAGCTTTGAAGGATACTCCGGAAAAGCATACCCAGCCAGAAGATTTAAATTTACCTGACGTTCAGAATATATCCTCAGATATTACTAGTTCCCAAAACCAAATATGAAGAAAGGAGCAAACGTCTCTGAAAAAAAACTAATTTTTTCTTATACAAATATATAAAGTTAAGGCACCAGATCGACTTCTGGAAAGTAAAAAATAGCCAGGTAAAATCGAAAGTTGGCCATGAGAGGAATTTCTTTGTACAGGAAACAATTTTCGATTTCCTTCAGAACCTGACTAGAATTAGCATTGGTACAAAGACCTTTCATCACTAACTTCATTTTGGAACCACCAATCGACCAGAGGAGGCCGGCGATCGACGTCACTCGACAATCTGGGTTTGATAAAATTTAAGAAAAAGAAAAACGTTAAAAAAAACCTTAAAGTACATAATCAGCCCCTGCGTACACTGGTTGCGCCCATAGGCCAAAAATCAAAAAACGTAGTACTGCCGATTTGCTCATAAAGTAGCCAAGCCATCTCTAAAATGTGCAAACATATCAAGATCAAACCGCGTTTTTTTGCAAAGCTAACGGTACTTTCGAAAAATAGAACTAAAGCTGCGAGCTTGTGTTCTTTTGCTGCTCGCAATTGTACGAAGAGCATTTCACAGCAGACAAATTCAAAGTTTAAAGCATTAAATCTCCGGTTAATATTGTTCAAATTGTAAGGTAGTGTCTCGGGCTCAGGTGAGCTCAGTCGCGCCAGAGCCCCCTTTGCAGGATATTTGTAATTTGCTGAGACCCGAAACGAAAGGAGGAAAAGTGGCCTTCTGATATGGGGGTCACCACAAAGACGAACACATGGTGACGGCGTGGCCGGCTGGGTTCTGCCGTATGACGTGCGTTCGCTGTGTCGACGAGAACGCGCAGGAGCTACCGACGTGCGGCTAGTGGCCGCCTCCGCTTCTCGGTTGATCTCGGAGCCGGGTATTGACCACGGACTACCAAGATCACCAACTTGCGGCTGTTCCCGGAGTTCCACTGTATGCGTTGGGTATTGACCTTCTAGCGCACCAGCGGAACTCTGGAACAGTTGGACCACGCAGTCTCACGTCCTCGCCACTGCACGCGCACACTCACACACAAGTAGTAACACGCCCGCACCCGGCAGTCACGTCCCCCCTTGCCCCACTGCATGCAACACAAACACTTTCATTTTATATTTTCCTGTTTTATTCTTTCCACTTCTGCCTGCCCTTGCCCTACCTATTCACCGTTACACTGTCTTGCCCGTTAACGGGCCCTGCCTAATAAGTCGGCCAACAAGTGGCTCACCTTGTTCTACCCGTTCTCCTGGGTTTCCTCCGGATCCTCTGTTGTCCTTCTTGTGGGGATTGGTCTTATCACTCGCGGTTGGTCGCGACTTTGTTTCGCCCGTTAGTTTTTTTCAGCGTCACTGATTTTGTTTGTGTCGCGATTTTGCGCCCGTCAGGTTCCAGCGTCACCACTTCATAAATCATCGTCCTCGCGGCAAAATTTCACTCAGCCTCCAAATGCCGGCGTTAGATTTTGGGCAGCGCAGTCGCAGAGCTTAAGCCGACCACACACTTTGCGGCGACGCAAGTGCATCGTAGCTTCCTCCCCTCTCCGCTGCCCGCGGCTGTCCTGTCTCGCATGCGTTTGGCTTGGGTTCGGCTGTGGCTGCAGCGCTCTCTCGATATTCGGCTATCGCTGTCGCGCTCGTTCGGCTGCTGCTCTGCTGCGGTTGCCGTGCCCTCTCCTTGCAGGTGTTCTGTCGCTCTCTCGGCTGCGTTCTGCCGCTCTCTCTCGACTGCGTTCGGCCGCTCTCTCGAATGCTGGTGTTCAGTTGCGCTCCTTCTGCTGGCGTTCTGTTGCGCTCCCTCAGCCGTTGTTCTGCCGCTCTCTCGGCTGCGTTCTGCTGCTCTCTCGAATGCTGGTGTTCTGTCGCTCTCTTGGCTGCGTTCTGCCGCCCTCTCGACTGCGTACTGCTGCTCTCTCTCGACTGCGTTCTGCTGCCCTCTCTCGACTGCGTTCGGCTGCTAGGTGCATGGTGGTGGTTTTCCTTGGCGTCGGCGTCTCTTGTGCTGCTGCGCGGAAGGTTCGGTGAGCGAGCCTATACCCTGTATTTGTTAGGCCTATTCTTTGCGGTAGTTTCGACTACCCCGTAACTTAAACACAACCTTTTTTTGTTTAACTGAAAAAGTTCCCTTCATTGGGAGAAGTGTAATACTTAGTAAACTTACAGCTACTTATTCTAAAAGTAAGGAAGTAAAATTAATTCTAGAATTACATACTAAAAATAGATAAAAAGATAAAAAAATGTACAAAGAAATGTGGGGGCTCTGTTTGGGCCCTCACACCCCCCCTTACTATGCCAATGGAAGGATATAAAAATCCTTCCCCCGGGTGTCAACGTCACGCGGAACGTGGCTCCGTCCAGGTGTAGGACAAATCTCACGCGTCGGCGGACGCCTTCCTTTAGCTGGGACTGCACGTGGTCCACCACTAGGTCGGGCAGCCGGCGCCCGGGCGTGGTCACTCGCCACGAGGGTGGGGCTTCGACCCAGTCTTCGCGGGGCGCGAAAAGGGCGTTGGCGATCTCCTCCTCGGGGTCCAACATCTCGGCGACCTCTTCCAGGGAGAACTGGAGGTTTGCCTCCCACTCCTCGAGCTGACATGGGGGTGACAGCGTGGGCAAAATGTTAGCGCTGCTCTCGGCGGTTTCGGCCGATGTCGACGGAGCCTCCGGGTCGACCCAGCGGAGGGCTCTTCCTGGCCGGGTGGACGACAAGCCTCCCTCGTCCGAGAGCATTTGCACGCGGGAGCAGGTTGGTTCCGCGGTGTGCGTGGTTGAGCTGACCAACGGGACCGCCAGGGGCAGCAAGCCGGGGAAAATGATGGTGCTGACGTCATCATCGTCAATCTCGCCCATTAGCTGCGCCAAGTTAGCGGCCTCTGGTGGTAAGGGCTTTTCCCCTTCGGGCAATACTGCCGGCAGCCCGTCCAGCCACTCCTCCACGTCTTGGCGGCGGACGTCCCAGGGTCGTCTGCCAGGGTTTGCCATTTTTTTTCTGTTCTTGTGCTGTGGGATATAAACACGGTTATACCCCGGGAACCTAATCCTACCTAGCTATGCCCTACGGAACGGTGTAACGGTGCTCTTGAAAAAATGGTTACATAAAGGAAAACTTAATAACTAGTTGGTCTTGTCGGCAGACCCATGTTTTCCCTCGCTGCTGTCTACTCTCGGGTCTTCTTCTGCCTGCTGGAAAGGCTTCAAGTCGGCTATGTGGGCGGTGCGTCGCTCTCGTGTCCCCTCTCGTTGAAGTCGGGCTATGTTTTGGGAAAGAAAGCGGATTACCTTGTACGGACCTTCATACTTAGGTGCCAACTTGGCTGCAAAGCCATCCACTGCCTTGGAAAGGACGTGCTGTCATAGGAGCACCATCGTACCCAATGTTGGTCTCCACTCTCTTCGTCTCAAATTATAGTGACGACTTTGCTCGGCTGATGCTCGCTGCGCGTTATCTCTGGCCACCAGGAACAGTTGTTCCATTTGTTTCGCCCGGCTGAGGGGATCACTACCATTTTGTCCTGTGCAGGGAGTAACTTCCTCGTACAATGCCCCAGGTAATCTGGGTTCGCGTCCTTGTACCAGGAAAGCTGGGCTGAATCCCGTGGTATCGGAAACGCTGCTGTTGATTGCTAACGAGATCTCTGGGAGTAGTATGTCCCAGGTGTGTTGTGGTCCGTCGATATACTGGGCAATCATGGTTTTTATCGTCCTGTTAGCACGCTCTGTCGGGTTTTGTTGGGGACTATATGGCGCAGTGTGCTCGATCTTCATTCCGACTCGTTTGCAGAACGCTTTAAATGAGCGACTGGTAAACTGGGTTCCGTTGTCACACACGAACGTCCTGGGTGTTCCGAAGTGCCCGAGGATCCTTTCCCTGAACGCCTTTTCGAGATGTGCAGTGGTAGCCTTGCGCAGTGCGACGAGTTCGACCCATTTGGAGAATAGGTCGAAGAACACCAGTAACACCGTGTTCCCCTGCTTGGATCTCGGTAATGGTCCCACGAAATCTGCGCAAAGCGTGTCAAAAGGCTCCTGGACTCTTCTCGTCAGCATTTTCCCGGCTGGCTTGCGTTGCTCGATTTTGAATCTCTGGCAGACAGTGCATTTCTTGACATACTGGGCTACTTCTCGGAACATCCCCGGCCAGTAGTACCTCTGGGCGACCCTCGTTGTAGTTTTTCGGATCCCTAGGTGACCGGCGGTGGGTGCGTCATGACATTCCTGCAGAATCCTCTTCCTGGCCTCCTTGCCGACGCACAGCATCCATGGGATGCAGTCCTCTTCATCCGGTTTTAGGCCCAGATGTCTATATAGTTCTCCGTTCTGAACGGTGTAGTCGGGGTATTTCTCGGGTTCTTCCTTCACTTGCCTCCTTCTGCGTTGTATCCATGAGTCCTTGAGCACTTCTGTTTTTACTTGGCACAGTGTTTCCATCGGCTGCCGGGAGAGTGCGTCCGCCACCACGTTCTGGTTCCCTTTTCGGTAGTGTACGTCGAACTGATACTGCTGGAGTTCGAGGGCCCATCGTGCAATCCGCCCTGTTGGATTCTCTATGGTATTGAGCCATTTCAGTGCCAAGTGATCCGTGATTACGTCGAATCTATATCCCTCCAGGTAGCAACGCATGGCCCAAATAATTGCTAGGCACTCCTTCTCTGTCGCAGAGTAGTTCTCCTCGGCCTTAATCAGGCGCCGACTTACATAGGCAATGACTCGTTCTCCTTCCTCGGTTTCCTGGGTGAGAACGCCTCCCAATCCGAAGTCGCTCGCGTCTGTCTGGAGAGCAAATTTCCGGCTGAAGTCGGGACACGCTAAAACCGGCGCTTCGGTGAGTAATGCCTTCAATTGGTCAAACGCTTCCTGCTGCTCGTCCCTCCATTCCCAACGACGACCCTTGCGCAGCAACTGGGATATCGGGAGTACGACGGTGGCAAAGTTCGGGACGAACCGTCTGTACCAGGAGGCTATTCCTAGGCAACGGCGTAGCTCTTTCGGGTTAGTCGGAGGCTGTAGTTTCCGCACGGCTGCCACTTTGTCTGGATCGGTGTGTATTCCTTTTTCACTAACGACATGGCCCAGGTATACCAGCTTGCGTTGGAAGAAATGGCATTTCTTCCTATTGAGGCGGAGATTAGCCGCCCTCAACCTTCTGAAAACCTCGCGCAGATTCTGGATATGTTCCTCCACCGATGTTCCAATGACTATGATGTCATCTAGGTAGGCAAAAGCGTGCGGTTCCATTTCTGGTCCTATCACCCGATCCAGGGCGCGTTGGAACGTCGCGGGAGCAGAGTGTAACCCGAAGGGCATTACCTTCCATTGAAATAGACCCCTACCGGGTACCGTGAAGGCGGTACACTCGCGGCTCTGCTTAGCCATGGGTATCTGCCAGTATCCACTCTTCAGGTCCAGCGTGCTGATGAATCGGGCGTTTCGGAGTCTCTCCAAAATAGAGTTAATCCGCGGGAGGAGGTATGCATCCGGAATGGAACGTGCGTTCAGCTGCCGAAAGTCCACACACATCCGTGTTTCGCCCGTCTTCTTCCCTACTAAGACGATCGGGGCACTGTGTGGGCTTTTAGACGGTTCGATGCACCCTTCCTTGAGCAATTCATCGATCTGTGCGTTGATGATCTGTAGCATTGCTGGGTTTTTTGGGTAGTAACGCTGCTTGATTGGTCGCTCATCCTTCATTACGATCACATGCTCAGTGATCGTGGAAACGCCGGATAGCCCGTCGAACTTGGTGAGTTCCTCCTCCAAGAATTCCACGATCCGTGGTTCCAGTATTGGTGTCGACGGGTGTTCCTCGAGCAGGGTGCCCACGGTGGCGAGTCCTGTTCGTGGATGAGTCGGCTCTTCCTGCTTGCTGGTCCTGTCTCCTGCCTTGTCCTTCTTACGGAACGGGTTCCTCCGCACTTCTTCGTCATCCTTTGCCCCCAGCAGGTCCTTGTAGTTGATGTCCTCTCGTACATTGATTGGCGTCTCCTCTCCCGAAGTCGTATGGGACGCTTGAGTGCTGTGGTTCGAGTGCGAAGCCCCGTTCCTTGGCGTCCATGCTACTCCCTGATGCTCGGAGCTCCACTCATTCCCTGTCCCTGGTGTCGGTCGCTGCTCCTGGTACGTACTCCACTGTTGCCGTTGTTGTTCCCTTCCTCGTGCCACCTCGTAATTTACAACGAGTGTCGTCAGTTCTCGCAATGTCTGGAAGTCGTGGCGTCTCACGAAGAGTTGGTACTTGGGCTGTAAGTTTTCGTACACTCTCTCTAGTTCCTGAGCCTCGGTGTACCCGGCTCTGCGCATCATAAGGCGGATGTCAACCATATAGGTCTTATATGGTTCTCCCGCCTTCTGGTAACGCAACCTTATCTCGTCTTCCAATCTTTGGAAGTAACGAGGCGGCAGGAAGAACTCGAGAAGCTCCTTACGAAATGTTGTCCACGTTTCCCCTTGGAGTCCGCTTATTCGAAACCAGTCCTCGGCGACACCTGTCAACAACTCGGGAAGTGCTTGTGGGATGTCGCGAGTGTCGATCCTGTATGTTGTTGATCGTTCTTCCAATAGTTCGACAAACCGTAAAGGGTCCGACTTTCCGTCAAAAGTTATTCCCCACCTGCGCATGCGGTCCGCTGTGTGTGTCAGGGTCGGGCTATCATTCCTGACGGGCCTCCCTTGTTCCTGGCGCTCGATCGCTCGCGGTATTGTCACCACGGGTGCGGGTACAATCAGGTTCGGCAATGTCGGTTTAAGTTCCCCTGGGTGTCCTTTGCCTACTGTTGGGTGGCTCTCGACTCCGATCCCCTTCGCCGGTGAACTCCCGCCTGCCTTGTCGATAGGCAACCTTCTGTCTGGACTCACGGCACTGCCAAATTGTGCTTCCAGTGCTGTTAGCCGGCTGATGTGTGGTCCTTCCGGTGAATAAAAGTTACCATGCGAGTCCTCAGTTCTTCCAGGGTGCCTTCTCGGTCGAGGTTAAACTCATCGGCCAATGCCTCGAGTTCGTTCGTGCGTCGGAAGGATATCCAGCGGACGCCCACCATAGTTAACGATGTTGATCCTTTTTATTGTTTATTCACTTTACAGGTTTGTTCGTTGTTAAACTACGCACGAGGATGTTTTCGAAGGATTCCTTTTTTATTGTTTATTCACGTTGCAGGCTTTGTTCCTTGTTAAACTACACTCAAGAATGTTTTCGAAGGGTTCCCTTTTTCTATTGTTTATTCACGTTGCCGGCTTTGTTCCTTGTTAACCTACACTCAATGATATTTTCGAAGGATCCTTTTATTGTTTATTTACGTTGCTTCTTGATTTCACTTTTAAGGCTTGCTTTGTTGTGTTCACTGCGGAGGCTGGTCACTGACTGCCTTCTGCTAGTCAGCAGACGGCCTTATATACCCAATTCGTCGGGCTTCGGGCGGCCCGATCGTGTCTCGCGGTAGACGTCGGCTCGCTCACCCCCCCGATGGCGACCCGGCAGGTCCCTCTCTCGTCGAGTTGTACGAGGCGAGAAGTGTGGTGCTAGGCGTCTCCCTACGGGGCCTCGTGTCTAAAGGTATACTGTTTTCCTCGTTCCTGGCGTTACCGCTGTCTGTCCTTCGTGTCCCTGTCGTCCGTCATTACCCTTGCCCCTACTTAATCCTATCCTTGCTTAATCCTGACTCTTGCCTCTGCGTTGCTTAACTATTTTCTTGCTAAACCTAAATTCTGCTCTCCGCCTTGCTTATGCCTATTCCTTCTGTCTTTTGTCTCGTCTGTGCCCTGTTCTATGTACCTGTCTCTGTTTCCCTTGCTCTTAACTCTGGCTCCATACTCCCTGTGTATTCCTTGTTCTTGTGTCTGTCTGTGTGTGTGTTCGTGTGTCTGGGTGGGCGTATACGCACAAGGTGACTATTAGAGGCAGTAAGTTATGTTCGTCTAAGCCCTGGGCTCCTGATCCATCTTCTTTTTCTCCTCCTCTTTCTCTTACTCTCCCTCTTGCTCTTGCTCTGCATTCCCTTTCATCAACTGTTTACCTTTCCTATTGTTTATGCGTAATATGTGCCTGGACTGCTGTCACGTGCTCTGCCCTCATGGCCCCTCCCCCGGTTCCTCAGTCGGCCTAGTGGTTCTTTAGGCCACTTATCTTTTCCTAATGTCCTCACTTTTGTTTTTTCTGTCTCAGGGTCCCTGCTCGGGCGCCACCTGTAAGGTAGTGTCTCGGGCTGAGGTGAGCTCAGTCGCGCCAGAGCCCCCTTTGCAGGATATTTGTAATTTGCTGAGACCCGAAACGAAAGGAGGAAAAGTGGCCTTCTGATATGGGGGTCACCACAAAGACGAACACATGGTGACGGCGTGGCCGGCTGGGTTCTGCCGTATGACGTGCGTTCGCTGTGTCGACGAGAACGCGCAGGAGCTACCGACGTGCGGCTAGTGGCCGCCTCCGCTTCTCGGTTGATCTCGGAGCCGGGTATTGACCACGGACTACCAAGATCACCAACTTGCGGCTGTTCCCGGAGTTCCACTGTATGCGTTGGGTATTGACCTTCTAGCGCACCAGCGGAACTCTGGAATAGTTGGACCACGCAGTCTCACGTCCTCGCCACTGCACGCGCACACTCACACACAAGTAGTAACACGCCCGCTCCCGGCAGTCACGTCCCCCCTTGCCCCACTGCATGCAACACAAACACTTTCATTTTATATTTTCCTGTTTTATTCTTTCCACTTCTGCCTGCCCTTGCCCTACCTATGCACCGTTACACTGTCTTGCCCGTTAACGGGCCCTGCCTAATAAGTCGGCCAACAAGTGGCTCGCTCACCTTGTTCTACCCGTCCTCCTGGGTTTCCTCCGGATCCTCTGTTGTCCTTCTTGTGGGGATTGGTCTTATCACTCGCGGTCACTCTGCCTTGGTCGCGACTTTGTTTCGCCCGTTAGTTTTTTTCAGCGTCACTGATTTTGTTTGTGTCGCGATTTCGCGCCCGTCAGGTTCCAGCGTCACCACTTCATAAATCATCGTCCTCGCGGCAAAATTTCACTCAGCCTCCAAATGCCGGCGTTAGATTTTGGGCAGCGCAGTCGCAGAGCTTAAGCCGACCACACACTTTGCGGCGACGCAAATGCATCGTAGTTCTGCCGCCCTCTCGACTGTGTTCTGCTGCTCTCTCTCGACTGCGTTCTGCTGCCCTCTCTCGACTGCGTTCGGCTGCTAGGTGCATGGTGGTGGTTTTCCTTGGCGTCGGCGTCTCTTGTGCTGCTGCGCGGAAGGTTCGGTGAGCGAGCCTATACCCTGTATTTGTTAGGCCTATTCTTTGCGGTAGTTTCGACTACCCCGTAACTTAAACACAACCTTTTTTTGTTTAACTGAAAAAGTTCCCTTCATTGGGAGAAGTGTAATACTTAGTAGACTTACAGCTACTTATTCTAAAAGTAAGGAAGGTTTTTGATAAAAGAAAAACTTAAGACTTTTGCAGCTAGCCGGTGCAAAGTACTTAAAAATTAAATACACTAACGCTGTCTCCCTTTATTACAAGGTCTAATTTCTTGTTACAGCGCTGCGTTTGGTTTGTTGTTGTGATCCCGTTATTGTGTTTGTATTTTGTTTGTGTTCAAATATGTTGTTTTGTTATTTTGTTATTATTACTATGTTATTTACTTTACTGTTAGGCACATTTTGCGTTTTTTCACGCAAGGACATATTTGAGATTTGGTGCACGGAAAAGGGTCTCAATGCACAAAAAGCGCAAAATGTGGCAAATCGCGTAGAAAAATTCATTGAAGATATGGAGGAAGTGACAGAAGTTTGCAGAATAACAAAATGCACTAATTATATTTGCAAAAAAATAGCCGTATTTTCCACGAAATGTGGAAGCAGCAAGGTGAGGACTGTCGGAGTACACTCTGAATGGCCCAACAAGCAGGAGAGCATTTTGTTATGTGGAAAAAGTTAATGGTGATCGAGGACGGCCGAAAATTGACTTTGAGGATTGCTCAAAGAGGACAAAGCGGAGACGGGTAGCTGAAATTTCCAAACTGGAAGAGACAGCTGCTTATTTTTTGCGGTCTTCTGAGGTGCGATCACAAAGAAAACAATTCCAGACAAATGTTGAAGAAGTTTTGTCATTGTTGGTTGAAGTCGGTTTAACAAAACATCAATATTTGTTGATTCGAACTTTCATAAATTTAAAGGCAGGATTTGACTTACTTCCAAGCTACGAAAAGATTCTTTTGGCAAAATCAAAAAGCTATCCAGATGGTACTAAAATAAACGAATCCATGGCTGAAGTTGAACTCCAATGTTTACTGGATCACACTGCAAAAAGAATATTGCAGCTTCAGAAGGAAATTATCAATAATATTGAAGCAGATTCAGTAAACAATGTTATTTTAATAAGAAAGTGGGGATTCGATGGTAGCACTGGCCATGCTGAATATAAACAGAGGATTTCAAATACCGATCTCGAAGATAATAGCTTGTTTGTTACATCGTACGTGTCGCTCAGACTTATTACAAAGTCAAAAAATCAAATTATTTGGAAAAATCCTCGACCATCATCCACCCGCTACTGCGGACCAATAAGATTTCAATTCAAGAAGGAGACTACTGAACTGTCCAGGAAGAGGAATATTTCCAAACTAAAATTGAACAGCTGAAAAACACAATTTTTGTCACAGAAAATAGGAAAATTGAAGTGGAACATTCCTTGCAGCTCACCATGGTCGATGGAAAAATATGCAATGCTCTAACCGAAACATCATCAGCAAAGTGTTACATTTGCAAAGCAAGCCCAACTCAGATGAATAATATGGAGGAATGTCTTCTTAGAAAAGTATATGAAGAACGATTTGAATTTGGGCTCTCACCGTTACATGCATATATACGTTTTTTTGAGTACTTCATCCACGTGTCGTACCGATTGGATCTTAAAATTTGGCAGATACGTTCTGAGGAAGCAAAAAACCAATTTTTAATGCGCAAACAATTTATTCAGTCTGAGTTTCGTCAAAAAATGGGCCTTATAGTGGATCAACCTAAGTCTGGAGGAAGTGGAACATCTAACGACGGGAATACGGCAAGAAAATTTTTTGGTAATCCAGATTTGTCTGCTGATATAACAGGCCTTGATAAAGAACTAATTTTAAGATGTGCAACACTCTTGCAAGCATTGTCATCAGGATATTGTATAAATCCAGAAAAATTCGGAGTCTATGCATTGCACTATAGGCAAAAAGCTCGAAATTTTTGCAGAAAGTCTTTTTTTTCATATTATTAAATCACAAAATTTAATGTGTTTTCTAAATATTAATTATCCAGATTAAATAAAACTATTTTAAAAAAATTTTTAAAGCTCACGGTTTAAAATTGCCGCGCTAACAAAGACAGCTGATTAACTGCATAATCGACTGGTCGCAATGCAACCGTAAATATTGATTAATTTGGCGCGTAAATTCTGGCTGTTTCGTTAAAGTAAAAGACCCCCAGCTCTTAAATATGGTGTCAGCCCATTCCATGCCTGGATACGATTTTTTGAGTTTGTACTGAACGTATCCTTAAAATTCAAAAGTGGCACATAGCACAATATAAACGAAATGATGTCTCGGAAAAAGGAAATTCAAACAAAGTTAGTATACCCTTTTTTAACCATTTTCAATGGTCGAAGGGTATAAAAATGATGGGGACAAGAATGGGCCTACATGTAAGCATTCCCAAGCAAAATGGAAGTGGGAATAGTAATGATGGAAACACGGCTAGAAGAGCATTTCGGAATTACCAATTATTTTCATCAATCACAAGCTTTGATCAAAACATTTTATATAATTTCTATATAGTTCTAATCACTATTTCATGTGAACATTGCGTTGATGTTGAGAAATTAAAAATATTTTGTGAGAAAACATTTTTGCTATATGTAAATACGTATCCTTGGTATCCTATGTCGCCGACGGTTCATAAAATCTTAGTACACGGTTGGCAAATTATGAACTCATCTTTGGTCCCAGTTGGATGTTTAGAAGAAAATGCTTCGGAAGCAAGGAACAAGTACTATAAAAACGACAGGAAATCACATGCCCGAAAAAGTAGCCGATTAAACAATATGGCTGATGTTTCTTATAGAGCTATGGATTCCTCTGATCCATACTTTTCTAGCTTAGGTTTAAATGAAAGGCAAAAAAAAAAATGTAAAAAAATACCTCTGCCGGCAGATGTATTACATCTTTTACAATTACCATCGCCGACAAACTTTGAAGCATCAGATGTAGAAAGGAACGATTCCGATTCTGATGAGGACTGTGATGAGGATTTTGATGAAGGTGCAGAAATAGAGCTAGACGTTGAAGAAGAATGAACATATGTGTAAATAAAATTTTAAATTAAAAAATTATTTTTTCTTGTGGGTGCACGGATCGGGTATGGTGATGGAAAATACTGAAGCACATCAGAATTAGTTTACCTTTATATAGTATTTTACAATTACAATAAACAAATTTTTTTCCAAGTTCCAAGAGTCTACATCAACTAGAAATACTTTTGGCGATTATCCCACACAGACCGACGCACGCGCGGCTACGGTAATGTGGGCGGATAGATTAAAGGCGTGGTTATATTAAAGAAAAATTCCGAAATTCTATAATAATTCTTTACAATTGTTTGCCAAATTGAATGCCTCAGTCTCTAGGCTCTCGACGCCGAAACAGAAAATTGACTTCATGCTGTCAGTAAGCTGGCCGAAGCATTTGACTGTTGTCAAACTTCACAAGCAACGCATACATTCATATGCGAGCTTGTGCATACATAGCACACATACATCGAAACGATGGCTAGCGCGAAGAAATATGCCCATGCTCATCGTTTCGCTGTCGTTGTGCGACTGAGTTGATGCCGCTGTTCGCTGTTTCTAGATTGCTCACCAAAGAGAGCCGATCGCTCTCTTGTGAAACGCTTCGGGCCGTGGGGGTCATAATAATCCGAAGACCACTGGGCAAGTACTTTTCGCTGTTTGAGTACTCTATATGTTCATTGCTTAGTGGTAGTAGGCAGCGATAGAATAAAAAAATACAAACGCTACAGTCAGGTGCTGACTGTATAAGGCCATGGATTATCTTAGTATACCGTAAACAAGTTTGTAAATAACAGAATAGAATCGCCGCTCGAATTTTCCACCGATTATCAAAAATAATCAGTACCAAGGGGAAGTTACAGCACATGTAATGGGGCTAGTTGTTCTTAAAAAGTTAAATTTTGGTGAGTCAACTTGAGATGTTCTCCGCAACTTAAATGTTCCCCAAATTAATTAATTTCTGCAATCTGCAGACATAGATAACTTAATTATATTCGGATATTTATTAAAACTCGCAATGAAAATTGCGCTTTATTTGGATCAATATTAAAAATTTGGTGGAGATCAATTTTATACAGTTTACGACGACACGCGCAATTTGAATTAACGAACAAAAGAAGAAGAACGCATAGACAAAGCAGAAGCGAAGTGGCGCAACCATTAGACTGAGCGAGAGGGCAATAGATATATGTATGCATTTCTAGCGTGTACCAAAATTTATTTCATGTGCTTCTTGTTGATTTTTGACACTAGCTAGAGTTATTCAGTGGCTGAGTGGATTATGTCTCGGACTGTAAGGCCAACAATGTTGACCGTGTTTCGGAGTTCGATTGCTACCGCGATCGGCATGTGAAAGTTTTTGTTTTTCATTATTTTTCATTAAAATATTTTAAAAGCTCAATAACATTGAAAAGGGGCGGTTTTTTTAAGTTTTTGGTACGCAATATATGTAATTAGAAGTCAGTTTTCTTTCGTTGGTATACAACAGCAACTCCAAATCTAATTGTATTGTACATATGCATGTACATACATGCATGCAATAATGTGTGTTGAAGTGGGATGCCAATACATACATGTGGATATATATGTATGGGCGTCCCACTCACACATTCACAACTTTTAAAGGGCTTGTAGTGAAACGGTGGAACTATATTCTGCTTATGATGGTGCCGGGCTGCCAGATCGGGCTCATATCGATGAGGCTGCGTCGCCACAGTCTTATGATCGCTGTTATGTTCTAGCATTCTAATTCCAAAATATTGAGAGCAAGACAAAATAACAATATCCAATAAGAATCATATTGAACTTGCAAAGTCATAACAGGCAAAATACGGAGAGAGTGACGGTGTTGAAGAACGCATTGTTTACTTTTGGCTCGCGTCTTTTGATGCGTGCTAAATATAATGAAAATAGTAAACTTTATTTATAAATGATAAATATTATTTGTAACTATTATAATTTTATTGCATAATATAGTATGAAAACAAAATAAGGAAAAACTATATTTTATTAAAATTTAATTAAATAATTTAATTTGTTTGTAGCTGCTATATTACAGCCCGCTTGACTGCAACTTTTCTTTTAGTTTATTAGAATAAAATAAATAAACAAAATAAAATAATAAATAATTAATAAATATAAATGATAATTCATAATTCCGCCGCACCCGCCTCAACCGGGAGTTGAACACACACACACGCACTCTCTCACAGTCAATTTAATTTGCCGTCCGCCACTCTAACCACTCGGCCATTGCCTCACTCCTTAGCCCATCGGCAAAGCTGCATTGTGAACCAATTCTGTTACCATACAATGCAAATAAAAAGTTTAAAATGCTGTGTGTCTGACGCTAGATTCGAACCTCGGTATGCTTGTGTAAATTAGGTCTGCTTAAGTATATATGTTCAAAGTGAGTTTAATTCGTATCATATCTCACTTATTTATAGTCCGATTCAAATGAAATTTTCACATAACGCCCGTGGCAAGGTATTTGTCATGTAAGATATACAACTTTGGTTGTTGAGCTAATATTGTAGTTGTTAAACAGTTATTACTGATTTACAGAGGCGGGAAGGGGCGTGTCCAAATTTTACAAAAACTTTGAAACACTGCAATATATATGTATGTTGTCGCAAAATTTGATGACTCTAGCTCTTATAGTTTCTGAGATCCAGGTGTTCATACAGACAGACAGACGGACAGACGGACAGACGGTCAGACGGACAGACGGACAGACAGACATGGCTCAATCGACTCGGCTACTGATACTGATTCAGAATATATATAGTTTATGGGGTCGGAGATGCCTCCTTCTGCCTGTTACGCACATTTCCGTTCCGACAAACACAATAGTCCATGAATTTTTTTAAAATCCATGGCCTAAATAGGGGTGGCTGCAATAACGCCCGTGGTAATAACGCCCGCGGGCCTTATTTCACAAAATAAGTGCATAAACGCCCGCGGGCGTTATTACAAAGAAAGATATGAAATAAGGCCCGCGAATCTTATTTCACAATTTTCGTGGGCATTATTTCACAAAAAATGTGCAATAACGCCGGCGGGCGTGGGATATGGTAATTATACCCTTCGACCATTGAAAATGGTCAAAAAAGGGTATACTAACTTTGTGCAAATGTATGTAACAGGCGGAAGGAGGCGTCGGAGACCCCATAAAGCATATATATTCCTGCTCAGGATCACAAGCCGAGTCGATTGAGCCCTGTCTGTCTGTCTGTCCGTCTGTCCGTCTGTCCGTCTGTCTGTGTGAACGCACAGATCTCAGCTATTATAAAAGCTAGAGTTACCAAATTTGGCAGAAAGACTCCTGTGTACTATAAGCAGATCAAGTTTATTTCAAATGTTAGGTGCCACGCCCACCGCCCCCGAAAATCAATAATTTAATTTTTAAACTTAATTTGTAAGCGCTGTATAAAAGATACAACTTTCTGACTTCAACATATACTAAGCTCATTAAAATATCTACGTATTCTCGAAATTGCAATCCGATCGGACAATAAACACAGAAGTTATTTAAGAAAATATGTGCAGAAAACCAAGTGCGTGTATCAGCTAACAAGGGAGGCGGGGGCGAGCGCAAAGCGCGAGCGCCATCTGTCGGCAATAATTTAAAAGCATGCGCATTTGTATATGTGTATGAATTTAACATATTAAACTACACCGGAACATAGGTCGAAGGGTATCCCACTGTCGCGTGCAGCGCGACTGTGGTTTTTTCTATTTTTTTTTTGTTAAATTTATACACATATACATAGGCACATGCTTGAAAATTATTCCCGACAGATGGCGCTCGCCCGCCTCCCTTCTTAGCTGACACAAGCACTTAGTTTTATGCTCATACTTTCTTAAATAACTTCTGTGTTTTTTGTCCGATCGGATTTAGAGAATACGTAGATATTTCATTCAGCTTAGTATATGTGAAAGTCAGAAAGTTGTATCTTTTATACAGCGCTTATAAATTAAGTTTAAAAATTAAATTATTGATTTGTGGAGGCGGTGGGCGTGGCACCCAACATTTGAAATAAACTTGATCTGCGCCTGGTACACAGAAACCTTTATGCCAAATTTGGTGTCTCTAGCTTTTATAATAGCTGAGATCTGTGTGTTCATCTGGTCATCCGGACAGACAGACAGACATTTGCACAAAGTTAGTATACCCTTTTTTGACCATTTTCAATGGTCGAAGGGTATAAAAAACGATCACACCTGAAAGAGGTGTACGTATCAGGGAAAACTGAGCAATTTTCTACTTCAGGTTTCAACCAAGTTTCAATAAATACAAGTAAGTGGTAATCAAAGGATACACAATCAACATACAACTTAGAAAGCGTTTTGGTAGGCAAGAAAGTGAGAGGTTAATTCTACTATTTTTTTGATGTACTACTGATACCGCTGTACGACTCTTTTGTTTTGGAGAGTACTTCTTTACAATTAAGTCTGGCAGCCAGAAGGTATAGTAATTTTACAATACGCAATATCTCGGGAATAATTAAATTAAAATTTTGTTGCATTCTGCGAATCGGCTGTGTTCATTTCGAGTGTTGATATACATATATCGATGAACACAGCTGCCCTGGTATGAGCAACATCTGCTAACGGAGTAGCATTTGAGCGACGGTCGACGTAGATATATTCTGCGAAATAATAAAACGCAGCGTTCCCTGGACCTCTCAGCTTTAACACCTGTCTACTCTGGTGAGTCCGGTCCTTGTAGGGATCCGCCAGGGCCCACATCGTCCCGCCAAATCTTGTCTTACGGCCACGACTCCCGCACCACGGCTGACTGGTGCCACACCAGCAGCCGCATATTTTTACCGGGCCGCAACGGCTCTCTGTGCAGGACGAGCATCAGCGCAGGCCAAATCTGCAGCGCGGGCAGCTACAGCAAACCCGGTATTTTAGTCTCTAAGCCCAGATCTGTAGCAGCAGCAACCACGAACAGCAGCAGCCACAGAAGGCCAGTAATCATGCCCTGCTACTGCAGCACACCATCTCAGCTGCTGTAGGCCCGTCTTTGCCTGCAGTCATATATTTTCTCCTGCCTGGTGGCTGCATTAACGTCCTTGGTCTGAAATAACAAAACAAAATATGTCCCATTAGTTATAATTCTCTAGATTTAATTTTGTTATTAATTTTAAGATTTTGCGTTAGTTTTGTTTATGCATGTTAGGTTCACGTGGGTAGGAAAGGATGATAGGATTAGGATATAGTAAATAAATGTATAGCATATACAAAAATGAATTTTTAAATTACCTTTCCTAGGGGAGATCGGGCGGCCTTAGTTGGGCCGTGCCGGCTAGCTCAGCAGCACTTGGGAAGGTGTTTTTCCTCCAGCCCGCGCACCAAAATATCGATAATCGTCGGCATTTACACAAAATACGCATCACTGACAAAAGGTAAACAAACCAAAATGCACATAAAATACACATTTTAATACATTTCAATTTATTTACAGGCACAAACTACTCTACGAGGGACAAAAGACAACAACAACAGCCATTGGTGACAGCCAAGTCACCGCGCACCCACCCAACCATGTGATGCTCCTGCTCTGGAGTTTTGGAGCATCACCCGTTCCTGGCCAACTAAGGCCGCCCCATCTCCCCTAGAAAAGGTAACTTAGCACTTAATTTCTTTATATCTTGTACATTTATTAATAATATCCTAATCCTTTCATAGCTTCCTACACACGTGGACCTAACATGCAAGGCAAACTAACGCAAAATATTAAAACTAATAACAATTTATATGTAGAGAATTTTAACTAATGGGACATATTGTGTTTTTTTTCAGGTCATGGATTGTTTGTGGACGATGCCGCCAGCCAGGAGAAATATATAGAGTCTGCAGGCAAAGACGGGCCTGAAGGCAGCTAAGACGGACGGCTGCTGATGTTTGTGGTTGCTGGTGCTACAGATCTGGCCTGAAAGTCTTATGTAGCTGCTACCCCTACCGATTTGGCCTGTGGCGGATGTCCCTACTGCACTGAAGATGCACTGGAGCCGTTGCCGCACGACCGGATTTGGCGGGACAATATTTTATGGGCACTGGCGGATCCCCGCAAGGAATAGACTCACCAGAGCAGGTAGGTATTGAGCCGAGAGGTCCAGATATCGCTGCGTCTGCACACACAAAATTATATTTAATTGCAAAATTTAAGACAATAAAATAAAATAGTCACATCACGCACTTTTGTTTTATTTGCAGTATTGACTGCGCCGACGGCTCGCTCAACTTGTACTGAGGAGTCGGCCGCCCTTGAGAGAGATGCTGGCGGTCATATGCCTGGGCATTCGGGCATCTGCCGACCGTTCAAACGGCGCTTGACAAAACGGGAACCTTGGGTCAGCGACCGATCTGGCTGTTAACAGACCCAAGGCCTCGCTTAGGCTCGCACTGCTTGCTCCGTTAGCAGATGTTGTTCATACCAAATAAACACAGCCGATTCGCAGAATGCCACATGTTTAGAATAATAATTAAAAAAAAAACTTAGTATTATATCAAAAATGTAATAAGATAATTATATATTATTTATAATTAAATATACGAGTGCATATACTCTATTGTTTTGGTTTTAATTTCTTAAGTATTTAATTTGGCCACGAAAAGGGCGCATTATTATCAATGGGTACATCGAAATTAAACTGATTTATTTTGCTATCCCTAGGTTTTCATCTATTGGTTTAAACAGACAACAGAAAAGAGGTACGAATTTTCTATGTTTTCTTTTCGTGTATAAATAAAGTCTATATGTATTAATTAAAGACTGTATTGTTAATAATTGTTTTCTTTTGTTTCCACTCCTCTCTTTTGAGCATTGCCAATTACAAGGATAATGATTTATATATATAAAGTATAAAAAAACTCACGCATGGCAGATGTGCCTGCAAGGAGAATGGATAATTCTTTCTTGATTTTTTTGTTTTCTATTGGGTTGGTGTTGTAGTACTCACACGTTTGCAGCAACTCCAGCGTTGAAAGGCCTTCCAGCGGTGAAGTCGAAAACAACAAAAAAATAATACGTTTTTATAATTGTGACAAAATTTTTTTTTTAACGTACTTTTTACATTTAATTTATTTTATTTATTTATTTCGATCAATTGATTTTTTTCATTTTCTAACAATGACGAGGTCAAAGGGTAAACGCTCAATTATGGTGTGTTGTGTTGGTGTTATCGGTGTTGATATATGCGCATTAGTTTGGTCTTGTTGATGTTTATGTTAAGACCTTTGGATTGTGTAGCTGCGCATAGATTGTTGTGTGTATCCGGAATGGATTGGTAGAGAAAAATTTTTCCATGATCTTCAGCGGGATTCGAACCCGCAGCCTCTGGAACGGCAGTCAGCATCTTTACCCACTGAGCTGTCCAGGCCGTCAAAAAGCACACTAATAAGTCTAATTTTTATTTTATTTTTGATACAATAGTCCCTATTCTTTTTGTTTTAGGTTGGGTAACTAATTACATTTTGGCGGAGAGAAGTGTCCCTCGGTTCAGAATACGCCGACGCTGCTTCCTTTGACGCAAATAGAGCAAGCTCGGCTGCGGAAGGAATTGACGACAGCGACGCTGCGAGTAGCTGCCGGTATATAACCGGGAAAAAAATTGGAGTCCAGCGCGTTCAGCAGGCGTGCTGGGCAATATGGCCAATTCAATCTGCCTGTAGATTGAGGCAAAAAAGAAGCAGCTACATACACTGTGGAAAAACTATCCGTTAACACCAATTCTGTATGGTCGGTCAGTTTTCTGACATACCTGGGTGTAAAAATCAAACGGATTGTTTAAAATGCATTTTTACCAACACTTTCAGTTGGGAGGCGATGGTGTTGGCAAACACTGCCTTATCGGCGAAAGCACTTCGTTAATTTTATTTAAATAACGGTGTTGTGACTTCAAGTATATATTTCTGTTACATTTAAGTCTATTTGAATTTAAATTTGAGTTTTTGTTTGGCTGCAACTTTCGAACCACCATTAGCATTATCGATACTTGTATCAATACCGATATAAAAAATAAGCTGCATCTCTAGAAAAGAAGGGACAAGTTGGCAGGTCTCGACAACCAACGGCGGCAAAAACACATAAAATTAAATACTACTACTACCTTCTTTTGTAACATTCTAATTTTACGCCATAACGACTCGAAATAGTCAATAAACAGTTATAAAGTTTAGTGTCTTGTTTGATATTGTAGTGGCTTACGATTATTCAGGGTTGCACTTTTACCATTCGCACATAATGCGGACACGAGTTAACATTAACATTAACATTAACATGAACAGAAAATGTAAGCGAACCCGCCATTCTTAGCCTGACACTGCTGCTCAGCGCATGTGAAAATAAAGAAAACCAATTCTGAAACTTCGGCGTTTAAAACTCAGAAGTGGGATACGAAGATGCGTCCAACCAAGTGCTCAATGCTGTGCCTGCTGCGCGCACACAATATGGATGTGCCAGCAACTGCGACTGTGGCCCAGATGCGTGAGTTGTACAATTTGTTGCCTGCTGCTGCGAGGGAGACTGCTGAACAAGAGCTGGACGATGAAAATGGCGGACAGACGCCGTTAGATGGCACCGCTGAAGACGCCGTAAGCGAAAATGGCGCGACAAATTTGGCGGCGCCATGTGCCGTTATAACGGATACCCAAGCCGTTAGTCGACCGCTGTCTGCTGTTGATGAAATTATTTCGAGGCCTGTACAGTTGGTGCCAGAGAACAACGGGACTGATGCCAGTGCTTTGACTACTGCTGGAACAATAAATGTGGAAGCACAAATCATTCAATTGCGTCAGGAGAGAGAATTGCTGCTACTTCAGCAGGAAGTGGAGGAATTACGTGCGTCACCTCGCCGAACGGGACAGGATGTACCGCCACTTAGAATGGACATTAACCTCATCGAGTCAATGGTGCCAATGTTCACGGCTGATGACAGTTACGATGTGTTGAAGTGGATTGAGGACTTAGAGGATGCCTTCAGTATTCTGCAATTTGACGACCGAGCACGCTTCGTGGGCATGCGGCGTATGCTGAGTGGAACAGCAAAACTGTTTGTGCGTACGGTTTCTGCCCATTCATATGAATTGCTGCGCGAGGCATTGGTGGAGGAATTTAGCCGCCAATATTCTTCGGATGAAGTCTTTCTTCAACTACGTGCCAGACGTTTGAGACCCGACGAGACGGTGCACCGATATGTTCTGGAGATGCAAGAAATCGCGGCGCGTGGTCGCGTAGCGGAGAGTGAACTTATTGACATCATCATTGAAGGCATCGGAGACCAATCTAGAGAGAGATTCATCTTGTTTACGGCCAGGACGATGCGTGAATTAAAACGCCTGCTTGTTCGTTATGAGCGTGTGCACCCTCGAACGCTGGTGGCTGCTACTACTAAGATGCCTGCTGCTAGGGCTTCTGCGGCCCGGTCTACTACTGTGTTGCCGGCTCCAGCAACCGCTACGATGTCTACTGCTGCCAGTCCTGATGCCTTGGTCCGTTGCTTCAATTGCTCTGGTTATGGACATTACCAAAGTGCTTGCCCGAAGCCCAGACGTCCTGATGGCTCTTGCTTCCGATGTGGTGAGCTGTCTCACGTGTATAAGAACTGTCCACACCGTCCAAAGTTGGGTATGCCTGCTAGCCGCAGCGCGGCTTATGTTGATAGTGCTGAAGTGGTGACTCCGTGTTGCCCATTCCAATCGGTGAGTGTTTCTTTTAATTATGACCCGAGGTATGCCAAGTTTGTTAATACTTTATCTCTGTTTGACTCCGGTAGCCCTAGAAGTTTTGTGCGCCGAGCTTGCATAACCAATTTCGGCAATAGGCCATTAACAAAGACACAGTATTGTGGAATAGGAAAGAAACGGTTGATGTCCTTCGGTGAAGTGTCCTGCAGTATTAAACTTAATGATAAGATTATAATACATAAGTTTATTGTAGTCCCTGATGAATCTATTTTTGTACCTATGATCATTGGTAGAGACTTACTTGAAAAAGCAGATATTAAATTGGTTAGCGTAAAAATGCGTTATATTAAAAAAGAATTGTTGCATTTTAATAAACCAGGGAAAATAAGTAACATGTTTAGATTTAAGTTAGTGAACCTTGGCATACTTCGGTCCTTTGACAATCATTTAAGCAAATCTGACATGCCTGCCGAGAGTATTCCGGATAAATGCGGTCTTGCAATTGATAGCCAGACTTCTGCGCCGCTGATCGGAAATGTTGATAATTATTTTAATGGGTTATGTGCGATTGATGTCACTTCAGAAACTGAGGAGTTGTTTAACATTAACACTGCTCTCCCTGCCGATCAATATAACGTACTTCTGTCATCTATTAGTGAAGCTTATTACAATACGCCACTTGCGCCTTATCCTGACGATTACTGTATGAAAATAGAAACGACAAATACGATCCCTATTTACCGACGACCCCGACGCCTGTCGTACCAAGAAAGAATTGAAGTTCGAGAAATAATAAATGATTTATTGAAGAGGAATATTATAAGACCTAGTACCTCGCCTTATGCTTCCGCTATTGCGCCAGTACGTAAGAAGTCAGGGGAAATACGTAAATGCGTAGACTATAGACCTTTGAACAAAATCACTTTGCGTGATAACCACCCGATGCCCTTAACTGATGACTGTTTAGAACACTTAGGAAACAAAAAATATTTTACATTGATGGATCTTAAGAGCGGTTTTAATCAGATAAAGATGCATGAAGATTCGGTTAAACTTACTGCCTTTGTTACACCTGACGGACAATATGAATACTTACGCATACCTTATGGACTGAAGAATGGGCCTGCTGTATTTCAGCGATTTGTAAATAAAGTATTACGAGACTTGATTGAAGCTAGACTTGTAGTGGTATATATGGATGATATTTTAATAGCTTCACCTGACCTTCCGAGTCATATAAAAACTATTCTGGAAGCCATTAAACGCTTACGATCATTCGGACTTGAGTTGAATCTTAAAAAATGTAAATTTGCGCAAACCGAGTTAGAATATTTAGGTTTTAAAGCAAGTGCAAGGGGTATATGTCCCAGTGACCGACACATTGAAGCTATACAGAGATACCCAATCCCTTCGAACCGAAAACAATTGGAATCCTGTCTTGGATTGTTCTCATTCTTCCGCCGATTTGTACCGTCGTTTTCGAAGATAGCATTTCCGTTAACTCAGTTGTTAAGGAATTACATTGTGATGCGAGTGCACGCGGATTTGGTGCTGTACTTATGCAGAAACAAAATGATTCCAAATTCCACCCGGTAGCTTATTTTTCGAAATCAACTGCAGACACTGAGAAGAGGTTACATAGTTATGAACTGGAGACGCTTGCTGTCTATTACGCTCTTCGGCGCTTCCGTACTTATTTAGATCGCAGACCCTTTAAGATTATAACTGATTGTGATGCATTAGCACGAACTTTGGCCAATGAAAATGGATCAGATAAAATTGAGCGTTGGGCATTATCCTTCGAGAAATTCAATTATACAGTACAACATCGGCCTGGGAAACTTATGAGCCATGTAGATGCACTTAGTCGGGTAGAACATGTGGGAGCGGTTAGTGACTTAGATATTGACTTCCAACTTCGGGTGGCACAAAGCAGAGACAAAGAAATTTGTGACCTTAGAGAGCAATTAGAAACAGCAGACAATGATGAATATGAACTGAGTGGTGAAGTAGTATATCAAAAATCACCTTCTGGTAACTTGCGGATGTACGTGCCTAAGGAGATGATAAATAATGTGATTCGATGGACGCATGAAAAAATTGGCCTAATTGGCTTAGGGGTTGACAAATGTTGTTCAGAAATTAAGAAACATTATTGGTTCCCGCTGATGAAGACACGAGTACATAATTTCATACGTAACTGCTTGAAATGTATAGTATATTCAGCCCCAGCGCGCACTAACAAGCGTAACATGTTCAGTATCCCGAAGGTACCTGTGCCTTTTGATACGATTCATATTGATCACTTAGGTCCGCTGCCTTCCCTTCTGTCAAAGAAGAAACACCTGCTGGTTATTATTGACGCCTTTACGAAATTTGTTAAATTGTACCCGACGAATTCAACGAGTTCTAAAGAATCTTGTGTAGCCCTTCAGCATTACTTTGACCATTATAGTCGCCCTCGTCGTTTAATAAGTGACCGCGGAACCTCATTTACTTCAGAAGAATTTGAGAAGTTCCTAGAAGAGAAGAATATTCAGCATATCCTTAATGCCACTAGTTCGCCACAAGCAAATGGGCAGGTAGAGCGTATTAACCGTGTACTTACGCCTATGATGGGTAAATTGTGCGACATTGCAAATCACTTAGACTGGACGGAAACTATAAGGAACACAGAATATATTTTAAACAATACAGTTCAGACTACGACTAAAAATACACCATCGGTACTTCTGTTTGGAATAGCACAACGTGGTAATAAGATTGATGAACTTGCTGAACATTTAGATGGAAAGAATAGTGTGATTGATCGTGACTTTGAAAAAATTAGAGAACAAGCGTCGCAGAATATTGTTAAGTCACAAGAGCAAAACATGATTCAGTTTTTGAAGTGTAATTCACCTGCGGAAACCTTTGAAAAAGGGGATTACGTAGCAATAAGACATATTAGCACAACCCCAGGAATAAATAAAAAATTAGAACCAAAGTATCAGGGTCCATATGTTGTTGACAAGGTATTGCCACATGACCGATATGTAGTGCGTGATGTTGATGGTTGTCAAATTACGCAGATGCCGTATAACGGAATACTCGAGGCAAATAAACTTAAGAAATGGGTGTCAGAATCTGCGGATTTGGTTGTTGATGAAAATCCTAAAGAAACACTGATAAGATTGGAAATTGAACCAATGTACACTGATGTAGAATACCTAGAATAAGATATTATACCTAGCATAAGATAGTATACCTAAAATAAGATTTTGTAAATTAACATTGTCGGCAAATTGAGGGCAATTTGAGTGTCAGGAAGGCCGAACTGTAGTGGCTTACGATTATTCAGGGTTGCACTTTTGCCATTCGCACATAATGCGGACACGAGTTAACATTAACATTAACATTAACATGAACAGAAAATGTAAGCGAACCCGCCATTCTTAGCCTGACACTGCTGCTCAGCGCATGTGAAAATAAAGAAAACCAATTCTGAAACTTCGGCGTTTAAAATATCCATCACAGTATGAACTCGTAACATCTTTAATTTTATGTGTACCTCATTAATTTATGTCGTGCATATTAAAAGCGAGCTTTATTGATGTGTGTGTGTGGTGAAATTGTGAAAAAGACGTTGCAACTTCTTGTGAAATAGACACACACATAGACATATAGCACGAGGCAATGCTGGCGTATGATGAAATTACGCAGCGGTAAGCAAATGAAAAAGCAGAACATGGATTTTAATTCGAACGACATGACTGGAAAAGGAACTCCGAGGTCTAGAAGTGGGTCAAATTCTACTGACGAGATGGATTCGAACTTGGATGACACAGTTGTCGAGACTTCTGGGAAATCGGATGCACTGGTGACTTTATACGTAATTTGATGAACATGATGCAGAAAATGGATGAGCGAAACGGTCAATTATATAACTTCGTGAGGAACATGGAGGATCGGCAAAATAAATTGGCCATCTTTGTGGAAAATGTCAACGTTACTCAATCGGAGCTGGCTAAGCAAGTAGTCAGCATAAAGAACACAATGCTTCATGTCACTGGAGGCACTGCTGGAGGTATATGTGGACGCCTTGGATGGCGCAGAATCTGTGAGCATTCCTGAAAGTTCACAGAAACAACTTGATGCTGTTAGAAATTCACGTCTATTGGACACTAATCGATGTGCGCGTGATGATCGTGGCGCTGCTGGAGGTACGCAGTATTCAGAAGATAACAGAAGTGAAATTGGAAATGTCGACGCTGTTACAGGCGTGCGTGGCTAAATTGGCACTACTGGCGGTGCAGATGACTTTGGCGTCGTAGGATCTGGTGTCGGTACATACGAACAAATGAAAGGCGTATTTAACATGGACGCTAACGAAGGCTCACGTAATCTTGGCATAAATGGTTCTGGCGGCTTAGGAGACGCTGGAGATGGTATTGGTATGTACGGGGTCGATGGTGTTGGTGGTGGTTTATTGGGTTCAGCCAGATTGAACAGTAGCAGAAATGTGTTGCAACATCCTCCACTCGTATACCCTCGAAAACTCATTGATTTGCCTGAGTTTAATGGAAACCCAGAGGATTGGCCCGTATTTTCAACAATGTTTTAGGAGTCGTCGAACGCTTTTGGATATTCTAAACTGGAAAATCTGTTGAGACTACAAAAAAGCATAAAGGGAGCGGCCAGAGATGAAGTCAAGGGTTTGCTTATAAATCCTATGAATATTGAACATGTTATGAATCCTTTAGAGTTCACCTATGGGAGGCCGGGGTCAATGATAAGGAGTCAAATGGACATGGTCAACAAAATTACTGCTGTATCAGATGATAATTTGCAATTGTTGGTCCCATTTGCAACAAAAGTGGAAAATTTGGTTATATTCTTGCAATCGGCTAATGCAACTCAATATTTACAGAATCCTTCGCTGATTGAACAGTTGGTGTGCAAGATACCAATGACGAAACGCATTCAATGGATAGAGTATACAACAACTCTTCGAAATTATCCAAATTTAAAGGACTTTAGTACATGGATCAGCACTATGGCCAGAAGCATTGCAAGGGCGATGATGGTATTCTCAGCAGATGAATTAGAGAAGAAGAACAAGCATCAAAGAGTTGTTATGCAGACCACCAAGGATGACGAATCCAAGAAGAAAACGAAATATAAACCTGAATGCTATGAGTGTCACGGAGATCATTATTTTGACAGATGCAGCGTATTTTCTAAAGTGAAAACAGAAGACAAATGGTCTATGGTAAAGAAACATCAACTATGTTTTGTATGCTTGCGAAAAGGACATAGACAAAATGTTTGCAAAAATAAGAACGAGTGTAAAAAGGATGGATGCAAGAAACTGCATCATTCATTGCTGCATTCTGAAGAAAAACCATGTATAGAGAACGCTGCAACTGAAGTTTCGGTAAATACTATAAAACCAGCAAAATCTAAAATAATTTTTAAAGTAGTACCTGTTGAAATCATCGGACCAAACAGAAAAATTTTAAGGACATATGCATTCTTAGATGAAGGTTCCTCTGCTTCGTTAGTTAATGAACAGTTTGCAGTAAATTTGGGAGTACAGCAGCAGAAAGATAACCTTACATTGAATTGGATAGAAAATCGTACTACTGTGGTAAGCTCGATGGAGTGTAACTTGCGAATAAGGAGACAAGGTCGAAACAGCAAATGGTTGAGGTTTTCTGGAAACACGGTCCCTAATCTGCAGTTACCATTACAATCGTTGGACATAAACGAACTAAAGGATAAATATAAAAGATTGAGAAATGTCCCCATTGAAAGATACACTGATGCGAATCCAATGCTATTGATTGGAATAAATAATTGTCACCTGACCGCAATACTGAAAAGCATGATACTGTATAATAACTTGTTGGTAGCAAAGACGTCATTAGGCTGGAGTATCTACGGAAGTTCTGGCGATTGTAAAGAGAGATCTTTAATTTCAACGATATTCCATGTACGAGAACTGGAAGAAAACGAAATGCACAAATTAATTGCGGATTATTTCACGACTGAAAATTTTGGGGTCAATGCATCTAAGGAACCACTGCAATCTGCTGATGATTTAAGAGCCAGGAGTATTTTAAAGAACACTACTAAACGATTGGAGAACTCATATGAAACTGGGCTCTTATGGAAAAACGATGATATACATTTGCCAGACAGTTTTGACATGGCGTTCAGTAGATTGCAAGGAATTAAAAAAGTGATGAGCATGGGAAAAATGAACGAATATGATGCTGCGATTATGGACTTCGTGAAGAAAGGATATGCCGCAAAACTGTCTAAAGAAGAAACTACAAAAGTTGGTGCGCGAACTTGGTATTTACCTCATTTTGTTGTTTATAATATAAACAAGCCAAAGAAAATGAGATTGGTCTTTGATGCAGCTGCGACTATCGATGGAGTGTCCCTGAACACTGAACTTTTGAAAGGGCAAGATGAAAACCCACCTTTGACACAAATCCTTTTTAAATTTCGTCGAGGAATTGTTGCAGTATGTACAGACATAAAGGAAATGTTTCTGCAAGTGCAGGTTCGCAAAGAGGATCAAGATTCATTGAGATTTATTTGGAGATGCTGAGTTGGACACCTACCGAATAAAAGTAATGATATTTGGAGCTGCTTGCTCTCCTTGTTGTGCTCAGTACGTAAAGAATTTAAATGCCCAAGATGCGACGATGCACAGAGATCAAGTTATTGATGCAATTGAGAATAAACATTATGTGGACGACTTCGTAGCTATGTAGCTTCACATCTGAGGAAGAAGCTTTTAAAATTAGCGCAGAAGTAAGAAGCGTGCATCAAATTTTGAGTTGCAAGGATTTGTTTCGAACTCCGTATTGGTTCAGCAAAGTTTAAACAGCGGCGTGGAAAGCAACGGCAACATTCAAGAAGCAGTGAAACTGTTACCATACAATGCAAATAAAAAGATTAATAAAATACTGTGTGTCTGACGCGAAATTTGCACTTCGGTATGCTTGCGTAAATTAGGTCTGCTTAAGTATATACGTTCAAAGTTAGTTTAATTCGTATCATATCTCAATTATTTATAGTCCGATTGTAAGATTTTAGCAGAAAATCGTACGCTGCAGCAGATATGGCAGATAAGAAAGGGCTGCATGCGTACCTAAATAAATAATGATCCTTACTCACATGCATGCGGACACATGTTTTCGCACCATCTGCATGCCATAAATATATGTTATCAACTTATGTAGATTTAGGTCACTTCCCTAGATAAGTAATAAATGTTATTGTACTCATATCATTATATTTAGACCTAAGCAAATATCTAGCTACTAAGACAAGAGCTATATAAACCCTTGCTAAGAACGAATAAAATCAGTACGAAAGAATTCCCTGCCGTATTCACTCTCTGAAGCCCAATTTGTTGATGTACTTATTGCGGCGAACATTTGCCACTGGTTCATGTACTTGAGGCATACAATTAACAATTTAATTCAACATTTTGTGACCCCCGACGAAATTCAACTTCAAATTTTTTGAAGTTGTCAACCAGGCGACAGTGCAGGATAAGGCAGCAAAATTCAGCTGCAAAGCGATTAACAAATTTTGGTTTATAAGAACACGGTGTGAGTCAGAGGCACATCATTAAAAATTACCTCTTAAAGTTCAATAAACACAAAAAAAAAAAATATTCAACAATGGCATCCTCAAGCATAGCCAATCTGCTATCTCAGCAGCAGAACATTGGAAAGTAAATCCAGAACATAATAAGGAATTACAAGAAGGATCCTGCCGAACGGAAAACCAACGCCAAATACTTCAGCGACAGGATTGAAGCGTTGGAAAACAATAAACAACAGCTCAAAGCAAATGAACAGAAAATTCAAGCAAATTTTCAGGGAGCAACTGTAGAACACGTATACTACACGGACAAGTATTACGATGGCATTCTACAAATTGCAATTAAATATTTGGAGATATTCAAGAAGCAGATGCATATCATGAAAATCGACACAGAATCTATATTGTCAACAGACGAAATAGATATTCAACCCATGATTCGGGAGCCACGAGCCTTGCTCGACAGTCTTGAGCGCATCATGAACATGATGACAAAAGAAACTCAAGCTGGTTACAAGCCAATAATAGCACAATATTGGAATGATATTAAAAATATCCATGTGCAAATTAAGAGGTTTGCAGACCCAGAAAATCTGGGTTACGTTACGGCCGAGATTGCTGTGGTCAGTAACCAAGCAGCATGTAAAGTAAATATATCACAAGAGATGGAGCATTTATTACCGTCACAAACTACACTTCCACTACCAAAGGTCTCCATTCCGAAATTTGATGGAGACGACCTAAAATGGCAACAATTTTATGACATGTTCAGGAAAATGATTCATGAAGCCACAAGGATACCCATCATTCAAAAGATGTGGTATTTAAAAAATCATGTTACTGGCGATGCAGAGAGACTTATTCGTCACCTTTCCCTAACGGAAGGCAACTTTAATACGGCATGGACTATGCTGGAAGAGCGTTTCAATAACAAAAGAGTAGTCAGTACCGTGTTGATTCAAAAATTACTAGATCAACCAACAACGACTAGTAATGATGCCAACTCAATTAAAAGAATGCATGATAACCTAAAGGAAACATTATCAGCACTCAATAACATTGGTATAGAGACAAACCAATGGGACCCACTTTTGCTTTGTATTTTGACGAAGAAGTTGTTGTATGAACAGTCTATACAAAACACAAAACAAACACAGTCAATCAGTGAGTTCTTAGTTTTCATGGAGCAACGAGTCGTAAGGTCGCTTACGAGCTCAAATGCACTGCCTTTGTTGCAAAACAACAGAATATGGCAATATATGCTACATGTGGTTGCTTTCCACGGAGTTTAACTGTGCTTGTTATTTCTGCTCCTAGAACGGCAGCCTTTAATTCCAATCGAGGAAGTGTAATAGCGTTAAGCAATGCTAGTCGGGATTTAGCGCATAATAATTGAACGCTTATTCGTTTATCCTTGTGAATGGAGCGAATGTACACTGCCGCCGCATATGCCTTTTCTGATGTATCTAAAAATGTTTGAATTTCCTTTTGGACAGGAACTTGCTTCTTATAGAAATGTCTGTCAATTTTGATTTCCTTGAGAACCTTGAGATCCTCTCGATATTGCTTCCACTTCTTCTGCAGTGGTTGTGGTAATTCTTCATCATACTGATATCCTTGTCTAGTCAGTTCCTGCATGATTTTGCTTTAATTACCACTGGCGTAAATAATCCCAGTGGGTCAAATATTTTGAATATTTCCGAGACAACATCTCGCCTTGTTATTATTTCCTTCTTGCTAGTTTGTGCTGTGCAGCGTAAGTTGTCCGAATTTGGGTTCCATGTAGTTCCCAGTGTTTTAATGCTGCACTCCTCATATGCTGCATCTTCCAGATGAACGTTGGGTGTAATGTCTTCTTTAGGCAAACCAAGTAGTAATTGATTGTGGTTTGCACACCATTTTCACAGCTTGAATCCAGAT